>OU426987.1:267053284-268382225 GCA_911387755.1 Chrysotoxum bicinctum
ATTTTAATGGGAAAAAATTGATAAAATCAGGATAGCTTAAGAGTTCAGAAACCGTACCTTATAATTCAGTGATATTACATTTTATGCAACAAGCGCAACTACTCACAACTTCAATTTTTTATGATGTCACATTCTTCTCCAACTCGAGAGTTGAATTTATTTTAGCCGTTTTTGGTTTGCTTATTTAGGTCTAACAGAGGTATAAAATGACAGAAATATTTACATTTTGAAAGGCGTGTAAATGCATAAGGCTTTCAGTGTGTACTTTGGAATATACATATTTAAGATTTACTTTGACTCACAGATATCAAGTTTGTTACATAAGACATATATACACAAATACCAAAACGTTGTTTGTTTCTTTCTTAAAAAAATTATTTTTTCAAGTTTGCAAAAACACTGTCGTTTCTTTAGCACCTCCAATTGGAAGTGGGGCATTCTCATAGCAGGATTAAGAGACACCAAGTATTTCAAAGAAGCCTGTGTTCTTGCTGTAAGAATCTAGTAGTATTCTGCAAGATAACTTTAAGGTGTTTAATAAGTTAACTAAACTCGTGGGGCATTTTATGAGAGAAACATTTTTAATTGGGTGTTTCTTATTTCTTTTTCAGAATAACGATATGTCGTCTTCACACGCAGCCATCAGGTTCTAAATTTCATTTTCACTCGAAGTGGAATTGAAATCGATATAAAATAAAATCTAGTGTTCTACAATTCACTTTTACCCATATCGATTCCTTTTTTTCGAAGTGAAATTGATGCGAATTTCTGTGTTCTAAATTTCGATATTCTCGATTTCCAGTGGATTTAAAGTCTATTAGATCTAGTTATGTGAATTTATTATTTATTGTGAAATTTTCAGAAAACAAAATGCAAATTATCCTTTTCTATTATAGAACTTGATTTGCTTCCTATCGATGCATTCTATTGCTCCAGAAATACAAAATTTTTGCTTAAAATTAAGTTTCGATTTTCGTTCCTTTTCATTGGTGATTTAAAGGTGAATTCAACTTGGACAAATTTAATTCTCGAAATAGAAATCTTTGACACAGTACTTTGACTAAGACCGATATCAAAATCTTTTCCAACTGATCTTTGATCTTTGCAAATTTCCTTCGGTAAGAAAACGTAAGATCGCTGCCAGCTGCAACGATGCAGGTATGGAAGTTTTACACACAAAATATTAATAGCAGTCAAAAAACTTCACAAACAAAATAGGTTTGTATTTGCCAACTGAGAAGTGACAGATGCCAGCTGTTTTCGATTTCACTTAAAGTTATTACGAAATTATGTAGAACACTGTCACTGTTTTGATATTCAATTTTGATTATCAATTTTTCTTTGTTCTGCGTAAGGTGATCGCTAAAAATGTACGATTGCTTTTCAGCATTTACCCAAGTTTGGAAAACTTGGTAAAATTTCAAGGGACAAATGTAATTTCGGTCAGTTGATTTATTTTATTGTGCAAATTATTTTTAATTCCATATGTTGAAAATAATTTATTAATGAATATTCATTGAAAGTCTCATAGGTATGTTGGTTTAGAAAGTTCCAGATTTCTTACCTCAAGTTGATTCTCAGCAATGGAAATTTTTTGAATTAATTTCTCGTTCTGTTAATCTTATGCAAATTTGCATTAAAGTATACTGTTGCGAACAGAGCTTTATACTCCTACAGCACCATCTGTTGGGAATTACATATCTGCTTTATGAAGGAACAAAACCAAAAAGCTCTTTTCCAGCAGTTCGCATCTAAATTTCTCCTTATTCCAAACTACTAGAACATTCTATCTCCATTTCCCCTCGTTCCAAGCAAATAGAATATTCTAGACAAGAACCTTCGAGAACAACTGGTTTGAGTATAAAAGGGAGTGTTCGCGGTGAGCACAGACAGTTTATTTTCGATTATGAAAGTGTGCAAAGCTGAACTATTGGATTGTGGAAAGTGTAATTAAAGAAGTGGATTTAAGTTGGAATAAAAGTATTAGAGTTGATTATGAATTGAGATTTATTGTTTTGATTTGAAAAGTGTAAATAAAGAAGAAATTCTAAAAGGAGTAATAAGTTTTATTTAAAGAACCTAGCAAAAATATTACATTGGTGTCAGAAAAGTGGAATAAAACTTATTGTGCAGTGAAGTGTGCGAAAAAAAAAAAAAAAAAATAATAAAAATGAGCAAGTTACTAAAAGAGCTCAACTGTAATGAGCTGAAAAGTGAATTAGGCAAGCGAGAACTTTCTAGAGCAGGATCGAAAAATGAGCTTGTTCTGCGTTTGGCCGAATATTTGAAACAACAAAATGAAGACCCGGACATTTTCGTCTTTGAAGCTGACGCTGAGGAAGCAGACGTAAGTAAAAATGTAGATGTTTCAAATATGATTAGTCTTCTGCTTCAACGTTTCGACGAGCAACGAAATGAGCAGAAAAACGAACAAAAGAATGTTCTCGAACGTCTCGAAGAACAACGAAATGAACAGAAAAATGAACAAAAGAATATTCTCGAACGCCTTGATAAACAGCATAACGAACAAAAAGACCTTCTCGAAGAGCAGAAAAACATGCTAGAAGGCAAGCTTGTTAACATCGAGAAGAATGTATCTGCACTTGATGAACGTGTTTCATTGTTGGAGAATCAAGTCGACAAGAAAATGGAGACGTTTTCAAAAGAGTTAGATCGTATTCGAAATATAAAGATTCGGGAAAGTTCTGGAGAAACATTGAGGAAAAAGGAGATGCAACCTCCAACCTTTGATGGACAAACTTCTTGGTCTATATACAAGAAGCAATTCGAGGCAGCTTCTACAGCAAATGGCTGGGATGAAGCTGATAAGTGTATAGCTCTAACCCTTGCTCTTAGAGGAGTAGCTGCTGAGTTATTGCTAACCATACCAGCAGATAAGAGCGGCGACTTTAATTACTTGGTTGAGGCTATAGACAAACGCTTTGGCAATAGCCATATGAAAGAAGTCTTCAAGGTACGACTCTATTCCAGAGTTCAGAAGAGGGGCGAAACTCTACAACAGCTACAAGCGGACATTGAAAGGCTTGTTCATCTTGCATATCCAGATGTTGGAGAAGAAATCCGTAACCAGTTTGCAGTTGAGGCATTTGTTCGCGCCATTTCCGACATACATCTTCAAAGGGCCGTGCGAACTGCTGGAAAACGAACGCTTTCTGAAACATTAGCGTTTGCCTTGACAATGGAAGCAGCAGAGCAAGCTTCTCACGGAGTACATCGACTTAGAGAAGCCATCATCGAAGAATGCTCATGTCGAAGAACTGATGTCCAAAGGAATCAACGAAACGGACTTGCAAAGTGCTGGAATTGCAACAAGACTGGACATTTACAGCGTCAATGTCGATTACCACCAAGAAGAACTTGTCAACATTGTGGACACGGAGTTTCAAATTCAGAACCAGGTAACAATAACACCAGTGTTACTTCCCGAACAAGTTTGCCAACAGAGAAACAAGTGAGAACCAACTTCGAGGGGCAGAAGCTGGTTTCTGGTATCGATGGCCCTAGAAACACCATCCAGGATTCTCAGACCAAACGAAACAATAAAAGTCTGACTGTCGAGGCAACGTCAAATGGCAACAAACGCATGGTCGCCTTCAATACACTGCGAATAAGGGCTGATCCCATTTGTGGATGGAACAATGAAGAAATAAGATCTGCTCAACAAGAAGACCCTGACATTGAACCCCTTCTGGCATGGAAGGAACATGAAGAAAAACCCGCATGGAATGACATTTCCGATAGGAGTCCAGTTTTAAAGGCCTATTGGGCACAATGGGACTCACTTCATGTGCGAGAAGGTGTTCTTCGGCGAAAATGGGAATCCGCTGATGGTAAATCTTATGTCATGCAGCTTGTGTTACCTCAATCAAAAATTAAAGAGGTTCTTCGAGAAATGCATGATGGACCTTCAGGAGGCCATTTGGGAGTCAACAAGACGTTAGAAAAAGTGAGACAACGATTCTACTGGTTGCATGCAAGAGACGACATTGAAAAGTGGTGCCGAAATTGTGACGCTTGTGCTGCAACCAAAGGCCCTGGTAGAAAACTGCAAGGAAAAATGATGCAATATAATGTTGGCTCACCGTTTGAAAGGATTGCTGTTGATGTGGCTGGCCCATTTCCGGAAACGAATGATGGAAACAAATACATTCTGGTGGTAATGGATTACTTTAGCAAATGGCCTGAGGCGTACGCTATCCCGAACCAAGAAGCCAAGACCGTGGCCGACCAGATTGTGTCTAACTGGGTAAGCAGGTTCGGTGTGCCTATGGAGCTCCATTCTGACCAAGGAAGGAACTTTGAGTCGAACATATTCCAAGAGGTGTGCGCGTTCCTTGGCATTAAGAAAACGAGAACCACACCACTTCACCCGCAATCTGATGGAATGGTCGAGAGATTCAACAGGACGTTAAAAGAGCACCTCACTAAGGTTGTAGGCGACAACCAAAGAAATTGGGATAGGCACATACCACTATTTTTGATGGCCTATCGAAGTGCAGTACATAGCTCAACAGGACAAACACCATCTGAAATCCTGTTCGGAAGAAGCATACGGCTGCCTAGTGAGATAAGGTTTGGACATCCATCACAAGAGTCTAAGGAAACAAGGGATTACGTGAGTGACCTACAAGAGAGGCTAATCGACATCCACGAAAGGACCAGGACTAGAATGAGCGCTTACAGCGATCGAATGAAGACAAGGTACGACACAAGAGCAAACACGACAGGATTCCAAGTAGGAGATCGTGTATGGCTGTATAATCCACATCGTCAAAAGGGATTGTCGCCGAAGCTTCAACAAAACTGGGAAGGCCCTTATACTGTCGTCACGAAAATCAATGATGTCGTTTACCGAATTCAAAGAGGGTTAAGAGGAAAGCTAAAAGTTGTGCATAGCGATCGACTGCACCGATACAGTGCCGAAGCTGGTGATAGAGTTGTTCGGGACGAACAATCTTAAGAAGGGGGCAATGTTGCGAACAGAGCTTTATACTCCTACAGCACCATCTGTTGGGAATTACATATCTGCTTTATGAAGGAACAAAACCAAAAAGCTCTTTTCCAGCAGTTCGCATCTAAATTTCTCCTTATTCCAAACTACTAGAACATTCTATCTCCATTTCCCCTCGTTCCAAGCAAATAGAATATTCTAGACAAGAACCTTCGAGAACAACTGGTTTGAGTATAAAAGGGAGTGTTCGCGGTGAGCACAGACAGTTTATTTTCGATTATGAAAGTGTGCAAAGCTGAACTATTGGATTGTGGAAAGTGTAATTAAAGAAGTGGATTTAAGTTGGAATAAAAGTATTAGAGTTGATTATGAATTGAGATTTATTGTTTTGATTTGAAAAGTGTAAATAAAGAAGAAATTCTAAAAGGAGTAATAAGTTTTATTTAAAGAACCTAGCAAAAATATTACAATACCATTACGAAGGTGGTCCGATAAGTACTTAGCCTCACTGCCCGATATGGTGCCAGTATCGCAAGAACGATTAACTATCGTCTAGTACATTCTCTTAGACGGATACTGTCTATTTCAGACGAATCGGACACGTAGTTTTGTTTTGACCACGTGTGGAAGCCAGCCCGTCCGCGAATTTAAGAAAAATAAAAAAAGGGCAATATCGGTCGGTGATTCTATTCTTGTTTTTGAAAAGGAAATCGCACAGCGAAATCAAAGAGCGGTTGGACTCTTCTCCTTCGATGGTGGTGGTTTCTGATGAGCCCGGCCCAGGTGCCCCGAAAATGGCTACCATGGAGTATAACGTGTCAAAAATCCACGATCTCGTATTGGCAGACCGCTGATTGAAGGTGCGCGAGATAGCTGAAATAGTAGGCATATCAAAAGACCGCATGGCACATATCCTGCATGAAATTTTGGTCATTAGAAAGCTGTGGGAACGATGGGTGCCGCGTTTGCTCGCTCAGAACAACAAGGGCAACCGTGAGACCACTTCAGAGAAGTGGTCAAATTGATCGAATTGCACTACGAACTGCTGCCCCATCCATACAGTATTCTCTAGGTTTGGACCCCTGCGACTTGTTTTTGCTTGCAAACTTGAAAATACACTCGCCGAACCGAAATTTGAGTCGAATGAAGAGATCCATCTTCACAAATAGTATTTTTTTTTTCAAAATCGAAAATAAAATTAAAATTGCTTTATTTCTCAAAATGTTTTACAATTTCCATTTAAATCTTAATATATTACAATTCAAACAAATAAAATTCCCTTAAAAAGAGCCCAAAGTGAGTTCCAAGAAAAAAGTTTTCTACTTTTAAAATTTAAAAAATACATTAAGACATACAATAATCTAGCTCAGTTTTTTTACAAAGTTATGATTTATTAATAAAAAAAATTACAATATTTAAAATTCGAATTTTTCAAGCAAGCAAATATAATGATTCGAAATAAAATCAGTTTATCAATTTATTTGAATACAATTTAAAACAGAAATGAGTAGTAATGTATAATTATCATACTAAATTGGTATATGCTTTCAGGGGCTTTTCTTTTCAATTCACGTACGGCTAACATGGAGTCATGTTTTGCATTGCATAGCACCAGGCGGTTATTATATTGGCTTGCGCCTTTGCTGCTTCAACAGTGGAGCAGACAAAAAAACTTACACTAGTAAAATTACTACTCAAAACATTTTTATGCAAATTAATTGTTTCATTTTTTTTTACAAAAATATATTGTTTAATATCCTCCCTTTCTCTCTCCATCATCGATTAAATTGACTTCTTTTTTTTTTTTTTTTAGATTAAAAACATACACATTTTTTTGTTCTTTGATTAAAATTAATAAAACGATAAGCGCTAAGCAATAAAGGTAAAATATTGTTTCTGTTTTTACTATTTTCCAGTTTAAATATGCACATTCCCTGAAGTGGTTTAAGACACAAAATTTACGTGGGGCTTTTTAACGCGCGTGATTCTTGCAGAATGGACGTCCGCCTTTGTTGTAGAAACTTTGTCCTTCCAGATTCTTTTTGCAATACTGAAAGAGAGAAAATTTTTAGTTCAGTAATTATTAATTGACTTTGATTGAGATTAAGGTATAAGGACTTGGCTATGACCCGTATATCTAAAAAGTTAATGCCTTAATTATTAATATCGATTCTATTGCATTGGATTTTTTTTTGTAAGAAAGTTTGCTCCTGTTTTTTTTTTTCAGTTAATACTTAATTTACTGTGAAAGTGCTTGAATTTAATCGAGCATAAAGTTGTGTAGAAGGAACTTCTAATTTTAATTATTTATACCATCCATAGTTTTGAAATTGTTCTTATTCCACTTTTACTTACGGTGCAATTGAAGCATTGACTGTGATAGTTGTTGCCCAAAGCTTCAACCCATCTGTCACCAGCTTCAACAGGGAATCCACATGCGAAGCACTTTGTTGTAAAGAGCTCGTTCCAATCGGCTTCACAATACGCCAGACCTTCTTCCAGGAAGAATGGAGTGTTGCCAAAGAGTTTGCCACAGTGTGCACAAGTGAAGCACTCTGGATGGAAGTGCCTTCCAATTGCATTCAAGCAATCACCCTTAAAGTATTTAAAAGAACAAAAAACAAGTTTTATTAAAAGAAAAAATGATAAAGAATCCCATTGACAATTTCGATGAAATATTTTAAACTTGATAAATATTTCAAAAATACGAAGCTGAACTCAATGAAATTTAGAGAGTTAACATTTTATAAACAATAAAATATCAAGCAGTCTAGCTTAAACAGCGAAACCTACCTTAATCTTTCCGTTGCATTTACTGCAAGTTGGAGCCAAGTACTTCTCGAAACAATACTCGCAATACAAGTCGCCTTTCTCTTCAACGAATCCAACATCTTGCAATGGACGACGACAATTAGCATTGACACACATGAAGTGATCGGGACACCAGATGCGACCCAAAGCAGTAATGAAAGGTCCCCTATGTAGATAGCAATAAAAAGTCAGTCAAATATGAATAAAAATAATGAAAGTATTTAATTGAAAACACAAGTCATGCGACACAAGATCGAGCAAGTGCGAGCAAACCACCTACCTGCTGATCTCCTTTTCACACTGACAACATATAGGACGCTTGCCGTCTTTGAGAAGCTGACTTACAACAGCCTTGGTCTCATCAATTCCTCGATCATCTTCAGAGGCTGTTCCCCTCGTAGGTTTCACAGAAATTTCAAAAACGGGAGGATTGTTGTCCGACGGCTCATCACGTTCTATGTATGAGCGACGATCATAAGCCTGGGTAGAGAGCTCCCCGCCTTTATTGGGACGTTTGTTCTTATTGCGTAAGATCACAGTTTCTAGGGGCACTAGTTCATTGGCCGAGGCCTGAACTGGAGCTTGTGGTGCGACTGGCACTTGAGCCGGTGTCTGTGGCTGAGCCTTTTGTTGTAACGCCACCGGTAGTTGGGGTGGTGGAATCGGAATCGTTACCAGTGCCACCTTTGTCTCCGGGCTTGCAACCATATTTTTACTATTAACACCAGAATTTTGCACATTTTTGGCATCACAAATGTCCAACAGGTTCTTCATGTGATGCTTTGGCGGCTGAACCAAGCCACCATCTCCAGTTGAGACAAGATTAACACTATTCTGTTTCAGTGGCTGCTGAACTTTCTGTTCCAATGGCATAACTACTTGTGTGGGCTTGAGATCAGCCGGAGCTGTTGGATCGACATTTTTAAAGTCTTCCAGCTCGAAACGCTTTCGCACAACCATCGGGCTTCGAGTCAATGTATTAATGTTACCACTGCTACCGCTTAGTGTTGTGAGATCATTAGTGCTGCTATTTTTCGAATTGTTCGCCAATCTTGATTCCAGCATATTGGAAATTATCTTTCCAGCTTCGGCCATAAAATTATTCTTATTGTTTATGGTGATTTTTCCAATGGAATCGGACAGCATGCTTGTTGCATCGGTTGGCTGACTAGAACCCGTCATCACGGACGCATCCGCAGTGGGCTTAGCAATGGGGGGTTTCCTACGTGGTAGTGTGGACGATGCAATGGGGAATGTCTGTTTTTGAGTGCTGTTAGTGTTAGACTCTGGAAAAAGCATATTCGAAAAAAAACACACAAGAAAAACTCAAATTAGCACAACAAATAAAACATGCAAACATTAAAATGGTTATTACTAGCAAAACAAAACGCTGGAAAATAAATCAGTAGTTTTTCTGAACTTTTAGCTGGTTGAAATTAAAGGAAAAACTAAATCCATTTAAGGTAAGTAACAAAATGGGAAAGGGATATTCATATTATGCCTGGATTTAAAATACATATTTTATTTTTTTATTATGTAGGCAAACGAAAGCTAAGCGGGTGTAAAATTGGGTATCGGTACTTTGTAAGCTAAGACTCTGTAAATTCAACTTGTTAAAAATTTATGTTTCAGAGTTCTGCATGTGCATAGTTCTCAGTACACCTTAATACTTCGTTGCCAATTAATGAAATGAAGCTTTACTCACACGGGGAAAAGAAAGCGAATACGTTCCACATTTTATTCCACTTCAAACTTTCAGTAAATTTTTTTTTTCAATTTTTTTGAGTATGCACACAAAAGAGAAATCAAGCTAAAGCATCATTCTTTCGTTTGCCATTTGGCTTGTGTTTTTAAGAAGATGTGGAATGTAAGCTTGTAGGTCTCACACACCTACTACTAAGTGAATTGTGAATTTCAAGAAATCGTTATGAAATTTCATTTACACAAATGAACTGTGAATATTGAAAATATTAAAATAGTAATTCGTAATTACCAAATTTTCTAAGTTCTAAGACAACCACAAGGCAAATATGTTCCACAATATTTTTTATTCCGTTTTCTTTTATTTTGAGATGTACAGAAAAGTGGATGTAGTGTAAAAAAACGAGAATTGAACAAAATTAATTCTTTAAAATGTTACTATGAGCAAATACGGTGAATTTACATGAAAAATATTTGCGTTTTTTTTGCTTTATATTGGAAATAAAAGCTGTGGAACGTAAAGCTGTGCGTATTTCATGTGTATAATTTCATACGGAAACGTATTGTTATTTTATTTTTACTCCCAGTGTGTCCAAAAACTGAATTTCTATTTGCTAGTTCACGAATGATTTTGAAATGAAACATAATTTTGGGATGAAAAGTTGAGAATCAATTGAATTTTGAAATAACAGAGTTTTTGGACCTTAACTCAAAAAATCTGAAAATACAAAATGTTCAAATTTCCATTACGAACATACTCAGTTAGATATAGGTATGCATGAATGTTTAATATTTTAAAAATTGGAAGTTTAGTGCTTCTGGGGACCAAAATCTCTGATACTCTTTGGGGCCATGTTACAATTTTGGATCAAAAGCACATCGAACTTCAAAAAACAAAAAAACACAACAATTTCAGAACAACAAAAAACACACACATACTAGTTTTGGACTAAGTTTGCATCACCTGATCTGCATGTTGCAACTGCTGCACAACGGTACACGTACACCGGACTCTACTGCCTTGTTCAAGATACCACGACCACGTTTTGGTGCTGAAGTTGCCCCAAAGGCTTTACCTTTGCCGCCGATATTGCTAGGACCTGAACCGGGCGCCAAAGTAGGAGCAGGCGGAGGAGGTGCAAAAGAAGAACTTTGTGAATCACTAACATTCAAAGATGGAATATTAGTTGCACCCAAGTGCTGTTGCTGTTGCTTTTGCTGTGATTGCGGAGCTTGAGCTTGCGGTGGCTTAAAGCCGGCCGGACCTGTGGAAGCGGTCGGCTTATATGTGTTATTATTGCTACTCGGCTGCGATTGCATTGATTGTGAACATGGTGCACGACATACATTGCTGCCAGCGCCACTGCCAGCACCGGTGCACACCTTGCCACTTACCGGACAGCGACCGCCACCGGAGGGGTGAGCAGCAGATGTCGGTGCAGATGGTGGCTTATAGGCTGGTACCGGGATGGCACTGGCACGACTTTGTTGTTGGTTAGTAGCAGAAGCATTTGTTAAAGAGCAGCTTGAGCTAGCTGCTGCTGATGCGGCTAATGACGATGATGATTGCGCGGTATGTGTTTGTTGTTTTTGGGAAACCGATGATTGTGCAGAAGAAGATAGTTGTTGCTGTTTGAAGCCTGGCGGCGGAGCAACCAATTTGCTAGGAGAGGTCGAAGAAATGACATATTTCGGCGGCTGAGGTTCAAACTGTGAAGGCAGAACAGTCTTAATGGGGAACTTAGAGACGGGCTCCGGCGAATGTAACTGTGGAAATGTGGTGTCGGTGAGTGTGGCGGCACGTGCGCTGATTGCCTGTGACTGACTGGTCAGATTGGTGATTTCTTGTTCGAGTCCGGATAATCTACGAGCTTGATTAGCGACAAAACCGGTCTTTCCGTATGAGCTGCGTACATCGGTGCTAGTGTTAGCACTGGCACTTGTGTTGCTGCAGCTGCTTCCGGTGCGAATTTCAATAGTTTTGGCACTCTGTGTGTGCTCGTATTCTTCAACAACCTTGCGTCGACGTTCGATCTGCGTATTGCCAACCTGCGATGTGGTTTTGCTTTCTAATTGAGATTTCTTCTCTTCCGCAAGACGCGACTCCTTTTCACGCTTTTGGATTGTGAGATCGCCAACTTGGCGTTGCTGCACAACTTCGGGCTTTTCAACGTAGCTATGGGAGCCAGACTGACTGGCCGTTTGATAGTGCGAGAGAAGTTGACCCTGTTGTTGTTGCATTTGCTGAGCGCCCAAGTATGACTGCCCAGTGGTGATGGAACCAACTTGGAGGGTTCTGGGGGATGCTGGTGGCAAGTCGGTGTCCCTTAGCCTTGGGGCTCGAATTGCGCTGAGTGGATTTGGTGGTGGCCCAGGTGCTGGAGACTTAGCGCGATCGGGACATGGCGAAACAGATCGGCGATCGAAAACATGGCCGGTTGTTGCTGGGCACTCTTCGAAGCAAAGCTTCTCCGGGGTTTGATAGAACGGTATGATGGGAGCAGGCTTGTTGATCAGCGATGGGGTGTATGGTCTCGATGGCGGATATGATTCGTCGTGAGGCTGGTGTTCATCTAGGGATTGAAAAGCCATAGTTACTGGACCAGAACGGTCTTCAACAATTATTGGAACTGTGGGAGTAGGCTTGAGATGTTGTTGTTGCTGTTGGTGCTGCTGCTGTTTTTGCTCACTGACTCTCGTCATAGTCCTGGAGGCAGCTGTGCTCGAACTAGCAGCAGTGTGTGTGGTCATTGAGGACTTCATTGAACATTGCTGAGTATTAGAGGATTGCTGTTGTAGCTGTTGTTGCTGATATTGTTGCTTTTGCTGTTGTTGAGCATTTGAGCAAGTGGACTTACAACAGGAAGACGATGCTGCCGCCATTGTCGGTTGTGGCGATGGTGGTGTATCTACGAAAGCAAGCGGTACATTCTCTCTAAGCTCGGGTGGTTCCGGGGTACGACAGGGTCTCTGTGTTGGCAAAACTGTCCAATTTCTCTGATACTGTGGTATTGTGTCGGGTTTGTGTAGGCCGGAGGGGGAGGAGCGCGTTTTCAAATGACTTAATGGAGACGGTGGCGGGAAAGGCACCCTATGATCTTCAAACATCTCGTCGATTTCTCGAGCGCTCAAATCTAATTCAGCTTTAGAATGAATAGCAGAAGAGGTGGTTGACAAAGAGGTTGTTTTGGACTGTTGTTGTTGTTGGTATTGTTGAACGGACTTGGAAGAGGTAGAACAACAAGTGGAAGACATTTGCGAAACATTGGAAATGGTATTGCGCTGAGATTGACGGCGCATGGATTCATATTCGGCATTAGCCGCGGACTCTTGTTTGAGGGAAACAATGGAATTACGGGGAGCTCCTGGTGGAAGGGGATCACGTGACGGTTGGAATGGCTGTAAAGAGGAGATGTTAGTCATATTGGCAAAGGCTGATGTTTGTCGTTGTTCGGTGCGAGAGAATTCGCAGGTGTCATCGTTTGAAAGGACTTGGAACTGATAAGGTTTCTTTTCTTCGGATTTTTTCTGTTCCTCAATCAGCTGTGTTGCCTTCTCTGGATTCAGAGGAGTATAAGGGCGATCAGGTGCCGTGATAAGGGCATCAACCATCGATAGCTTTTCAGTGGGAGTAGGAAGATCAAGAAGCTGTGAGCAGACATCATGACCGAATGGGTTATAGGGTGTATCGGGGGCTGTTGTAAGCGCTTTTAAGAACGGGGACTTGGGTCGCCTGTCTTCGCGCTCATAAGGAGTCATATCGATGGGGGGAGGCAAATACGGTTCGGTTTCTTTGGGTAAAGTGATCTCGTTGTTCGGATTTGGAGTGAATTCTAGTTTCAAGTCTGGTGCGGTGGTCATAGCATTCGTTATGAATGATCCTTTCGGGGGTGACTCACGCAAAAACACTGGCTCTGGCTCCGGTATAGGCTTTGGCTCAGGCACGCGTGCTGCTTCCTTCTTTCGCTCACATTCCTCCTGTTTTTCTTTTTCAATAGTCTCCGGATTGCACTGGCAAGTGAAATCACATGGTTTGGGACATAGACATTCCACCATATGCACTGGCGTTTCTGGAGCTGTTGTCAGAGCACGAACCATCGGACTTATCCATTCTTTGGGAACGGGATTGGGAATATTTGTTGGCGGAATAGGTTTCACCGGTGGAATCTCGATTTTTATTTCCGGAGTCGGTTGGAATATTCGTTGACTTTCAAGAATCTCCGATCGATCTTCGACAACTAGTTTTTCAGACTTAGCTTCTTCGCCGCAAACCTTATAGTTTTCTTTGACAATGATTGGTTCTTCTACTGGTTTTTGCTGCATTAATGGTTCAATAGCTTTCGGAGGCTTTTGTGGTTCTTCAACTTTCTTTGGTTGGTCTTTTGACTTTCGATCAGGCTCTATTTGAGGTTCATCAACAAATTCTACATGTCGAGGTGCCTTTGGAGGAGGTATTGGGCTTGGCGTTACCTCTCGGACCATGTCAACCAAACGGTATGTGCTCAGAGTACCCGTCAAACTTTCAACGCACTCTTGGGCACTTCTCCGACCAGATAGACATTCCGAGGAACTAAGGTAGCACTGCTCATTTTGCTGTTGCATTGCAGCTACCTCCATGTCCATATGGTAGTCTAACTCTGATCCAGATTGGTCGTAGCCCTGCATCTGATAGGCCTGTACCTGAGCAGCGTACATTCTTTGGTACTCCTCTGAAGTCGTTGTTGTAGTTGTGCAAGTTGAGGTGTAACTATCTGAACTAGACTCAATTTCCGGAGCATGCATGCCCCTCAGACCACTTAGTTGTGGAGCCGACCTACTTTGCCATTGTATTTGTTGCTGTTCCTCTTGCTCTTGTTGTAATCGCTCTTCCGTTTGCTGTTCTTGACAAGCATGCTTTTGCTGCTGAATAGGTTTCGAAACTACATGTTGAGTTTCTGGTGGAGCTATGTATAAAGGAGCCGCAGTGGGTGCATCGTGTGAGTCATCCCTAGGTGGGGGCCAATTAAAAGAGTTCCGAGATTCACGATTTGCCTCACAGATCTCATGATCTTCTTCAAAATATGACGCAGCACGATGCTCTTCCATGCGTTTATGTTCTTCGCATTCATAATATTGATGTTGCTCATATTCTAATTTGCATAAGTTCAAGTGAACAGGCACGATTTCGGACAACAACAGATTCGGAGATGAAGAGGAATAAGGGTGTGTGGTTTATGTTGGGGTGGTGGTGGTGGAGTATGATGAAAAATTTAATGTGACATAGCATGAGTATCAATGTTTTTTTTTTTAATTATGTTTTGCAGAGAGAACCACAAATATGAGATTAAAAATGCATTTTTGTGCAAATTTCGCATATTTTCATTTTTTTTTTTTTTTTTCAAAAATCAAAAAAGAGAAAAGTAAAAAATTCAAACTGTTAAAGAAGCGATATTTACATGATGATGCTCAAAAGCAAAGCTATTTTAACAAAATGTTCAATAAAAATAATGTTAACACACAGAAATGAGACAAAAAAGGCACAAACATAAGGAAGATTGCTTAAACATTGGGCTTGCAAAAATTATGATTGTTTTGTGAAAAATTCGTGTTTTTTGTTTTTTTTTTTTTGAGAAGGCCAGTCACTTTAATAAAAAAAATTCTGAATTTCTTAGCGGAGCACAGGTCAAAAAAATTTATTTATTTTTTGGCGCACAAACCGGAATGTACTTTTTCGAAGGTTTTTGGTGTACTGAAATCGAATATGATGTCAGAAGTATTTTATGAGATTTTTGAGATAGTCCTGTTTGAAAACTTAAAAAGTCGTTTTAGATTATTTAAAAAAATTAACTCAGGTTATAACCATAACCTCGGAGACCTCAAATATTTTCAAATGGGAACATCTAAGAAATTCGTCATAGTTCGAGTTCAGCACACCAAACATTTTCGGAAATGTACATACATTTTGGTTTCTGCGCCAAAAACCTTGTTAATCTGTGATCATTAAATAATTAGTATTTCGCTGTTTTTAAATATAACACGCATCTTTTGTCGTTCTAAATTTTAGATTTAAACTAAAATATCCAAAATTTAAGGACAGTAATATTTAAGCTATTAATATTTTGATGAAGGCGGATAAGAAGCTCACAATTCTATGGTCTAAATTTTATTTCAATAGTTTTTAAATTACTTCAAAATTTTTTTCAGTTTAAAAGTTCAATAAAGACATAATTTACAATTCTGTACAGAATTTTGGATACATAGATTTTGTCAGTTTCCTAAAAATTGTAAAAATTGTAGATAGTACATTTTTTACTTCATAATTGTGTATTCTAACATTTTTAAATTTTTATAAATTTAAATTTTTAAATTAATACCTTCAGTTAATCCGTTCCAATATTAAGAAGTAAAATATAATGATATTTAATTCTTTCACGGGGAATTCTGTAAGTTCTAACATTTAACCAACCGAAATAATAAATTACCAAAGTGAAAAAATTCAATCTTCAAAATTGTACTTTGATTAAATAAATTTTAATAGTTCAAATATTAAATGTGGTCTTCACTAGAAATACAATTCAATTTGAAAAGCAAATACCTTTTTTATCAGTTTTTGCCGTTTTTGTTTTTTTTTTAAATAGAAACATTTTGAAATAATTTGTCCAATGACTTTTTTAATAAAGTTTTTTGTTCGTTAGACGAATACAAGTTTCCTTTGAAAAATCGCATATTTTGACCGATGTACTATTAAGTAAAAAAGTTATTCCGATTCAATTTTCGAAAAATCATATTTTAGAAAAAAATAAATTTTTTTATCAAATTACTGGATTCTACTGACTTAAGTGAGAAGCGATTGATTTTTGTTAAACATTATTTTTATTAAAGTGACTAGTCCTAGTTTTTGTTTTGTTCGTGTTGGCCGGACCCTTTTTTGTTGATTAATTTTCAAGCAAAAGACCCATTTTTTCATAAAAAAAAAATTGCAACAGTAGATTTGATTTGGAATATTCAGATAAACGCAACCATAAATTCCTTAAACTTAAATTCGATTTACAAAATAACCTACTAAACTTATTCACAGTTATATTCGATTGTTTTATTGAAGAGAAAACTTCATAACAAAAAGGATAAAATTCTATTTCGCGAATTCGATCTAAATTGAATATTCTTTTATTTTCCTTTTTTTTGTTTTGAATAATAAACAATTTACAAGACAACGAGAATCCCCTAAATCAACTTGTGCAGTAAAGTTGTAGTCAGTCCTTCGACTACCCCCAAGACTTTCATTGTTTTTTTTTTTTCTTTTTTTTGAGGAATATAAAGCGATTGAACCTATGTGTATAAACCTCATGAAGACATATTCTGCACATATTACCTTTTATCGTTCATATGTAAGTAAGTAGGTATAGGGAAGGGATATCAGGCATATGTTGGGAAAATGTTTATCCTTTCTCTTAGAAGGGAAACAGAGAGGAAATTATATTTTTGTTTTTGTGATTTCGCGTGAATGCTTCGGTGAATTGTTTAGTAAAGTGGAAGGATGCATTTTCTTCTTATCTACTTTGCAAAGAGGATATGCTGTGTTCCTGTTTCGTCGCTTTTGTTTGTCATTTATGGCTTCACTCTGGCTTGACACAATGAGGAAAGACTTCTTTCAGCAAATTTCGTTTTATTTTATTTACATGTGAGAGATAAGTAGTTTGTTTATATTAAAGGTAGATATTTAGATTCGAAAGGAGTATCAGAGTTTTGCAACTCTTAAAGATATTACAATATTTTATGCCCTTTTTTACACGATATATAAAAAGGGTATTGGAATTTGTATAAAGATAGCAATGGAGTAAGCTAAAAATAGCTCAAAAGCCAATTCCAGATTTATAATTGACAAGGAAAAAGTTTCTAGCAAAACGATATTTTTTCTCTTCCAAATAATACAATATTGTAGATTGCTAATCTTTGGTTAGCCTGCCTTATGCAGCTCTTAGCATCTTAGGTTTGATTTAAAGCTGTTTTTATTAAATTAAGAAGTCCATGCTTCTTAAACTGGAATTTAATCATATTCCAAAATTAAATAGGCGAAACTCATATTGATAGAAAACCTGAATAGTTTTCTTAGAAAAAATTCGAGAAATGCAATATTCAGGCTGCAAAAGTTTAAGTTAATGCCTAAGTTGGTCTTCCTTTGTAGCAAACGTACTCCTAGCGCGTGAATTTTCACACATTTAAATTTGAAAGCAAAGAGAATGGTAAACTATTAAGTTTTGGTTGGTCAATAATTATTTTAAATTTAAAGCTTTCCCAGTTTGGTACTGATTACACCCTTCTTGAGACGGACTTTCCCAGATAGAACGGAGTGGAACATTATAGGATAGTTCATATTAAACGAACTTTCTTCAAATTTCTTGTACCAATGAATCATTATATTGATTTGTTTTCTTTTAAAAGTACTTTCCTCTAAAAACTCCTTCTCTCTACTAAACGAGAGTATAAAGACCCCTTCCCATGTGATTTCAATTTGCCGTGAAAAGTGTTTCTCATCTTAACTGTTTGAACTGTTGAGATCCCCTCGGAGTGTCGAAGTAACTAGACTCTGTATTTCTATACTAGAAGTAGTTCCTCTAATTTATTGTAAAATATCTGATTATCTTCTAAACGGTTATTTGAAGAAGGTAAACAAAACGACAGTAAGGAAGGTCTAACCATTAAAATTTTTAGCTCATCATTTCAGAAATTTTGTCGAGTCCAATTTGACATCTTTTCAAAAATTTTGGAAACAAGTTTCTAAAATGTAAACGATCTTAATTAAGTTTAGCTAGTTATTGTTGCCAGCAGAAAATTTGATATATTGTGATACCACATTGAATCTAGGTAACTTTCTTCCTAAGCGTTAAACCATTTGATGCTCTTTATGAAGAGGCTGCCTATATCTATATTTCATCCGTCGCTGAAAACTGATTGCGTCTTTATAAAAGAGAGGACATGTACAGAAAAGGTGAGGAATCGATTCCTGCTTTTCTTGGTCCCTGTCCATGCACTTGCTGTGCCATCCCCATTAGATGATCGGCAGTTATGGGCTATTATTGAGTGTGTCAAGACAGAATTCAGATATACGGATATCTGAATATTTGATATCACATTTAACCAAAATGTAAGTATCAGAGTTTACAGATACATCCGTCATGGGCATTTGGTGGGGTTAGTGGTATCAAAATTTCTAAAGGTTTAACGGTTGTAATATATTGAAAACATAAAATGATGTTCTGTCATTTTTTCCTTAGTGGAAACACTTTAATTTTGAGATATATGATTTTAAAGCGAACTTTATCGGCTTTCATTGGAGACTTGTTGGTTCATTCTTTATACAAAAAACGTTAAGATTGCTATTTTAACCCCTCACTCACACAAAAGGCTGAGAAAAACCAGCCAGACTTTTGTTTTTTATATAAAGATGTATGCACCTATATATTGATTTTATATACCCACTCCCAAAATTTTCTCTTGGTTCTGAGACTATTGTTAGAGGTTCTTAAGTTTTCTGGGATGCTTCCCAAATACTGTAGTAGCAACGTTATTTGCATAGCAAATCACTCTGTAACTCTCTGATTCCCGACATCTCAATAGCTCATTTGATACTAAGTTACAAATAGGGGAGATAGAACACTGCCTTGCGGCGTAACTATTCTTGCAAACAATCCACGCGACTTTAAGTTAATAATCCTGAAATTCAGCATTTCATATTGATTAATTCTCCAAGCGCACCATCTACCTTCAGAGATGACTGTTCATTTGCGATGGCAGATACGTCATGTAGACATTGAAAACAGTACCTAATAGATCTCCAATGCTCCTCTATAATTATTTACCTATCAATATTATAATTATTATTTATTTCTATTTCTGTATCAATTGGAGTTAAAACTTTTCAAAATTTTAAATTATCTTTTAAGATTTGTTCAAAAATTAACGGACAAAAAATTTGCTAAAAGAAAGATCAATTTGTAGTGCGAAAAAAATTTTAATTTATTGAAATTCAAGATCGTTGATCTTACATAATTATGACAGTTTACGAAAGTTTTATGAGGGCATATTCAGGTATGGTCTTAAGTCACATGCATATATGGACGCTTCATTAAAGCGCCATTATTCCATGTGTTCGAATATGACATTATGTATATCACTGCGAAAGTGTCATAATACCATATTTTGAAATATTATTTTTTTGTTAATGTAAATCGTTAAATAAATGTCGGTAGTAAACTGTAAAGTTGTTTCACAAGAATTAGGAGAACAAGTCTTGTTGACCTTTTATAATTTTTGATGAAGAAGGGTTATGTAAGATATTAAACTTCAGAGTTGAACGTGCAGTTAAGATTAAAAAAAATAATCAAAGAAGTAGTTTTCATTTTAACAACACTAAAAGCCATTACATCGATAAAGAATTTAAAATTAAAAGTTAATTTCACATTTTTACGTTTAAATAATATTTTATCATTTAACAAATAATGTGAATTTAGTAGAGAAGAATTTTAAATCAAAAGCCATATTTATTAGTCGGATTAGAATTTTTGTATAAACTTGAAACACAACATACCTGGGAATGTATTTTATTCTTTTTATAGAAAAAAAATATTTAAAAAATATTGGTATGTTTTTTTAAGTGCATATTTTAGAATTTTATTCAAGGATCAATTTTGGTCTTACATCATGGAAAATAAATATTAATTTTTTTAAATATTTAAAATAAATACTTATTTAAAGTTTTTGAGGTGAGGTTTTACTTTTTTTTTGTGGGGGAAATAAATGGTTTTGGAATTAATCCTTATTCACACTGCCATGCATCTCAGTAATATTGGTATCCTCCTGATCAATTAAGAAACAAAACAAAAAACACAAAAAAGGGATATAGTATTAAAATTCAAAAACAATTTAGAAGAAAATGGGGGAATTATTAAAAAGTCAAAAATACATAATACGATACGTTAAAAAAACCTTCAAAGCAGATACCCTGCTGATCTGGCATACAAATCTCCAGATTCTAACGAGTCTAGACAAATGTCACTCAAAAATCAATTTTCAACAGACATCTTCCGAAACTGTTCTAACATTGCCCAATTTTATGTCTCAATCACTGCTAAGTGAAATTGTAGTTTCTTGGTCAATCAAAAACAAGGCGAAGTTACATACAAATGTCCTTTTTTGGCTCCAGACTCCTTAAATAGCTAGCTTAACGAGCAAACAACAATAATAATAAAGTCCAATTCAGAGTACAAATTAACTCTATTATGCTATTCATTTATTTTGATAACTTTTCCGGAGGAACGAAGCCCTGTGTTGTGTGTTTCTGAAACGATTCTAGGACAAGGTATAAAATTCACATTTCAGGAATATTTTTATCTGTGCAATTTCGAGAGCTCATCATTCAATTGACCCGTATTATGTTGATGTATAATATTAATAATTTTTTTTTTTGGCTCCAATCTTTTATATTTCTGTTTGTTGTTGGTATGGGATGGCGCAAGCATGTCCTAAGGCTCTGCTCCATTTTTTCCCAATTTAATATATTAAAATCGAAAAGGATGAAAAAATACATTATGACATAATATTCAGGAAACTGTATAAAAATACTCCCTGAAATGGTCTCATTTTTAATATTTGGGTTGAGATGTGACCCATAAAAAATGTTGGAAAAGAAATATGATGTTATGTAGCTTGCTTTAATGTATGGAAGTGTATAGGTATATGTTTGATGACAGGACAGTGTCATTTGGTGTTTTATCAGGCTCTGTGGGTCAATATTTACGACGTGACCAGGAATGATGAATGAAGCAAAACTAGATATTGAAATTTAGGGATATCATTTTCAAGAATTTATAAAAAATCAATAGATTGGTGGTGGAATAGAAAACTTACAAATTGTATGTTTCCTTTTTTAGAGAAAGGTTCGTTTGTCCGTATAATATTATATATTTCAATCTTTTACTTCTATCGCAGTTTTATTGAAAATAAGTCGATTGGATATACATAAATTGATTTAAGACGCAGAATGTAAACTATGAAATGGTAGCCATGAGTTGTTAAGTGTACTGTTTGTAAGTCATAACTCGCTTGAAACGTGGATGAAAATAGACTTTAGATGAGGTATTACTGGACATATCTTCTTGTGGAGCTTGATAGTAATATTCCCAGCTTAGTAAATAGACATGCTAATGAAGTAATCTCTCACCGGAAGAGTCGATAATATTTTGTTTATAAATCTTACTATTACAAACCTGATCTCCGCAGACATTTTTTCGATAAACATGAGTACTGCACTCCTACTGTGAATGGCAGTATAAGAGTTTTAAAGATATTTTTCCATCTAAAAAGGACTGGGCAATAAGAAAGGACTAGTGTACTACACCTTGGCATAATGGTTAGTGCGTTGGACTGTCATGCGGAAGGTCTCTAGTTCGATTTTCAGCCGCTGCAAGAAAGTTTTTTTCAGGGATGTACTGCCTCTTGCGAGGAATCGACAAATTCTCCAATAGTAGATATCTCTTGTCATGGAAAGTGCTGCTGATTAGCCTTTCGGATTTGGCAGAAAATTGTAGGCTCCCTCTGTTCCTGGTAACACGCACATAGGAATGGTTGAGAGTTGTAGTCACTATTTAATTTATATTTATTTATTTATAAAAGGACTGGGAGTATAAGGTTGTGATGAGAGACTTCGACACAACCATCTTTACTGATCGATCAAAGATGGAGTGTGGTGTTGGTCCCTACTTTTCTGTTACCTGATTTTGTCAGTATCTTTCAAGTTGAGTAACAACTAGTTAGTATGCAAAATGCTTAAACTAGATCCAAAGATCCAAAGAAGATTAAATCATTAATATATGTAGATCTTGCATTGAAAAAAATTTACAATAAGGGAATATTTTTAACATAACCTGACATCTTCCTAAATTCTAGAAAAAATATTTTTCTGAATAAATATCCTTAAACAAGGATTAGGTAAGCTTCAACTTAAATGACATGGAATTTCTTCAGAATGTCTTCGCACATTTTAAAACCTAATTTTCTGATAAACAAAAATCGAATTGAAATCAGGGGCCAAATTACCGCATCAGTTTTCGAGTAATACGTGACTGAATTACATTATGTGAGTTTGGCATTACCGCTTACGTCATCGAGCTATCGATTACCCTAATTTGACATTTTCATTCAATCACCGATGGGACTCACTCACTCGGTCACTGAAGCGGTAATTTGGTAAGTTCCAAAAGTTATGCAATGTTTATATTCGCCAAACGCTAAATAAATGAATTCTCTTTTATCTACAAAAACATTATACCGTTATCCCCAATTTCTCTTGAAAGAGAAGTTGATTTAGTCCTTATTACAAGACAAGTAGAGCATAAATTGCGAAATAATTATAAAGACACGGCCTCTGTTTCTCAATAGCTACATATTTCGATTTTTCTGCAATTTTTTCTAAATTAAAAAGTTGTACAAATACCTATTTTATGTTATTGTAAAGGTAAATTTCACTATTTGAGTTGCAAAATGGTTTTTAAGAATTTATTATTTAGTCAGGCCCCGCGGAACTCATTTGACGGCGGGAGAAAGGTCAATTATTACAACATACAAGGAATATGGCTTATCTATTCGATTGATTGCCACAAAAATTGGACGATCTGTTACTCTCACGATCCGTCGTGTGTAATTTCCTTAATTTAGGGGGAAAATTATAATACTGTTGCCAGATCTGGTCAATCAAGTCTTTTGACCTTTTGAAAAAAGAATATTATTTGTCATGAAGGAAGGCGGAAAAAGCTAAATGCTATAGGCAGATTAAACGTAAGTTAGACCTACTGTTACTGTTAGAATAGGGCGGCAAGCGTTGAAGGCAAATCATAACCTTCGTTACACAAAAATGATGTAAAAACCGCAGCTACAACATCATAAAGGAGCAAGATTAAGGTTTGCAAGAGATCACATGGCGTGGAGCAGGGAGTGGGAATCCGTTATTTTTAGTGATGAAAAAAAATTAATTTGGATGGCCTCAACCGACGGTTTTAGCTATTATTGGCGTAATTTGAGGGACGAAAAAGCAATTAAAATGAGTCGGCAGTGGCAGTGTTCTGGTCTGGGGTGTTTTTGGTTTTCTTGGTAAAATTCCCTTGATGTTTGTACAACCCAAAATGAATGTCCAAAAATACAGAGAGATGCTGGAATATGCCTTCGATAAATTTGGAGACATTTCTGCCGGTAAAAATTTTATTTTCCAGCAAGATAATGCTACCGTTCATAATGCCAGTTGTGTTCGTGAATGGTTTGAAGTCAGTGGAATCTAGTGTTTGGCATGGCTTTCGTGTAGTCCTGACCTGTATTCCATCGAAAATTTGTGGAATATAATGGCCAGAAAGATTTATTAAAATGGAAAGAAGTACAGAAATGTAGCAGGCCTAAAAAGAGCAATTACCGAAGCATGGTTGGAAATCAACGAACAAGTCCTCCAAAACTTGATAAATTCGATGCCGAACAGGATTTTTCAAGTTAATGAGAAGCAAGAAGGTTGTACAAGGTACTGACTTTCAAATTGGTAGGTAACTCGGTGTTAAAATGAATAAAATATTGACTGTCTTTACGCTTCTTTTCATACAATTAATGACAAATCAACCTCTCTTTTAAGAGAAATTGGGGTAACGTATCATTTTTTTTTTATTAAGCATTTGGGGAACATAAACATAGCATTACATTTGGAACTTAACTCTTACGTCATATTGAACAGTTTCAGAATGGGTGTCTTTATACTTATTTCGGCAACTGTATGTTCCAGTACAACATTTTCATTTTGTAATCTAGTAGTTGAGCAAAAGCAATAGTTCAATTATACGTTGAATTTTCATCTAATAGTTTCCAACCGTTGCATTACTTATTAAAAATAAAATCCAAATTTTAAGTTCTTGCTTCAATTTTATTACGACAGTCACAGATCTTTCCCTGTACTCTCAATTTTCAAAGTAAGGTTGATATTCGTGAGTTTAGTAGTTCTGAAGTTCTTTCAGCACTTAAATCACTTCAACCGATATTAAATTCTGTGGCCGAAGGTATACCAGCTTTACTCTGTTGTAAAAATTTGGTTTCCATTTTAAATTCCTTAATTGGATTTGATCTTACCTTACTGCAAGTGCTCAAAAAGTTATCATCGATAAATCTCTTTCAAGTTTTATAGCATGTATTTCTGCTATCCCACAGGGTAGTTATCTGGGCCCTCTTCTATTTAACATTTGTTCAAATACTCTCTCGTTAGCTGTAAGACACTTCAAGTGTTGAAGATTGCTAGCTTGTACATGTACAATCTCATATTAACCAAATTGGGCAATGGTGTAAAAATAATATCTTAAAGTTAAACATACAAAAATTTAATGTGATCTCATTCTTCAAATCTAAAAGCCACATTGAATTCAACTACTCGATAGAGTCTAACTCACATTCTCGAATGGTAAAAATCAAAGACCTTGGTATAATGCTTGATTCAAATTTCTCTTTTAAAAGTCATTAGACCAAAATCATAAATGTTAAAAAAAGAGCCAGGTTCTTCTATACAAAAACCTTTGTCTAACAAGTCGGCCGTGAAAAGTACTGAGATCTAAAAGTACGCCGAATTCTTACTTCATGAAGGTTTACTACCGAATATTTAAAGTAGAATAATATTGAAACAGATACAATGTAATAGAGAAATTTTATTATTTAATGATTACTGACTAAAATTTGATGGGTTCACTTGTCAAGTTTTTAAAACCTTTCGAATTGAGCATACATAAGAAAAAATTTGCCAAGTAAGCCCATCAAATTTTAGTCAGTAATCATTAAATAATAAGATTTTTATTACAAGATTCTACGATGTCGGGCAGTGCTCCATAATTCTGATGATCTGTCAGTCAGTCAGTTACGGTTTTTTGATTTTTGAGGCCTTATATCTCAGGAACCGCTTATGCTAGGAAACTGAAATTTGATGAGGCGCCTGTGCCTGACTAGCTTAGCAAATATTCGGAATTTTAAATTTCTGACTTCGTTGGTACTGAAGATATGGAGGGGTCAAAAATCGCCTGAGTTTGTTCTTGTAAAAAGGTGTAGTGCCAGAACTTGGCTGGGCACTACCGTGCCCTTTAATATTGACTACAGGATGGGTAGAACAAATTCACTTGTTGGCTTCATACAGCGGAATTGCGTTGATTTGTTTGACCTTTTGCTCTGTTATCACTTTAAAAATCCCTTTTTGTCAGGTATGAATATGCTTGAATACACTGATGTTATATGGAATCCAACTTTTAAGACATATTCTAACCGAACTGAATAAGAAATATATTTTTAAATGAATTGTAGATTTTCGACAGATTTATAGAGCTTAATGTTTTTTTTTCTTGGAATTAAATCTCAAGACGAATTATTCATGACGTAATGCTTGTGAAAGATGTGCTATGTTACCACATAAGATGCCCTCACCTCCTTTCGGTTATACCTATCTACGCACCGCTTAGATCTTTTAGGTCAATGGATTTGCTTTTGAACAATTTCACAAGACAAACTATGGTTGTAATGAGCCAGTCTATAGAGATATAAACAATTTCATTGAAGTATTGACTTATGTTGTTCAAGATATTTCTTTAAAGCTAGAGTCTTGCTTATATTTTTAAAATTGTATTGTATTACTCATTGTCATTATCATTAATCTTAAGCCATTATCTGTTAGCTGTAAATTATTTGTGGATGTGAATAAATAAATAAATAAAATAAAGATCTCAAAACCTCTCATCACTAAAGTTAATGAAAAATACATGTAGAATTTATTTTACAACATAAATATCAGTTTCAATAAAAACAAACAAAAATGGCCATGTGTTTCCAAGAAAGTCTCTTATGGTGCAATAATTGATGTTGAGAATAGATTTGTCCAGACATACGTCCATGAGACAATTATAGGCAACATTTCACGAAATTCCACCAACATTAACTCCAATCGAGAGGGTCCCTTTCCAGAAATGTTTGCGGGCCAGACACAAAATACTGCAATGTTTCGATCAACTCGAACAAAAAAACTTATATCTCAGTAAAGCTGCTTATTTCAGCTTATGTAAAGCCACTTTCACAATCAATCTGGCTAGACTACTTAACTCCTTTGAACAATTTCGTGTTTTAAGTACCATTGTCATTGTAATGATTTTTTAATAAAAACCAAATTAAATTCATTTGTAAAAACAAAAATACTACCCTTATAAAAATATGTACACTATGTGTTCAGCACATTAAATATCGTGCAATTTCATTCATATTTATTTTTTTGTTTCAACCAACTAATTAATCCACTTAAAAATATTATCTCCACCAATTCTGATGTAATATTGCTGGAGTTTTTTTGTAACTTCAGCAGTTTCGTATTATTTTTTTTTGGGACTCGAATGAATATAATATTAATGATAATTTAAAGCGCCAGATGGTGTTCATTTTTGTGAGAATTTAACGATTTAAAAAAGTAATAAAATAATACAAATACGCAGCGAGTATGTATTGTAATACAAAAAAATCTTGTATATTTATTTCATTTACCGCATCAATTGCTTCCCTGGAAGTTTAATAACAAACACATCACCGGTAAAAGGAAAAATGGCTTACTCAAAAGGACGAAGGATGCACGATACTGCTCGGCTCTTGCACGCATGTAACTCATTTTTGCTACTTCAATTTTTGGGCTCGGAAAATTTACATAAATATAAATGCATTTTACTTTTATCCATTTTAATTTCGTTAATTGTTAAGCCAATAAGGAAGGCAGTTAAAAAAATAATTGCATACTTTATTGCGTGTGCATATACGAAATATGAAAAATTTCATCATCAGTGTGGAACGAATGGAAAAAACTGTTACTTTTTTTTACAAAATTCAATAAATCAGCAATATTGATGGATATGTGCCCTCGTGATAGCCAAACCAAGAAGTCAATATAAACGAAACGGGACGGTGGTGCCTGATGTTAATTGAGTTTTGCCGTTAAACATTTTTATTATTAATTTTTTTTTAATTCGAAATTGGTATTCCTCCTAACAGACTTCGATGGCTTCGAAAAATTACAGGGTGTAATGAATAGTCCAAAGCAATTAATGGAAGCGTCTGATAATAATTAATGTGGTACTGTGACTACTGTTGCAATATTAAAAGCTGAAAAAAGCAGCAAAAAATTATTATTGTGGACATAATGTACATATATGCATATAAAAAGAAAAAATAAATATTTTTGATTGGTGTGGATTGCTAATATATTACACTCGCAGGACAAGCGAGTCAAGCAAATAATATCAGATGCAATATTTGTATTGGCATTGGACAAGCGGAGTGAGGGCTTTCAGCAAGAAGAGCTGTTTATTTTTTTAAGGATTTTCGTGTGTATTTGTTGCATACCTCGGTAGAAGTTATTATTGGGTCCGGTGATGGGCTTTCTGTATTGTGTTGCATAGAGAGAGTGTGGGCGTCCTATGTACAATACACATACATCATAATATATACAATATAACATTAAATGACAGGTTTTGGGAGTTGTTAAGTTTTTTTTTCATGTATATGTAGGTTTATATTATATGTATTTTTTTTTAAATTTGTATGTTAGGTGGACATTTTGTTTTGGTCACAGAGGAAACAGTTTCTTTTTATGTTTGTCAGTTACATTCTAAGATTGGTTTGCCAAATTGACAGTGTTGAAAGGAAAGTGAATGAAGAGCCAAGCTGCGGACATTTGTAATTACTTTTAATGCAAGTTTTTATTTAATTTCATTGGTGTTTCTTAAAAGTTGGTAGTTTGAAACTTTTCTCTTATCGGTTAAGGTTTTGAAGTCACAAATTTCAGTTCTAATAATTTCACCATATACATCTTTATTTGTTCTATTTTTCTTTATTTGTAAACCCTTTAAACTTCATTTAACAGCATTTGAGGACTTGATGAGCCAAATCCTTTTTTGGTAAATCAAATTAAACGAATATTTCAATCGAACCCAAGATTTTCATCAAATTTGACATTACGAAGAGATCACGGAAAAGTGGGTCCCGCAATTCCGTCCGTCTTTCTGTATGTCAGTGAAAGTTGCTATACTAGCGACCTTGTCGATACATCAGACGGAATTTCAACTCAGTCAGCGACAACAAATATTTGACTTTTAGAGACAAACATTCATGAGTTATAATATGCAATAATATTATTTTTTTTGTAACTGCCCTGGTAATGTTACATCCCTGGAATTTAAATTACAATTTAACATTTTAAGTTCTGATATTCACTATCGTATACGAAATGTGAGTGCGAGTGAGCGAAGTAGCTTGATTATGGCAGTTCATTTGTTTTAAATTTATTTAATTGTGCGATAAGTAAGTATACCAGAAATTATACTACAGACAAATATTTTTGAAAATATTTTCGAAATTAATGAAACCGACGACGGAATCGAAGAAACTAATGATAAAATTATGTATTCCGATTAGGATTAAATGACTCCTAACTGTACATCTGTTCGGATATTTATAGTTTAGACTTAATCAGTTCTTATTCTTTTTTTGTTTTTAAATGTGTATTGTTTTTTTTACTGGCCCACATTTTTTTAAAATCTGCTTTCACATTTTTCACAAAAATAAAAAGTTATTCAAAGAGGAAATGTTTCTTAAACTTTTGTCCGCCGACTTCTAGCGATTTCTTGTGCTCAGAATATCGACGAATTTTGCAGCTTTTGGGAGTTTGATCTAGCAACTTTTGATATCAGCTTGGACCTAAAGGCTAAGCCACTGAAGCGATTTTCTTCATACTTCGGACTTAAGAAATTTAGATTTTTTAGCTCCAAAACTAATAGTACCTTGTATGTTTCCTTAGATGTTTTTGGAAGTTACATTATTTAGGTGTTAAGAAAAATTTTTCGTTAATCTTCTAGATTGTGTTAAAAGCCTAGTTTAAGATAAACTACTTCAATATGTTGGTTCTTGAAATAATGTTTGTACATATATACATTTGAGTTTTGAAATTTCAAAAATCTTGGTATATTATTACTATTTAAACTTTCTAGAAGCTCTTGTATCAAAATTTTGCTGAAATTAATGAAAACTTTTTTGAAAAAAAGGGCAAAAGTGATTTTTTTTTTAACAAAAAGCTGCGTATAATACCTTTAGTAATTATAAGATTCCGTAAAAA
The DNA here is from genome assembly GCA_911387755.1 of Chrysotoxum bicinctum. Taxonomy (NCBI): domain Eukaryota; kingdom Metazoa; phylum Arthropoda; class Insecta; order Diptera; family Syrphidae; genus Chrysotoxum; species Chrysotoxum bicinctum. The sequence continues at coordinate 267,082,951 of OU426987.1, forward strand.
CGTTGTACAAGTTTTTATTTAACGAAACAAACGAAGGTACCGTTGTAAAAATTAGTTATAAACCATTTTCGCGCTATGTTTTAGAAAGTGCTTGGTAACAATTTTGAAGCTAATGAACCAAGCCGTTTAGGTTGTAACGGGCTATAAGCAGGCAGACAGATGGACCGAATTGCAGGGGACACTTTTGTAACTATTTCATAACTAGCCGTTATGTTATACCGCAGGTTCATTATGTAAACAGCAAGTTAAAAGAGAAGGAAGTATTATTGAGTTCAGGGATAGCCTACCACTAAGAACGTATAGTCGAGTTTTAGACATTGCATGGATACAATTCCAAAAGCACCAGCTTGTGATTGAAGAGACATACCTGGAAAATCTTCGAAAGAAGACCAATAAATTCACAGATCGGTTCTCTTAAGGAAAAATTATTGATAAAACTGATCGCCAATAGTTACAAACTTTGAGGAATTTTTGTATTTTTTTCTAATTAATTCTTAACCGTGCTATAGTTAAGTTCTTTTACATTAAATTTTGTCCATAAAATGCACAACAATTTATGAATCTTGTTGTGTTTAAAAATAAAATGCACGACTGGGTCGCACGAACTTGTTCCTATGTAATAGACTAGGAATTTTAAAATGAATGTTATTAGAGAAAAACTGTTCATAAGCATAAAATTAATTTTTTAAATGACTAAAACAACTTCTTTAGTAGTTCGAGGTAAAAATAGGATCCTATGTGATTCAAGAAAATATAGGATTTTGCAAGAACAAAAATTATAAATTGTAAAAATTATAATTTTTAAAAAAACTTTTAGGAAAAAATTTCGGGACGCCAATTTAAAGTTTTTATTATTGTTTGAATAAAACTTAAATTTACAAAAGAAAAATATTGAGCCGTTTTCCAGATATTGAATTTTCAAAAGAAAATAGATTTTTTTTTTCAAAATTAAAAAAAAAATATTTTTCTTAAAGATTTTGAAATGCAATGTTTTTTTAACTTTTTAGAAGCTTCTATGTAAAAAATTTCATTAGAATCCGTTATGCCAATAATGAGAACTTCAAAATTTAAAAAAAAATCGTTCTATGTTAGGTACAGTCAGTAATATCTTGTTTTATAGATCGTAAAAATTAATCGAAAGAAAAAACATTTTAGCAAAATTCTCGGAACCGTTTTCGAGAAATTATTTTTCAGTATAATAATAATTTTTTTTCTCATATCTTGTAGATTATTTTAAGAAACTTTTATTTATCAAGTTTAAAAAAATCGAGCGTAGGGTTTTCGAAATATTGAGTTTTCAAACAAAATTTGAAATTTTTTTAAAAATCCAAAAATTTTTTTTTTGAAAATTTGAATAAACAATAATATTGAAACTGCTGGGGAGCCTTAACATAAAAAAAACTGATCAAAATCGGTCGTACCGTTTTCGAGAAAATCAAAAACAAAAAAAAAATGGTTCCAAGGGGGGTACGAAAAATATTAAAATAAATAATTTGTTTTCAACCATTGCCTAGGTTTAACTAAATGAAATTTTATTAATTTTAAAAAGGAAAAATCTGTTTGACAGTTTTCGAGAAAACAAAATATTTATAAGATTTCGAAAAAAATTCGTATGGCAGGTACCGTTATTTTTGGTCTCAAAAAAAAAGAAAAAAACATCCGGGGGAAAAAAATTTAAACCCCTATCTACCAAATTTGAAGAAAATCGGCTGAGCCGTTTAGGTGTAAACTTTTGAGTATATATGAATCGGTGATTGTTAAAACAACATAAGTGACATTTTTGTTTTTTTACAGGAGAGACAAAAAACCTTATATTTTTGAGGACGCGGCCGCATTGACAATTTTAACTTTAAAACCTGATTAGTGGTAGTTCTGCGAGTTGTAAACAGTTAAAAGTTTTAAAAAAATCTTTTTAGTAAAGGAGATTTTTAAGAAACTAACTTTGTTTTTTGTGTTGTTTTAACACCCAACGTTTTGTTGAGAGTCAAAACAACGCAAATACGTTAAGTTAAGTTGTTTTTACACTCAATTTGGCACGTAAGTCTTAGCGAAATCAATTGAATATAAAATACAATGTAAAATAACACATTATTAAGATTTCAGTATTTTATTAAAAAAAAAAAAAACAAATACAAAAAATAAACAAAAACACAGCTTAGAGCCAGAAATTCATTAAATACAAAATAATGAAAAATATAAAATCTATTTTAACATTATTTTAAAATGATATTTAAATGAATTTATGCAAACAAACTTTAAAAAATCGTTTTATTATTAAATAATTAATTTTTTTATATAAGAAATTTCTTTAAAAATTTTTTCAAGAAAAAAATGTGGGATGCGAATTTAAGTATTTAATAATATTGATTTTAGGAAATAATTTCAAAAAATAATCGTTCATAGGTTTTGAAGATATTGATTTTTCAAATTTTTTTTTTTTTTTAAAAAAACCAACAAATAATTTTTCGAATATTTTTATATACAATATTATTTTAAACTTAGGTTAAATCGTTAGAGCCGTTAATGAGAAAGTCGAAAATAAAAAAAAAACGGTTCTATGACAGGTACCGTTAATAACATTTTGCCCCAATTTTTTTTTACCAAAACGTAGTCCATGTCCATAATATCACACCTAATTTTTTTATCAAAATCGTTAGAGCCGTTTTCGATATAAATAAGATTTTGCATTACGGGTGTATGGGGGGTACCGTTATGTAGTTTTAGAGCTAAACAAAAAATTTCAATTTCCCCTCTAGGGAATCACCAAAGACCCATAACTACCGAGTTTGAAGAAAATAGGTCCAGTGGCTTAGGCTCTAGATCGAGGTACAGAAATACAGACAGAGAGACAGACAGACGGAATTACCGGACCCACTTTATTCGTCTTCGCTATCATCGTAATGTCAACTTTGATCAAAATCTCGAGTTCGATTTTTTTCCAAATGCAGAACTTGCCGTATAGTACCTATATCGCAAGTAAAAACAACAATTGGCCTGCTACGTTTTGCCAGCGTTGGGTGTAAAAAGAAATTAATTGCATGTACTTAATGTGTTTTAGCACTCATTTGTCAAAATGGCAGAACAGATATGTTGTTTTAACACTAAATGCAGATTTCGCGCTCGAATTTCTGTGTATTTCAGGTATAAAATTATGCTAGTTTTGCTCTCAACCTATAGCTCTACCCCTAAGCAGTGCAAAACCATAATAAAAGTGATTTCGAAAAATGTGTTACTTATGTTGTTTTAACAATCACCGATTCATATAATATGGAGGGCTCGTTTCTATTCCAAATGCGTGACTATCATAGGGGGCGCTACTCAAATTTGTGTAAGACAAAGTTATTGCCGAGTGCTTCATATCACATGTGACGGAGAACTATATGCGAGGAGAAGGTAAGCACAAATCGGAGGATACGGCTGTATCCTTAACTTACAGAAAGTGAGACAGCGACCCCTATCACAACTTCAAGTACTACAATGCATTAGGGATAGGAACGAGCCCTCCATATTATATATACTCAAAGAGTCAAACAGACAGACAGACAGACAGAATTGCGAGAACCACGTTTTTAGTCTTCGCTATCATCGTAATGTCAACTTTGATCAAAATCTCGAGTTCGATTTTTTTCCGAATGCATAACTTGCCTTATAGTATCTACCTATAAGTCGCAAGTAAAAATAGACCTAAAGTACATCGGGTCATTGAAACGTACAATTTCGATTTATGAAAAACCAGTGTATTTATTCTTAAGAGACAAAATCACAAATGCGGAGCAAAATTCCTTTTTAACATGTTAGTTTGGACATGTGAAAAAACGCTTTCACAGATTCGATGTGTTTTCTAAACAACTAGATCAACAAAAATTTTAATCAAAAATTTCTAGGGAAACAGGGAAAATTCGGAAAAAAATTCTTTAAAGTCTTTTTAAAGTTAAATCAAGTAAGTTTATTTTTATTCCAAAGGTTTCAACGTATTTAATCAAGAGTGTGGAAAACACTATAAAAACATTAGTTCGTTTACAAGGCACTGGCGGAAAACCTCGCAAGCTCTTATACCATGGAAAATAAGAACGAATAATTGTACTTCTAAGTTATAGTTATAAGATTTACCTAAAATTTAATATTGATTTATTTAGTTATATAAAGACTATTTGAAAATCCCACATTTCAATTCAAAAACATAGTTTTTTCCTCAATTCTCCTTTAACCGATAAGATTTTTTCAATACTTAAAAATCATCAACTTTAAAATACTAAAATACTACAAAACACAAAATGCTGTTTGATTTAAATTAAATTTCAAAAATGCAATAGATACGACAATACTAGCAGTTTGAAGTCCTAAAAGTGTGTCCATTTGGCCCTAAAGGGCAATGTAATAGCCTTTCATTCACTTTCCATAAATTTAGTTCCCAATTTAACACAAAACCTATTTAATCCAATCCAATTCAATATTGACACTCCCTGGTTTGGGTGAGGAGGTGTCAATGTTTGAGGGTAGATATACATACCTTGGGGACCAGCATTGCTCCTTGGCAAAGTAGCATACATATTATTTGCAGGCTGTTGCTGCTGATGCTGTTGCTGAACAGGCCTAGGTTGGCCCCAGTTGTTGTTTGCAGCTTGGTGAGCTGCTGGTGGAGGATATGAGGTTGGTGATTTGGGGCCAGCTGCCGGAGCTGGAGCACCATATGGACGAGCAAAACCCTGATTTACCTGTTGGAATACAGTGTGCAAAAAATAAAGCGTACATTTTTAATTCGATTCTACATTTTTAAACCGCAATTTGTTGGCTTTAGTGTGTGAGTAGTCAGTTTGTATATAAAAATTTGCATACAATTTGTATGTGCAGTGCATCACAACATTAAACAGAGTAAATAAAAATGCGCAGCCAAGTATGCAATAAATTTGCAGCCTCTCGTGGGGCACTTACCTTGTAGTTGACTGAGACTCCCTTACCGGGTGGAATAACGCTTCTTATTACGTTGCCGTGCAACGTTACGTATTGGAACTGGTCTCCGTCCTGCCCGGTGCGCGAGTTAATTGAATCATCAGCTCTGCCACCACTGGGGGCTGATCCTTGTCCGCTGACACCCTGCGGGAAGTTAAATAATTTAATCCCGTCTGAGGACGTTTCAGTGTTGTCGTTGTTTGTGTTCGAGTTACTGTTTAATTTTTTATTTGAATACTCTTTTAAAAATTTACTATATACATTGGTTTGGACGGAGGCGCCGCCGCTGCTCGGGTTGTTGCCAGATGATGCATATCGATTGTTCGAGTTCATATCGTTTTCGTTTTGCTTGCCACTTTGATTAATTGTCATTGAGTTCGGGTGTTGTTGCTGTATTTGATTGAATTGATGAGTTTGTTGTTGCTGTGGTAGTGGTGGGGGTGGAGGTGGCGGCAACTGAAAGTCTGTAGCAGTGATACCACTTCCAGTCGAGGACGATGTTGACTGTTGTCTCGAATGTCCTGGTGACGATGATGAAGATGCAAATCGGTCTAATGACAGAGTTGATGTTGAATTATAATTATTGTTATTGGCAGTGTTGCCGTTATGATTGTTTAAGGAATTTTCAATGTTTGCGTTGTTGATCGGACTGCAACTGTTATTATTGATTCCATTTGTTGAAGAATATGGTGACAAGGACAGAGATGACGATGAGGCTGTCGAAAGGCTACTGTTTGTGCGCGAATGATTGTTAATGGCAGTGTTGTTGTTGTTGGTTAAATTGTTGCCATTGGAAAAAGCATCTTGTATTTGGAATTGTTGAAGTTGTGTTGGTGATGGTGGTGGTGGCAGGGGTAGATCGGAGAGGTTTGTGCTTTCAATCTGGGTGTTTTTTATTTGTTTAGTAGGCAAAAAGGCAGCACACAAAAAGTATTAGACAAACAAATAAAAAAAAAAAACATTTTAACAAGTTAGTTTGACGGAATTTATGGTGTTAGGATTTTTTGTTTTTTCAATTGGAAACAATTTAAGGTTGTTTTATAAAAGTAAATAAATTCCTAAAATTGTTTCTTCAAAAGTATAAGGCTACATTATGCAAGGAATACATAAAGAGTGATGTCTATTTTTCATCACATAAAAGTTTTTAAATTTTCTTTTTTTCTTTTTAATAAAAGATTTCTGAGCTGGCCTTACATTTTTTTTTGCGAAAAGGTATTTCAGAGCCAAGTTCTAATAATCTTATCTTCTGAATTTTTGGAAGATACCACCTAACACTTTTTTCATTAACTTCTTTATTAAAGAATTGCTAAATTTTAAAAGTAATTTGGTGCAAAAGTCATATATCGCATGCTTAATGGAATACTGACCTAACTCGAAAAAGACGTTTTTTGGGAAATTGCAAAAAAAAATCTTGCTATGAAGATTTGTCCTACTTGTTGACGGATAAAACTAAAATTAATTCATAATTAATCATGAATACTGGTATTCTAAAAGTATGCCCAAGAAAAATGTTTAGCTGTAATAATGCTTGAAAAGCGCTTTCAGAGCTAACCTTAAAGCTCGTTTATTCAAAAACAAGTTCTAGATGTGCCCTTAGAGCAAACATGGAGCGCACTTGCAGCTGATTCATTGAGTTTGAGAGCACATTTTAGCTTCTTAATAGTCTTTGTATGTTTTGTCAGCTAAAAGCTTTAAAAAAACACTCTAAAACTGCCATAGAGCCGCGTGGTTTTACGTGGTATTAGGTATAAACTGTATTTTTATTAGTAAATACAAATCATACTATTAAACACGAAAAGAAATTATTATTTGTATTTGTAAATCATCTTAGCATCAAAATTTATTTACATAGAACAATGAGTAAAGTGAATAATTAAAACCCATAATACGTTCAATGTGGAGTGATTTCTAAGTGCGATTTCATTTTTGTCAGAAATGTTGATATTGTACTTCGAAATATTACAACGCCCTTCTAAAATAATTTGTTTTAATTGGATAGTAAATTTTTTTTAATTTAGTTTTGAACTTGAGAAAAAAAATATTAATTTAGCTCGTGAACTTTTTTGGATAAAGTTTCTGTGGTTTTCATAATTCTTTTCAAAACGCAGGTATCACAGCACTGTAAATAGTTAGTTTTCTTTTTCGGTTTTATAAAAATTCTTAAATATTCGCCATTTTCTTAAACATGCATGAAGATAACTTGCAGCTCTTAAATAACACTTTAAAAAATTCTTTTGCTGTTAAAGAGCTATTTTAAAGGGTGCAATATCAAAACGCTTATATGCTTTCCGACAGCTGATAAAAACATTATTATGGAGCATATTTATCAAGCAGAATGCTTTTAAACATAACACAGCTAAAGATTGTTAAGAAACTCCATTATAGAGCTAGATTTTTAAATTCGCTTTCCAAGAGCTGCAATCTGTTTTGAAATAGAGCTAGGGCCTTGCATTTAAGAACAGCTATTTAAGAACATTTAAATAACATTTAGCTCTAACGATGTTACTTGGGTGATAAACAATTCATGACATCTGAGGCTTGCAAAAGCCTGTATCTGTACGTAACTCAATTTTGACCTATCTGCTAATGGGTCAGTCTTCCATTAAGCATGCGATATGTAAATTCATATCTTTTTTTTTTAATTCTTCCTAATACTTCAGAAATTGCTTAATTAATGAAATGTTTACAATGCCATTAATACGGTAAAATAGGATTCTAGGTTCAAAATAAAAAAATAAATTCAAATTGGTTTATCTACCAAATAAAATATTGATGTTTTGAGGTGGCCAGCACAAAGCCCCGATCTTAACCCATTGAAAACTTGTGGAGTAACATTCTTGTTTTATATTTAAAGTTCTTTAAATTCTATGCCATTTGACTATTGGAGTGTGATTAGTTTTGTTTTATTTTAAATATTCAAAAAATGCCAGATTTTTGGACTTAGTCGTAAGGTTAATCTGCAATCGATGCAGGATTACCAAAAAAATATATTAATCAAATATGATATTTTTATGCAATTATCTAAGGGAGAAAATTGTATTTTTTGGTAGTTTACGAAAATAGCTTTAAGGATTTTGATCAAACTCGTATTATTTTGAGAGAAATTGAAATAATAATCTGTTGTATTTTTTTGTCAAAAAATTTGCATAATGAAAATAAAATAATAGAAATAGAAATAGGAAGGAAAGGAAAGCTTTTTTAAAAGTAATTTATCTATATATCTCGTAATAGTTTCACCGATTTTGTTATTAACTTGTTTGTAGTAATATTTGAGTTGGAGTAAATTTTACAAATATTTTTTGTTTGTAAAAGTTTTTAATTGAAACCTTCAGTGTATGTCTACTATACAATCACTTGAAAAAAAGTTTGTGCCATCCAGTCCTGTATTTCATTTTAATAAATATTAGTTTTTATTTGGCGACTCTTTCGTATGGCATTAACAAATTTTAATTTCCTATAATTTTAGATGACGTTTTACTGTCAATATTTTGAAAATACTTCAAAGTATTCTAAAGTCTTACAAATTTTTCAGCCAGAACGAACAAACTCTGTGCAAAATTCCTAAAAATGTTTTCAAATATTTAATTTATACACTTTTATTTAAAAACACAATTGGAAATGGGATTCCCGGACCCAAGTTTGCAAGCTATTACTGTGAAAATTAAGAGAAAATAAATGGAACACACCAAAGTGAATATTATATTCGTACAATACAATAGATTTTGAAATAAACTGTATAAAAAAGTAGCCAAATCTTATTGTTTCAAATAAATTTGGAAATGTTACGAATTTTTTAAACCTAATTGGAATAATTAGGTGAAAACAAGTATCCTGTGAATTTTTAAATCAACACCAAGTAGGTTTTGAAAAGTTGATTCAAAATAGCTTTTTTTTGGCCTTTAGTCCACAAAAATTGGCGTTTCGTCCCGGCGATCCCACATGGACTCATCAGTTGAGTTGACTGTGAACACCTTGTCAATACACAATTTTTTGTTAATTTCATTTCATATTACATCGATTTTTTAACAAAAATCCAATGTGATCTATACCCAATCAAGATTAAAATTGTAATCATTAACTTTGGAAGATTTTGCCCGTTTGAAAAGTCTTATAAGAGTTTTACAATTTTTTTTTTTCATTTTTTTAGTGTATGATATTAGTCAAAGTAATGTTCGTCCCTCCCATGTTCTTGAATTTATTTGAGATTACGAGTATCACAAAATTATCACACCTTTAATTTGAAAACTATAAGGTTTTTTATGGATTTGTCAAAAGGAATGGTCAAGTTCATACTAGGTCAAGGTCATTAACGTTTCTTTAAAATTCCAAAAAACATATTACTCATAATCCAAACCCGTATTTTCAATTATAAAAAGAACTAAAAATTAATGAAATAAGCAGTATCAGAGTAACGCAGCCAAAATTGAAAATTCCTTAAAAACTCTTCGTTAAGGGGGAAATGGTTTGCTCGAAATGATTATGTAACTGACTTTTTATTTGTTTTTTTTTTTTTTTAAATTTATATTTCGTTCGTTACTACAACAAGCACTTTAAATAAACTCTTTTATTCGTTATATTGAAAAATAAAAAATATTATTATTATTATTTTAGTGTCCGGCTACACGGACACCATCCGTACGCGTTGAAATGTCGAACTAAAAAATCTCTGATATATTTCATTTGCATTCTGCGATCTATAGGTTCAACATAAAATAAAAAAAAAAAAAATTGGTAGTTTTTGTGTCGCCACCGCGCATATAAAATGTTCTTTAAAAAGGTGTTGGTGCAATTGCCAATCTATTTGTGCACAGATGCACACCTTTAATTTGCAGGAAGAGAAGTTGCATCTGCAGAAGGTACATTGAGAGTCATTATACAAGAGTACGCCCCGATTAATAGAAGGGAGCTAAATTTAAATCTTAGATTTTCGTGCCAGAAAAATTTCTTTTAATCTGTTTTTTTTTTTTTTAATTTTATTTTTTAGAGTATTTTATGTGGTTTATTTAGGTTTTAAGTGATTTAAGAAAAAGGCAAATTTTAAATGGATCTTTTGGGTCGCTCGTACTTGCAGTTAGGTATATTGTTATAGTAATGGGGTCATTTTTTTTTAAAGTTTTGAATGCATTTAAAAGAAAATATTTTCAAAAAATTTGTATCAAACTATTTTAAGATGTCATTTGTTTGTCAATAATTTCAAACAAAGTAATACAAATTTAAACAAGAAAAATCTTTTATAACCGTAGAACATTTATATTGATGGAGTCAAACTGAAATATTAAAATTACGATATTTGATCAAAACTGACGTAAGCAATGAGAAAAGTGCCAGAAATAAAATAATATGGCACTAAGAAGTTACGTTTATCAGCGTTTTTAAATTTTATTTTAGGTATCTCTATAATAATGCTCCCACAAAACAAAATACGAGATTTCGGCTGAAAACTGTTTATACTTCAAATTGATGGAACAAAATTTCATGGAGAATTTAACAAAATCTCAATGAAAACTCCAGATTTTAACGAAATCTCAATGAAATCCTGCTCCACTAATTTAAAATCTCAAAATTTTTTAGCTGAAATCCCAAATTTCAGTTTGTTGGGAGCATTAAACAATTTTTATCTAAACAATGTCAAGACAGCTTATAAATAAATAAACTTTTTCTAAAAACTTTTGTGGGTAGGTATAATATTCCTTGGACTTTAAATACTAGAATACCCTAAGGGTGAAATCTTAAAATAATCTGGCTGTCATCATAAACCACAGGGACAATTTTCCTTGATTTACGAACCAAAACAGTACCCTTTTGCACATATACTGGTTTTGGAAAAGTAAACTAAATAGGTTAAAATGTAAAAGGGTTAGTCTATATTATAAATAAACCTAAGGTGCTTAACGATAGCACATTTTAAAAATCTTCTTTTTTCGAGTGCACATAGCTATTTAATTTTTTTTTTTCAAAAGTACTTTCGATTATAAGCTACATTGTCAGCAGATCGAAATAGTTTTTGTTTTCTTTTTTTATTTTAAATTCAAGCAATAAGTTAAAAATAAAACTATTAAACTGAACACGAATGCAATAAAAATTTACAAATTGTGTTCTAAATTCCTCACACCTGCAATAAATGGTTAGCGAAATAAAAAACAAACAACAAAAAAACTTGCAAAATACACGTGGTTTAAAAATGAATAGTTTTAGTGCACACTCACAAGCTCAAAAAATATTTGTTTTTTAAATTTATTTGATTCAATCAATTTTGTTAGAGAATGCACTCTGTACCTACTTTGTTTTTTTTTAATTTTACAAAAATATACATTTACTTTTAGTTTTGTTCTACTTACATTGCTGTGTGGGGCAGAGTAAAGAGGGGTGGTAGTTCCATTAGTTGGAGAACCATTGTATCCGATGTTATTTAGAGCCGCGGAAATAGTTGAGGCACTCAGTTTGGTGTTTCTGTAAAAAAAAGAGATAAACCAGGAGTTGAATTAAGACTGTATTTATTGTGCATATATATATTTATATATGTGTAGGTTTGATCGAAAATAATTAAAGAACAATTAAAGGCTTAGAAGAGGGAAATATAATTTTCTAAGTGCAATAAAAATAGATTTTTGTACTTTCGTCTGAAGCCGAAATCTTTGAGGTGAGGGAAGCTAAAAAAAAATATCTCTTGAATTGATTTAGGACTGTTAAATGCAATGATTTTGATTATATCTACCTCAATGTCATTGTTGACAGTTTTGTATTTTGATTGCCTTGGCTGTTTTAAATCTTTTATTGAAAATATATAGGTATTTTTTCTGAAAATAAAGGTAGCTATTAGGGGCTAGAAAATTAGCAACAAAAACTATGATACTCGTACAAGACTAAAAAAAATGATTATGTAAATTTTGTTTCCTTTATTTTTTAGGTAATTTAGAGAATTAACTTCTGATGGGGTATTTCAAAGTGAACATTGGTATCCAATTATGAAAACAACTATTTTTTATTAACTTCTTTATATATCAGAATTCAGAACCACGAATTAAAATAACCCGTTGAAAAAAAGTTAACATTCATAATATTTTTAAATGTTCATCAAAGGCTCACAGTAAGTCGCACATACTAGCTTAAACAATGATGTTTGAAAGTCTGCAAATTATTCCGGTGACATACATATGTACATACATATGTATGTATATTACTTCAAAGTTTTAAAGGTTTTTTTTTTTATAAGAGGAGGATATTTACAAAGGGCCGTACCAACAATCAAATTAAGAGACGACTTAAATGTTTGAGCGAAATGGACCATTATTTAAAGAGCTCTATAAAGTTAACCATACATGTTATGAACTTAATATTTATGTGAACTCTAAATTATGAACCATTTATTGTACGGAACCTAAAAAATAAAATTCAGCATATTTGGTCAGGTATATTGAGTCCATTAGATAATGCTTCATTTCGCTCAAATATTAAAATCGTCCCTTAATTTGATTGTTGGTAAGGCCCAAAGTCCAATCTGAAAAAGCCGTAATCTTCAGAGAAATGCATTGTTCTTCGTAAATATTCTTTTCTTTAGCACTACTAACTACAGAAACCTTTTAATACTTCAATACCTGTTGTTTACTACTCTTCCTTCTCAAATTCGGTCAATAAGAAATTTGTTCGACTTCACAAAAAAATTATTTATGGTTTGTTACATTTAGAGTAAATATATTTTCATCTGTTTTAATTCAGTTAAGATTTGTATAGTGCTTATTTTTTCTTTTATCTGTCAACATGAATTGTTGCTTATGTTACTCCACAAAAAAGTTTATTATTAATGTGGCAATTATCTCAAGTTTCATATTACAAAGATGGATGCTACAACCTTTTGTCATCATTATAGTTAAAATTTAAGCATATTTTATGATTTATTGTAAATATTTAATAGTTTAAATGAGAATAAAGCCAAAATTGAATTGATCTCGATCTTTAATAATCTTTTTAAAAACGACAAATTGCATTAATTCATGGTATATATAATTTAATAGCATTAAATATTCTTTGTTTAATTTTGAATTAACCTAAAAAATTGATTTCTTATAAGGAAATTCGCTCGTGTCCTACCCGTGACGAACGTTGTCCCAACCATGACGATAACATTTTTTTTATAAAAGCAATATTTTTTAATTTTTTTTTTTAATTCTCTCTTGTTACTAAAGCTTGCAACGTTTTTTGTAAGAATCCAAAGGGCCTAAATATACCTTGTTCTACTTGTGAAAAGAAAACAACAAATTAATTATTTAACAAGTGTTTCACCCGTGATGGTGGAATATCCTATCATATATTTTTTGAATAGTGTTCTATTTTTTTTAAATAACTTTTGTTGAAATTTTTTTAAAATTAGCATGGGCAGCCGTCTAGCCCTGATGTATCTGACTAAATGTCGTCATCATTTCAAAATAGTTCTGAAAACACGTAAATCTAAACATTTTTTTTTTATTATCAAAATAATATGTAACTTGTTACTCAAAACTTGATTCTTCGTGAAAAATTACACCTACTTCATCTATAATCTTATAAGTTCTAGATAATTAAAAACTTCAATTAAGGAAAATCTAGCTTGATGAATTGTACGTGAAGCGCTGGTACAATGTCGCAAAACTGGTATTGTTGAAATGTAACATACTTTTTATAAATTTAAATATATTTTTATTACATTAGAAAATGTTAATTATACTCATTAAAGAATTGTAGACCTAAGTGACTTCTTTAGGAACAACTGCAACAAATTCTTTTGGTTAGAAAAACTAATATACGGTTTGTTTTTAAACTGAGCAAATGAATGCTTTATTTATGAAATACTAAAACAATACAAACCAAACAGGTGAAACAAACAACTTGTTTTCACACGTTTTCTTAATTTATGAATCAAAAACGTTTTTACTGATCCAGTGTGTTTTCAAGGCTTATATACTGAATTTATTCGATTGCAAAATTATCACAATGTATACTCCAAAATTGACAGTCAATTAACGGATTTTCCTTAAACTTAGTAGATAGGATTTTTAAATGTTCTTTCTACACGTTTTATTTATTTTTTTTTTAAGATCCAAAATATAATTATACAATATTTTTTCCTTAAATATTGAAGAAAATTCATTTAGTAAAAGTTTTTTCCCAAGAAAATGGTTAATAATTGTGTATCCCATAGAACCATTTTTCGCTTCTGGGCATTCTAAAAAAAATCTACAACTGTCTTTGATAATTTTTTTTAATCTTAAGCATGGTGTTCAAATTTCCCAAAAAATATTTTAAGGGTTTAAGAAAAATAAATAATTTTTTGACAATTGACAATTTTGAACATTCTGTAAGAGATGTAGAAAAAAAATTATTTTATTTAAAAATATCAGTAACCACCGTACAAATAGTTTTGAACTGGTTTTTAAAAAAACTTAAACGGGACCTAGAACTTTGATTATTTTTTACAATTTTTAAAATCATTTCAATAAAATTCAACGAACAAAGATTTAAATAAAGACTGATAATAGGTACCTCTACCCTATAACACTCTTTTCGATTTTTGGCTAGCATATCATTGAAATAACGGATTTTAACGGAATTTTTTACTACAGAAGTTTCTAAAAGGTTAAAAAAACATGAAAACTATTTTCTTTTAAAAAATCCACAACAACAATTTATAATTTTTGTCTGTGCAGGTAGGTCCACGTTCCCTTAAGAACTCATAATAGCATTCTGCTTTGAATTTCAACTACAAAAGAAGTTGTTTTAGCCATTTCAAAAATGCATTTTATGCTTATGAACATTTTTCTCTAAAAACATCAATTTTTAAAATTCTGTCCTATCTTAAATGTACCACCCATAACAAAGAAAATTTTGTACAGTGTTATAAGTGAAAATTTTATCTGATTTAAAAAAAAGGTTTTGAAATACCATAATTCATAATTTATCATTTATCCATTGATAAATTTATAAGTAATTAAATAAAGTTTAATTTCTTTAAATATTGTATAATATAAATCTTTTATTATTTTATTATTATAAGAACTTTCTTATAAAATCAATGCCTTGCTCCTAGCAGAATTTCCAGATTTAAGGATTAAGAATTTTGAGAATGTTGGCTAAAATTCAAATTCGACTTTCCTCGTATTTTTAAGAGAAAGGTATTTTGAATAAATATAATTCAAAAACTAATGGTGCGCGAAATTTTCTACTTGAATGATTAATTTTATCAGTAGAAATTCTGTCTTTTTTAAAGAATAAGATGTAAATTTTAAAATTACAATTGAAATAAAATAATCTTATACTCGTATGACTGATGCGGTAGTGTTCCCTTAAATTTACTATTTTTTTAAAAAAACTTGCATAAATAGATGCGTAAACAAATATAGATGAGTTCAATGTACATATCTATGGCGTTGCTTTATTATTTTAAAAGTTTTAAAAAAATTAAATCATTTTTCTTTAAAAAAACTAATTCATTTTTTTCCCAACGTTTCACCGGTTTCTTTCCGGCTTCATCAGGGGTTTATATTTACGTGATTTTAAGTTTGGTTTTGGTTACATTTCATGATGTTGATATTAATAATATATAAAATAATTAATTGACATTAATACTTTAACACTAGAAAATTTTAAACATACATAAAATTTTACTTGTTTACGAAATATTCATACATATTTCATTTACACAGGGCAGCCACCTCGGTCCATTGCTGTTAATAATATTTATTGATGACATTGTCAACCATATCAATTTTAGCCAATGTCTTGTATATGCTGATGACCTCAAATTATTTTTGAAAGTAACAAGCAATAGTGACTGCCTTAAACTTCAAATGGACTTGCATAACTTATCCTGCTGGTGTAAACTAAACTACCTGAGCCTCAACATTAAAAAATGTTTCGTTATTTCTATCTCCAGGAAACACTTTGTGTACGAATATGCATATTCTCTAGATTGCAATCTTGTTCAGAGAACTGCAAAAGTGAAAGATTTAGGAGTAACTTTCGATTCCAAGCTTTCATTTGCTGCTCACGTTGATGCTATTGTTGCTAAAGCTAATTCAATGCTAGGATTCAAAAAAGAAAATTCTATAGACTTTTCTGATCCATACACCCATGTTGCGCTTTATACTCGTAATACTTTAGTTAGATCTATACTTGAATACGCGGATGTTATCTGGAACCCTCACCAGCATTTTTTCTCCGATAGAATTCAAAAGGTCCATGAATCGCTTTAAAAATTAAAAGGTTCGTTTTTCATAAAATGCATTGGAAATTTTGTCCGAACTCTATAGCCAGGCAAAATCTTTTGGGCTTGCAGATGCTCAAATATAGAAGAACTATTCATGATATAGTCTTTGTGCGTGATATTTTGTGCTACCACATTAAGTGTCCTAACTTACTTTCCATAATTTTTATCTATTCTCCATCGAGACCGTTGAGGGAAAAACACCTTCTTTTTCAGCCTAGGCACAGAACTAACTACTGTATGAACGGGCTAATTTCAAGGTCAGTTAGGGAATTTAATAAAATTGATGCTAATATTGATTTGACATTGTCGAGAAATAAGTTAAAAAAAGACATATGTACTCGTATATTACTAATTTTTAAGAAGTTAATCTTATTATTCCTTATTTTTTAAGATAATTTAATAATTTTTGTATATATTTTTAGTAATCTGTTGAGCCAGAAACTCGTAGATAATAAATAAATAAATAAATAAATAAATAAAATGTTTTTTTTAGAAACCGACAAAATCGATAATCTTGTCTCCTATTTTATTCGTCATAAAATATCTAATATATGTAGTATTATATCATTCTCTAAAAAAAAACGTGACTACACCGCCTTGAATCTTAATCTGAAAGCATAGAACATAGTACAGAGTGCGTTCCAGGTCTAATATATTTGGTTGCCAGTTTTGTATGAATGAAATTTGTCAGTTGGCATTGGACAGTTGCAGAAAATGGTTGATAACAATTTGTTATGGCTTATCGAAATATTTGTGGAATTATAAATACGGGGCAAAAATGATGTGATTTTTTGTGTTAATCATAAGCCCACACAATTGCCTGATTTGACGCCTCCAGATTTTTCTAATGGGGATTTTTGAAAACAAAAAAGGTTTGTATCAATAAATTAACCACCTCCATACTTTAGGACAACCTAAGAAACGAAATTGCTGACATTCAACAAAATTGTTATACAAAATGTGCTTAAAAGAGTTAGCCTTTCTGCCACCTGCAGAGATGTTATACATGCATAATATCCCCTACATAATGTTAAATAAAATGAAAATTGTAAAACTCTATTTAATTTAAAAGTTATTGAAAAAAAACATCGACCTGGAACATAAAACGTACCTTATTAATAAGATAAATGTAGAAGGAAAAATATGGTTAAAAAATCAATTCCAAATTCTGGTGACTTAAACATAGAAAATATTTAATTACAAAATTGCACTTAGTGTTATTTCAATTAAATTAAATATTTTGTTCCATTTAAATTAAAATAAAGTAAAAATTGTAAGCAAATACTTACGGCTTAATTGGTACAGGAACGTATCCTTCAGTTCCACTTGGTGGATTCTGTGAAGCAGCCAAACGAGCATGGATATCACAATACAATTTGTTGTTGAAATTGTAGTATCCTTGATTTTTCAACGAAGTGCCACAGGTAGCGCACTTAAAGCATTCAACGTGGAGGTTCTTATCCTTGATGCGGACGAAAACACCACTGTAGTATGAGAAGTTTGTAAATACAATAAAAGAACAAAATAAAACACGAGGATTAAGAGCTTTTCGAATAAAAGAATAAAAGTTACAATTCAGGAATAAAGGGATTGGATAAGGAATAAATTTAACACACAAGCCTTCAATTTGTAGATTCGTATAATTTATACATGTATGTTTGTATGTATTCGTAAAAAAGGACTCAAACTGCTACAGCAATAACAAAAATCGTATTCATATAAGTTTTAATTCTTACACAATTCCTACACCACAAATGGAACACTGCGGCAAATTGGTCAGTGGCTTCTGTTCCCGAGGAGCTATCCCTGCTGCTGTAGCAGCCGCTTCCAATTCGGCTTTGTACTCGGGTGATTGCAGTGCCGGACACACGGGCAGGATAATCAACCTAGGATCCACGGTCGTGGTGGGCGAAGCTGGCTTCTCCTCGGCATCATCACCTCTTCTAGACTCGGGATGATGTCTAGGGAGACTAGGTCGATGCGAAGCACTCGGCGCCAGTGTGTTCTGCTGCAAGGGAGTTCCAATTCTTTCATCGTGTGGTTTCGATGATGGTGTCACAGGTCGCGATGGTCGTTGTCCTCCTATTGCATGGCTGTGTGTCCAGTAGAAGTTTGCAGGACTTCGGGGTTCTTTAAATTTGTTTTATTTTCGGTTAGTCTTTTTTGGTCTGTCGTTCTTGCAATTAATTGCGATTTTACAACAATAAATATAAAACACTCATACACGCAACAACAAAAATAAAGGATTGTGTGTTTTTTTGTGGTGGGATTTCGGATTAAGTTCAAATAAAATGAGTTTCTTTGTAACACTTACACAATGAGACGTTCACATTCTGTGCAAATGTTCTGTCCAGTTGGGAGTCCGCCAGTGCTTGGGGGCTTTGGACGATCGACTGGGGCTTTCACATGCCTAGTTACATTTGACTGATTTTGACTTGGTATGTGATTGTTGATTATTTGTGGTGGATTGTGGTGTTGAACTGGACATTATTATTAACAAATTCATATAAAAGAAAACACACAAAAATTAGACACAAGAAAATGTGATGAATACAAACTTGCTTTCAATAGAGGGGAGGTTTTCCTTATGATTTTAAAGGACTATTCAAATCATTCATAACAAAATGATATAAATGATGATTTAGAGAGAAAATATCCTCCTTGTTGTTTTAAATTTAAAAATAACTTTCTCGCTTTATATTTAGAGAAATGAATCTGTCTTTAGTCTTGAAAATAAAAAAATAATGATCAAAATCGCCGTTTCAAGGTCTTACTGTGATCTTTTTAAAAAAAATAAACTCAGTATCTGGCAAAATTCCAAAATGTAACTAAACAAATAAGAGCATGTCTTGTATTCTCTGTTTTCAGCCTGAAGCACCTTTGAAGTGTAATCGATATACTTCGTACGTAACATTGTAGTTTTTGTCTTTGAAATATTTTTTTAGGAATAGTCATGCATAATGATTTGATTAATATTGAAATAACATGAATTGTGTTTTTTTTTGTCATCAATCTAACATCTGATCCAAGACAAAAGGATTTTGATTTCCATTTAAAGCATACAAAATACTTGCTAGTTCGTAGTAGTGGTCGTTTTTGAAATATTCATTACCTGGTTCATGGTGGTCACCGGTTTCCTCTTCTTGCAAGAACTTCAATACTTCAGATTTATCACCTTGGTATTGTTTTTCGTTTTTCTTGAAGTTAATTCTGAAATAAAAAAAGATAATTTTATAGAAATTATTGTTTCTCAAAAAATATATAGAATACTGAATAAACGCAAGATAGATATTTTTGACCTAAGCTTTATAGTGGTAACCATTGGTTTTTATACTTAGTGTCATGTGACTGAAGCCTTTGAAACTATTTTGGTTTAAGAGTTTAACCTGATCCGATCTATTATCATATAGGGTATTTTGTAAGCAATCTAGAACATCTATGTTAGGTTGAGACGAGATAAAGATCGTATGGATTGGGGGTTATTTTTTGTAAACAAAAGACTTTAAATGGAAAAGAAATTATAAAAAATAATGGAAAAGAAGTCAATTCTTGACTTTATACGTATAAATAAAATTCTTTTGATAAATATTTTTAGGAACACTTATTTTCCAAGTCAAATAACAAAAGTTACTGTTTTCTTAAAGAAATACGTTTGGGGTCTTCGTAATGGATCTTCTGGTTCTCTTCTTTCTCACTCGTGCTTTTGCAATGGTGCTGAACGATTTTGACATACATAGTCCCATTGACCAATTATCGGATTACAGGCAAAACTGGTGAACTGCCATAAATTGTATTTTGTATTATTGATGTCAAGTAATAATAAAAAACAAAGTAGAAAATATTTTAAAAACTGCCTATCTGAAATGTTGCCTAAAAGTATGCAAGCTAGTTTAAATTGTTGGTTGACTGTCTGCTCAAAAAATTATCTGTTCAAAAAATTCACGAAGAACAGCTCAAGTAACAACTTGAAAAATGCAAGATCTTAATGACCGACATGCAGGTTTTTCTACTTAAAGGTTCACTGGTGATCTGACACTATCGTTTTAGTGAAAGATCGATCAATGATTGCACTTGATATTTCAACAGCATTTGATAGAGTGCGGCATTAAGACAGACGCATTAAGAACTTTACTTTTCAAACCGTTCAATACAAGTAGTACTGGAAGACGGATTTAAGTCTGATAACAATAAAGGTCATGCTGGTGTACCCCAGGGCTTCGATTTGCCTGCGAGCCTTTTTATCATTTTCATCAATTATTTTCTGTCTAAAGCTACTAATCCTTGGGATCTGGTACTTAAACTGCATTGTATGATACGCTCATTTAATTCTGATCTTGAAAGGATTTTCCAATGGGAAATATGAAACCACGTGGAATGTTAACTCAATACTTTCTTTTGAATGTAAAGCGAAATTGACCCTTTTGAAGAGTATTTAGAGAAGAGCCTTTCAATTTTGTTCAATTGAACACATACCTCAATAATAAAAGGTGAAATCTAGTAAATCGAATTTATTATTTTTTATTATTTGCTAAAAACCGGATGGTATGCAATAAGAAATAAAAAAAGTATAATCCGACAATTAAATAATTGACCTGGGCAGATCAAACTTTGGAAAACCAAAACAAAAGTGTTTTTCTTGGAAAAGTGCTTTTTATTTTTTTTATTTCTCAAAAACTAAGATACATGTCTGTTTTTATTGAAAATTAATAAGAGCATTGAATTTTGAAAACAAAAATTATACTTAATTACATACAAATTTGAAAAAAATTAGTTAATTCATTTTGTTTTTAAATTTCGAGTTTGAAAATTAATTTTTCTAAAACTATTCACAATCACAACTTACAGTACTTTGCCATATTATTAGGCCCAAGCGAAAAAAAAAATTATTAAACGGAAACTTAGCTCGATAATTTTCTACATGTTTAATTTATAGTTGAAATTGTTACTACTATTTATTGTTAAGACTGTTTTTTAACTGTAAAATAAGTTTCATGTTTTAGAGCTTACACCAAATGCAACACGCTACATTTCTTTCATGCAGGTCATTTTGTGCGGAAGTTTATAAGAAAATTTAATAGAGTGATTTAATTTTTAAGTTGTTTTATAGTACAATTTCTACAAATTTATGGTAAGTATGAGTGCTAAATCTTTTGTACTTTATGTTTATTTAAATTTAAAACAAAAAAAAACCTATTTATTTATTTAAAGATGGGAAAAGCGTCTGACCTCTCTCTAAAGAATGTTGGGCAAGTATAGCTGGGCTTTTAAAGGTTACTAGCCTATCCCAATAAGAAATTGCGGTCACAGTCGAACTTCCGAGAAGTTCTGTTAGAAATTAAAAAAAAAAAAAGATTGACCTAGGGATGACTTTAAGTCCCCGAAGAAAAGGTTCCTGTGGTCGACCGCGACACACATTTCAAAGAACAGATCGCAAAATCAGGGTTGTTTGCCTTAAAAACAAAAAATTTACAGTGCGTTTGCTCACGAAAATAACCAAAGATGGAGGGGTAAAAATATCGCAACGCAAAATTCAAAGGCACTTGGCAGAAATGAAGTTTATCGCAATGAAACCTGCTCGAAAGGCAAGACTAACGCCTGCAATGATTAGAATAAGCTATTGTTATTAACCTTTCTTTTGTTTTGCTTCAAATAATGCAACCAAAAAAATCAATCAAAATGCATTTTCCTAGGTTTGCTTTTCGGATGCATCGTTTTTCCAAGTTTTGACTGAAAAGACAAAATTTGTTTGTGGAAGACCTGACAAGCAGAATAAACCAGAGCACATTATTCCAACAATCAAGTCCCCTCTATCCATAATTGTTTGGTCTTTAATATCAGGGAAAGGAGTAGGTCTTCTTTTAGTTTTGGAAAATACCATGAGGCAGGACCAGTACAAGAAAGTGCTTGAAACAGTTTTGTTGCCACAAATTCGGAAGTAGTTTTTAAGCCATGAAGGTCCAATATTCATGCACGAAAGCCAAGAGTGTTACGGCTTTTCTCAATTAAAGAAAATAAAATCAAATTAAGAAAATAAAAAAATATTGCACTTGCCACACGCTTGGGAGCTTCTTAAGCTCAAAAATGCAAAAAACCCCTATAACAACCAACTCAGCTTATGGAAAAGCTTAATTCTAAGTGGCAGAATAATAGCAAGCTCAATATTAGAATTCAAGCGTGTATTAACAATATGCCCCGAAGAGTAAATGCGCTTGTTTCAGCAAAAGTTCAACACACAAAATATTGCAATAAAGATGGATGCTCTTAATATGGATATGTTTTTTGTATCAAAAATTGTATTAATTTTTATTTTTATTTTATTTCAGCAGTAATTATATGCTTATAATATGAATAAGCAAATATGAGCAAAAAATTTAAGTTATTTAAAAAAATAAACCTTAAAAATAAAACAAAGAAAACAAAAATGTTGCATATTTTCCCTTGGGCCTAATAATATGGCAAGGTACTGTATTTTAAAATGAAATTAAGGATGAGATTTCTGGCTTTCCAAAAAGGAATGGCAAGTTATTGCAAGTTATACCGGTGTTTTTAATAATTTTTTTTTGTTTTAAGTCAATTTCTTAGAAAATTGCACCTCCCGCCTTAGCGGAGGGAAATAGCCCCCCTTCTTGCACGATTTTTTCTTGTCTTAACCCAATCTACTCTTTATAGCTTTTTGGTGCAACAAATACAAATCACCCTGTATAGGGTATTTGTATCCTCTGGAATACGCTTTAATTATAAATGGTAGGTACTGCTGTTGTGTTTTAATATTTTTCTTTTAAAATTATTTTCCATAGAAAATTGTTTGAGAAGAAATAGAAGGCGATTCCCCTTCCCGACGACATTTTTACCTGCCCTGTTTAAACTATTTTTCGATCAAATGCGAATTTTCCTCAAAATGTGTGAAAAAAAATTAAGAACAAATTGGAACTTAATATTTGATTGGCCAGACACTTTATTAAAGTTCGTATTCCAAGCATATAAAAATTAATTAATAAGTCGGTCTCACAGGTTGTTGAAATTCAGGGCCTAGTCAATTACACATCATTCAAGCACTCCTATTAGTGTGTTGTTATTCTAGAGCACTGCAGGGAATCTGAAAGATATTTCTTGGAGGATTTGTCACTTCTTTGAAAGAGGTGCTACCCCTAAAACAAAAGTGTGTTCTTAGGCTGGAAATTGAATTCTTTTCTTAAAGCGTGACAGTCTATTTGACTAACCTACTGTTAGAATTGAAGACCTATATAACTAAATTTAAAAAAAGGGTTAATTAAATCAACCGGAAATACCTAGAGTTTATTGTTCGTTATTTTCATAAGCTAAAACTTTTAATCAATTTGGAAAATGAGTTTCTACGAAATATTTTTAAGCTAAAAACTTAGAAAAATGGATTATTATTTTTACATACATATTTGTATGAAATCTTAAACTGACAATTTTTCAGCTCTAAATAATCTTTATTCGAATTCTGAAATCCAAACATTATTATTTTTGAGTTTAGGGAAAACAAAAAATTATAAATAAACCTTTGTTTTCAAAGATTTTTTGTTCAGTTTTATTCCTTCTACCATAACACCTTGATTTGTTTTTATTGAGAACTGAACTGATAATACACATTTTCTTCAGTTGGTTTACTGCCTATTAAGTACATAACGTTTTGTCTTAAGACTCTGTAAAAATCCAAGTTCTAGCTGTTCAATGAAAGCACACATTCAAACGCTATAAATATGTATTAACAACGTAAAATTCTGCAACATGAAAGTTTCATTTTTTATCCAAAACTTTTCACGAACGAAATTCCAAAAATTCTTTTCAATTTTTATATTCCGATCTTTGGTAATCCACCACAAACTTAGAATCAATCCTTCATATTATTATATCAATAGTAAAATTCATAAAAAAGGAATCCTTTCATTTACTATTCCGGTAACTGTGGCGTATACTTGTTATATTTTTCTTCCCAATAATAACTCTTATTATAATAAAAATAATGGATGTTATTCTACTTCTTTTCAGATTCTCTTTTCGAATAATATCTCTATCAACTATAACTGCCTCCTAAGACCTACGCAACTCAATTCCACTTCTTTCGTTTCCTATCAGAATATCCTGCTGATGGAAATAATATTACCGCTCAAAAGAGAATACAAAATGATTTCCTTTCCCATAACCTTTTCCCTATCCCATCCGCTTTCATCCTGTTTCCTACAGAAATATCTATTAATTTTCTTCTTGCGCATATTTTTTATTCTTCGATACCTACCCGAGGACACCGCCGGCAAGAACCTCAGCTTGAGCTGTAAGAGTTTCCGCAATAGTTTCATCACTGTAAATGCCAACTGGGGTATTGTACTGCTTATTGACAATGCTCTTCACTTGACCATCGTTTCCATTAACCTAAATGCAGCGAAGAGAAAAAAGAGGATATAAAATAATCGATTCCTGAGATATAAGTTTCATCATTTCTGTTTTCTGTCCGAGGACTCACTGGAGAACAATGAAGGATATTAACAGTAATGATGATGATAATGATGGCGGTGTAAGAAGCATCGCCCTCTCAACCTCACTATCATCATCGCACAATCAGTATAAAAACTTCATAACATCCTCCCCTTCTCGATCTCAATGATTGCGGTCCATTTATAAAAAAAAAATAAGAAGAAAACACAAATCCACATCCTTACCGAGTTGAAAGGACGAGCAGAGTTATTATATCCACTGCCAATATGATGAACTTCTTGTTGTTTGTGAGCTAGAGAAGTTTTCGTCACTGTTTGGGGGTATGGTGAATGTGAGTTGGGGGATGGCATCTGACCAGTTGGAGTTACTGCTGGGCGCCATGTTAAACCTCCCCTAAACAACAAATTAAAACAGGATATTTGAAAAATATTCACCCAATCAAATAAGCATTCATTATAAAACCATACCTCTGGACTGTGACGATGAAATTGTTGCCAGACCTAACGACAAGATCCTGAGCATCTTTGTGTCGCAGATTGTAGACATCGACGTCGTTAATTTTAATGACAGCATCGCCTGGCAATAGACCAGCTTGTTCAGCTAAACTACCGCTATTAATCTGTGGAAGGAAGTAAGAAAGGAAGGACATCAATTTGTTATTCGCTTCTCTCTTATTATTATTTTGTTCTCTGTTTTATAGTATATATAGCTGCAGTGAGTAATTAATTTTTCCCTTTTTTATTTATTGTTTCAATATAATATTTTCCTACATAATAAGAGACAGAGTTACTGCAATTAAAACTCCAATTAAGGATGCAAAGGATATTTAAATTTTCTTTTGGTGTCACGTCGATATAGTGTTTACTTCATAGCAAAAAGATGGCACCCTAAAACGATAACAAGGGTCTTCATTATAAATTGGAAGGAAAACGAAAGTTTCGTGTCTCAAACCGCGTTGAAAAATAAAAACTTTTTCTTGTGAACAAAATAGAGAAGTTGAATAAAAAAATATTGCTTTGACAATATCTGCTGCTCTTAGAAATTCTCTTGGATGATTTAATTTATAGTTTTCTCGTAATTGTTAAGGATTAATGAACTTTCTTGATGATTCTTTAATTGAATTTAATGAACAAAATTATATAGATAAATAGAGAAATGAAATGTTTTGACAAAATGAGATGATTTTGGAATAATAAGAGCCTCTATCTTTCGGATTGAAAAAGTTAATATAGTTTACATTTAGAAGTTTTCCATTATGCTTTCAAAAAATATTTAGAAAAATGTTTATTTTATATCTTTTCCTAAATCATTAAGCCTTAAAACACCGACGTTTACGTAGCTGGTATTCTGCGGGGTCATCCTTTATACAGCTAGAGTGTGTTTAACAGATTAGTGTATACCATTCTCAAAAACACTGGCGCAAAATTTTAATTGAACGATGCTAAGGCTGTTTTAGTATGATACTAGGTTAAAACAACGAATTTACAAATTCTAATCGAATATAGCATCATACTTTCTCTACCCTTTTATTAAAGTTAAAATCATCGAATACCTACTTTAGTTTTTTAGTATCGTACTAGCTTCATATGGCTCTTTGACATTTGCAAACATCAAAAAATGTTCCTGTGCTTACTTTTTTGTACGAAATGTCATTGTTTTAGGTGTGTTCAGAAGCAATTTATTAAGAAAATTCTTTTAATGCGATACTAGTTAGAAAATGTTTAAAATTAAGAATGAGTTAGAAAACTACTATAAAGTTAGCAAATTGTTAAGTAGTATAGTACTAATACCTTAATAATAGGCTGTTTAAAATTTTGCGCCAATGACACTTGCTACAAGAAACTTAACAAACACAACTTTTGTAGTCATAATGAAGACATTCAACGAATGTAACCTAAATAATATGTTAAGAAACTGTGATCCTAGATTCCATAGAAATTTGCAAAATCGCCATTTAAATTAACCCCCATGTTCTACATTTCGAACGAAATCGAATTGAAATCGATCTTCAATTTCACGTGAAATGAAATCCCAAGTTCCACAATTCGTTCCTTTCCGAAAATTTTGCAATTATTTCGAACTGTCAAAATTTGAAGGTGCATCAATTTTTGATTGTTTTAGGAAGTAAAATTAGACTGAAGGGAAAATGGATTTAATGATATTGGCAATTTTAAGGAAAAAAAGGTGGCGAAACACCAGAGAAAAAAATAGTCGAACAATTTTGCGAGAGAAATCTAACATATTAGATTTACCTGACAAAGCGTGGGTATTTAACCATGTATGCAGTATTGTTCTGATGAATTGTTGATTCTTTAATTTTTTGATAGTTTTAAAGGAAGTTTCAGATTAAGCAAAGATGCATTCTTATGCGTTTTAACTGTTTAAAATAGTGGAAAAATTGACCCACAAGTCTCTCAGTTTTAGATTTATCTCCACCCAAAAAACCTTTTGCAAAATGGGGATATTCACCCATGTATTTTAGGAATGCTTTCTCCTGTCTTATGTTTTCATATAAATATTAATTTTGCTTACATTTTGCTCCAACCAATCATGAAACTAACTAAAAATTTTATCAATTCCACAATAATTCACAAAGCATAAACAAAGTTAATTGAATGCGTTTAGATATCGGAATGAACCGAAATGCAGAACACGAATTTTCATTTTCGAAATTCCAATTCACAATTACGAATTGTGGAACACCCAAATTCACTTTCACTAAGTGAATTCACAATAAGTCAAACGCAGAACATGGGCGTAAGTATCATCCGAAAAAATCTTAACATCGTACTTATTCGACTTAAAAATTGCGCTAAATTTTTTGAGCAATTCTCTTTTTCCCGAACGGCTCATTTGTAAACTACTTGAAGTATGCAGCAGAAACGCCTTGCACGGGTGATTCAAATCAGTTCACGGGATTTGTCTTCAAAGCGTGTTGCATACTTATGGGCTCGAACCACCAAATAATGACGAATGCAGTGTGTACTAAAATTATAATTATGAAATTCTTAAATGTTTTCCAGAAATATAATTTGTATGGTCATATCCATTGGAAAGATTCAAGGCCCAAAATGATTCCAAATTTTCGACGAAGGACTATGAGAAATCACAAATGGATTTACAAACCATTTATTTAACACTTAAAGGAAGCTCACTAAATTTTACTTGCGAGTAGGTATATGGCAAGCTAAGCACTCTACGTCTGTTTGTCATGAGCCTCAGCAAATGGGCCAATTGTTTTTAAACTTGGTATCTAATATTTATTATTTTAAGGTGTGATGATTTAATTTTATTTAATTATTTCGTTTCACCTTTTACATTAGTCAAAAGTCTCTTTTGTCTTTTAGCAAAAGTTATAATTAAAATACGAGTATTTGTTATTATCAAGTCAAGCCTTAAGAGATTTAAAATGATTCACAAGTTTGCATTAACATTTAATATGCTATTAATTTAATTTACACACCATCTATCAAAATCAAATGTACTCGTATATAACCAATTTTGTTGGTTTGTTGGCGCTAACTAGCGGTTTAAGTATAAAGTGGTTAAGTAAATATAAAAGATTTGAACATCAGAACACGAATTTTCTGTTTAGATATAATGGTTCGTTCTCTATCATGACGTTGTTAATGTTCAGTCCTTAGTGTGATGAAATTTATGTACCCGTTTAAGGAACTTTCTACTATTTTTTTTTATTTTATTTTATTTTATTTTTTATTTTATTATACGTACTCGTAGCTTCTAGATACCCATTTTCCAGAAAGCTGCCAAACTGTTAAGAAAACTAACAATAGTATATATGTCTTATGATATATGGAGGGCTCACAGCTGTACCGAACCAAGTCATTTTAAAGAAATCCAAAACTAACGCCAGGATTTCCGCAAAATTGACCTCTATTTAGAGCTGTAATGAACTACATAGTTCATTAAGAGCTACATAGTTCTATTTAGAGCTGTAATGAACTATACATAGTTCATTACAGCTCTAAATAGACGTCAATTTTGCGTAAATTTTGGCGTTGGTTTTGGATTTTTTTAAAATGACTTGGTTCGGTACAGCTGTGAGCCCTCCATATATACTTATCCACAAGGTTTGATTACAAGGTACAAGGAACAAATTGCACTGAGCATTCAATAGCTTCAAACCATCAAAGGCCACGGTAGTGCTCAGCCAAGTTCTGGCACTACACCCTTTTTACAGGAACAAACTCAGGCGATTTTTGACCCCTCCCTATCTTCAGTACCAATTAAATCAGAATCTTAAAATTCCGAACATTTTCTAAGCTAGTCAGGCACAGGCGCCTCACTAATTTTCAATTTCCTGAGATATAACGCCTGGAAAATCACAAAAACCGTAACTGACTGACTGACAGATCATCAAAATTATGGAACACTTCCCGACATCGTAGAATCTTGTAATTTTGCACAACGGTAGGTCTTGTCATGCAAAACAGAGGACAAAATCGAAAATTTGAGGTTTACCATTCAGGGGGCGTGGTATCCGCCCCCTTTCTCCGAATTCGTGTTGGTTGACTGGAGCACTTTCGATTGCTGTAAAACGATGAAATTTGGTAAAGCGGTTGGCTAAAATTTGATGGGCTTGCTTGGCAAGTTTTTTTTATGCCCAATTCGAAAGTTTTTAAAAACTTGACCAGTGAACCCATCAAATTTTAGTCAGTAATCATTTAATAATAAAAATTCTCTATTACATTGTAGCTGTTTCAATAATATTCTACTTTAAATATTCGGTATTAAACCTTCATGAAGTAAGAACTTGGCACACTTTTAGATCTCAGTACTTTTTAAGGCCGACTTGTTACACAAAGGTTTTTGTATAAAAGAACTTGGCTCTTTTTTTAACATTATATGTTTTTGGTCTAATACTAATCAGCAGGACCAGAAGGTATAATACCAGCCAAACTCCAAAAGACTAGTGCTATTGTTCTACCAATCCTAGAGATGCTCTTTAATAATATTCTAAATATTGTCGATATACCTGTGCTCAAGAGAGAAGTTAGAGTTGTATTTATACCCAAAGCGGTACAAACAACTCTTCATACACTGGTGCGAACCATCGAATACTTCGTCAATCATAAAAAGTATATTGTTGATTTCTTGGTATACAGGGCGCTTTTGACAATGACAATACACGTCTGCAATGTGGACAGTGTGTTAAGTATTAACCCTTACAAAACCGATCTTGTCCACTTCTCCATTAAGGGTAGATATACCTCTAATATTCTGTGGCGACGAAGCAAAAAACTTGGGTATTATTTTAGATAAGAATTTAAATTGGAAATCTTTCATTCTAGAAAAAGTTAAAAAGGCCATAGTTCCTTCCCATGCAAAAAAACAATTGGGAATGAATGAACTACTCATTACTAATTGGCTTTATATCTCGATAATCAGACCAATTCTTACATACGGCGTGTCAGTATGACATAACTCTAGGAACTATTTGTTTAATACTAAGGAAAGTCCAACGGTTAGCTTATCTGTGCATGGGTTGAGCACTTTGCACTTCTTCCACTGCACTGGACATTCTGTTACATGTTACACCCCTCGATATAAACGACAAACAACGGATGTAAATACAGCTATTTGTTTATAGCTAACGGCAACTTCATCCTAACTATGGTTTTCTGTCAATTCTTATTTTTTTTTAATTCAAAAAACCAAGCTTACAACTTGTTTCTATTGGGACAGCGGGTTTCTAGTACAATATTGTCATACAAAATTTAACTAATTAGATATTAAACAATTCTAACAGGGTGCACACATTTTTTTGAAGTTGAAGCCTCTTTATTTTTAAGGGTCTTTAGAGCAGATACGTGGAGCACATCTTGCATTTTTTGTATCTGAGAGTTTGTTTATGGCATAAAGGAAATTTCAATCTGATTCGATCTTGGTTTTCCCCCCTTTGATATTAATAAAAAAAGAACTGTAAAGACTGTAGTTTCTATCTAGAGACGCTAAGATACCGGCTTCCATCTGCTAATTTTAGACTTGAGAATATCCAATGTCCACTTCTATAATTTAAAACCTTCAATTCTTCAGTAACATTCCTTCAATCTGCATTTCATCTAAATCCATTTTCTCCTTTTCATTAATTTTCATTTCCTTGGAACGTTCATAAGTAGTTTTTCCTACCTTCCTGTCCAAGTTATTCATATCATAAACTTCTAGCTTTTGCATTAGATATACGCAGCTTCGATTTGAATGCGTTCTGTTTTCTACAAGATTCTACTGCCATTTGTAATCAAGCCATTTTTAGCTTTATTTTGTGTTGATTCCTCAGGTTGACAAAAGTGTTGTGAACATTTATGTATGTAAATCAAGCTCCTGCATATCTTGCAGCCTGAAGTTCATTCAAATCCTTCCAGAAGCATTTATTCTAAACACTAGATCCAATTAGTATACCTGAATTCACTAATTCTTCGTTAGTAGGTTAATAACCCATGTTCGTACAAAATGTAGAGATAACATGAATGTTGGTACCTTAATTCTCTAATTGGGGTACGACATAAATATTTTACTGTATGAATCCACTTACACAATACACATGTTAGGATAGCACCTTCGTCATGACTGAATTAATTTCGTATCCTTAAATGTGCTTCCAGATGATATACATATAAAAACTCCTATGTATACATGTACATAAGAATGTGAATGTGGGTGTTTTTAACTTACATAATGGAGCAACTTTATCCAATTTAAATATTACTACCCTACCATTCCTCGAATAATAGACCATTTAATTGACGCAGAATTCATTTGCGTAAAATCCTTGCGACATAAAATGAGATTAAGCAAGCCTCAGCCTTTCTGCAGATTGAAAGATATTGTTTACACGTTTAATGAATAGAATTTGAAAATTCAAGGCGACCAAGACTGCGTGTCTTCCATATAAGCCTTCTGCGAACAAGGATATGTCATCGTCCTTATGGAGCGATGGAAGCAAGTGTGTCTGATTGTCTCATATAAAAAAATTTATGATAAGCAGGAATTCTTCATGGCGCAAAGACAATGAAAATACAACCTTTCTCATCTATTAAAGTCCTAAAAACAAGGACCAATTAATAAGGGAGAGTGTCACATCTGGTATCATTTTATGGTGTTGAATATGTGATTAGTAGGGAAATGATGCAGGCCGGTTGAGATGAGCTGAGCTGGGATCTGGGTTCTGAAAGAGCGAAACGATACTGATAAAGTTTTTCTGACCTAAAACTGTAATAAATATTAGATTAAGAGTGGGAGTTTGTGTATGAGTTTGTGATGTGGGTTGTGGTGAAGGATAATAAATATAAATATTTAAAACGGAACTCCGTGTCGGTTCTACACAATGATTGAGTGGTAAAGTTTTTGATTGTTTACGAGAGATGCCCAGATACCATGATTAGATGGGATGAAGGACTGATAGCTACTTATAGTGTGTCTTTGTTGTATAAGTTATCATCCTTTGAAGGAGATTATATTTTTGGAAAGAGTGATTTCCTTTTTTTTTTTCTTAGGTCCAGGGTCACACTGGACTTAAGTGTGTTCTTTCGTGAAAAAATAAAGTGAAATGGAATGAAATGAATTGACACAAGGCTCATCCTTAAACATTTTTGAGAAGGATATTAAGACAGTCCAATTAAATGTTTGCTAAGTAAAATTTCACCTGCTACCGATGTTTTAACTGTCAGAGTAATGTTTATTTTAGGAACTCAGCTGGACAAATAGGTTAAGTTATTTTTTCACAACATTTGCAAACCCTGGATATTTATTGGTTTAATATATAAAATATGTGAAATTATAATTATATAATCCAAAAAACACTGATTAAGCTTGTTTTTAAACAGATTTAAGACAGAAGTTTAAGGACAAGTACCAGAACCAATATCGGGACCTGTACTTCAGAACGGAGGCACTGGTGCCAGTATTTTTCAAGTACTTAATGGCAAGTAACAAGTATTGCATGTTTAAGTAATAAAGTACTCGTCTATTACTTTAAAGCACTTGGCCCAGCACTTTCAAATTCGTGAGCAATACTTTCAAGTACTTAATCAATTCTTTGATTACTCAATAAGATAGAAAGTACTTAAAACTATCTAATGTACAAATGCTTGAAGTAATGGTCAAGTACTTTAAAATACTGCTGAATTATTGTTGTACTCAAGTATTTGATGCTTGGTTTGATATTTGAAACGAAGTATTGGAAAAATACAGCTACTTAAATTTTCTTACGTAGTTGTATGCCAGGGTCCTTTTTTATAATTTGCACACACTCAAGGAATTATGACTAATGTTACGGTGGATGTAACACAGTGAAAGCACTTGTGTACTTGTAACCTGTGCATCACAATGAGGGGAGAAAATCAAGAAGAAAAAAAAAATATTTAACAGTGCGTCTGAACTTGGGCTTAAGGCTTAGTTGATGAGAATTCCAGCTAGACGTGTATTACGGCGGATTTGTTTAAAGGGGGAATGTAGCTGGCTATTTTATTTGTGCATTGTTGATAGAAAAAGCGATATAACAGTGAAAAACAGGCAATGTTGCGTCGGTGTTCAAGGAAAACAAACATTTTCGTAATGGATATGTCTCCTATAAATTTTAAGCCTCTGTTCTGTATTCTCTCCAACACGATCAAAGCACTGGGGACACCAGCCCACATATGAGAATTTTACTCAAGTTTTGGACGGATCTATGCCTTAGAGGTAGCCAGATTAAAAAAGAAATTAAATTTCTTGCATCTTTTAGGAAAACTTAAGTATTCTGCTGCATTTTTGGCTACATCGAAAATATGATCATTCTAAAAGATGGTCATTACCAATTACCACACATACCGACGATGGAAAGCATATCCGTTTATTTGATGCATGTTCCATTCATGGAAAATGACATGGGTGATATATTTCGCTTGGCCGAAAGAACACAGCTTTGTATTCTCGAAAAATTTAATTCCACGGGGTAAACAGTAACCAGAGGGCTTGAGAGAACTAAAGTCCTGAAATATTTAATAACTTAACATTTCTGAATATAAATATATCTGAAATATGCAGACGAAAAAATGTAAGCCATCCGATTTCTGGAATAAGTTTATGTGTATGCATGAAAAAATAATTCCTTATCCAGTGAGAAAAATAGATAGGACAGAAAACGTTAAGCCAGAAATTCTGATCACTTCATGTGTCTGTGGTTAATGTCCAAAATTATAAAGGTTACCAAAGTTTAATATTTGAAAAAGTAGAAGAACTTATGTCTATTGGCCCAGCAGATAACCTTTAGAACGAGAGCTCCAATCTCAAAATCCCCATGGCGTTTTGTGAGCAAAGATGCGTCTGAAGCGAATTCTTCATGAAGACTTTCATTACACCATACATATACGAGTAAGTTCTTTACTCTAACATGACAGAATACCGGCTCACTTTTTAAGGGCATCTAAATATTGTTTTAGCTTACCAGAGCGCGCTAATTTTTTTAAGAAGTGATCTACAGTGGCCAGCTCACTCCTCCGATTCGACTGCTAAAAGATTACTTGAAATTTCGCGATTTAAATCCAACC
The DNA here is from genome assembly GCA_911387755.1 of Chrysotoxum bicinctum. Classification (NCBI taxonomy): domain Eukaryota; kingdom Metazoa; phylum Arthropoda; class Insecta; order Diptera; family Syrphidae; genus Chrysotoxum; species Chrysotoxum bicinctum. The sequence goes on from OU426987.1 coordinate 267,117,148, forward strand.
GTCATACCAACATAAGGGATAATGACAAACGACAGAAATTGTCTTACTGAGTGTTTGGGCGATGGGTGGCTCAAGTCAAAATCTGTTTTCACAGCATACACAAGTACCTACATAGGTATACGAATAAGGGTAGGTAATAGAAGATTGAACGCATTTTATGAACATACAGAATTACTGTGAACTTTTTTTATTTTCGATATTTAATTTTTTAATTAAACTTAATATTGGATTACATTCATTTTACTTTTTTGATCTGTGAATTCTCATTGATATCCAGGAAGGATTGATTTAAAATTGCATTCAATTTTCAATAAAATGCACGACTGGGTCGCACGAACTTGCTCCTATGTAATAAACTAGGAATTTTAAAAACGAATGTTATTAGAGAAAACTGTAAGAGACAAAAACAGAATGCTATGCAAATATGAATTTATGCAAGAACAAACATTATAAGTCGTTTTAGTAGTTTCTTAAAAAAAGCTTTTATATAGATACTAAATTTTTAAAAGATTTTTAAGAAAAAATTTTGGCACGCCAATTTAAAGTTTTTATTATTGTTCGAAGAAAAATTAAATTTACAAAAAAAAATATTTAGCTGTTTCTGAGATATCGAATTTAAAAAAAAATAGATTTTTTTTTTAAATTGAAAAAATATTTATTTTAAAGTTTTTAAATGCAATATGTTTTAGACTTTTTAAAAGCTTCTATATAAAAAATTTCATTAAGTCCGTTATGTGGATAATGAGAAATTCAAAATTCGAAAAAATAGTTCTATGGTAGGTACAAGCTGTAATATCTTAATTTCAAAACTTTGTTTATTAAATTAAAAATTATACAAATCAATTGAAAGAAAAAAAATTTTATTGAAATTCTAGGCGCCGTTTTCGAGCAAAATATGATTTTTGAAAACCATTTTTTTTTAATTTTTTAACATTTGTGTGGTGGGTACCTTTATTTTTAGGTAAAATACAATTTTTTTTCTCACATCTTGTAGAAGAAACTTTTATTAATCAAGTTTTAAAAAAATCTAGCATGAGATTTTCGAAATATTGACTTTTGAAAAAACTTGAATTTTTTTTTTTAAATCCAAAAAAACTTGTTCGAAAATTTGAATACACAATTCTATTTTCGGGGAGCCTTAGCAAAAAAAAAACTTATCAAAATCGGATGTACAGTCTTTGAGAAAATCAAAAACAAAAAAAATGGTTCCATGGGGGGGTACCCTCAATAACCATTTTTCGGAAAACTTTTTTCAACCATTACCTAGGTTTAACTAAATAATTTTTTTTTGTGTTTTTATTTCTTAAATGTGTCGAATAGTATTTGAGAAAAAAAAATATTTATAAAATTTAGAAAAAAATTCGTATGGCAGGTACTGTTATTTTTGGTCTTAAAAAAAAAAAGAAAAAAACGTGTGGTGTTAAAAAAATCAAATCCCATATCTACCAAGTTTGAACAAAATCGGCCGAACTGTTTAGGCTGTAGTCGAACCGACAGACAGACAGAATTGCGAAACCCACTTTCTTATTTAGTCTTCGCTATCATCGTAATGTCAACTTTGATCAAAATCTCGAGTTCGATTTTTTTTTACGATTGCATAACTTGCCTTATAGTACCTACTATAAGTCGCAAGTAATAAATATTTAATGTTTTAATGTTCTTAATGAAATAAAATGAAACAGATATATTTTGTTTAAGTAAGCTTATCATTTTTTGAGGCTTAAATGTATTTTTTTTTTTTTTTGTAAATGGGGTATACATACACATATTCTTCTTTCATAGTAAAGACCTATTTGATTCCGTTACACCTAACCTAACACACCTTCCAGAATAAAATAGGTAGAATTTTTTTTTATTTTGAAGAAATAATAACTTGTTTTCTACTTCAAACAAAGTAAGTAATCCGTATGTTTTTTCTCATTTGTAAATTTATTACTTATTTTTTGCTTAAGCCAAACATATTTTTAAAAAATTTGTATCTAGACTTTACACAGCAAATTAAATGCAAATACTTTTCATGTACAAATGAACAGAAAAAGGAACTATTAAAAAAAGTATTCAACCCAGCACACATCAAATGTGAAAAAGCCAGAACCACATCAGGGCAATACAAATCAAACAACACAGACAGATATATGTACATATGTACATAAAGGACGAACAGGACCTCCTTCAGTAGACAGACACGGAACCAAAATAAAAAAAAAAACTAAAACACCACCTTGCAGGTTCCAAAATATCGTACATATTTTCCATAACCTTTCATACACACATACCCAACCCCCCCTTCCCCCGACAGAACAAAGTTAAAAACAGTTACACAAAAAGATAGATTTATACCCAACGGTAGAAAAATTGCATAAACAAAACAGCAAATAGGTTTAGCTAAAACAATATCCAAGGATTACACTCACTAAAGGTGCGGTGTTCTGTAGGAAAATATGCAAGAGCAGCATTTTGAAAAACAACTAAAAAAACGCCAACTTTATGGTAGTGATGGTAACACCACTGAAGAGACATATCCCTATGTTGTTATCCTTTTTTGTTTTTTCTATTTTTAATCCAGAGTAATGTTTTTTCAGTCAGAATATGCATCTAGTAGGTATGTGTGGTTAAGCATTGGACATCAGTGTGTCTGTTTTAAACACTGTTATTTTTGGTCCCTACATATAATACAGTTTATAATAAAGTTGTTCACGCCATGATGATCCTTCTGGTGCAGTTTTAAATATCTGTCCATGTAATTCATTAGAAACAATATAAATAAAATTGTTTCCAATAGAAACAGAGAACAAAAAACAAAATTTTAAAATAGATAAAAACACAATGAAGTTATAGTTATGCATAGGTATACAATGAATCGTTGTTTTTATAACGAGCTATTCAATTCAATTTCATTGGAGAGGATAACCAGAATGAAATAAATTGATTGAATGAAACACCAAATAACTATGGAAGCTCCAAAATAAAATGGGATAATCGGGATTGTCATAAGGTTTTTTTTGTGATGCTTGATGCTTTTGTTTCATCATAATGTGATTGGGTTTTTTGTTCAAATTAGCATGAAAAGTTTTTTATCGGAGGTTTTTTTAGATAACGTGTTGATGTTTTGTTTCCATATTTTGAAACTGATTTCATAACAATAGCTACTAGTTTTTGTTAACATTAATTTTTCCAGCAAGCGAAATAAATAAATTTGCAAATGTTATCAAAAAACAAATCATTTGTTTTCATTTATTGGGAGAAACGGAAGAGGTTTGAGGTTTTTTTCACCACACAATCTAAATTGTATGAACTTAAAATTCGGAAATAACTGTTTTATTCAGAATTGACCAGATAAATGGTTTTGATAATCAGCTTTCGAATTCGCAACAATCGACAAGATGACCACAGCAATAATTTGTAATTTTGCTGACAACTGCTATGTCTACGAATATGTTATGGTAGCGCCACGAAGAAAGACCGCTAAAATACTAGCTTCAAAGCAACTCAGACGGGGACTTACTTTTGAACTGACATTTTCCGAGAGCCTAGTTGGTCTTAGTTTACTCTTTAGAAAAGATCAAAAATAAAGCAAATATGCACGACTAGGTCACACAAATGTACCTTCCGATTTGAGGGCTGTAATGTGGACAAGCATTGAAAGCATAAAGAGTATTAGGCACCTGCTAATGTAAAGTTTAAAAAAGTAAAAATTTCTTCTCACATTTTTTTTACCTGTAATATAAACATATGTATGTCCATAGGTCCATAACAAATTAAGCATTCGTAAAAAATAGAACTCGAGATTTTAATCAAACATGACAAAACAATAATGAGGAAGACGAAGAAAGTGCACTGAAAATAAATTGCTAGGTTATATTGATAAAAACATTTTTGTTGACCTTCAACGAAACAATTTTATCGTTTTGAATAAATTTTGTCAAAACGAAAGAATGATTTTGTTGATTTTATAAAATTTTTATAATTCTGCATGATTTTTTGTCAGTTTAACAAAATATGCAATTTGTCAGTTTCACAAACCAAATTTTGTTAATAAAACAAAATAAAACAGAGATTTTTGTCACATCCACAAATTGTTTTGTGGTGTAAACAAAATGTTTGTTGTATTTACAAAAGATCTGTTTTGTAAATGTTTGTCAATATCACAAATTTCTTGCTAATTTTTTTAATTTTTAATATTTTTATTTTGAGGTTGAGTTATTTTGTAATATTGATAAAATAAAATTTATCAGATAAATAAAACTATTTTGTAAGAAAAAGAAAAAATTCTGCGAATATTTTTGATCATGACAAATCTTTTGTGTATGATATAGTTCACATTTGGTTTTCGTCAAAAAATCGATGTAAGATCAACTGAATTTAACGAAAATTGCCCACACAGATTCCATGTGAGATCGCAGGAACGAAACGCCAATTTTTGTGGACTAAAAGATCAAAAAAAGCTATTTTGAAACAAGAAACAATTTCAAATTGAAAGTAATCATTTTTATTAAGCTGACACATTAATTTTGTGGATTCAACAAAATGAATTTGTAAAATTGACAAAGTTTTTTGTTTATTTAACAAAATAATTTTGTTAATCCGATAAAGAAAAAAAAAAGAAATTTGTAACATTAACAAAAAAATGTGTTGATACAACAAAAGAATTGTTAATATGACAAATTAATTTTGTAAATTCTACGAAATTTTGTCATATTGACAAGCAAATCAATCTGTTAGCTTAACAAAATAGTTTTGTGGATTCAACAAAATACTTTGTGTTATCTCAACAAATTTTAATACCTTACAGAATTTTTATGAGCTCAACCTACATTTTTATCATATATACCTAGACTTTATTTTCAGTGTGGTCTATTTAACTTTAGCCTAAGCAGCTCGACTTTTTTAAACACCTATTTATTTTTTCAATTTTTCGCCTGATTTTTTTTAGAAATTTCCAAAGAAGGTATTTTTTTACAGAAATTGTGAATTTATTGAACATTGTTTTAAGATCCTTTGGATTCTATCACAAAACCTTCCTATCTTCAATAACAACATCGAACACATAAAACAAATTTTTGTCTGATGCAAAAAGAAAATGTTAATGTCACTACATAAGCCAATTTACTGGCAAGGTTAATTTAAAATTAATCAAACAAGTTTTAATGTTATTACAAGGTGTTAATAATATACCATGAATTAAGTACGCCAACACACAAATATACCTACCTGGCCCGGATAGTATTCCCGCCATTTTTCTCAAAAAATAGTAGGTATTCCACAAAATTTCTTCCCTCTCTTAAGCTTATCTGCTTCTCAAGGAGAATTTTCTCAGTTAAAGGAGACTTCTTTCATCACCCCAAAACATAAGAAGAGCCCAAAATGTGAAGTTACAAACTATAATTCGATTGCTAAACTTTCACTTATTCCCAATATCTTTGAAAGCGTTTTGTACAAAATTGGAAGTTTTCGTCGTAAGTCTGTCATTTCCCCTCTACAATATGGCTTTCACAAAAGTAAGTCTACAACGACTAACTTCATTGAATTCGTTTCCCTAAGCCTCTCAGTTTTAGAGAACGGACAGGAAGTTGACGCTGTCTCAACCAATTTCAGAAAGGCCTTTGTCAACATGTCATATAAACTCATTCTATTCAAACTGTCCTTCCCTTGGGCTTGAACATTTCTTCATACAATGGATTTCTTCTTACGGTTACTACAAAGTCAATTCGGATCAACCTTCTCCAGTGATTTCTTAGCTAGCTCTAGTGTCCCACAAGGCAGCCGCTTAGGACCTCTGCTTTTTATTGTTACTCTCAATGATATTGAAATGGTCATCAAAATATTCCCATATCTCGCTCTACGCCGATGATACCAAGTTTTTCAAGACAATTTTTTCGACATATGAGTCCACACTTCTTCCGCTTCATTTCGACAGATTCTTAGAGCTTAATATTGCAAAATGCAGTTCAATCACTTTTTCACGAAAAAGCATCTTATATCATCACCGTCTATACCTTCTCCATTATCAATCCATATCCACCGCTGAGATCTCTTAAAGAAAATTCAGCACTAGACTTTGTGAAACGATGATCCAAAGAATTCTCTAACCCCAACGTGATCGATCTCTTTATATAGTATTTGTTCACCCACTTCTTAAATAAGACTGTCAAATATGATTTAACAACAACAAACTATATTCAGAATCGGGATCATTCAACTTTGTTCATAGTTTTGGTCTTCGTGTTCTGTCTTGGAATAACCCTTTGATCCTACCTCAGTTTCGGGGTCGACTTCAATTGATTAACCTAAAAAGCCTGGCAAAATGAAGATAAATAAGCGACATTCTTTAAATAATTCATCTCTTTCAACACTAATTCCCGTAATATAAGAAATCCTAATCTCTATCTGCCCACCCACTGTTTCTCTTATGGCTCCAACGAACCGTTTATTCGCATTCTTCGAAAGATTAATTGTAACATAAACTGTTTCGACTTTAACCAGAGTTCACGCTGCCTAAAACTCCTTCGTCTTAATCATACTTCAAAGTCAACCAAATCTTAATTTCTTAGTTGAAAGATAAAATAAGAGATACGAGTATAGTAGTCAGATTCAGAATTAGCTTTTATTAAGCCAAATAAATAGGAGTGATACCTCCACCAAAATAGAAAAATTATTTCTTGTTCTGGTTCCAGCTATTAAAGGTGTTGTTAAAGCCATTAAAACACTTAATTTTATGCTTATGCACATTTTCTCGAATAACATCCATTTTGAAAATTCTAAGTATCTAAAACATGAGAGCCGGTTCGATCCAGTTTGCATTTGGAGAAAGAGAAATGCAAATTCTTTTGTCCTAAACCAATGTAGATTTTTCCTTACGTCTGACAACACAAAATGTCGCTTGGATAAGTATACAGTTGACCTATAAGTGAACTAAATTCACCCTCTGTTATTCAATTCGTGTCTTTTATAATTCTGTGTGGTCCAACATATCAGCCATTTTCCGATATCGATAGCTTGGTTGTTGCTGCCAGCAATATTAATTGATTTTGATTTATGAAATCCTAATTTGTTCGTATTACAACTCAATTACTACTGCGATTAATCAACATGCTCGCCCATAGTGCAAAGAACGACAGACGTGTCGGCTTGTGCTTTATGATTCCTTAAAGGAAACTCCATCAAATACAAACACACACCTTTAACGGAATACGCAACGCATTTCCGATTGAAAAAATCAAGCAAGAACAATCTAAATCAGCATGATAATGTTGCTAGAATGAAAAATATGGGTCAAAACTCATTTATAAGGCTCGAAGTTAAAATTGCTGTCTTAGTGCCAATAAACAACAAAGGCACAAAATAAAATTCGCATAAATTCTCAGATTGAAATCATAAAGTTTGTGGCGCATGACCCAGGTGGCCAATTTTACAATACAACAGCAGGGTGATCGGTTTTCCTTGTCCAGCTGTTTCCGTTGCCACACTTCTTCCCACCATTCACAATATTACACTTGGAAGCGGAGTTGGTCTAGTAAATCATTTTTCTCTCAACGACTCTATGAGTTATTGCGTGGTGCAAGGATATTGAGACCAAAAATTCATTTACCTTTTGTTTATGGCACACCTGAGGGCAAGGCTGACTTGACTATAAGGGGAGGCAAGAACCTGTCCTACTGTTTGGCTAGCGAGTCATACGAGTGCAGTTATTTTTACTTCGATATATGTTTACAATACGAGTGTTGTTTTGAGATCTTTGTCTTGACTAAATGCCATTGTAAATTACCACAAAATAATAATTATTATTGATTGTCAATAAGTGTTACGATAGTGTCTGGAATAAATTATGAATGTTGTTAATAGAGGCGTGTCTATCACATCTCATCTTGTTCAAGAAAAAATAAAGTAAGTACGTACGGTATCGTTTTTATATTTACCTGCCCCCATAGCTTGAGGCGCTACGTTGTGAAGCATGGTAATAGCACAAAGTTAAAAAGAAACGTTGAAAAATCAAGTTTTATTTCTTGGAATATTTCTTGAAATACTTTAACTAAAAGACTCGACGTCGTAAGATGAATCCAATCTAGTTTGATTTGACATTCATTCTTCATCTAAAGCTAGCCCTAAACGACGAACTTGTTCGTGCTCCCTATGTTTTCCTCGTGTAGGGGCTGGTTCGCGAGCCGCTCGCTGTTGGCGAAAAATTTCGATTTTGTCGATGTTCGCCGTGTAGGGCCATGTTCGCAAGCAAAACCTTTTTGGCTGTGAACGTCGCACGGTGGTCTGAAAGCGGAAAAAAGTCTTTGGAAAAAGTCATACCTAGCATTTTTAGCTTTATGTTTAAGTACTCTTAGATAACCCGAGCGTATGAATTAAAAGTATTTTTTAACATATATATTGTACGAGTATGTTCTGATTTACAAGCCCTCAAAGTTGAAAAATAATTTTATTCAAGTCGCGAACGATATTTTCAACAAACTGTCTTTTTCCGAAGTTCCTTTAAATAAGTTCTGTAAATTCTTATCTCATTTTATAAGTCTATTTTTGACTATCTAAAAAATAAAAAATGATAATTTATAAAAGAAGCCTTCTATAAGTAGCCCGAAACATTGGTACTAAGAAAAAATGTTTTTTTTTTTAACTTTTTGATTTTAAAAAAGTTCCAAAAGACACCAAGCAAGGAATTATACCAGCGTATGCTCCAAACTTTCAAGTTAAGGCACAGAAAATCAGTTGCAGATACTTGCAAATGTGGGAGTTATGTTCAAAATTGTCTCATTGAATCGGGTTTCAAAAAACTTCATCTTGCCAGTGATGTTTATCAAAAATTTTGATTTCATCGGTACTTATTGTCAGAAAGAACTGGTTAAGCCCATTATTTTTAGAAAAAACGTTTACCTTTACTCAAAAAATAAAATTAATACATTGACCCAGGTCTGAGAAATTCGATTTTTGCGAAAACATTTATTCCTGCCCGAAAAAAATTTTAACTTTCAACTAAAATTTTTGAAAAATTTTAATAACTTTTTTACTAATGATTTTTTCATAACCAAATTTTGACCAAATATGTAACATTAATTTTAACATGTGTGTCAAATTTCAATTAAACAGTTGAACAGTTTCGATTTTACAAATTTGTTTCCGCACTCCCATACGAACATTAAAACCCTCCAATTTTATAAAAATGTTATTAACTTTCTTTTCAAATATTTTTTCATTTCATTTAAATCCGTTGAACAATTCAGATTCAACAAACTTTTTTCCGCGCTCCCATACAAGCCAAACCACTGTGCGTCGCCGAGTTCATATCACGTTATGAAGAATCAAAGTTTTAAAAGATTTTTGATTTCTAGAATTAGAATCAGATCTGAAAATTGGGTGCAAGTGTTGAGGTATTCTAACTTAAAAGTTCGTAAAACAGTTGTTGGACTGATATGTTAGATGTTATGTAGCATATTACAAGAATTAAACAATTCAGCTTTATAGAACTTGTAAAAGAATCTAAATCGCAAATTAAGGCTAGAAAACTCGAAAACCTTAAGAAATTAAGTAGTTTTTAATTTGAATTTAAACTCAGAAACCTTTAGAAAACTATATTTCCTTCCAAGATAATAAAAAAAATATGTTACACAGTTAATTTCTCCAAATGAAAAAAAAACTTTGATGTCACCTATGTATGTAGATATTATAAACTTAATTCAATTAAGATCAAAGAAAGATACTAATTTAAATTTCTTTTTGAAATAAGTTTAAATCAGCATATAATTATGAGAAAGATGATTCCTTAAACGAAAGACATTATTAATTTTAATTTAACTGTCAGGATCATTCACAATAATCCAACCATCCAAGGCACGAGCGTCCGTCAGTGTCCAGTTGGAGAATAAACTAGATCTTTAACGAATAAATGAATAAATTGCTTAACGAACAAATCTTTGACGAAACGAATACAATTCATTTATCAACAAATAGATTTTGCTGTTGAAACTGTTGAACAACTAAATGATTTCAAATAAAAACAAAAAAGTACACGATTGGGTTTGCGGAACTTACACTTATCAAACTTAAAATTTTAAAAATGAATACAGCAAAATTTTAGTCAAATCAGTACATTGTTGACACTTTTAGAATGATACAAGGTTAAGCGAACGATTTTTAATTTTTTTTAGCAGTATACTCGTACTCTTTAACATTTTTTTAAAGTTAAAATCATATATATGTATTTTATCTTCTTATCATCGTGCTGTTTTCTTATGACTCTTTGACAGTTTCAAAAGTCAAAAAAGGTCTGGTTACTTAGTTTTTTGAACGATTTTTCATTGTCTTAGGTTTGTTCAGGAGTAATTTATTAAATATTGCTTTTGTACGATACTTGTTAGAAAATGATTAATATTACGTAAAATGTAATAAACTGCTTTGAATTCAGAAAATTGTTCAGTTGTATTGTACTTACACCTTAACAGTACGCAGTTAAAAATTTTGCGCCAATGTTATGTTAATTTTCAGAAGCCTAAAATTCATTTTTTACAACTTACAAAAATAGTTAGACCTAAAAACAGAATTGCAACAAATATGAATTTATAAAAAGAACTGTAATTATTTACCTTTAAATAGTATATGGTTATAGTTATTTCAATTCGCTTATTTATTAAAAAAAAATTTTTGTTTTTTAAAACATATTTAAGAAAAAATGTTGGTGCGCTATTTTGAATGTTTTTATTTATGTGGAAATAATTAAAAAAACCGAACAATTAAAAGTTCAAATGACCTCAACTCTAAAGTGCGTTTTGCCCAGGTAAGACAGTGGGCTCATCAGTTAGATGCTGTCGTCATAATAATAAATTGATGATTTTTGATTATTGATGATAATTTGCGTTTGTTGGTTCTTAAGTTTAATTATTTTTATATAAAATGTACATGTCGAAATTTATCCGCGGTAGTAGAGGCTGACCCAATGTCAGAATAGAACGAGACTACTTCCTCGTTGTCAATGATTACATTGTCATCCAGATTTTCCATGACACTGAGCTACCACGGTTCGGGATGTCATTGTTTAGTGGTCATCCTTCTCAAAAGCTGATTCGGGTGGTCGACGATGTTCTACATTAGTTCCTTTGTTGAATGAACTAGATATGTATTTGTCCAGTGGAATTAAATTTGCTTCTGTATAGAGATGCTCGTTCTTATTAATATTGACAAAAACGTTTTATTGAGCTTTAACAAAACAATTTTATCGTTTTGACCAAATTTTCGTCAATACAAATGATTTTGTTGATTTTACAAAATTTTTATAATCCAGCATGATTTTTTGTCAGTTTAACAAAATATGCACTACAAATAATATTGTCAGTTTAACAAACCAAGTTTTGTTAATATAACAAAATAAAACAGAGATTTTTGTCACATCGACAAACTTTTTTGTGATGTTAACAAAATGTTTGTTGTATCTACAAAAAATCTGTTTTGTAAATGTTTGTCAATATCATAAAGTTTTTGTTAATTTTTTTTATCAATTTAACAAGAAATGAAAACATTTTTGTTAAAATGACAAATATTTTGTTTTGGGGTTGAATTATTTTGCAATATTGATAAAATAATATTATCAGACAGATAAAGCTATTTTGTAAGGAAACCAAAAAATTTCTTCTGTGTATGATATAGTTCACACTTGGTTTTTGTTAAAAAATCGATGTAAGATTAACTGAACTTAACAAAAATTGCGTATTGTCCATACGCCCTCACAGATGGTGGCATTTTGACAAAATAATTTTGTGGATTCAACAAAATAAATTTGTAAAATTGACAAAATATTTTGTTGAATTGACAAAATATTTTGTTAATTTAACAAAATATAACAAGAAATTTTTGTTAATTTAACAAAAATTTTGTTAATGTAACAAAACAATTTTGTTAATTTAAGAAAACAATTTTGTTAATTTAACAAAACAATTTTGTTAATCCGATAATAATAAAAAAAACCATAACACTAACAAAGAAATTGTTAATACAACAAAAAAATTGTTAATATGACAAATTAATTTTGTAAATTCTACGAAATTTTGTCATATTGACAAAATATTTTTGTTATTTCAACACATTTATGTGTTAGCATAACAAAATAATTTTGTGGATGAAACAAAATATTTTTTGTTATCTCAACAAAATTCTATAATTTTTGTCAATTTGATAAAACTTTTTGTTGGACGTATATTGACAAAATTTTTGTCAAATCAACCTAGATTTTTATCATATATACCTAGATTTTATTTTCAGTGTAGTGTTTTTGTCGTTCACGGTCGAAGTAGAGTCCAGTGCAGATCGAATAGTTGGACTTCTTTTGTCATTCTTACTAGTCATGCTAATTCTGATCAAAATCTCGAGCTCAATTTTGTACGAATGTATAACTAGTCTTATCAATTAAGAGAATGGCATAAACTATGCAAACAAAATTTTTAAAAACAGCAGTTTCGAGATAATAAATTTTTGTATGAAAATTTCATTTTTATGAAATAAGGCCAGATATCATTTTAACCATTTTCACAAATCGTAAAATCATTTTGCTAAATTTAAGATAAATTTGATGTTTTGAACAACAATATGATAAACAGCCCTACACCGCTATTTCCTTAAAGTGAGCCTAATTTACGTTGGTAAAATTGTGCAGTATTTTTCTTTTCACGTGAGTTCGGTCCCGATTTTTATACGTCGGGTATTGCGTATCTGCTTGATTTGTCATGAATTGTTAATTAAGAACAAATTTGTTACTAAACTTTGGAATATTTCTTCGAAAACGATATTGAACAAATTGGGATTTCGTAACTTTATATTCTTCGGTTTTCCAAAAATAAAAGAAGTCCATATATATTTCTATTATTTAACTTAAGATAATTAATCAAAAATGTAAAGATCTTCTTATGGGCACGTATTAAGATAATGCAATTTACCCATAGGATGAATGCGTAGATATAGTGGAAGGAAACCGAATTTTTGAATCAAATGTATACGGATCGTTTAAATAACTGATACTGCTGGATTTTAGTATTCGTGAATGCAATAAAAGGGTTTCCAGATCCCTACTATAATACTGTAAGGTCTATATTCTCATGACATGATCTCCTTCACTTAGCAATTTTGAGCAATTCTGGTTTTTTGGGCTTAACTTTCTTGAAATTCATCTTAGAAGTTTGCATATAAAATGTCCATCATGTGTCCTATTTTTGAACCCATGGCTCAATAAGATTAAAATCTAAAACAACCCAAAATCGTCTTTTTTCAAAAGTAGGAAATTACCCACTATACCATACTGATATAAGGGAAAATATTTCTCAAACTTTCATTCCCTTTTTCGACTTATAAGCTTTCACATATCGATTCTTATATATTTCCAAACAACAAAGTTTTCTACCTGCAAATTTTCAATGGTAATTTCGATTCTCTTCGAACAAATTTGACTCTAACATTAAATCTAACAAAATGAAATCCAAATTTCCTTGAAAAATTGCCTAAAGATTCCAATAAATTCCGACGGAAGTTTTTGCACACCAATTACGTTCGCAATTAATTCTTGTATTTTTGAGCTAAAACTACAATCAAATGACGACGAACCATTGGCCGAATTTTCCTTTTTTTAACAAAATTTTTGATATTCCAATTTAATAGCAATAGTTTATTCTGTTTACTTTTTTTAAACAAACATTTTAGCTTTGAAAGAATTCATTGAATCAACAAAGAATTTACAATTCAATGTTGCACCTCAATTATGCTGTAAATAATCGTGTCAAAAACATTTTCCTTTAAATTCTCTCGAATTTCAGTTGATTTCCTCCACATTTCAAACAATTGTTACGAAATGGGAACGAAAATGCACCAAAGGCTCTTATCTTTCTGCTTCACCATCACTCACAGCGGAGATATTTTATGTAACATAAATGCCAGTTGTTTTCAGTAAAAATAACCATTTTATACAACGCCAGCAAATATGCAATATTAAATGACTTTTGATTAATTTTTCTCTTGTATATATGTATGTGTGTTCATAGTTGTACATCAGCTCAGGAACCAGTGACGGCGAAAAGTTACCTTTTACCAAGCGATATGCGTTACATGTAACACCTCGGTGCTGTCGTAAACAGATTTTAAAATCTTTAATCATCATAAAAGGGAGAATACACATTTTTTACCTGACCCCCCCCCCCCTCCCGCTTCCCGTTTTGCACCAACTGCGTCTGTCAGTCCCACCATTTCCGGATGAAACATAAAAGGACCAAGAACCAAGTGAAATGAAAATAGTCGCATTTATTTTTGCTTCTAAATGGTTTTTTGTGAATGTGGCAGATGAAAGGAAAGAAAAAATCATCCATCACGTTTATATCGCAGCGGTCACTTAGGAAACGTGAAACATGTCACAATGCAGTTGACATAACGTGTGACGCTAGATGACACAATCTAAAATAAAACCGGAAGTGCACATAAAGTGGCGCGCTTTATCCGATGCACATAACTCTGCCTAACTGTTTTAAAGTCCTTGCCTTAAAGGACGTAATAAATAATGTCCAGTTAACTATTTTTTTCTTTTTGAAGGAAAATTTGCATTTTCAAAACATTCCAGCCTCAAAGAAATGTGAACAACGACCAGAAATACTTTTTATGTTCGCGCATTCCACAAACAAGTTTTGACAATGCCCTTTGCCAACTGAGCTGCGAACGCTGGAGCTGTCAAATTGAAATTACCAATGCAATTCTTGCAAACCCTAACCCACATCTTTGAACCACAACAATACGCCAGAGATATGATGTACAATGAAACCAACCCCTCGCCCAACAGGACAGTCCCGAAGAGCACAAGAAGAGGACGAGGGCCAACTAACGAACAAGCGAACGTCCATGCCTCCGTCACACGCCCAGCCCACCCCTTAAGAACCATAGTGTGAAATTGTAAGCTTTTTGCACGTACAACTCGACGACTTTCGTTAGAAAATGGCAGTCGACTATGGTTGTAAACAACAAAATTTACGACCGAAAATTTATGGAACGCTTCTCAAGTTATGGTTTGGGAATTTGTTCATTCATTTGCCAGTGCGCAAAGAGCAAAAAACTTACCTTCCGCGCCAAAATGTATGAAATAGCCTCGAGTCAGAGAGTGGTGTGTGCTCTGGTCTTGTCCGGGTTCTGGTCCTGGAATGGCAGGGGAATTCCGCTTTGCCACGTGGACCACATCGTTTTGGCCCTTTTTTACTTGTATTCTGTTCCTCCGTCTGCATTTTGAAAAGTTCTCAGAACGAGGAGTTAGAAATGAAAAGATGAAGGAAAAATAAAAAAACTAACAGATTTTTGCAGGGAGTAACTAACATTCACACAAGTTAGCTTCGCCAGTGGAATATTAATGAAAATAATTAAAGATAAGTAATTCAATTTTCCGTTGCAACTTGCAAGCAATCCTTTAGGGTTAAAGTGGATACAAGAAACTAGCCATAAAAATATGGAGAATTAATTCAAACTCGAGAGACTATCGTAAATGTTTGTATTATTTAAAAATATCTCCACCAGAAGAGAACAGAGATTCTTTAAGAAATAAAGTAAAGTCTTATTTAGATCTTAATTTATTTATTGTCACCGGAGGCCTTCAATGCTATCTAAATATCTAAAGGGTGTTCTTTTCAGACTGATGGGATTTAAACAGGATTCACTTACAGTTCTATGACATTTAGTTCAGAATTGCTTGACAATAGTTATTAATAAACAACTCATATCATTCTATAGAGGGAGATTTGAATAGGGTCCTTGTTTCTTGAAAAATCATCACAACTTTGATTGGTAGCTGATTTGGAAACCTTTAAACGTGCATACGCTGAATGCCATTAGTCATAGTTTCTGAGATCCAAATTAATAATAATTTCCATTTTTGTTCCATGACTTTACCAAGCCATGGAACACGAGTTAAGTCTCGACTTATTATCTAATGCCATAAAAAAGAGGGCATATCGATGTTCCAATGCAAAGATTTTATAGCTATTCTAGTGAATGGTTTCTGTTCTAAGCTAAAAAAGAGTAATTTTAGAATAAAAGGACCTGAAAAATGTTTTGAATTTCGGTTAATAAAACCAAGCTTGTTTTAGCATCGATATAGTCGATACGACAAGTCATAGTCAACCTATGTCAAATATTACCCAAAGATATTTCTTTTTAATTACTCTACATAATTAAAAGGGTAACAGCAATGTATGGGATATGGGAGCTTTTCTGCTAAATGATATGCTTTAACACTTTGAAATTTTAAGATCAAGATCGTTCTTGCCAAACCAAAACAAGGTAAATCTTTCTAAAGATTAGTGCAATCTAAAATTGAACTAATAATTTAGATATCGTCCACATACATTAAGCACATATGAGATTTCAAATAACTTGGAATTTTATCTATAAAAATAAGAAATAAGAGGGGTCCCAAATGACTGCCTTGGGGGACACCGGAATGCACTCCACAACCCAACACAAGGAACACAATATCTCAGAAAAGAAGATCAGCTTCAGTAATCTGTCGAGAAACGAGGGTAAAAAGGAAATAAATATTTATGCTGTCAAAAAGAAGGGGAACTCAACATCGATGAATCGGAAATAACATGTCACATTAGACATTTAACGTTTCGGGGTACAGATATTAAGGGACCATTTCGACCTTCTATATCATCTCACGACGTGGCTAAGGCATGTTAATGAAATGGGTCTTCGAGTCTGACCTAGAGGCATAGAAAAATATCTCTCTTAAGCTGAGGGGCATGAGAGGAATAGTGGTAGATAATGGGAAGCAGTTAGCTACTCATTCTGAGGATTATGGATTTACAGGGATTATAAATACCCTGAAAATGTTTATGCACCGTGCGAGTGCTTTGAAAATTTGGAGAATATTTAAAATGAGAAACCAACGCACATTGGCTTTAAAGGTCTGGAAATCGGAATGTGAATGGGAAATATTGAGCCGGCTAGGTCGCTCCATATTCGTGTAGTCCTGCTTAATAGCTGAAATGATGATTTCTTGTTCCATACGGATCTTGAGACATATAAATCTCTCTCTACATCTCCAATAAAATATTATACTTGATGCCTTACATTTCTGACTTAACAGTCTTCTAGACAATCTTAACTGAAATCAATGGAAGATTTACGTATAAGAACATTTAAAAAAATGCGGAATTTGAAATTGGACCGCCATCTGATTTCTGGAAAATGTACAAATTTAAGCAAGCAGAATTTAGATTAATTTTTTATAATTTCTTTTTTTTTCAAAAACGTCTTGGTATACCAATTTTAATCATTTAATTATATACATTTAATCACAAACTTGTTCCTATGTAATAGACTAGGAATTTTAAAAACGAATGTTATTAGAGAAAACTGTTCATAAGGATAAAATTAATTTTATAAATTCTTTAGTAGTAAGAGACGAAAACAGAATGATATGTAAACATGAATTTATGCAAGAACAAAACTATATTTTATAGTAGTTTGGATTAAATTTTAATGTTAAGTAGATTTTAAGCATTTATTTATAAGAACTGTTCACGTTAGCATTTAACGAATTGTAAAAAATAGGAATATAAGTCGTTGTAGTGATTTCTTTAAAAAAACCTCTTATATACAAAATTTTTAAAAGATTTTTAAGAAAAAATTTTGGTATGCCAATTTTAAGTTTTTATTATTGCTCGAATAAAAATTAAATTTAAAAAAAATATATTGAGCCGTTTGTGAAATATCGGGTTTTCAGAAAAAAATAGATTTTTTTTCTTCAAAAATTCAAAAAATATTTATTTTAAAGTTTTGAAATGCAATGTGCTTAAGACTTTTTAGAAGCTTCTCTATAAAAAATTTCATTAAGATCCGTTATGTGGATAATGAGAAATTCAAAATTCGAAAAAATGGTTCTATGGTAGGTACAAGCTGTAATATCTTAATTTAAATTTTTTTTATTAAATTAAAGATCGTTTAAATTGATTGGAAAAGACAAAATTTTATCAAAATTCTAGGTGCCGTTTTCGAGAAAAATACGATTTTTGAAAACCATTTTTTTAATTTTTTAGCATTTGTATGGCATTTGTTAGGTAAAATAAATTTTTTTTATTACATCTTGTAAATTATTTTAAGAAACTTTTACTTGTCAAGTTTCAAAAAAATCGAGCATAGGGTTTTCGAAATATTGAGTTTTGAAAAAAAAAATTTGAAGTTTTTTAAATTTGAATACACAATTCTATTTAAATTTTTGGAGAGCCTTAGCAAAAAAAAAATGATCAAAGTCGGTGGTACCGTTTTTGAGAAAATCAAAAACAAAACAATGGTTCCATGGGGCATGGGGGGTACCCTCAATAACCATTTTTCGGAATCTTTTTTTTCAACCATTACCTAGCTTTAACTAAATGAAATTTGTTTGCATTTTTATTCTTTAAATCTGTCGAACAGTTTTTGAGAAAAAAAAATATTTATAAAATTTCGAAAAAAAATTCGTATGGCAGGTACCGTTATTTTTGGTCTTAAAAAAAAAGAAAAAAAGCTGTGGGGGAAAAAATCAAAACCCATATCTACCAAGTTTGAAAAAAATCGGCCGAGGCGTTTGGCTGTAGTCGAACCGACAGACAGACAGAATTGCGAGACCCACTTTTTTAGTGTTTGCTATCATCGTAATGTCAACCTTGATCAAAATCTCGAGTTCGTTTTTTTTACGAATGCATAACTTGCCTTATAGTACCTATATCTAAGTCGAAAGTAAAAATGTGACTTTTTATACATATTATTTTAAATTTGAAGAATTTTGATCGAAATCGGTAGACTCGTTAATTAGAAAGTCAAAAATTATAATAACGGTTTCATAATAGGTATCGTTAATAAAGTCTTGTATTGCCAAGATTGGTGGAACCGTTTTCGAGGTAAAAAAGATTTTTCATATCGGGTGTATGGCAGGTACTGTTTGCCTTGGAGCTAAAAATAAGACCTTTTAATACCGAATTTGAAGAAAATGGCTTCAGCCAGGGTGCGGACTTTACTTCGATCGAAGTAGATCTACTTCGATTTTGATAAAAAAAAATTAATCTACTTCCCTACTTCTCTTTTTTACGATCTACTTCTCTTTGAAATGCTTAACCAACATAGTTAAAGATAGCCCTGATTTATTGCATAAAAAACAAGTTTAGAAATCGTTTAAACGTAAGCCCCGTGGAAAATTTAATGTTTTCGAGATCACTTGTAAAAAAACGTAAAGATATTTAGCCAACTATTGAATTGATAAAAATCATACTAAAGTGCAAGTTCGTTAATGGAAAATTTACTTTGAAATATTTATATTTAATTAAAAAATTTTTAAAAGTCTAAAATCAGAATCTACTTATATATTTTATACTTATATAACTTAATTTCCTAAAACTACTTCGAAAATTTTGGATCTACTTCAGTTTTTTTCCGTATCTACTTCGAAAATTTAAAACCTAAGTCCTAACCCTGGCTTCAGCGGATTAGGTCGAGGAACAGACATAGAATAAATAACCACGCCTCTCTATTTCCGTACTGAGAAAGGTGCAATTCAAACAGTTAAAGTGTCTTGTATTCTAGAATTATTAGAATTCTGGTCTTTTGCACATTATCTGGCAAAGGACCAATTTTATCATTTAAAATTGTTTGGGTGATTTGTCATATTTTAGAATTTTCAAAAGGAAATAAAATGTTAAATGATTCATATTTTTTGCTGATTTCGAATTTGTGGCCTAAATTATAGCTTAATGTAACATGTTATATTGTTTGTAAAATAAAAAGATAACATTTTTTTTTCATTTTTATTTTGAAAATAAACCCAACACGATTTTCTGGATTTTTATTTCTTCTTGGAAAAGTAGCACGAAAATAAAGGGAAGAAAATCCTAAATTTCACATGAAATTTTTGACTTTTTTCGCTTCAGGACTTTTTCCAAAAGTAAATGAGTGGTAGTTTTCAACAGATTGAATATTTTGTCAGCTAACTTTAATTTAAATTTTTTGAAAGAGAGTACAAATTCAGCTTAAGGTAGGTATGTGCTGGTCTTTTTTTTGATTTAACTGTATGATCAAAAACTTTAAAGACATATAATGGACAGTATACCTACTGTGGAATCTTTTCAAAGTTAATTTTGTCTTAAAATTGTTTTATTTCAAGTAGGTTTATCTCAAGTCAACTGGTGATTAAATTTATAAAAAAAATAAATATTCGTATCTAGAGACCAACTTATAGCCTTAAAATTTTTTTTAAATTCCTAATTTCGACATTTCATTTTTCGATAATCCATTAAAGCATTCAAATTCCAATATTTTATAATTTGCCATAAATAAGGTTAAGTTAAAGAAGGAGTCCAATTAGTATTTCAGAACTTTTCGAGCTTTTTAATACAACAACAGCTAGGCTTACCTTTTACTGACATATAAACATATTAAATGTAAATCCAAAGTTAATTTAATAATAAAAAATAAATTGCTTAATAAAAAATAAAAATTAGAAACTAATTATTGCTTTGTAGAGCCAACTTCAAATACAGATAGGGTTTTGAAAGATACAATAAATCCTTAGATTCCCGTGCATACAAGCTCAAATAAGTTCAATCAAAGGGGTTTAAATTATTATATATTCGATCAAATCATCACTTTTTTTGTGCGAAATTAAATTAGTATAGAATATCTTTTATGCTGATTCGAAATATTTATGAAAAGCAAAGCAAAAAGATGGTACTTTTGAACATCTTTACTTTTTTAAAAAAGGGAAGTTTTTTGTATTTGGATGTGCGTATTTTTTTTTTTTTTGATTTGTTGATGGAACTAATATAAAATCTGAAAAGCCTTGTTCCATCATTTAGTCTAACTGTGCGATGATGTGTTGAAAAATTATCCGCTTAGGTCTAAAAGGCTAAACATGTATTGCTCTTTGGCGCGTCGACCTATAAGCTAATTATGTACATATGTTTTTTTAACGAAGGAAATAGTTATGTTTTTTTTTTTACTCACTGCAAGGTTTTTAAACTATACCAATTTACCTGAAAATAAAGAAAATATATATTATTTTAAGATTCCAGTATGAAAACGTGTTTGATATTTCTTTAATTAGCATAAAGATAGATACAAATAAAAACATTAAATTAAAAAAAGACTCTCTATAAACCCAAGTGTAAAATAACAAAAAAAAAAAAAAACATAAAGATACAATCCGTAGAAAGAATCGAAAAGTTCGTCTTCCCCTTTTTTGCGAAGCAATAAATTCAAACCAAAAACATGGTATAGGTAAGGTAGGTAGGTAGGTAGGTATTCCCCAAAGACTAACGAGTTCTGGTTCGGCTCATTTCTACCTCTTCAATTCATTCTGCTCAAGCACACCTCCGCTCAACCGCAGCGCATCCACAACGCATTCCAAGGGCGCAGCCATCCTTCAACCTCAACCACCACCGCCAAAACAAACAACATGCAATTTTGCAAAAGAATTGCTGCTTCTTCTGCTGCAGAACCAAAACCAAATAAAAAAAAAATATCAAAATAAAAAAACACGAAAATAAAACAGAATAGCAAAGAGACACGCGAATGGTTTTTTAAGCCCCTTCTCAATCCCTGCAACGACTACGACGACGACGACGATGTCTTCTTATTGCAAGCAACAAAGTACGAAAAATGCTGCATAACAATTGCTCCAAGCCAGGATCAAGAAGGGAACAGCGACAACAGTTCTGATGCCAAATTCTTGGCAAAACTAAATAATAAAAAAAAAAAAACAACAAGTAAGTAGAAGAAAAAACGCGACTATGAAAACACATCTCACCAGGACAGAACCCCAAAGTAGGTTCCTACACGCCTGATGGTAGCCTCGCGTACCAGTAGTAAAGGATTCTTACAAGGAAATTTTTAAGTGCATCATAAATAAGATCGCATTAGCATCCGAAAATGTATTTTTGTATTTTATTATTTAAAAAAAAAAAAAGAGAAAAAGAAAATAACAAAAAAGAAAGTGAAATAAGGCTAAGTAGGTATTTTGTGTTCCCTTACGAAGAGGTGGGCATGAAACTGGCGAAAAGATTTTTTTTAATTTTTACTTGCGATGAAAAAAGAAAAAAACTTAAGGGAAAGGCTTAAGTTTCGGACAAAATTCTACTCGAGTTTTTCAATTAAAAAAAATTATAAAAAAAATTTGATGAAGCATTCGACTTCTTAAAATCTTGTAATTTTTTCAAAGATTCAAAAAGTTTTTTTTAAGAATTAATCTTGATTTTGTATTTCTTTAAGGATTGTAAATATTTTTTTTTATTTTCATGTTTTGATTTATTTTATAAAAAACTTGTCTACCTACTTACGAAGACCAAATCCATACGACACAACACAGTTCCTTACTTTTATTGCACGTAACTTGTTTCGCATTAATTTTTATTTTTCGTAGCACTTCACTGTCGTTCTCCTTGAACCTGATTGCAAGAATGGAATAAGAGCTCTCTTACCAGTATGTCCGCTAACAACCATTTTCCGTAAACGGCTCAGAGAATACAAGAATTTAGCACAAGTGGAGCTTGAATGAATGAGAGGATACATGAACATACATAAGTGGTGTGGAAAGTGTGGCTGTTCTTTTTTTATTTTTGGAGAAAATTTGTTAATTTTCTACGCATAGGGACCAGCGTAGTGGAGAAAGAGCCCTTGAAGGTTTTTATTTTTCAAAACCCGAAAGTGAAAAGGTGAAAGTATGTAATCATTGAAAAGAAAGTCGATTTAGTTTTACAACTGAAAGTTTTTTGAATTCTGCATTTCTGTTTTTATTAAGAAGCTCACTATGTAGGTCGTTGTTTTTTATTACAAAAACAATGTAGTAAGAAACATCTAATTTCTATTAACAAATCTCAGCAAATTAAATGACAAAATTTATTAACTATTAAAACCACCAATCTTGGGACAATTTTGTTGTAAAATTAAATATAAATTTAGCTCATCAGAACAATTGGATATATAAAGTCCCAGCCCTAGCAATTCGAGTGTTAATTTATTTCACATTATTCTGTACGACGCACGGGAGCGGGTCAAAATGATGTATTCCAAAATACTGTATTTCAAAATACTGTATGACTAAAACACAACCTTTTAAACATCAAAGAAATGCATGAACACGTGGAAGTATTGATTTTATGTTGGCTATTTTAAAGATTCTTTAAATGCTAAAGAAACTTTGCATACACCCAACCTCGCACCTACCCCAAATCCTATAGTAAGCCCAAGCAGGAGGGTTACATCACTGTTTATACGTGTCGTAATATAAAACGGGATTATAAGATTTTTATTTTTCAACCTATTTACAGCATTTTCAAATACAGAATTTTGAGATACAGAATTTTGAAATGCAGAATTTTGACCAAGCAAAATTTTGAAATACAGAATTTTGACTTACAGTAATTTGATCATAAAGTATTTTGAACATACAGTATTTTGAAATACAGTTTTTTGACATACATCATTTTAAATACAGTATTATGACCTATACATACAGTATTTTGACCCCAACCAACATTTCTATTCAATTAATTTTTAAATACTTTTATTTCATTCTACAATAATGTTTAAATTAATAAGATTGACATTATAGAGAGCTTATTCAAGAAATGTAAATCAGTTTTCTAGTATCTTTGAATAAGAATAAAACAACTGTTAGAAAAATAGAATTAAAAGAGTTTAAATTAAAAAAAATGTGATTATTTCCAAAAGTCATACGGAATATGGGCAGAGGAACATGCCTGGATTTACTGATTTTTGAAACACTCTTTGAAAAAAAAATTAGAGTGAATATCTGGACTTCACTTTCAAAACTGACGATCAGATCTAATTGTGTGAATTAAATATTTATTGGTTATTTTTATCGGAAAAAATATGAAAAAAAAAATAAAAATATCTTTTTTTATTATGGAGTAGCGTTGGAGCTTGATTTGCATGCAATCCATACATCCCATGTCTCCAGGAAAAAAAAAAAGTTTAGATTTTCATGCCTATTCATTGGTCGTTTCATGGTGAATTTACCTTGGACAAATTTTAATCCCCGAATCAAAATCTTTGACACAGTACACACCAAGACCAATTTTTCCACTGAAAAGTGACAGATGACAGCTGTTTTCAATTTCACTTAAAGTGATTTCGAAATTATGAAATCGAGTGAAATATAGAACACTGAAAATAAATTCACTCGACTTGGAAATTCGTTTTCATTTCGATTTCACTAGATTTTTGGAACCTGGCTGTAAGTCTATCAAAAATGTGTGCTCTTCTACCACTATCTCACAGAGTACCTGCCTATAAAAACTTTCCCAATATAAGTAGGTCTCTTTGGTTACTTGTTCACAAAAGTCAAAATCTTCACGTTGATGAAACTGACATTTGTTTATCAAATTTTGAAGGAAAACACTTTATTGTGTGTGATAGGTATACTAATGGTATGAAACACCATATTTTCATATTGGAATCATACAACTGAGCGATTCATTCATTCATTCATTTTTCAGTTATTGCTGTCACTTTTGTGGCTTACAGTTTGGCAAATTTCTTTATTGACTTTTATACAACCCAGTTTAAAATGTTTTACATCCCAAGCACACTGATGCATGTGCAGATGTATCGAGTAAAAAGTTTTCGACTTAGATCCACTGATCGATGATTGAGTTGAGCCAAACCTATTTCAATTTAATCCTGATGCAGGTCGCATACAAAATAGTTGAAACGTAGTCCAATTTCGTTTGAACTTCGTCGCATACATTGTCATTAAAGTGAGAGAACACTAAATCCACTAAATGTAGGGATTTTGCACATTTATGGGACAAACCTTCCAATGAAAAATAATTTGCTAAACATGCGTCTCTGCTTTTTACATTCCTGACAAAAAGTACCACAAAATTCATGTTTCTCGTTATATTAAATGTTATGTTGGGAAAAATATTAAAAGAAAAGTGAACACTTTTTTCAATTTTTGATTTTACTTTAAAATATACAAAGTGCGTACTATAAGTGAAAATTATGAAGACGGGTGATATGAATTTATAGAGGGTTTTTCAATTGGCGCGGATAGATTTTGGCAACCAAACTTCACAGCTGACTCTTCAATGTTTGGTGGCCAAATTTGAGGCGAAAGGGTCGGTATTCATTCAGCCAAAATTTCTACATTAAAGGAACGCAAGATCGGCCGAGAACATCACCACGGTCCGTTAAAGTTTACTGCAGCACCTGAGGCAGTAGACTCCTTGGCGTGCCCAAGAAATCTGCTTTTCGCAGAATTCTACATGGCGAATTTTACATCGGGACTTAGATCCATTTACTATCTACTCGTAACTCGCATTATGTTTTATTCATACATAATCGCATACATGAACTTTTTAATATTGAAATAATTTTATAACTATCTCACACACAGATTGTTTTTATTCCATTTCAACATCTATCTGCCCTTATTGAAATTATATTATAATAAATAGAATGAAAGGATTTAAGCCGTCATTGATACCTTTAGGTTATCTACAAGGCATTGGCATCTTATTTATTTATATATATATATCAAAAATACATTGACATCAGAAAATTGTTATTAAAAGAAAATGAACTTATTTAAGTTACTATTTAAAGTTCTCTTCTTCTCACATCCTAAAGAGATGTTTAAGTCATGGATTTTTTATAAAAATATCACCTGTTCAAAGAGTTGCCACTTCCACTCAACATATTATTATTAATAGGTATGCAGTCTTTATTTTGGTACTCAATATTATATGCCAAGTTAATTGAATTTCCAACTGTTAAACTTTTATGGGTTGGATTCAACGCACACGTAGATTTTTTTATATGAAAAAGTAAAAGCACTCTGCCCGGTGGTACGCATAGTAATGTTAACCGATTTTAATAAAATATTACACGGAATTATTGGAATCTAGCTATATAACTTTAAACTGTACCCAAATACCATTCGTAAATTTGTATAACTAAATATCAAATCAATTTAACCTAGACGCTATGATGTTTTAATCCAAACGCAATTAAAATTGATTTTCTAATAGTTTAAATCGATTTGCGTTTAAGCTGAATCAATTTTTTTTTTGATTAGGATTAATTGATTTGATATTTGGTTTAAAAAATATGCAAATCGTATAGTAAAATATGCTAATTTTCTTGCCTTATTTATCCATGTTCACACATTGAAATGCTATTTATAAGAACAGGTGGATAATAGGGGAAATTTAATATTTTTGATACAAGAGAACTTTAATTCCATTGCAGCTACTTTATTCAATTAAAACAATTTAAACAAAAAATGACACACATAACTTGTATATAAGTGACCGAATTAATTCAGGTCCTTCAATTCACATGCAAAACCAATGGTTTAAATATGAAAATTCCATTATCGGGACCATGATCCTTTGAATTTCCGTTCATATCGTAGGAGCTTCAGAAGGACTTTGTGTTTTTTTTTTTTCAGTCTGAATATTCAATATGCAAACAAATTTTGTTTTTGCGCACGATACGCGTGTTTAAACTCAATTTTATAGGATTAAGTCAGAAAAGTAAAAAAAAAAAAAACAACATCACCAATATTCGTATACACAGAAAAAAAATTTCTGTTTTGCAGAAATCCTATAAAGCTGTGCTAAAGTGAGCTACTCCAAGGCAACCGACAACTAAGCTTTGCTAAGTGCTTTAACCATCATATTGCCTTTTTTTCTGTTCAACCGACATACCACCATCTACTACCATATTTTTTTGTTTCGATCAAAATTTCAAATTCCGAACGCTTCCACCTGAGAAATTGTGTGCAAAAAAAAAAAAGTGCGTTAAAGATTTTACGTTTTGTGTTGTTAATCCCATCACAAGAAAAATGGGAATTTTGAGTTCATTGCCTAACAAAAAGCTCACCGGAGCAGCTGAACTCATCCAATTTGGATTAAAGTGATAAAAATAATGGAATCGGCTTTACCAGTCAGGGTAAAAGGTTTCAGCTTCAGGACCTAAGATTATGACTTGGTCTTAGTCCATAAATAACAAAAACTTAATAAAAAAATATATGACTACTTGCCAAGGAAAAAAAATCGATATTGTGATACAGAGAATTTTCAATATTGACAGATTATCTGCACACCTGAGTCGCACGAACTTGTTCTTGTAGTTTAAGTTGGTTATGATTTTTAGGGATATTCATACGTTGCAAACATGGACGAACATAAGTAGTTATGAAGTTGGTCGGCACAATTTATCCCCTTTGAACCTCATAAATAACCGTACGTTTTTGACACACTGAACTCCACATGCCCCTTAAGTAAGCAGACCAATATAAGCAGAACAAAGGTTTTGCTAATGCTAATTAGGTACCCACAAATAATATTTAGTGCTCCAGTACTTTTGGTAAGGAGTATCTACAAATCAAGTAGGCAGATCAATTATAGAAAATCTTTAAAAAGTTAAATTAAAAGTTGTGGTTTGTCTAAAATTAAGGAGCTATTTATATGCTCCAAAAACGAAATTTTCAAATCAATAGTTCATAACAAAATTTTTTTTTTTTGAAATGTTGAAAAAAAGTAAGTTATTTTTGTTTTCAAGATTTTTCGCAATAAGTTATTTTGGATAATGAAAAGCTCATCTAGATCGAATTAAGTACCTTATTTTCAGAATTTGGACATTGGTCTGTACCTATTGAGGTACATGAAATCTAATGTGCAAACACATTTTTACTTGCGATATAATGTAGGTACTGGGCAAGTTCTGCATTTGGAAAAAAAATCGAAGCCGAGATTTTGATCAAAGTTGGCATTAGAATGATAGCGAAGACAAATGAAGTGGGTCCGATAATTCCGTCTGTCTGTCTGTATGTCTGTACCTCGATCTACAGCCTAAGCCACTGAAGCTATTTTGTTCAATCTCGATACTTAAGGTTCTTCGGTGATTCCCTAGACGAGAAATTGAAATATGTTTTGTAGCTCCAAAACTAACGGTACCATACACCCGTAATGAATAATCTTATTTATCTCGAAAACGACTTTCAACAATTTTGATTACAGAAATTACGTGTGCTATTATTGAAATGGACTACATGGGGCAAAATGTTATTAACGGTACTTGTCATAGGACCGTTTTTTTGATTTTCGAATTTTTCAACAACGGCTTTAAAGATTTTAACTAAAATTCTTATGGAGTAACTTCTTTGCATTTGCTAAAATATAATCTAAAACTTTTTTCGAAAAAATGGTTTTCGGATTTTTAAAAATAATATAATACAAACAAAATGTTTTGAAAATTAAATTTCTTGAAAACGGATACACGATTAAATTTTTTAATTACGTTTTAAAATGTATTTCATTAAATACTTACTATTTGCATTTAAATTTTTTTTATA
Organism: Chrysotoxum bicinctum; assembly: GCA_911387755.1. Taxonomy (NCBI): domain Eukaryota; kingdom Metazoa; phylum Arthropoda; class Insecta; order Diptera; family Syrphidae; genus Chrysotoxum; species Chrysotoxum bicinctum. The sequence goes on from OU426987.1 coordinate 267,145,511, forward strand.
AAATTTTTAAGGAAAATAAAGTACACAAGAAACATGTTTCAGTGCGCCTCTCCTCTCCCTTCAGCCTAAACCACTTCAATCTCGGTAGTTAAGGCGCTTCGGTGATTCCTTAGAAGGGGAATTGAAATATTTTGTTTAGCTCCAAAACTAACGGTACCCCCCATACAACCGTAATAAATAATCTTATTTATCTCGAAAACGGCTCTTACGATTTTGATACAAAAAAATGTTGGGGAAAAATGTTACTAACGGTACCTGTCATAGAACCGTTTTTTTTGCTTTTGGACTTTCTCATAAACGGCTCTAACGATTTAAACCAAAACTTTTCAGCAGGAGCCCTCATTGAGTTTAAAATAATATTGTATATAAAAATATTCGAAAAAATATTGTTTGGGTTTTTTGAATAAGAAATTCCAACTATTTTTTTTGAAAAATCTTTGAAACGTCTGAACGATTATTTTTGAAATTATTTCCTAAAATCTTTACTGCTAAATACGTAAAATTGGCATCCCAAATTTTGTTCTCTAAAATTTTTAAAGAAATTTGTTATAAAAAAATTACTTTAATAATAAAACTATTTTTAAACTTTGTTTGCATAAATTCATACTTTTCCGGAAATCAGACGGCAATTCCATGCATTTGAAAATTTTTATCTCAATAAATCTATGTTTTATATTTACAAAATGTATTTTAAATTCCAAAGTACTTTTACATAAGAGCAAGTTCGTGCGATCCAGTCGTGCATTTTATTTTAACTACAAATATTTTTTTTAAGGTTAATGTAACATATGGAAATAACTTTTCTTCAAAAACTTGTTACGTTATCCAAAAGGTGGATACACATCTTCATATTAAAAAATCACAATATTTTTTCTTCCGGGAAAAATCGTTCCATTTTAAAAGATAGAAAACCCTTTTAATGAAAGTATTTACGCACGTAACAATTCATGGAATTTTAAGAACACATCAATAGTTGCTAGGCTGTTGGGTGAGGAACAGGTGTTTGAGATTCTTGGAATTCAATTGTTAAGGAGACCTCCACATTGTTGGTTAGTATGCAGAAATAGCGACCACAGGAAGCCTACTTATTTTACATTTTGTGGAACATTTAATAAAAATTTCGATTCTTAAAATACAAAGCTTTAGAAATGTAGTTGGCTCTTTAAAAAGCATTTGGCTCTTTAAAAATACTGAGCTCTTTTCCTAGTACGAAAAAGAAGTTGAATACTAAACTAAACTTTTTGTTGATTTCTGTTAGTCAACATCGCTACTAGTTACGTGTTGAACAGCGCCAATCAACTTTTTTTGAACCCGACTCGATTCAAATGTTGATCACCATTTTTACGTCAACAATGTTGATCTGCATATTGTTGACCCAACTCATATAAATCTCAAACGTTGTTTTAAAGTAACAAGAGATAATATCGAAAATATCTAATCGTTATCGGTCGTTTAGAAATCCTGTTCTTGTCTTCTATCTAAATCTAACAGTTAACGAGTAGAAGCATATATACATAGGCGGCTTAAATGGATGGCCATTTTATCCCTTTCTAGCGTTCTGTTGAAAGGTTTTAATGCTTAAACCTTCTTAAAAGACTCCTCGCCCAAAATTCCCAGTGAGTTTATTTCAGTACAAAAGAAACCCAGGTATATCTTTTAAATAGCTTAAAAATTAAGCCAAACATTAAACTCGTTATCCCAAGTAACTCTGTGTGAAAATCGCTGCCCAGTTCTAATCTGCCCAATCTCAATTCGATGTAACACAAATTTTGCCTTAATCTTTGCATTCCATTCGCCAACAATAATTTGCTAAAAGGAATTTCCTGAAACCTGAAGCACACGATGGGAATTCCAAAATGTGGGTCATCAGCATCACACTTCAGGAAAGGCACGTTATATACTACTATACGCCTGAAAGTTAGAAAAACAAGTCCCTTCAACGGTCATGTAGTGTAATGTATAGAGATCCTCTGTAAATGGGTATCACAATTATTTTACCCTCTCAACTTGGTGCTTAGGATTTTAGCCAAGTCCTTTTTGTCTCAGTTTAAAGTGGTGATTTCAGCTATTACTCCCTCCTACATTGTGTATCCTTTTTTTGATTTTCGAAAGACAAAGGTACGGCAAGTCTGTGTTTCTCTATCAATGCCAAGTTTATTTCAACACGAACGTACTTCCTGACTTAAGCGACTGTAAGTCACAGCAGATGTGTGTGAGAGAAAGAGTTCCGTTCATCGGGGATAATGGAAGTTCAGTCTAGAGTCATTAATTTCGACTAATATTTAGGTTTTTCTTTTTTAAGTCCTTGGGTTTTCTTTTGTCGACAACGGCAACGACAATGGTACAGCCTCGATGCACTTCAAGGACCTGCCATAACAATCTGATTTCTTTTTTGTGTGTATTATTGTTGTGCGACGTGAAAAACACGTTCTTTGTTCAAAGTTTGAATTACACATCGTTCTGGACAGGGTTTCTTTTGTGCCATCGATTTTCGACTTTATACACAATCACGTACATATATTCACAACGGTAAAAAAGAGTCACCGGGAAGAACAAGAAGTATCTTGCCACGAGTTCTAGCAGGCCAAACGAAAAAATCACATTTGTTCCGGATCCAAGTTCTAGTTCTATATGATTTAGGGTGGCATTCCACTTCCTGCAAACGGGGTGGCTTATGGCATAATGGAACTAAACGTACCATAAAACACCAAGATAAGCCACCAACCATTGGGAAGTAAAATAAAAGAAAGAAAAATAAGTATAGAAATACGAATACAGCATCCAGGACCAGGATGGCTCCTTTTTCGGTTTCGGTGCTGCTCCTCCAACTAACGATTTGACAAAGTGCCACATCAATTTGGGTATTGCTTCGAGGACAAGAAGGGGGCTTCAGTGATGGAAGCCGCCAGCAGGGGAAAAGTGGTCAACGTTAAATCTGATATCGCTTTGGATTCATGTGAGTACAATTCCTTTCGGTGGATAAAACTTGTCTGAATTTTTTTTTGTATCCTTCTACCAGAATGCTCCATGTTGAGATGGGAGATATTTTCTTTTTTTTGCTTGCAATCTGGGATGACACAAAAAATTTTTCACAAAAAAAAAAACAAATCGAAATCGAAGGAATTAAGGTAATCCTTATTGGAGGCGGGCAACAGTGAAAAATCGAACATTGGAAATTATAAATAGTGAATCGTGAATTCCGTTTTAAATGTCAAGGGCTAACAAGGTTCCGGGTGGAAGATGTTGTATGAAAAATGCTTGAATTAAATTTTAATTTGGAATTGTCATCAGGGATTCCATTTTGGCAGTAAGAATAAATAAAAAGATTTATTTTTACACCTTCGCAATAAAATTCCAGTAAGAGTGAACACGGGTTTTACATACCTACTTACGAAGCTTTTGTGTGGAATCGGTTGGGCTTTTAAAGATGAATGATTCGAGAATAAAATAAATTTGTTCGTACGTTAATGATATATATGTGTACATCAGATATTTATAATGGAAAAAAGTCGGTGCAGGGATCAGAACTATTGTAATTTTTCAGGGAATCGGGACATACACACAGTAAAAAAGAAGAACATCTTTTAATTTGTACTGCCTTTAAAAATAAAATAGTATATACATATATAGTTTGCTATAATGACATAATAAAATCAGATACAGTAAAATTCGCAACAAATTGCGGTTCAAGCTACACTCTATCAACCTTCTTTTCTATTTAATTTTCAAACTATTCAGCATACAATTAGTTTCAAAATATGATACTGCATTTAGAAGACCTAAGGAATAAAGCTAAATATTATTTTAAATTATTAACACTTCAATTATCAGATCTGTATCGCATAACTTGAAAGAAGATACTCGTAAAATCAAGACCAGAATAAAGAAATACTGGAGGCAAGACTTATAATTCAAATGGGAATTGAAAAACAATGAAGCTGAAGATCGCTGCATCCGAATCTATTTTTTCATTTGGGATAGCATATCTTGATAAGTATCAAAGATATTGGAACATTTTGAATGCCAAAATGTTGGGCGGTATCCGTTACTTTTTTTAAATTGTATCTCGTTATATCGTTCTAACGATGATTCAAGTTTTATTCCTCTTGTAATGCAAGCCATCTAGAACAACAGTCACAACTGAAGAGAAAATATACATCTTCAGTTTTTTTCAAGTAGTTCAGACATCCAAATTCTGCCCACCGTTTACAAGTATGGCACTGGCACCAAGTTTGCTAGAACACAAATGACTCAAGAACATAAAATAAAAGAAAAGACATCGCCTTTAGAGTTTGGAAATTCTAATTTTTTCATGTACCGTTCTTATACCTACAATTAGTTGATCCAAAGTTAAAAGGGTCTAAACTTTTTTTTTTCTTAACTTTCATGTTTAAAAAAATTTAATAAACAAAAAAATAAAAAAAAAAGAAAAAAACATCACCCCTAGAGTTTTGAAATTCTAATTTTTTCATGTACCGTTTTTTTACCTACGATTAGTCAATCCAAAGTTAGAAGTGTCCAAACTTTTTGTTTTTTTTTCTTTAATTTCATGGTTAAATAAGCTTAATAAAAAAAAATAAAAAAAAGGAGAAAAATCGCCCCTAGAGAAACGCATATTCTACATTGGGTCATATTTATTTTATTTCTAAAAAAAATTATTGCGGTCTATATCCTCTCCTAAAAATTTTTTTGTCTTAAAATTTTTAAAACTCACTAAAATAAAATATAACGAGATACAATTTAAAAAAAAGTAACGGATATCGCCCAACATTTTGGCATTCAAACTGTTCCAATATCTTTGATACTTATCGAGATATGCTATCCCAAATGAAAAAATAGATTCGGATGCAGCGATCTTCAGTTTCATGAAAAACACTTTATACTTAATCATAAACCATAATAACATTTTCTTAAAAGAAGAACGAACCAAAAAAAATGCACAAATGGGTCTTATGAACTTGTTTGAGATATTTTGAAAATTGATGAAAAGAACTCCTTATAAAGGGTGGTCCAATGGAAACGCACGATGTTAATTGTAAATAAAACAAAAAGTTTACAGAGAATAACATATCTTAATATTTTTTATTATGATAGAAGGATCTATGGCAATTATGTATGAAACAAAATATCGCCCAAATGCTCGCCACGGTATTGGTGGCATACCTCCATCCGATGGTCCATATTTTCAATGACTCTGAGACATAATTGAAGTTCAATGTTGTTAATGTGATCTCATCCTTTAGCTTTTGAATTGTTCTTGGCTTATTGACTTACACTTTTTCTTTTAAATATCCCCAAAGAAAAAAGTCCAACGGTGTCAAATCACATGATCGTTGCCAATTAACATCGCCACAACGTGAGATATCACGGACATTGAATATCTCGCGCAAGAGAGCCATTGTATCGTTGGCTGTGTTGCAAGAGGCACCATCCTGTTGGAAACACATATCGTCCACGTTCATACCCTCAATTTCTAGCCACAAGTAGTCCGTTATCATCTTGCGATAGCGAACACCATTCACGGTAACTGCTTGGTCGACCTCATTTTCGAAGAAGTTCGGCCCGATAACGCCGCCGCCAACCCATAAACCGCACCAAACAGTCACTCTTTGTGGATGATGTATGAATGAATAAATTGGGGTATAAAAACACTGCGACCTAAAGATCTATTGTGTCCCCCATCTAGAACTGGATGAGGTTGGCTCATTTTTACAGTTCTTCCTCCAAATCTGCTCCTCTGAGGAATCGAAGTATTTGGAGTATCTTAAAGGATGATAATTCACTTTCTTTTATGTGGTGCTTGCCCAGATACCTGTGCCTTTGATGCACGAGTGCATCACATTTCCCCAGTATGTGGTCAGGTGTCTCTTCGTGAGTGTTGCAGAATCTGCAAGTCGCGTTGTTCACCAGGCCAAGGATGTTGAGGTGTCTTCTCAACCTACAGTGGGGCCTGTGAGAACCCCCGTGATTTTCCTGAGGCTGTTCCTACTTAAGCTAATGCAGGTTAGAAAACGCTCTCGGTTGTAGTCCCCGAGTAGGAGTTTTGCCTGTCTTAGCTTAGGGAGTTCTTTCCAGATTTTTGATCTTTTTGTCTCCTCTTCTGTTTTGATTTTGTTTTTGATCACGTTTCCTCCTATTCCGCAGTAGGGCTCTGGCCCTGTAAGGGGTGTCGATGCACCTATTTTTGATAAGGAGTCTGCCACTTCGTTGCCCTGGACACCAACGTGGCCTGGTACCCAATGAAGCGTGACAGTGTTATTCCCACCCAGTTTATTAAACTTTATCACGCATTCCCAAACAAGTTTGGAACTAATAGCGTAGGAGCTTTTTGCTTTTAGTGCAGCCTGACTGTCTGACATGATGGCAATGTTTTGGTTTTTATATTTCCTATCGAGGTTTCTTCCAGCACATATGCCTATGGCATTTACTTCTGCCTGGAATATGCTAGTGGACTGTCCAATCGGTAAGGAGAGTTTAGTTCTAGGCCCAAAAACTCCAGCACCAGTCCCTTTAGCCGTCCTCGATCCATCAGTGTACCATTTGATGGTATTTTCTTTAAGACTATAGTTTATTGTTTCGTGTAGCCAGTCTTTTTTGCAACTTAACTCCGTTTTGAAATGTTTTTCGAAGTTATATCTTTTGATCATACCATCTCTTGGGATGTCAAGAAGGTTTGTTACTGCAGACCCGAATCTTTTTCCCTGTTTCCAATAATTTTACCCGTCCCAGTACCCTCCTTGGCAAATCTCATTGTGGCTCCCTTAGCAGCATTTTCAATGACCACGTGTAGTGGCGTCAGATGAAGGATGGTTTCCATCGCTGCTGTAGGGCCAGTTCTCATTGCTCCTGTTATGCATATACATGCAAGCCTTTGCAATTTGTCTAGTGATTTCCTAGTTGTGTTTAGTTCGGTTCTTTTATGCCATGCAATTGCCCCATAGGTAATGATGGGTCTTACCATCATGGTGTACATCCATCTTATGATGTTTGGTTTGCAGCCCCATGATTTACCTGCAAGTCTCTTGCATATCATAAGGGTCTTTGTGGCTTTCCAGACAGTTATTTCGACATGCTTGTTCCAGAGGAGTTTGCTATCTAGTGTAACTCCTAAATATTTGACCTCCCTCTGGGTGTCGATTACATCTCGCGCCAACCGAATAGGTTTCATGCGAGGTAAAAGTAGGCTTCAGCTCTTGAGTCAATTAAACCTTGTAAGCGTCTAAATTCAAATCTTTATTCAAAATTCGCATCAGTGATGTTCGTGAGATGTTCAATTGTTGGGCACGACGAACAACAGCAATGTTTTCCGCAGAACGAACTGGGCTAGCAAGCACAGGTGTTTTCACATTCCCTACAGACCCGGTTTGCTGAAATTTGCGAACAATTCTACCGATTTTGGACACATTTGGTCGATTATGCTGACCAAAAAAATCACGAAGTGCTTCAGCAATCTTAACACGCTGCTCAATTGTGTACCTCTCCATCGTTGAATTTGTCAAACACGGAAACAAAGAAATGTCAAATTAAGTTGGACAAAAAACTTGACGTTAAGGCCTAACTCACAATTTATTAACATCGTGCATTATGATTGGACCACCCTTTGTTTGGACCAGAATGACATGTGATCTTGCATGGTCATACAGCTCATGGAGGAGCAAGACCCAGCAAATTAAACTTTCAACTAATGTTTGACTGCTTCAGTTTTGCACCTGAATCCGAGCGGCATAAATGAGGATTTTTTCCAAGACAAGAGATACTCTTGTAAAGGATTCGGTACTTTTTCGGAAGTTAAAAAAAAACATTCGCTGCAATGTGACAGTCAGACGCACAAGAAATAATTCATTAAGGTCCTTAAGCTATTGTTTCAAAAATTACCTACAGAAATCAACCATCGTTCTGTAAGGAAGAACATACACATTTATGCAATATGTTTACTCCAAGGAGTGAAAAAACTGAAAATCTCTTAATATCTTAGTTTAAACCTTTACTTTTTGATGCCGGAAAATCATCAAAAGATAACCCAATGCCAGGCTTCTTGTGAAATGTGCCTCTATCAAGGAAAGTGTTGGATTCTGGGGCCATTAGTTAAACCAATTTGTGTGGCATTTTGTAAAACAAATATGTTTTATACAATTATTTAAAAATAAATAAATAATTTTCAATTTTTTTTATTACAAGTTATACAAGTCACCATTTAAAATATAAGCCAGCTCGACTTCGTGTTTTGAGAAAATGACACGAATGATCAAAAAATGTACCTACACTTCGTTAGCCCCTCTATATTGTTAATGATTTTTGATTCTTCTTCACTTAATAAAATACATATAAATTTAAGGTCATCCTCCAATCTGATTTCTTATTGCGACTCGAATTAGTATAAAAAAAATGAATTAATTCCAGAAAATCCGTAAAAGGACGAATCCTTTTTGAATCAAAAGAACAAAAATCGATTCCTCTTCAACTTGAATATCCTTACTTCTATGATTAAAGATGGATCAATGGGTCTAAGAAATATGGTCGAAATAAAATTACTTTCCATCTTCACTTGGAAACCCGTACCGCACTACAACCGTCGCTGATGTTCTTTTCTTCTCATTTTATCTGATCTGTTCTAATAACATATACTAAGAAAGAAAAAATTCAGAAGCAAAACCCATATAAAAGGATATATTGCAAAAGAAACTTAAAAAAAAAAAGAATCGCCAATGGGATAACAAAATGTGAACCACAAAAGGATACCCAGCAATCGGATGCATTTGATGTAGTCTTTCCCTCCCTTTTCTACCGTGAATCGATTTATCTTGAAAAATTTACTATCTCCTTTCCCAATTTTTGCCAACCGATAGATATGGCTTGGCTATATCCGTTGGTAAACTTGATGCAGTGTATTGTATCAAATATTGGTACTTTTGCTTCCTTGTTATCCTTTTGTTGTGTACTCTTTTTACTCAATGGATATGGGAAGGAACAAAAAATATCGAACAATAAAGGTTCAAAGAGATTCGCTTCGCAATTGCTTGTGGACGGAAGTTTATTTGATGTTCGTATTTATTTTTCAACACTCAAGTATATCCTGAGTTAAGAGCATAAAACGAACTAACTGGGAACAGTAACGCTACCACGGGTAGCTAGCGAGGAAAAGTACTCTATTTGAGCAAATAAACACGTGAGGAATTATCGACTGTTCGTACATATAGTCGGTGTACCTCTATCAAAAAAGGGATTTAAAAGGATAATCCAATTTGCTGTTGATCAAGGATATTCTTACCTGAGACAATGTGAATGTATGTATAGTATATTGAGTTGCTTGTTATGGGTACAGTTGACAGTTTGACTAATGTTGTTGTTGGAAAAGAAGCAAATTGATGTCGATTTTTCAAGAAACCCTGGTTGATAAGTATCAGCTTATATATGGAGTGTCATTTCGTTCGGCAATTTGCGATTTATCTCTTCTTTTTTCTGGGAAAGGAATTTGATGCCAATAGTAGCTATATTTGCGTAGATATTTTTTTTTTTTTTTTTTTTATAATTCACTCGCGCTCAAGGGTACTCGTATGTTACGAGACCCTTATAATGTTTTAAACACAGCACGGGCGAAGGGGAAATTAGGAGGGGAGAGAAAGGAGGTGTCGATGAACATGGGTTTTGAATGTTTGCAATTTGAAATGGCAGGGGAAAACTGTGCCGGGTAAGTTATTCCATAATCGTGTTGTGCGACTAAAAAACGAATCTCTATATTTGACGGTGCGACCAAAGTTAGGCTCAAGGGTGAACTGATGAGCAGTGTTGCCATAAGATATTTTTGGAAATCCGGAGATTTCCACATCAGAAATCGGGGAAATCGGGGAAATCGGGGAATTAGTTGAAATAATTTTACTTATATAAAAAAAAAATTTCTTTATCAATTTATTTGAGAAAAAGTTCTCTCAACATTAGTTGAAGAGTTTGGTAATGTTAATATCGATGAAATAAAGTTAGCCATCAATGGAAAGGCCAAACTTTGATTGCCCCTTTTGATTGAACAAACAATTTTCCAAAATATTTCAATTTTAATACGTAGTATCAAAGCTTTCATATATTAAGCTTTTAAAGTCAAGATTACTTATTTCTCTATATTCACAATCGATTCGCTGCATATCAGAATAATGAATAATATTAGGAAATAAGTTAAAAAGATTACTTAGTGGATCAATTTGTTTATTTACAGTTTGTTTTGGTTTTAATTAGGTCAAAGCCTGAAAAGTTTTATTTTTAAAATTAAACCTATGTAATATTTGCTTGCAAAGTTCTACGTAAACGCTTATACAGCTGTTTTTAAATCGTTCAACTTCAGAGCTTGAAATAAGATTTTTGTCCAATTGTAACTTAAGATCGCTCCCGAGGTACAAATTATCATTGCTTATTATATTGTAGGTACAGTCTGATTTTAACATTTCGCTAAAAGATAAAGAAAATGGATCTACATTTATATTATTAGTGTAATTGAAAATAGTAACAAGAACTTAACTACCGACACGCATCGCCCCACACCAAATCAAACAAGATAAAGAAGAAGAAGAAATTTAATCTTGGTTGGGTATAGTTAACATTGTATTTTTGTCAAAAAATCGATGTAAGATGAATTGAATTTAACAAAAATTGCGTATTGACAAGGTCCTCACATTCAACTGATTAGTCCATGTGAGATCGCCGGGACGAAACGCCAATTTTTGTGAACTAAAGGCCAAAAAAGCTATTTTGAAGAAGAAGAAAGGCAATGACAACGACGTTAACAATAATTGCAAGGAATAATGTTCTCATACTAAATTTAAAAAGAGAAAACCGTAAGGTAGGCACTGCCAAAATTTTTAATAAAATAATAAATTATGTTCATTCAAGAGCGGAGAAAATATCTGAACGTATTTTTAAATTGAACATCGGGAGAAAGTGCACTATTTACATCAAAAATCATTGTATCGGAAATAGGTCTAGAAATCGGGAGAAATACGATAAATCGGTGTTTCTGGCAACGCTGCTGATGAGCATTCCTAGTGAAGCGGGTATCACGGGTGAATTGATAAAGGGGAGGAATGCAACTGGCTACTTCGAGTGAGCATTGCTTGTGAAAGAAGCGATAAAACAGAGAAATACATGACACATTCCGACGGTGTTCAAGAGATGCGAATGAATCCATGATAGCTCTGTTTCCAATCAGTTTTAACGCTCTGTTCTGAATTCTATCCAATAAATGGAGAGAAGATTGAGCAGCGCCTGCCCAAAGGTGTGAGTTATATTCAAGTTTTGGACGTATAAATGTCTTATAAATGGTAGCCAGATCAGAAGGGGTGAACAATTTCTTACATCGATATAGAAATCCTAAGCATTTAGCAGCATTCTTGGCGGTCTCGAGTATGTGATCGTTCCAATGAAGATTGTCGTTAACACACCTACCGAGTACTGAGAGCTTTTCGGTTTCTTCGATGCAAGTGCCATTTAAGGACAATGGCATAGGGGGTATATTTGGCTTAAACGACAATAGACAGCATTGAGTTTTCGAAGCATTAAACTCCACACGGTTCTTTTTACCCCATTTAACAATGCTGTAAATATCGGAGTTTAATGAGCTTATCATACGATACCGTTGCAATTCCACTTTCGGAGGAGATGGACGTGAATTTGAAAACGAGTACGAAAAGCTGAGAGTAGAGTCGTCGGCAAAACAATGAAGTGGATTAGAAGTTTCAGACAAGAGATCATTTATAAAAATGAGGAAGAGAGTCGGAGACAAAACGGAGCCTTGGGGAACACCAGCATTTATTTTTTGAAGATCAGACCTAAAACCGTCCAATACAACATGTATTGAACAATCTAGAAGGTAATTTCTAATCCAACGAAAAAGGGTTTCGTTGATGCCAAACGCACGCATTTTCGATAAGAGAGCCTGGTGCCAAACTCTATCAAATGCCTATCAAGCGCAATAATCTTACTTTCTCCAAAACAATGAAAAGATCTGTTCCACTCATCGGTGAGATATGCCATCAGATCACCAGTGGAACGATTGCTGCGAAAGCCGTATTGCCGGTCATTAAGAAGCTTTCGATCTTCGAGATATTTCTTGAGCTGATGATTTATCAGCGATTCCATGACCTTGGACAGAAGGGACGTAAGTGCGATTGGTCGATAGGACGAGCGGGAGGAACGGTCACCTTTTTTAGGAACAGGCTGGACAAATGCTGTTTTCCATCTTCTAGGAAAGATTCCAGAACAGTAGGAGCGATGGAAAAGCTTACGCAATTGTTTTGCCAGCGATGAAGAGCACCTCTTCAGAAGAATAGGGGGTATACCATCAGGACCAGCGGATTTGTTTATATCAAGGTCTCGAAAGGCTCTTGCAACTGTGCGAGTGCGGAAATATACCTGTCCCATTGAATGATTTACGTTCTGAATTACAGGAGGGGCAATGTTGCTAACAGGCAACGTAGAGCTAGCAGCAAAATGAGCTGCAAGTACATTTGCCTTCTCTAAAGAGCTAGTTATTGGTTTGTCATTGTAGATGAGCTTTGGAACCGAAGATGAAGTTGAATTTTTTACGTTCTTGACAAATGACCAGAAATTTCTACTGTTTGAAGACCAATTTTATGGTATAAAACATAAAATGCACACTTAAATGCTCTTGTGTTCAAGAGGTTCACAATTTTGAACATGGATGGAACTACAGACAGTGTTTTAATGCTCAAAATTATTGTTCGAATAAAAATTAAGTTTACGAAAAAAATATTGAGCCGTTTTTGAGATATTGAATATTTTTGAAAAAAAAAATTGATTATTTTTTCCAAAATTAAAAAAGAAATATAAAAATAAAAAAAAGAAATATATAAATAAAAAAATTCAAGCAAAATTCTCGGAACCGTTTTCGAGAAAAATACGATTTTCGAAAACCATTTTTAACATTTGTATGGAGGGTAACGTTATTTTTAGCTAAAATATTTTTTTTTCTCATATCTTGTATATTATTTTAAGAAACTTTTATTTATCAAGTTTTAAGAAATTCGAGCATGGGGTTTTCGAAATATTGAGTTTTCAAAAACCAATTTTGATTTTTTTTGTAAAAATCCAAACTTTTTCTTTTGAAAATTTGAATACACAATAATATTGAAACTGCTGGGGAGCCTTAACATAAAAAAAGTGATCAAAATCGGTCGTACCGTTTTTGAGAAAATCAAAAACAAAAAAAACTGGTTCCAGGGGGGTACCAAAAATAATATTTTCTTGGAAAGGTTTTTTCAACCATTACCTAGGTTTAACTAAATGAAATGTTTTGAATTTTTTTCAAAAAAAATTGTGGGACAGTTTTTGAGAAAAAAAAATATTTATAAAATTTCGAAAAAAAAATTGTATGGCAGGTACCGTTATTTTTGATCTTAAAAAAAATAAAGAAAAAAACATCCAGGGGGAAAAAATTAAAACCTATATCTACCAAGTTTGAAGAAAAACGGCCGAGCCACTTAGCTGTATAGTCGAACAGACAGACAGTCAGACAGAATTGCGAGACCCACTTATTTGGTCTTCGCTATCATCATAATGTCAACTTTGGTCAAAATCTCGAGTTCGATTTTTTTTACGAATGCATAACTTGCCTTATAGTACATATAAGTTTTTGGTACTTGAAACTTCTATCTAAGCAATATATATGGAAAATTTATTTTCTTATTTAAAATTAACGGAATCTACCTTACAAATATTAAGAGCGTACCTGCCACAGAACAATTTTTATGATATTGATTTTCCTTGTAGATATAATGGATTGAAATTTGAAAACTATTTTATATAAAAATTTTCAAGAAAATATTGTTTTGAAATTTTAAATTAATTAATATTTGAAGGCCAATATTTTTTCTTAAAAATCTTTTAAAAATTAGTATACAAATAAACGATTATTTAAAAAAAAACTCTTTAACCAATATTTAATATTTTTTCTCGATTAAATTCATACTTTCTTAAGAAATCACAAGAGATTTTTTTTGGTTCAAACTACTACCTAAATGAATAGTTTCAGCCAAATTTTAAAATTCTAAGTCTAACATTATTTATAGGACCAATTTCATGTTACAAAGTCTAGCACTATATTTTTAATCTGTTGAACAGTTTTTGATAAAAATTATTCATTCGCACGAACAAAAAAAAAAAACAAGACCAAATGCTCTTTAAGAGCCCAAGCCTAGTCACTTATCTCAACTATTCCTGGCTTCGGGTTGACGGCAAAAATTGAGGGTACTTAAAATTTTTTGGCGATTCCGAACGACTAGGATGGGAAGCATTTTTTTTTGACAAGAGATTATTTCGAAGAATTGTCACTTCTTTGCAAGAGACAGTAAAAGACAACTTTTTCTTCGGTCAAAAATGACATGGATAAAGTGTTGATATCGGTTTACATATTAGTGTTTAAGTAAGGACCAATTGAGTTCAAGTGTATGCAATTTCTTCAGTTATAATATTATTTAAAAGTTGAATAGCAATACAAGTGAATTTAAAAAGAATTTAAGTATCGCTAGGTAACACACCCTGCGAAGAATTTGCTCCTACCATCAATTGAGCGACAAAAACTCAATTGTTCTATCGCCAAATTAAAGCTGGAATCATATTTAAAAGGGCTTAAGCAGCAAATACACACGACACTTGTGTGCACACCGGTGTCGTTGTAAGGAAATGTGTGCCGTGTGTGGGCTGGTGCGCACAGCACACCGATTTTCGGTGTCAGACACCGTATGAGTAAAATAAAAAGTTTTTGATTTTTCTTGTCGGTGTCTCGATCGGTGTGATGTGTATGGGAATGTGCGCGCATATTTACTATTTACTAGCTGAACACAATGGAGACGGAGCTGCAACTGGAACTGCAACTGGAATAGCTGTCAAAATATTCAATACACGTTAATTCAATGCTACGAACACAACACAACGCAACTGCAGTCGGTGCTGCAGACGGTGCTGCAAGAGTTGGCGAACTTTTAACTTTTTCGTGCAGTAATTTTGACATTTCAAATTTTATATATCTGTCAGTGCTTTTAAGTATTGTTTTGTTTTATTGTGATTTCGTGGTTAAATTTTAATTAAAATAATGGACGAAAATCTTCAATTTCAGTGTCCATTTTATAGTTTTAATTACTTAAAATATTTACAATTTGCCAAAGATTCAACACCTGACCCAACAAATGACAACAAAACATGAAAGCTGTACAGCCTCATTGTGGGCACATAAAAAAAAGTACGTACGACACTTTTTGACAGCACTTCCAGTTGCAGCTGCAGCTCCAGTTGCAGCATTCTATTGTGTTCAGCCAGTTAGTTGCAGCCGAATCGTTGTGCTGTGAGGAGTGCAGAATTTTAATATTTGCTTAAATGGCACTCATGGTAAGATCTTTCCGCTTTGAAACCGTTTGCACAACCGAAGTATGCATGAATCGGTGTGGCGTGTGTATTGGACACTTTAGTAAAAAATGAATGCACTTGACATGGCATCACCTAATTGCAACATACTTAAGTTGTTTCATTCGAAAATATTCAATTCCAAAGATTAACTTTACTTAAAATAAAATTTGTCTCCTAACACCGCTGAAATTAATAAGTACAACTACCCCATTACAAAGAAAGAACTTCAAGATTATCATTTAAGTTTGCCTTTAATCCATCTGTTTGTAAGCAAAGGTCTCTTTTAATAATTGTGTACATATATCCAAAAAGACTAATAGCTTCTGTTGTGTGTATAGTGCATTGTATACAGAAAGCAAACATAAATCAAGACCATAAAAAAATATCGAATCAGACTTCAAACCAATTAGTAAAGTCCCCGGTTACCAGGTAAGAAAAATCTTTCACAACACTCCGATCGTTCTTCGTTTTGATAGAATTGACGAATGTCGGAATAAATTAACAGAATCAAAAACCAAAATTAATACCGGGTGTGTGAGTAATCTGATGATCGTGCATGCATGAGTCACTTCCTAGGATTGCCCTGAAATATTTCTAAGGAATTTCGGTGTTTCTGCTCCTTTTTTTTTTCTAAATATAGAAATGACCAAGAACAATAATTTGGAGATCATTCTTGATGGTTTTATGGGAATTGAAACTCAGTACAACATCCTACCTGCGAAGGCGCACGAATAAAAAGAACTAAAGAAGACCATCGCATCGCGAGGTGCATTCCATGGCCTTTTAAGGAGAACTTAAGAAGAAAAACGTATCTTTTGACTGCAGGCTCATAAATAACCCCGAGATGATTCATTTTCATTCAGACTTGCAGACCACAGTGAGAACAAAGTTCATTCATCCTTGGCCCAGAGGGATTGGAATTTTTCGAGAGGGAAAATTGAAAATGATCCAAATAATCTTCCCAAGAATTAATGATGTTTTGTCATGCAGTCGTGAGTATCCTGTTTGGATTTCGATAAGCATCATCAATCGGGTTAATGTCCTTTCATTAATTCACATGTTTCCGTTGAAACCAGGACTGTGATTAGCAGTGTGTGTACAAATTTGTGTGTCTATCAAAGTTTATCATCATCCGCTAGGGCATACAATTAAAACGTAAAAAGAGTTCCCAGTTCACAGGCAGGCAGGCAGGCAGGTTAGATGGAGGTTCGAAATGTGTGTCTTCGTTTCCCTAACCCCAGCTAACAGGAAATATACATATTTAACCCACATGACCATAAAATAAAGTGCTTAACAACAGCAGCCGATATACTCGTACCTAAAACCTAAGCTCTCTCCAACTCCCACTGTACTCGTTCATACCTTCTCGTTCCTCATTGCCGACCTTGGACGGGGACAACCACATCCACAATATTTAAGCTCTCTGCGAACGTGCTGAGTCGTTTCTATTGCGGATATTTATTTGGAAAATGTTCCCCCCAAAACACATATCTATGAGGAAGTGTGCGTGCGTATCTGCTTCGATGGGTTCTTTAGGCATTTCCCATTTTCCGCTTGTGTTTACAGATAAAAGAAAACAGGAAAAAATTGTTTTGTAAGCACTCAAGAGAGTCCTTGTAAGGACAATACTGAGCAATATATTTTCTTTATGTTTTTGTTTTGGTATTCCTTCCGAGATACTCGTATATGATTTGTTAGAACAATGTCCTTTTGTATTGAAGTGCAAATGATTGTTGATTATTGCTATCATCATCTTTGGAAATTCATAACGCCACACTGTTTCAGATTGTTTTGTCCTTATAGAATATTCGATACAATGACAAATTTTTATTAGAACAACACGACACAAAAATAAGCACACATAAATATCTGCCACACCTAACATCCTGGAGCTCTTCGAATCGGAACTGGGAGGCTAAATGAGCCATGAAAAGATGTGAGAAGGTTTGCAGATGGTATATTTTCCGTTCGATGGATTTATTTGTGGGCGATGTTATTTGAGGGTTAATGGTGCGATGTTGTTTTGATCGCAAGTATGTGTTGTCATGATACGAGCTAATGGATATCAATTACCAGAAAAGGATTTCGGATTTCGCATAACGAACCAACACTATCATTAGGTAAAACTTGTGTGCAAAATGTTTACTGGTGTGAACTTTTTGGAAATTAACTTTGGGTAGTTTAATAGCGTGAATAAACAGAGGCCTAACGGGAAGGTTTGGCGATTATTTAAAGTGTATGCTTTGGAGAACGAGCTATTAAGGGCTGCTCCTGCTTGATTAGGATGTAAATGAGTTATAAACATATGGGAGGGTCCGGGGAATTAATTCACATTTAATATGATCATAATAACATTTGAATAGACACGTAGTACCTACGAAAGGAACATTTGCTGTAAGACGAGCTTATAGTTCCATTGAATGTTTACTTGTGATACATCGTCACTACCTATATATGGCAAATTGTGGGACGTAGGAATTTACTGAATTCCAGATTTTGAATAATCCTGATACATATTAAGGTGACAGAGAAGACAAAGAAAAGAACCCCAAAATTCTGCCCGTCTGTTTGTCTCACCGTCTATCTGTTTGCCTTTACCCAAAAACAAGAGGTGAAATTAACAAAAATGTAGTACGTTGGGGTTTTTAGCAGTCCCCCTAATATTTTTTTTTCTTTTAATAGGATGAAAAATAACGATTCTTGTCATACAAAATTAGTAAGCCATCTTTTTTTCCTCAAAAGCATTCAAACAAATTCATTTTATAACTTTTTTAAAGGCTCATTTTTTACAAAATATAGTAAGATACTAATGGTTCCCAGAATTTTTTTGACTAATAACGTCTGGAAAACGATACATTTTTTATTGAAATATTCTAAAAATGGTATTGTGTACCAAACGCCTTTATCAAATCTCCCATAGAACATTCCTTTTTGTTTTTTTATCGGCTTAACCGATTTGCATCAAATTATGTATGCTTAAAAATAAAAACTATAAACATACATTGCATATAAAAATAAAAAAATATATTTTGGATGTAAAAAATATAAAATTATATTTTAATTTTAGTACTTTTCTGAAAACTATTAAGCAATTAAAGTTGACGTACAAAATTTGTGAAAATACAATAAAATACGAAAACAATTTAAAGTTTTTGAGTCTTTGACTAAAAAATAAAATGCACGACTGGGTCGCACGAACTTGCTCCTATGTAAAAGACTAAGAATTTCAAAAATGAATGATATCTATTAGAGAAACTGTTCATAAGCATAAAATTCATTATTTTAAATGACTAAAAAAAACTTCTGTTCGTTCGATTCTTACCTTTAACTACTAAAGAAGTTTTTTTCAGTAAACAGTTTCTCTAATAACATTCATTTTTGAAATTCTTAGTCTTCAAGCAAGTTCGTGCGACCCAGTCGTGCATTTTATTTTTATCAAATTATGGATCGTTAAAATTAAGCGAAAGAAAAAAAAATTGCTATACAAAATCTGTGTGTTGAGAAAAATACCGTTTTCAAAAACCATTTTCTAACATTTGTATATGGTGCGTAACGATATGTTAAGAATTGTTGCCCCACATCTTGTAGATAGTATTAGAAAACTAGTTTTTATTAAGGTTAAGGAAACATGTAATCCAAAAACCGTATAGAAAGTGGACCTCGAAATAATAAGTATTAAATTTTTTTTTAATCCAAACTACTTTTTTTTTTTGAAAATTCAAATAAATAATACTATTCAAACTTTTTAAAGAGCCTTAGCATAAAATATATTGATCAAAATCAAATTTTACCATTTTTGAGGAAATCGAAGACAAAATAATGGTTTTATGAAAGGTACCTGCCATTTATAAATCACAATTTTTTATATTTATACTTTTAACCATTAGCTAGCTAGCTTTAACTTTAGTAAATGTTTTGATTTTATTTTTAAATCATTTGTTTTTTTAAGAAAAAAAAATATTAAATAAGATTTTTGACTTAAACAAACAAAAAAATGTGTGGGGGAAAATTTAAAACTGATAGCTACCAAGCTAAAAAAATCGATTGTGCCGCTTAGGCTGTAGTCGAAGAGAGAGACAGGCAGGCAGACAAAATTGCGAGCCCACATTTTTCGACTTCCTTATCATCATGATGTTAAGTATGATTAAAACCTCGAGATCGATTTTGCTTATGAACGCTTAACTTTCCATATAGGGCATACATACATAAAAATAATTTAGTTTCTTATCATCCACTTCGTTAATTTTTGATTACAAAGGTAACCCACTTATCATTTTCAATCACTTTGAGCCACCTTTTTTTTTTACGGCATTAAAATAAATTTAAAAATAAAAATAAAAATAAAAATAAAAATAAAAATAAAAATAAAAAATAAAAATAAAAATAAAAATAAAAATAAAAATAAAAATAAAAATAAAAATAAAAATAAAAATAAAAATAAAAATAAAAATAAAAATAAAAATATTGAAAAATATTGAGTTTTCAAAAAAAAATGTTGAAAGTTTTTTTAAAAATCAAAAAAAATTGTTTTGGAAAATTTGAATACACAATAATATTCAAACTGCTGGGAAGCTTTAGCATAAAAAAAATGATCAAAATCGGTGGTACGTTTTTGAGAAAATCAAAAACAAAAAAAAATGGTCCCAAGGGGGGTACCAAAACTACTCATTTTTTGAAATTTTTTTTCGACCATTACCTAGGTTTAACTAAATTAAATTTTTTGAATTTTTTTTAAGAAAATCGCAGGGACAGTTTTTGAGAAAAAAAAATATTTATAAAATTTCGGAAAAAAATCGCATGGCAGGTACCGTTATTTTTGGTCATAAAAAATCAAATCAAAAAACATCCGGGGGTAAAAAATCAAAACCCATATCTACCAAGTTTGAAGAAAATCGGCGGAGCCGTTTAGCTGTAATCGAACAGACAGACAGACAGACAGAATTGCCAGACCCACTTTTTTCGTCTTCGCTATCATCGTAATGTCAACTTTGATCAAAATCTCGAGTTCGATTTTTTTTAACGAATGCATAACTTGCCTTATAGTACCTATAAGTCGCAAGTAAAAATGTTGTCGAGATTGTAAAAAAATTCATGAAATTTGTTTTGTAAATCATTGGGCTTAATTCTTTGGAAACAGTGAGCAACAGTTTGAACTAGTTTATTTAAATTTGGTACAAAATTTGTGTTGTAATCTCTTTCATACATATACAAATCTAAATACATTCAAAATAAAATATTTTGAGACCTTATATAAGTATGTATACATTGTTGAATTAGACTATGTATTTTTATTTTTTATTTTTATTTTTATTTTTATTTTTATTTTTATTTTTATTTTTATTTTTATTTTTATTTTTATTTTTATTTTTATTTTTATTTTTATTTTTATTTTTATTTTTATTTTTTATTTTTATTTTTATTTTTATTTTTATTTTTATTTTTATTTTTATTTTTAAATTTATTTTAATGCCGTAAAAAAAAAAAGGTGGCTCAAAGTGATTGAAAATGATAAGTGGGTTACCTTTGTAATCAAAAATTAACGAAGTGGATGATAAGAAACTAAATTATTTTTATGTATGTATGCCCTATATGGAAAGTTAAGCGTTCATAAGCAAAATCGATCTCGAGGTTTTAATCATACTTAACATCATGATGATAAGGAAGTCGAAAAATGTGGGCTCGCAATTTTGTCTGCCTGCCTGTCTCTCTCTTCGACTACAGCCTAAGCGGCACAATCGATTTTTTTAGCTTGGTAGCTATCAGTTTTAAATTTTCCCCCACACATTTTTTTGTTTGTTTAAGTCAAAAATCTTATTTAATATTTTTTTTTCTTAAAAAAACAAATGATTTAAAAATAAAATCAAAACATTTACTAAAGTTAAAGCTAGCTAGCTAATGGTTAAAAGTATAAATATAAAAAATTGTGATTTATAAATGGCAGGTACCTTTCATAAAACCATTATTTTGTCTTCGATTTCCTCAAAAATGGTAAAATTTGATTTTGATCAATATATTTTATGCTAAGGCTCTTTAAAAGGTTTGAATAGTATTATTTATTTGAATTTTCAAAAAAAAAAGTAGTTTGGATTAAAAAAAAATTTAATACTTATTATTTCGAGGTCCACTTTCTATACGGTTTTTGGATTACATGTTTCCTTAACCTTAATAAAAACTAGTTTTCTAATACTATCTAGGTACAAGATGTGGGGCAACAATTCTTAACATATCGTTACGCACCATATACAAATGTTAGAAAATGGTTTTTGAAAACGGTATTTTTCTCAACACACAGATTTTGTATAGCAATTTTTTTTTTTCTTTCGCTTAATTTTAACGATCCATAATTTGATAAAAAAAATTGAAATTGAGATCATATAAACTGTATTAAGTTATGGACAAAATTCAGTTTCTTTTTATTGAAAACTCGATATTCAAAAATTAAATTCTATTTGTAAAATAGTAAAAATTTAAATTTGTTGAACAAACATTTTTTTTAAAAATGCTTTTAAAATTTTGCATGTTAAAACTTATTTAAAAAAAAAAATCGCTTTCTGTTCTTGCATAAATTCATATTTGCTTAATGAATCACAAGACAGGCAGGTTTCCTCTGGTTTTCTCCATTACATTCACTTTAAAATTCGAAGTCTATTACATTTTATCTAAATTGCAATAAATGTACTTGGTGCAAATTTTGGATGCATCCACCTGTTCGTCTGTATTTTTTGTCTCGACGGTGAAGAGATTTCCTTCAAACTTGGTGTTCAAGGGTTTTAGGAAAAAGGTTAAGCTTAAATATTTGGTTAAGGTAACTCAACTCAAAAACGCTTCAAAAATTAAAAAAAAAACTGTATTTTGGTTAAAATAATACTGTACCGAACGTATTGGTACTTGGTCTCATAATCATGCAACTTGGAATTTCATAAATTCTAGTTATAAAGAACATAGATGTATCCACCGATATTTTGAATTTCAACAAACCAAGCAACAAATTGATATCCGTTTTTGAGTTTTTTTTTATATACTTAGGTATGTTTATTTTCATTTTTTAAAATTCTTTCAGAAGCTTCCATTATAGATTTACCCACAATCAAGTTCTACAAAAAAATCTACAAAACAATGCCATAAAATTACCGTCATCCCTTAGCACTTCATAAATTGACTCCTGAGTGCCGTCGCCTGTCGTTCCCATAGATAACGACACTTAAGCGACTACACATTGCTCGTCCTTCTTTAAACGTACAAAACATTAATATCGTCAATACCTAAAAACACACACTCCTATATGATGTTTTATGTGTAGGTAGTAGGAGAACTATACATAAGTGCCATATTTGAGTCTAGGGAAAAATTGGGGCCCCATCCTCATGCCCCAAAGAAGCTTTTCCTTTATTTTAACTTTTCGTGTGAAAATAAATGAAAACACATCCGAATGAAATACTAAAGCAACTTAATGTGAAATAATTTAATGCCTCCGGTTTACTTGTACAACACTTTTAACGCTAATTGATGGTGACAAACTCACACATTATATTTTTCAGCTAGATCTTAATTTTTTGTATTTTATTTTTGTAATGGGAATTTTCTGTGACTGGGATTAGTGCCTTGATCTGTTCTCACTTCCTCATCCACACCGATTCGAAACAAGGCCGTAGTCAGAGGGGATCTAGGGTGTTTTATTTGCACATCATAAATTTGTTTTGCCTTATTTCTAAATGTGTATAGAGGGTGTATATCAATTGATTATGGCGACATTTAGATAAAGATTCTGAGTAAACTTAATTGCAGAAGAAACCCAAAAAAGGAAATCGGGGATCATCCATAAGTATATACCTCAGATAAATACAATTGATTATAAACTTTTTACGCAAAATTGCCTATTTTATGCGTAAATTCTAATATGCTTTTAGATTTTCATTTGGAAACATCGAACTTGAGATTGTGGTAAGTACAGGTGCACGAGTCATGATATTTTCTTAGAGCGTCGAAATAGCACCAAACTGTGCTGCAGTAAATCGCCTTTTTCTGGTACCTGACAAAACCAGTGTCATTGAAGACGAGCGTCGGAGCCGAAGACGAAGTAGTATTTCGTGAAATTTTTACATTTGAACAAAAATTCTTACTACCTTTGGGACAGTTTAGTATTGTTTGCCCTAATTTTAATTGAAACCACATAAAACTCATAAATAACTAATCCTCAACAGAGAGACGGTCAGAAAAAAAGAATTTTGTTTTTTCATTTCTTTTTTTCACTTGTGCTTTGAGCTGTTACAATGACAGTACAACGTGGAGCTCACACTTAATCGCGAAGTCAAAGATGAGTTTCTTTACTTTAAAATTTAAGTTGGTGCTTAGCGTTTAGCTAACTTACTATAAAATCGATTATTGGCGTGGTTAATTATTAAGAGTTCACAGTATTTAAGCCGCCCCTAAATTTGAGCATTGGTACGACCCAACATGTAAATACGAGCCAATTCCTAAAAATATATTTTTACTCAAATTCTGTTTTTATTTTACAATGCACCCTTCGCATCCTGCAAATATTTTTCCACTACGGGCTCTTTGTGAACTCTTTTCTATTATTTTTCGATTTAACAAAACATTCTTTTTTTTTCGTTTCTTCATCGCGCGCATATTTGCTTTTAAATTAAAAGTATGCTGCATGAATGGCCGCATACCCGAAAAACAATGGAATTGGGCACACTGCAGCGCTAAACCAATGCCTTTGCTTATAGCTAGGTAGGTATTCCTGCTTGTATTTGCATCTAGCCCAGGAAGTGAATCCGCTAATTTGTTATCGCGCACATTCGTTTGTTATTGCAACTGTGTGTATATTGTTCGAAGGAAATTTAGGCCAATTTATTGCACTACAATGTTTGTGTGAACCAAACAGATAAATACAAAAAATACCAAAACAAGAGTTTCAACGCGAAATATTAAGCACAACCAGAAGCTAGGCAGCCACATATTGTGGTTGGGGGTGCTCCCCAAGTCCTGGCTACACTACACACCGATTGCAACATAGATATTATATTGTTATGTGCGCCATCATAGACACAAACACAAACATTATAATAATTGTTGTGTCCGCACTCTTTGGGCTTATTCGATGTGACATTGCATTCAAATCAATTTAGTGTTCGGTTCGTTACGTTTTACGTTGTGAATTGAAATTTTGTATTTTTTTTTTGGTATTGTTTAATAATAAATATAAAATTGCATAATAGGAATATTATGGTGTCTGTTGTTACTGCTGCAGCAGGAACAATGGTTTTTAAATGATTTTAACTGGGAGCTTGTTCGACTAACGATGTAGATTCACAATTAGTGGGTGCAATAATGTTGCAAGTATAGATTTTTTAGGATTGTTGGTCTAACGAGGACATAAAACATTGGGGGATGCATACAAAATTGAGATTACTTTTTATTTTAAAATTAAATTTTTTTTAAATACGACCACAAGGCTCTGCAATATAAAAGGAATCTGTCATTGACGATCAAATTGATTTTCAATTTTTTTGAGGAATCTGGAGTTTAGATACCACTCTAATAACTGAACATATACGAGTATGTACATACGTAAATGAAATAAAAGATTATTTCGTGAGTACTTGTTCTTATATTCAAGCTCTTTGAAACTCCAAACATTGTATGTATAGACAAATGGCACACCATTATTTAATTTTCCGAAATTCTCTTAAAAAGACTGACATAATGTTAGAAACAACTTACATACCTACAGGCAAATTTTAAACTGTTTGTAGGAGAAACTACCATATTTTGGACCATGTTTACAATTAGCTTTAGAAGAAGCTTTACATATCTTTTTGTTGAACTAAGGGCTGCTTTTGATAATGTTGACAGAAATGTTTTATAGGTTTTCTACAGTAAGAAATCATTTCTAGGATGATTACAATCATAGTCTCTTTATCAAGACACTGCTGTTGTTGTTTGGCTCAGGTTTATCTGATATCTTCGTATCTAACAAAGGTGTGTGACAGGGTTGTGTGTTGGGCGCTCTTCTTTTGCGCTATTCTCAAATGATCAACGCGATGATATATCCATTGGATTTTCTATTGATGGATTTGAAATGAATGTCGTTTTGTATGCCGATGATGATGTTCTACTATTATCGGATTATCCCACTAATTTCCAAAAACTCATTGATAGTTTCATTTTATACTGTAATAAGTGGAACCTCGAAGACAATGAAGTAAGCATCTGTCGAAATGGATGACGCAGAACAGTTTGTGAAAAATGGGGATTCAACGACAACACCTAAACAGTAGCTAGTGTCAAATCAGTATAAAAAATATTTAGGGATAGTTTTGAACTATAATAATGTCTTCCAATGAGCATTTAAATAACAGACTCACTTGATCAAAATATTATATCAATGCAACATGGTTAAGGCTATTGAGGGATCCAAATTTTCAGCATTCTGTAAAAGTTAAAACTTGCTTCTAGAGGCATTATGTTATACTGGACTCAAATAAGGGGATACGGCGCACACATTTAAGTTGAAAAATTACATTTTTGTATTTAAAGATGTTTTCCTCTAATAGATAAAACACCAAATTATGTTTTCCACATCGGAACCTCACTACCTAAAGCTTTTCTGACATCTCCAAAAGTCATGATAAAGAAATAACTTAAAATGAGTTTTAAAAAGCATCTTTCTACAATCTTTCTTTAACTGATGTAAACAATTATTTATCCTCATTACCGAAAAAATAAAATGAAAGACTGGGTCGCACGAACTTGCTTCTATGTAATAGACTATAGGAATTTAAAAAACGAATGTTAAATAACTAAAACAACTCCTTTAGCAGTTGGAGCTATAAGCACAGGATGCTATGTGTAATGTGTTTTAAGCAAAAATTTGTTTATGTAAGAACAAAATTATAATTCGTTGTAGTGGTTTCTTAAAAAATAAGCTTTTATATATGTATGTATGTACAAAAATTTTAAAACATTTTTAAGAAAAATTTTTTAAACGCCAATTTAAAGTGTTTATTAATGTACGGATAAACATTAAATTTACAAAAAAAAATATTAATCCGTTTTTTGAGATATCGAATTTTCCAAACAAAAATTGATTTTTTTTTGTTCCAAAATTCAAAACAAATATTTTTTTTTTTTAAGTTTTGAAATTCAATGTTTTTTAAAATTTTTAGAAGCTTATCTATACAAAATTTCATTAAAATCCGTTATGCCGATAATGAGAAATTCAAAATTCGAAAAAATCGTTCTATGGTAGATACAGTCAGTAATATCTTGATTTCAAATTTTGTCTTATTAAATTATAGATCGTTAGAATATAATCTAAAGAAAAAAATTGTAGTAAAATTCTCTGAACCGTTTTCGAGAAAAATACGATTTTCGAAAACCATTTTTTAACTTTTGTATGCAGAGCACCGTTGTTTTTATGCAAAATAAACTTTTTTTTCTCATATCTTGTAGATCATATTAAGAAACTTTTATTTATCAAGTTTTAGAAAAATCGAGCATGGGGTTTTCGAAATTTTTTAAAAATCCAAAAAAATTTTTTTTAAGTTTTTAATTCACAATAATATTCAAAGTATTCGGGACCTTTAGAAAAAAAAATGATCAAAATCGGTAGTACCATTTTTGAGAAAATCAAAAACCAAAAAAATGGTTCCAAGGGAGGTACCAATAATAACCATTTTAACTCAATGAAAATTTTTAATTTTTTTTCTAAATCTGTGGGACAGTTTTTGAGAAAATAAAAATATATAAAATTTCGAAAAAAAATCGTATGATAGTTACAGTGATTTTTGGTCTTAAAAAAACGTGTGGGGGAAAAAATTCAAAACGATATCTACCAAGTTTAACGAAAATCGGCCGAGCCGACAAGGCTGTAGTCGAACAGACAGACAGACAGAATTGCGAGACCCACTTTTTAGGTCTTCGCTATCATCGTAATGTCAACTTTGATCAAAATCTCGAGTTCGATTTTTTGTTCCGAATGCATAACTTGGCTTATAGTACCTATTATGTCGAACGTAAAAATTATTTGAATGGAAATGTCTAGAATGCTGGATAAATTGTTCTTAATTTGAATCAAAATTTTTTGAATATTTACCATACGGACCAGAAATATTTAAAAGTTCATGACTTCCGAAATGTGGTTGGCTTACCTGAAAGAAATAAAAATATTAAATAAATATTAAGTTTATTTAACATCTAAGACCTAAATTTAAGATAGTCGTAGGATAGTATGGTAGTATAGGAAATTCGTGACTCAAGTGGAAGTGGACCTGAACCAAATTTTAATGGGATAATGAAAACGGCTAGCAAGAGGGATCAATATTCCAATATCGATCACAACCAGGTGTTCAAATTTTTAACCACATATTTATTCACAACCTAAATTCTGAATTATTATTTGAGATTTAATAAGAACAAATTTAAACAAGCTTGAAAATCTTTTTCGCAGAATCGAAATAAAAATTGTTCACCTTTTATGTCATAATTCTTATTAATTTTATTCTATCAAAGAACTCTGTAGTGCCCAGCTAAGTTCGCGGCCTACACCCTTTTTACAGGAAAAAGCTAAGGCGATATTCCACCCCCTTCTTAACTTCAGTTTCAGAAACATAAGAATTCACAGTATTTGCTTAAATAATCAAATACAGGCTTCTCATTATTTTTTTACTTTTTACCGTAAGTAGTTTCTGAGGACTTCAAAAATTACTGGAACCGTAACTGACTGAATCACAGATCATCAAAATTATGGAGCAGTTCCCGACACCGTAGAACCTTGTCATTTCGCACAACGATAGGTCTTTCAAATGCACACATAAGAAATTTGGAATTTTACATTCAGTGGGCGTGGCAAACATCCACTTGTTAAGAAATTCTTATAAATTATACGGATTACTTCCGAATGTTGTTGAATGATGAAAAATTGTAGAGCGATAGGAATTCTATGTTCGTCGTTGTTCTTTATTCTATAGATATACAAAATTTCTTAAAAAAATTATATTGAATATTAAGTCTTTGTTCATATTTAGAATTCCACACAAATATCTTCAGTAAATATTAACCGAAAAAAAATAAAAGCTTTGTAAAAAGAAGTGAAATCACAACAAAAAATCTTAAATAATGTTAAAAAAGAGCGTCAAGTTTTCTTATGTACAAAAACTTTATGTGTAAAAAGTCAGCCGTGAAAATTAGTGAGATCAAAAAGTACGCCAAGTAATAAAATCAAAAATATGAGGGAAACTCTTGTAATTATTATTACAAACTAAAATTCTCCGGGTTTACTTGGCAAGCTTTCTCTTATTACTCACAATTTGAAAGGTTATGAGAACTTGACTTATATTTCTCATATAGGATGCACATTTTAGATCCAATAATTCCAAGCAGCTAATTATAAAATCCAACAAAAATTTGAAATTAGACTTCATTTTGGATTGTATTAAATAAAATAAAACGAATAAATAATTGTAATTAAAAAATAAATAACGAAGAACATTAATAATTTTCTAACATATTTAACTATTTATCTATACCATTGAAAACCTCAGTTATGCAATATTCCACTGGGTGTTACACAAACAGCAGGTTTTGAGGAGACACATTATTACACTTAGTTTGAACAACGTCACTCGTAAGAACTATCATGCTGCTATAATGTATCGAAAGCAGTTAAGTGAGGTGATGGACCTGCTCGTATATATAAGTGACCAACCATAAAAAGGCGTCATTTGATCTGACACTAAATCTGACATCTAACACACATCTTCAAGTTTAGCTAAATGCTCAAGCATTATGATTCACTGCCCACAGCAGCAGAGTAACACAGAATTGTGAAAACTAGACACGCAACACCTCAGTGAGCGAGCTATATGTATATGTATGAGTATTCCATTTGCACTTCACTTTCTTTAACCATAAAATATGGGCAGTTAAGTTGCCAACAAGGTTCAATCTATTGACCAATTTAATTTTATTATATATTTTTTTTTTAATTAAATGATTATTCATTGTGGTTTGGCGTAATTTTACTGCTTGAATCTTTTTCCGATTCATCAAACAATTTAAATTGATTTTTTTTTTTTTTGTTTAAAATGTATTAAAGAGAAATGTTATAAATTAGAGAATATTTCTTAAGACTTTATAATCAAAAACAAAATGATTGCAGATTTTTTTACTGTTGCAAAAGCATGGTAATATCTAGTACCTTAAGTCCAAACAAAAAATTAATAAAATTAAACGGTTCTAACGATTTCGATAAAAAAAAGTTGATGTCCTATTATGTACAACAATGTACAACATTTTGGTGCAAATAAAATTTAAGAACCGCTTCTCTGATTTTCGCCTAAATTTAAAAACAAAAATTATTTTGAAAATTCAATACCTTGAAAATGGATAAAAATTGAAATATTTTCTTAAATGTATATCATTGAATACTTAAATGTTTAAGAAAAATTTAGTATATACAAATTTAGAAATTGCAATTTTTTTTTTTTTTTGATTCCAAATCTAACGGAACCTGCTACACACCCGTTATAAAAAATCTTATTTGTTCGAAAAAAGGCTTTCACGATTTTGATAAAAAAAATAGATTTGCTATTATAGGCATGGATTACACTTTGGTGGAAAAATTTCAATAAAAATTTTTATAAATGGTACTGTCGTAGAACCATTTTTCTTTATTTAGACTTTCTCATAAACGGCACTAACGATTCTGCCCAAAAATTTTAAACAGATGTTTTATTTTTCAATTTGAAATAATGTTGCATATAAATTTTTTCACAAAATATTTTTTTTACATTTTAAGGAAAATTTGTATATACAAAAATTAATTAACAATAAAACGATTTTTTAATTTTTGATTGCATATATTCTTACTTTTATATATTTTTAAGCAATTTGTATACATTTTTGAAATGAAGATACAGAACACACGTCAACAGGTCATGGATCACGAAAATTCGTGCCTGTAGAAATTTTGATCTTGACAGTATTATCCAATGGGGAATCAAAAACTGTGTAGAATTTAATGCCTCGAAAACTCAATGCTGTTTACTGTCTCTAAAGTATAATCCTGGCAGCCAAAAACGCTGCCAAGTGTTTAGGTTTTTTCTGCCGATGCAAGAAGTTTTTGACCCCTTCTGATCTGGTTGTAATCTATATTGCCTAATCGCCCAAAGCTCGAACACAATTCCCATAACTGGGGAGGTGCTCCAAAAACCCACTTGAGTCCCTTGGACAAAATTCAAAAGAGAGCTCTAAGAATAATAGGCGACCCTTGTCTAGCTGAAACATTTGAATCTCTCAAGCACCGCGGCAATGTTTCGTTTCTATCATTATTTTACCGCTATTTTCATAAGCAGTGCTCTAGTGAAATAGCCAGTTGCATTCTTCCCCTCAACCAATTTTACCGTAATACTCGTACTTCTAGTAATGGTCATCAGTTTACCGTTGAACCCAATTTCGGACGTACTGTCAAGTCAAGAGATTCTTTTTTTAGCCGTACTACACGAATGTGGAATGCTTTACCCGGCTCAATGTTTGCCACTCATTGCAATGTGCAGACATTTAAAATATGTGCATCGGTATCTCCTCTCTTATCCTATCCTACTTTCCTAATTGCTCGCACTGTGTTTAACATTATAAGGGTATTCATAACCCCTTGAGTGCGCGTATAATATTAAAGAAAATAAAAAAGAAGAAAATATAGCATTATTCAAACAAATGTATAAACAAATATTATACTAATTCTGAAAAAAATTTATGACGAAAGTAAAACCAAAGAAACTTGGTAAATAATAAAACTTTTGATTGATTTCCTAATTAATATATTGTTATTTAACTTTTAAAAATTAAAATGGAAATCTTACGTAGAACTATTTTTATATTTTATCTGTCTGTCACTCGTAAAATTTCTTTCCAGAATATTAAGTTATTGATGAATATTTATCACGAAACTTCCTGCAATCAATTTGATTAAAATCTAAAAAAAAAAAACTACAAATAAAATGCGGCTGGCGTGCCGGTGACGGCGGCTGCAGCAGAACTTGTGTTTATTCACGGTCATAATCTTGAAACAGTAAACTTATTGCATAACAATGAACCTTGTTTTTAATTGTTGTCCGACAATCCCACCACCATAAAAAAATAACCACAACAAGATGTCTACATTTTGTCATCCGATCGATCCAATCGAAACCGAAGTTGCCGGCGTATCTTGCAACTCGAGAGGACCCCTCTATTCAATTGAAATGATTTTGTGGTCAGTTGACTCTTGTTTCCAATTAATTGAGACTGATGTCAATTTGATTTAATTTACAAAAATTCAATATACACACATACCTACATACCAAACCATTGTAAAATGTAAAATCAATAAGTGAGCATGAATTATTATTTCATTTTTTTTTTTGGCAAGCCACAGAAGGGATCAATTTTGAAAATTTATTTTCAATGTTCATTTAGGACAACTTTAATATTCTGCGTTGTTAAAAATTTATGAATTTTTTCTTATTTCAAAAATCAGCGGAATGTTATTCGATATAATTGTGTTGTTTCAACCGGAAATTCAATGACACACATTATAACATGGTCGATGAGTCTCTTGACGTTTTGTTGTGACGCATCACCCGGTCGACTGACTGAATTGGCATCAGTTTAAGGTGCTTTTACTTTTTTTTTGTTAATTTATTTTCAGTTATAGGATTTATATTTAAAAACCCGTAACGCAAAGTTAATTACCATGCATTTTCACAATGACACGAATTTGTATCTGTTGAGCCATTGGTAATTAAGTGAGGCCTTATTACAGTGTTTACAAATTTTAAATAAAGCAGGAGGTAAAAATCACTTAAATTGTAAGCCCATTAAAATCAAACAAAAACTGCCAAAATAAGGACGCAAAATAAAATTTATGTCAACGGAGGATAATAATTATTAATTATATTGCATAGTAGTAAATCAGGATAAATACTTTTTTTAATCGTGAACCCTTGGTGTGTGATGGTGTAGTTATGAGTACGTTGGATAATCACGCCCGAGATATGGGTTCGTTTCCCAGCAGTGGGCACCTAAAAACAAGAAGTGTTTTTTCAGAGATTCAAGAGTATATCTTGTCGTGAAAAAGGCTTCTCATCTTGACCGTTCAAACTCGGCAGAATATTGCAGGTCCTCTTCTGTAGATAACACCTCACGCACATATTGTGTTGAATCATGTTGGCAGGCCTGTCGTTCAATTTTTTGAAATAGCATGTACCTACTCCACGAAAAAAGCTGTATACCGCTGTACGGTAGTTAAATAAATATTTTGTCTTATACTAAGGTGTCCCTTATTTTTCAACTTTGTTTTTTTTTTACGCATACCCTCTAATTACTTGCGACTTATAGGTATTTTTTTCTGTTAGAGCTTATAAGTTATAACCGTTAAAAAAAATATGAAGTTAATTTAATGGACGCGACTTTCGATCAAAGTATTCGTTGCAATTCAAATAAACAAAAGGACTTTTTTTTTTTTTTTTTTTTTTTTTTTTATTTTTCAATTTGTTTTATATACAATTTGACTTAAAACTAACTTATTACTAAATTAAATCATGTTGGCTCAACAATAGGGGCCCAACGTTCTTCATTTGGCTTTACATAATGCTATTTGCTAACAATATCATATTAATGTTTTCTTAATCTAATTTATGATTTTTTTATTATTAACTAAATAATAATTTTTGATGAGTGGGCGTTTTACCCCCTGTAGTATTGATTATTGTTCTTCTCGTAAAAGGGGGCGTTTTCGTTATGGATGATGTCTTCAAATTGATCGTCAGTGATGGCTCGGGTGTATAGATACTTGTCACTAGGCCCTAGTTCATGCTGGAGAAGTTGTTGCACTTCTGTGTTCGGATGATCTTCCAGGTTCCTGATGATTTTTCCGGAGAGCTGCAGTAAATACTTGTCCAATGGTATTAACTTTGCTTCTTTGTACAGATTCCTTGTTGGTATATATTTCTTCGTCAGTGTGTTACGGTACAGTCCAGTGCAAATGCGGAGCATCTTTCTTTCAAAAAGCTTCATCTTTTTCATTGTTGTAGGTGAAATAGTAAACCAGATGGGAAAGGCGTAGGTCAGAACGGGTCGGATAAGTTGTTTGTACACAAGCAGCTTGGTTTTCTTACTTAGTCCATTTCTCCTCCTGAGAAGCGGATGGACCAAGTACAGACAATAGTTGGCTCTCTTCAACATCAAGTCCGCATGCCTTTTGAATTTAAATTTGTTGGAAAAGTTGATTCCCAAGTACTTCGTTGATGATTTGACAAAAGGACTTAATCTTAGTAGGCGGTTAGTTCACTTTTTGTTTTCCATTGATATAACGACACTTGTAATCGTTTTGTATTGTCTTTGCAGAGAAAAAGTGAACAAAAATTTGTTATATTCGTCGGAAATATCCACTAACAAATTACAGGTGAGAAACTATCTTCAAAACGTCAAGTATTAAAAGTGTTGTTTTTTAATATTCGCGGGGTTAAATTAACGGTAAGTGAAAGTGCAAACCTCGTTATTCGTGAGTGTTTAATATTTTGGGAAAAAGCACGAATACCCCCAAAAACTGTTCCCAATTGCGTCAAGAAACTTATGAATCTGAAGATCAGACCCCCAGGTGCGATGCATGAAGCAAGATGGATGGCAAGGGCTATTTATTCCCTCAAAATATATTTGGTACAATAACAGATAATATTAAACAAAAAAGAAAGACAAGGCCTTAAGGATGTTTGTGTAGGTACATGTTTATTGT
Organism: Chrysotoxum bicinctum; assembly: GCA_911387755.1. NCBI lineage: Eukaryota > Metazoa > Arthropoda > Insecta > Diptera > Syrphidae > Chrysotoxum > Chrysotoxum bicinctum. Next base: position 267,179,697 of record OU426987.1, read on the forward strand.
CACATCTTAGTTAAACCATGGCATGAATGTAATTTGGCGGTGAAGGCACCCTATGAAGATATTAATTTTATAAAAATATTAAAAGCCTACGAACGAGTAGATTCATCAATTTCCAAGGCAGCTCAGCTCAGCAAATATCTCAGCACTTATACTCTATTTAACTGAGGAAACTATAATTTTATCTCTTTTTGATGATGGTGTTAATTTACAAAAAAAATCTAAAATGGTTAACAACGTAACAAAGGAATTTCATTCTGAAACCACAAAACGATATGTTCCTTCACATGATGAGATGTGGTTCTCATTATATAGTAATTGTTTAAAATGTTTATACATATATATTTCATGTAGCAATTATTTTGAATATTATTTCAGAAAAAACTCTTGATGATTTTGTAACTGCAAGGAGTAAAAATATGTTTTCTCGTCTGCAACTTAATGATAAGTTCCTTGAGTTAAGTCCCTCTACTTGGGAAAAGGACAATCTTTACATAGATGCAAAACAAAAAGCTCTTCAATTAAGAGCTGTTGACGATGCAGCAGAAAGAGCTGTAAAGCTCATTCAAGATTTTAACGGACTTATCACTGCAGAAGAAGGGCAAAACCAATACCTCCTAAGATGTGTACAGGAGCATAGAAAATTGTAGCCTGACTGCAAAAAAAGATACATTCAAGAGAAAATACCCTCAGTAAATTTAAAACTTCTTATAGTAAAAATTATTTCGTTATTTATTAAAAAAGTAAACAGAATTAAACCAAACACTCAAAAATTTTCATAGCCTTTTTATAAAAATTTTCAAAATTAACATACAAGTTATTAATGTTAATTAACTTATTTGAAAATCTGCCTAGTATAGGAGAAAACTTTGTACTATTTAATTATGGATTTGGTGAAGTATTGATTTAAATAGCTTTTAAAGTCTTAAGTCCACAAGGAAAGTAGGTTAACATTCTAAATCATTAAGCTGAAAGGCTTTTTTTAAAATCAGAGCAGATAATTTGTAAAACTATTTCTTTTCTTGCCATAAATTTAAAGCTGTCAAATCAGGTCTGCCATATTTATTTGTTTTATAATGTTTCCCCTTACTTCTCATGACATTTTATTGCGTGAGTGGGACAGAGGACCCAAAAGGAAGTATACATCCTTTAAGCACGTAAAGCAGGTCGATAAGATACTGCCAAAAAAAAAAACGTGTTGGGCACACCACGTAACCACAAGACGATTGAAAATATTTTCTGAAAAGGTTTTATATGTTATTCTTATTATATTTCGTCGCACAAAGGATTTTATTAACACTTCAAAAATTCTAAAAGCAAAATCTTTTAATCATTTTCTCAATATGAACCTATATGGATTCGATCCCAAATTATCTCATTTCCATAAAATTCACACAATTATTGAAATAAATTTATGTAATTTGAATTAATTTAACATGGAAGTCGGTGGGATATGACGTCCACACACACCCAAGTGAAATCAATTCCTTGCGTTCAACTTTAGTTTAGGTCTGATGAAAACGTAGTATGAGGGACAAAACACTCGACTTTTTTACTAAAAAGTACAATAAATTCCCTATCCATCGATGAGAATTACCTGAATTTTGAAAATTTAAATAGATTCCCATGTAGAAAGAGATTTGAGGTTATGAGTGCTCTTAAATAAAATAAAATACACGACTGGATCGAACGTACTTCCACTTATGTAAAAGTGCTTTGGAAATCAAAAATTGTTTATAAACAAAAAAACATGAACTTACTTAGAAAAAAATGAATTAAATTGACGTCTGATTTCTAAAAAAGTATGAATTACACAAACAAAGCTTAAAAAATGGTTTTATTATTAAATTATTTTTCTATATAACAAATTTCTTTAAAATGTATCTAACAAAATGTGAATTTTATGTATTTAATAAAAAACATTTTCGGAAATAATTTCAAAAACTAATTATTCACTCGTTTTCAATATTTTGATTTAAAAAAAAATTGATTTTTTTTTATTTAAATCCAAAAAAATAATTTTTCGAATATCTTAAGACAAAATATTATTAACTTCCGATAGGGAGTTATTGTAATCGGTCCGATTTGTCAATTTGGAATTTTTGACATTTCTCGACGTTTCAAGGTCTCTAGAGGCTATATCAATCATTTTTAGAGAGATGTCTGTGTGTGTGTGTGTACGTACGTTCGTACGTTCTTATACCATTTTTCGTCGCCGATATCTCAAAAACGAGTAAAGATATCGGCTTCAAATAAATTTTGTTTAATAGATAATAACTTCGAAAGAGGCTGAAAGGGCGTTTATTAAAATTCAGTAAGTAGTTTTTTCACTATAACGGTTTAAAAAAAAAATAAAAATTTTGGTTAGATTCAAATATTTCACGAAAACATAATGCTATTCACTTCAAATAAAATTAAATGTACTCATTATAAGGTCATACAGATTTCGTATGAATTTGGAAAAAAATGAACATACCGTTATTTTTTTAAATAAAAAAAACTGAAAAAAAAAATTTCATAACCCAGATATTCTAAGAACGGAAAACAATTTGAAACTCAAAATAATTTTATTTTACGAAAAATAATGTGTTTGATAACTGATGAAAATTTCAAAAAAAATCAGTTTACAGTTTTTTTTACAAAAAATAAAAAACTATATAAAATTCTATTGAAAATTGGTAAAAATTGTTTTTCGACTCAAATTTCTCGAGAACTAGTAGTGATATTGACTTCTAATTTAGTTTATTTTATACATAGTATAATTTTGAACAATTGGTAAAATGTTGACAAATATTGAATCAATAGTTTTTTTTTTTAAATAAAAAAACTATTAAAAATTCTAGTGAAAACTAGTTAAAATTGTATTTCAAGTCGAATTTCTTGGGAATGAACACCGATAGTGCCTTCTAAAGTATGTTGTTTTATAAATCGATACCTTCCCGTAAGAATGTATACTAAGCGTCATTTCTAAAATTGCTCAGGAAACGAAAAAAACGAAGAAAGTTCTAGTTGAATCATAGTGTGCTAAGAGACAATTTTGGTTAAACTAAGTGACATCTAACAAAATTTTTTGTTGCTCGCGACAATGAGATCTTTATTAATGTCGCTTAGCATAATTTTTTTGGCAGATAATACAAATTTCAGGGGGCAACATTATTTTAATGAGAAAACATGGCAGTTGATAAATTTTTTTATTTGTACTCTAGTTTCCTTTTCATGCATAATAGGTTGGCGTAACCCAGGCCAAAACGTGGCCCTTAACATATAGTATATTTCCTCATCAAAAAGTCATTTTCGAAAAAAGTGTCGCTTAGTACATTCTTACGGGAAGGTATCGACATAATACAATTATTAACATATGGTTAAATTTTTACAAGTATCGAATTGACAGTTTTAACAAAAATATAAAAAAAATCTACTAAAAAGTGAGGGCGAGCAATGATATTGACTTTGCCATTATTTAATTTTATACATAATACAATTTCTAACAAATGGTTTATATTTGACATATATATCTAGTTTAAGAGCGGATATATTTTGTAAGTACCCTTCCATCAATAAACAAACCATTATCTTTTATATTTGAATATTTCGTTTTTAAATTTTTTTCAATTAAAATGTTTGGAACCGAAATAATAAAGTAATTTCTATAATATAATACATAATTTTATAATTTTATTATCAACTTAGTTTTTAGAAGAATGTATGTACTGTACATACGTACATATATGAATAAGGTTGTTCAGTTGTACCCAAGTCCCACATATTCAAATTCCATTAATAGCTATGGTAAAATTGAAGAAAACGTCACAATATGTTTTTATCTAAATATAAAGTTTTCAAGACCACAAATGGGAAGTTATCAGTGTGGGTCGCACCCAGCCTCTTTTTTTAAATTGAATCGAGCTCCTGCTGTACAAAAACTTTGGTCAAATTTGGTTGGGCGGTCAATGAGAAAATCGAAGATCAAGAAAACTTTTGTATGACAGGTATCGTTAGTTACATTTTTCCTTAAAATTTGTTTTTAATAAAATATAGTTCATGCGTGTAATAGAACACTTATTTTTTTGTCATCAAAATCGTCAGAGCTGTTCTGGAGATTAATTAGATTTAGCCTTAGGTTGAGGTACAGTAATACTGAAAAATGTTTTTAACATATATGTATCTATATACTAAATTTTCCTTAAAGTTCTTATAAAAAATGTATAGCAAATTTTAAGTATTTAATGATATACATTTTGGGAAATTATTTCAAAACTTAATGGCTTACCCGTTTTTAAGATACTAAATTTAAAAAAAAAATTTTTAAATCCAAAACAAATATTTTTTCGAAGAATTTTATATACTAATTTTTTTTCAAATTCACAGGAGCTCCTGCGTAAAAACTTTGATCGAAAGTTATATCATAGTTACCGTTGATAACGTCATGCCTATAATAGCACACTTTATTCTTTTTATCAGGAAAAATGATATCATACAAAAATAATGAAGATATGAAATACGAAAATTATTTCGGTTCAAGGGGAGTGATTGCATTTATTTCAATTGAAAGCTCAAGTGACCTCAACTACCTAGGCGAAACGTCCCGTTTCAATTGAAATGATACAAAAATATTTTTTTGATTTAAATACAAAGAAAATTAAAATTATATTTGAAAATTGAAGATCTTGGAATTTTGTGGACGATAATTTTAAAATTATTTCCGTCAATGTTTATAGCTAACTACTTAAATCTTATTTCAATAATTTTTAAGGAAATTTGTATAAAATGTATGTATTTATTTATATCTTGAGCGATGAAACTTATTTTAAGCTTAAGGGATTTGCCAATATAAAGCAAGAAACCCAAAAAAATTCCAAGATACTTAATTCCATCGACAAAAACTGAGGACATGGTGACGATCTTATGCCGGATTGGACTACATTTTTTGTCGGTGAATAGGTCAATATTGGTTGCCATGTTGGAAGCAGTGTTGGCAACGTAAGTTACTCCGAGTAAGTTACCCATATAGTTACGCGTAACTATTTGTAATTAGTTACGTCTCATTTTTCGCGTAACTAATGTAACTTATGTAACTAATGTAACTAATATAGCTAAATTACTGGCTCGACATTTAAAAAATAAACAATAACATTTATAAGTACACAAAAACATTTATTCAATAAAAATAAAATGCACGACTGGGTCGCACGAACTTGCTCCTATGTAATCGACTGTGAATTTTAAAAACGAATGTTATTAGAGAAAATTGTTTATAAGGATAAAATTAATTTTTAAATTCTTTTAGTAGTAACAGAATGCTATGCAAATATGAATTTATGCAAGAACAAAAATTATAAGTCCTTGTAGTGGTTTCTTTAAAAGAAGCTTTTATATACAAACTTTTTAAAAGCTTTTTAAGAAAAAAATTTGGTACGCTAATTTAAAGTTTTTATTATTGTTCGAATAAAAATTAAATTTACGAAAAGAAATATTGACCCGTTTCGGAGATAACGAATTTTCACAAAAAAGAAAAAAATAGATTTTTTTTCAAAAATTCAAAAAATATTTATTTTTAAGTATTGAAATGCAATGTGTTTTAGACTTTTTAGAAGCTTCTCTATAAAAATTTTCATTAAGATCCGTTATGTGGATAATGAGAAATTCAAAATTCGAAAAAATGGTTCTATGGTAGGTACAAGCTGTAATATCTTAATTTCAAAATTTTTTTTATTAAATTACAGATCGTAAAAATTAATTGAAAGAAAAAAAATTTTATCAAAATTCTAGGCGCCGTTTTCGAGAAAAATACGATTTTTGAAAGTCATTTTTTTTTAATTTTTTAGCATTTGTATGGTAGGTACCTTTATTTTTAGGTAAAATAAAAAATTTTATTTCACATTTTGTAGATCATATTGAGAAACTTTTATTTATCAAGTTTAAAAAAAATCTAGCATGGGGTTTTCGAAATATTGAGTTTTGAAAAAAAAATTTAAAAATCCAAAAAAATTTTTTTTGAAAATTTGAGTACACAATTCTATTTATGTTTTTGAGGAGCTTTAACAAAAAAAATGATCAAAATCGGTTGAACCGTTTTTGAGCAAATCAAAAACAAAAAAAATGGTTCCATGGGGGGTACCCTCAATAACCATTTTTCGGAAAAATTTTTTCAACCAATACCTAGATTTAATTAAATGAAATTTTTCTGTATCTTTATTTTTAAAATCTGTTGAACAGTTTTTGAGAAAAAAAAATGTTTATAAAATTTCGAAAAAAATTCGTATGGGGGGTACCGTTATTTTTGGTCTTAAAAAAAAAAAAGAAAAAAACGTGTGGGGGAAAAAAATTAAAAATGATATGTATCTACCAAGTTTAAATAAAATCGGCCCAGTCGTTTAGCCTGTAGTCGAACAGACAGACAAACAGACAGACAGACAGACAGACAGACAGACCAGACAGACAGACAGACAGAATTGCGAGACCCACTTTTTTAGTCTTCGCTATCATCGTAATGTCAACTTTGATCAAAATCTCGAGTTCGATTTTTTTTACGAATGCATAACTTGCCTTATAGTACCTATAAGTCGCAAGTAAAAATAACAAATAATAAATAAGGAAAGATTATAAGGAATTCAGAGAATAAATGTATGTAACCCAAACACATATACATAGGTATTAAATTAGTTGAACTCGTCAAAGTCTTCTACAGATAGATTAATGTCTTTCATTCTTAAAGTTCCATAAAGAAACATTAATTTTTTGGAACGTTCGAAAGACAGCCGATTGCGATTCCTCAAAGGGGTGTGAATCAATGACTATTTCGTTCTATTTCTGCGGCCGATGCGGGAATTTTAAGCAATTTTACTGCAAGCTTTGAAAGATTGGGTGTATAGAAGTCGGCTGTCTTCCAAAACAAAATTGGATTTTCAATTTTTTTTACATATACCTAAGGTTTTAAAACTCCGTCTTTGGATTTAAAAATATCGCATTCGTTGAGACCATCAGAATTAAAAATTTTTAGAAGAAAATTATTAATTTGAAAAAGATAGCTACATATTCTCTAATTTATCGTTAGTGTAAAGGGCAATGTAAATAATAAGATGTTAGTGCATAAACATTAGGGGAATTATTAAGACGAGATTTGTAGAGATTTACAAACTGTGCTGGAACTTTTAGTTCGAACCAAAACTTGACAGCGTCAGCCAATGAAGTTGTTGACTGTTGGCAATTATTTATTAATTGACAAATGGGATCGAACAACTCAATGTTTTTTTTTTTACATTCTCGATAAATTCTTCGTCAAATAATAATTTGAGCACTTCTGGTTTCATTTTATTAAATTCCGCTGCGACCATTTTCATTGGAATCAAATTATTGATAAGGCATACGTAGGAATCCCTGTATGAACACCATCGAGTTTCACACGGTAGCTTTATTTTGGTTCCTTTTTTATTGATTATCGCCTGTTCAAGATCTGGTTGTTTAAATTGTTTTGAAATTGTGGTGACTTTGTCATTCAGTTTAACGTCAAGCACATCTTTTGCTAACAAATTCCCAGTATGGCTATTACAAGTTGAGTGCCATACGACAACGACATGCTTCAAATTTTTTCCCATTTTCAGCATATTGCTTGCATTGTCGGAAACGACGGCATAAACATCAACGTTGAAGTACTTTTTAGCCAAATCTATAGCTTCGCAAACAATCTCTTATAAAACGTGACTTTTTGCTTCGAATTTTATTTTGATGTGAAGATTTTTCTGGAGAAATGTCAAAAACATAGATTAATTACATTAGTTACGCGTAACTAATTAAAATTTGTAAAACTCGCGTAACTTACCAACACTGGTTGGAAGACTATTTTTGAATTGTATGGAACTGTTGCCATCTGTGATATATGTATACAGGGTTTCAACAAGATAGTACCAATTTGCGCACAGCTGATAAAAATAAGGAAGTTTGGTTATCGTATTACGAGTATCTTAAGAAATGGTTCCTACAAGCCGCCAGCCCGCTCTTGCAATTGAACGCCATTGGATTTCTTTTTAAGGAGTACCGTTCAGTTCTGGGCTTATATCAAGAATACGCGTGGAACAATGTTACTAGATCTGAGGAGCAATATTGGACACGAAATTGACTACGTTCTGGCCGATATGGACGAGTCGCGGAAAGTTGTCTCCAAAAATCGTTCGTAGCAAACGCGCTCGTAATGATGGTATGAACAACATCGAATTGCATACATTAATTTTACATCAGTCAAGTTAAAGTCTTAAAACTATTTACAAAACTCGAAAACAAATTGCATATAGACAAAGGCGATGAGTTCAAGAGGGATCGCCGGGTGAAACCCCAATTTTTGTCAATTAAATGCTAAGTTCAATCACAGACTTAAAGCCTCCTTATTCAAGTTCGTACTGGCCTTGTTCTGTCAAGTTCTGTTACCGGCAAAATGCGTAAGTTGCCAGCATAATTAAATTCGAACTTCAACCCGAAAAGAAGGGGATTAAAAACGCTAGAATGGGAATTTAAGCTCATAAAAACATTGGCGCGCAAAACAAAATCAAAACAAAGTCAAAACAATACCTCTTTCTCCAGATGGTTAAATTCATATCCCCAATTTCAATTTTTATTTCTCGTTTTGCGTGCACAATGAATTAACCATCATTAATTATTATGCCATATTTTGGGGAGGAAAACATGGAGTTGAAAACCCTATTTGCAGTACTATTTATGCCTTAAATATGAATTAATATGTACAATTTTGTACGCTGAAATTTAAGTCCTCTTTATGTGTTGGGTTGTGTGTGTTTGGGCTTTGCAGATTATTATTTCGGGGAGCTTACGTCCATGTCGCGTCGTCGTCGTCCTCGAAATCGGCTAAGGGTTGTTGCCATGCATTTTTATCTTCACAAGTAGTTGAATCCTTTTTAAGTTCACAATTGAAGCGGCGATTGCTTTCGCTACCATTTTATCTTTGTTTTGGTTATTTTTTTGCAAACAAAAATAATACAGAGGAGGAGAGGTAAATTGAAATCACACAGACTAAAAAACAAGTCCGATTTTTTGTTTGATTTTTTTTTTTTTTTTTTTTTTGAACTCGCGAGGGTGTAGAGCGAGTAGAAGGAAATTAAATCAGAATTTTGCCTTCCTGTTTTTCCATCCGTGTAGAGTAGGTAGCGTGGTGGACTTCATTATAATAATTTTGGATGGTGGGTGATTTCATTAAATCTTTTTTATGAGATCAAATAAAAGGAAAAACTCTAGCCACCCGCAATGGAATAAATGATGAGTAAACGACGCGTTTCTGACATTTCCGATGATTACAATGTTTTCAGTGGAAAATGATAATTTTTTTTTTTTTATTTTTTCTTCCTCATTTTATTTTAAAATTATTCCAAATGCAGGTTGGGTAAGGTAATTGATAAAATTATCCCTGGGTAAGTTCATTATTTTTCAGTCAAAAGTTTTCGGTTGTCTGCGCATTTTTGACAGGAACATACATTTTTTTGTATTAATTATTCATTTAACTTTCGAAATGCTTACAGGTACATTATTAATGATTTTTGATGAGTGCATTTTAATCCTTTGGTTGATAAGAAAAAAAATCGCTTTGGATGTTCATGGAGTCGAAAAAATTATTTTTTTAATCCGTCATTAGCTATTTGCAGATTATTTTGTGATGGTTAATGTTAATGACTTGAAGAAGGATAAATTATATTTTGTAGGTACATACATATACAAATACGTCATTGAAGAAAATCTTTTGTGAAAGATAGAAGTTGGTAAGTTTGTGTTTTTGTATTCATACATACATATTGCACTCCTACAAAACGCTTTAAGCACGCTAACAAACTGGGAAGAGCGGTGTGGTCTGGGAGTCCATTCTCACAAAACAGGAGCCGTCGTATTCTCTAGAAAATATAAAATTCCTCTTTGGAGTAGACTTTTCGGGAGTGCGTTAAAAGACACTATTCTTGGTGGATGTATAGTCTTAATCAAATATTCCCCCGAAACTTTACAACTCTTGATTAACAGGGCGTATGACTACTGTCAATTATGGAACCTCATCGTCAGAGCAAAAAAACATAACCATCCTTTTATCATAAAATTAAAAATATCTCAACTAAAAAAAAAACACTCAATGGCAATAAAATAAACATAACATTTAACATAGAAACTATTCAAAATCGCCATTTACTTTCAAGATCAATAATTTTTGAAAATTAGAGTCTGAAAGGGATCCACGTATCGGAGCATTAAGCATTCCAGCAAATGAAAACAGCCTTCCCACAGCTGCTGAAGATGGAAGTGGTGTGTTGTATCTTAGAAACGTTTTCCTTAAAGCGGGGTAGTTGTTTAACATTTCGAAAGATGTTGTTTGAGCCAGATATGAATCATACTCATTTCCTCCCGCTCCCTTCAAGTTATAATTTGAACCACTTCCAATTTCATGCCTGCATTACTTTCAATGTATTCAAAAGACTCCATGACTGCAAAGAATGTAAAAGACTTTTAAAACTCTTCCAAGAATGCAACCAGTTAAAAAGTATTGCATTCTTTTAAATTCTTTAAGTCTTTTGACTGCTCTAGACGATTGGCTTACTAAAGACTCCAGAATTAACTGGGACTTTTTTTGTAAGTTGAAGAACTGCGTATGCATTCCGAATATTCAGTTAAATGAATTGGACGCATAACCAAATGAATGCATTCCTTACAGCTCTGCTCATCGTCAACATAGGCAAGTCTAAAGTAATGATTTTTAGAAGAAGTGGAGCAAGCACTGCAACGAATGAAAACGGGAAATTGAATTGAGAAAACATAGAAAGTATAAACTAATAAGTTTATTTTTTGAAAAACTTGAGTACGAAAAAGCATTTGAAGGAAAAGCTGCAAAAGGCAAAAAAAGGAATTAATAATATGTATTTGGAAAAGGTGTTTTATGAACAAAAATATAGGACATAAGGCACTTCAAGCAGTTTTGGAGACCAGTCTTTACTATGTATATCACAACCTTGAGCATGTTACAAGTTTGATGTAGTTGAGCAGCTCCTAAGGGTATTACGTGAAAAAATATTTCATTTTCCACTAAACAAATTATACGTCATTATGTTGGAGACGGGCTTATCACCTTTATTCATAAAAAAGCTCCAAACGGACTATTTGGTTAAAGTCTTAAAGATGCCTGAAACCCGGCTTACCAGCAAAGATAGTATTCAAAGCTATTCAAGATAGAAATATCTGGTATGGAAAGTGGTTGGAACTAGCGCAGGGATGTAATTTGAATTTGAACATCGACATCGACATCGAAGACATATATAAAACATAGGCAACTAGCAGCGAAATAAATCTCTACGAAATAATAGGAAAAGTATAAGAGCAATTCAGAGTAGAATACTTAGCTGAAGCATCTGCATCATTGTCTAGATCAAACCACAGCCCGACAAAAATTACTTCCACGATTCAAACAGTGTTCACATGCTTGATACAATGGTCAGGCTTTGGAGTAAATTACTAAGCTTGAACTATATTCTTCATGGGTCTGGCTTACCATTGGAATGCAGCACATGTAGCGGAACGAGAAAACGTTATTCATTTCGTTAGAAGATGACAAACTCTTATAGAAACGAAATAATGAATGAGATGGATGTTCCACTGTCGCTATTCAATCTCTGGATTTGATCTCTTTCGATGGGGCATGAGTTCAATATTCATCTCGGTTAGGTGGCAAAGCATAGTGACATGCTCGGAAACTGTAACACCGACGAAATCGGCAAAAGTAGAACTGCATTACCTATATTACCTGATAAGTCTAATATAGGTATACAAATCGCTACATGCAAACTTATGCTTAAACCAGATGCTATAGAGAGGACAAACTATCACAACTACTATCACAACCTGATGACAAAACCCATCTGATGAATACTTGATCTTAAATAGATTGCACATCTGCTCCGTGATTGGTAACATAACCGTACACTGCCTAAAAGGCAAGCACGCAACTGGGATTGACGTTTATTCAAACGATATTGAAGAATCTGTAAGGACGAGGAAGATGTAAAATCCGTTCGTCATCTTTTATGAAGATATCCTGCTCTATACCATAGACGTGGGCTCAATCTTGCGAAGGTTTACTTCGTGGAACTTAGTGATCTTATTGATATAGACATTTGAAGTCTCTCTTCCTACATAAGGAGCTCCAAAATGTTCAACAGTAGGACCGATGTGTTTCAGTTAAGACAGCTGGAAGCCATTTCTACGTTTCCTTACCTATTCTTCATATTACCATATTTCATCTTTAATAGTAAATGATTTAAAAATATAACACATAGATACATAGGTTTTGTAGACAAATGACCATATTTCAATTTTTAATCTAAACTGATTTTAAAACCAAATTGAAAGATACCAACAATTTTTTTTCCATGTACTTCAATCGAAGTTAATGCATGAAGTTTGCCTGGATATAATACTTAAAAGATCAAATCTGCACACCCCCGACATTTCAACAAGTTCGGCTTCAATAAATGTACTTCTATTTGTGTCTAAATATTAAAATCTAGAGTTTTTAAGGTCGAAATTAAGAGATATTTTGAGAACCAAAAACCGAATTTTTTCTAAGTCTATAGAGCTTCTTGCCGCGTGCTAAAAATCCATACGAGCAAAGGTGTACACATTCAAAATAAAGTAAAAAAAAAAATTGACAATTGCTAAAAAAAATCAAAACACATTCAAAATCACCCAACCAAACTTTATTGCCAAAAAGAACACAATGGCTGTCCGTTCTTTTGTACGCTCGTCTCTCGAATAAATGTTCAAAGGATTTTTTCTGACGGGTCCTCTTAAACATTCTCGTGCATTGTCTGTTCTAGTTTGTTTGATGGCGTGCGTGAGCTGGATGAATATCAACTTTGTCGTCAACACTCCTACGGATATGTATGTATGTATAGGTCTGTACCTCTTCCTATGTTTTTTTTCCTTCTGGGTTAGAATAAACTAACGCGATGTTATGATACCTCGTGAAAAGTTTCAGAAACCTTTGTTCCGTTATATCTCTTTGTGAAACTTCAGCGAATAGATTCGTTTTTTTTTTTTTTTTTTTTGTGATGATGAAACTGGCAGAAGACCACACTGTGAATAAGATTGATGTCTTTTTTATGGAAAACAAAAACAATGAAATTCAAAACGCTGCAGCTGTGAAAAATTTTAGTTTGAAATGACACTTTTTATTGGTGCATTTCTTGTTAAACTCCATTTTTAAAATCAATTAATAAAGATCACAGATTTGAGTTACTCTTTTCAAAAGTGGGTTATATCATGGTCATAGAGATCAATTTAGAGCTTAAGCACACAACACATTGAACAGGGCTAGTAAGAGGTGGCCAGATAAAAACTATAAGAACAGAATTTTAATAAAACAACAACGGTGTGAAATATGAAATTGATTGAAGTTTAATTTTTAATACACATTCATGCCTCAAAAAGCCGCCCGACTTTGCTGGCAGCGGCTTAAGCTGTCTCGAATGTTGGCAGCCAGCTCAGCTCGTCCAACGTGGTTTGCTTGTTAGTGAAAGCTAAGGACTGACTTGACGTCTCTTTAGAGTAGATAATCGAATGGGGTCATTTCGCAAGATCACGGCGGCGGCCTATTGATTAACGCTGACATTGAGATGTGAGCTAGTAGCAAAATTTCTCCTTAACAACTTTCAGCGTTTCGTCACTTGTAAAAGGTTAATTAAAGTTGAACTTAAATTGACTTTTATTTCAATAAATATGTATGTTACAATTAAAGCTTAGTCTAAGTCATAATCGATATGGCCATCTATCGGGTTGACAACATATAAACTAAGGTTCTTGTATTATTTAAAAATCTCCTTCTATAATACGTTTTCTATAAGCATATGGAAATTTTTGTATTGTAATTTATTTGTAATATCATATATAAATTTGAATAAGACTAATGGCTGCCGGTTAGTTGTAAATACAGGAACATTACATAATTCCATTTCTGAACTAGAAATACAGAAAGGAAACGGTATTATTTAACTAAAAATACATTGACATGAATCGACTTAGAAATTGATAGGACTTCATCTAATGCTGAATAGCTATAACGAAGCAGCCCAAGAATTTTATTTAATAAAGTTGAAATAACTTAGCAGGAATTTTTCAGAGATATCATATTAAATTGGAACTCTGGTGATATTAAATAAGAGAAAATTATTCCACTCAGATGTGTGGTATTTTCGTGGATTCAACTTGAATATTTGACCTTCTTCCAACAGCTGGAGTTATTACACTGCGTCATGGCCACCTACACTATAAATCTAGTTCATTAATCTCGAAATAGAAATATTTTAAAATTAAAAATAAAAATAAAAAACATTTAAATATTTTGCACACGTTCCAAAATAAAATATGGTATAGTATTATATTTAGTTTTTTTCGCGTGGTAAACATACTGCCGGTGATAAAAATTCGATGATGCTAATAGAAATTAAATAGAAAAAAAATAAAAATAGAGGGCCAAGACCTAGCTCTCTAAAAATATTCCATCGTCAGTATTTATTTGGAACTTCTCCAAAATCCTCTTGGCTTTCACTAACTCTTGTATCTTATTTAACCTCTAAATACTTCAACATTAACTTAAAGTCAACAAACAAAATATAGGTTCATGAGTAGTTTTTTTTTATTTTCGTCTAGAAAAATATGGCAATCAATCTTTTCCCAACCATCAGTCAGTTTGAAATTGAAGTGTGTTTGCATGTGCATGCATATCAATTCCGTATTGTCAGTTCAAGATGCTGATGTATCTTGGTCTGACTCTCATGATACCAAACCCAAAGCCCAAGTCCATATCATCTCTCAATGCCTTATAAGCTGTGATGCTCTGGAGCTGATGATGATGGACTTTCGGTCAACAAGAGATTCAGAACGATATGTGTGTTTGTGTTTATCATTCAATCTGTCCATCAAATGCCTGTCTCCCTGTCGGTATTGTTTGTCGTCATTTATGCTAATTGTTCCACAACACCACAAAACACGTTACAAACTCATAGTGAATCGATTGACAGTGGCAGATATTTGAACTGACAGAAGATATCAATTTATGGAATACCAATGTACTCGTATCCAAAGTTATTGAGTTCTATACATTCAATAAACCTTTGCTGCTTCAATTTTCTTATTTTTAGAAATCATTGAACAGAACATCAAATGCGCATTACTTTGTTCGAAATGACGTGTGATTTTAGTTATTCGAGCTTAATTATATCTGCTGTCATATCAGAGCCGTTGTAAATAAAATTTTGATGCCTTGCCTATAATTACGAAAATCAATGATAATAAAAATTGTAATAACAAAAATCTAATATGTTTATATCGAACTTTCTCCATTGATTGCTTTTTGGGCAAAAAATGGTTTTAAGTAAGATATCGCTCGTGAATCATAAAACACGAGTTAAGCGATCCATAATATGGTTCACAAAAAAATAAAAAAATTGCGATATCTAAAAACCTCATAAAAAAACTGTATCTATATCTCTCGTTTGTATAGAAGAGAAAAATAAAAAAAAATAAAATTCAGGTTAAATACTGTTCGCTTACGATAAACCATTCCCTATTAAGTAAAAGTGAATGCATTCAAAAATAAAATGCAAGACTGGAGGACTCAATAATTTAATGATACTCTAAACGAGAAAAATCCAATACCAACAAATGAATACATGCAGCTATGAGCCTTAAGAGTACCCCACATTCTTATTGAACTGTTTTTTCCCGTCTAGAGCAAAGTGAGATTTCTCATTCTTAAGCCCTTCCTTCAGACTTGTATCTTTGAAAAACTTAATTTGATATAAAACATAGACAATTGTTTTTAATATCCATGAAATTGGATTTATTTAAGAGATAATTATTTAATAGATATTATCGTTTAGAGTAAACGTATTGCAAAAACGATCCATAGTTTCTCGAAATTATCGCTCTAACGGACGGTTATGAGTACTCGTACCATAAAACACACGTAACGCCATATGTGTTTCTCGAAATTAACCATGTTCTTTAAAATAAATTTGCAAGCGTTGAGAAGGCGTGACTCTATTCATCACGAATTGTCAAACCGTTACAGATTCCTATGTTATTGATGGATAATAGCATCACACATACATTATATGTAGTCCGGTGTATCCCCCTGAGTATTGCAGAATCCGCATGTGCGACTGCTTACTAGGCCAAGAATATTTAGGTGTTTCCTTAGTTAACAGTGACTAGTTAGAAAGAACATAATTATTAGGATGTTGTTCATCGTTAAACCGATACAGGTTCTAAAGAAGCATTTTCGTATGTCTCAATTTTCGTCCATTTTCGTCCATATTTTTGACCTCTTAAGTTTTGATTTTATTTCAAATCACATATTCTCCTGTTTGACAAATAGACTATGATCCCGATAGGGGTGTCGATGCCCAATTTTTGCTAAATAGTCTACCTCTTCATTTCCCATGATGCCTATGTGTCCCGGTATCCAATCAAGTGTGTCAGTATTGTCTTTGGCAGGCCACCCCAGTTAAGAATTAATGGCATAGGGGTTCAACACTTTAAGCGCTTCTTGGCTAACTGATAAGATGGCAGTATTTTGGTTCGGCACATGTCCCTCTGGAAAATACTTTTAGGCTTCCCCATCGACACGCGCACACTTAAGGGGTTATGGCTACCCTTTAAATGTTTAAACACAGTGTGAACGTTTGAATAGGAGATTCCGATGAACATTGGTATTGAATGTCTGAATATTCTAATGGGAGGAAAATATAAAGGTAGTCGGACAAAACGAACAACGAACTAACAACCAATAAAGAACGTACAAATTCAAAGGAGGTCGGAAATTTCGGTGTTCGTTGTTACCCGGACAACGTGTGTTTAAAACGAAAACTGACTAAATAAACATTGTTTTGCAGTGCCGTGCAACTTGTAGGGACATTTTTGAAGGTTTTTTTTATTAATGGAGAATCAGAAGGCTTCATTATAAATTGGGGTACCTATAGGTAAATAAATAAAAAATTTTGTCAATGGGTTTTATCTTTCTAGTACGAATAATAAATAAATACTTTAGATTTAATAATAAGAGGAACATGTAAAAAAGTACGATATTATAATCACTTCTAGCGCTATTTTAGAAAATAAAACAAGATTTGTATGCTATAAATGTTTCCTTTTCAGCAACCAACCATTCGTCCAACAGAATCTTCTTTTTTCTCAACTATTAATAGGGCGGCCACTGCCAACAATGTGTTTGTTGTTAAGAACGGACTGAAAAACAAAACGGAATTAATGTAAATGCTTCTTCGTTGTACGTTGTTGAGAGAAGAACGAACAACGAACAGCGAATGAAGAACGAAAGTCTAAATGGGGTTTAAGGATGTTTGATTTCAAGCTCCATGATTAAGCTGCAAGTCCCTTGCATATGATAAGGACTTTCGTGTCTTTCACGGTAGAAGCATTATTGTTGTCTTTATGGTTTTGATGTTTAATCCCACTCATACACACGATTTACTAGTAATTGTCAGCCCTCTTTTAATATTTTCACAGAGTTTATTCAAATTTTCCTAAGGTTTGTATTCCGATGTCATCAAATCAAAATCGATGCAGCGTATGCCTTCAGAAGTAAGACTTTCTAACAATTCATCGACTACGAGACTCCACAGAAAGGGTGATTGTACCCCTCCCCTAGGACATCATGTTGTTGTGATGATTTTTTGAACACTTTGTCAAACATATGCTTCCTCCTTTTTTGTGGCTGGCATTTCACCAATTCCATTACATGCCTTATTAAGATATTATGTGGAATGCGAATAGAATCTGACAGTTCATAGCAATCAGATTGGAATTCGTGACGTCCAATTTATTTTTTCATATTTCTCATATTTTATCAATTTAATCTCAAATTTTAGGATCTTAATCTTAATTCTAAATAGTTTTCTACAATTTCGTTCAGGTTTTGTGAAGGACTTAGACTCATGAATGTTTTAAATCCTATTTGCTCTTTTATTCGTCGGTCTAAGCGAAAATACAAAATATATCTACTCTATCCATTTAAATACTGCACATTTATTTGAAGAACTTTATCGCCATAAAACTTAAAATACGTAAATAGGCGAGTTCTTGAATAAGAAAATTGATCAAAATCGATTGGTTCCTTAAATAGGAAATCATGTGTCAAATCGATTTCCTTAGTAAAGTTACTAAAATAAATATGTCACCAAAAATATATCTACCTTTGTACATATAGTAATAAAAATAGTTCAATTAACACCTTTTGTCATTATCAAAAATGTGTGTGTGTTTTCTTTTTAAATAAAATCACAAAACTTTTTAATAAGATAATTAAAAATAAACATCCTTGCAATGTTTGTCCCTTCTCTCTGTTCATGGTCATTCTAGAAACACTCACACATAAATCAAAAGAATTAATTACATATAACTCCCTTAAAAACCCTCTTATAAAACAAAAACAAAAAAATTAAATTCTTATCATTTTTCTGCACATTTGCCACATCCGTAGTTGACAAAAAAAAATAATAATCTGACACCCACATCAGCGTCACTCTGCGGGTACTTGCAATTTCGCTTCAGAAACAAAGCCTCTTTTTTTTGTACAGGGGCTCTGTTCTATGTGAAGCACAAATACGCAAACGTAAAGTATCACGGTTCCATATCACATCACGGAATGTGTTCATGGCCCTGATTTTGCACAGAAACATCGAGTGCATAAAAACATAAAATTGCATGACCCACGGACCCAGATTTGTTTTTTTTTTTTTTTTGAATTTTTAATCACTTTCTCAACTACGACGACAACGACGACGTTTTATAATTAAAACGTCACAAACATCCGTACTTTCAATGCTGCAGCAGCGGACTCATGTGTGTGTATAGGGAGGGAAGAATGAAGGCACCAGCACATAATAAATGTACGGAGAGTATAGAAAACTATAAAACTTACCTTCTGGACGACAAGTGGTGCAGCAAAATCCTTTCCACCTTGAAGACGGAATCCCCACGGTTGGGCGTCGTATCTTTGGAGTTGAATTTGCATAAGCTGGGCCATGGCTTTAATTTATCTGCAACAAAGAAAAAGGAAGACATGAAAATGTGAAATAGTCAGATTAAGTATATAGTGTTGTCCTTCCCCTAGGGAAGAGATAACATTAAAAGACTCCTCCATTTGGAACCGATCGCATTACAAATGAGGTTAATTGGATGTGTGGAGAAACTGAAACACAGACAGACAGTGAGATGTCTAAAGGTGGGCATTCAGGGCCCATATTGGATTTGTTGTTGGTGTAGCAGTGGGAATCATCTGAAAAATAAGGAGCCCCTATCCAAGCTATAGCATAAGTGACATAGAATTCCATTAACGATGGAATCATCTACAGGACTGTTTTAACTGTTTTGTTTCATTACTTTTCGCGTTACCAATGCGAAGATACATTGTTTTGGTAAAAGACAGTTAAGAGATGTTGCACGAGTATATAATTAGAAACTGTTGTGTAGTTTGTGGAATCCTGAAAGATACGCTCAGAGTGGCAGTTCAATTATGCGCATTTTAACACATTCCCGCCCATATAAGGCACTGATATCTACCTACGAACATCTTCTCTGCATATAAATATATTGTGCATGTGCATCCTCGTATAATGGTTGTTGGCATCTGGAGAGGCTGTGTGATGAAAGAAGTTCTTCGCTAATGACTTCATTATTCGAGGATTCTCATAATGGGAAATTATATCCAAACTTGAATTAGTTTTTAGATGACAGTTAGTTGAAGACTTTTAATGATGTTTTCAAGTGATGGATTTGCGTTGGGCGCCATTTAATATTGTTCAATAAGCTAGTTGTTGAGTTGCGAAGGAATCATTAAGATTATTAAAATATTCTAAGAACGACCCTTACCGATTTTAACCTAATGAGTATATTTGCTCGAGAAAATTCATAGAAATTATATTTTCGCATGGGAATTGCAATTTTAAAGCAAATATAGAAAAACGAGTTATTAAGGTTTCTTCCTTGCTTAGGATAGCTGCTATTTTTTTTAGAAAAGATAATAGATAGATGAAGGAAAAACAACCTAGAGAGAAAATATCTTTTATTTAATTTCGTTTGTTATGTGCAATCGAACTTGAGATTTTGTTCAAATATTAGATGAGGATGATAAATTCGAAAAAAGGGTTTGGCAATTTTGTCCGTCTATTCCGCTGTTGGGCTACAACCTAAATGGCTCCGTTTATTTTTCTTAAACATCGCACCTAGTCTTTATTGGTTATTCAAAGCGAACAAATTTAATTTTCTTAGGGAATCACTTCACGGATTTTTTATTTTTTAAAAAAATCGATGGGATACCTCCTGACAAGTGAAAACGCATATCTTATTTTTTCTGGAAGCGATTTTTTTTTTAAATATTTTGTGTACTGATATTAGTATGGTCTACCATTAAATAGGACCACATTTTTTTAACAAAACCTTTCAAATATTTTTTTTTTCGATTTAAATTTTTTTTAATGATTTCTGTACACTCAAGGCATTATGACCACACTTGCAAGGTTATGGTGTAAGAGTTGGCGCGCAAATTCAATTTTTAGTTTCGCTACTGCTTGGTTCGAGCAACTAAAAAGTTTGTGTTTTGACACAAACTAAACGATTGCCTACAATGAGTTCGCTATTTTGTGTAACATATAATTAGCCAAATAAATAAACCAAATAGTTCATCTGTTTTCTATAAGCAACCAAACAGTTGTGCAACTAAAAATTAAATGTGCGCGCCTAGCCTAACACAATGCTTGCGTTTAGGTTAGATGGAGAGGATTTAATAGGAGATTTCTATACATATTGGTTTAAAAAACAATGAGGGGGACAATTCAAAATATTCCACATTCTAGTACTGCCGCTAAAGACAGAACTTCTACATTTGACAGTACGTCCTCATTTAGGCTAGACGACTTTAGAGGCCGAATTTTTTGAACTTAATTGATAGAAAAAGCGATAAAACAATGAAATAATCGGTGATTTGTTTGCTATTTTCTTTTTGGCAATACTGGTTTTGACAGCTCACGCACATTTCCTGTTTTGTGTCACTATATAATTTAACCATGAATTGTCTAACAAACGAACAACGCTTGCAAATTATTGAATTTTATCATCAAAATGCGTGCTCTGTTAAGAAAGTTCATAGCGCGCTTCTTCCATTTTTTGGTCAGTTTAATCGACCTGCTGAGGCGGCTTTTCGGGCTATTGTGACTAAATTTCGCATTAAATTTACATTTCTGGACATTAAACCGCCAACACGCTTACGTAGAGTACGAACTGAGGAAAATATCGCAGCTGTATCGGCCAGAGTTAATGATGACAGTGAATTATAGATTCGGAACCGTTCGCAGCAATTGGGCCTCTGTTACTCCACTACGTGGACAATTTTGCGGAAAGATTTAGGGGTGAAGCCTTTCAAAATACAGCTGGTGCAAGAATTGAAGCCTAACGATAACGACAAGGCCGAATTTTTGGTGAATGGGCACTTGAAATGTTGGCAGAAGATCAACTTTTTTATCCAAAAATTGTGTTCAGCGACGAAGCTCATTTCTGGTTGAATGGGTACGTGAACAAGCAAAACTTTCATATTTGGAGTGAAGAGCAGCCAGAAGCATTGCAAGAGCTAAAATAAAAGGTCACTGTTTGGTGCGGATTATGGGCGAGTTCGGTGAAAAGTTTATTTCACTTTTGGGGCCGGTCAATTGGCTGCATAGATGGTACGATTTAATGCCCCTAGACATTGAAGCATTTATTTGTGAGATACCCTCCGAAATGTTAGAAAGAGTATCCAAAATTGGACTAAGCAGATGGACCATTTGAAGCACAGCCGCGGCCAATATTTGCATGAAATAATCTTCAAACATTAAATTATATCGACCGTACTACCGATTCAAATAAAGATTTCATGCATTTTTCTGAATTTTATGATTTTTTTTTTTAATTCCGATAGCTCTTAAAAAATCACTTGTTACAACCCACGGTATTCAAGAGAAACAAAATTTTCATTAATGGATATATCTGCTATACGTTTAAGTGCTCTGTTTTGAATTTCATCCAGCCCAGTTAAGAGAATTATTCTTAGCTTCGGTCCGATGTATGGCTTGTAGGTGATTGCCTGATCGGAAGGGGGCACAAATGTATTGCATCTTTTAAGAAACCTAAGCATTTGACTTTACATTTGGTTACGTTCAATATATGATCATTGATCGTCAAATATAAGAGATAGTCGGTAACACACATACCGCCTACGGAAAGCTGCTAAGGTTCTTTGATGCAAGTGTCATTGTTCGATAATAACATGGGTGGTATAAAATAGAAGACAGCTTTGTGTTTTAGAAGCATTAATAGCCCATTGTATAATACTGTCGAAATCGGAATCTAATGCTTAGGATACGCTGCCATTTAAGTTCCTCAACCAAAGAACAGGAAACAAATATGAAAAGTTAAGGGTAGAGTTGTCGGCAAAACAATGAAAAGGATTAGAAAATATGTGAAAATAAGAAAGAGTGTCAAAGAAAAAACGGAGATAGAATTGCACATGAAAATTTTCGAAAAATTATGGTTTACATTTCGAAAATATTTTCTTAAGTTTGTTTATTTCAAAAATGTCATAAATTGGTATAACGTTTAGTGCGTTGGACTGAGGGTCTTGGTTTTGAAATTCAGCAACTGCAAGAAAGTTTTTCGGGTGTTTAATGCAAGAAATAAATCCTCTAAGAGTATTACGTGTGTTAGAAAACACTGTTTAGCTGATTGAAATCAGCAGAAAATTGTAGGTACTCTCTATTTCTGTTTATTTACATACAAGAGTGGTTGGGAGTGTAAGGTCACTGGGTTTAAGCTCTCTAACAGGGGTAATAGCCTTTTTCATATATTATTTATTTCTATTTAATAAATACATACAGATGCCATCGAAATAATAGTAGTGTAAATAAAATCATTGCTAAGTCCCTGAATTTGCATGTTTTACTGGAAGAATATTCTGTGGTCAGACGAGTCCCAGATTGGGTTATATGGTGGAAAAGGATCTCGTCAATATGTAAGAAGGCCCCCAAATACAGAATATTATCCACGCTTCACAGCTAAGACAATAAAACGTGGAGAATCCAGCATAATGGTTTGCGCGTGTTTTTTCTTCTATGGTGTTGGTCCCATATATCGGATTGAAGCATTATGGATCAGCATCTTTATGTGAAGATATAATACAGGAAGTTATGTTCCCATATGCTGAAGATGAAATGCCACTGAAATGGGTCTTTGAACAAGACAACGACCCTTAAAATATGTACAAGTAAACTTGCGAAGCAGTGGTTCCAAGAAAATTGGGTTAATGTCATGGAGTGGCCTGCGTAGTCCCCAGACCGCAACCCTATAGAAAATCTTTGGTGCGATGTCAAGAAGTATGTTTCTAGTTGTAAGCCAACTACTTACATAGCTCTTTGGGAAGCTACACAGCAGTCTTGGAGGTCCATACCTGTAGAAAGATGTGAAAATCTTATTAATTCGATGCAACGTCGTTGTGCTGCTGTTATTTCTAACAAAGGACATGTAACTAAATATTAATTTAACGTTCAAACACTCGACTATCACTTATGGTAGATTTTGAATGCGCTACTATACTATTTTTTTGACCGCTGTTTTTCTATATGACTTGGATAGATTTGAAGTTATCAACTAATTTATTGAATTTGAAAATATTTTGTTTCTGAAATTAAAAGCCTAAAAAATGACTATTTACTTCTTTAAAATTAGTAGATTAATTTATTTTAGATTTTGTTGTGTTAAAAGTTTCACTACTATTATTTTTACCGCAGCTGTATGTACTTAAAATCTTGCGTACCAAAATTAATGATAAAAAAGGGTAAATTTAAAAACTGGAATCTGCATCCTTTTGAAAGTTAAAAATAAAACGAATTGAAAGATGAAATTTTGTATACAACCTAATGAGAACTTATATTTGACCCAAGTTCTCCCAAAGCTCACTTATGTAGCTTGAAAGCTTGGACTTATATCTCAGCCTAGTTCATTCATAGGTCAATAACAGATTTAGCTCTCAAATGATTGAGATTATTAAGAAAAATTATGGCTATAAGCAGCCTTCAAAATATCAAGAAAGTGTTATTAAAATCACACCTTTCGGTATATTTCTAAAAGCTTAGTTAAAGCTAAAAATAAGAAAGTCAATAAATTGAGTAAAAGTAAACAAAGATTTCGATGGTGATTATTATCCATCCCCTTGTCTCACTCACGCCATTAACCATTATTTGATCAAAGTCAAACTTCTAAGTATTTGAAAAATGGTCAGCGTCTGACCAATATCCGGTTATATTCAACTAAATTCAGTAAGTAATTGCAATGTCATTCGTACAATATGACTCAATCATTGATTGAATGCAAATAAAGTTTTATGACTAATTATTTTATAAAAGATGCCAACCGAGAACTCACGTAGGCTATAATAAGAAACCTTGTTTATTCCAAAGCAGCATGTGCCACCTATTTCTCTTCCATACTATTCTGTATAAACATCCCATTAGTGCATCGCAATTGCAGTAATTCTTTTATGAAAGTGCTTAACGCTTAGTGTGGGACCACTTGCCTCTATGTAATACCCCTTCAGGGAAATCCTTACTACACGTGAGCATTCTTGCAACCTTTACACACCCTACATGGTAGTCGTTAGAAACGAAGAAGGTGCTTAACTGCTAATGAGCATCAGGAGGCGCGTATAAATCTATCGCTTGTCGTTCGTCGTTGCTGAAGGTTTCCCTCATTTCTTTGAGTGTAATGTTTTTTTTTTCCAACTTTTTTTTTCACTAAAGAACTCTCTTTTCGAGAATCAAGTATGTCGTTTAGGTGACTACTTATGTCAATTTCAAATATGAGGCAGGAAGCCAAATGGCTAGAAAGCGTTGCTGATGATGTTGTTAATCACGTTGATGATGATAGACTCAACTACACTTCCCATGAAGTCTTTCAATTCCCTCAACGTCATCAGTATCATCAGCCAGCAAGCAACATCACTCGAAAACGCGCTGTTCGTGGGGTTTTCGAGTGACAGATGGAAATTTCTTGTAAAGTCTTTTCTGTATGCACTTTGAAGTTCGACGTGGAAATGTTGAAATGTTTTTACAAGTGTTGTTAAATAATGTTTGCATATTTTTCTTTTTTTTTTTTTTGAACTTTCTGTTGTGCGTTGTCGATTATTTAATTCTACAGAAAAGCTAGAGGAAAGCTTTAAGTGGCAATGGGTAAACATTTAATGGTATGGGAATACTAAGTAGGTTTTCGCTGATCAAAGAAGAAGAATTGACAGATGTTGAGTTTGGGGAGCTTGGGGCACCCATGATGATGTAAATTAAGGATTTCCTGGTTTCACCACAATGATGACATGAAATGTGTGTTATTGTGCGTGAGGTGTGAGGGGGTAGTATGCCTAGGTCAAAGCGACCTCGTTTTCTACTCAAACTTTGATGTTTTATTATTTATTTACTTTGAAGTTGAGATGTAAAATTTAATGCAAATGGAATATGTAAAAATTTGATAAACTTGGAAGTTCACCTTTATTTTAAACAAAACAATTTGAAAAGTTATGTTTTAAGAATCACTTAAATCTGTATTTTAAGGTGAAAGCATTCAATAGATTCAATGTTTGTTTAATATACTATTCAAAGAAGATATAGCTGCAAGTAGTCTCATATAATTGAAATTATGTTTGGGTATATTGTTCAACTATGGAAGACGTGATTTACTTATTGGATAAAGTCCCTTTGAGAGCTTGTGTTGTAAAGTTTTTAGACAACCAGGACTTAAGTGACCAACCTCTCACCATACCTGTTGGCGTCATACCAGGAATGCATGGCACCTGCAATTTTTTGCAGAACAGCTAAGAAGGGTAGCACTTTTCGTGAGAAGAGAAGCTCTTTGAGGATTTGTCACTTCCTCCACTTCCTTCCATAGTATAGTTAGTGGTTATAGGTAGGTTAACCACACCTAGTAACTAGTACACAGAATGTTTATTTTAATAAAATGCACGACTGGATCGCACGAACTTGCTCTTATGTAAAATTACTTTGGAATTTAAGATACATTTCATTAATATAAAACATGAATTTAAAATGAAATTGCCGTCTGATTTTTAGAAAAGTATGAATTTATGCAAACAAACTTTAAAAAATCGTTTTATTTTTAAATAAATAAATTTTTTATATAAGAAATTTCTTTAAAATTTTTCAAAAAAAAAAATGTAGGATGCGAATTTTAAGCATTTAATAATATTGATTTTAGGATATAATTTCAAAAAATAATCGTTCATAGGTTTTGAAGATATCGATTTTTCAAAAAAAAATTTTTTTCAAAAAAACCCAACAAATAATTTTTCGAATATTTTTATATACAATATTATTTTAAACTTAGGGGACTCCTGCTGAAAATTTTTGGTTAAAATCGTTAGAGCCGTTAATGAGAAAGTCGAAAATCAAAAAAACGGTACTATGACAGGTACCGTTAATAACATTTTTCTCCAAATTTGTTTTTTACCAAAACGTAGTCCATGTCCATAATATCACACCTAATTTTTTTTTATCAAAATCGTTAGAGCCGTTTTCGAGATAAATAAGATTTTGCATTACGGGTGTATGGGGGGTACCGTTAGTTTTAGAGCTAAAAAAAAAATTTCAATTTCCCCTCTAGGGAATCACCGAAGACCCTTAACTACCGAGTTTGAAGAATATAGGTCCAGTGGCTTAGGCTCTAGATCGAGGTACAGACATACAGACATACAGACAGACAGACATACAGACAGACAGACGGAATTGCCGGACCCACTTTATTCGTCTTCGCTGTCATCGTTATGTCAACTTTGATCAAAATCTCGAGTTCGATTTTTTTTCCAAATGCAGAACTTGCCCTATAGTACCTATGTACATATATCGCAAGTAAAAATACTTGATGCAGTTTTCGATATAAGCTTTTTCTTAATCGTTGTATTAAAGAGAGGCAAGAGATTGAAAATAGGTTTATCATTAACTTATGTGAATATCGGGTTTTATTTTTGTAAATAATTTAACCACCGAACTATATTTTTATTCAATTAAAAATCTTGGAACCACTTATAAAAGACAACAAAAATAGTAAATTTTGTGGTCAAAAATATAATTTGTAATATTTATAAAATATGCTTGGAAAAAAATGTATTGGTAAAATATACAAATTTTTACAATAAAATATTTTCAGACTTAGAGAAAGAACTAAAACTTAGAAACAAATTATAAATAGAAACATAGTGATCCTTTCGAGAAAACCTTTTCCAGCACCACCCCCGACATGAAACATGAAGGAACCAAACACTCGGGATTCTTATCGTAAGCCGTATATCCCAAGCACGCATACTATTTTAGAATCTTGTTCAGTGAGCTTCTTGAAGAGGAGTCTAAAGGAGTCAAAGGAACATTCTCCTGAGCACATAATCTATGGAACAAAAATGTCGGAACTCTCGAGGAAGGACCCTGTGCAATGAGCCAGTTGAAGAAGAGTTTAAAGAAACTAAACAGTCCAGAACCCTTACAGGGAACTCTTGTTCTTAGCATTTAACTTAGGGAAGACAGCGCGGGTAGAATTCTCGAAGGAGCCTTGTTCTGTTAATTACTTAAGGAAGAGACTAGTAACTGCAAATTTTTCCATAAATACTCAATTCTCTCGTTATTATTTAGTCAAAAGCTTAAGAACCGAAGGTTTTAAGCCCTCTAGTTAAAAAAACTGAAATTCATGAAACTTTTTTGGTTTATATTTTACTCGTAAGACTTCAATTTTGATATTAATTTTATTTTTTGAACGAATTTTTAATCGAAATACAATATTACTTTAGGGAATATTTAAAGAGGGAATTTCAAGAGAATTTGTGTGACAAAAAGAAAAATGGTTAAAATATATTAACTTCCTACTCGTAACATTGGATTTTGTTTTTGAAAAGCTTGAAAATAGCGAAAAGTTCAAAAACGTATTGGGTGCTAACTCGATATATATAGTATCTGTTTTTTGACCAATTTTATGTATGGAAATAATGAAGGACGTTATGCATTTTGGAAAAATAATACAACAGAGAAAGGGGCATTCCATCTGGACCGGCATTTTTATTTTCCGAGAGATCAGATATTTCTACTTCTCATAAAGTAGGTGCAGAAAAACATATTTGACCTAAAGTTTGAACTAACTGATGTGTCTTTGTTTTGAATAGCTTAACCAGAAGATCTCAGCAAATGCATCACAAATGTTTGGAGATTCGAGTAAGTTGAACATAATAGCAAGACTTAATATTTTTCGACTGCAAATTCAAATACTTTATAACTTTGCCGATCTTAAGGACTTCAGCCATTCTTACTCAAATACGGAAAATGCTGACCAAATGCCTGATACTGTTCCCACTACGTCCAATACTATTGTAGCAATTTCACCAATATTACAATATCA
Source organism: Chrysotoxum bicinctum (assembly GCA_911387755.1). Taxonomy (NCBI): domain Eukaryota; kingdom Metazoa; phylum Arthropoda; class Insecta; order Diptera; family Syrphidae; genus Chrysotoxum; species Chrysotoxum bicinctum. The sequence continues at coordinate 267,208,215 of OU426987.1, forward strand.
TGACTATGACTAAATGCCTAATAATTTAAAAAATAAATAAAAATTTATGGTAAAGTTGTTGCCACAATTATTTAGACTTTTTAAAATACTGCATATTTAATGCAGTATTACTCACTATTGCTCCCACTAGAGCATGCAAGACGCTTACATTTGTAAATAACTTTTTTTAAGCTGACTTACAACTCTCAACCATTCCTGTTTGCTTGTTATCGAGAAAGGAGGGAACCTACAATTTTCTGCCGATTCTGAACGGCTAATGAGCAGCACTTTTCATATGACAAGAGATATATTCTTAAAGGATTTGTCAATTCCTCGCAAGAGGCAAGATCGTCTTTTGGTTTTACGTTAGTACCTGCCTATTACGGCTCAAGCCACGGGATGCCTACTTCCATTGGAGTCAGATTGGGACCATTAACCCCGACATAGCAAGCTATCTCTGTCTCAAAGTTGTGATATGTTGCAGCATATTCACACCTCTTGCTTTGGAGGCGAGGTCTATCTAACACCTCTTGAATCCAAGAAAAGAATCTTGAAAACCATGTGTCTCCGCATTCGGAAAAAAACCAAGCCACCATGATGCTCCCACTAGGGGGCCTACCTCATAGATAGGGTTAGAGCCGAGGGCAAAACTCAGCCCCCGACTCAAATGGGCACTATCTTCCATGGTACCAGAATATAGCTTCCGGTGGAGCTTCGCAACTTTGTCATCTCATGGAGTCTCCAAGGCGATCCCAATCAGGACTAATCCGAGTCGTTGTCTCAAGCTTCGGAAACTCTTAGATTTGAACCCGTCACTTCCAGATGGGCTCCTTCAAAACCCTGGGCCTGTCAACCCTTAGGAAACACACCAAGAAAATCGGTCGGGGTATAACCAACAACTTAGTGTGCTTCCTATCTTCATTCGCCTTGCGACGAACTAGGAAAGATGCTCCTAGTCTTTAGCTTACCTTAGGGCAACGAAAGACGCTCCTATCTTTTATTTACCTTATACGGAAAATTAGGAAAGACGCTTCTAGGCTTTGTTCTGAAGAACGAGGACGACGATCCTCCTATTATTTGCTAATGTAAATAAGAAACCCTTAAAAACCTTAAATAACCTTAAAAGTCTCCAGCCATGTAAGCAGCCGGAGACCTCACCAGTTAACTCCTCGTTATAACCCAGTAGAACCTTAAAAGTCTCCAGCCACGCAAGTAGCCGGAGACCTTACCAATCCAACCCGTCACAACTCGATAAAACGTTAGAAATCTTCAGCCACGCAAGTAGCCGGAGACCTTACCGATTACACCCTTCAACATCGACATCCTTTAAAACCTGGAGATTACCCTTGAAATCTACAGCCACGTAGTAGCCGGAGATTCACCGAAATACACCCGTTTCAAACCTGCCACTACCTTGGGTTTTTTTAGTTGTCTAAATCTCTAGCTGATCGATCAGCTAGAAAATAGACGTAAGCACCACCACCACGACAAGGTGAAACCCGTCGAGGGGGCCTCGCAAGAGGCAGTAAACTCCTGAAAAAAAATTTTTTTGCAGCGGCTGAGAATCGAATTTGAGACCTTCCGCATGACAGTCCAACGCACCAACCATTATGCCAAGGGGTACTACTTAAGAAACCTAAAAAGATTACTATTTCCAGTATCAAGATTTTACAGATTTTTGAAACTCGCATTTTTTGCCTTTCTCAATTCGTTTTATGATTTCGGGCTTAAAATTCATATTATTTTTCAAATATATAATGTTAAATAAAATAAGCGCATGTGTTTTAATATATTCAAAAAGGTGGGTTGGTTAAGTACACTTCAATGTCCTAAATATATATCTATAACAATAATACAAAACCTATATCTATTTTTAAATAAGAAACAGAAAATGATTTATTTAAATCTGACACCCTTCAAAAAAAGAAGTAGATACGAACTAATGAACCAATTCAAACACCTTTTTCTCAAAATAATTATTTCTCCATAATTGCAGTGCAATGACCATTTAATGAACTAACCTGAAAAATTCTCATGATTGAATGACGTTTTTACTCCAGTAATTGTCTGTCTGTCTCTGTGTCTGTGCTCTCCTCGGTCTGACAATGAATTCTTTTTTCCAACATTCTTGTTAATTACATACAAAGCACCAACAAAATTGAAGCAAAAACATTCTTGTGTGTAAACATGCGGTAAATTCAGTTAATTACAACAATTGCGTGTAAATTATTTTCACACCCATATACGAAATGAAAGATAGTTTTTTATTACATGTACATATTATTTTCAACTACCAACTTGTGGTGTATTTATAATCGCACTTACAATCACAAAACTGGTTATAAATCTGATTTATAGCAAAACGGAAATGAAAAACTACAAAGAGACACTTAAAAGGCCATGCTGAAATGGAAATCCTGTCACAAGGGAATACTCAAATGCATACAAAAATGTAACTTGATTTTGCACCTCACAGACCCACCCACTCACTTAGTCGCGTATTTCCTGGAATCGATAAAATATGACCAAGACCAGACAAAAGAGGCTTTTCGTCTCAAACAAGAAATACACACAAGATTAATAAAAACAAAATAACCGTCACAATGTCTTAAGGTTTCACCTTTTAGAACGCCTTCGGTTTCGGAGCAAAAAAAAAAATGCAACCGGCTTTAACAATGAAAACCTGGCCTGGCGGGGTTTAAAGTTCATTACCACATCCAACCCTGAGGAGAGCCACTGGAAAACAAACAAAATCCACAAATTCGATGGGTAGAGGAATGTCGTGTGCAGATAAGAGATACTGAAAACAAAAACATCACACCCAAAAAAAAAAATCAGCTCACTCAAATTAAATAAAACAGAAGATGTTAAATTTTAAGCCTAAACAAATTTTGAAATAATTAATCGGCGCCAAGTTCCACTTCGTGCAAATTAAATTCCACGACTGGATCGCTTGTACTTGTACGGGTGGGCCATCTAGTGGTTTTCTTTTAAATCACAGGTTATTTTGACACTGACAGCCGTTTCCCGATCGAAATCTTGACATAAAATTAGTATCATACCTCTGCGGAACTAAATAGTCGTTTTACGCTTGAACAACGTTGGGAAGTATTCAAAACTATGTATTTCTAAAGTGAGTGCTGTGTAGCCCAAACAGTGCATTTTTTGAAAAGAAGTTTTGCCCGAAATGAAGCACCCATCGCACCTGCTGTACCCAGTTTTGTGCAAAAAGTTCATGAGACTGTTATGCTAGTGGACCATACGTATTGGTCCCCTCGTCGTATGGTGTGCACAGACGAGAATGTGGCTGCTGATACCGATATTGTGAGACGCAACTCACGAACATCAACTCGCCATCGATCTCAACATTTCCACTCGAACGACGTTGTGTTCTATAATATGTAAATGGAAATGTTTGCTTTTACTAAGAAAGCCATAATACATGGAAAAAATTTAATTTTGTTCATTTGATTGCATTTTTAAAAAGAAACTTGTAGTTGGCCCACAGGGATTTAAAATTTTTATTTATGAAATACTTGGAAGTAATTAGAAAAAAATTTGCAAATGTATAATTTTTTTTTGTTTATCTTACTAAACCTATATTTAAATAATTTGACCTCAAAAATAAAAATAAAATATGCAAAAAAATGTTTCATTAAAAAAAAAAAACAAATTTCGTGTGCAATCTTACAATTTAAAAAAAAAACTATCGTTCATCTGTTTTCAAGATAATTAATTCTCAAGAAGAATTCTTGAGCTTTTGTTTTCAAAAATCCAAAGACGAAAATTTTTTTCTAAAACTTTTATATTTGTAGTGTTTCTCTTGTTATTCATGAAAGTCCTAAAGAAAAAAAATCAGTTCTAGGGCAGGTAATGTTAGGAAACTATTTTTGTAATTTTTTTACAAAATATAAACCATGCTTAAAAAAGTACGCATAATTTGTATTATAAAAATCGTAAGTGCTGATTTTGAGATATACAAGATTTTTCACAACGGTTGTATGGCAGGTGGCGTTAGTGGTACCGAACCTACCGCCTGTAGGCAAAACAGGCATTTGCCTATGGAACGCATTAATTACTTTCCTGTATTTGTACTTGCTATATAGGTACTATAGGACAAGTTCTGCGTTTGGAAAAAAAATCGAACTCGAGATTGTGATCAAAGTTGACATTACGATGATAGCGAAGACGAATTAAGTGGGGCCGACAATTCCGTCTGTATGTCTGTACCTCGATCTACAGCCTGTCAGCCTCAGCCACTGGAGCTATTTTCTTCAAACTCGGTACTTAAGGTAATCGGTGATTCCCTAGATTGGAAATTTCAGCTCTAAAATTAACGGTACCCCCAATACAGCCGTAATGCATAATCTTATTTATCTCGAAAACGGCTCTAATGGTTTTGATAAAAACAAATTAAGTGTGATATTATTGTAATGGACTACATTCTGGTGAGAAAAAAATTTGGGAAAAAATGTTATTAACGGTACCTGTCATAGAACCGTTTTTTTTTTTTTGATTTTTTTTAACTTCTTATCAACGGCTCTAACGATTTTAACCAAAAATTTTCAGCAGGAGCCCCCTTAAGTTAAAAATAATAGATATTGTGTATAAAAATATTCGAATAAAAAATATTTATTGGATTTTTTGAAAAATCAATATCTTTAAAACGTGAGAACGATTATTTTTTGAAATTATTTCCTAAAATCTATATTACTAAATACTTAAAATTGGCATCCCAAATTTTGTTCTCGAAAAGTTTTGAAGAAATTTCTTATATAAAAAATTACTTTAATATTAAACGATTTTTAAACTTTGTTTGCATAAATTCATACTTTTGCGGAAATCAGACGGCAATTCCATTTTAACATTTTTATCTCATTAAATCCATGTTTTATATTTATAAAATGTATTTTTAATTCCAAAGTACTTTTACATAAGAGCAAGTTCATGCGACCCAGTCGTCTATTTTATTTATTTAAGAAGAAGCAATTGATACAAGATTTTCAAATACGAAATCACGCAGTGCAGCACTTCAGTTTCTTAATTTTTGCAAATTTGTATTTTGTCAGAAAACTTTAAACAGCATTAAATGTGTAAGTCCGTAGATGTTAATGTGTATGGTTTTCTTTTATTAAACTTTTGGGCGGTAAAATAACAATTTGTCTAGGGAAATATTTCAAGTTAGGCGCCGGCCGTTTGTTTTGGAGCTAAAAAAATTCAATTCATCGCATAGTGAATCACTTATGCAGTTCCGGGTGTAGGTTGATGTGAAGACATGCAGATGAAATTGCGGGACTCACAATTTTCATGTCCTCTTTCATCGTAATGTCAACTTTGATCAAAATCTCGAGTTCGATTTTTTTTTTCAAAATGCAAAACTTGCCCCATAACGCCTGCATATATCGCAAGTAAAAATCAAATGAAAATCATAGATTTTTTAAAGACATTCACATTTGTTTTCAAATTGAGTTTCCCAAATTTGGGGAAATCGTTAAGTTATTGGATTTGGGAACTAGGGCGATGCTGTGCTTTTAAATTTTTGTTTTTCATCTACTTTTCTATTCTAAGAAATTATGTCTTCCAAAATTTCGGTCAATTGATATTTAGCTTATTGATTTTTGTCTTGTTTGGTTTATTTTAACTCTGACTTTTTCTTAATGACATATACTCGTATGTATTTATTCATTCAATTATTTCAATACTCAAAATGCTTTTGAAGAACTTTCCAAGACTAACTTATAATGGGTGACTTTTTTGCTATTTTCTTTTTGGCAACACTGGTTTTCACAGCTGACACACGTTTCGTGTTTTGTTTCACTGTCAAACATTTTCAGTTTTGTCTATAATTTAACCATGAATCGTCTTACAAACGAACAACGCTTGCAAATTATTTAATTTTATTTTCAAAATGAGTGCTCTGTTAAAAAAGTTCATCGCTCGCTTCTTTCATTTTATGGCCAGTTTAATAGATAGTCCTACTGAGGCGGCTATTCGGGCTATTGTGACTAAATTTCGCACCAAATTTACATTGTTGGACATTAAACCACCAACACGCTTACGAAGAGTGCGAACTGAGGAAAATACCGCAGCTGTATCGGCCAGTGTTAGTGATGACCGTGAATTATAGATTTGGCGGATTTAGGGGTGAAGCCTTTCAAAATACAGCTGGTGCAAGAATTAAGCCGAACGACCTACCACACCGCCGAATTTTCGGTGAATGGGCTCTTAGAAAGTTGGCCGAAGATCCACTTTTTTATCGAAAATTGTGTTCAACGACGAAGCTCATTTCTGGTTGAATGGATACGTGAACAAGCCAAAGTGCCGTATTTGGAGTGAAGAGCAGCCAGAAGCATTGCAAGAGCTACCAATGCATCCAGTAAAAGCGAAAAAACTGCTAGATGTTTACGTTTTCCTCGAAAATGAAAGATAATTTGGTAACCCTTCTGATCCGGCAGTATAAGGCCTATATGCGTCCGAGGTATATTTCTCATATTTGGGGAGGTGCTCCAATGTCCACCTAAGAAAGAATCTAAAGCTAAAATTGAAAAATGATGAGAGATAAAAATACTATGGCAACGAAACATTTCTGGAGCACCGCCAGATGTTCCATGTCTGTCATGTAAACAGTGTTTGAACAATAAAGGCAGTTGCATTTTTCCCTTAAAACATAATACTCCATTTCGATATTCAGATATTCAAAACCAATGTGCATCGGTAAGTCCTCTTAAATCCGCTCCTTCTTTCACAAACATTGCTTATAATTTCTCTGAGTGCATTAAATTTCAAGCGAAGCACTTTGATTCCATCAGTGGGTTGCACCTCTCTTCACCAAATTTCAGTCCAATTCTAGCAGTTATTTTGCATAAATAGCTACAAAGTCAAAAACCCCATTTTGTGGTTGGCGTTTAAGATAAGTCGGAATTAAAGCAAAACAAAAATCCATTTAAGGTCTGAGGCACAGTCATGCAATGTTATTACAGCTCTGGGAGTTGTCTGTCTGTCTTAAAGTTAGTCATGCAATCGGAAACCACATCGAACACACACACGAAACTGTGATACCATTATTTATTTTGTTTTTAATAATATCCGATAAAACAACATTGTTCATGAGGTGAGTCTTTATGTTTTGCTATCTTGTCTACTCAGGGGGTCAGCCAGTGATTTGCTGAAACATCAAGCTGAATGCGCACGGCATTGATGACATCAGTTCTATAAAGACGAATCAATGATGATTAAATGGCTTGAGCAGCGACCGCCGCGCCACCACCGTCGCTTCAAAATTGCCTTCATAATTTTTTGTTGTTGCGATTTTTATGTTATTTTTGTTTTATGTGTTTCCTTGAGTGGTGTTTAACTAGAAGAAATTGATTAAGCATCCATCGTCATTCCAAAGGTGCTCTCTCACTCAATTGACTTGATTGTTTGGCCATCAATAAAGATTAAGTGGAGAAATTTTGCAGAGTGGTTTCATTCGATCAATACACATTTGTTTTTTTTTTTTTAATTTTAATGGAATGTTTGTGAGAAAAAAAAATCAAAAAAAAAAAACATTTCTTATTATTTTAGTTTGACTGGTATTGCGATTTATTTTTAGTTTCAGTCTTCAAGTAATGAAATACTTACAAAATTAACCACAAATATTTCTATTGTATATTATTGTATCAGTTCAATTTTTTACTCCTATAGATTCATGGAAAGAATAAAGCATTTTGGCAGTTTTTTGAAAATTTCACACACAATTTCAACAAGACTTTGTTTTTTAAGCTCAGAACGGCTTAAAAGAAAAAAAGAGGTGATTTGCAGATTTCTGGAATGAAACTAATGTATGCAACCAATGAAATGCGAAAAAATCTGTCAGATTTAAGCAAACAAATATTTGAACTAATTGAGATTAATTCTAGACATGGCATGAAAGTGCTTGTTCAAAAAGGTATTAGAATCTTTAAAAGGAAAACATCGGGGTAACATATGTAAGAAGAGCGACTGAAACAAGAATTCACACATGTATGTAGATTCTTGAATCATAAATAATAATAAATTCGAACATCTGAACATTTTGCACGACCGACCACACTTTTAAGCCTAAAACTGGAGGGCAACGGCTAAACCTAGTGAGTTACAACTCACAACAATTTCTGTGAGTGTGCTACCAGAATAATTTTCTCCCGAGTCCGGAAAGCTAATATGAGATACACTTTTCATTTTCATGACAAGAGATACACTTGGAGGACTTTTAACTTCTTCATAATGGGCAGGTCACTCCTGAAAACCATTTTTGCAGTGGCTGGGAATTGACCCATACCTTCTTTATGGCAGTCGCAGAAAACGTACCATTATGTCAAGTAGTACTACAAGCCTCTTTTTCCTATATTTCAGTTTTATATCTCTTATCAACTACTAAAGTAAGAACAAAGTTGGAATCCAAGCTTTTTTCCAAAATTCAAAAAAAAATATCGTTTTTATATTTTGATATACCAAGGTTTTCAAACTTTTTAGAAAAAAGTAATTGAAATCCGTAAATTACATTTTTTTAACATTGGTATTATGGAAATAGTTATTTTTAAATAAAATAAATATTTCTTCTACATCTTGTAGGTAGTATCAAAAATTCAGTTAACTATCATGTTTCAAACATTCGAGCATATACGAGTAGTTTTAAAAAAACACAAAATCCAAGATATTTTTTTTGGAAAATTTGAATACGGAATACTATTCAAAGCTTAAGAGATCTTTGATCCAAATCAGCTGTGGCGTTTTTTAAGGAAATCGAAGACAAAATAATGATTCTATCAGATGTACCATTAATATTTTTTTTTTTTAACAAAAATTCTACTTTTACTATATAAATTCTTTGAAATTATTTGAAAAACTATTTTTGGATTAAAAAAAAAATTCAAATTCTGACAGGTACCGTTATTTTTGGCGTTGGTAAAAAAAAAGGAAAAAATTGTATGTATCTTGTTTAGGTTGTAGCCAAAAAGACAGACGGACAGAATTTCCTGATATAGTAATGCCTAGTTCTAAACAAATAAGAACCTTAATTTATACTGTCTTTTAGTAAAATGGATATAATGGAAATAGGTCATTTTTTAAAAATTGACATTTTTTATTGATCGTTTCAAAAAAAAATTTTCAGATTTTCTTCGGTTTTAGTTTCTAAATCTATAGTAAACAAGTAGAAAAGGAGTTCTCCGAGTTGCGCAAAAATAATTTCAAATATTTTCCATTTTACGAGTATTTTTCGATAAAAATTAAAATTGAAAATTTCGAATGTATTAAAAATGTTCTTTTCTTGCATAAAATAACAATAATACAAAAAATAAATGGTAACAATAAATAGTTGAAAATTTGTGGAAAACAAATAAATTTAATAGGATAATTAATAAAAAATACAAACTAAATAAATTCAAAATCATACTCTTTAGGGGAAAACTGTTTTATTCTTTGAAATTTATAATAATGACAAAATAAAAATAAAAATTAATAATGATGAAATCCAGTATATTTATCTAGAATATAAAAAAATTAATAATAATATGAGCCATTATAAACTAAAAGAACTTATTAAAAAACAAATAGGAAAATGGCCACGGAGATTACAAAATCGACTATTTCTTAATTTTAATATAGTCAATGTAATTCAATGTCATCGAAAATATAATAGGTTCAAGTATGATTAAATACCTTTGTTCTGGTGGTGGTAAGACTAAAAAATATTAATATGGTACAAAGATAACAAAGCCACGGATATTGCACTGAATTTTTACTCGGATGAAAAAATTATTTTGTATGTAAATTTTAAAGGAATTAACTGCAATAATTAAATTATAATAAAACATGAAATTGAAGGTTTTTTGACGTACTATAAGATAATGCATCGTAGAAAATTATTAAAAATTGTTTACTTGTGTGGAAAAGCGAAAATGTTTAATTATTTTTTTTTTTTCAAAATCTTGTCACACTCATTCAACTAAGTATTGGGACAACAAAAAAAAATTTTTTTTTTGCATATCATAAAATTGAAGTTTAATAGAAGGCCTTTCAAACGACAATGCCCAAAATAAAAAAAAAATCATTTCCATCATTAAAAATATTAATAAAACTGATTAAGCATCAAAATCACGTCCCAAAAAGGCCACGGAGATTACACATTATTAATTACCATGGATATTCGTTACCATCAATCGCTCTGCAAATTTTTTCTTATAATGCTGACATATAAACACAGTTCTATGCCAAATTTCAAGTCTTTAAATTGAAATGCAAAAAAAAATAGAAGCTATAACGCTAAAAATGTAATTTTTTTTAAAACGACCCATATACAGGGTGGGTCAAAAGTTTCTTCTTAATTTGAAAATTTCATAACTCTTCTGTTTTTCTTAAGGTACTTTTAAAACAAACTTGGGGGATTTACTAAATCTTAGAGCGGACCAAACAGGGCTGTCGAAGTACTGCAATTGCAGTATTTGTACTGCTTTTTGAAGATCCGTACTGCCATACTGCAAACATAGCCGAGGTACTGCTTTTTTTTCTCTTCAACTTTTCCATACAAAATCTTCAAAACTTCATCTAAATGCACTCAAAAACTATTCTCTACGAACATATCCAAAAATCAAATTGAAAGCAACAAGACATTAGCCATACGGATCTATTTGTTCTATTATCTTCTCACTCCGTTTGTTTTTGTTTCTGTTGCTGTCGTCATACCTATAAACCGTTTTAACATTTCTTGAATAAACTCTTTGAATGAAACTTATAAAATTTCAAAAATCTACCACGTGCCACTCATGTATGCGTAGTTAAAATTTTGTAAATCAGTTTTTAGTACTTTAATTAAAAATTCTAATTCTAAAATTCTTTTTTTTTTTCAGTTTTGATATGCAATGTTTCTTAAACTTTTTGAACGCTTCTGTATAAAAAAATTCATTAAAATTCGATATGATAATGCCCACAATGAGAAAGTAAGAAATAGAAAAAATGGTTCTACTGTAGGTACTGTCAGTAAATACTTAATTTAAATTTTTGTTTATTAAACTGTAGATCGTACAGACATTTTTTTATCAACATTCTAAGGGCCGTTTTCGAGAAGAATACGATTTTCGAAAAGTTCTAAAATGGGCCTAAAGCGGAACTCTTGATAAAAGCAGAAAACACGTCTATTACACTACGAGTATATGTCTATAAATAATATCGATTTGCCTAAACTATTACAAAACTGTTTGCCAGACTATAAAAAAAGATTCGATTTTAACGATAAAACCTTTATAGTAATTGGGGAAGATGGCCTAAAATGGCCCACCAAGGTAAAATGGCCCCCTTGCTAGAAGTTGTAGAATCGAACAGAATTAGAAGGTTTTGGTAACATAATTCTTTAGTTTATCTGGCATCACTGACATAAACGAAATATTAGCAGGTTCAAGCTATTGTTTGAAATATTACAGGTCAAACTGTCTCTAGCCATCTACAAAAGTAGAACCAATAAAATGTTGTAAAAAGTTTATTGACAAAAAAAAAATTTAAAAACATTCAATTATGGAGAAAACAGTAAATGTATGTATGTAAGTATTAAGTATTTCTTATTAATTTACTGAAATAAGTTGGCCTATAACTATTTCAGTGTGTTCGGAATTAAAACTTAAATAAAAGAACCCGAAATGTGCAAAATGGCCTACTAAGCACTCGCCTAAAATGGTATAGTGTGCCATTTTGTACTTACCCTTACATTTTCATTTTCTTTATAGTAAAAATGGTTGAAAAATATAAACAATGTAGAGAGAGGTAGTCCTGGACTGATAATGCATTAACAAAAGCCCTAAATGCCGTCCAAAAAAAGTGCTTGCAATAATTGAGTATTATTATAATTTCTACTTTTCCTTATTTTGTTTTAAGTGAAGTTGTTTTAAATGAATTGTTGTTTTTATTTTTTTGTTGAGTATTGTTTATGTTGATTTTACTTTGAACTATGATTTGTTAAAAATAAAGTTTAAATTAAATTGAAATTGGTTTTCAGTTAACTTGCCTATAGTTGGTTTACAATTTTGATCGTTGGAATTTGAAGAGTTTTTGAAAATTAAATACTATAAATACTTTTTGAAATTTTTTAAACTCGTAAAGCAAAAAAATGTAAGCGTAGATATGGCACATTTTCCTCAGGGGTGCCATTTTAGGCCACCTTCCCCTAGAAAAACTAAGCCCAAGAAGTTTAGATGAAAGTTTAGTAGAACTCAATCCTTTATTTCCAAACCTTGTGCTAAACATTAGCATTGAGGATCGGGAATTTGAGTTTAGGGCTCTACTGAACTTTACAGATTTGTCTAGAGAACTTGAACTAGAATGACTCTGGTGTGATGTATTTCCAGCCAGAAATGGTGTGGGAGAAGATCGTTTCCCTAATATAACAAAATGTTTATAGGATCCTTACTTGCTTTGCCACACAGTAGTGCTACTTGTGAGCGAGTTTTTTTCAAACGTAAATTTGATAGAAACAAAAACTAGAAATTCCATAAATGTGACTACTGTAAGCGGTATCTTTTGAGCCGAGTAATTGTTGGACAGGTACCAGATACATTGATGTGAACTATCTTTAAATTTCTTGAAACGATACAAAAAGACTTCAATTTTTAAACTTTGGACAGACTAATAAATTATTTTTAACATGTGCCATTTAAATATAATTTTGCTTATTATTTAAATAGTCTAACGAATGTACATAAAAATATAAAATTCATTAATATTATAAGATTCAAATCCAAAGCATATATTATATACAAAATTCAATAATATTGTTTTTGTTTATATAATTCTTTGTTAATTGTGAATTTGATGAAAAAAAATTATTATTATATTATATATATTATATTTAAACAAAAAAAAATTTAATGAGATAAACATAAATTTAACTATTGTCATTTTTGTATAAAAATAAAATAAAAAAATGTTTTATGAAAAAAAGTTTAATTTTACTGCCGTACTGCTGCGTACTGCTTTTTTTCTCTTCAAGTACTGCTTTCTCAGAGAATAAAACGGCAGCCCTGGGACCAAACTAATTGAATTTTATTTTGAAAATAATCACTCAGTTATTTCATCTTATAATGAGTGATGAAGCTCATTTCTACTTAAGTGCATTCATTAATAAGCAAAATTGCCGCATATGCGGTAATGAGAACCCAAGATTTATCCATCCGCGGGAATCAAAGGGGACGGTAGTGCCCAGCCAACAAACTCAGGCGATTTTTGACCCCCCCCCCCCCCCTATCTTCAGTACCAATGAAGTCAGAAACTTATAATGTATGCTAAACTGGTCAGGCACAGGCGCCTCACCAAATTTCAATTTTCTAGCATAAGCGGTTCCTGAAATATAAGACCTCAAAAATCACAAAAACCGTATCTGACTGACTGACAGATCATCAAAATTATGGAACACTACCCGACATTGTAGAATCTTGTAATTTTGCACAACGGTAGGTGAGGTCTTGTCATGCAAGCAGAGGAAAAAATCGAAAATTTGAAGTTTTCCATTCAGGGGGCGTGGTATCCGCCTACTTTCTCCGAATCGGTGTTGGTTGAATGGAGCACTTCCGACTGCTATAAAATTTTGAAACTATACATGCATTTTGAAAATTCATGACTTCTATTGATTGGTGGGCTACCTTCATTTAAAAAAAGGAGTTAAAATTGCAACAAAAACATCATCGTATCCTCAACAATTATTACTTTTTTATGACTTTGAGCGGAAGTAGGTACTAGTATTTATAATTAAGGTAGGTACTCGTATGTTAGTGTTAGAACTTGGCTCTTTTTTTTAACATTTATGTTTTTGGTCTGATTTCATTCACTTAAGTGCATTTTCTGGTGTGGTGTAACTTCAGAAAAAATTATTGGGCCATTCTTCTTTGGAGACGATACGGCCAATACTGTAACTATAAATGGTGAAAAGTATGGGACTATGATCGAAAAAAATAATTCGATCGAATTTTTTGAAGCCAGCAATTGCTGATAGTTCTGAGATGTGGTTTTAGCAAGATGGAAATATTGCACACACTGCTCGCACTACAATGGCGCCACTAAGGAAAATTTTCGGCGTCCAAATAATTTCCAAAAATTCAGGATATTGGCCTCCAACGTTCTCTGGATTTAACTGCACCAGAATTATTTCTGTAGGGTTTTTTGAAAGGTAAAGTTTACGTAAATAAACCCACTGATATCCCGCAGCTGAAGGAGAACATTCGTGCTGAAATAGAAGCGGTTAGCGCTTATGTCCTACGAAGTGTTATGCAAAACGCTCTAGAAAAAGTTCGTCTACATATGTGAACATGAAGCTGATGCTCATTTGAGGGACAATATATTCCATACTTAACCCAAAAATATCTCCATAAATCATACTTTGTGATTCTAAAATAAAATATTAATAAACAAATAAATCTATACAAGTTATTATCACTTTAAATTAGGAAGTCACTTTTGACCTACCCTGTACGTATATATATAATATATTAAATGAAAACTACATCAGACAAATGCGTATTCTTGTCTTTTCCCTCCTACTTATTTTGGCTTCTTATAGCTACATAAATATTATGAACTATTTAATAAATGTTAACGACTGTGAACTAAACATAACTTTGCACCTGTAATTTCATACTTCATAATTGATAGAATAGTTAAATATTTGGTATTCATTATTTTTAATTAATTCAGTCCTTTGACATGAAACAAATATTTGCACGAAACCTATGTCTAGTTTGTTAACTTATATTTCTTGTTTATGATAAACGAAAACACAAAAGTACTTTAAATAATTGATGATGTTTCACTTTCATTTTAGCCAAATTAAAAAGCAAAACAAAAAAACAAGTATTCAACTCAACTCTCTGAATGGTTCAAAACCACTGTCATTAATTACAAATATAAATACCAGAAATTATCCTGCAAATATTTATGACAAACATATCCCACATTATCATCAAGATAATATTTAATTTTGAAAATGTATTATATTAACAATTTTTCTGATTTATGAGTAGTAATAAAATTGCTCTCAGAATAATTATGAAATGATTTAATTAGTTTTCTGATTTGATATCTGCAGTACAAATGAGAATTAAAAAAAAACACAGCGACGTACATTGAGTACAGTTGGTTTTTATTAAATTTTTCTTTTTTGCAATAATCAAATAAATCTGTTTGTTTGAACATTGGCAGTTCAAAATGGGTCAACACCATGGTGCTGCTTAATGTTGTCACAAATGCATTCAATAGATACAAGTTTTGAATTAATCATTTTATTAATATCGCTGCTTTGAAGATTTCTTTACAAACTGATTTTCATAATTGCAAAACAAAATAATAAATTTGATTTATACTTTTGGTTTTGATACAGAATTAGCAGACAGTGATATAACTGAATATTTGCATATTGCGAAATAAAAACAAGCAAAATCTAAATTGGTCCTCAGAATGTTTTTTGTCGTTAAGACAGTGTGTACCTATAGATTGTGGCTTTTTGCCAAATTTTAAGATATTTGCGAATTTTTTTAAATGTTAAACTAAAAACGGTAATAAATAGGAAAATATTTATTTTATATTTATTATTAAAAAAAAAACATGTTTGTTTCAAAATACTAATTATCACGGTGGTGCTGCCAATTTTCAGAGACTGCCAATGCATGTCGCAGTAGACCGAAGGACAAATGAGTTCTCCTAATTGTAGCTAAAGGTCTTGTTAAGAGAAATGACGTGTCTTTAGGATTACAATATCACGATTATCAATCATCCGATTCTTAATCAAAAAAAAAAAAATATTAGAAACTAAAAAAAAATAGGCGAACAAAATAAATCTACCTAAAGTAATATTTTAGCTAAATTATTTTTGTACAAGTATCTCTAACGACCTACGCACTATTGAAGCCATAGTCACGTACACTACATAACTAGACGTCTTGAGAAATTAATCGTTTTGCATTGCATTTGCTGAAATCACTTTTGTTTGTTTTCATATAAATTTGTGCAACGAAAGTCATTAAATCGCTGTTTCGATAATGTAGCTTGAGTATATTTGTTTGTAATGCAACAAAATGCAGCGATTTTTATTATGATAAATGATGTTTAATGCTGTCTGACTCATCGGTGGATATAATCAAAAACCAAATATCAGCATTAAAGTTGAAAATTGTAGGTTATGGCTGACGAGGATAACTATTTTGTATTTAATGTTCAACTTTTTGGGGGAATATATTTTATTTAGGAAAGAGTTGTTATTCGGTATTCAAAAATTCGAAAAGACGAAAAGAATAGAAGGGCATACTAATTTTCGCCGAGTCCAAACGTCTGAGATGAGAAGCACTTTTCGTTACAAACAAGAGATACTCTTGGAGTTTTTGTCACAACCTTATAATTGAAACATTTTTTTTTTGTTTCTAGATGGCCTTGACTGAGAAGCGATCCAAGACATTGGGAGTGACATTTCAATACACTTACCATTACATTTAGTAAATGTATTATTTTATTTACAATTCTGGTAAAAATTAAATACTGTATTTTACACTCCTTTAATTTGTCTTCAACAAAATCGTATATCAAAATGTTTAGTATATTAAAATTTTCTAAATGATAAAAAATATATATTATTTAAATACCGAAAAATTTTGTTAAATCAATTTGTAATTTAAACTGCATATTTGAACAAAAATTCGAATAAAAACTATGCGAACATTTTGAACAAAAATATCATTAAAGTGAACTTTTTTACTGTTGAAAAAAAGTAAAAATAGAACTATATTAAAATAATAATTTTCTTTTTTCTAATTTTCAAAATTTTTATTTTTATTTTCTATTTGGCGGTAGTAATTTTCGCAACCAAAACTCTAGAGAATTCAATTGTCTTCAAATAAACTGCTCTTTCTTAATAGACTTGCCTTTCGTAATAGACTTAGAAAAATAGAATCTTAAAAATGAATTTTATTAAAGAAAAATATTCATAATTTAAAATTCAATTTTTGAAGGCTCAACCAGCTCTTTTAGAAATTGGAGATACAAGACACAACCGAATAACCTTTGATTTTATAAAAAAATATATATGTAGGTACCCAGGACCAATAATTAAAAATAGTTGAAGCCGTTTCGGAAAAAATATGAGTCTTTTAATTTAAAACATTATTGAGAAAAAATTTTAGTAGCCCAACTTTAGTTTTATTAAAAAAAACATTAAACCATTTTTTCATATATGAAATTTTGAATTTTATTTCAAAAATCAAAAAAAAAAATATATTATTTTTAAGTTTTGATATGCAAAATTGAAAATTGTCAAAATTTTTAGGAATTTGTGTATACAAAGTTTCAAAATTCGAAAAAAAAGGTTTTATGGTAGGTACAGGAAAAAAAGTTCAGTAAAATTTGTATAGTGGGTAACGTAATTTTCGTATTAAAAACTGTTAATTGTCAACATTAAATAAAGAGTTTTGAAAAAAAAAATGATCTTAAAAATTTTACCAGTTTTGAGAAAATCGAAAACAAAACAGTAGTTTTATTGGAGGGAAAATTAATAACCACTTTTTTCAACTGTTAGCTAGGTTTAACTAAAGAAATTTTGTTGATTTTTTTTTGAATCTTCAGAAATTTTTTTAAGCCAAATAACTATATATTTACGAGTACTAAGATTTTATGACAGGTACCGATATTTATGGTCTTTATGGACAGCCAGTCAAATTTTTTAAACTCACTTTTTTCGTCTTCGCCATTATCGTTATATCTGTATGCAGACCAAGGTATTGAGCAAAACTTTTTAAAACACTGTTTTTTAAATACAATATAAATGGCTGCGCGTTAAGTTTCTTATACAGAATTTTATATTTAAAATAATTCCCTATACGTATACAACAAAAATGTGTCTTACCAAAAATGCAAGGAACATTTTTGGATGAATTGCTGTGTGAACAAACAAAATTGCAATGGCGAGCACTTCAGAGCGATGGCAACTTATTTCTTATGGCACAAATTGAACCAAATGGAACTAGACGGTACGGGGTTCCAAAAGCATAGGCGCTAAGTACCCTACAACAGACGTAACGATTGGCATTCTGCATGAACGATTTGTAGAGGAATTGGACACCAAGATCATGCAACTTGACTCAGCAAAACTTTTTCTTGTGGGGTTTTCTGAAGTCGCAGATCTATGTGAATAACCCACAATCAACCGATGACCTTAGAGGGAACATATCGCAGGCCATTGTTAAATTCAGACGGATTGACGTAGATTCCAGCGCAGATATGATAACTAACATAATTCTTTTGGGAATGAGAAATTTTATCCCGAATAGGGTTAAAAGTATCAGACCCAAGGATAAATCATGGTTTGATTTGAGCTGTAAAGAGGTTATCAAGGAAAAAGAGGTAAGCTTCCGGTATTTTAGAGCCAACCGAACTGAGGAAAACCGGAAAAAGTTCAAACAAGCCAGGAAGGCCTGCAACGCCCATATTCGACGGACCAAATTTTTACATGATCAAAAATCAAGGCAAAAAATACTGCAATGTCCCAAAGGCAGTAAGAATTTTTGGTCATTTGTAAAAAATATGAGGAATTCTTCCTCTTCCTCGGTTCCTACGCTTGTTTTCAATGACACTCCTTTCGTTAGCTCTATTGATAAAGCTAACTTGTTTGTAAGGCAGTTCGCCGCAAATTCCACCTTGCCGGATAGTGTCATGACTCCCCCAATTCTTGAGCGTGTTAGTGATTCTATTGGACAAATCTTTTTTCGCACTCGTACCGTGGCAAGAGTCCTGAAAGATCTCAACATTCATAAATCCGCTGGTCCGGATGGTATCCCCGCTATTATTCTGAAGAGGTGTTCTTTAGCAAAACCCCTGCGTAAGCTTTTCTATCTATCCTATTCTTCTGGGCTCGTCCCGAGTAGATGGAAAACAGCATTTGTTCAGCCGATTCTAAAAAAAGGCGACTCTTCTTCTCCCTCAAATTATCGACCGATCGCACTAACGTCCCTTCTTTCCAAGGTCATGGAAACGCTGATTAATTATCAGCTCAAGAAATATCTTGAAGAACGAAAGCTTCTTAATGACCGGCAGTAGTGCTTTCGTAGCAATAGGTCCACTGGTGATTTGATGGTTTATCTAACCGAAAAGTGGAACAAATCTTTACATTGTTTCGGAGAAAGTAAGATTATTGCACTCGATATTTCAAAGGCATTTGATAAAGTCTGGCATCTTGCTCTTTTATCGAAAATGCGTGCTTTCGGCATCGACGAATCCCTACTTCTTTGGATTAGAAATTTTCTTTCGAACCGTTCAATACAAGTTGTACTTGACGGATTCAAGTCTGAAACCCACAATATAAATGCTGGTGTGCCCCAGGGCTCCGTTTTGTCCCCAACCCTCTTCCTCATTTTTATTAATGATCTCCTGTCTGTAACTTCTAATCCAATTAACTGTTTCGCTGACGATAGTACTCTTAGTTTTTCATATTCGTTTTCAGACTCACATCCCTCCTTTTCGTATGTGGAACTGCAACGACAAAATATGATAAGCTCATTAAATCACGACCTAAACAGCATTGTACAATGGGGAATAAGAAACCGCGTCGAATTTAATGCTTCGAAAACTCAATGCTGTCTTGTATCGTTAAAGCGTGATATACCCCCCTTGCCACTATCTATGAGTGGCACTTGCATCAACGAAACTGAGCATCTCGATATTCTCGGTATGTGCATCACGAACCACCTCTTGTGGAACGATCACATACGCGATGTTGCCAAGAATGCCGCAAGATGTTTGGGTTTTCTGAGACGGTGCAAGAAATTCTTCTCTCCTTCTGATCTGGCTACAATCTATAAAACCTATATACGTCCAAAACTTGAGTATAACTCCCATCTATGGGCTGGTGCTCCAGTAACTTACTTAAGTCTCTTGGACAGTATTCAAAGAAGAGCTTTTAAAATGATTGGTGACAACAACATAATTGGCTCATTTACGTCACTCCAACATCGTCGTAATGTTTCTTGCTTCACCCTTTTTTACCGTTATTTTAACCGACTTTGCTTTAGTGAAATAGCCAGTTGCATTCCTCCCCTTAAACAATTCAACCGTAATACTCGCACTTCTAGGAATGCCCATCAATTTACCCTCGAGCCCAACTTCGGCCGTACTGTGAAGTACAGAGATTCGTTTTTTAGCCGTACTACGCGAATGTGGAATTCCATACCACGCTCTGTCTTTCCCAGTCATTGCAATGTTCAAGAATTCAAAACCAATGTACACCGACACCTCCTTTCTAACCCCTCCCTTTTTTCCTAATGCTCACGCTGTGTCTCTGACATATTAAGGGTATACAAAAAACCTTTGAGTGTGTGCTAATTATAAAAAAAAAAAAAAAAAAGGATTTATGCGAAAGATTAATTGAAAATTGGATTGGGTATTTGAACGATGTCATATTTTATACATAATGGCACAAATAAAAAAAAAAAAACAATTTTGTTCTTTACTCACACACAACTTGTTTTATTCTATTTCAACATCTACCCGCCCTAATTGAAAAACCCTTAATTAGTAAATCAATTAAAATCGAATTGCATTTGGATAAACTGATTTGCCTTTAGGTTAAATTGGTTTGCTATATGGATAGATAAATTTGCGAATGCTATACATAAAATCAACAATATTTACTGTAGATAAACAAAATGTTGATGTTTTTCAAAAACAAAAATAATATTTAAATTAAATATATTATTTGTTTGTAATTATATTCCTTATGACATTTAATATTTTTGACAAATTTAAAGATCATCCATCATTTTTTACCAAAATATTGAAAAAAAAAAAAACAAACCTTCTAAAAGCCATGAATGATTTTATAAGATATATATTTTAACTAACTTTAAATAAATTTAATAGAATTTTAAACAACAGTTTTTAACTACCTTTATAGCTTTAAGTTAATTGCCAAAAAAAGTCAAAAAATTAAAATTTAATTTTCCAGTTTTCAAATCTTCTAGTCTTTTTACGGACATTCAAATACATTTTTTTTAGTTTAGTCATTATGCTAAGATTGGAATAGTATTTTTTTTAAATTATGTACTTCAATTATATTATTGTTGCAGGTCTAAAAATGTAAATTTATAGTTCTATTACGTTTTAACAATTTTAATTTTATTTTAAAAATTATTTTAACCTTCATTTATGAGTAGATATAATATTCATTTCAGCTCACGTTTGTAACGTTTTTATTAAATTGCTTTTCCTTGTTTTTTTTTTTTTAAGTTCTATAACTTATTAATTATTAATAAAATCTTTTATCATAACGGACTAAGAGTATGTACGAGTATATGGGTCATTTTTTAAAAATTGACATTTTTTATTGATCGTTTGAAAATTTTTTTTTCAGTTTTTCTTGGGTTTTAGTTTCTGAATCTATAGTAAACAAGTAGAAAAGGAGTTCTCCGAGTTGTGCATAAACAATAATTTCAAATATTTTACGAGTATTTTTCGATAAAAATTAAAATTGAAAATTTCGAATGTATAAAAAATGTTCTTTTCTTGAATAAAATAACAATAATCCACAAAATAAATACGAGTAGTAACAATAAATAGTTGAAATTTTGTGGAAAGCAAAAAAAATTATTAGGATAATTAATAAATAATGCAAATTAAATAAATTCAAAATCATACTCTTCAGGGGAAAGCTGTTTTATTCTTTGAAATTTATAATAAAAAAATATAAAAAATAAACTTTTACGATACTAATACTGTAAGGAATGATGAAATTCAGTATATTTATCTAGAATATAAAAAAATTAATAATAATATGATATATATGAGCCATTATAAACTAAAAGAACATATTAAAAAACAAAATTAAAAAAAAAAATATTTTCATCATTAAAAATATTAATAAAACTGATTAAGCATCAAAATCACATCCCAAAAAGCCCACGGAGATTACACATTATTAATTACCATGGATATTCGTTACCATCAATCGATCTGCAAATTTTTTCTTATAATGCTGACATATAAACAATAAAGCTATAACGCTAAAAATGTATTTTCTTAAAACGACCCATATACGAAATTATTCCATATATTCTTATTCTAAATGTAAAGTATTTTGTACCTATACTCTCGTACATTCACCCAAGATAGACAAATTGTATCCCTAGGCTTTAATAACATTCTAATCAATAAAACCATTATCTAATCTGAATATCGTATTAATACACACGAATTGAAAATATCTATGAAATTATTTCCATTTTATGTTTACATTTTCAAAATTCACAGAATTTCAAAGTATGTACCTATCTTGGATTTTACTTGTTTTCTTGTTGTTTCAGACGAAAATAGATACAAATAAATAAATAATACCAATTTATATCTTTGGGATTTTAAGTTTTCAAAACATTTCTAAAATATTCATTTTTTTTCTTTAAGTAAAAAGTAAAATTTTAAAGCTTATTGAGTTTTTCTTACGTAATACGAACGTCTTTAGAGTGCTTTAATAAAGAGAAACACGATATTTCACTCAAAATGGTTGCTATCTTGTTGAAAAATTGATTTGTTTTTTAAAATAGACAAGTAAAACATGCCAAAGCATTCGCCAGAAGACATTTTTATGGGAGATCTTTGAGAAAACATAAAATTCAATTTAAATAGTTTTGCATCATAAAATTAAACTTTTAGGTCAAGAAAGGTAATAGCATTCATCAAATGTGAAATAAGAAGACTATTATTTTTGTCAAAATTTAAGACTCAAGAAGTAGACAGTATTAATTAATATTTTATTTTTTGATAAAGAAGAATTATATTGGACTTGCGAAAAACACCACTGTCATAATATGCATATAAAAACGTTGGTGCGTGTGGATTTATGACTGGCTATTACTGCTGGACCATTGAAGCTATCCATCTTGTCTTCACACCATTATGTTCGTATTGTATTTCCGATTGCTTGTGATAGACCCCGCTAGATGGCTCTGGGTATTTTTTTTTCGAGAATTCTTATTTATAGACCGATTTGCTCAAATTCACTTAACGCCAAATTATGCAGAAAAATTTGGAAAGTTGGAGGGTTCACTGGTCAAGTTTTCATAACGTTATAAATTGTAAGTTATTAAAGAAAATTTACTAATTAAATCTCGCAGTCTTAGGTCAGAAAAAATAATAGCAAAATTGTCGTTCATAATTTGGAGCGTTTTGATATTACATACTCTTCTTAAGAAAGATGATATTAACTTCATTAACTTGGAACTTGGGGTACTTTTAGATCGTATTACTTTTCACGGCTGACTTTTTGTACATAAGAGAACTTGTTTTCCTTTTTTACCATTTATGATTTTAACTTGCGACTTATAGGTACAATAAGGCAAGTTATGCATTCGAAAAAAAATCGAACTCGAGATTTTGATCAAAGTTGACATTACGATAAAAGCGAAGACTAAAAAAGTGGGTCTCGCAATTCTGTCTGTCTATCTGTCGGTTGGTCTACAGCCTAAACGGCGCGGCCGATTTTCTTTAAACTTGGTAGATATCATTTTTATTTTTTTCCCCCCACACGTTTTTTTTCTTTTTTTTAAGACCAAAAATAACGGTACCTGTCATACGAATTTTTTTCGAAATATTATAAATATTTTTCTTTCTCAAAAACTGCTCGACAGATTTAAAAAATAAAAATACAAGAAAATTTCATTTAGTTAAAGCTAGGTAGTAGTTTTTGATTTTCTCTAAAATGTTACGACCGATTTTGATAATTGTTTTTTGCTAAAGCTCCCCAAAAATTTAAATAGATTTGTGTATTCAAATTTTTAACAAGAAAAAAATGTTTTGGATTTTTAAAAAAAACTTTAAAATTTATTTTTCAAAACTCAATATTTCGAAAACCCCATGCTAGATTTTTTTAATCTTGATAAATAAAAGTTTTTTAATATAATCTACAAGATGTGAGAAAAATGCACCCACAATACAAGCCCACCGTACAAATGTAAAAAAAAAAATTAAAAAATGGTTTTTAAAAATCGTATTTTTCTCGAAAACGGCGCTTAGAATTTTGATATTTTGTTTTCTTTCAATTAATTTTTATGATCTTTAATTTAATAAAAAAAAAATTGAAATTAAGATATTACAGCTTGTACCTATCGTAGAACAATTTTTTTGAATTTCTCATTAATTACATGAAGGATCTTAATGAATTTTCTTACAGACATGCTTCCAAAAAGTTTAAAAAACATTGCAATATTTTTTTTTTGGAAAATTCAATATTACAAAACGGCGTATTATTTTTTTTGTAAATTTAATTTTTATTCGAACAATAATAAAACTTTAAATTGGCGTACCAAAATTTTTTCTTAAAAATTTTTAAATTTTTTTTTATATAAAATCTTATTTTTTTAGGAAACCACTACAACGACTTATAATTTTTGTTCTAGCATAAATTCATATTGGCATAACATTCTGTTTCTACTCGTATCTCTTACTACTAAAAGAGTTCAAAAAATAAAATTTATCCTTATGAACAGTTTTCTCTAGTAACATTCATTTTTAAATTCCTAGTCTATTACATAGGAGCAAGTTCGTGCGACACAGTCGTGCATTTTATTTTTTGTGATTTCACTCCTTTTTGCAAAGCTTTTATTTTTTCCGGAATTTTTCGAAAGACATCAGTGAATTGTGGTGTGGAATTCTAAATATGAACAAAGACCCCATATTAAGATAATTTTTTAAAGGAATTTTTGTATATAGAATATAGAAGATGCAATAAACAACACAGAAGTCCCACCGTTCTATAAAATTTCATCATTCAACAACAATGGGAAGTGATCCACATAATTTATAAGAATTTTTGAGAAAGTTAGTAGATGCCAAGCCTCCTAATAAAAAATTTCAAATGTTCGTTGTACCGTTGTGTCAAATTACAAGGTCCTACGGTATCGAAAAGTGCTCCATAATTTTGATGACCTGTCAGTGCATTACTGAATTGGTATGTTACGCTTTTACCGAATTTTGAAGTCCTATATCGCTGGAACCACTTATGATCAAGAGTTGTAATTTGGTAAGGCGCCTGTGTTTGTTAAGCTCAATAAATACTGTGAATTTGAAGTCTTTGACTTTTTTGGTACTAAAGAAAGAAGTGTATCGAATACCAGCTGAAATTCTAAATCCACATCCAAAAGGCAAGAAAATAAATCTGGGAAGTATTATGAGAAGCTGGGAGTACTGTCGTTAGGAAAACAATTTCATGGATTAAAAGTTTCAGGCAAAAAATCGTTGATGAATTTGAGAAAAAGCGTCGGAGACAAACCGGAGCCCTGTGGAACCCAAGCATTTATTTTATGAATTTCGAACTCAAAACTTGTATTGAGCGGTTCAAAAAAAGAGATCAAAAGATCAAAAAAGAGATCAATTCCAAATGCCCGCAATTCTGATAAAAAAGCTTGATAAGGCATCAGATTATCAGTGGACCTGTTGCGACGAAAGCCATTGAGAAGCTATTTTTCTTCAAGATATTTCTTGAGCTGATAAATTAATCAGCGTTTCTATGACCGTGAAAAGAAGTAACGTAGGTGCAATTGGACGATGGTTAGAGATTTTTCATCTACTCAGAAAGAGAAATGAAGAGTAGGACATATTATAAAGCTTACGCAGTGGTTTTTTCAGAGTTGAAGAACACCTCTTCAGAACAATGTGAGGGATACTCTGCGGAAGTCGTGACACTTTCTGGCAGCATCAAATTAACAGCCAACTGTGCTGCAAGAAAATTGGCGCATTCTTGTGAGCTGACATAAAGTCGGTCTAGGTTTAGGCTCTTTACGAGCCGTAATGGCCTCTGATTATACTTTTATATCGGAAAACTTAATATACGTTATTTAAAATACTTAAACCTACGAAATTCTTTGTTTGTCTTTGAAATAAAATGCGTAAGCCTCATTTTTAGTGAGTAATTCATTTTTTTTAACATTGCTGTATCAACACAAGAAACCGAATAATAAAATTATTCATCCCCAGCTGCGTACACAAAACCGTTTAAATATTTGTTCAGATACACACACTTGGAGTCAGTCAGCTGCTGATTATACAATAAAATTTGTAGTTTTGTGCAATCATTTCACACCTTATACGTATTGTAAAAATGCAGGTAAATGATATCTTTTCCTCACAAAGAAAAACGAAAAGTTAAATATGTCACAACTTTGCTCGAACAGAATTTAGCATTGGACATTATTTAATTCCTCGGTCGGGTCGCACAGATTGCAACTCGTTTCGAATTTCCCAAATTGCATTTAACAATTACTACACACTACACAGTCACAGAGGCAATCGATGCGGTCAGAGAGTAAACCACAATAAAGGGCGCTTTTTATAGATTGTAGTCATTAAGGCGGCGAGTGCATACCTTCAAATCGCTAAGGTAAGCAGTAGCAGTTTGCAGTTTTTGTTAAAAAAAAAAAAACAAGGAAGTTATGTAATTATTGTTATGGAACTAAAAACACGTGTACGTGCAGTTCTGTTTGTTTTTGTTATTTAATAAATGTAAATATTAGCATACATACATTAGAATACAGAAAACCTGTATCGGGAGCTGGATGAAATTTCTACCCCGACAGCTGGTGCTATTCAAGAGCTACGGCAAAACACGAATAAGGGCGCAACTATCTTCAAAATAGCCGCTCAAAGAAGAAGAAATGCCCAGGAGATTTGTTCGCCAAAGTTCATTAACAATGCGCAAGACCAACTACTTGTGGAAGACAACGAAATTCTTCACAGGTGGCGACAGTATTGCGACGGACTTCTATACGAACAATTTCCAAGGCTATACTTTCCAATAGCTTCACCTAACTTAAGCGAAGTATCCGACGTCACAGTCGAAGAAGTTAGTGAGGCGGTAAAATACTCCAAAAAGGGAAAAGCTGTTGGCCCAGACGAAATACCCTCAGAGTTTTGGAAAAAGATGGGAGACATCGGGTTTAGATGGCTCATGATTCTTGTCTCCAAACTTATACGAGGTGATCGCATGCCTAATCAATGGAGGGAAAGTTACCTGCTTCCAATTTATAAAGGAAAGGGTGATACTCGAAGCTGTGATAATTACCGTTCGATTAAGCTGATGTCACACACCATGAAGATCGTTGAGCGAGTCTTGGGTAGCCGACTGCGAAAAATAATTAGGCTATCTGATGACCAGTGCGGGTTTGTCGGTGGTAAGTCAACCACGGATGCAATCCAGAGTATAAGAATAATTATGGAAAAGCATCGGGATTCTTTGGAGGATTTGCATGTCGTATTGGTTGATTTTGAAAAAGCATTCGATCGGCAACCACGAGATCTAATATGGGTGGCCCTCAGGCAACGAGGAGTTCCAGAAACCTATGTGCGGATAATTATGGACATGTATGATGGAGCAGTTACTAAAGTAAGATGCGCAGCTGGAGTCACCGAAGAATTCGAAATCACAGTAGGTGTACACCAGGGAAGTGTCTTGAGTCCCCTGCTCTTTATTACAGTTCTTGATTACCTGCTTGAAGGCAAAGTGACGGATCTAAAAGTACATCAGTTATTCTTTGCTGACGATGGAGCCATCATAAGTGAAGACCAGATATCCCTACAACGAGCACTTGACGTATGGGTGGATGTTCTAGAAGGAAGTGGGTACCGCATAAGCGCGAAAAAGACAGAATACCTATGCTGCCCATTTTCTAATCCACACAGGCCTATTCCAGACATTTATTTGAATGGAGTAGTGCTTCCCAAGTGTGAAAAGTTTAAATATCTGGGGTCTATGATTAATAACGAAGCTACTTGTGATGACGATATCAATCATCGCGTAAGCGTAGGGTGGATGAAGTGGCGGGAAAATTCTGCTATCTTCTGTGACCGAAAAATGCCCCCTAAGCTGAAAGGAAAGCTCTACACTTCAGTTGTGCGTCCAGCACTCACATACGGTTCACAATGTTGGACAATGTACAAAAAGTATGAGAGTAAGCTAACGGCAGCTGAGATGAAGATGCTTCGTATGACAGCAGGAGTTACAAAGCTTGATCGAATTAGAAGTACGAAGATCCGAGGAAGCCTTCATGTTAAGAATACCATTTCCCAAAAAATTGAACACGACCGACTCAGTTGGTATTGCCATGTTCAAAGGAGAGATCCTGAGAACCCCGTCAAAAAGGCAATATCATACAACGTTCCAATTCGGAATAAAAAGAAAGGTAGGCCTAAACACTCCTGGTACAAACAAATGCAAAAACACCAGCATTCAGTTGGCCTCAGAAATGGAACAATACAAAACCGGGAGGCTTGCCGCCGATTTCTGAGGTCAACCCGGCGAACCCCACAGGCGGATCACTAGTGTGAAGCAGATACGTGGGAGAGTTATGATCCCCTCGACATCGAGATCATAACAGCGCCGAAGAAAAGGAAGAAGAAGAAGAAGAAATATTAGCACTCCAAATTGTTTTTGCATTTAAATTGGTGTTGTTTGATAAATAAAAAAGCTTCTTAATATTCAAGTTTTCGTTAGTCAATTAGTCTGTGATTATAAATTAAAATTGAAGACTTTTTGAAAACCACGATTGGCTTAGTTATAATAGGGTAATCCAAATATAAGGTTGCAATTTATTTTTGTTTTCTAAAAGTATGGAAACGTTTCAAATAACAGTTAAAAAAATCATATAGGTCATCTACCTATAGCACAAGTTTAGCAAGTTTAAATCAAACATTATCCATACATTTTCATCCATTTTGTGGCCCAGAGAGTATATTTCAATTAAGTCTATTTCAATAATTTACCATTATTTATCAAATAAATCGTCATTCAAATTTCTTCAATGAAAGTTCTGGCAGAACTCGATTTTGGCAATGTAACTTTTGATGAAACATATCGGGCCATAATTCATTCTTAACTGAACTTGATGAATATTAATTTGTTTTCAATGTGTACCTAAATAGTTAGCGGATTGTGTGCAAAAGCACAGTCTTTTGCATTTTTGACTGGCACCCTGACCGTCCTGGTTGTGTGAAGATTGTGTAAAGTAATGGCCATTTAAATTAACTTTAAATACCTGACAAAGCTAGCAGCCCAACGACCGAACAGGTTTTTCTGTCTTACTCTATTTCTTCGATGGTGATCAGATACAGTCCTACTGTACCGAATGGGATTTGCTCCGCTTTGTGCGAGTGCTTCCCGGCCATAAAGGAGTCACATATCCAAAGTTTTACGGCGGAAAAATGTCAGATTGCCGGAACTGCCATTCTATCCCGAACTGTCTAATACGTACACTCTCAAATATTTCATCGTAAGCGTAGTAAGTTTGAAAAATAAAAGAGTTTGAGGGAGACGTCAATCTTGCAATGTGACCCTGACCCGAATCAGCTTTAACAAAAATGTGTCCATTCTATCTTTGTTGGCTCCTTTGTATAGAACCTGATTGCAATAATAACATGTGTATTCCGACTCTAGTGTTCTGTCTAATTCCAGGGAGCCCCTAATACTCGTTCTCTCAGATCGAATTTTTACTATTTATTTGAGATGGGAGAACGTTAAACAACATCAGCTGAATGAAGGTCATGAAGCAAAGCAGGGGAATGACTGCTATCAAGTCGGCTGCTATAAAACAATCGTTTTTGAAGGGCAAAAGCTCACGAAGCTCTGGCCAGAGCTGCATTTATTTATATCTGTCGAAATATCAACACTGATCCAACCAGTTCCTTCTTGAATTCATTGAAACTCGATCCAACGGAGTCTTTGTCAAGTTCTTATAAAGATGCGATAGTGTAGACTTAGGTTTGGTTAGGTTGAAGTTTTCCAGCGTCGCAGCTGACACACTTAGACCAGAGTCGGTACATTGCGATACCACATTAATCTTGAGATTTTCTGCCTACTCGTTGAAGCGTTTGGAGCTCCTGATCTATCAAGAGAGACTGCAAATGTCTATATTAATTTCATCACCGTGCTCCTCGAATAAAAACTATCCAAAATGGAGCCTTTCTCTATGGAACAAAGCCGGACATGTACAGAGAATATAAGGAACTGATTTTACCTCTCATCTTAAATATTAGAGTAATCAGGTAACATAGGTAATATTATTCCACATTTCACAAGTTCGTCAGTTCCCTGGAATGCCCCTATGTCCTTGCACCCAATAGAGGTAAATATTGAACTGCTGTGCCATCTCCTTAAGAGATGAATGACATTTAAGGGCTGATATAGAGTTTGTAGAGATCGAGACCAGAGATTTAAAAGCCGCTGTAAGAATGCCCCACTAAAATTTCAGTTTGCGTTTGTCAGCAAATATGGCCTATAACATTTCTTTTAGTCAAAAACATTCCAAAGTTCTTCTATATTTTTCGAAATTATGTCAATCGATTTTCCTTAAAGTTCCATAATTTTCGAGTCAAAAACTTTTGTTCCCAAGCTGAATAATAATAGAGTGTTTCTTTTTAAAAAACATATAACGGATTTTCCTCTAAACTCGTAATGTATCAAAACTCGTTCATATCGGTGAATATTTTTCAATAAATTTTGAAGGATTCTTTTGACCTACATCTTTGAGGCATTCAATATTTGGTATCAGTTGTATGCTGAACCTTATAATATTCATCCATACATTTTTAAGTAACTGCACAAAATTGTTTACTGTCTGAATTTGAAAGTAACCATAAGTAGGTATCTTATTTTGTCAATACCTACCTTCTTTTTAATCACATAACACGATTTCTTCAAATCCTCTAATCCTCTTATCCTCTAATCTGTAAGAATAACTAATTTGGAGATGATCCGGTTTCGAATCATCAAGTTAAAAAATAATAAAATCGCCTCAAGATAACGTAGAATATAATATATCAAGCTCAACACAGGAAAGTTGACATATCACACAAAAAACTAATTGATTAATGAAAAATTAACCCGAAGAACAATAGATACCTACATCTGATCCCATAACTTATTTTTACACATAAAGTTGCCTCCAGCCAAATACTTATGTATCTACGAGTACATATAAATGTGTTGGGATTCATCTTAATAACTTTTTTAACAAAAAAAAAAACGTGTAGGTTTAGGTGAATAATATATGTAAATTTTCAATGAAAATAAAAGTTATCCGCAAACATCAGGTAGACATGCGACGTATGACGCATTTCTAACAAGCTTTCTATCCAATTTGAGTCTTGAAGACTTTCGTTTTCTCTCAAAAGATGTAATTTCTTTAATTTTATTTGCGTATTACAATTTCGCAAACCCAAAAGTGTTCTTTTTTTTCAAGAATCAAACAATAATAAAAAAAGGTATTTACGAGTAGGTACCTAGATTTTGGCACAGTAAAATAAATTTCTTTTCACCTCCTGATTTATTATTTAGTTAAATGACGTTTTTTATTTTTATTACAAATGAGTTTTGAAAGTAAATTTAAGAGGAGCATGACAGTCTGATTACACCCAGTATGCCTAAAACCTGCGTACTTTGAACGGCTTTTATGATTCCAATTAAAAATTTTACTTTTATGATCTTTCGTTAATAAAAATCAGCTTAAACGTCAAGGTAATTAAAATTCTGATTTGCGGAATATTTTGCCTAGGTTCTAAAGGCAGAACTGATTGCGCGGCGGTTTGCATTTGACGGAATTTATTGCGTGATTTTTATGACTCAATTATTTGACTAAGAAGACAAATATTATTATACAGGGTGATTGGCATAAGGTGTGACAAAAAGCTAGGGCGTGTAGGTTGGACTTAGACAAGAAAAAAATCGTATGGGAGGGGGGGGGGGTCTATTTCCCCCCGTTTAGGCAGGAGGGGCAATTTAAGAAAAAAATCACTTAAAACAGAAAAAAAATTATTAGAAAATAACGATGATACCTACAGAGTAATGCTATAGCATTTTAAAAAGCCAGAAATACATTCTTTAATTTTGTTTTTAAATAAAGTTGTTCGAGTGAATAGTTTTTGAAAAATTAATTTTCAAAATCAAAATTTTGAAAAAAAAAATTAAATTTTTTTTTTAAACAATTTTTTTTTCAAAATTTTACGTAATTAAGTATTATTTTTTTATTCAATATTCAATGCTCTTTTTAATTTTTGATCAAACACAAAAAACCGGATGCTAAAATGTTTTGTAGTTTTTGAGAAAATCAAAAATAACAAAAACTACTTTTGTTCTAAGAAAAGCCTTTTATTTTAGTTTTTACGTTTTTGGATTCTTATGTAGGTGAATTTACAATTGAAAGGATTAACTTTCTTTTTACTATTCTTTTAATTATCGTCTTATAAGCATACAATAATGTGACAAAGTACTGGATTAACCATATTTCACACATTTTTTCATTGAGAACACCTGCGTGAGAGCATTGGTTTAAAATTGACCTGCCACTTTTTTATTATGGTGGGGTCGGCTTGGCTTAGGTGCATTTACGAAAGAAAGGATTAACTTTAAATAAACAGTAATTATGTATTTTATCTAAATATGCATGTATTTATTATTTAAATTGATTTCAAGATTCAGGAACATTTTTGTTCTTATTTCGCAATTGCATTTTTCTGTCACTAGTTAGGGCGTGTAACGCTGCATTATTTAAAAAACATTCGCAGATCAATGCTCTCACGCAGGTGTTCTCAATGAAAAAATGTGTTATTGTATGCTTATAAGACTGATAATAAGAAAATTTTACAAAAAAAGTTAATCCTTTCTTTCGTAAATGCACCTAAGCCAAGCCGACCCCACCATAATAAAAAAGTGGCAGGTCAATTTTAAACCAATGATCTCACGCAGGTGTTCTCAATGAAAAAATGTGTGAAATATGGTTAATCCAGTACTTTGTCACATTATTGTATGCTTATAAGACGATAATTAAAAGAATAGTAAAAAGAAAGTTAATCCTTTCAATTGTAAATTCACCTACATAAGAATCCAAAAACGTAAAAACTAAAATAAAAGGCTTTTCTTAGAACAAAAGTAGTTTTTGTTATTTTTGATTTTCTCAAAAACTACAAAACATTTTAACATCCGGTTTTTTGTGTTTGATCAAAAATTAAAAAGAGCATTGAATATTGAATAAAAAAATAATACTTAATTACGTAAAATTTTGAAAAAAAATTGTTTAAAAAAAAAATTTAATTTTTTTTTCAAAATTTTGATTTTGAAAATTAATTTTTCAAAAACTATTCACTCAAACAACTTTATTTAAAAACAAAATTAAAGAATGTATTTCTGGCTTTTCAAAATGCCATAGTATTACTCTGTAGGTATCACCGTTATTTTCTAATAATTTTTTTTCTGTTTTAAGTGATTTTTTTCTTAAATTGCCCCTCCCGCCTAAACGGGGGGAAATAGACCCCCCCTTCCCATACGATTTTTTTCTTGTCTAAGTCCAACCTACACGCCCTAGCTTTTTGTCACACCTTATGCCAATCACCCTGTATATATTTTTGTTTTGATGTCAATGGCACACTTAAATCTGAAATTGACTGATAAGGGTTTAAGCTTTATTTATTTTTTTATATAAAAATGATAAATGAATATAAATAGATGGCTACACTTTGTCTGTTATGGATTGTTCTATAAGTTATACAATATATTAAAAGTAGATTAAAAAAAATAAAATGCAATAGCTAATGGGTCACACATAATAGCTTTTATATTCAAGGTGATAAGAATTTTAAGGAATTTAAATATAAAAACATGAATGTCATGAGAGAAATGTGTTTACAAAACAAACTAGTTAAATAATTTAGCATAAATAGCTTGGACGGACAAAAATGTAACCAGAATTATTCAGTAACTATGAATTTTTATAATTTTCGATTTTTAAAGTTGGGAGCAGTTTTCTAACAAACTTAATAATATTTAATATATGTTTATTAAATATTTCTGGTAATCATACAGTTGTGGAAAAACTAAAAAGGTATAGCATAAGGTAATATCATAACGGTATTTTGTTCGAAAAAATAAATTAAAGGTCATGGCGGCTTATAGAGCGCCCAAACCTCACTTACAACTCTCAATCTCAACCATTCCTGTGTGCGTGTTACCAGGAAAGAAGAGGACCTAGAATTTTCTGCCGTTTCCGAAAGGCTTATGAACTCTTAAGCCGAACAAATCTCAAGGAACTGGAGGAAGAAAAACGAAAACTTTAGAAACTGTGGATCGGCAGATAGTAAAAATGGCTGATACAAGACCTTTTCTGAAATTAAGAAAATATTGGTGCAAAATTTTAAACAGCTTAGTATTAAGGAATAAGTATGTCTGTCTGTCTGTCTTCGATTGCAGCTAAACGGCTCGGCCGATTTTCTTCAAACGTGGTAGATATGGGTTTTAATTTTTTCCCAACGGATGTTTCTTGGTTTGATTTTTTAAGACCAAAAATAACGGTACCTGCCATACGATTTTTTTTTTCGAAATTTTATAAATATTTTTTTTTTCTCAAAAACTGTCGCACAGATTTAAAAAAAAAAATTAATAAAATTTCCTTTAGTTAAACCTAAGTAATGGTTGAAAAAATTTTTCCAAAAAATGTTTATTATTGGTACCCCGCTTGGAACCATTTTTTTTTGTTTTTGATTTTCTCTAAAACTGTACAACCGATTTTGATCATTTTTTATGTAGAGGCTCCCCAGCAGTTTCAATATTATTGTGAATTCAAATTTTCAAAAAAAAATTTTTTGGATTTAAAAAAAAATACAAATTTTTTTTTGAAAACTCAATATTTCGAAAACCCCATGCTCGATTTTTTCAAAACAATAAAAGTTTTTTAATATAAATTATAAGATTTAAGAAAAAAAAATTGTTTTGCCTAAAAATAACGGTACCCTCCACACATATGTTAAAAAATGGTTTTCGAAAATCGTATTTTTCTCGAAAACGGTTCCGAGAATTTTACTTAAATTTTTTTCTTTCAATTAATTTTTAAGATCTATAATTTAATTAAATAAAATTTGAAAACCAGATATTACTGACTGTACCTACCAAAGAGCGATTTTTTGAAATTTTGAATTTCTCATTATCGGCATAACAGATTTTTATGAAATTTTTTAGAGAGGAGCTTCTAAAAAGTTTAAAAAACATTTCATTTCAAAACTTTAAGAAAAATATTTTTTTGAATTTAAAAAAAGAAATCGTTTTTTTTTTTAAATTCAATATCTCGAAAACGGCTCAATATTTTTTTTGTAAATTTAATTTTTATTCAAACAATTATAAAAACTTTAAATTGGCCAACCAAAATTTTTTCTTAAAAGTGTTTTAAAAATTTTCTATATAAAAGCTTATTTTTTAAGAAACCACTACAAAGACTTATAATTTTTGTTCTTGCATGAACCTATATTTCCTTGAATCACATGGCATTCTTTTTTTACCTCCAACTACTAAAGAAGTTGTTTTAGTCGTTTAAAAAATTAATTTTTATGCTTATGGACAGTTTTTCTCTAATAACATTCATTTTTGAAATTTTTAGTCTATTACATAGGAGCAAGTTCGTGCGACCCAGTCGTGCATTTTATTTTTAATAAATTGCTTCTGAACGCACCTAAAGTAATGGCAGTTCGTAAAAGGAACTAAGTAAACAGACCTATTTTGATGTTTGGAAATGTCAAAGAGGCATATAAAGTTAGCACGGTACGAATAAAATAAATCGATGGTTTTTACTTTAATAAAACGTTAGGGACAGTATGATGCAGTATGACGTCGTTTTAACCAAATTATATAGATACTAAAACATCTTTAACATCGTCAAAATTCGCGCCATTAAATTTAAGAAAAGAATTTTTTGAAGATCAGATAAAGATATTTAACGAAAAAGGCATAGAGAGTTTGAAAAATATTCCGTGGAGTGACAAAACGAAAGTCAATTTATTTGGAACGTCATATCAGTATATTTGATTTTATCGTTATTTAAGCTGGCAGTTTGAAAAAATGATAGGTTCAGGTTTTTCTTTAAGAATTAACCAAGCATTTTGATTTAAAGAAGTCCATTTTCTGAAGACCAACGTGCTTCTTCTTCCAAATCATCGTTTATACTGTTGTTGGTGTGTCCGATCAGGTCCAATTGGCAGCTTATACGTCGTCGACCTACAAATGTATGGACCAATGCTTAATAAACGAAAACAATAATGGTCCCAAGATTGAACCCTGAGGTATTCTGCTCACAGTAGGTAAACAGTCTAAGAGAATGTTATTAAGTTTACCCTAACTGCGCATGGGGAAAAGTTCAACATATACCTCACTTTTATCTATAACAAGACGAAAATCGTCGGTAATATTTATCTAATCTGTTATGCAGCTGTGATATGGATACCTTCTAATGACCTCGAGTCTTCAAAATGGGACTAAACGCACCTTATCTTCGGATTCAGTGACTCCAGAAACATAAGAATCAACTGGTTCGAGACACCAAATCCCGATTTACTTTCGTCGATACATCATCCGAGAGATCCAAAAGGAGTATTTGACCTTGGAATATCTTTCAGAGGTCATTTAAAACAACAAGTCTAAATGAATTTAGATGTAAGATATTCCGCTCTTTCAGAATCCGGGGTCAAAAATATCATATCGTTAGATTTTAGGGATTTGACCTTCGTTTGACCTTGATTTTGACGTGATGGGGTCAAATGGACACCAGCATCGTGATCAGTGACTCGAAAAAACATAAAGATCAACTATTTAAAGGCCAAATCTAAAAACCGAGTCTTATTTTGCATGACCGCTACATGACCTACAGAGGTCGTAAAAAAAGTCAATAAATGTTTGGACGTAAAATTTTCCGCTCTTTCAGAATCTGGGTTCAAAAATACCATATCGTTAGATTTTAGGGATTTGACCTTCGTTTGACCTTTACATGTTGGGGTCAAAAGAAGCCCGGATTCGAATTCAGCAATGCCAAAAACATGTATATATAGGTTTTCAGATTTTTCAACGAATATTTCGCGATTTGACCTTCAAATGCCCTTAAACCTGACCTGATTGGGTAAAACGGACTCCGGATTTGAAATTAGCGAGCCAAATAACCTATAAGACACTTGGTCTCATCCCAGAGTCAGAGCACTTTTTTTTGTGGGGCTGTGTTATTAACACCCATATCAAAATGAAAGAAGAATTGTATTTCATGTTACTGTCAAATATGTACGAGTATGTGTGTCAAATGTGATTTTCGCTTCCACACTTAGATATATGTAATACTGTAATACAATAAGTTTCAAAATAACTTCACAAACTCAAATACGATTGGTAAGTGACGGTTTTCAATCCTAAAAATTTTCTTGTGCTGCCAACGCATTTCAAATTGTGTGTGATGAATTTTCAAAGATTCAAACACCGAATTCAACAGGAGATATGAAGATTACTAATTAATTCATTTCATTTATTTATAATGTTCCTTCATGATATTTGCAGTGCTCAGGCTCACAACACGGATTTCTATCAAATTATTTAAATTCAGAAATATCATTGTTGAACAAAAATATTATATAAAAATTAGTAGTTTCACCGTTGCTCAATTAAAATGGGATCCAAATTTAACCCAGTCTGGATAAATTCACTTGCTAATTTGCAACCGAACCTCCCGGAATTATAAGACTCCCCCGAGTGCATAAAATCAACAATCCTCAGAATACGTAGCTTGAACATACTGCCTACCACATAATCGGCGCCAGATCAATCTATCTTCTTTTTTTTAGCTATGAATATTTATTCTGAATCGGTGAAGATAAACAAAGAAGCGTCGTCGTCGTAGACTTATGTGCAATTTATGAAAATCATAATGGACGATTGCGAATAGGAAATCGTCTCGCCTTTATCGACTCCCCCAATCCCCTGAGCCTGACTTTACTGTCAGTCAAGGCAGAAACAAATTCTCGCTATACTGATGATTTCAAGAACCGTAAAGGAAATTCATTGCATTCGAACGCGCTCATTGCTCAAGTGCCTGAACGTGGACAAGCAGAAGCTGTGTTCGGTTGTTTTTTGTGTTTCTTTTTCTGTCCGTTCTATGTTAATCGGTCATGGATTATTAATATGCATAATTTATTCCATGCAATTCTTTGTAGCGCGCTGGAAAAAGAACTTCAATTGATAGTTGTTATCGTACGGTCAGGTGCGTAGCGGTTGGGTGGGGGTGTGAGAGACTGTAGCATCTTTAGTGATGCTACAAAGCGGATATTCAATTGTGGAAGGGACTTTTCAGTGGAGGTGAAAGAGTTGTTTTGGAAAAAAACTTTGAAATGATTCCATTTGTACATACTTTCCAAAATGATGAGCAAATTTCTTCTTCAATCAACAATGTATAAGAAAATAAAAGTGAAATATTGATTCCCAATCTTTTAAACTTTAAAAAGTTCTTGAGGAACTGTATTTTATAAAATATGGATTAAAAGATATTTTTATTTTTAAGCAGTTTGTAAAATAACTCTAGTCTGGAATTAAATTCAAAGCGTCACACATCAAAATCCACTAGAAGCTTAAGAACTACTTTTCTTAAACCTTAACTTCGATTTTATAAAATTATTTATCTACAAAGTGATGAGTTAAATCATAGAAGCTTCTTAAGGTAATTTTTTAAAGTGTCTGCGATTCGTTAAATCCAATTTATTTTTTCAAGAAAAGTGAAAAAATACAACTTACAATTTGTGCATAAAAATGTTCACTTTTTGTAGCTAACTAGGTGAAAAGTTGAAACGCGCATTTTGTTGAAGTACGTACAAATATTACTATCTACTAATACTGTCCCGTTTTTTTTTTTACTCTTAATTATCCTTTACCAACCATTTCAAGTCATGTTCTTATTTAAAATAACAATTATTGATAAAAAAACCTCTCGTAGCAAAATTCTAGCTACAGACCTGATGGTCCTATAGCATATATTGCAGCACTACTGGACATCGGATTGAAGAAAGAAAACATTTGTCTTGTATAAATTTGTTTATATTTGTAAGGAAAGTGTAGGGGCTTAAGACTTTTTTGATAATTCACTTTGAAGGAAATCTTATTTAACGATATTTTTTTTCTTGTTTAAAAATAAGTGCTAGGCCTCAACGTAAGCAGATGTTATTTTATACTAAAACTTCTCTCTCATGGAGTGTTTCAGATACACAGTAATCAAAGTTTCGGATGTATTGTTTGAATTAGATACTATTTAATATAATAATTATAAACACACAGATCAAACCATATTCAACCGACTCTTCCTGTTTGTAAGATAATGAATACGAAAATGGATTTAAAAATACAAGAAAATTGTTTTAAATGTGTGTACGAGTATCTAAACATTGGCCGAATGTTCTAACTTTTAATACTTTTAAGTCTTTATTGGATATAATATTGCAAGCAATATTTTATATTAACTGAAAAAATGAGATGCATGACTGTGTCGCACGAATTTGTTCTTACAGTTTAAAAGACTAAGAACATCTAGGATATTTTTCCTCTCAAAAACAAATTTGTAAGCAATATTTTGAAAAATTATTTTATGGTTTTCTGAGAAAACTATTTTGTATGTTCATATCTATAAAATATCTATATTATTTTGTTTATTAATATTTGTTTGCCCATTCAAAGTATTTACTAGCATTCACATAACAATGTAATTTGACGAAAATTCAAAAAACTTTTTTTGAAAAATGGAATTTTCAACAAAAAAATGATATAAAATTATAAAATTATGTTTGTCCTTAAGTGGGCTCAAGGTCAATTTTTGTTATTTTTTTTTTTAATTTTATAAAAAGAAAAGGTCATGAAGAAAGGAAACATTTAAAAATATAAAATATTATATTTAAACTTTAACGGAATTCCTCTACAGCAGATACGTAAGTAACAGTTTTCGAAACAAGAAAAATTTAGATCATACATGTTATGCAGTAGTAAACGAAATTATATAAAAATCCTTAGAGCCTTTTTTGAGATATTTAAGCCTTTACTCAATGGAATGTACTCTGATATTTTTAGAACTTAGATTAATGCATTTTTTTTTTAGTTCATCGGCCCGACATTCTAATTCAGGGAACAGTGAAATGTTAAGTCCAAATTTGTAGCGTGTCAAACCTTAGTTTCATTTTTCTTTCACAAATCGATATAGAGAAAAATATGAGAATAAATAAATCAGAATTATAATCAGAATGAAATTTTTGAGGTCTGAAAAAACAGCTCAGTTGCTGAGTTGCTGTTTTCACTTGTGATACGAGTATACAGGTATAATTTAGCAAGTTATGCATTTGAACAAGTATGCAAACTCGCTATTCTGTCTGATTTAACGACATAGCCAATTTTTTTTTAAACTTGGTAGAAGGCTTTTTAAAATTTTCCCCTACACGATTTTTTTTTTTAAAGATAAACAATAACTATACCTGCCATACATTTTTTTTTTTCAAAAACTATTGCACAGATTAAGAAAACAAAGTAAAGAACTCATAATAAAAGCTAGCTAATGGTTGAAAAAAATTCAAAAAAACGATCAATAGTACCCCCATTTTAATTTCGATTTTCTCATAAACAGTACACCTAATTTTGGACAATTTTTTATACTAAGGTTCCTTAAGACTTTGAATAGTATTGTGTATTAAAATTTATTCTTTAAAATTTAATATTTCTAAATGCTCGTTTTTTTTTTAATTTTGACAAGTACCAATTTTTTAATACTATATTATTTTATCAAAAAATTAAAAATTACTGTACCATCACAAGAACTTTAAAAAATGTTTTTTTTTTTTAATTCTTAAATTTTAAAATCTATAATTTGATAAAAAAAAGTTAAGAAAAATAAGTAATAATAAAAAATAAATAAAAATATAAAATTAAAGTAAAGTTAAGAAAAATAAGTAATAATAAAAAATAAATAATAATATTAAATTAAGACATTACTGACTGTCCCAACCATACGTATAGAACGTTTTTTTTTTTAATTTTGAGTTCTCCTTATTGGCATAACGGATTTAAATGAAATTATTATACAGAAGTTACTAAAAATTTTAAAGTTATTACATAGAAGATTTTTGAAAAAAAAATCAAAAATTTTTTATTGGAAATTCAATATGTACTTATCTCAAAAACAAGTATTTTTGTATTTAAGTTTTATGTAAGAACCTACAGTTGGCGTACCAAAATGATTTTAAAATTTAATGTGTAAAATGTTATTTTTTTTTTAAATTGCTACAACTATTTATAATTTGTGTTCTTACAAAAATTTATTTTCGCTTAAGAAATAACATAGCGATGTTATTCTGTTTTTAGCTCCTACTACCAAAGGAGTTGTTTAAAAATCAGTCATTTAAAAATCAGATGTATACTCTGTCCAATAAAAATATGCAGTGTGGGCAAGATAGGACGTTTGCCTCGCATTCTGGCTACAGTGAATTGCATAAATCTATCCTTAATTAAAGCTCTCACAGGGTATTCGTAGTGTTGATTTTAAATGAACCCTTTTTTTAAAGCTCTAAAATCAAAAGCACCTCAACAGAAACCCAAGGAAAAAAAACTGAACAAGTTACGAAATGAACAAGGGTAACTCTGTACGCACATCAATATTTGATGGGGGTTGAAATTGAATAGCACCAACATACAGCCATAGGCCACAGCAATTCAGTGCACATTGAACACTCAGATGTACAGTCAATAGGACGTCTGGCCTGCGTCAGATGCAATCGAAAATTTATGGGCGCACAAACACTTTTTTATGGAGGAGTTCTTTCAATTTAGTATGGTGCAAAAATATAGAACGCTACTGATTTTAAAAAAGCTCTCCCATAAGACGTGTACTGCATATTTTTATTGGACAGCGTATAGTAACATTCATTTTTAAAATTCTAAGTTATGCGACCTTTTCGTGTACTTTTTTTTCTTGACACTGAGGTGTGTGATTAAAATGTCTTTCATTTAAAATTAAATTGAAGATTATTAAAAAAAAAATAATTTAGTGGCCATCTTTCAAAATCAAAAAGAATAATAAAACTCGCAATAGCGATAAATGTCTAAATAAATCTAGTCAAAGATTGAAGAAAATTACTTCAGTTTGTCATTTCTGCCTAATCAATCATCTTATACTGGATATATAAATATGCATAAAAATTGTTAGATGAATAAAAAAATATATTAAACTACTAATTTTTGTTGACAAATACCTTAAATTCGCTAAGA
The DNA here is from genome assembly GCA_911387755.1 of Chrysotoxum bicinctum. Lineage (NCBI taxonomy): Eukaryota > Metazoa > Arthropoda > Insecta > Diptera > Syrphidae > Chrysotoxum > Chrysotoxum bicinctum. The sequence continues at coordinate 267,250,294 of OU426987.1, forward strand.
TTCCACAAAAGTCGTTTAATTAATTTGAAAGAATATAGCCTCAATAAGAGGTTTGGTAATATAAAATTTATTAAATTTTCCCATTTGTATTTAATTTTAATTTCATCGAGTATTTACCAATAATTGCTCAAAAACAGCAAACAAACTCACTTTTTTTTAGTAATATCACGAGTAACACGCTTGGCTTGGATACAGAGAACGTTAGGAATCACAAAACTAATAGATTTTACCGGAAAACCCGTTTGACACATCAAATATGCATGTACTATATGATACAAAATAATGTTATAGGTATGTGTCAAGTTGTAAAACTATTTCCCCTTTTTCTCCCTTATCATTATTGTTAGTAAACAAATATTTTGAATAAATTGATAAGCCGGTTCGTGTTTAACCACAAATGACTCACAAATTATCAACTTTTGTTTACTGATTTCGATCGAAGTGTTTGTGTAAAATAAATTAATCAAAAACTACGTCACTTTATTTGAAAGAGAAAAATAGAATAACCATACAGAGAAAATTATATTAAATCATTTTCAGCAGCAATTTAAAGATTAAATTTTTTAGTTTTTAAAGCAATATCTTTTCAAACCACAACGAATTTCGTTCTTATCTTTTGCTTTGTGTGAAAAGCTCCATATTTGTGGTGTTTAGTCAATGACACTGAACGACAAAATGTTCATACTTATACTCGTACTTCACTTGATAATGTGATTCAATAGTATTTTGATATAAAGTTGTTTTGAAATTTTATCTGACTCAAAACTTGCTTGCTTGTTCTTTGTTTGTAGGTTTAAGTAAGCATTTACGTGATTTGTGTTTGATAAGACTTATTCAATAGTAATTTTAGCTAGAACTCGTAATAACTATCAATACTTAGAAAGACACAAAGTACGTTTTAGAAATTAAAGTCCATATATGTATGTATTCTAGGTACGAGATCGCAAAAAAAATAGCACCAAATAAGTAATACTTATACTACCACGAAAGAAAATGTTCTTGTCGACACTAAGGTTTTTTTGGTTTCTGGTAAATTAACTGGACCTTTAAGTTCAAACCAAATAGAATTTTCCATTTAAACCGGCTTTAAGCTTTACAAAATAACTACACAAACTTTTGTACATCTCCAGAAAAACAAAAATGAACTAGACAAGTTCGCTTTTGCTAGCCACCTCCTCAATTGAAATTAGTTTTGTGGAGTACAGTGACATTTGGTACATAGTGCATCAGAGTTAATGCAAGAGACAACTTATGGTCTTTTGAAAATCGAAATCAATGTATCTATGCACTCAAGATTGATTAGCTGATACCTTGGAAAAAATCAACACAACTTGTCTGCCCTCAAATTTCAAATTTAACAATAAATATTGAAGTTTTTAATTTTTATCTTTCTTTAAAATTTAAGATCTGTTTCGATCCATCTCTTAAAAAGAAAAAAAAAAAACTCAGAAACCACTTTACTTTTAAAAATCTCCCACCTTTATGAAGGTTTTCAAATGTAATTTGATTGATAACGACAGAACTTATCGAACTTATCAATTCATTGATATTTTAGTATAATGGTTATCAATTGATAAATTGAACTATTATGTACTGTGAATAAACATATAACAAGCATTAACCATTGTGAATAGATATTATTTGACATACTAGTTTTCAGGTATTAAATTTTATTGTTTGTTGTGTTTTGCTTAGATTGCATTTCTTGAAAGTTCAAATCTTTTTAAATTTTAATACAAAATCAAACAATATCTGATAAATCAATTTACAAAAAGTATTCAAAGGAAGTGTTTTCACACGCCAATAAACCTGACCGGAACGATCCTAAATTGTCGCAATCATCAGACTCTTTGCTTCAAAAAATGTTCAAAAATGAGTTTCTGTAATTTTTTTCATGAAAAAACTTAACCTTCCAACCACTCTTCCCTTTTAAGGAGACTCAAATATTCTTCGGTGGTCAAGGTATAGGTTCATCAACAGTACAGGGTGAGCAAATCGAGTTAATATCTGGCATGTAGTTAAGCTCAAGATTTTCCATTCGTTCTTTAAATACTATAATAATACCTGCGACGCAAAGATCTTCATTGAAATTGTTACTTATCCCCAAGTCCAGATTGAGTCGATTGTAGGTAGATTAAGAAGCTGATTGGCTAGCCTTTTCAAGATACATTCGGTACAGTTTTCCATCAATCACAGATATGCAGTAGTAAAAATTGCTTTTTCACTCTTCTCTTGTGTTGATGTTTTAATTTAGTGGTAGGTTATGCTTCAAGGCAAGTGTGTGCCAGGTTTTGAGAGGGATATTCGAAAAATTTTTCTATGGAGATTATCATTTGTTCAATGCATAATACGAAAGTAGTAAGGTGATGGTCCTTAAGTTTCTGAGTTATATTTGCGGAAAACCGGACTCAATGTTCATGGGGTTGTTGTGAGTATTTAACAGTAACGGAAAAAATTCGTTTAAGGAGGTATCTTTTAATAGCTGACTTTGCGACAACAAGTTACGTTGATACTAAAATTATGAGAAATAATAAATCCTTAATATTTAAATTCACTGGCAACTTCAATATTGGCTCCAACTAACTTCCAAATCCGTGCAATATTATCATATGGAATTTGAGTTGTTTAAAGTTTTTTGATATTGGTTTTAAGATCCCATGCATCAGGAAATTCTTTTAGTTTGTTTTTCTGCAGCTGTAATTTCACTGGATTATCAGAAAATACCTCTTCGTCACCCTCATACAGTAAGATCTTTACAGATAAATCACCAAAATACACCTCCCGATAAGTTTAAAAAAATGATATGATATTCAGTGCGAACATTAAAAGGCTTACGATGCAACCTTGAGGAACACCATACACCATAGTTTACTACTGCTGACATATTAACAGAAACTATTGATAAACCCCAATAAATTTCAAAAGAAGAATTCCCAATAGTTACCATTCACAGTTTTTCAACAAAATTGATGATTGATAGCGATAATACCGCTTCATCAAATTTGTTGATAAATTTCAAAGCAACCCATACTTTACTCAATAAATCACTACTTTAATGCCAACTATCCGGTTTCTAAGTTTTTAACATTTGTATCTTGATACTCGTATTCGCATTTTTTTGTTGCCCATCCATGGAAAAAACAAAATAATATACGAAATATGTTTTTGTACATCCTCTTGTATATAGAATATAAAATGCAGGGCACACTCTTTAAATCAGAATGGTGTAACTCTGCGAAGGAGACATTTAAGCTTCATTCGACGGCAACTCCAAAATTTCTTCTCCAATAATATATTATATTCCCATAACTAAATTATATTCAAATTAATGCGGTTCTGTAAACTATTTTTTGAAGTAAGTTTTCAAAAAAAAAAATTTACTTTTTTCAAATTGAATTGATTTCAGGCTAAAATTGATTGCAAGTGTTGCCATTGGCTTTTTATATTTTTGTTTTGTTGATTTATTGACTTATTATTCCCACCCGTAGAATTAATAAGACATCAATGGTTTGTAGAAAGCATAAACCTTTTGGCTTATAACTCTAAGCCATTCCTCGGTGCGTGATAGGAAGAATGGGGGATCTACAGTATTCCGAAAGGCTTAGATGAGAAGAAGATAATTTTTGAGGATTGTCACTTCTTCGTAAGAGACAGTACACATCGAAAAACATTTTTGCAGTGTATGGGAATCAAATCCCGCCTGAATGAATGGAAATACACCTCCTCCTATTTAATTTTCTTTATTAAACCACCTACGCGCTACGGCTTTTGTCACATCTTATACCAATCGCCCTCAATTATGTACGACTAGATAATGTATATTATTTCGAAAACATCTATCTCAATATTTAAGTTTTCGTTTTTTTTTTAATTTTCAAATTAAACGAAATATTCTTAAACTAATTTCTACAAACTATTTTGTCTAAACAGTTTTGCCCCCAAAAATAATCAGGTCGAATTCAGTCAATCAAATTATTTACGCTTCGATTAATTTCTGATGTTAGAAAAAAAAAGAAAAAACAAATCAAGACATTCCTTCGTATTTCTCTGCTAAAAATAAAAGAACAAATTCAATATCTTACTTGTGTATCTTCAAGGAGTACTTTTTTCAACCCGTGACCAAGTTCACAATAAAATAACAACAAAATAAGAAAGGAAGACCAAATGACTTATAGATTCTTGTTCCCTCAGCCATTGTGTGTTTCTGGGTGCTCTGGCTCTCTCGAGTATTTAGGTACTGGAACGGGACTGGGACATACTCGCTAGGTACGAGCTCCGACATCAGCGATCTTTAGAGAGCCTAAATATAGAATTCGCCTTTTCTCCTTGGGGCTTTTATATTTTTGTTCCTTTGTTTTTACTTCGAATCTGCTTTCAAAGACCAAACAAGTTTGGGGAGTGTACATAAAAATAAAGTCGAAGTCAACAACGTTACACGAATATTTTCAAATTTGACATGAAAACAAATTGAAATGTGTCCAAAGTTATAAATATGCTATTAAATCCCTTTAAATCATTCGTCGTTCGATATACCTAGTCGCACTCGACGTGTCGATAGGTTGCATTCATTAGCTGTATAAGCCACTATGGATGCAAAAGTAAAGGCATTATATATCTTTGAGATTCAAATTTGTTTCCTCATGCTTAACTCGATAAAGCGGGTATGATGAATAGTAATGTGACAATTGAATAAAGGCGATTCCTTTGAAAAATTGTTGATGCCGATTTTGTGTTGTCAATGGAATATAATATACGAATTTGTATTGGTGATGACACCGATGATAGATGAGAAACGAATTAGATATGTTTTGAAGTTTTTACAAGCTACTACATGGCATGTTTTGGATCCGAGAAAGAAAACGAAGAACCATTAAATTTGGTTCATCAATTCTTACTATATGGATGTTTTTATAGACATATGAGTTATAGCCAAATATGTAAAGAGTCTTTTGACTTCGTCCCCTGAAACATATTTGACTAAAAAAGAAGTACAATAAGTTCGTTAAATCTGAGTAGGTAGCACATGATTTGTCACTATAAGAGACCAGAGTGCATCTTTGAGGAACATAAAAGCATGTGAAACTGGACCAATGAGCAATATAAACAAAGCTAGAAATGGCAAAAATTATTCAGAATTTTGGCTTGTTTCGTCAACTATGATGCTATTTTAAAAAATATTTGAAGAGGAAAACACATCAAATACTTCTCACCTGCCGAAGACCCGGTCTAAAAATTAAAGTTTCACCATTCACATATTCACAATTTTACCATTATTGAACATGCACGTGCGACCCATTTAAGTACCTTATTTTTTATTTTATAATTTGCTCTTTTTTTGTTACAAGCTTGAACCTACGTTGTTGAGTCGATATATACCTTTTGTGAGATGATGGAATATGAGAATAGTAGGGAGGTACTTTTATCTTTTTAAATGATGGTCAGCAGTTTAGGGTTAGAGGCACATAACAAAAGGAATTAGCTATTTTGCAAAATGAAAACTTTTGTATTTGAATTTTTTGTATTTATATATATTATAATATACAAGATCCTAAGGTTAATAAATAGATATCCTATTTACTATAAGAAAATTGAAAAAAAAATAATATTTATCCTACGAATTAATATAAAAAAACTTTACACGCTTATAGTATCGATTTATTGTTTGAGGAGATTCAAAGGTGAAATCATTTAAACATCAATTTAAATAACACAAACTCCCGCCATCCCCTTTGGTCGCATAGAGGGCTCTCAACCTCTATCTATCTCTATTTAACAGTTGATGCGAAACTTTTAGGGTGAGAACTAAAGTGCACTCTTTATATTTTAAGTATGCGGCTACTCCGAAAAATATTTATAAATTATATTTAACAACCGCGACAACCTTAAATGTTATAGAGTTGATCCATTGTGATACCACATGAGTCTAGAGTTACGAGAAACACTGCAAATACTCGTATGTCTATTAATTATATCACTTCTAGCTTCCTCGAAGAAGAATTTTTCAATATGGGCCGCATGACTGTCCGAGAAGATGCGGATGTCAGTAGTTGATAGCACGTTTTCTTTGAGCCAGACAGGATATCTTTTAGAGATGCTACGAATATTCGGCCACTATTCGGCATATTCGGCCTATTTTCTTGATATTCGGTATTCGGTCGAATAGGTCACAACATTCAGCCGAATACCGAATATTAAATGGAGAATAAAAAAAGATGTATTATCTTACAAAAAATGTTGTATTTTTATTAAAATTTTTTATTTTAGTATTTTAAATCTACTAATGATAAGTTGTGGTGAATAAAAACAGCTCTTTCAGTATTCGTTGGTAGCATACGTTTTATGTAACGTCTATATTGGAAACCAATTACAGCTTCTGCAAATAACCTCTCACTAATACACTAGTACCAGGAGACGAGAGGTAGATTTGAGCAAATGTTGTCAAATTGGGAAACAGTTTTGTATTCGCTGACCACAACTTGCAAGGTTCTGCCATCCGATCTTGGCGAAAAGTTCTTAAAAAAAAATCTATTTTGTTTTCAATGGCAGTTTTTTCAATAAGGGTATTCATGTAACCGCGGAAAACCCTCGTAAACCCCGTAAACCATTGGGGGCTGGCCGTGGCACGATGGTTGTGTGCTCGCCTGTCAACCTCATGATCACAGGTGCGATCCCTGCCGTCGTCTATGTCGTTTTAATTCCATTAAAAACCTTCTAAGAATTGTCATCAATGGGTTGCTGGTTTACTCACTACATGTTGTTCAGGCATAACACTAACAACATGTAATTGAGTTAAACGAGTATGCCCATCAAGGATGAACACGAATAAAATAATGTGAATTATAAGCGGCATAGAAATAAGACACGGCATTTCTCCGCTTTAGCTGAGCCGCCATCCCTGGAGATAAAAATATCTGAGACAACCACCAACAGTCTCAGAACATCGTGCCACACATCTTTCCTATCCTTCTTTCTCTTCCTTAACTTCACGCCCGCGCTGTGTTGAAACATTTTTTAAAGGGTAATCAAAATCCCTTGAGCGCGGGTAGATTATAAAAAAAAAAAAAAAAAAAAAAAAAAAAACAGATAATTTTATCTCCACAGAAACGAGCTGTCAAAATTTGTATGGGAATAACTTTCTGCAAATCTGATAAAATTATCTCACGAAATTGTTGCGGAAAGTGTAGAAATAAACCTGATAAACTAAAAAATGTCAGTTTTGACTTATAATTTGATTATTTCCCACATTTACGCAAGTATTTTTATTGGGTGTTCATGCAAACATGTTGCGGAAAATTATATCTTTCTACAAAGCGGAAAATTATCTCGTTACATGAATACCCTTAATATCTTTATCATTTTGTTTATAGCAACTTCCTCTACACATTCGCAGAAACTGTTGTGCCTCGTCAAACGTCACGTAGGATAAAGTAACCAGATTTATTTGAAGGAAAAGCGGGACACTTCACAACAGTGGGGAACAGCTTAAATCCTTTTTGTTGGATGCGTCTGAGAACGTTGATACGAAACTTATTACTTAGTTCTTGCAGCAACTCTTGATGTGCATACTCTGAGAGTACATTTCTCACGACCAATTCGGTTTTGGTTCTATACTCTGTCCAACAAAAATTGTCAGTACAGGCCTTATGGAAGAGCTTTTTCTAAAGCAGTGGCGCCTGATGTACCCTCACTACAATGCGTTAGGAAAAATGCCACTAAAAAAAGAGCAAGCCACTGACTTTTCTTAAGGAATTATTGTTGTAATTCTTTGCAAAAAGTTGTACACTCGTTCTGTCAAGATCAAGACAAGAGTGTCAAGTGTTACTCAATACGATCGTGCGCTCTTTATCTACATCAAAACAGAGTTACCATTATCATTCTCAATTGCAAGCAAAGAGCTTTTTCAGTGGTTTTTATTAAGGAGCTTTTGGGATTTGAAGCTTTTGAGAACACATTTTAAGAAGATGAGTATGTTAAGTGTTGTCGTATTGCTGTTCAACTTAAAAAGAAAACGCGCCTATTATCTTACCGCTTGGCGTTGTGGGAAAAGGTAAATTGAATATTGTTTTCAGTCGTTTTGAATAGGCAGACGGTAGCCCTACGCGTTTTTTACTTTCATTTGCGGCGATCTATAATTTAAACTACGGAATCCCTGTGAGAGCTTTAAAAGGCGACACACTTATGCATGGCAATGCAACCAGAATGAGAGACAAACGTCCTATCTTCCCTGTACTGACAATTTTTGTTGGACAGAGTATAGTGTGACAGAGGGGGTCGTTCGTAGTGCTCTGCTTATGAACAGCTACACCCGAACTAAGGATCGATCAGATAATCGAAGACCCATTTGTTCCCAATACGTTTTTTGCACGAGAAGAGTGCCGCTGTAGCTTTTTAACACTTTCTTTTATATAATATTTCCAGCAAAATTTTGTTTAGCTGGAACAAAACCCAAGTATTTTGCTTGGTCTAAAAAGGCTCGTGAAATACTTTTTATACAAGGATGATCTAAGCTTGTTTAAAGTGATTTGTAGGAGTACATTTAAAATGTTAGGATTCTTTTCTGATACGGAAACAGATAACAACACCATCCGCATATGCAATCACTCTGTAGCTCTCCGCTTCCGTGCATGTCAGAAGCTCATTAACTACCAAGTTCCAGAGAGAGAGCGAAAAAACACCGCCTTGTGACGTACCTCTGGAAGATCTTCTAGCAGAAAAACTACTGAGTCTTGAGTTGATAACCCTGGTCAGCATTTGGTTAATCAGCTCACGAAGCGACTCATCTACCTTCAGATACGACAGTGCAGATACGGTTGTAGATACGACACCGACGTGTCGACGTTGTTAAAAGCGCCTTTTACATGGAACCATAGTGATAGAAGGATGTTCAAGAATTCTTACTAGTGAAAGTAAAGCAGTATCTGCTGATCATTCTTTGTAATAAGCATGTTAAGCCGCAGACAAAAGTCTAGTATCGGTGCTTGTGCGTAATCTTTAAAGCGTTTTATGACCGAATAATGATATTCTAAAGTTGAATACTTTTTCAACGCCTTCCATCCGACGTAAATTGAAAAATAAAAACGGGCAACTGTCTTTTGAATGCATTTTTGAAAGAAAAAGTTAGTTTTCCACCTTATCAGTTCTAAGTAATAAATCGCAACCATTAACAAAGCTGTTTGAACAGTTTGTAGGTTTTTTAGGTGGAAACATTACTTTTTAACTGAAGTATGGTCCAAGAGTTGTTGCGGGAAGATTTGACCTGTTCTCCAGTAAAGTCAATTCATACGGGATGGTCCACCTAGTGGTTTCTTTTTAAATCATACATTCCATTGACACTGAGTGCTGTTTTCCACTCGAAATCTTGAAAGAAAGTCGGCATCATACCTCCGCTGAACGAAATAAGACCTTTTACGCTTGAACAACGTGGGGAAATATTGAAAACTTGTTTCAAAAGTGAATGCTGTGACCTCAGATTATTCCAATTGAATCGGCACTTGAAGGCGCACGACCATCAGCTTTGATATTGCTTCGAATTTTGCGCCTTAGAGCAGCTTGAACTGGATAACGATTTTAGTCGAAACATCATCTTTTCTGACGAGGCGCATTTTCTTCTCAGTGGCTACGTTAACAAATAAAATTGCCGCATCCGGGGGAGTGATAATTTGGTACGGATTGTGAAGTGGTGGCATTATTGACCCATTTTTCTTCGAAAATGAGGCTGGGAATAACGCTTCGGTCAACGGTGGGCGTTACAGAGCCATTTAATCGACTTATTTTTACTGAAATTGAAAAAATGGACTTGGACGACCTCTGGTTCATGTAGGATGACGCGCCATGCTACACAGTCCATGCCACAATCGATCATATGGCAACAATCCGGAAATGGTCGAAAGACTTAAGGCCAATATCATCCAAGGAATCCACGAGCTATAGCCCGAAAACATCAACAAGGTTTTGGAAAATTGGAGTAACAGAATACGCTACTGGTGAAGCCAGCCGAGGCAGCCATTTGAAAGACGTTGTGTTTCATAATTAATGGGAATGTTTGGTCTTACTAATAAAGCCATATAATACATATAAAAAATTAATTTTTTCATTTATTGCATTTTTCGTTTTTAAAAAGAAACTTGTATTTGGCCTACTCTTTATTTAAATTTAGTTAAACCTAGCTGAAGTTCGCTTATGGGAAATAAGCGCTTCGTTTAAATAAAAAAAGTTGTGCAAATAAAAAAAATTTGAGAATTTTGAAAATTCATCATCGAAATTTTCACTTTCTAAAATTCAAAATCTTAAAATGATGTGAAGACACAATATTTACAATAAATGCGTCTCGCCAAGATACCATAGTATAGCCTGTGTGAAGACCTTAAAAAATTCCATAAAATGCGTCACACCGATTACGGTTGTGATGAAAACCATAAAAATTCAAACAATTTCAATAGTTTTTAGCATCCGCCTATCAATATTATTCGAGAGACTAAATTAAAATACATTAAATTCTTCGACTCGATAAAGAAAACGAAAGAAGCTTAAATGAAACATTTAAATCCTCAGGTTTCACCCATCCAAATTCTATAATGTCTGTGGCGTGCGCTTCTACAAAATACACATTTCTAAAATAATTTAAAAAAAAAAAAAACGCTTTTCTTAATTTCAATTCATTTAAATTACATCACGAATTCACGATATTAAGTTAAATGGAAGGCAAAATAGACTTTCGCGATCTGCACGCCACCAAACGACCGAAGAATTATTGTTGTTTGTTCTTAATTTTTGTATTTCTTTTATTTGTTGGTTCTATTTTGCCGAAAATAGATCAACCATCACTGATACATAGTACATTTTGTATTTATCGCTTCATCCAACAACAAATTGTAGCAGATTTCCATCCCTTCCGTTCTATAGAATACAAACACCCACCTCTCTAAGTGAAAACTGATTTATGGATGCGACCTTTAAAATATTAATTCCCCTCGAGATTTCCCATGAATGACTTTTGAAACATCTATTGGCCTTTAAAATTAAAGGAAAATTACAACAACAACGAGAAAAATGCAAAAACAACTAAAAAATTCAAATTTAGATCGGATTTTGAGATACATACCCAGTCTTGATGTATGCCAAATAAATTCTATACAATCCAACCAAGCGTTTTTTTGTTTCGAAGAAAACGTATCTATCTATTTGTTCAATATTCTAGATTTTAAGATTCGCAAATTCAGAGAAGAAAATAGAAGATAAGATCGTTGGATTGTCTGTCGTGTGTAAGACAGAGATGCAAGCAATTTGTCACCCATTTACAAGCACCAGTGAAAGAAGACTCATCAGCTATTTCGAAATGCTTAAAATAAACTCACCTTGAAAAGTTTTCGATTTTTTGGTTCGGCTACTTCAAAAATCTGTTGCGGCTGCAATAGAATTTTTTTATGATGTTTCAGAAAAGTTATTTTTCTTTTCAAAATTCGATTTTTATTTTAAATTTTGTTTAAAATTCGTTTCACTTTTTGTTGTTACTTTTTAACTATCTCACTTGAAGTGATATTTTTCACAGTTTATCCAATTAATTTAAGAAAATAAATTAAATTCGTTTCGATTCTGTAAGAAGAAAAATTAAAATTATTACTTAACACTTTTTTAACACAAAATCACTTAAAAATCAAATCACTTTTTTTTTGTTTTTTAATCAGAGGAAAAATGTAGATATTATTTTGTTTTGCTTTGGCTATAGAAAGGGAAAGCTTTTCGAATGGTTTATGGCTGCTTTGCACTTTCCTTAGTTGCAGGTTTGTAAAAGAAAATTAAATAATTCGAATAAAATTGATAAATTAAAAAAAATAAATCTATATTAAGTTTTAATGATTAAATAGATTTCACGTTAGCTTAGCGACGATTTTCTCTCAACTAAAGAAAATTCAAAAAATCCATCCCGTGAAAATTCGAATTTTCTTCCATACCAAGAAACGCCACTCAGACTCACGTATATGCAGCTAGACAAGTGTTCTCACATCAGCTAGCCATTAATACTATTATACCACTAGACAAGCTAACTGTTTGAAAATGCTTGTTCTAACGGAAAAGCATTCGTAATAGTGCGAGTGTACTTATGTACACACAAATGGGTGTATTTGTTTTCTTTTTGTATTCTGTTTTCTGTAGTATCGACTGATGTATCTATGAATATGCTTTGTTGATGTTGTGTTTGTGGTATTAGCTTTTTGGCTATAGGGAATAGTATGTGAGGAGATAAGATTGGCGTTTTAAAATAATGGAAAAGGATTATGCCGAACGGATGGAGGAGTTAAGTGATGATTGCGATGACATAGAGGAGGAAGTTTCTTGTAATTTGAATTTAATTTACATGAAAGCAGTCGCTCTTAAAGTGCAGATATACCTACATTGTCAGGTTATTTTTGTGTGCTGAGATTGCGAAGAGTTATTAGAATTTGATCACGATCGTGAGAATGGTTGAATGTAGGATCGAATCCGACTGGACTGCTACAAATTGAATGTTTTTTTTTTTTAAATAATAAACGTAGGTTTATCTACGAAAATAGACCAACCATTAATTTTTTGAAATATTTAATCGCTTGCTTTAAACGAGTATTTAATGCAAAAAATATAGAACCGTTTTTTTTTTTCAAAAAAATATTTTTTTGGGTTTTTGAAAAACAAATTCCAAATTTTTTCTTGAAAAATCAATATTTTGAAAACGTGAGAATGCTTAGTTTTTGAAATTATATCTTAAAACCTATTAAAGAAATTTCTTACGATTTTAATAATAAAACGATTTTTAAACTTTGTTTCATCAAAGTTTATACTTTTATTGAAATCAGAGGGCAATGTCATGCATTTGAACATTTTGCTCTTTTGCTTCTCTTTCTTTAGACTTGGTAGATATCATTTTTAATTTTTCCCCCCACACGTTTTTCTCTTTTTTTTTAAGACCAACAATAACGGTACCTGCCATACGAATTTTTTTTTGAAATTTTATAAATATTTTTTTTTCTCAAAAACTATTCGACATATTTAAAAAATAAAAATACAAAAAATTTCATTTAGTTAAGATAATGGTTGACAAAAAAAAATCAAAAAATTGGTTATTGAGGGTATCCCCATGTAACCATTTTTATTGTTTTTTTATTTTCTAAAAAACGGTACCATGGGTTCCGATCATCCCCAAAAATTTGAACAGAATTGTGTATTCAAATTTTCAAAAAAAAAAATGTTTTTGGATTAAAAAAAAAATTAAAATTTTTTTCTCAAAAATCAATAATTTGCAAACATTTTTGTCGATTTTTTAAACTTGATAAATAAAAGTTTCTGAATATAATCTACAAGACGTGAGAAAAAAAAATTTATTTTAGCTAAGAATAAAGGTACCCACCATACAAATTTTAAAAAATGGTTTTCAAATATCGTATTTTCCTCGAAAACAGCGCCTAGAATTATGATAAATTTTCTTCTTTCAATTAATTATTACGATCTATAATGTAATCAAAAAAAATTGAAATTAAGATAGTTCATCTTGTATACCTACCACAGAACATTTTTTTCTAATTTTTAATTTCTCATTATTGACGCATCGGATTTTAATGAAATTTTTTATAAAGATGCTTCTAAAAAATTTAAAAACCATTGCATTTCAAAACCTTACAGAAAAATATTTTTTGAATTAAAAAAAAAATGTTTTTTGGAAAATTCGATATCTCAAAAACGGCTCAATATATTGCTTATTTTTTAAGAAACCACTACAAAGACTTATAATTTTTGTTCTTGCATAAATTCATATTTGCCTAGCATTCTGTTTTTATCTCTCACTACTAAAAGAATTTAAAAAAATAAATATGAACAGTTTTCTCTAATAATATTCGTTTTTAAAACTCCTTGTCTATTACATAGAAGCAAGTTGTGCATTTTTTTTTATTAAATTATAGATCGTAAAGATCAATCGAAAAAAAAATTCAATCAATTTGAAGTAAATAAAGCGTAGAGTTTTCGAAATATATTGAGTTTAAAAAAAATGATTTTTTTTAAATCCAGAAATTTGAATACAGAATGCAATACTGTCCAAGCGTTTGGAAAATCAGTTGTACTGTTTTTTAGAAAATCAAAAACACCAAAAATGGTTCCATGCGAGGCACCAAACATAACCAATTTCCGGAAATTATTTTTCAAGCATTACGTAGTTTTAACTAAATAAAATTTTGTGATTTTTTTTGTTTTTAAACCTGTAGAGAAAAAAATGTTCCATACAATTTCGAAAAAATTAGTATGTTAGGTACCGTTATTTTTGGTCTTAAAAAAAAAGTCTTATCAAAATCTCGAGTTCGATTTTTTTTACGAATGCATAACTTTGTATAAAGAGTACCTTTAGGAGTATGTAGCAAGTTCAAAATTTTGGTACACAAATTTTCAGATTTATTATTGAAAATTTAATTTCAAAAAGGTTCATCTACCCTTAGTTTTAGTACCTATCGAGATTTGCAAAAAAAGGAAAATTTTTAAAACCAAAAAATATTTCTTGTAAAGTTTTATTAAAAATGTTACTTAAATCGGTTAAAGTGATAATGATCTACAGTAAATTTTGTCAAGGTTCTTGGAGCAGTTTTCAAAAAAATTAGATATTCGGTATAGGCTTTTAAACATTTGTATGGTAGTTCACGTTATTGTTTAATAAAAGAACAATTTTACTTCACAATTTGTTAGATAGCGTTAAAAAGCTTTTAGGTGCCAAGTTTCACACTGGCTGTTTAACATTTTTTAAACCGTTTTCCTTGGTGTTTCTGATTTATTTTTTCAACATAATATTCGAAACGTTAAATACAAATTTTGTGTCAAAATATATATTATCAGTTTTGCTTTAAATCGAACTTGTCTTACGACTTGGGTATCTGTACAATGAAACATTTTCCCTGAAGAATCATATGGATAAGAACCGATCTATTGCTCGTAAATCCTTTCTTAAGAAAAATGTAAACAAAAATGCTTTTAACTCAAAAAATCCATAAAAAGTCAAACATATAATAAATTCATAATTTTATTACAATTTTGGTTTTTTTTTCATAATTTTTAATCATGGATTATGTGGGGAAACATTGATATTTTTATTATTTAAATTAAGGTGATTTTATTTACATATAACGCAAAGGTTAACCCTGAGTTATGTGAATTATAGTAGCAATACTGTGTGTATATATACTATTCAAAGAAAACCGAGAAATTAAATATGTCTACATTATATTTGTTGCATTTTAAAACAAATCCTATAATTAAAAGATATACTTTGTTAAAAAGAAGGAAGTCTTATGTTAATGGTATACAACTTATTAGGCTACGTAGGAACCTATATTAGC
Source organism: Chrysotoxum bicinctum (assembly GCA_911387755.1). Classification (NCBI taxonomy): domain Eukaryota; kingdom Metazoa; phylum Arthropoda; class Insecta; order Diptera; family Syrphidae; genus Chrysotoxum; species Chrysotoxum bicinctum. Next base: position 267,265,644 of record OU426987.1, read on the forward strand.
TAGTTGCATTTAGTTAAAAGCATTGGATAATCATAATCAATATCAAAAATTCCCCCTAAACAAGCAAACAAAAGGAACGTGTGTGGATATAGAAAAAAAAATTAATTTATTGCAAACATATTTGTTGAAAAGAAAATTTATAAAACAAATCTTGACGACGTTTTGCCAAAATATCTTTATTTAGAACCAGCGAATCATTTTGACACAGCACACATCGACTCGTAGTATAGAACAATTATCACCACCAAAGTGATCTTGAGGTGCAGAAGAGAAAAAGAAAATACTTTCGATTATTTCCGATCTTCTTGACGCGTGCTCTGAAGAAAATCTAATAACGCAAGCGCAGAAATTCTCAAAAAAATGTGTTTGTATATGTTCTGAGAAAGAGGTTAGAGAAAGAACAGGCTTATAAAAGAAATAAAATGACAAAAAAAAATAATTTTCCCGCCTTTTCCTCACGTAATGATGGGAAATTTGATCAGTTTGTGGCTTTTAGATTAAACGCATGAGGAGGATTTTAAGTGGTGGTGGGTGGGGGAGAGGATCGGAAGAGAGAGGCTTGTCTATGATGTCACAACAAAGAACAGCCAATATAAGCTAGATTGCATCCTACAGTTTGGAACGCGGCAACGGCAACATGTAGGTAATGGGCTTTGCTTATCTGATTTGGAAATTTTAGATGTGTGTATAGAAAGAGCCTATAGAAACTAAGAACAGCCACGAAGAGAGAAGGAGAGCAAGAAATTGCATACGCAAATGTGGCAAATCTGTCTGGGCCTTGGGACTTTATCTCGTTTGTTTTGATGTATTTTTTTTGTATTAACAGGTAAACAAAAGAAAGATAAAATGAAGTTTTGTGGAATTTGTTTAATTTTGTGTAAATAAATGCGAACTTGTTGCAGGTATGGACAAAATTATTTTCATTAAGTTATTCAAGTATAGATGGGTAAAGGTACCTACTTGTAAGTGCCTAAGTTTTTGAAGAAGTATAACAATTTTTTCGGTACAATTTTTTTTTTTTTAAGTTTACGAGATAATTTAGGGAGAAAAAACAATTAAGTAATGCTAAAAACTAAATAGGTATAAACAGAAATATAAATACAGAACATAGGTAGGTACCTATGTAGGTACATAAAGTATTGTAATATTACAGATAAAATAAGTTTTTTTTTTTAAAACTGTGCTTCAAGATCAATAGTCCCATTATCGCCCTTCTTTCAAAATCTCTTCAGCCGAAAATTGCAGAGGCAAAAAAGTAGATTTAAAAAAAAATAAAATCAAAAAACTACGGATAAAAAATTTACTTCTTTAGAAACTTCTTTTTATGATAACAAAAAGACGTTATACCTACTATTTTATTGGATTTTTTTCTACTGATCAAGATATTATTATTTCTCATTAAACAAAGTAATACATAGTATTACACCTTACGCTCAGCAAAGTCCAACGAACAGCCTGTTTAATCATGGGTGGAACTCTCCGCTCAACTCCTTCTGCTGCACTTGATGTTCTTTTTCATCTCATACCGCTAGATATTTTTAGCAAACAATCGGCCGCTAACACAGCCATTCGACTTAAAGCCTCCTCGCAGTGGATCAATAATGATATTGGTCACTCTACTATACTGAACTCGTTCAGTAGTCTACCTAGTAACGTCGATTACACCACCCCTCATCCAAAATTTGATACAAATTTTCAAGTATCCATCCCTTCCAGGTCTTCTTGGGAAAATGAGTCGTTTTTGATAGACGAAGCAATTCATTTCTATACAGATGGATCTAAAACCGATGACGGGGTCGGTGGAGGCGTATACTCCGAAAAATTAAATCTTTGTCTATCTTTTCGTCTTCCCAATCACTGTAGCGTGTTCCAGGCAGAGCTTTTAGCAATAAAAGAAGTCCTCTCTTGGCTAAAAGAAAACGTTATATCGACAACCGATATACGTATCTTCTCAGACAGTCAAGCTGCCTTAAAGTCACTGGACTCTGTCTCCATTAACTCACAAACAGCCCAAAATTGTCGATCATCTCTGGTGGAGATGTCAAAACAGTTTAACATTCACCTTACATGGGTGCCGGGGCATAGAGACATTCCAGGAAATTGTAAAGCTGACGAACTTGCAAAAAACGGAACAATATTACCTTTGTTGGATAGCAAATCTAACATCGGTATACCCCTAGCTACTTGTAAACTTATGCTAACGCAAGATACCATAAAGAAAGCCAACCACAGGTGGACCAGCACCCCAACTTGCCGGTCTACTAAACTGATTTGGCCATTATTTGATGCTAAACGCTCAAAACAACTAATTTCTATTGGTAGATTGCATATTAGCTCCATTATAGGTGTCCTTACTGGGCACTGCCTAATAGGAAGACATGCTTCTCGTCTTGGAGTTCCTGCAAATGACTTTTGCAGAAGCTGCATGGATGAAGAAGAAGAGGAGTCAATTCCCCACCTTCTATGCTCTTGTCCTGCCCTAGCGCAAAGACGTAGACTCCACTTGGGAGACTACTACTATAACGATCCTAGTGATCTAAATAATTCCGACATTCACTGTCTCAAACGCTTCATTATTAGCTCAAAATGGTTTAACGAGTAAGGGGGATTTTTGAAATCCTTGTGGTATCACAACGGACCAAATATTGGTCAAGTGTGCTGTCCTTTTCCGGTCAGCAGCCACTTTAACCTAACCTAACCTATTACACCTTTAACAATAATTTTTTCTATTTCTTCATTTATTTCTTGTATCATCTGCCAAAATAAGTAGAAAATTTTTTTTTCATATATTTTCTACCATCATGACGAAGAACTTCCTTTCGCTGTCGGTCTCACACTTTTCTTTTTGTTTTTGAACTTTTATTTATGATTTAATGCATTTGTGTTCAAAAATGTATGTGCCAAAGCGTAGTACGCAGGTCAAGCTGAATTCTACCTCCCCTATTCCTCTCCAAAAGTCAGCTGAGATTATAGCTAAATTTTGATACATAATCTTTTTAGAGAATATGTTACATAAAACAGCTATTTTCTTTAAAAAAAAATGTTTTTGTAAGATTATCTAAATTTTGGAGTAAATTTCGTATAGGAACTAAGTGTATTGGGCTTAAATCGAAACAAATTAGAGAATTTTGTGTATATTTTAAAATTTTGATGTTAGAAAATATCATCATCCATGGGAGTTCAGTGTTTTTATAAAATTTTAGTGATCGTACAATTTTAAAATTTCTAAAGCTTTTTGACTACATCAAAACAAAGATTTTGCAAATTTTAATCGAATTAAGCATCACACTTTCTCAAAAAATTTTTGTAAGTTAAAATTTTCAATCACCAATGTTATATAACCTTAGTAACTTGCTAACTTCACATGACATTTTCAAATATTAAATATGTACAATTTGGTGCGGTTCTTTCATGACTTGTCATTTTTGAAAGTGTATTGAAATGTAATTATAAAAAAACACTTGAGCATGATAAAAGTTAAAATGTTTTTAATATTAATGAAAAATTAGCAACGCTTTTTAAAGTTAGAAAATTTATGCTCAACATAACCAAATCAAAATTTACGGATTTTTTTAATACTTTCTAAAGGTTTTTCACAAAATTTCATTTCCAAATAACAATTTCTGATTATCTGAAAGCTTATCTTAATGTTCCAATAAGAGGTTAAAAAGTTCATTGAATTTAGTTATAAAACTCATTTGTATTTGTTCTGATTGGATAACGGCGTTTAAGATAAATTTTTCAAAGGAATTCTTTTAAAATATTTCAAATGTTTTTAAAGAATGAAGATCATGCGCTGCGCAATATAATTAAACAATAGAATGACAATCAATCCCATTATTCAGCAATATATTCCCGAAGTTGATTTACAATTCCCTTTAGCCATTTAGAGGAATCTTCAACATTTTGCATATTTCCAAACAATGCCGTATCATCGTCGTCGTTTGATTTGTTTAAAACTGAATTGATTTGAAAGTAATAAATGTCTATCTCATCATTAGCTACGTCTGAATCAATTAAGTGTGATTTCACCTAACATCATCATGTACACTTGTACAGGCTGGTCCGATACTGTGTCTTGTTCATTTCCACAGATTTGTGCAGACAACGGATGAATGGACTATAGAACTAAGATGCCTACTTCTAATAAAGTCTTGGAATTTTCACTTTCGGGATTTTTTAACATTATTTTTTTTTTGAAATTTTAGTTCTGAAACCTTTTGAACACTTTACCTATAAACAGTGTTGGCCAAAACAAAATCAACTATATGCTCTAGAAAATGTCTAACTGCTAAGTTCGTACGAATAAGTCAGATATATCATCTTAAATAATAAATTTTCCAAAAAGCTAGGTATGATAGTTGTTAAATATTTTTCAAAATCCATAAGCTCTTATCAATAGTTTATAGGAAAATTTAAAGATCGAATTGAATTCACTTAAATTTTCCGTTGGACAAAAGTAAAGCAACTTACGAGGTCTCTTTTTGGAAGTTCTTTGATTTGCATTAATAAATCAGTGATATCCAGCTTGATTAAATTTTATTTATTTCCCGATTTCGTCAAAACGATTCACCGATAGGGTCAGAAGTCGCAATATTGCGGGAAAATATACATAAGAATACTCCAAAACATTTCCTTTATAGCTATCCTTTGAGGAAATAAAAATATGAGGTCCGCTGTTGGTGACTGTTTACCTTCTTTTAAAGGTGTACCTTTTATTTCGGTCAAGAACAAAAAGACAAAGTTGAAATTTGCTAAAGATCAAAACAATTGAAGAATTATGAATCCTAATTCAATTAGAAAGGATCGGACTATTGGCAATCAATCAAGCTCTTAATCCGCGGTTTAAAAAAGAACTCTGTCAAAAATAGAGGAAGAACCGTTCCAGGGATGCTTGTGAGAACATGCAGTGGGTCCAATTTATAAAATATAAGACATTACGGATCGGTTTGTGTAGGAACAAGAAGATCCTAAAGATAACGCTTCTATTTACATGCTGAGAAGGATGTCCCCAAGCATGCTTAAAAAAATCAAAACATGACTTCGAATACAAAAAATATTATTAATGGATTAGTGCAATTTCCTGATCTCAACCTGAAAGAGAATCTATATATAGAAGAATTAATATCGGAGTGTTCGAGAACGTTTCAAACAACCTTTTTGTCCATGTTAAAGAAGCTTGCAATAATTTTCCAAGTTCCATTATTTCCAAATTTATGGAAAATATTCATAGGAGTTGCAGATCGAAATAAGAAAGGAAGATTTTTTCACAAAATATTAAAAATTTAATACTGAATTTAATTGAAAAAATTAATTCTTTTGGAAGTTGCTTTAGTTTTTTTCGGTTAAAAAGAGACATTGTAACGTTGTTTTTTTTTATTAATTGTTTAGTTATGAAATATTCCTTTCGTTTTTCTAACTTTGGTTTCGACAATCCAAAGAACATTTGTTAATAATTATAAATCTAATAAAAAATATATTTGAATAGGTATAAGAAGTTACAGCTAAGTTTTATTTTATTTAATATGTTACATTTGGATTGGTCAACACTATGTATATCGTCGGTTAAAAAGGTAAACAACGCTTTTTACGTAGGTACCGAAAAAAAGATCAAATGTATTGCATTTTGTTATTTTCTGATGCAGATATTGAAAGGTTTCCGCGGAATCTATATTTTAGCATTGAGAATTGCAAATTCAAAGATTCAAAACGTTTGTTCTTCAAGAGTGTATTTTGTCAGAAAGTGAGTTTTACATTTGCACCGACAATATTATTATACACAAATTTATTTTATTTACTATTTCAATTTACCTGTCGTAAATGAAAGTCCAATTTTTTAAACACGTAGGTAAGTACATAATGTCCCCAGATCAAAAACACTTCGCTATAAACAAGAAATAGTATGTGCGGTCTTACAATGGAAACAGTCAAAATATTTCGTAAGAAGGTATACCTATACGAGTAAGTATAAAGGATCAACAATTTCTTAAAAAGAATTTCTAGAATAATTTAAAAAATATTTCAAAACAGACTATCTATACTTTTATTTTGTCAAGTTGTGAGAAATTAAGATTGTCCTTAGTTTCCGTATTTGTGTCCAATTTACTTTTTTTTATGATTTTATGATAAATTTTATTAAAATGATTTCTGTTTCCAAGCTAATTTGTTATAAAACTTTAAACAATTTTTTGCAATTATTTCATAATCAAGGTACAAGAAGTTTGCCAAATAACTTTGGAAGTCTTCTTTCGTATGCTTTGTCGCAATCCATGATCAAAACCGGCTTTCACAACACAAAAAATATGCAAACTTTTAATGCCTCCTCTACCAGCATAGAGGTTCCAGCACTTTTAATTCTTTTTGTTTTCAAAGCGTATCAAAAAAAAATTTTTTTTCATAACCAAAGCAAAACGATGATTAAATTTTTTAAGTTGTTCACTTAATTACTAACCCACTTTTCTTTTTATAATGAGGGAAAATTTGGAAAATCCGTCAACAAACAAACAACGACAAATCTTGATTAAAAAAAGTACACCGAGAAGAATTAAATTGTCTTTCGTTTCGCGCCGCACATAACAAACCGCATTCACAGTTTACAGACGATTGAGACTGAGAAGTTTCTGCGATCGTTACAGTGTCTCCGAATCCGAAGACAACGACTATGAATATGAAGTGAACCCATGAAATATGGAACAAAACAAAAAACAAGAAAAGAAAAACCTGGAAGAAGCAGAGAGAAAAAGATAATAATAAAACGGCGAAATCAAACTGTGAAGAGAGACACCCGCACAAAGGCCACAGAGTCCAAGACGGCAATGTTTTATTCCCAACAGGTTTTTTTCTTTAATTCCATTTCAACAGGTAAGAGCTGAGAAGTACCGTATTTGGATTGGGTGGAAAACACTCAAAATCGGAAGAGAAAATTCATTGAAAACGATCAACTCTTTTGAGTTTTTTTCTAATTCGTTTCATTCTCATATTTTAAACATTACGCCAAGAGAAAAAAACTTCTTATAAGCGCGACACATTATCAGTTGGTCTTGTCTAAGTATCGAAGCTAGGCACCTAACGAAAGTTGAAGTAGTAGCGTAGGAATTGGAACCTTATTTCTTTCGGTTTCGGTTTTCAAACAATGAGCTTAACTCAGCCGGTTCACAACGCAACCGGCTCTTCCAGTTCTGCGATAATCTAGGTGACTATTTTTATGCACTATGCGAACCTTTTCTGGTGTAAGAAGCAAAGGAGCTGTCTTCCAACTTCAGCTTAGTTAAGTTGGAACGTCTTGAGGAAGGGATACCATCGTGGGTAATACCTTGACTGAGTTTTAATTGTATTTATGTGTTATTGGTTTTTTTTTAAATGCATATATGTATTAACAAAATTTTAAGTTAATACAAATTATTTAAAAATAAGTAATAACTCAAATACAAATAGACTTATACTATAAAACTACAGGGTGCGTTTTATGTTCTAGGTCGATGTTTTTTGTTTCAATAACTTTTAAAGGAAATACAGTTTAATAGTTCATATTTTGTTTCATTCTCTGATATTTAACATTATGTATGGAATATGATGTCGGTCAAGTGGGCTCAAAGGCGAGCTTATTTAGCACATTTTGTATAACAACTTCTCAGAGTTATATTGCAATGATGCAAATGGTGCACCATACTGCACCATACCTCTGAGAGTAAGGTTGTAGTGGGTCTTTGGTGTATAAATTGAGGGCTTTCAGTGCCCCAATAGCTGTTATTCTGTTTAGAAATAAAAGCCAGCTAAGTTGAAATGTGCTTCTTTTCTCATAATGATTTTTTGCACAAAATATGGCGGTAGTCTATAGCGAGGTGGTAAACTCGAGCACTCTAATATCACTGACGTTGATGGTACTTTCCCTGCAGCTAATATGTCAATTCAATTTTATGCTCTACATCACTCCATCAATCTTTTCTGAGTTACTTGTCCCTCAGTCTTTCTTAATCTGCAAGTGAATGCGAAAACTATACGTTGAATGTTTGACTTGCTCGGCACATGATAAGCACCAAAGAAGTCACGTATTTTTCTCCAAGTATTTAAAATTTGACAGTTATTTAAATAAAATATTTTAATAATTTTAAAACATTGATACTGCGTTAGATGTTCCATAATACATTTTTTTCGACCACTCTTTATGACTGTCAAATGCTAATTGTCAAATTTCGATTAAATTTCAAAAACGGCAACCAAAAAACATGTACCTGGAACATAAAAGTCACCCTGTAAGAAAGTATGCTTTTTTGATGTTTTTCACACAATCACGCTCAAATACGATACTAGAGTACTTTTTAGGTAATAAAATACATATTTTTCTTGACAATATAAATTAAAAAAAAAAAAAATAAATTATTATAACCTCCGAAAATCATTTTTTTTAATAAGAGAAATTTCCTTTTAAATTTCCTGCCTAGGCCGTTATTTATTATTGATTCATATTTATCGCGCAACGCGTGAAAATGTCGCGTAAGCGTTTCGTCATTTCTTACACAAAATTCTTTTGAATGATCATAATCATTGCCATTTGTCTGAGTACGTTAAGAAACAAAACTGTCAGATGTGAGAAAATCGAAGGAACAATCCCATTACGTAGCTTGATAGTGTTTTTTTACCAGGTGGTGCACTCAGAAAAAAAAAAATAGTTATTTTTGTAACTATTGCAATAGTCATTTGATAATTTTCCATGAAATTTATGAAATGACTATTTTTCATCAAAAATAATTCAAAAATAGTTAAATATAGTTAGAATTAACCTATGAAATAGTTAAAAACATAAATGACTATACAAAAAAGTAATGTGCTACTATTTTGAATAGTTATACTTTGATTGTAATAAACCACTACTAAGAATAGTTGAATGCGACTATGGAGAAATCTGACTACTTAATAGTAAGAACTTTTTAATAGTCAAAATAAGAAAATACCTACTTAAATAAGTACTCAATTCTTTAACATTTAATAACATATATTAACATTTTAATAGTCAAGAAAATAATAAATTAGTTTTAAATAGAAAGGATAAATTGTTTTCACAAACGACTTCTTAAAATAGTTGAATACGACTATGGTGTAGTAGATATAAGTATTTAATTTCAAAAAAATATATGGTAACCCTTTGTCTGATAAAAGTTATAAATAAAATAATTTAAATATGCATTATTTTGAATGCGCTTTGTTTTTTTCGACGTAAAATGTTAGAATTAGTAGATAAAATTTCCACCGCATTTATATTTCGGTTCCCGTATGTGCAAAATAATAAATATAATGCATCGCTATTATAATATAAATAATTTATCGACTTACAAAATAAATACTTTCACAAACATGAAGTAATTGACTTAGCACATATGTATGTAGGTACAAACCTAAAAGTATTTTGTTTCTTTCTTTATTCAGTTTACAAATACTCTGTTCTCTTTTTACCTACCTCTAGAGATTACTCGCAACAACAATGTGCACAAATAACGCGGATAATACGAAAAATACTCATTTATTATGTCCAACAATAGCGAAAACCTTAAAAGTTATATACTATCGATATAATCAAAATAAACTATGTGCATAGTCAAGTTTAATTGGGATTATAGTTATTACCAAAAAAACTATTTGTAAAAGTCGTATGTAACTTCTTAATAGCTAATATTAACCTGAAAAAAAGTTTATAACAAATAGAAATAGTCATAAATAACTATTTTGTTACTACTCGTATTTTGCATAGCTGTCGCTATTCGGACTATGGAACTAGTCAAAAAATAGTTATTAATGACTATTTATTTCTCTGAGTGTGGTGGGTTAAATTTCTATATTTTTTTTAAAAGCAATGGAAATTTTTAATTCATTGAATCGATTGCATTATCAAGCGATGTTTTGACCGATTTTCTTGTCTGAAATTAATGCTATGGACAAGCAAGGTTTACTTTCAGCAGAATGGTCGCTCATGCCACACAACTCGTGAAACATTAGCGTAACAAATTCACTTCAATTGGCCGCCTAGATCACTAGATTTTAACTTGTACCATATGTACTGTAGGGCAAGTTTTTCACTTGGGACAAAAAATCGAACTCGATATTTTGATCAAAGATCACATTTCGATGATAGAGAATACGATAATAGTGGGTGCTGCTATATTCCTTCTGCCTGACTGTATAACTGTACCTCGATCTACAGCCTAAGTCGTTGAAGCCATTTTTTTCAAACCCGGTGTTTCAGATTCTTCGGTAATAGCGGAGAAACTGAAACTTTTTTAGCTCCAAAGCTAACGATTTATCTTGACAACGGCTCTAACAATTTCTATAAGCAAAACATTTTGTGTGCTTTTATAGACACAGACTATATTTCGGTAAAAACACTTTTAAGAATAAATGTTATTAACATTTCTTGTCATAGGACGTTTTTTTATATTTTCGACTCTCTCGTTACCGGCTCAACCGATTTTGACTAACATTTTTATAATGAAGCTTCTTTGAGTTAGAAAAATATTGTATATAAAAATTTTCGAAAAAATAATTTTTCAATAATTTTTTTTTTTTTTGAAAAAATCAAGTTTTTTAAATTATTTCCTAGAAGGAAATTCATTAAATACTTAAAATTGCAACCTCAAATACTTTTTTTAACAAAAGTTTTAAATAAATTTCTTATATAAAAAATTAATTTAATAAAACATTGATTTATTAAATGCAATTTTATGCATTTGCAAATTTTTCTCTAACTAAAAACAGGTCGCACAATTTTAAACAGCCTAGTATTAAGGAATAACATTACATATTCCACTACTCCGTAGATAAATCTACGAAGTAGAGACACTGAAAGCACTGGTAACTCAGACAATCGGCCTATACAATACAACAGAGACATACAGAAAGAAAGAACAACAGAAGAAACACATGTCAACAGCACACGGTTTGTATTTGAACGGTCCGCCATCCAAGTACTAACCGCGCGCAACGATGCTTGATTTCGCTGATCGATGGGAAACGATGCTTTCATCAGAGCCAAGGCCGTTGACATTTAAGGAATAAGTATAATACTACTTAATAATTTGCTAACTTTAAAGTAGTATTAATCTCAAATAATTTTTAGGTAGTATCGTGCTAAGGCTATTTTTTTAATAACTTATTTTTTTTTTAAATTTCATCTGAACTCACCTTTGAAAATCAGTTTATGCAAAATGCAAATCAAACCGACCTCTTTTGACGTTTGAAAATATCATAATTATGTTTATTTGACATTTTAGAACGATACTAAAAAATAAAATAAAATAGCTCTTTGATGATTTTAACTTTAATTAAATGTTTGAGAAAGAATGATGCTTAAATTCAATTAAAATTTGCAAAATAGTCGTTTTAACCAAGTATCATACTAAAAAAAATATTAAAATCCTACTAATTCTACTAAAATTTGTAATTGTTTCTCTATGCTCTATTGGAAAACACGTCGTATACTTGTTCTTTTATTAAAACCTTTTAATGTCGTTTGATTTTTTAAATATTCAAACTCATTTTTCCTAGGTCTTTCCTAGGTTATTGCATGCTCAGTTCTTAAAGCTTAAAGGATAGAAATGATTTGAAATAAGTTGATTCTTTAGATAATATATGTAGCTATTTGTAAACTTACCAAAGGGCTAAGTACTTTAAAAAAAAGAGTCAATTTTGAAAAAGAAAAGGAATTATGTTGACGCCCCCTGTCTAATTACATATTTTAAAATTTCCTAAATTTAATTTTCTACTTATGTTTATACAAACAACTTTAAAAGAATAACAATAAATGTAAATATATTATGTATATATTTTTGAAGTGTACTTTTTCAGCGATTTTTTTTTTGAAGTTGTTTGTGTTTTTTTTTTGCGCTCTACAGTTGTGTTTGATTTCTTAATCCGTCAAATTTGGGATTGTTTAACATGAATTTGCTTACGTTAGGTTTTTAAACTCACATTAGATATAAGAGTTGCTTATCCTGTTGTAAATAGCGAAACATTTAGACAAGTTGTAACTAATCGACTGCATTCACTAAGGCGGTTTTATTCCTTAAACGAGAGATGTTAAAAACTTTTTCAGGTATTAATAATAAATAAAATTCAATTTAAAGTTCAAGTGACCTCAACTCCAAAATTCGTATCGTGTAGGTACACAATTTGGAGTTGATGTCCCTTGAACTCTAAATTGAATACAATAGATGCTGAATACAGCGAATCTCGTTAGCGTCGATTGGCTTTTTAGCACTGTACCACTTATTCATATATTTTTCACACTCATAACTTATAAAAGTAAATATGCACTAGACTTAGTGGAAAACAAGTCTATGGCTCGTTTTACTACTGTAACACGTTTTAATTGTGACAAGAAATTCTCCAAAAAATTTAAAGTGCGTTACAATGAAGACAGTGCATATAAGTATCTGTATTACTTCCTATAATAATCTTAGTTTATTGGTAGATCTGTCTACGTCTGACAATCTTCTTCTTCCTTTTCTTCGGCGCTGTTATGATCTCGATGTCGAGGGGATCATAACTCTCCCACGTATCTGCTTCACACTAGTGATCCGCCTGTGGGGTTCGCCGGGTTGACCTCAGAAATCGGCGGCAAGCCTCCCGGTTTTGTATTGTTCCATTTCTGAGGCCAACTGAATGCTGGTGTTTTTGCATTTGTTTGTACCAGGAGTGTTTAGGCCTACCTTTCTTTTTATTCCGAATTGGAACGTTGTATGATATTGCCTTTTTGACGGGGTTCTCAGGATCTCTCCTTTGAACATGGCAATACCAACTGAGTCGGTCGTGTTCGTCGTGTCTACGTCTGACAATAATATGTCAATAAGCGTACAATAATTAACTACTTGACAATGGTTAATTATCAACTTACAAATTTGTCAGACTTTGTTCCAAAGTGTGATACTTTCATGGCAGGTGATTGGTTTTACATTGGCCTGACAATGACTTTTCTGAAATGTTGCAAGGATTCAAATTGGCAGTTTACGAGCTTGGCAGCAGTTTATTTATTAAATCTTATTTGATCCGTTGGTAAGTTGTTAATTTTCACTCCGATTAATGAAGAAATTGCTTACAATTATCAGATATCATAAAGAACGACATCTGACAAATAGTCTGACAATGTCCTAATTGTCTGACAATAATAAAAACTGTGTTAAAAAATGTGCAGACAATCTTCAGATACCTGACAACTTTATTCTCAGATGACCGTGTGGCAATATTGTCAGACAAATTTGTAAGTTTACACAGTCGTATGACTATTGGGAAATATTTTCTACTGACAAATATGACAATATTGTGAGATCTGATAATCGTCTGCAATAAGCCTTACTTGTGAACTACTCGTATTTTGTTCTTGTAAGAATTAAGAAATGTATAATTGTTGGTATCTTAAATGTTATGAATTTTTATTTGTTTCACCTGATTACAATAATGGCTCTTTTATATTTAAATAAATTTAAAATAAAAACGACACAGGAAAAAACTATGCATTTTCATTTAAATTCAACGCTGTAAATCCTTTCTCACTCTCTAGAAATAGCGACCTCGATACAATGAACAATCACGATATAGTGAACACTGAACAGGACTTTTTATTTTTATTATTTCACTATATTGAGCGTCTGCTGTATATTCAGTCATTCCTTTAATAATTAGAATTCATAAGTAATTTTCTAATGTTCTTTATAAAAGAGCTTTTATATTCAAGCTTTAAACCAGTTTCTTAATTTATTATTTTTGATGCGAGTATAATTTCGGAGTAATCTGGTTTGTGTCTAAGATACAAAGGTTTGATGTCAATTGAGTGCACAGGTACTCTCAAACTGTTGTGGTGAGTTAAGAATTTGTTTGAAAAAGAAAATTTAAGCTGTTTTAAAAAAAAACTGCCGCTTATGTTAAATTGGTGTATGAATATTTTTCCTGCGAAATTTCAAGACCGTACCGATTTCTATTGTATTTTTAGCTATTGTTCATGAGTCTAAGAAAAGTGTGTGAATTTAATACAAATATAAATTTATGTAACGGTATCAATGGGAGGAATATAAAACGAAAAGTTCTGAATTACAAAATGGAAACGGAAAGCAAAAATAGAGCGATGGAAGGCATACAAAACCACGTCCCTTGTCCCTGTACTTGAAAGTACTTCTGGAACTGTGCTCTCTTACATGATTTTCACATAAAATCAAAACCAAGATTTCGAGCTAAATTTTCAAAATTGCATCGAAATATTAAGAAGTCAAGAATATATGGAATATAAGGTTAGAGATTACAGATCTCGTAATCGTATTCAAAAATCGTCTCGGAATCTCCTTGAAACATAAACTGACTTTATTAGACATTTTACTCTTCATTATTAAAGTGTGCTCATAGAAAAAGACAGGATCGAAAGAGAGTTTATCATATTTGAGAATATTTCAATCAGGTTCAGGGACTTTTATGCTTTTTTTTTATTTTTTTTTATTTAAGAAAAAGGGAGAAAAGGTCAAGTGTGTAGAATTATGTCTTGGGACTTTTTCTGACTCAAATTGATCCTTAGACTGAAATAAATTTTAAATTTTAAACAAACTCTAACGTGTGGTAAAGAGTACATACATAGAGGTGTATGAAGTACACACAAGGTGGCGTAAAAGTTTTCAGTACTCAATCTCAAGCCTCAAAACATAGAAACTTTCAAACAAAATATTTTATCAGTCAACTTCGAGGACATATTGCCATAATTTCTGATAAGAGTGATCGGAAATGAAAAAATTTAAGTAAGAGAAAATCGGATGACAGCTTTTGAGCCATCTTGTATAGAAGTACAACATTAACCGAGTGAAGGGGTTTTTTCTCTCTGACACAACCACCTTAATTTTTTTTTTTTTTATACTCTACACACGCTCAAGGGAATATGATTACCCTTCAAATGTTTCAACACGGCGTGGGCGTGAAGTTACGGAAGAGAAAGAAGGATAGGAAAGATGTCTGGCACGATGTTCTGAGACTGAAGGTGGTTGTCTCAAGTTTTTTATCTCCAGGGATGGCGGCTTAACTAAAGCGGAGAATTGCCGTGTCTTATTTCTATGTCCCTTATAATTCGCATTATTTTATTCGTTTTTCATCCTTGTTGGGCATACTAGTTTAACTCAATCACATGTTGTTAGTGTTATGCCTAAACAACATGTAATGAGTAAGCCAGAACCCATTGATGACAATTTAAAGAAGGTTTTAATGGAATTAAAGACGACATAGACAACGGCAGGGATCGAACCTGTGATATTGAGGTTGACAGGCGAGCACACAACCATCGCGCCACGGCCACCCCCACAGTTGTAGTCACATTGAAATAGAATTTATATAGCCGTGTTGTAAAGTTATAGGCATTTTCTAAAATTACTCAAATACAGTGGACAAGTATACATTTGAATATTTATAAAAAAATAATCAATATAATTCAAAAATAAATTTAACAATTTTTACCGAAAAAAACTTTTTTAAATATAACTTAAAATTCATAAGGTTAAATACAATTTTTCAGCTGTAGGATTTCTTGTTTCTAAAATACTTAAAAGTATATAAATACATGAGTTTAACGAAATCCGAAATTGTTTATCACTAACATTTCTTCTGCTCCTTGTAAGCCATTTATACAATGTTAGGGTCTAAGGTATAAGACAAAATGGGTTTAAATTGCAGAACATTGGTATTCGTCATATACTACGTTTTGTTATCGGCAGATGACGTAATTGCGAGGAAAGTTTCAAAAGTTTTTGAAAAAATCTAATTTGCACACAAATTCAAATTTCGAAGTCAAATAATTTTAACCAATCTCGCACGAATCAAGCCCCAGTTGAAATTAGGTACCTACAAATCAATCGAGAAGTCCAACAAATTTAGCATATTTCATTAATCCTTGACCATCTTCCATATTGGAGTAAGTAATTAAAATAATTTATTTATAAGTATAGTCTATGTTATTATATCTATTGTCTTTTATTCAATCAGCTAATTAAGAAAAGTTCAAACCAACCAAACTAAACAGAGTTAGCGACATTAACAAAATTATAGAGGTATGAGTTTCAGTGGGAGTTTCAATGTCTGTTATACGGACAGGTTAATAAATTGACCTTTTTAGGGATCTAAGAAGAATGATGTGCTCCCCAGATATCATTGTGGAGAGGAATTGCAAGATTTGATATTGATTTTATATTCAACAAGAAAAAATATTCTATTTCCATATTATTGAATCAATAATTTATTACAACTCGCAGATAAAGCCTGAAAGATATTATATCTGTTACTTAGACAGCGTCTGTAGTTTATACATAATGTATAAATTTACCAACAAATCGAGTAGGTATTCCTTTTAATATTTCTGATAAAAATTAATAATAGTACGTTGAAGAAGTCAAGAATATATGGATTTCAGATACTCTTCCTTGAAAGTTTAATCATAAATTATGGCTTCCAATCAATCACAGATTACGGGTAGCCTTCAAAATATACTCAATATAATATCAAGTGTGTGTGTACGTATGTTGGTGTTGAAGAAGGGCGATAGAAGGAGGGAAAGAGGGTTGCCGTTTGTGGACGAAACAATATTTTCCCGTATGTAGGTTCCTCTACTGCTTCTTCGTTTTCGTCCAAGTATGGTCTCTACGACATACATACTTATTTTTTTTTTATTTTGACTTCATCGTCATTGCTCGTTTTCATTATTGATGATGTCCCCTGCATGCTTATCCTCCCCAAGTAATAATAAAAACAAATACATAATAATACAAATAATCCACCATAGCCAAGCGTCAAGGTGTTTCGACGTTTCAACATTTGACATTGAAAATACCAACATGCTGCCGTTGACATTGTAACGCAAACTCAAACAGTAGACTCAACAGAACTGGAAAATCCAGATACATTGCTATTTTTTTTTTTTTCATAAAATATTTAAGATTCTTCTCTATGCACGCACAAAAATAATCAAAATAATGGCAATATTCTTAAAAAAAAAAATAAAAATATATTTTCGCATATTCACCGTTATTTGATGCCTTTTCACCGTGGAGTCCTTAATGAACAAGTAAATTGTATACGCAAATCCGATGTCTGTTAAACTAATCCTTCGCAGGGTGAGGTTGTGAGGTTGGGGGTCTTTCGCGTCACAAGGCTTTGCTACGAATTATTTCTACGAGAAATTCGATGTTTATTAATTAAGTTGTGTTTCATCGGTTTTTTTGAATCTGAATGTTTGGTTCAGCTTTGTTGGCAGGCAGTGGGGTGAATCAAAATAATTATGTGGTTTCTTTTAACCCCAACGATTACATATTGTGGCTATAGTAAAGGAAACAAATGACTTAAATAATAATTAAAAACAGTAACATTTTCTTGATCCAAAATTAATAGAAACAAAAATATTTGGTTTTCAGGCACAAATATACATAATCATCTAATTTTATGGCTATATTTTACAAAATCAATCTATGTATGTATGTTTGAGGATTTTTTCTAATTTTCCTCGGTTTTTGAACATTGCCAATTATAGACGATTGAATTCGCGTCAA
This sequence comes from Chrysotoxum bicinctum, assembly GCA_911387755.1. Lineage (NCBI taxonomy): Eukaryota > Metazoa > Arthropoda > Insecta > Diptera > Syrphidae > Chrysotoxum > Chrysotoxum bicinctum. The sequence continues at coordinate 267,283,196 of OU426987.1, forward strand.
TTTAATAAAATATTACAGTGGTTTGAACGACTTCATTCACATTCCTGTTGGCTTACAGAACTGTCAATGATAGTTACGCACAACATCCATTTTCATACATTTTCGTGTATTTTCATTTGACCATGTGCATTAGGGTGTGTCACTTTTGTATGGCCGAAAAAAAAGTACTCTTATTTTTAAATGTAATAGTGCTCAAAAGTTGTAGATATTAGGGTCTGAGGTTTAAGAACATTAAAAAATAAGATATCGTTCATCTTTGGCTCTCTCAAATCGGTTGAAGTTGAAAAAAAAAATTTAATTTAAAGTAAATTTGAATTTTTGTCTTTACAAACAGATATACCACGATATTGTAGGTGGTTCCGTTGATTTTCAAAAATTTTTTTTTGTAAAAAAAAAAACGATTTTACATAAAAAATGATTTTTCTTCCTTCTTCTATTATTTCATAGGTTCTTTATCAAGTGTTCAATTTAAACAAATATAAGCTTAAAAGTATTTCCTTGCAATTATCTTTCACTTGAAAGCCTAAAAATATTTTAATTTTTTTGTAATCCACACGGCGCAATTTAAAACAACACATATTTTAAAAATCTCGAAAAATCAAAATTTTTTGGATTTCATCCTATTTTTGAGCGAGCCAAAGATATTAATTAAAATGAAAATTGTAAATGCAGGATTTAATTTTGATAAGCAATGCAACTTTTAAAAGCTATAACATTTGAAAATACCATAGTTGAGCACTTTGAAACACCCTAATGTGCATTCGATTTTTTCTTGATATATGTACATACATAGATACTGTATGGCAAGTTCTGCATTAGTAAAAAAAATCAAACCTTAAAGTTTGTCCGTTTGTCTATCTTTTCAACTTAATATTTTATTTTGTTTAAGACCGAAAACAACGGTTACCTGCTGCACAATCTTTTTCCAAATCTTATACATAATTTCAAACCATTTTTTTTTGGATTTGAAAAAATACAAAAAAAAATACAACTCAATCTTTCAAATAGTAAGACATGAGTTTGATAATATTTTTCTCGAAAACGGCAACTAGAATCTTGATAAAAAATGTTTGTGTTTCTCTAAATTTTTATAATTTGTGATTCAATAAAAAGAAAATTGAAATTAAGATATTGCTGAAAATACCTCCTAAGAACCATTTTTTCGATTTTTGGCTTTCTCATTATCAGTATAACAGATTTAAAATAATTTTCTTGCGCAAAGGATCTTCTAAAAAGTAAAAAAAAACATTGCATATTAAATCTTATTTTTTTTTTTATAACCAAATTTCCATTTTTAATTGTGACTTAAAGGTATTAATAAATATAAGGCAAGTTATGCATTCGTACAAAAAATCGAACTCGAGATGTTGATTAAAGTTGACGTTACGATGATAACGAGGACCAAAAAAGTGGGTCTTGCAATTCTGTCTGTCAGTCAGTCTGTCTGTTCCACTATAGCTAAACGGCTCGGCCGATTTTTTTCAAACTTAGTAGATATGGGTTTTAATTCCCCCCCCCCCCCGGATGTTTTTTTCTTTGTTTTTTTAAGACCAAAAATAACGGTACCTTCTATACGAATTTTTTCGAAATTTTATAAATATTTTTTTTTCTCAAAAACTGTCCCGCAGATTTAAAAAAAAATCCCAAAATTTCATTTAGTTAAAACTCGCATGTTTAACAAAAACATGTCTTTTAGAAATTAATTTAAACTCTAACCTGCCGTAGGTAATGGTTCAAAGAAAATTTCCAAAAAATTATTATTTTTGGTACCCCCCTTGGAACCATTTTTTTGTTTTTGATTTTCTGAAAAACGGTATGATCGATTTCGATCATTTTTTTATATTAAGGCTCCCCAGCAATTTCAATATTATTGTGTATTCAAATTTTCAAAAAAATGTTGTTTGGTTTTTTTTAAAAAAAAATTCAAAATTGTTTTTTGAAAACTTAATATTTCGAAAGCCCCATGCTCCCCCATACTGTACCTATCAGAGAACGATGAATTTCTCATTATCGTCAAAACGGATTTAAATTAAATTTTTTAGAGATACTCGTAAGCTTCTAAAAAGTTTAAAAAATATTGCATTTCAAAACTTTAAGAAAAATATTTTTTTTGAATTTTGAAAAAAATCAATTTTTTTGGAAAATTCAATATATCGAAAACGGGTCATTTTTTTTTTTTAATTTATTTTTGTATTCGCTTGAATCACATGGCATCCTATTTTTACCTCCAACTACTAAATGAGTTGTTTTAGTCATTTAGAAAATTTATTTTATGTTTATGAACAGTTTTTTTCTAATAACATTCATTTTTGAAATTCTTAGTCTATTTCTTAGGAGCAAGTTCGTGCGTCCCAGTGGTGCATTTTATTTTAAATGCGATATCTTCAAAATTAAATTTTAATGAAATTTAAATTTAAAAGTTTTTCTTAAAAGTTTTGTATATAAAAACCTATTTTAACTATTTAAAAGAGTGTAATTATTGCATTATTGGTTTTTTTTCCTTTAAAAAAATAATTTTATTCTTCTGGTTTTTTTTTAATATAAACATCCATCTTTTTAAATTCTAACGCTCTTAAAAATAATTGCAGGATCATACGATCTAGTGTGTATGTTACGAGTATTTGTCGTGGTCGTGGCGCGATGGATGTGTGCTCGCCTGTCAACTTCATGATGACAGGTTCGATCCCTGCCGTCGTCTATGTCGCTTTAATTCCATTAAAAACCTTCTAAAAATTGTCATCAATGGGTTGCTGGTTTACTCATTACATGTTGTTCAGGCATAACACTAACAACATGTAATTGAGTTAAACTAGTATGCCCAACAAGGATGAACACGAATAAAATAATGTGAATTATAAGCGACATAGAAATAAGACACGGCATTTCTCCGCTTTAGCTCAGCCGCCATCCCTGGAGATAAAATATCTGAAACAACAACCTTCAGTCTCAGAACATCGTGCCACACATCTTTCCTATCCTTCTTTTTCTTCATTAACTTCAAGCCCGCGCTGTGTTGAAACATTTAAAGGGTAATCATAATCCCTTGAGCGCGGGTAGATAATAAAAAAAAAAAAAACTCTTCGTAATAGGGCAAGATAAATAGTTCTAGGTGGCCATGTTTTAAATTGCGGTTTTTTATTTTTTAAATACTTACCTAAAGCTTAGTGTAATCGATTGGTAGATCTTACAATATTGTCACATCTGTCAGTGAAAAACATGCTTACAATTTCTTACAATCGCGTAGTCTTTAAACTAATTGTCAGAAAATTTGTCTGACACTATTAGTTGTTAGATGATTGCCTGATAATTAATTGTAAGAAATCTATAAATTTATAACTATTTATTGTAAAAAATAAAATGTAACATAAATGGTCAGTTATATGGAGTCCATTAAATAATGCTCCATTTCACTCAAACATTAAAGTCGTCTCTTAATTTGATTGTTGGTATGGCCCATTGACACCAATGCAGCAACTTCTTAAAGCTTTACACTGGCTTGGAAATATAGAGGACAGTATCATGGGATCGCAGACATGCACGGTATATCTAAATCTACAATTTGCAGATCGGTACATCGCGTTTGTACAGCCATTGTTGATGTTTTTTATGAAAATACAAGCATTTTATTTTGCTTATTCATAGCCGTTGATGTTCTCTATTGACTTACAAATTTGTGAAAAAAAAATGTAGTCTACAAGTCTTCAAATTAAACGGTGAAACGATTTTTTACTTGCGACTTATAGGTACTATAAGGCAAGTTATGCATTCGTAAAAAAAATCGAACTCGAGATTTTGATCAAAGTTGACATTACGATGATAGCGAAGACTAAAAAAGTGGGTCTCGCAATTCTGTCTGTCTGTCTGTCTGTCTGTCTGTCTGTCTGTTCGACTACAGGCTAAACGACTCTGCCGATTTTCTTTAAACTTGGTACATATCATTTTTAATTTTTTCCCCCCACACGTTTTTTTCTTTTTTTTTTAAGACCAAAAATAACGGTACCCCCCATACGAATTTTTTTCGAAATTTTATAAACATTTTTTTTTCTCAAAAACTGTTCAACAGATTTTAAAAATAAAGATACAGAAAAATTTTATTTAATTAAATCTAGGTACTGGTTGAAAAAAATTTTCCGAAAAATGGTTATTGAGGGTACCCCCCATGGAACCATTTTTTTTGTTTTTGATTTTCTCAAAAACGGTTCAACCGATTTTCATCATTTTTTTTTTGCTAAAGCTCCCCAAAAACATAAATAGAATTGTGTACTCAAATTTTCCAAAAATTTTTTTTTGGATTTTTAAAAAAAACTTCAAATTTTTTTTTTCAAAACTCAATATTTCGAAAACCCCATGCTAGATTTTTTTTAAACTTGATAAATAAAAGTTTCTCAATATGATCTACAAGATGTGAAACAAAATTTTTTATTTTACCTAAAACTTAAGGTACCTACCATACAAATGCTAAAAAATTAAAAAAAATGGTTTTCAAAAATCGTATTTTTCTCGAAAACGGCACCTAGAATTTTGATAAAATTTTTTTTCTTTCAATTAATTTTTACGATCTTTAATTTAATAAAAAAAATTTTGAAATTAAGATATTACAGCTTGTACCTACCATAGAACGATTTTTTCGAATTTTGAATTTCTCATTATCCACATAACGGATCTTAATGAAAATTTTTATAGAGAAGCTTCTAAAAAGTCTAAAACACATTGCATTTTAAAACTTTAAAATAAATATTTTTTGAATTTTTGAAAAAAAAAATCTATTTTTTTGAAAATTCGATATCTCCGAAATGGGTGAATATTTCTTTTCGTAAACTTAATTTTTATTCGAACAATAATAAAAACTTTAAATTTGCGTACCACAAAGTTTGTATATAAAAGCTTCTTTTAAAGAAACCACTACAAGGACTTATAATTTTTGTTCTTGCATAAATTCATATTTGCATAGCATTCTGTTACTACTAAAAGAATTTAAAAATTAATTTTATCCTTATGAACAATTTTCTCAATAACATTCGTTTTTAAAATTCCCAGTCGATTACATAGGAGCAAGTTCGTGCGACCCAGTCGTGCATTTTATTTTCTTTTGTAATTGTAAATTACAATTTCCCCTATTTTTACTTGCGACTTATAGGTACTATAAGGCAAGTTATGCATTCGTAAAAAAAATTGAACTCGAGATTTTGATCAAAGTTGACATTACGATGATAGCGAAGACTAAAAAAGTGGGTCTCGCAATTCTGTCTGTCTGTCTGTCTGTCTGTCTGTCTGTTCGACTACAGGCTAAACGACTCGGCCGATTTTCTTTAAACTTGGTAGATATCATTTTTAATTTTTTCCCCCCACATGTTTTTTTCTTTTTTTTTTTAAGACCAAAAATAACGGTACCCCCCATACGAATTTTTTTCGAAATTTTATAAACATTTTTTTTTCTCAAAAACTGTTCAACAGATTTTAAAAATAAAGATACAGAAAAATTTCATTTAATTAAATCTAGGTATTGGTTGAAAAAAATTTTCCGAAAAATGGTTATTGAGGGTACCCCCCATGGAACCATTTTTTTTGTTTTTGATTTTCTCCAAAACGGTTCAACCGATTTTGATAATTTTTTTTTTGCTAAAGCTCCCCAAAAACATAAATAGAATTGTGTACTCAAATTTTCAAAAAAAGTTTTTTTGGATTTTTAAAAAAAACTTCAAAATTTTTTTTTCAAAACTCAATATTTCGAAAACCCCATGCTAGATTTTTTTTAAACTTAATAAATAAAAGTTTCTCAATATAATCTACAAAATGTGAAATTTTTTTTTTATTTTACCTAAAAATAAAGGTACCTACCATACAAATGCTAAAAAATTAAAAAAAATGGTTTTCAAAAATCGTATTTTTCTCGAAAACGGCACCTAGAATTTTGATAAAATTTTTTTTCTTTCAATTAATTTTTACGATCTTTAATTTAATAAAAAAAATTTTGAAATTAAGATATTACAGCTTGTACCTACCATAGAACCATTTTTTCGAATTTTGAATTTCTCATTATCCACATAACGGATCTTAATGAAAATTTTTATAGAGAAGCTTCTAAAAAGTCTAAAACACACTGCATTTCAAAACTTTAAAATAATAAATTTTTTGAATTTAAAAAAAAAAAATTATTTTTTTTTCTTTTTTTTGAAAATTCGATATCTCCAAAACGGGTCAATATTTCTTTTCGTAAATTTAATTTTTATTCGAACAATAATAAAAACTTTAAATTAGCGTACCAAAATTTTTACTTAAAAAGCTTTTAAAAAGTTTGTATATAAAAGCTTCTTTTAAATGAAACCACTACAAGGACTTATAATTTTTGTTCTTGCATAAATTCATATTTGCATAGCATTCTGTTACTACTAAAAGAATTTAAAAATTAATTTTATCCTTATGAACAGTTTTCTCTAATAACATTCGTTTTTAAAATTCCCAGTCGATTACATAGGAGCAAGTTCGTGCGACCCAGTCGTGCATTTTATTTTCTCTTTTCTAACAAATTTGTTGGAATTATGTTTGTAGTTTGTGAGACAGAAAATCAGTTTACAAATTTGTAATTGTAGGTTACAATTACAAATTTGTGATTGTTATTGTAATTTGGTGAAATAGACCACAGGCCTACCAATTTTTATCGTTGTCTGACGTTTCTGACAATGAAGAAATTGTAACATGTACGGTTTTTAGCATCATACAATTTTTTCATTGTCAGACAATTTGCAGCCAAGGTTCAAATGAAGCAGTTTCCCTAACCAACAAAAACTGACAATTAGTTGTGTGTGTACACGCTTGATACAAAATCTACCAATCTCTTACAATAAATTGGTATTTAGCCAGCCATCTGAAAATAAATTTTCAGCCAACTTCTGACAGTAAATTGTAAGAGATTGGTTGATTTTTGAAATGACTTAAAATTTTAAATCTAATTATTATTTTTTTTATATTATTTTTGTTATTCACATTAAAGTTCATGAAGTTTAATATCAAATTTCATAAGTAGAATATCGAAACAATTTAAAACTTTGTGGGACAAATTTGTTCATATTGATATTGACTAAAATTTTGAGGGTTCATTGGTCAAGTTTTTATAACCTTTTAAATAGTGAGTAAGAAAACTTGGCAAATAAACACTCCAAATTTCAACAAAATTTTCCCTCACAATTTGAAGTTACTTTAATTGATAAATTTCATATTCAACTTCATAAACTTAGAACTTGACATAATTTTAGATCTCACTACTTTTAAAGGCTGACACAGGGGTTTTGTGTAACTTGTCTCTCTTTTTTAACATTAATTTTTTTTGTTGCGATTTCACTTCAAAAATTTTATTTTGTCAGGTGAATATTTCGAAATTCATCAGTGAAGATAGTGGTGTAGAGTTCTTAATACGAACAAAAAATTTAACAAAGTCCCAATCAACTATAAATCGGAAGTGATCCATATAATTTATAAGAATTTTTGAGAAAGTAGGTGTATACCACGCCTCCTTAAAAGACAATTCCAAATTTTTAAATTTCTATGTACTTCAAGATCTTCCCTTCTGTGAGAGTAGCAAGGTTCTACTTTGCCAAGAAGTACTTCATAATTTTGATGATCTGTCAGTGAAGTCCTATAGCTCAGGAATCACTAATGCTAAAGAGTTTAAATTTGCTCAACAAATACTGTGAATTTGAATTCGTTTCTGAATTTATTATTACCGAAGTTATAAAGGGGTCGAAAATAACCTGAGTTTTCTCCTGTAAAAAAGACGAAGAGTCGTGAACTCGGCTGGAGACTGTCATGCCCTTTGATTTTTTAACATATGCCAAGTTTATAAAATTATCTATTGGCTGTACCTGCAATCCTAACATTTTGATCAGTCTGCTTGTTGACAGTTCATACATTTCCAACCGGTGTCTCCAAGCAAAAACAAAAATAAAAGTTGTATACATTTAATAACTGAATGCCACCATTATAAAGACGGTTTTGAAGTTTTTTTTTTTTAAAGAGATGATTGGAATTTCTGAAAATCGGGGATCAGCAAACAACCAAACATAGTAACTTGTTGAATGCAAACAACTGCAAAGTGAATTTATTATCTGCGTTTGATATTTTGTGTTGAATATAAATTTAACACTAAGAAAATAAATAATTAATGACTTTACTTCTGTGATCCTAACTAAATAGAAATCAGCATATCTTCTGAGTGTGTTGAATAAAATGTTTTTGTCAAAATTTTGCTCTTTGAAATTTAGCGTTTCAAAATATGTAATGCCTTATGAAATTCTCCAAATACCAATTAAAAATGTTCGAAGTTGTGAAAAAGCGGGCACTTCGAAATTTTTTTTTTATTATTTGCAAAATTTTCAAAAATAAATTTTTTTGTGAAAGAATCCAGCTTATATTTTAATGTTTAAAAAATTGGTAAATTTGAATCGATTTTTGGGTAACTAGCTATTTTACTTTTTTTTTCTACGAAATTCTATATAAAAAAAGAAAATATTTAAATTGCAATAGTTTGAAGAGGGCTTAGGCTTAGTCACTGGCAAAGTCTACAACAAGTATCTACCCAAGATGCAGTACCCCTAAAAAAATGATTATTTTAGATCGCAGTGACTGAATGTTGATTCCTTCAGTTTGAATTACCGACAAAGGGGTACTATGAAATTCAATATAGAGAACGTTTAATAATATCGTCCGATCGCTTTCGTTTTCGTTGCATGTAATGAATCTTTTGGACAGAAAATATATTCAAGTTAAGGACACGAACCATCTATATATAGTTTGTATTTAGGCTAAGGAGATTATCGTTGACAGATATCAAATTAATGAATATCTTACCAGCTCAGGTCTTGTAGTATTCTTTGAATTTATTTGTTCTTAAGAAATCCTATCTTATAAATGAAAAAATTTGGTTAAGAACTGCGACAAACTTGTAATTTTTTTTGTAAATATGTCATTCAGACTTATTTTACTGGCCGATATCTATATCACTCTTACCAAGGCTTAGGTAGGTAGTTACATATAACCATTCAAAATCATTGCACCTTCAATGAAAATTCTAATACTGATAAGTTTTCTTCTAATATTTTTAGCTAAGAAGTCTATTTTTGTTACAATAAATACAGGTGCACGCCATGGCGATATAATCCAAACATATATGTAGGTACGTGGTTAACCTATATACCTCGGGAGATAAAAGCACATGATTCTCTTAAAACTTTAATGTTTGTAAGTATGCATACATTTTTTCGCATTAAAATTCCAAATTCTGCAGTGAAAAGCAAACAAAAAAATAAGAAAAATAAAAATTAAAAAAAAAATAACCAACAGACCAAGCTTTCTCCGAAATTCCTCAAATCAAAAATGAACTTTCTCTTTTTAAAAGCTCTCTTTCTAGGTAGGTAGTGTTGTGGGAGAGCTTCACGCACTCACCCGATGTATGGGTCAGCGGCCCATATTTATTTTCCAATAAAAAGAGGACAAAGTTGCCCTTCCTTCCGATTTTTGTTACAACTAAATTTTCATTCACAAAAAAATACGTTGTAACCACAGATTCCAGGCCCGACTGCGCAAGTTCGCTTAATGGTTTCGAAACTTACCGCTGAGTGGCTCTGCAAACATTCGCTGTTCTTCATGTGGTTGGTAGCTTTTTTGAGCCTCATTTCGTCCTTTAATTTGTCAACCCCCTTGAAAACGTGTGCCTTGCCTGTGCATAGGAGAAGCTGCTGCTGCTTGTGATAGTTGTCGCTTGTCGGAGCTTTAGTCTGTGCGTGACATAAAGGCACCACTGTTTTGTTTGAGTTTTGAAAAATGTTGTCAGGGTGGCAAACTGTAAATGACAATGGCTGGTTAGGAAGGATGTTTTTTTTTATTATTTGTGTGTTATTTTTTTTCCTCTAACGTTCAACAAAAGCATTTGCACACACTTCATTCCGTCCCGCGCGCGCCTTGAGAAGGCCGGGTGTGTGTCAGTATGACAAGTACGATTCCAAGGAGCATGTGTCAGAATTATTGATTATTTTGTATGCGCATAGATTTTTTGTTATTTTTTTTTTAATTTTTGTTTGTGTTCATTTTCTTTTAGATGCGGCTTAATAGTGGGGATTTACTGAGAGCGAGGGAGGATAAGCTTTCTGTATTCTTCAAAAAAAAAAATCCAATTTACTTGTTTCGAATAAACTTTTTTGCAAGAATTATAATGATCGAACAAAAATCAAGGATAGCCTTTTGCTATGGGTTCCAGGTTGTGATTCTAATATGTTTTTTTTGTATTGAACCACAATACGTGAAATTCCTCTATCTACTCTTTTCTACTACCCCTTCCATGAATTGATTTTTTCAATGGCAGATTATTCTCTTACTTATTTAGTACCTACCTACTTACCTGCATTTAAACTCGTTAACTTATTATAAATATTTCTTAGCCATCATTGATGCCAATATGTGGAAAATAAAAAAAGAGTATAGTAAAGTATTAAAAACGCTATCTCTTGGTGTTTCAAAAAGAAGCATACAAATGGCTAAAAACACAAATACAAATAAAAAGCATAGAATATAAATCACATGCTAATTCTTTTCTTATTCGCAATAAATTAATTGAAATAGCTTATTTTTAAAATGTTTTCATTGACTCGATTTTATTTGTGTCAGTTGGGTACAACTGATTTCGTGATATGTCAGGGAACTATACTCGTAATTTCAAAAAAATTCAGAACTGGGTGACAACAAGTTTGCTAATATGTAGTATTATCTATTGCATTAAGAAGTTGGTTTATAATCGATTTGTAAATGTTACACGCCCCACAAAATAATGATTTATAAATGTTTCAAACAACGAGTTCTTAAAACAGACTGACAAGAATTATATAACGTGGGGACAGTCTTAAACTGTTTGCTTATGAATTTTTCCTAATTATTAGTGCAAGAGTTTTGCACTACTTTCAAGAACGATGTTGAAGAAGTCGGATGATATAACGTCGCCGGTTGTGTTTTCCAAAACCTTTTTTGACATCAGAAGCTTTGGTAAGGTATTTGACTAACTGATAAAGCACCTAGCAGCGGGCATTCGCCACCGTCATCCTGTTCAAACGGATAGATAAGTTTAGCAGCGATATCAAAACTAAACTGCTCTATATAGCTCGCCTATTAAGATACTTTTATACGCAGCCTCAAACTCGATGAAGAGTTGGGCTTGAAGTTCCTGGTTTTTTTTACAAGATTCACATTAATGTGAATATTTGGTTGATGGTGGTGGCTTAAATGTCCTTAACGGAAGCTATACAAAGTCTAAGCGTATTTTTCGCACGAGCATTTTTGATCGCGCATCATGAAAACCTAGAAAACCAATAGAGCTCTGCGATCGATGTTGACCAACAGCAAGTCGATATGTATAATTCGTCTACGCGACGTAAAAATTATGCTTGTTTTAGTATAGATAGTCAAGAAAGCAAGTTAGTTAAAGGTCGCGGTGCAATAAATAACGCAGATGTTATTTTTTTTAATTTGGCTTTTTTTAGTTGTTGAACAAGCAGTTAGACAAAAAACTAACTGCTTACTAACTGATTTGTGGGTGTTATGATTATTTTTTTTTTCAATTTAGAGATTACATATTAAGGAGATATTATTATTTTACCTGTTTTGATCGCCAGAATTATGTTCTTTTATTTTATTCTTAAGTGAATTCATTTCTTTAAAAAAAAATTACTTTAAGCTCAGAATTTTGAAAAACAAAAATTATATAGTATATAAAAAGTTCCATTAAAGACGATTGCGGCCATATTGTCGAATCTACGTCTATCAAATTGACTTTTATTCATTAAATTCGTCTTGCAAAAATAACTAATCATCTGATTATTTTTGGAGGGGAGTTCAGGACAATAATAATCCTCATGAGATACAAAAAATGGCAATGCATCTATAGAAATTCCCTGTTTGGTTTTGATTTGCGCAGGCAGGATAATCGAGCTATATACTTCTTTGAGAACGACTTTGGTCAGGCCCTCACCGTCAACAACGAACGCTATCGTACAACGATAAGTAATATCTTTTTGGCCAAAATTAGACGATATGAACGCCGAAGACATGTATAGTTTCTACAGGACGGCGGCGGCGGCGCAGCACTCTGTCACTCAGCCAGTGCAAGGATGGAAATTTTGTACTAACAATTTCCAAACATTTTTATTTCATGCGAAGGCTATGTTATCTAGCCACCGAGATCGTGCCAAGATTAGCCCCGTTAGATCTCGTAAGATTTTCATAAGTCATAGGTGTGTTCCATTAAACCAAAAATCACCACTGCACTAAAACCCAACATAATCAATGCCATTATTCAAAGACACCCTCTCCATAAAATATTTGCTTGTCTGCATCTAGCCTACTAACCTACTCGTACTTTCATTGATTTTTTTTTCAGTTATGCATTAGTTATATAAAAATCTTTATCTCAAGGTTTATATAATACAAACTCCACATACTACTGAAATAAATCAGGCAAGTAGAAGACTTAGCACTATTATTGGGCTTGTCAATCAAAAATCTTTATCATAATCTTAAAAATATCTACGTTTCTGAATTTGTCAGCGGCTAGGAATCAGACCCACACCTTCTGCATGACAGTCCAACGCACTAACTATTATTATGCCAGGAGGTGAACTTTTCTTAATCGACTAATCATAAGTTCCTGAAAGATTGATTTTATACACTCTTATTCTTCGGTATTCTTATCTTAATAATATACATAAAACAAAGTCGGATTTGTTGGAACACTTATAACTCAAGAACAGCTGGACCGTTTTTAATGGTTTTTGATTTGTTGTATTTGTCTCCGTCCCGAATAGCAGAATAACTATCAAAAACATTTGACGAAAAAATAAAATAAAAGAAAAAAACATTTTCCCGTACAAAATGTTAATGGGTTTCGTAACTGCCAAACATTTAATGTTAATCTCAAATTAAAGAAAGTATTTAAATAAGGGTTTCGAATCGACAAGACATATATTCGGAGAATGGCGTATGCATTACAATTATAAAAGAATTCAAACTGGCATTCTATTTTTACTCGCGACTTATAGGTACTATAAGGCAAGTTATGTATTCGTAAATGAACTCGAGATTTTGATCAAAGTTGACATTACGATGATAGAGAAGACTAAAAAAGTGGGTCTCGCAATTCTGTCTGTCTGTCTGTCGGTTCGACTACAGCCTAAGCCACTCGGCCGATTTTCTTTAAATTTGGTAAATATCATTTTTAATTTCCCCCCCCCCCCCACACACGTTTTTTTCTTTTTTGTTTTTAGGGCCAAAAATAACGGTACTACCATAAGATTTCTTTTCGAAATTTTATAAACATTTTTTTTTTTTCAAAACCTGTTCGATAGATTTAAGAACTAAAAATACAAAAAAAGTTTTATTTAGTTAAAACTAGGTAATGGTTGAACAAAATTTCCGAAAAATGGTTATTGAGGGTAGGTAACCCCCAAGGAACCGTTTTGTTTTGTTATCGATTTGCTCAAAAGCGGTACAACCGATTTTGATCATTTTTTTTGCTAAAGCGCCCCAAAAACTTGAATAGAATTGTGTATTTAAATTTTCAAAAAAAATTTTTTTTGGATTTTTAAAAAAAAATAATTAAAAAAAAATGGTGGCTTCAAACACACGGTATTTTGACCCTAGATCAATATTTTGATTGGCAAAAAGATTTGGCCACATAACGCTTAGTGCAATTTTGGCTTCCTTACACTTACCCTGCACATGATTAGCAAAGCTAACGTTTGAAGACATCAGCACTCCCAAATACTTAAATTCTTGTACTACCTCTATACGTTCGCCATCCAAAAACCAGCTTTCCTCTCTTGATCTCCTACATTTCCGAGCTTCAAGATAGCAATTCTGTTTTTGCTTGAAAACCGAAACATCCAAGACCGAATTACAAGCCGTAGGTTTCTGAGTTCGCCAGAATTTAAAGTACTATTTATATTACACTTACACTTCTTTGGGAGAAAGGAATGGGCCAGTCTAGAGTGGGGAAAATAATAAAAAAACATTTTGAAAAAGGTTGTCACAGATAAATGAATAAAGTAAAATACATTGTAGGTTGTGCCTTTGACTTTTGAGTTTCAGACATTTTAAATTATTAGGTCCGTACCCCACATTTAGTTTTTTTTTTATCTTATTAATTTTCATGAAACTGTTATAATTTAAACGTGTTCAGGTGCACCGGTTTTAATAAAAGGGAATTAGTATTTTACTATTTAGTAAAACCAGAAAAATGGATTACGTTATTCGAACTAAATGTTTAGCAAATTGCAAAATAGTAAAATGCTAAGCACTTAACAATTGGTTGTTAAACGAGTTAGTAGTATGTTAGAGCCATTTTAGTAAATTACTACGATTTTTGCTAATTTTAAACGATTTAAACATAATACTATCTATAAACATTTTAATAAAGTTAAAATCCATTTAACTTTTAGTAATTTGCTAAATCCATTTGACTTCTATCATTTCCCTCGAAAAAAAATTTCCTGGCAAGTTTATTTGTAAGAGTTAAATTGTGTTTTTTTATCATTAGTAAGCTAATTGTTTTTGAAAGTAAATAAAATAATATAAAATATATTCTAAAGACGAGGATTTCGATATGTTTGAAGATTTAGCTTTGTGCAGAAAAGTGCAATGTTTTAAATCCCCAGCAAATCCTTTTGATGAGCTGGACGATGGAAAATTTTACTCCAGGTAAAAGTTTGACAAGACAACAATTCGGTTAAAAACCTGACAATCCAAGACCGAATTACATGTAAAGTTCACCAGATTTACAAGTAATTAGTTACTTTACACTTCTTTGGGAGAAATAAAGTGTAGGTTGTCACTTTGACTTCTGACAAATCAAATTATTAGGTACGTTCCTCAGATTTAGTTTGGTTTGCTTTGTATTTTTTCACGTACTATCATTGTTTGGACGTGTTCAGATGCACCTTTTTTTTAATAAAAAGCAATTGGTAATTTACTAGTTAGTAAAACGAAAAAAAGATTTAAAATTTTCGAAGAGCTAGTAAATTACTAAAAGTTTAACAAATTGCTTACAAGTAAAATGATAATAAGAACTTTATAATAGGTTGTTTAAAATTTTGCCCCAATGTGTTTAAATTATTTGAAACAGCTTAACGATTCACTTTGCAACAGGGGTTATTTAAAAAAAAGGAGTTAGCACACGTTATAAAAATATTGTTACAAAAGAGCACCCCTTATCATGCAATTCTTAAGTGTTTTTTTAAGTGATTGTTTCTATTCGAGTATCATAGAAAAAAAAAATTTTTTTGAATGAATAATATATAAAATAATAAAAATATTTTTTTGCATTATACAGTGTCTGCAGTTTTATGGGATATAAATTCCTCATCCACTAATTGAAAATTACATTACAAAATCGCTGATCATAAATCATAAATATTGTGCCAAATTTTAAATTGTTTCAAAAACTATGAATAGGTACCTACAAAAAAAAATTAAATGTAAAATGAATGTGCTTGTGCATGGAAGTAGAGAGGTTTCCAAAAAAAATTAAATGGCATACTTCAAATACGAAATTTCAACTTTTTAGGTACTTTAAAATAAATAAAATAAATAAAACAAAAAATAAAAGTTTTAGAAAAGTGTAGGTGGAAGTGGATGAGGAAGACTACCATATTATGTCATTTGTGTGAAATAGTTTAATTACAAAATTTCAGGTTTCTTGTTGAAGTAAAACTTCTTTTCCGGCGTTGAGGGTAAAAAATGTTCTATGGAGCTGTCAGTGACATGTCAAAACGACACGCTAAAGCGACATGGTTCTTACAATTATTGTTCGAACTTTGTTAGAGGTTATTTAAAACACTTTAAAATCACCTTTTATTGCCGAAAGAGAATGTTCTTTTAATAGCACAACCACAACAACTAACCTACACAACAATTAAAAAAATAATTTCATTGAAAAATTAGATAATAAAGGCCTTTGTGTTTGTGTCCGAACAATTTCTCGATCGAACACCACTTTCTTTTGTACAAAAAATACAAACAAATAAATATTTTTTATAGTTTTATTTATTTAAAACATAAAACACTTTAACCTAAGAAATACTGAATACTTATATACTATTTAAATTGAAAAATAAGCACTATTATTTACAAAATACTTAAACCGAAATATAAAAAAAAAAAACACTTTTAAATAAACTATCTGCTTTAGTGCTTTCTGTTGTCAAATATAAACTAGCATTGCCATATGCGAAGAATTTCAAGTTCTGTGTCAAAATAAAATTAGCATTGCCTACAATTTTAAAATCCTTGGGCTCCAACACAATGAATGAGATAAGAAAAAAGAGATGAAACATCGTCGTTATTGTAAATCAGTTTCAAACTATGAAAGCAGACGAGGATATACGTAAAGCATTTCTTGTCGTCACTTTAAATTAAATTAATTATTAAAGTAAGAACAGTCGCGCACATTCAATTTTTAGTTTCTTTAGGTTGCTGAGATGAAACATATGGACTTATGTTTTATTTTACTATATATTCATTATATTTCATTTTATCAACCAAACAATTGCGAAAATAAAAATTGAATTTAAGCTTCAGGCCTAAGGAATTGCGGAACGATTTTATAACGGGTTGGCTACGTTTTCCCGCAAAACGATTTCCCGCGTCACGTTTTCCCGCGTAACGTTTGCCCGAAAATCATTTTCCCGCAACTCGTTTTCCCGTAGAACGATATCCCGTATCACAGTTTCCCGTGTAACGTTTGCCCGCCGATTCCTACCTTTCTCGATACAAAGCGACAGCGCTGTATTAATCACCAACTGAGCAATGAGAATGAGAACGATTGCAAAACCTCACACGCTCACACTAACATGAGAGATCACGGAGGAAGCAGGACCTGCATAGAAGAAAGACATTGAGAGATGAGAGATGTCTTGCTAGAGGTTTGGGGTGCTTGGTACTGAGTAAGTGAGTGCATGGTTGTTGGACGCGACGATGACGTTGGTGGGTTGACTGACATGGTAATTGGTGCACGGGATGGGGTGGTTGGTGGACGAAATGTGACGATGATGGTGGTTGTGGCGATCGCTTGCAATATTGTTATAGAGAAATGTTCTTCAAGGATTGCAATACATTTTAAGGGTTTAATAGATAGACTGATATATATTAACTATCGTAGAATAAAGGCTTTACAATTTACAATGATTTTGTGCATACATAGCTTGCACAGGGATACTAAGTTTATACCTATCTTATAACTGAAAAATAAATTCAAAATGATGATAAGTAATTACAAAACGAAAAGGGAATTTATTTTTGAATAAAAACTACGTAGAAAACTTTCATTTGATATTTTTAAATTATTGACATGGACTTCTTTTTAGAAGTCTGTTAACTAGGTATGAAGAAAAATAATGGAATTTGGCAGATAATTAATTTGTTTATTATTTAATAGTAAATATTTTATTTGAAGTGAATAAGTTTATATAAATAAATTAATCAAAAATCAATCAATTGCAAAATAAACAAATAAATAAACATTGAAAATAATAGTCAAATAAATAAATAAAAGCAAGGAAAGAAAATAATTAAATAAATTAATAAATGAACAAAAATAAATAAATAAATGCGTGAACAGATAAATAAATACATAAATAGAGATTTAAATAAATAAATAACAGATAAATTTATAAACAATGAACAAAAGAATGCACAGATAAATACATTTATTTAAGGGCTTAAGTATTTTTTTTTTTAGTTTCAGTTAATGTTTAGAGCGAATTTTATTTGCTCAGAGCTTAAAACGCGTTTAAAGCTTTTTGGTAATCCCTAAAATGGTCTGGGTTTTCATTTAAGAAACGTTTTAGATTATGAATTTTTATTTTTTCTAGCTTTAGAAGTTTTTTAAGCGTAACTATGTAATAGTGCATATAAAAATATGAATTTAATTTGAGAAAATTGCCGTCTGTTTTCTAGAAAAGCATGAATTTATGCAAAAAAAAAAGCTTCAAGATCTTTTCTTTTAGGATTTTAACTCCCTTTTTCGGGCTCTCGACCGCTCACGCAACTCCGTTGCTCCGCTTAGGGTATGTTCAGTCGCCAGGCAGGCGCCTCTGACAACAGTTTTCTTGGGCAATAGTACCTTGGGTGGCCCGCTTCGCGGGTTCTCAGGATTTTAACTCCCTTTTTTGGGGCTGTCACCCGCTCACGCAACTCCGTTGCTCCGCTTAGGGTATGTTCAGTCGCCAGGCAGGCGCCTATCTCAGCAGTTTTCTTGAACATCAGTACCATGGGTGGCACCTTAAGTGGATTCAAAGTATTTAATTTTGTATAACCTTGTGAAGTGTTTGAAGCAATTAAGGTCATCCTTTCGAACGGCTTGAACAAAACTACGAAAATGCTACCGAGTTAAAAATAATATCCATAATTGAATGAATTAATATCTCATTACAATCTTTTTCAAGCTCTTAAAAGAGCATTTAATAGCTTAAAACCGTCTCAGAAACGTTTTATGCTATATGGCAGGATCCATTTACCGACATGTTTACTGGCATTGGCACCAAAAATAAGCTTGGCGCCTTATACGTGAACTACTCTGTTTTCAAAATGTCAGTCCATTTTATATAATTGTGAGAATTACGAAGAACAAATAATCAAATAAATCGAACAATAAAATGAATTTAAGCAGGAGTGACTTCGGAATAAACTCTCTAAGGAAGTGAAGGATTCCATCCAACACCAACCGACACTGGCACCAAACACAAATAGAACGATATTCAGCGACACCAATCCAGCGAGTGACCCAGTTGACAGCCCAAACCTGTGCAGCCTAGAAGAAATAGCTGAAAAAATCAGTAGCTTCAGGCCTAAGAACTCAAACGAACCAGATAGACTATCCAACTTTATCTAAAAGAGGATGCCAGGGACAGTCCTGATGCTTCTAACCAACATCTTGAACAACTGCTTCAATAACAACTTCTTCCCTTAAAAATGGAAAACTGCAAAGATTGTGGCGATCTAGAAGAAAGGTGTCAGGATCATGATCTCTAACTACAGGCCAATATCACTCTTCAATAACCTAACCCAGCTCTTGAAAGAGCTGATACTAAGGAAACTTAAGAAGTTTTGCAGAGATAACAACTATGTAAATACCTGACATCCAGTTTGGCTTTAGAGAGAAGAACTTAACATTACACCCGTTTCTGAAGTTCCGGCATGACACAACCAATGCTTTTAACAGTCATCGTGTAACCATCGGAAACTTTCTAGATGTCGATAAAGCATTCGACAGCGTCATCCACCCCCGCCACTAATAAGAATTATTTTTTCATTTCTTTTTTCCAGCTACTTCTTTGTGCAATTTGGAAACTGCTAATTAATTATGAAAAGCATCATAGCCGGATTCCAACAAGGTTCAAAACTTGGCCCATTCCTCTACAGTCTGATGAAATCAGACCAACCCATCCCAACCGGCTGTGAAAACCTGCTGTATGTTGATGACTCGCCTACGTATGCAACCTCAATGTCACCACTTGTCATTTCCTTCCTCCCACCAGCTCTTCGTTCAAAAAACCAGTCAGTCGTCCAACCACTAATCACCCCATAATACAACTGACCTCTTCTTGAGGTCTTACCTCCACGGAGATCTGACAAGAACTGAGGATTTTTATGGAAGCACTATTGCTTAAATAAATCCAAAAAATACTATCTTAAAAGTAGTATTTAGTACTGCCAATCCCGTCGCCAATCCCGTGAAGAAATCTACGGGATATCATGCGACGGGATATCGTGCTGCGGGATTGACGTCAAAAAAGTATCAAAAAAATCGGCGGGCAAACGTTACACGGGCAACTGCTTTGCGGGAAAATGTAACGATCCCTTTTATAACAACGAAAAGGTGACAATGAATCATGTCTGGCTCTCGTTTTGTGTTCTCTTCACATTACGAATCGAAAATAATTAATAATTAGGCCGCTGTTATAGCTTTGGGCAAATTCCTAAACGCATATCTTGCGCAAATTCTGCTAAGCATAAACAGTTCCAAAATGCAAATACAAAAATCTCTGCTAAGCAGAGTGTCCCAAAATGCAATCGATGCTACTTTCTTGCAGAGAAATGCAGAAATGCAGAGGGATTTGTACAAATGTCAAAAATTTCTTGCGCAATTGAAATTGGTTTCTATCAGTGAAATAATAAAAGTGGATTTAAAAGAAAGTTCAAATCAGAATTTTGTATTTTATAGAGTAAAAAAATTCTACTATCTATTCATTAGCTTCATTTTGGTACCAATTAAAGCCATTGCAGTTTGTTTATTCGCCTTAAAAATTGAAATGAAAATGTTCAATAATGCATTTCAATCATAGCTATAACTGGAGCCTTATAAAACCTTTTGTCTGTCGTTTTCAATTGTATTTCAGAGTCAAAATCTGACAAATAATTTAAGCGATGATAAAAATGAACTAAGAAACGGCTAGCATTGTATTAGTGTCCTTCCACGATTTAATAATGTGCACCCAGCTTAGTAATGATGTGCGTTAAAAAAGCGCCAAAGTGGTAATTTCAAAACTAATTGTATCATTTGTATAATTGAATCAGTTTTAAGTTCCAATTTAAACCTATCATTTTCAATTCGAAGAAATATCTATTTAAAAAAACTGTATTTGGAAGTAGTTTTGACATCTTGCAATTTACAAGACTATACTAACCCCCTTATTAGGGCTGGCGAGTCGAACAAATAAACATGTTGTGAGTGTTTAGTATTACGGTTGGCGAATCCAGAACCTTTGATTCGACTTAAATGTCATGTATTTGATATTTTTAATAAACAATCAAATTTCGAACTGGAATTGTAAAGTTCGCCAACAGTAGTATGTCGAATGTGTAGTTCGCTAATGAAAAAATCTCACCTCGAACGTTCCATTCGCAAACTGTAATAGGGGGCTAAAACTAGTTTCCGAAAAGCACATGAATCGTACAGAGTCTTTGCTTTTGGGAAAAGAAGTTTTACTTCAAGCGCGCGTACGTCAGTACACACACATTTTTTTTTAGTAAGTGAGCGTGAAAGTCAGTAGGTGGGAAAAAACCGTATCTACTGCCCTGAGTTTAAGAGATTTGAATTACAAAAATTTAAAATTTCGAAGAACCTGAATAAAAATAAAACTCAAATATTAAAAAAGTTAACGTGGCAGTAGATTGTTTTAGTTAGAACAACTTTTACACCTTTTCACTGGTAATAGGAAGAAATTGTGAAAATAAGAATATTTCAATAGAATCGATCGTACTTTTCTATTTTTTACGCACATACATATCGACGGTTAACTATGAATACCTCCTATGTCGCATTTCGTAAACTTTAAAGGGGACACAAAAAACTGATTATAGTCTCAAAATTCAAACGCATAGGTAATAAAAAAATTTTATACATAATTATCAGCTTTGAATATATCTATGATGTGAAATAGTTTAAATTTTAAAAATTCAGCGAAGCAGATGAAAATTATTAACGAAAAAGTGAATTTCACAAAAAATTTATGTTGGGAGGTATTCATAGTTAACCGTCGATATTCGGATTTTCAAAAGTTTGTACTTCCCCAAAACAAAATTAAGTTACAAACTGGAACTAAGGGGACTAATTGGTTTCTACTACCCTCCCTTTCCTACGTTTTTTCACTAATAGTAATTTAATATCTAAGTAAAGCAAAATTACATTTTCCCCAGGCCTTAAAAACAAAATAAAATTTAATGAGATATTGAGGATTCTGTTCGACTAAGATTTCACTTCCTTCGCACTGATGTATAAAATATCCCATACCTATAGAAAACACGTTATTAATAAACTATGAAAACATTAAGAAAAATAAGAAAGCTATAAATTCATTTCAATGGAAAATTCACGATGGAAGAAACGTGGAGAAGGTTTCTGGCAGTGTCGTCGGGACTACTGACATGCTTTTCCAAGAAATAAGGGAGAAACATATGAAAAATAAATATTAATTTATTGATTCGTTAATTAATTCAAGCAAACATACAAAAAAAATAATCGAATTATCTATCACGCATTACTTCATTTAACATTTTCCTCAGATTTAATTCTGTTTATAACCTAGGGCAACACCAAAAATAAATCAACGTGGCATTATAAGGCTTCCAAATTAATGAATGACAGCGGCCTCAGTAGCAGCAGTACACAAAACTCTGTACGTATCATTTCATTAGAAAAGTACAATGTAAAAGAAGATATTTTTCAAGTACGCGTGTACTCAAGAACTCAAGCAAAACAAAAAGCTCCTCGTCCAACTGAAAAGCTCTTTTCCCATTATATAACCTGCAGCATATATGTAGGTACATAGGTAAGGTACTTACAATAACCTACTCTTCTCAAACATTTTCGAATTAACTGGGAAATTTGGCAAATTTTTTCTTTTCGGTTTCGCAGAAAAAGCAAACACATCATACAAAGTTCCTACATAGGTACCTTTTGGAAGAATGAAAAATTAACTTTTGTTGAGCAGAGCTATTAACATCTGTGCGAAAAAGCTTTGAACTCTTACATAAAACTTCCTTATCTATCAAAGTCAGGATACCAGGTTTCTGTTTTAGGGGTCGAATTTCAAGGGAAAACTTTCATTATTCCACTCTCTTTTCTCGCTCTCTTGCTCGCGATGTAAAAGCGGGGGAGTCACACCAGTTTTGCCATTTGACACTGAAGTATAAGGTTATTTTATTATTTAACACATGCGCTGCACTCATTTTCTTTTCTCTATTCCAACCCGGCTCCGCGATTCTCTCCATTCATTCCAGATTCTCTCAAACTTTACATTTTTGTGGATATAACTTCCCCGACTCACTAGTCTCTATCTCTGGCAACTATCCCTTTTTCCAGTCAAGCGCCATCTACACCAACTAAACTCAGTGCCATTTGGGGCCATCAGACAAGAAGCAGGATACAACGGTATATCCTGCAACGCGCAAACGTTTTGGTAGTTAAAAAGTACATATTTTCTAATTACTTGGTGCCCCAAAAAGAGCTAATAAATAAAAATAATACAATTGTTATAAATTTGTGCAAGCAAACAAAATGTAGAATTCAATCGAATTTGTTACTGTTCAATTACAGTGGGCTAAATTGCTTAGAAAAAAGGCTAAAAGACACCTTTAACGAGTGAAAAAAGGAAAAAACGAAGAAAAATTGGAAAAGATTCGCCTATACTTTTCTTCCTTCCTTGATTTGTTTCTGTTGTTTCGAAATTCCTATCAACGTATTTTCAATAGATCCACACAATGAGTTTTCTAACTTTTTAATAAAAAAAAACATAAACCTCTGCAAATTAAAAAAGTGACTTTTATTTTTTTCTGAACAACAAAAAAAATTCTTTCATTCACGTCGTGTGTGTATGTGTGCTAAGCGGAATTAATTTATTCCTCGAGTATCCTTTTTCTCTATTTTTTTCTCCAAATATAACGGATTAAGTTTTTCAAATACAAAAAAAAACGAATATGTGTTATGAAACAATGCCGTCATTCATTTTTTAAGTTCAAGTTGAATGTAAAATTTTCTTTTTTGGAATCTTCCTCGTTTCGTTGAAAGAAGAAACAAAGAAAATAGTCGTGTAACTAAAACCGTCCCGGGAATCCTTTTGTTAAGCAGCAAAAAAAAAAAAGAAAAAAAAAAAAACAAATACAAAAAAATAACCGAAAAAAGGGAGAGAAATTTTCTTCTTCCTTGGAAGAAAATTATATCTACATGCATGGTTACAAGGAGCCAAAGAGAGCGAGCGAGCAAGAACATCGGTGATGGTAAAGAAGGAAAAACGTTTTCAATTTTCCTTTCTTTATATTCTGTTTGCGTGTACTATACCATCACCATCACTATTTTAACCACTTAGGTATTGAAAATTCGTTTTCGGGAGGATCTGCTTTAGGGTACCTACCACAAACAAAATCCCTATAACTGGAAAACGGAACAATATACCTATTTCTGTTATACAAACATGTACATAAATTTTTTGAATTCCACACACAAGAAAATATAAAAAAGAATAAAATCTTCCTTCGCATCCTTTTCGCGTTAAATAATATATGTTAAATGTAATTTAAACAACGATCGAATTTGTATGTGGGGCTTTGCTCAAAAGTTCATTTAAAAACAAACAAAAGTAAAAATACCAAGTGTGTTATGTCAAAATTTTCATTTCTCAAATGTGTTATACCTACAACTACCCTCATACCAAAAAAGAACTACTTAAATTCACTGGTGTTATATAAATGATTTTTCTATCAAAAATAAAAAGTTTTCCAAATTTACCAGATCGCGTTCATCTTAGTGTGATAACTAATGAATAATTTTATACTAAAAGTTGAAAATTTTCCAGCAATGAAAATCATAAAAATTAGTAAGATTGTAAAAGAAAAGTAGTTGGGAAAAATAAAATTAAAAAAAATGTTAAATTCAAGGTGAAACGAGAGTGGATTACAATTTTTCTCAATTTTCCAAATCGGAACGAATGAGAGTGTGAAACTAAAAGTAACCAAAAAAAAAAAACCTATATGTTGGTATTGGAAAAAAGTTTTCTATGTGTTTGTGTTTCGGGTAGGACAAGATACGGAAAAAGTTCCCTGTACTAAATATTTCTTATCTTGTATAACAGTTTAGTTTTCGATTTTTTCTAGTGTTTTTTCATCATATAGTACGTTTTTTCGAATAAAATGGAAACAAAATAATGAAATGAGAAAAAGTGTTCTAATTAAGTTTTGAATAAAGTTAAAAACTGTGAGTTCTTGGAACCTTAGAAATAACGAATAAAAAACAAACAAACACACACATGTTTTATGGATATGTTATTGGATTAATTTTCTAAACTTCTTCAATTTTCTTTGGATTTTTCTGTCGATTGTGGATACGATATCAGCAAGTGTACACCAGAGGTCCTTATTTTTTTTTTTGTTCAATTCATTCATTTCCTGAGGTAATTATATCGGAGCTTTCATTTTGCATTTGATAAAATTTAAATTTGATCTTTGTCTCTACATCTATCTGACACGGGAACAACTTGTATAAATTTACATTCAGATTATGCAAATTCTAGAAAATACATAAATCTTAAAATGTCTCAGCCTATACAGACAGTTACACGCGTTTTTCAATTTAGAAATACACAAGAAAAAAATGGAACAAAACTTTTTCTTTCAAAAAATTTTGGTCAAACGTGAGAAAGTGATTTATTTGCATTTGTTTGATGTCTCCTCGAACACATCTTGTTAAACTTTTTTTTAATGAAAATAGGCAAAAAGCTAGCTAGCTGGATTTTGGACAGATCTACTCTATTTAAATTTTTATAATTTTTTCTCTCTTTATTTGGCAGATTTCGATTCATTATCGTTTACATGTTTTTTTTTAAATAGAAAATCCGAATGAAAATAATAATTTGAGCTCTAAACACACAAAAAGCTAGGGATTGTGCTACACAACAGTTTGAACAATTTTCTATTCAATTTTTTAATAGTTATTTTTGCATTTTATTGTAATTTATAAATACATAATTAATTTTTTTTCATTTGAAAATTAAGTTTGAGGTCACTTTTTGCATAGCTGATACAATACACTTTTAGTGACACAAAATATGCATTAATGGTAGCCTGCACAATTCTGTAATTGCCAAGAAAACTGAAGTTGTTGATGTCTTCAATTTTTTAAAGACAGGTTTATGAGGTGATAAAATAGAGAATTTTGACTGGTTTATTTGCGGTTGATTGAAGTAGCATATAAATTTCGTTTTCTTTTTTTTTTTTTGCTGTATCCAAAAATAACATAACTGTTCTTTGTATAAAAATATTCTTTCAAGGAACAGTATTTACTGATTTTGAAGCCTGATTTTTTCGAGGCACTAACAAACAAAAGTTATAAGTTAAGTTAAGAAGACTGATAGTTCAAAAACGCATGGTAGAATAAAAGCGGTTTTTTTTTAATTAATATTTTGGTTTTTAAGTAGAGCAAACTTGGCCCCGCGAATTATACCTGTAGTGAAGAAAAATGTGAATGACTGATGAAAGTATGAACTTGTTTGCCAAATATTGAATGCAGCTATACGTTTAGTAATATAACATGGACATTCAAATTTGAATCTATATCATTGGCAGATAAATTAGTATGAAATTTCATTCATTATATTAAATTCTTGCATTTATCTATTGTTTAATACTAAATTAAAATTTAAATAAAATATTAGTTCTATTTAATCTTCAAATTAAAAACTCAGCTTCAGTAATTCTAAAGAAACTTTTTATCTATGCATAAGTTACTTCTAAATGGTGTGTCTGTTCATTTTCATCTCAAATTCTATTTGTATCAATCATTTCAAATTAAATTTTTCGATAAATTAAACCAGCTCATAAGTTGTTTACTTTATTTATTATGTTTCGATTTCTTTAATAATAACTTTGACCTTAGTTCATTTGGTATTCGATTGTTTTACAAATAGATTGGGATTGTGATTGATAACAAAAAATGATTAGCATAATTAGATAGGCCTTTAGTAGTTATTTACAAATGTGAACGTCTTGCATGCTCTAGTGAGAGCAATAGTGCATCAAGTATGCAGTTCTTTCCAAAATCTAAATAATAGTTTGCCATAACTTCAAAATGTAGAGCTTAGTGTCCTGATTGCAAATATCGAGGTCCAAGACGTTTTGCAGGCAGCCTTATGCCTGCAAGGGGACGTCTTGCACGAAGAAGGTTTATCTTATCTAGTTTAGTCTAAGCAAAACTATTATTCGCTCTCCTCTTGTGAACAAGCACCATAAAATAAGCTAAAATAATAAAATAGAATTTCTGGATATATCCAAACAATATAGCGTTAAATTTAAATCGTTAAATGTATTATTAGTTACTAAATGTAATAATAAATTTAACTTTTTTCCAAAAAATTGGTGTGCCAATTTAAATATTAAATAATATACAATAATATAAACTTGTTTTAAGATGTTAAATTTTCCAAATTTTTTTTTTGTTTTTAACACATTTTTTTAAATATAAGAAATACTTTTTCAAAAATTTGAATATTTATGAAATATAATTTTGTATTCAAAAGAACTCCAGCATACAAATTTTTCATTAATTCGGTGGAGCCACAAATGCGAAAAAAAGGAAAAATTCTATGAAAGACACCGTTTACAATATTTTAAGTATTTTTACTTGTGACTTATAGGTACTATAAGGCAAGTTATGCACTCTAAAAAAAACGAACTCGAGATTTTGATCAAAGTTTACATTACTATGATAGCGAAGACCAAAAAAGTGGGTCTCGCAATTCTCTCTGTCTGTCTGTCTATCGGTTCGACTACAGCCTAAACGGCTCGGCCGAACTTCGTATATATGGGTTTCGATATTTCCCCCACACGTTCTTTTCTTTTTTTTTTTAAGACCAAAAATAACGGTACCTGCCATAGGAATTTTTTTCGAAATTTAATAAATATTTTTTTTCTCAAAAACTGTCCCACAGATTTTCTTAAAAAATTTTAAAAAATTCATTTAGTTAAAGAAAAAAATTTTCCAAAAAATGGTTATTTTTGGTACCCTCCTTGGAACCATTTTTTTTTTTTTAATTTTCTCAAAAACGGTGGCACCGATTTTGATCATTTTTTTATGTTAAGGCTCCCTAGTAGTTTCAATATTACTGTGTATTCAAATTTTCAAAAAAAAATTTTTGGATTTTTAAAAAAATTTCAAATTTTTTTTTTTTGAAAGCTCAATATTTCGAAAACCCCATCCTCGATTTTTTTAAAACTTGATAAATAAAATTTATTTTAATATAAATTATAAGATGTAAGAAAAAAATTCATTTTCCCCAAAAATAACGGTACCCTCCATACAAATGTTAAAAAATGGTTTTCGAAAATCGTATTTTTCTCGAAAATGGTTCCGAGACTTTAGCGAACATTTTTTTCTATTGATTAATTTTAACGATCTATAATCAAATAGAAAAAAAATTGAAATCGAGATATTACTGACTGTACCTACCATAGAACCATTTTTTTTTTTTCAAATTAAGAATTTCTTATTATCAACGAAACGGATTTTAATGAAATTTTTTATAGAGAAGCTTCAAAACGTTTGAAAATAGTAATTGCATTTGAAAACTTAAAAAAAATAATTTTTGAGTTCTTGAAAAAAAAATCAATTTTTTTTAGAAAATTCGATATCAGAAAGGGCTCAATATTTTTGTTTGTAAATTTAATTTTTATTTGAAAAATAATAAAAACTTTAAATTGGCGTACCAAAATGTTTTCTTATAAACGTTTTAAAAATTTTGTATATAAAAGCTTATTTTTTTAAGAAACCAGTACAGACTTATAATTTTTGTTCTTGTATAAGCTAATATTTGCTTGAATCACATGGCATCCTGTTTTTAGCTCCAACTACTAAATGAATTGTTTTAGTCTATTTAAAAATAAATTTTATCTCTAAAACCATTTATTTTTGAAATTCTTAGTATATTACATAAGAGCAAGTTCGAGCGACCCAGTCGTGCATTTTCTTTTATTCACTTAAACGCAGACCATACCTCAAATAGAACAAATAATTTTTTTATCAAAATCGTAAGTGTTGATTTTAAGATAAATGAGCCTTTTCAAATCAGTTGTACGACAGTTACAGTTGTTTTAAGCTAAATCGAAAAATTAGTTTCCCCCCTAAGCTATCAACTGAGACCCTTGAATGCCCTACAGATTGAAGGCAACCATTGTAGCGGCTTCAGCTGTGTCGAGGTACAGACATACGGACATGCAGATAGGAAAACGGGATTCTTTTTTTTTTGTATGAGCTTTCATAGTTATGGAAATAAGTTTTCAATATGTCCCAACGTTGTTCAAGCAACTCATTTCGTTCTGCGGAGGTATAATACTGATTTTCTGTCAAAATTTCGAGCAGTGTCAAAATAACCTATTATTTAAAAACAAGCCACTAGATGGCTCACCCTGTATGTAGAAAATTATAAGATATCCACCTTTTATGTAAAGTTCTACAGATGCTTTTGACATTTAGCCCTCCACAAACTCTTATATGTACATAGTATACATATTTGAATTTTTAGGTGAAAGTTTTAACTAAACATTGACAAGTTTATTTAGAAATAATATACAGTATCTACATTGTTCCAAATCTTAGAGAAAACTGTTTGCTTAAGAAAAAAGTGTAATACAATTTCTAATAGTTTCGCTAGAGTACTGGAATAGTTTTTCATAACAAAAGTGGATATACCAGCAAGTCCACAGGAAGTGTTGTTATCGGAAGACTCAGGATCTCTTCGATACGCCCATCTTTAAATAATAGCGCTTGGTAAAGGAAACTTAGCTTTCCTGAAGTATACAAAAAGGTATTTAAAAAAAAAGTCGCTACACCGATCTAAAGCTTTTGTTATTGCATAAAGTCATAAGAAATCACTTGGCATTCTTTATATATAGCTCTATCCGATAAAGTAGTTGTTTTAGCCCTTGTAAATGTAAATTTAATGTTTGTGAACTTTTGTCTCTAATAACATCCATGTTATTATTTTTTAATTAAATTAAATTTTTAAATTCTAAGTCTCCTAAACATAAGAGCAAGATGTCCATTTTATTTAAATATGTTACGTTATGAGTTTTTATTATGTTTGCTTTAAGCAATTGCCTTTGATGAAAAGATTTTTTACTCAACTCTGCACACAATAAAATTATTTTTGTACCTGAGTTTCGCGTTTTTTTTATAACTTTCGCGCTCTAAAGGGGTTCGGACTACCCTTAAGATGATTAACACAGTCCGATCTTCAAGGAAATACAGCATTAATTTATTCATTCAGGCACAATAATTTTAAGGTTTTAAATAAAAAAAAGAACAAAGCCTGACAAGACAGGGCAATCAGAATTTAATAAAATGCTGCCGTTAAAGTTTCACATCTGAAGAAAAACGATATGAATTTAAAAATTAATCAAAAAAGCTTAGAATACTCTCGTCTGCAAAATAATTTAATGGATTAGAAGTTTCAGAAAAGTTATCGTTGATGAATACTCGTATACGAAATGGACTCGGTCCTTTTATTTTATTTATCCGCAAAGATGTAAGTAAAGGTTTGTTGCCATCAAATCACAAATTGAGTTTTGAATTGCATTGAAAGTCATACTGCTGGTCAAGAAGAAGCTTCCGTTCTTTTAGATATTTGTCAAGCTTATAGTTAATAAGCGGTTTCATGACTTTGGAATTTTTGTGAATTTTTGTGTAAATGTATCTGCCAATTTAGGTTACAAATTTTTTACAATTTGATCAATCTCAATCCTGTAAATAAACTATGTAAAGTGATAAATTAACTAATGAAGCAGTTTTTAACTTTACAGCTTTCAATACACTACTTTAAAAGTTTGGAAGCCGACATTTTACTAATTTAAATCGAGATGTGAAACTGTCCTTTCTACTTGCGATATATAGGTACTGTAAGGCATGTTTTGCATTTGGTACCTCCCATACCTTCGAAAATCTTGAAAATGGCTCTTACGATTTTGATCTAAAAAGGTTGGGTGTACTTGTAAAGGCATAGATTATATTTTGGTCCACAAATGTCTTAAAAAAATGTTATTATCGGTACCTGTCATAGAACCGTTTTTTATTATTTTCAACTTTCTCTTTAACGCCGCTCACGATGTTGACAAACAAAATTTATACAGGAGCTGCTTGGAATTCGAAAGAATATTGTGCATACAAATTTTCGAAAAAATTATTTTCGGGTTTCAATTTCAATATCAATTATACAAATTTTAAGGAAAATAAAGCACATAAAAAAAAACATATTTCAGTAAAAAAATCTTATTTATCTAGAAGCCGTTGGAGCCATTGCAACGATTTCTTATATTTTCGATTTCCTTATTAACTGCTCTACCGATTTCGATCAAAATTTGTATACGGAATGTATTCAAATTTTAAATTTTAAATTTTAAATTATTGTATGAACAAATGTTTGAAAAAATATTTTTTTGAAAAAAAAAACTAAATTTTTGTTTGAAAAATCAATATCTTGAAAAAGTTATTGTATTATTAAATACCCAAAATTTAAACCTCATCTTTTTTAATTTAAAAGAATTTTCTTATAACAAAATTTATTTAATATTAAAACAACTTCTTAAACTTGGTTTCTATAAATTCATACTTTTCTAAACAATTTTTAAATGCCAAAGTACTTTACGTAAGAGGCAGTACGTTCATTTTATTTAGTTCCACACTTCGAATTTTTTAGTTGAGTTAAACATAGCTATCTCGTGAATGAAAAATTGGCCTGAGGCTATAATTATATTTATTCTTAGTAAAATGTACGACTTGGACCACCAGAAATTGCCACAGAAAGTTCAAGTGGCTACGAATTTTAATAACTTTATTATAACATTATATATAAATAAATATATGTAAATAAATGAATTTTAGGCCTTTACAACAATTATGTGTCCATATTAGAAGGAATGGAAAGGACCTTCAATTTTCTGTCGAAAATTACTAAATTTTATTTTAAAAACCAAACTCGAAAAGGTTTTGGGTGATTGTCATATTTTAACAAACTATTAAAAACAAAAGCTGCATTTAATTTCTTTTTTCTTACTGAAAAATGGAGTTTTATCGTATTTCAACGAATTAGTGGAATCTATGAATATGATGATGGAAGAATTATGTCGATTTCCTTTACACATGAGAAATCAATTTCTGTGTGAAGATTTCGATCTCTCGACAGAATTTACGTTCCTTCACACCAAAAAAATCGATTTTTTTTTACAGAGATCAAATCCCTTGAATCCGTATTTGAAGAGGGATTTACATGTATACGAAATACGCACACCAAAAGAAAAAATTTGACAAGGGATCGAAATCCCTAGTGTGTAAAGGAAATCGACATTAAAGTATCACCTACGTTTTTAACTGATTTCGATTTTAAATTATAAAATTACATCTAGCACGAATTTACCCCTTTACACAGAAAATGTATTTAGAAACAAAAACAACTGATTTCTGGTATATATGTATGTATATATGTATATGAATTTATGAAACAAAATTTTAAAAGTAAATAATTAATTCTATAAACACCATTTCCGTATTTATTTAACCAAATAGCAAATCAGTTTAACCAAAACTTGTACAAAACAAGCGAATACAAAGAAATCATATGACGTCCTGATGGATGCGTAGGGTGACCACCTTTCACAAAGTCGATTTAGGTAAACAAGAAAATATATTTTGTTTAAATCTGAGTTTAATTTAACTGATTATAATGATATCATTATATAAATATTTAATAAATAAAACTAATTGTTAATACATTTTTAAAATAACAAACTACCGTGCTTTTTTAATGAATATTTTTCATCTGACAAAATTAAATTTTTGGTTAACCAAGGACTCGAAGAACTCAATACATAAAATGTTAATGTTGTACTTAAAGGAGTGTCCATTTTTCAAATGTTTCTGGAATGTTTCTGAAATGTTTTTTAAGCAAATGGGAAACATTTCAGAAACGTTTTTTAAACAACGTTTCCTGAAATGTTTCTTTGGTGTGGACACACCTTAACGTACAAAAGGTATTTTCAAAATCCAAACACTCATTCAACTGTGGCCGAAGTCCCTGGCAAACAGGAATAATGAACTTGATAATTTTTAATAAATTAATGATGTGTTTTTTTTTTTTTTTTTTTTGTAATGTTGACTAGAAACGCTGGTTTCTTTCCATGATTGTCTCGTTTAAACAGTAACATACGAGTATTTTGGCAAAAAGGAAAATTAGTCGAAGACTTCGCTATGTTTGATACAATAAGCTTTGTGGAATCTTCAACATATTCATTTTGGCGGTTGGTCGTGTACAGAACAAACGGGGATCAAAAGATGTTCGAAATGAATGGTCAATTTTTGAATATATCAGATCACAGAGTGTTGCGTAAAATGCGACCTTCAAATCCAGCTCCAATCATCCCTAGATAGAGCTGGTATTCAATTTAAAGAAAGTATTTTTAGTTCGCTTGTTTTCCTTTTAAATTTTCATTGACAAAAATATGGAAGTCTCGAACACTAAAGTTGTGTTCATAATGTTGATGCATAAAGTTGCAAACACAATGAAAGAAATTTAAAAATGACGTGCTTTTATAACTCCAATTTTAACTCGATTTATTTTTAAATTTCGGTAAATGAATTTGATTTGGGTATAATTGTGTATACCAAGCCTTTTCTTTGGTACACGGTACAAAATGTTATATTTCAATACGGTAGCAGCCATTTCGGTACCTTATGTATGCGGTCTGTTACCTTTCGTTTAATTTTATTCACTTTTCTCTTCGAAAGTGTGTGGGCGTTCGCTGAGATATTTGGTTAAGTAGAGCTTGGGTGATTTCAATTTCTGACGACAAAAAAATAAGTTTTTCGTTGGATTATGACATTGAGATTTCATCTATTATTATAGGTCTTACTTAAAACTGCATTTTTAAAAAAAAAAAAAATTTCATATATGCCGAGTGAAGCCTAACTTAATGATTGTACCTCTGTTAATACAAATGCTTAGTTATCTTCTTATTTAAAAATTATCTAGAGTGTTAATTGAAAAAATGATTAAAGCGTAAAATTCTATTCTCATTAATGAAGAAATATGGCTATATATTTTATCATCAAAGGGGAACTTTTGCACACACACATTTTGTACTTAATTCACGGCTTAAAAATAATTTAAGGTTGAAATGCAGTTTTTAATTCTGTGTAGATATAAAGGCTGTTTTCAGAGACGGATAACGTTCATACGAAATAAAATACAGTAAATTCTTTTTAATATCCAAAAACTTGGATTTATTTGAAAGATAATTTTTCGTAATAGGTACTCGTATTATGAAAAAGATCCATGGTTTCTCGAAATTATCGCTCTGATGGAAGGTTATTAGCACCATAAAACATACGTATCGCCCCATGTGTTTCTCGAATTGAAGAATTTTTTTCAAAATAAATTCTTGATGAATTGCTATGACAAAGTAAGCTCAAAACAACCAAGAACTTTCAAAACCACTGTCACAGACAACAGTGTTGCCAATTTAAAACTACTCGCTTTAAAAAAATATACTCTATTGATCTTAAAAGACATTACTCATTTTAAGTTTATATAATTTAAGAACTCTTTATATATATTAAAATTTTTGTATTTCTGAATTAATTACAGATAATTATATTTTATTTTACCTTTTCTTTTTCTTCATTTCAATTTAATAAAACGCATTTTTTTTATCTGTTGTTTATTTCGAGGACCTATTTGGCTCATCATCAGTATCTATAAAAATAAAATACATGCGTTTTTTAATAACATAAATACATTTAAGTATATATAAAAATTACCAAAATTATTTATAATAAATAATTTGATAACAATCTGTTTTTTAATATTCGACATTTGTTTTGAAATTAAAAAAAAAATTAAAAACCATTGAACAAATTTTCTTATAAAGTTAAAGTATTATTTAAAGTGTATAAATTTGTTTGATTTTGATTGTTCTGTAAATTAGCATTAACTATGAGATTGTAGTATGTATTAGTGTAGTCCTTTTTATCTGTTTTATAGTTGCACGCAATGCCTTCATTCTTTGGTTAACCTTATGAATTTGTAACTTAAATATGTTTCTTTCTTATTTTAAAATTTTAGCGCCATAAAATCAAAACAATGTTCGTTTTTCTTAACGTGATCAGGTAAAGCAGCTAAATTTTTTTTTTTATGATACTTAGTTAACTTTTTGACATTCGGTTTTGTGTTTTTTTTTTTTGTTTTGTTCACTTAGATCGGGCACTATTTTCCATTCTTTTTATAAAAAAAAAACTTTCCCTAAATATAACAAAATAAAAAAAAACAAAGAACACGAATACATTTCGAAGCTCCATCATCAGCAATCACGCCTCTGCCTCAAAGTTCCTACCTCCATTTATTGAGCAAATATGTCAAACAAAACCAGATTCCAAAACTTAGTGTCCTGTGCACGGTTCTTGTAATCTTTTATTTTTAAGTTCGCTCGGAACTTTATACAAATTTGATAAAAACTATTTTTGAGAGCTTTGAACAAATTAAGTGAAAGTGAAAAAAAAATCGAAAATGCTATACACGTTTTAAAAACCAATTCTCCGAATTGACTAGCTAGGCACTCTAAAATGTCCCTTTTTGTGTAATTTAAATCCAATTTACTCATCAATTTTATTTAATTTCATTTCAGGGCTTTGGTACAGCAACACAAGTCAAATCTTATCAATATCTTTCAACTTTGAACCAAGCATCAAACTCCGAAGAAATGAAGAAACATAAAGATGAACTAATTAGAAGATGTATTGATTATTGTGCCATCGTCTAAGGCAATAGAAAATAAACTTTTGAAAAAAAAAATACGCGCGCGAGAGTGAAAAGTAATATCAAAATTGTTTAAGAAAAAAAGTTTTTTTTTTTTTTTGAAAACATATCGGACAAAACAAAGGAATACAAATTGCGATAGATAAAAACTGTGAGAACAGTGCTGCAAAATACCACAAACAAATTCAAATGATGATGGGGCCATGAGCCCATCATATCCACTAATCAATTGGAGTCGCAAGCGCGTCTCAAGCGGGCCTGCACCATGCTAGCACCGCCGAACCCGAGGTCAATATGCGGCCAGGACCCGGGCTGGTCGTGATGGCGCTTGCGTTTATTTCGGGGGCTCGGCGTGGCAGCACCAGCACCAGTCAACAAAAACACTCATCGCTAACATCTTCGTTGTCGACATCGTCATTGTCGTCCTCATCGTCATTGTCTTCTTCGTCGTCGTCGTTATCGTCGTCACCGAAGTCATCCTTGTTGTTGTCCCCGACGAGCGAATATCATTACTATCAGCAAGAGCAGCATCTGCCGCCTGAGCAGCGAACTCGTTCAAATCGTCATCCACCCTACTCCTCGTCATCTTCGTCCTCCTCCTCATCCTCATCTTTTGCGTCATCATCGTCTTCTCTTTCTTCAGAGTCATCTTCGTACTCATTGTTTCATTCCTTGGGATCATCTGGCACATCATCCGACGCATCGCAGCATCCTTCGTCTTCGTTATCGTCCGACTATCGAAATACGTTTACCATTTACAATTACGATCGCAATAACGACGAAATCGAACAGAACTATCGCTTCGATAATTTCAAGTTAGACAAGATAAGTTACGTTAACGTTGAGGATTACGGTGAGAATATAGAAGAAATTGGTGTGATTGGACGAAGTGGTGGTGGAAGCGGTGGTAGTAGTAGTTGGAGTGACGACGCAACCGAGTACGACGATCGGGAACAGGATAGTGAGTTCTTCCCCGGAAGCGTACACAGTCATAGTCACATATTCGAAAGCACTAGTTCTTTGTCACGTGTAAATCCTTGGTTATCAGCTTGCGATCTGGCGCAACCAAGTTCAGCACCGGATCTTCAGGTAAGTTAAAAATAAAATATTTATAAATGCATTATAGTGAGTGAATAAAATTATTTACTTTCCATACAATGCTTCTAAATGCAAAATCGTTAATTCTTACATATTTAACGTTGAATAGAAGTATTGTAAGCTCATAATCTTGAACAGTATAAATATCTTTAAATTCAGATAAGAGAATAAAATTTAAATAAAAGTTAAATCTGCAAGTAATCTGCAATTCCTAAACTATTGGATACATATATTGTCAAAAGTCAAGCTTGAATGCCATGTTTAAAGGCACATAACCGAATTCAGCAAGGGTTTCCATCAGGCAGACCAACAAATACCTACGTATTATATGCACTTTACAACTTCAGTAATATAAGCAGTTAAACTTTGCTTAATACAAAACTAAAACAATATTCGGTTAAACAAATAAAAGGTCTTTCCTCTTTAACAGATTCACAACAACTGATCGATTATATCTTTATTCACTCAGTATATTCTCCTACCTAACCGGTAGTCTCTTTCTATTCAATACAGTCATTATATCTTTCTTTATGTCTGGACATCCAGTTATTTGTTATGTATTCTTTCTTTTGGAAGTGTTGCCGCAGTAATAAGAATTTACAACATGAGGGCCATATCAATACAGTTAATACTGATTTTAGTAAAGCTAGGGTTGCCATCCGTCCGTATTTTCCCGGACATGTACTCTTTTTTCACTGTGTGGGGGAGGTCCGGGATAGTTTTTGATAATTGTCCGGGATTGTACTCCTTTTACCCATTGTGTATCTATTTACTTTTATGCTACTTATAATTAAATGGTTATTCAAAAATGAACCGAGGCCCATTAAAATTAAGTGAACGAACAGATCCAATATATGAGAAAAGAAATTATAGAACAACTGCCCAACTTATTGTTAAAGCTCTTACACAAAATAACTTATTATCAAAAGTAAGTGGATTTTGCGCTGACAATTATTGCAATACCAATTTTGGTGGAAGACAAAGGAAAGGTTCGAACAATGTCTATTCGAAGTTAAAATCTTTAGTCAACCAAAACATGATAGGTATAGGATGTCCACCACATTAGTCAATGCGATCTACCATGGATGTGATACTTTACCAGTTGACGCCGATATCATAATTGTTATTGTAAAAATATACAACTATTTCTCTATCTACACAGTCAGAACGGAAAGACTTCGAGATTTTTCTGAATTTCTTGAAAATGAATATAAGCCTTTCTTATACCATTCGAAAACCAGATGGCTTTCTCTCTATCTTGCTGTTGAACGTCTTTTACTTATGTATGAGAATCCGCCTAAAATATTGCAAACATTTTTTAAAGACGACTTAAGCGAGGCGTATTTATTTTTGGTTCATTCTCTCATGTCAACATTCAACGTCAATATTCAAAAACTTGAAAAACAAGACATTTCTATTATTGAAACCGTTGAAATTTTACAAAATATTGTCAATAATATTTACGAGCGAATCGATATCGATTTTGTTCCACTTAAAATTAAATCTATTTTGAAGAAGCTTGATGATTCCGGGTGTAAAGAAAACGTTATTAAATTCACGTGGACAAAAGATAGAAACAAACTGTTACCTGATTCCGTCAAAGGAATTATTTTAACAAAGGAATTAATTTAACAAAAAAGCAACAGTGATATACTTAACAGTATTAGATGTAATGAAAAGTACAACAAGCACTGTAAAGGCTATTTATTAAAAAAAAAAAACAAATGAAATTCCTTTTTTTATACCTCAAAAATGTTTTGTAACTTAAAAATGTGATTTTTAAACTAAATATTTATTTTTATTTAAATATTAATACAATTTTTTGTTTCCTCTTACAATATACATAAATGTGTTTATTCTGTCCTTGTTTTGTACTCTTTTTTCAATCCTCA
This sequence comes from Chrysotoxum bicinctum, assembly GCA_911387755.1. Taxonomy (NCBI): domain Eukaryota; kingdom Metazoa; phylum Arthropoda; class Insecta; order Diptera; family Syrphidae; genus Chrysotoxum; species Chrysotoxum bicinctum. Next base: position 267,321,564 of record OU426987.1, read on the forward strand.
TTTGTCCGGGAAAGTCCGGGTTTTTGAAACTCCAGTACTAGTTTCATCTAAACATATCTGGCTACCCTAAGTAAAGCTTTAAAAATGTTGTATAAGTAGGGTTCAAATGTTTAAACTGGAAAATTTCCATGGGTGGGCCTCAAGGTTCAGATCTTGGTTCGCTTCTTTTCATTTATTATGATATTGGAAATATAAAAGTTATTTTCTTAATTTAGATTTTTTTTTAAAAACATAGGAGTTGTTTTCGATCAATGTACATAGGTCTGGCGTGTAGCCTCTCTGCAATCGTCTGGAGAAGAAGGTTGCATGTTGCTTATATCAAAGACTTAATACAACAACGGACTAGTTTTGAGCTACTGAGACTGGTGCAAATTTGAAGTCATACATACATAGGTTAAGTACATACTCAATTATGCCATTTTAATTCTAAGAGATGGTACTCTAACATCTAACCTATAGCTAAAACTTGATGAATTTTTTTCCGACCCACAATTAATTCTAGTTGAAAAACTCCTAAAATAAACAGTTTAACGTGTGTACATTTTTAAAAAACAAATGAAGGAAATTTGACAGTAGACGTAAAAAGAAAAGAGTTTAAATAAAAAAATGAAGAAAAGGTATCCATAAAAACAAACAAATGAGTTATTTAATTGCATTTTTTTCTATGGATGATAAGTGAGGAAAAGAGTTGGAGTCAGGAATGGTTTCGATAATGAAAAACAGGAGTGTGGGCAGAATAAAGCAACTCCCACGAAGGTATTATTTCTTCCAACAAGCTTAAGAATTATGAGAACTTGTAAGGCTAACCAAATGCACAATATTCGGACAAAAACGGATTTTAGATTTTAAAAAGGTAGAATAATGTCAATAATGAAAAAGGATTGACATACATATGTACCTATATATTGTCAAATTTTTATTTTGTGTAAACTAAGGAAAATATATCAAGCTTCTTAAATATACAACAAATGACAAATGAACAAATGACTTAATTAAAAAACAAACGTCAAATCGATTGGTCTCACTGAATCATCCCAGATTATTCTGTCAACCCAGTCAGAGCCAGTATGTTATAAATATAAATATTTACGTCGCGAAGAGTAATTTATTTAATTAATGTTGTCTATGATTTGTTTTGAAGTTTGAGTATTATTATTAATAATGCCGCGACCAAGAAGATCTAATATTTCCCCGTATTATTTACAATTTAAAAAAAAATTAAGCTGGCATTCTAAGTTTTTTTCTTATAACTGTTTTAAAAAATGTATATGCATACATCATTTGCAAATTTATTCACCAAGATTTATATGTATTTACCCCAAACGCAAATCGATTTAAGCTATTAGTATATCAATTTAAATTGATTTGCTAATAGTTCTAATAAACTTGAGGTTGGGTTTTGCCTATTTTAATTTAGGTTAAATTGATTTTAATGTTCGTACTCAGTTGTGCAATTTATTTTGTATTGCAATGAGCATTCCACTGATTGCTCTTAGGCTATGCTGATTTGGGGAACATTTATCAAAAAAAAAAAGTATTTTTCCAAGTCCTTACAGTTTTTTTCCTACAAAAAAATAAATATTTGTAGATGAAAATCGGTGTGCTTATTAATGTATGAGCTATGAACTCCAAAACATCGTAACCGATTTTGATGAAATTTTCAGGAAATCTTAAGATTAGCCGAGCCATCGGATCAACTGAATTTTCGTTTGGTTTTTGTTCACAAAAGAAACATAAATTCGCATTTAGCTTAAATAAATGTGTTTTTTTTTTTAGCTGGCTGGGGCGTAGCAAGGCACTGTACCATCTGTATTGATATCAGCTAAGACTTAGCCCGACCGCCCGATCACTCTGCCAGAAGCTATCTGGCTATAGATAATAAGTGCTAGTATTACATAAAACTAAGAAAAAGTTAGTAAACTACTTTGAAATAAGGAAATTAATACGAAGTTTCATGCCGATACCTTAACCTATGTTTTAAACCAATATATACCTTAATGTCATGCAATTTTAATTTTTATTAGACAAGGTTTTCACAGAACCCTGGAATATTCACAGACAATTTTTTCTTCCAAGAGGAGTCATCCCTTAAAATTGTCTGTCTGGTGTGAAAACTTTCCATCAATATTTTATGATTGATTAAATGTCAACATCACAAGAAAAAACCATTCAAATGCATTTACCTCTATGATTTATTCAGTCTCAAAATACACAACAAATCCGATTCATTTTTGAACATAAAAGTACTCTCATCTCTAATATTTTCTTGTTAATTTATTTTACATCGCATACCTCGTCTTACTTTTGATGTACGCATATTTAATTTTTTTTAACTCTATGTTAAATAAAATAAAATGCACGACTGGATCGCACGAACTTGCTCTTATGTAAAAGTACTTTGGAATTTAAGATACATTTTATAAATATAAAACATGGATTTCATGAGATAATAATGTGCAAATGCATAAAATTGCCGTCTGGTTTCCGGAAAAGTATGAATGTATGCAAATAAACCTTAAAAAATCGTTTTATTATTAAATAAATTTTTTATATAAGAAATTTCTCTAAAATTTTTCAAGAAAAAAATGTGGGATGCGAATTTTAAGTATTTAATAATATTGGTTTTAGGAAATAATTTCAAAAAATAATCGTTCATAGGTTTTGAAGATATTGATTTAAAAATTTTTTTTTTTTTTAAAACCCAATAAATATTTTTTCGAATATTTTTATATACAATATTATTTTTAACTTAAGGGGACTCCTGCTAAAAATGTTGGCTTAAAATCCTTAGAGCCGTTAATAAGAAAGTCGAAAATCAAAAAAACCGGTCTATGGCAGGTACCCCTAATAACATTTTGCCCCAAAATTTTGTTTGACCAAAATGTAGTCCATGTCCATAATATCACACTTAATTTTTTTTATCAAAATCGTTAGAGCCGTTTTCGAGATAAATAAGATTTTGCATTACGGGTGTATGGGGGGTACCCTTAGTTTTGGAGCTAAAAAAAAAATTTCAATTTTTCCTCTAGGGAATCACCGAAGACTCTTAACTACCGAGATTGAAAGAAATAGGTCCAGTGGTTTAGGCTGTAGTGAGAGGTACAGACATACAGACACACTGAAACATGTTTTTTGTGTACTAAATTTTCCTTAAAATTTTTATACAAAAAATTGATATGCAAATTGTAAGTATTTAATAAAATACATTTTAAAACGTAATTTAAAAATTTAATCGTGTATCGGTTTTCAAGATATTGAATTTTCAAAAAAAAAATTGTATTATTTTTTTAAAAATCCAAAAACTATTTTTTCGAAAAAATTTTTAGTTTATATTTTTTCAAATGCAAAGCAGCTCCTGCATAAAAATTTTGGTTAAAATCGTTAGAGCCGTTGGTGAGAAATTCGAAAATCAAAAAAACCGTTCTATGACAGGTACCCCTAATAACATTTCCCCCCAAAATTTTTTTTCACCAAAATATAGTCCATGTCCATAATATCACAGCTAATTTTTTTTATCAAAATCGTTAGAGCCGTTTTCGAGATAAATAAGATTTTGCATTACGGGTGTATGGGGGGTACCCTTAGTTTTGGAGCTAAAAAAAAAATTTCAATTTTTCCTCTAGGGAATCACCGAAGACCCTTAACTACCAAGTTTGAAGAAAATACCTCCAGTAGTTTAGGCTGTAGTTCGAGGTACAGACATACAGACATACAGACATACAGACATACAGACATACAGACATACAGACAGACAGACGGAATTGTCGGACCCACTTTTTTCGTCTTCGCTATCATCGTAATGTCAACTTTGATCAAAATCTCGAGTTCGATTTTTTTTCCAAATGCAGAACTTGCCCTATAGTACCTATATCGCAAGTAAAAAAGAACAAATGACATTCAATGGCCAGACCAAATGTCCCAGATGTTAACTTAAAAACGGACAAATCGAGGACACAATCATATTTTTGGCATATCGATCTTCAAAGACAGCCTGAGGGCTGAGGCTTGTTTCAACTACGAACAATTTATATTCCAAATTGTGAATCTGCTCCTTGAACATACATTTTCTCAATGTCAGTGGTTTTAAGGAAAACAAGAAGATATATCCTTCTCCATGAAGGAACAAAAAATACGGGGATGATGTGCAGAGTATGTATTGGTAGACAACAAAAAAATTAATAAATATATTCGTATGTGTGTATGTACTCTGGTTGGATAACATCACTGATTAGATCTGGGAATATTGCCAAGGATCGAGAGCTTATGCAAGTTGTGTGTTCAAGTGTTTTATTTATGAGCTTCATATTATGCTGGTCTTTGTTTTAAAATATTTATACTTCATACGATATAGATGGATGGATTCCCACTAGAAGGTAAACACCGTTGTTTTGTATAATATTTCCGTAAAAGAATTAGTTATGTAATTTATTGGTTGATATGTTGACAATATTTTTAAGGAATTTGGTTGTTGATATATGCTCATTTGCTTACAGGAAAGATGGATGGAATAGCAGAGGTTTTGAACAGTCCGCAGAAAATTTTATTCAAAAATATGTTCATCACAACTTCACACTCAAAATAAGAATTTAAGGTTCAAGTTGAACCCTAAAAACCAGAATACACAACACAACCAACGATATTTCTTCTCTAGATAGTTTTTTCATGCCTTAGGCTATCTGGAACATCTTCTTTCAATTTATTATATGGGTATTTTAGCACAATCTTCAAACAAAAAATTATGTAAGATTTATACAACATGAGTATAATATGTGTACCATAGTAACGCACACATGACTTGAGTTCGAAAGTCCTTTACTCGCTCTATCAATCATAAGGACATAAAATAAGCAGGCTTTTGTAAAAACCTGTCTGTTTTGTAACGAAAATACATTAATCTAAAACATGGTATAATATTAAGCTTATATATATACTGGTCTTAGCTTAAAGTTGTATAACTCACTGGAACCTCTTTTTAAAACTCCAAGTCATTTTGTATCATATCTCAAACTATATTCCGATAAACAGGGTCCGTTTTATATTCTAGCTTTTTTTTTTCAATAGCTTTTAACGGGCACATGCGAGTAATAATTTCGCATATTTCTGTTGCAATTCCATCAATTCCTTTGCTAATGTTGTTATTTTATCATCGAGGTTGTATTTGGTTTGCTGATGTACACCTTTTCCTTCAGAAACCCCTATAAGAAGAAATCGGGAGAGATCGTGAGGGCCAGTCGATATCACCTTTTTTGACATTATTCGGCAGGGAAAAATTCCTCGTAAAATTCGCGTCATATAACACAAGCTGTGTGGGATGTGTCTTGTTGGAGCCACATTATCTATAGACCTAAATGATAGGCATCCTGAAAAAATAAGGCCCAGATGGAGTACCATTCAATTACTCTACGAAGGTGAAGTGGTTTTCGGTGTATCAATCGAAGGTTTTCAGTGCCCCAGTAACGGTTATTCTCTTTATTAACACAGCCAAACACGTCAAAATTTGCTCGTCACCCATAATGATTTTTTGCCGAAAAAAGGGTTCTAGAGAGGTGTAAGACTCGTGCACTAAAATATCTCACCGAAGCGACGTTGATGGTCATTTCCTTGCAACTTCTTTGTCAATTGAATTTTATACGGTTTTAAATGCATATATTTTTGACAATTTTAAGCAAACATGGCAGAGACATTTCCAATTCTTGTGCACGGGCGTCGATAAGAGGTACCCAGATATTAAGCAACACTAACTGAATTAATCTTTCCTCGCGTACGTTGGCTAACTAGCAGTCTTTACTTTATGTTTATACTTAAAATGTTTAAATAACTTATTAGATGTTTTTAATAAATTGTTTTCGAGCACTCTCTTCGACTGTCAAATGCCAACTGACAAATTTCATTCACACAAAAATGGCAACCAAATCTAATCGACATGGAAAATAAAACGCACCCTGAGCTTAGTCATTTATTTGTCTTAGAATTTAATAATTTATTGGGAAGACATTTTGATTTTTCTTATAATCGATAGATTTTTTAAGGTCGTAGATATAATAAAATTTATATATGAAAGCTTAAAAGTCGAAAACGGGAAAAAACGAAATGATGAAAAAAAGCGTTTTTTTAATTCACATAAGGAATTTTCAATCCATCTTTTAAAGGGATTTGTTTAAAAATCTGTACTTAAAAGATACAATGGAAATTAAAAATTCAGGCTTAAAGCATGTATTTTTAATATTTTTTATTCAACAAGTTTTGTTATTTTTAAATTTCCATCTTGAGAGTGTCCATTAATTAGAATTAAATTTTATGTTGATAAGAAGACTAACAAAGACTAATATATGAGCTAAACATTCTTATGTGAAATTAAAAGCATTTATTTAAAAGCAAAAATAAAAATTTTGAAAAATCAACCAAAAGATTGACTCTATCTTGTAACTAAAATTTAATTCACTTTTTAAGAAATCACTTATTTGTACACATTTTTGAAGAGCTCTTTCTGCTTTTCAAAAATTGTCCAGTCTGGTTTGTTAAAATCAAAAATAAAGATTCGTGATAAACAAATAAGCGGCAACATTACATTTCTTACATTTTTCAGGAAATTTAAAAAAATGTTTAGAACGTTATAAGTACTAACATACTCTTGTTCTTCGAAAGTTTTCTTATTAAAAAATGGTATCTATCATGCAATAGCGTACGCAGGATTTATTTTGGGGGTGGGCTCAGTGAAAAAAAATTATCCTTCAAGGTATCACTAAAACTATCAAAAAATTAAAGCCATTCTTACTATCAACCACCTTATATATGTATGAATAAGTTACGACTTACGAGTATGAAATGATTTATTCATTTATTTCTTTGCAAACTTTTTTTATATTTTTCATTTGAAAAAAAACAGATTTAAGTATGATTATTTAGTGAAAAAATTAGATCCATTCTCCTTTTTACTTGCGATATAGGTACTATAGGGCAAGTTCTGCATTTGGAAAAAAAATCGAACTCGAGATTTTGATCAAAGTTGACATTACGATGATAGCGAAGACGAATAAAGTGGGTCCGGCAATTCCGTCTGTCTGTCTGTCTGTCTGTATGTCTGTACCTCGATCTAGAGCCTAAGCCACTGGACCTATTTTCTTCAAACTCGGTAGTTATGGGTCTTCGGTGATTCCCTAGAGGGGAAATTGAAATTTTTTTTTTAGCTCTAAAACTAACGGTACCCCCCATACACCCGTAATGAAAAATCTTATTTATCTCGAAAACGGCTCTAACGATTTTGATAAAAAAAATTAGGTGTGATATTATGGACATGGACTACGTTTTGGTAAAAAAAAAATTTTGGGGCAAAATGTTATTAACGGTACCTGTCATAGAACCGTTTTTTTGATTTTCGACTTTCTCATTAACGGCTCTAACGATTTTAACCAAAAATTTTCAGCAGGAGTCCCCCTAAGTTTAAAATAATATTGTATATAAAAATATTCGAAAAATTATTTGTTGGGTTTTTTTGAAAAAAATTTTTTTTTGAAAAATCAATATCTTCAAAACTTATGTACGATTATTTTTAGAAATTATTTCCAAAAATCAATATTATTAAATACTTAAAATTCGCATCCCACATTTTTTTCTTGAAAAATTTTAAAGAAATTTCTTATATAAAAAATTTATTTATTTAATAATAAAACGATTTTTTAAAGTTTGTTTGCATAAATTCATACTTTTCTAGAAATCAGACGGCAATTTAATTTTAAATTCATGTTTTATAATTATAAAATGTATCTTAAATTCCAAAGTACTTTTACATAAGAGCAAGTTCGTGCGATCCAGTCGTGCATTTTATTTTATTTGCGAATGCATTCACCACATATTCAGTTTTAACTTCGATTTCTTTGTGAATGTTCAACAAAGCTTATCCGTTGAGCCTGGTCTCAGTTGTTGTAGCCCTCAGCCATGTTTTTAACCGTCTCAAAGTTGAAAATGAACGTTCTGGCTCAGCAGACGTCACTGGTAGCACACAAAGAACTTCCAATGATTTTCTTAAATGAGGATACAATTCCCGATTGCAAAATGGAAGCGGCGGCGGCGTGGCGCTAGAACAGTTTCTGGTATTGCACTTTCGGTTTTATCCTTCCACATTTGTTTCCATATCTAAATAAATATTGAAATAAAACTACTTTTAAGAACTTTGCGTGTTATATAACCCCTTTCTCCGATATTGTCTAAACATTTACAACAGCTGTTTTTAAAGAATAAAACTTTTTTTTCAAGTTTTAATGACAAAAATCGAATTTTATCGAATCAATTTAATTTGCTTTTGGGGGGCTTGAGCCCCTTAAGCCCCCCTCTGCGTACGCCACTGCTACCATGTAACCTTTTTTTGTTTTTTTTTTTTTTGTTTTTTTGATCTTGTATGCCTAGGCTTACCTTACAAAGTATCAAAGTGTAGTACAATTTCGTAAGACAAACAGTTTTGGGCTTACACAAAAAAGTTTTAAGTTAAATATCGAAAAGCACGCACATAATAGTTTTTTGGAACTTACCACTTAATATTTTTTATCACTATCTATCTACTATTTGGTAAAAATCTTATAAAAAGATTAAAAAACATTGAATATCAAAACTTTAAGAAAATGTTTTAAATTTTAAAAATAATTTGTTGATTTTTTCTGAAAATACTATATTACAAATTGGGTTCAATGATTTACTTGAAACTTAATATTGACACACCAGCATATTTTCTTAGAAATCTTTTTTTAAAAAAAAAGTGTCTGGAACATAAGTCATAAATAAGAACCAAGAAAATAATTAAATTGTTAAAACGTTTTTCATTATCTCCATTGTCCGCCAAGGATATTTTAGTATATGTTTCTTGGGCATATTTTTTCTATCTCCAATGCTGACATCATTCATTGGGGATTTTGGAACAGGCTTTGGTGTATCCTGACCCTTGTCGGAGGAAATTCTTCTGTTAATAGGTACTAATGGTAGAAATTTTGTTTAAAACTTTATTAAAAAAAAAAAATACTAGCTTAGCTCTTATAACAGCGTTTAAATACATTTCATATGGGCCAATTATACATGTTTTCTTGTATTTTTCTTGAACTTGGTAATTTTTAACTTTGGGGGAAATTTTCTCAAGGAAATACGTAATAAACTTAGCAATTTGCTATTGTTATTGTGTTTTAGCTGTCTCTTTGAAATGAGCTAAAAATAAATTCAAATATTAAGGGACAAAAGGTTTTAAACCAAAGGATAATAGACAAAGCTATTAACCACGAAATATATCTCGTTAGAAAGTTATTTTTATGTGCTATGATAGTTAGTATGATAGCTCAAACAACTACATGTGAAAAAAAGCATTGCTAGTTATAAGCCAAAATAAATAATTATTTTCAATACTAGAATACACAAAAACATAACTATGGCTACACTGGTCACTCGAGCCTCTAAATTCATTATATTTGTTGTTAACTGATATGTCATATAATCAGTCTCGATCGGTCTATGCATTCTGACCGAGAGACCATTATTTTAGGCCCGATAAAACGCAGAAATAAAAGTGCATTTTTTGGTATACTTTTCCTACCATAAAATTCGTCTCATTTTATTTTGAATCGGAGTTAATAAAACAACTAAAGTGAATATTTTTTTTCACTCATTAATTTGAAATGGGTTGCGATATTAATATGTAATAAATAAAAGTACCCTAATTCCAATTAAAAATGTTATTGGTTCGTTAAGCTGCTTCCATTCATCTTTCTGTCAATTCGTATTTATTTTCCCAACTTATTTTGAATGATTCAGTAAGATTTATTATTGATTTTAGTTTAGATATGAAAAATCTTTCAATTATTAAGTGAACACTCCATTATATAGTCAACGGAGAATACAATAAACACTAGAAACTTGTACAAAAAAAAGAACCAACAAAAAAAAAAAATAATTAAGATAACAAAGGAAGTTAAAAGCCATCCGCATCATAATGAAACGTAATTAAATTTCCAAACGCCAGAATACATACTTACCACACTACACCAGACACCACTCATTTCTACACTCGCTCTCTCATACTCTCTTCTTAACAACCCTTAAGATTGCTTCATTTAATTTTGTGGCCAAAAGCGTTTCGCAAAAAGAACTTTACACTTACGGCCAACACTGAAACTGAAGCGCCTGCCACTAACAACAGCAAATCTCAAAAATATGCCTGTGGCAAATGCGAAAAAAAAAAATAATCAGAAAGTAAAAAGATGTCATCCAGGCTCTGTCGTCTGTCATATGCTCCTGGACTGATGCTGCGGTGCACACAGCACAATGATGCGACTCTATGTGCAGCAAAAGATGCTGAGGGGATGATTTAAAATGATTGTGTTGGTGCACACTAAAAACTCGCTCTTTCACTCTACGCTGTACGAGTATGACGAACTAAAGAACCAAAGTATTCTTTCTTAAACGCTCAGGCTCACTGTGAATGTAGCTCTCTAAATCCAACACTTAGTGAGTAGCGATACGAGGTGGGTGAGGTTCAGGATTGAGGGTGGCATTCTTCGAAATTGCCTCGTGACACATAGAGGACAATAGCTGCAGCAAAAAAAAAAAACACCCCCAGCCCTACTAACATCCTCCATATCCAGACTTATACAGCCTCAGACATTCAGACACACATGTGCAGTAGAAACTTTAACCGAATGACAATTCGCCCTCGCCTTCGCCATCGCCAACATAGCCCCAGAACTCAGTGTACTGGATATTTATGTCAAGGATACAATAAAATCAATTATTTGTAACGAACAACAGCGTGATTACATCATTTGGAATGGAAAGTACCTTTTCCTGAGATTACTTGTCTGTTTTTCGCTGTTGCTTGTATTTTTCTCAATGCGAGTCCTCTGCTCCTGTTCCTGTTCCTGCTTGGCTGAGTTTTTCCTCATTTTCTTTTTATTTCTACTCTTGTCTTCTTTGAATCACGTAATAGAACTTGAATGGAGTAGAGTGAAGTGTGGCATGACTATGACGGTCAGTGGTTATTAACTGCTTATTGATGCCTCAGGCATAATCAAACATACTTTTAGTTCTAGTGCCAATGTCGAAGCCGATGATATTTGGATTGACTGGCCATATTGAGCTTACACGAATCTAATAGGTAATATTATATATTTTTTCCAGAAAGTTTTTCTTAAAAAAAAAAATTATAGAAATACGTGTGTGTATGTATGTATGTACACAATGTTGATTTCAAATGAATTCCATTTTTTTTTTCTTAGCAAGTTTCTCGGTATCTGCGTAAGAATATGGGTACATGCATAAGCTCTTACGTAAGGGTTATGCTAAAACTCCTTCCTTACTTGCTTACCAGGTACGAATATATTCATGGAAACCGTATATACTTATAGCCAGAGACAGTTGTGAGTTATGCCTCGAATAAAGAAAAATAATTGCGCTCTGCTTGAGGCAGCTATGAGTTCCTAAGGTCTTTTTAAGTTTGATATAGAAACACAAACTTAGCATCTTTGGAACAAAAACAGAAACGAACTCAGGTTATTTTCGATGAAAATTCAATTTTATATTTTCATTAACTATTTTAGCTTTTAATTTGCAGACGTGATGAAATTATTTATTAACCCCATTTTATGTATCAATTAAAAATAAAATTTACGACTGGGTCGCACGAACTTAGAATTTTAAAAATGAACGATAGAATAGATTTACAGGATACATTTTATGTTCAAGGTCGAATTTATTTGGTTGCACCTTTTGTGTCTCTTTTTTTTATTTTATACGCGCACTCAAGGGGTTATGAATAGCCTTATAATGTAAGACACAGTGCGAGCAATTAGGAAAGTAGGATAGGATTAGAAAGGAGATACCGAGGCACATTGCTTTTGAATGACTGCACATTACAATGAGTGGGGAATATTGAGACAGGTAAAGCATTCCACATTCGTGTAGTGTGGCTAAAAAAAGAATCTCAGTACTTGACAGTACGTGCGAAATTGGGCTCAAGGGTAAACTGATGAGCATTCCTAGAAGAACGAGTATTACGGTTAAATTGTTTGATGGGGGAATGCACCTGGCTTTTTCACTATAGCACTGCTTATGAAAATAGCGGTAAAATAATGATAGACATGAAATATTGCGGCGGAGCTCGAGAGATACAAATCTTTCAGTTAAACAACGGTCTCCTATCATTTTTAGAGCTCTCTTTTAATTCTGTCCAAGAGACTTAAGTCGGTTCTTGAAGCACCTGTCCAGATATGGGAAGCACCTGCCAGATCAGAAGGGGTAAAAAACTTCTTGCATCGGTGGAGAGAACCTAAATAGTTAGCAACGTTTTTGGCGACGTCAAATATGTGATCACTGCACAAAAGATGGTCTGTCTACTGAAAGTGAATTTGTCAGTTGTTATTTGACAGTTGTAGATAGTGGTCGATAACAATTTATTACAGTTGTAGGGAAATGCCGGCGGGATTGCAGTCCTCGAGCTTTACAGCAGAAAACCATCAATTTTGGCAAAAAACCATTATGAGCGACGAAGTATGATTTACTTGGCTGGCTATGTTAATAAACAGAATAGCCACAATTGGGGAACTGAAAACCCAATTTATACACCAAAGCCAACTACACCCTCGTAAGGTAACTGTGAACCATTTGAGCCGACGGATACCTCATTCGGCCATATTTCTCTGAGGATACAATAGGCAATGTTGTAACAGGGGGTGGCCATGGCATGATGGATGTGTGCTCGCCTGTGAACCTCATGATCACAGGTTCGATCCCTGCCGTCGTCTATGTCGTTTTAGTTCCATTAAAAACCTTCTAAAATTGTCATCAATGGGTTGCTGGTTTACTTATTACATGTTGTACAGGCATAACACTAACAACATGTAATTGAGTTAAACTAGTATGCCCAACAAGGATGAACACGAATAAAATAATGTGAATTATAAGCGACATAGATATAAGACACGGCATTCTCCGCTTTAGTTCAGCCGCCATCCCTGGAGATAAAATATCTGAAACAACAACCTTCAGTCTCAGAACATCGTGCCACACATCTTTCCTATCCTTCTTTCTCTTCCTTAACTTCACGCCCGCGCTGTGTTCAAACATTTAAAGGGTAATCATAATCCCTTGAGCGCGTGTAGATTATAAAAAAAAAGTTACGGGTAACTACCATTGGGACATGTTGAATAACTTTATTGGGCCTGAATTGGATCAATCAGGCTTACAGAACATGTATTTCCAACAAGACGGTATCACATCACACACAGCTCTTACTAATATCTAAAAGTGGTGCAATCGACTGGCCCCTACGATCCCCTGATTTGACACCTCCTGATTTCTTTTTATGGGTTGAACTTGAAGGAAAAGGTGGACATCATCAAACCAATCACAATCTCGAAGCTCGATTAAAAAATAAAGTTTTTAAAATTACAACAGGCGTCGTCGCCGCAATTGTTAAGAAAAATGTTTTTAAAAGAGCTCACCTTTGCCTCATGGCCAGGCATGCCAGTACGACCGACATCACATTTCATACATAAGTAGTAATGCATAACCAAAACATTAAGCTAGAGCTATTTGTAGCGGTGCTTTAAGAAAATAAGTTTATACTTATAATTTTTTAAAAACCGTTTTAAGTTCAAGTTTTGGTACACCAATTTGATATTTTTAATATTTTGGAAGTCAAAACTAAAGATAATTTTTTCTTGGGTTTAAATATGCATTTTTTGAAGTAAAATGTCTTTTCCGGCGTTGGGGGTAAAAAATGTTCTATTGTTGTCAGTGACATGTCAAAAGACACTTTATCCGTCAAAGGCAGCGACATGATTTTTACAATTATTGTTCGAACATTGTAAGAGGTTATTTAAAACATTTTAAAAACACCTTTTATCACCAAAAGAGAATGTTCTTTTAATGAAGAAACCATAACAACTAACCAACAAAACAATTAAAAACACAATTTGATTAAAAAACATACAATTGTTATATTCGATTCAAAGAGAAATATTTTTTAAGTTTCAGTACAATACAACTTATTTTTATTTCCGCGATAAATTTTCGTGTTCACCAGAATGTTCTTCCAGACAAAAATCATATGAAAAGGCCGGAAATAGCCCTTCACGTGGGTTTTATTTGGCATTGCCAAATAAGCATAAGACCAGTCAATGAAGATCCAGTCCCACTATCCAGTACTGAATAGGTTTAGAAAGCAATACGCAAGCTTAAGAATAACAAATCCGCAGGCTTGGATGGCCTACCTGCGGAACTCTTTAAGTATGGAGGAGATGTCCTGATAGGGTGAATGCATCAGCTCATCAACCAAGTGTGGGAGGAGGGAAGTATGCCCGACGACTGGTCAAATAGCTCCATATGCCGAATCTACCAAAAAGGCGATCCTATGTCCTGCAAAAACTACAGGGGCATATCCCTGCTTAATGTTGCCTACAAGATCCTATCCACCGTACTATGTGAGCGTCTAAAACCTTTCTGCAACACTATAATCGACACGTACCAGTGTGGCTTCAGGTCAGGCAGACCAACGATAGACCAAATCTTCGCATTGAGGCAAATCCTGGAAAAGACCAACGAATTTCAAGTCGAGACCCACCATCTTTTCATCGACTTTAAAGCCGCATATGATAGCATAAGTCGCCAAGAGCTTCTATTGGCAATGTCGGAACCCGGGATCCCGAAAAATCTGATCCAGCTATGCCGCATGACGTTACAAAATACGCGGAGCAACGTGCAAATGGGTAACAGCTCATCCGAGCTATTCCAGACGTGCACAGGGTTCAGACAAGCAGATGCGCTATCATGTGATTTCTTCAACCTATACCTGGAGCAAATAGTGCGCAAGAGTGGTGTTAACCTGGAAGGCACTATTTTCAACAGGTCTTCCCAACTGCTTGGATATGCGGACGACATCGATATCATCGGCCGCTCCAAGCGAGCTGTGCTAGAAGCGTTCACAGCTATTGATGAACAGGCGAAACGCGTTGGTCTTGAAGTTAATGAGGACAAACCAAAGTATATGCTATCAACAAACAAAGCTGCATCTGTCCATCGCCTAGGACAAAACGTCACTGTTGGTAGCAGTAATTTCGAGGTAGTCAAGGAGTTCACCTATCTCGGAACGAACATCAATCCCACGAATGACACCTTAGTGGAAATTCGACGAAGAATTACCCTAGCAAACCACTGCTACTTCGGTTTGGCCAAACAAATGGGTTCAAAACTCCTTTCTCCAAAGACAAAGTGCACGCTATACAAAACGCTAATTTTACCAGTTCTACTCTACGGCGCCGAGTGCTGGACGATAAGTAAAAAAGGGGAATTGATACTGGGCACTTTCGAGAGAAAAATTCTTCGGCGGATATTTGGTCCTATATGCGAAGAGGGCGAATGGAGGAGAAGATTCAATCGTGAATTATACGAGCTGTACCAAGATGTGGATGTAGTCCAAAAAGCCAAAACACGTCGACTAGACTGGCTCGGTCACATCGAGCGAATGGACAACAACGCTCCAGCCAAGAAAATCTTCGAATCCCAGCCCCCAGGTTCAAGACGACGAGGAAGACCGAACCTTCGCTACAGGGACCTGGCGGTTATAGACGCAAGAGCGCATGGTCCCGACGACTGGAGGGAGCTCGCGAGGGATCGCAACCGATGGAAGACCGGAATAACTCAGGCAGAGACCCTCCATGGATCGGGAGCCGGTTAAGTAAGTATTGCCAGATGCCCATTTTGGTGTTGCTTGCGAAAAGGTCGGTAGATGGCGTTTTACAAAAAATAAAAGGTCGATAGATGGCGCATAGAAATCATTACACAATAAAAGCTTTTTCTTAATGAATTATATGGCCGAACAATTTACCAAACAAACAACAACAACAAAATACCAATTAGTGATGTGACACAGATTTAACCATTGATTCGCACTTTTTATTGTACGCACATTACAAAATTAATCAAATTTTATCTGATGATATATAGCGATATTTGTCTAACATTCTTAAATTATCAGTTTGTTAGCAATTTTAGTTTTGTAGTGATAAAACATATTAGGTTAGGCTGAAGTGACCATTAACGGAGAACCGACATATTTAGACCAAGTGTTGGTCGGTTGTGATACCACATATATCTAGGAAAGCTTTTTCTCAGTCGTTAAACTATTTCGGGTTCCTTATGAAGCGTATAGGACTACGTATTTCCGTATTTGCCGGATAAGTTGGATCGTTGTAGTAGAAGTCTTCCAAATGAAGTCTAGGTCTTTGTGACAGAGCAGGAACTGCACATAATAAGGTGAGGAATTGTTACCTCCTCTTCTTTATCCATGCAGCTCCTGCAGAAACTGAGCAGACGTAAATTCACGCAGCGTATAAATCCCTATTAGACAGTCCGATTATGACACCTATTGTGGAGCTAATGAGCAATCTGCTTTATGATATCAGGTCAATACCTAAACATAGAGGTGGACAGATCTGTTCTATCAATAAGCAAGTGCTTACGTTGTTACACCTAAGGCTTGCAGTCTTTAAAGAATCTTTCTTCAGAAAACGGGTGATTTGGTGTGACAATTACCATTTACTGAATCAACTGCACATAACGTCAGTTCGTACTCATTTACTTACTAAACAATGACCCCCAATTTGATTTTAAATAATGGGAAATAATTAAGAAAAACTTAACTTTGTAAAAACCCATTGCAATACTGGTTACACCCTGTATCGCCTATTTAACAGACCTTTGATGCTTGAAATCCTTGTTAAAGCATAAATTATTTCATTTTTTTGAGCCAAAACCCGGGAGCGCTCCCCAAAACTTCTTATCCCAATCCTATAACTTTTTAATAATTTCCTCTCAAATCGAAACGTATCTTCATCTTCAATCGCCAATTTGTAGTTTCTCCTTGAATCACGATTGTTAGTCTAAAATGTATTATTTAAAGTGCACTTTTATATTTGAATAGGAATAAATATCATTTGTTATTTTGGCAATGTTCCCAAAATACTAGCGGAAAAAAAACATCTCGAAATCCTTTCAGCCTAGTGATGCTGTAATAATTTTTTCTTTATTATTTTTCGAACAAAACGAATGAAAGTTGAGTATACTCTTTTTGAAGCGCTTCCACTCAAATCTTCCTCCTTCGCTCCTTCCCTTCTTTATTTTGAGCCACAATAAAATGATAATTGTCCTCCTGGCATAACGGATAAAATAGGACACTTAAGAATCATTTTGTACTTTTTAACGATGAAAGTTAAGTTTTCCTTTTTTGTTTTGTTGTAAAAAAATCCAAAGCTCCAGAAGAATGACTGAAGGAAAATTGTGTGAGTTAGTTTTTGCGAGTGGGCAAACTTTTTTTTTTATTTAAAGTTTCTGACACTTTTCAAATCAACATCACTCATTGTCCTGATGAAGGAAATCTTAAGAGAAAAATGTAATAAAGACGTGTTCAAGTCTACCAACAGAAAGTATTTATGGATATTATAATGTTGCTTATTGTTTTTTTATGAGCGGTAAAAATAAGGAAATTGATAATAGATCTTTTGGAATTATCACTAAAAGGTTTTGGTGTTTTTTTTTTTAATTTGTTTTGGAAAACAGTATTTTAGGTCCTTCACCAACCATTATATTTGAGTAAAGTGACGAGTTGATATACGAAAAATTAATATAACTTTTTAAGCTTTTCTCGTCGTTAGGTATATGATATATTGCTTATTTGTTTGCTTTTCGGACTTACCGGTCCCATTTCACGGTAGACGTGGGTTTCTTCACAGTTGACTCTTCAACGTTTGGTAACCAAGATTGAGATAACCCTCTTCGGTTATCAAACATCCAACAATCGTACGTCAAAGAAGCACAATATCGGCCGAGAACTCGGACTTTTGCTGTCTTTAACTTGGCGAATTTTGCATCGGGATTTGTATCTTCACCCGTACAAAATCCAACTCACCCAGAAGCACAAAGGTCATGACCATAGACAACGCCGTTTGTTCACTGTCTGGCTTTTGAAGCGTTTGGAAGAGGACCTCAATTTTGGCCGAAAAATCATCACTAGCGATGACGCCCTTTTTTGAATATATGTAGGACGGCACCAACCCACACGAGATTCACCAGGCAACAATGTAGCCATCTTTGGTGCGTTCTTTTTCGAAAACGACAAGAGCTACAGAACGATGATAACCAATTACTTTTGGCCTAAATCGCACCATAAGGACCTAGTCGTAATTTGGTTCAAGTAGGACGGCACTACGTACTACACAATGGAAGCCACGATTGACATTATTCATGAACGATTTAAGGGTAAGCTTTTCTCTAGCGGAGGCGACGTTAATTGGCCAACACCTTCATGTGATTTGATCTCACTAGACTTTTTTATGGGGTCTCCTGAAGTCACAGGCCTTACGAATAGACCGATTCCCTTAAGGTGAACATAAGATAGGCAATTGCGCAAATTTAGTCGTATCTATGCAGAAGAGTGATTAAAAATTGGACCACTCATATTCCATTTATAATGACATGCATAATGCATATGTCTCTCAAATAAAATAATAATATCTCACAGCTATTCTTCAGCTTTTTACTTGCGACTCATAGGTACTATAGGGCAAGTTATGGATTCGTAAAAAAAATTGAACTCGAGATTTGGATTTGACATTACGATGATAGCGAAAAAAAAGTGGTCTGTCTGTCTTTTGGACTACAGCCTAAACGGCTCGTCCGATTTTCTTTAAACTTGGTAGATATCATTTTTTTAATTTTTCCCCCCACACGTTTTTTTATTTTTTTTAAGACCAAAAATAACGGTACTAACGGTACCCTCTATAAAAATGTTAAAAAATGGTTTTCAAAAATCGCATTTTCCTCGAAAACGGTTCCGAGAATTTTGCTAAAATTTTTTTCTTTCATTTAATTGTTACGATCTATAAAATTTAATAAAAAAAAAAAATGAAATCAAGATATTACTGACTGTAACTACCATAGAACGATCTTTTCGAATTTTGGAATTCTCATTATCGGCATAACAGGTTTTAAAGAAAATTTTGTATAGAGAAGCTCCTAAAAAGTTTAAAAATTATTGTTTTTCAAAACTTAAAAAAAATATTTTTCAAATTTTTGAGAAGAAAATCAATTTTTTTTTTGGAAAATTCGATATCTCAAAAACGGCTCAGTATTTTTGTTTATATAGATTTATTTTTTATTCGACCGAGTCGTGCATTTTATTTAATTTACCCTTGAATAAAGGCAACGAATACTTAACGATAAATTTGAAATCAAAATTGTATGTTATGTATGAGCAAGGGGTTAGATAATAAAAGGTATGATCTACATCTGGCTGCCATTTATTTAGCGCGTCTTGTCAAATCAACATAGATTGTAATTGCCTCCCCTCCAACAACATGTGCAAGCAAATGTAAAAATATGTTCTAGGAAGGTGAGTCTTCTGTTCGAACACCAGTCAGCGCCCTTCGTTCGAAAAATCTTATTCAGCGACGAGGTCCATTTTCCGATGAAAAGGTTCTTCAACAAGTAACATTTCCGAATTCGCGACGATCATAGTCCACACGAAACCCCCAGATTGCAACGCGTCCAGAGATAGGCACTGTTTGCAGTAGAGTTTTGGCTGGCGGTATAAGGTTTATTCTTCTTTGAGAACGATGATGGCCAGGCCGCCACCGTGAATGGCGAGTGCTTTTGGTCAACGATAACCAATTTCTTTCAAGTCGAATTTGATCACTGACGACTTCTGGTTTGAACAGGATGGCGCCATATGCGACACAGCCCTTGCCAAAATGGACATTTTGCACGAGCACATATACATATAATGGAATATACGAATTTTCTGTCTAAATTGTATTCACTTTAAATTTAATTGGTATTCACTTTTTCAAAAAATCGTGTTCCATTCTGATTAAGCAACTGGTTTCTATTTAAGCGCAATCATTTTTAGAATTATGGTTAAAAACTTTTAATCCCCGGAATTGAATTTTAAATTGATGACCATTTATGTTCCTGCAAAAACATCTGCGAACTTAAAAAACATTTGTCTACATTTCACAACCATAAATGAATCGTGAGGCATGTTTAACGAACTTGAAATATCCACCTTTTTCATTAAAACATTTTTCCATCGTCAACATTGCATGTAACTACTACTGCAATGCTTGATTATGTCGCTCCGAAACAAGTTCTCTGTTAAAACGTTTCAAGGCACTGTCACATTGTAATGAAATGAAGTGCCTTGCCATGTCAGAAAAACGGAGATTTCTCCAACTCAAAATGTCACCCAAACACCGGAATGATAATAATATATCACCAGTATACATCATAAGGTAATTTAAAATAAAACAAACCGTCTCGCTCCAGATTGTCTCTCACCTGTAACACTGCTCTAGATTGATGTAAACTTGAGGGGGAATGACAAATGCTCCTCCTCTCACGATGCACCCTCCGACAGACAATTGTTGTATTAAGTATTTGCTTATGTTGTTGGTGATTGAATTCTTAAAAACTCATCTCTGTCACAAGGCTCAAGTATATTTACAAGTAGGTACCTATCTGTTAACCTTAATGATAAGAAAAGTGAGAGTAAAACAAAACAAGAACACAAAAAATTGAAAGAAGGACGCTCATTAGAACCTCTCTTTATACTTTGACTAAACGGGGATGGAAGTGGGTGTAAAGGAATAAATATTACCCTCTTAATGACTTCTTTTGTTTTCTTTCTTTCTGAGAAGTACCTCTCTTTTGCAAATACCTCTCGAAAGCTGAATGGTTTCCTTGAATGTGCATCGTGCATTGGTTTATATACAATAATTATAAATATATAAAAGAGAGGCTGGTGTGTCATGGGTGGCTGGTGGACGTTAAGGGTTGAAGTATAAAACTATACCACCCTGCTATAGGAGAGACATGTAAAAACATTTATTTTCATTCTTAGAAAAAAAAACACATCCTCATGCAATACCCACTCAACCTGAAAAGCATTCAAACTTTCATTTAGATTCTTAACCGAAGTCAACTTAAGTTGACAATTATTACCATCATGAACTGGGTTAAGTATTTAAAGTATTTTAAATCTTTATTTATTTACTAAATCTTTAAATAGGGTTTCGATTTAAAAATGAATGTTTCCTCAAGAAAGGCTGCATGTTGTTTTGGTAAGACAGACTTAATAAATGACAGTCAATTTGACAAATGTAACTTTTATCATTTATCAATTTATAATTTTAATTAATTTGTTTTTATTTAAAATTAATATTTATTTGTTTTGTATTTATTCGAGTACGTGTGACCTTACCTCGATTTCGATATGATAAATTTTAATATATTTACCATGAGAGCGATTTCTAACTTTTTCTTTAGTTATTTCAAATTTTGCATTGGGGTTAACATTTATTAATTAACAATATTTAATTATTAATTTAAGTCGACTTAAATAGACAGTATAAAATGAGTTAAGTATTTAAAGTATTTTTCTTTTTATTTTTAAGATTTTAGACTTAAAAATAAATGTTGCTTTAAAAACGTCTGAGCTGTAAGCGAATTCAAACCTGATGATATTTACTTATATTCTTGAAACATGATAACTAATTTTACAATTAAACTGATTCTTTTTCAATAAATTTCAATATTAATATTTTATTTTAAATTATTAGAATGTTTTCGTAGCTTTGCGTCAGTTATACTGAAAAATTATATTATTATTAAGTAAAAATCTCAGACTTCTATTTTTGAGAGAGGCATAATATACTAAGTTTTACTAAGTTAATATATTTTGCGCAAACTTCTAACTTTATTAATACCACGGTTTCATAAGTAGGAACTTAGAAAAAAATTTAAGAAATACAATTCTCACTCCTTTCGAAAGAACTAATGTGTTTATTAAATTTTTATTTTACCTAAAAATTAAGGTACCTACCATACAAATGCCAAGAAATTAAAAAAAATGGTTTTCAAAAATCGTATTTTTCTCTAAAACGGCGCCTAGAATTTTGATAAATTTTTTTCTTTTACTTAATTTTTACGATCTTTAATTTAATAAAAAAAATTAGAAATGAAGATTACAGCTTGTACCTACCATAGAACCATTTTTTCGAATTTTGAATTTCTCATTATCCACATAACGGATCTTAATGAAATTTTTTATAGAGAAGCTTCTAAAAAGTCTAAAACACATTGCATTTCAAAACTTTAAAATAAATATTTTTTGAATTTTTGGAAAAAAAAATCTATTTTTTTCTCTTTTTTGAAAATTCGATATCTCAGAAACGGCTTAATATGTTTCCTTTTTTTAATTTAGTTTTTATTCGAACAATAATAAAAAAATTTAAATTGGCGTACCAAAATTTTTTCTTAAAAATCTTTTAAAAAGTTTGTATATAAAAGCTTTTTTTTTTAAGAAACCACTACAACTTATAATTTTTGTTCTTGCATAAATTCATATTTGCATAGCATGAAAAATTAATTTTATCCTTATGAACAGTTTTCTCTAATAACATTCGTTTTTCAAATTCCTGGTTTATTACATAGCAGCAAGTTCGTGCGACCCAGTTGTGCATTTTATTTTTCCTTTTTGTAAGACCAAAAATAACAGTAGCTTCCATAAATTTTTTCCACAGAATTAAAAAAAATTGCAAACATTTCGTTTAGTAAAATCTATATTATGATTCATAAATTTTCCAAAAAAACGGTTAACAGTCAAACGAATTTTGATCAATTTTCATATTCTAGGGTTTCTTAGAAGTTTGATTAGTTTTTCGTTTTAAAATTATATTTTTTTTATTTAAAAAAAGAAAACCATTTTAAAGATGTACGAAAAATGTTTATCTAAAAATATATATAAGTACCCATCTAGTCCAGTCAAAGCGTCATGAAAAAGGGCCTGACCTTGCGCGCAGAGGCACGGTCAATTTTTTTTTCATGGATCGATAGGTGCTTATGAGAAAAGCTTAAAACCAAATTTGCACCACATGACAACTTTTTTTACCAAAGTTATTGGTAAAAATGTGTTTTGTGTCATTTTTTGGTCATTTGCGAATATCTCGGCTCCACTATCTCGTACAAACAAAAATTAAACATGTATTTATTCCTAATAAGATTATCTATTATGTTCTAAAAAAAACATTTGTTTAAACAAATGAAAACAAAAGTTATAGTAAGTTAAACAAATTTTTTGTTGTTTAAAAATCACTTTTTCGTGATTATTAAGAAAAAAGCTCATTTAACGTTGAAATTTTTATATTTTATTATTAAAGTTCTTGTAATTCCCTACAATTTAAAAAAAAATTCAACACTCTACGATGAACGAAAGCCGAGTAATAAATTATTGAACATAGGTAAGTCAGCGCACCCACGCATTTTATGATTTTATGTTTTAATTAATATCTCAGCCCCAGTATGTCGCAGAGCGAAAATAAAAACCTGTATTACTAATAACAATATTTTCTATCAACTTGCATTTAATTTAATATGTTTGAGCAAAAATATAAAAAGTTACCGTTGGTTTTATCGTTTTTTTCTTGTTTTTAATACCTTTTTTTCATAGTTATTGAGAAAAAAACTGTATTTTACGGTAAATACTTTTCAGTTTTGGATTTTTGTTTTATAGTCCTGCTAATTTTCTTCAAATTAAAAAAAAAATTAGTCCATTACGACAAACGGGAGCCAAGATATTCATGATTTAAAAACTTAGGAAAGCTTACAATTTAGTATTTTAACCTTGTAGCTTGTAATTTTGGTGTCGCCAGCACAAGAAGCAACAAATATGTGTAAGTATGTGTAGAGTGTTTGAAGGATACCAATATGTCTTGTTGCTGGCGACACCAAAATTACAAGCTACAAGGTTAAAATACTAAATTGTAAGCTTTCCTAAGTTTTTAAATCATGAATATCTTGGCTCCCGTTTGTCGTAATGGACTAATTTTTTTTTAATTTGAAGAAAATTAGCAGGACTATAAAACAAAAATCCAAAACTGAAAAGTATTTACCGTGAAATACAGTTTTTTTCTCAATAACTATGAAAAAAAGGTATTAAAAACAAGAAAAAAGACGTTGAAACCAACGGTAACTTTTTATATTTTTGCTCAAACATATTAAATGAAATGCAAGTTGATAGAAAATATTGTTATTAGCAATACAGTTTTTTATTTTCACTTTGCGACATACTGGGGCTGAGATATTAATTAAAACATAAAATCATAAAATGCGTGGGTGCGCTGACTTACCTATGTTCAATAATTTATTACTCGGCTTTCGTTCATCGTAGAGTGTTGATTTTTTTTTTAATTGTAGGGAATTACAAGAACTTTAATAATAAAATATAAAAATTTCATCGTTAAATGAGCTTTTTTCTTAATAATCACGAAAAAGTGATTTTTAAACAACAAAAAATTTGTTTAACATACTATAACTTTTTTTTTCATTTGTTTAAACAAATTTTTTTTTTAGAACATAATAGATAATCTTATTAGGAATAAATACATGTTTAATTTTTGTTTGTACGAGATAGTGGAGCCGAGATATTCGCAAATGACCAAAAAATGACACAAAACACATTTTTACCAATAACTTTGGTAAAAAAAGTTGTCATGTGGTGCAAATTTGGTTTTAAGCTTTTCTCATAAGCACCTATCGATCCATGAAAAAAAAATTGACCATGCCTCTGCGCGCAAGGTCAAATGACGCTTTGACTGGACTAATCGTACAAATCTTAAAGCTGGTTTTCGAAAATCTTATTTTTCCAGAAAATCGCACTAATTTTTACGATCTATAATTTTTACGATCTATAATAAAATTGAAAATAAGATATTACTGACAGTCTGTAATAGAACCATTTATTTTCGACCTTTGGCTTTCTCATTATCGGCTAAACGGATTTCAAACGATTTTTTTTTCAAATAAAACTAGCTTTCTTAGCTAAAAAGAAAAATTTTTTCAAACAGATCCGTTCTCACGGCGCTGATTTCAAGTATGGTATACAAATTCTCGGTAAAGCTCAGAAACATAAATAGCTAGTGAATATTTCAAGTGGTTAAAATGACCCCGAAAGCTATATGTTTTTTTTAAGTTAAGTTTTTATTTGAATCGCAAATCGTTTCAAATGCTCGTCATTCCGGAAACGGAAATAACGTTGGAATCTTCAGCGTTGGGCTAAGAAAAAATGTGTTTTTTCAGAGGAACTGCCTATTCTGTTAAGAACTCACAAATACTTTAAGATTATCTTATGCCATGAAAAAGTAGGCCTTTACCTTAGTCGTCCAATTTGGGCTAAAAGTTGCATTCATTGGTCTTCTCCATTCATCCCTTCTTACAACGCGCACGCAGATATGGTTGAAAATTGTAAGTCAAAAGGCATGTGTTCTCAACAAGTTACACCAGGCAAAACAATTAGGTATCTACAAGTTTCAATATCTGATAAAAGCACTTTTTAGTTTTGCGTGAGAACATTTATTTACAGTAATATTTATTATTTTAATTTATTAAAGAAAATAGACAAAAATAAAAATGTTGTACATATGTAGTAGGTACAACCTATTCCCTGCAAATATTACTTTCGGCGCCATATTGGCGTTTCTGCCAACAAAATAATTAAAAAGACGCAAAAAAGATAGCAAACAAAAATGAAGACAGACAAAAAAACATGTAGTTTTCTATTATTCCGGTTCAAATTACAATATAACCACACTCTGACAATAAGTTATGCATTGCGTTGTGAAATAAATGATCTAGGACACCTCCTAAAGGAATGACTCGCTGGCAATATGGCTGATATAGTATAAATATCTACTCAGCTTATATGTATACATAAGTCCTAACAAAGTGTGTGTGGTCGTTTGCATTACACAATTTGAGCTCATTCGTGCCTGAATCCACTCAATAAAAAATTCATTAAGATAACGACAAGAGAGAGAGAGAGAGAATACCTAACCTAATTATCCCGTCTAAAACAAATATCTCTGGCTAATACCCTATAGAGCAGCGCTACACAGAGATTTGGCTTAGCTGCATAATAACTCACCATTCACTTAGGCACCTATGGTTGACGACGCCATTTTTAACAAAATCAATCCCTTCACAACTTGGCCACAGCAGGAACAGCGTGGTTTGTGTGCGTTGTGGTGGGTGGTGGGCAGAAGGCTTTGGGTGGATTGCATGTAGGTAAAAGGAATCCATTCGATTTGAATGCGTTTAATTCTTTTGGTCACAGTGACCATCTTCGGTTTTTGGTTGCATTACGCCGAGGAATAATTTAATTATATTTTTTTTTTAATTTTTCAAAAAATCGAAAGACCTACTTAAATTTCAAGAAAGAATGGGAAATATTTTCTTTCATCTAAAGGATTTTTCAGTAGGGAATTTTAAACTTTTACAGATTATTTTGATCATACTGCTGAAGCTACGTTTGTCAAATCAGGTTCTATTTAGTAAGCCTGTCTTGCCAAATCAACATGGAGAGTTTAAGTGTTCAACAGCAAGTGAAAATGACTAAATTGTTCTATGGAATTGGGACTTATGCTCAAGTCCATTTTCCTTTGTGGATGAATTTAAGACAATCATAATTCACACGAGATTTACAAAATGAAAATTCATCTAGAGAAAGTTGTTGTTTGATGTTGATTTCCGGTAGGTGGCATCATCGGTCAATACTTCTTTGAGACCGACGATAGCGAGCGTTGTCGACCACCGGTGACTTGTGACTCTAAACAGCCCGTGCCGTAATTACGTTTCACCCGACGTATTTCCGAACATTGTTATCTCACGCGGGTGCAATGTCAATTGGTAACCGATATCATGCGACCCCGTTAGACTTCATCTTGTGGTATGTTCTTAGGTTACAGGTCTATGCCAATAAACCACAAACCAGTATTGCCCTGAAAGCCAACATAATCAATGCCATTGGTCAAATTCACCTTGATTTATGCGCCAGAGTTATGGACATACATTGGCCTTCTAAATAATTAAAAAATTCTAATCTTCTTCACAGACTGTTTTATACAAATTTATAGATAGGATACACTTCATGGAAAAAACGTTGGCTTTATTTCGAAAGAGTAATAAATTATGTGGGCCCCTCAAAGTGAACTAGGGGTTTAATATGTTTTTGGCAAATTGTTCGCTAGTGATAATTGTAGTTGTAGCTAATAAAATTCCAGATCAAAATTGTTTTGAAATTTTTTTCATAAGACAAATGAATTTTTAGAACTTCCGGAAACGTTACAATATATTTTAAGTTTTATTTTCCAAAATATGTAATAAAACTTTGCGTACTTTTTTCTACTTTTTAAGGTTTTAAATTTTACTTTTCTTTCAATCACACACCATACCTTACCATATATGAGTATGTAGGTAGATATGAAAATATAATACAATTTGTGCGTTTTCCTGAAAATCTAATGATTGTACAAAAGATAATGTACATTTTCCAAGAAATTTACCTTGCCAAAAACTAATTTTAACGGCGCAAAACTTTAATTAAATTAGCTGTTTTAGTATGATACTCGGTTAAAACCATGTTTGCAAAAGCTTAAGTCACTTTTTAGCTTAAGCTTTGTAGGACGCCGAGAACATAAAAAATGCAAAAGAAAAGAAGTATTCGTTTCAACGCTTTATTACAAACTAAACTTATTTCTTAACTTAACAACTATTGATACTTGATACCATGGGACAGTAAGCAGTATGTACTATTTTACATATATAACATTAAAGGGCATACTGTTCTATGATTCGATCTCATGTTTCAGTTATGAGTTGTATTACATACATAAAATAATTACATTACAAAACTAAGTAAATGAATTTGCAATTACACTCAATTGCGTACAGGGTGTTTCATATTAAAATATTACCAAATTATAGTTATGTGTTTCGTTTATTAAATAAGATCTGCTATAGCTTGGCTTTAATTCACAAGCCAGTGGGTGACTTATGAATTAAAAAAAATTACATCATGAGCAAGTAAGTGACTTAAGAATTTAAAAAAAAAATAATTAAAAAATTACCTAGTAACTTCTGAACTTAAAAAAATTAATTCATAAGCTAATGGAAAAATTCTAGTTAAAGAATTACTAATTGGAAAATTTATAAGCTAGCTTGATAATTTTTATGACACGCAAAAGCTTGAAATCTACTTTCGTTAATAATAAAATAAATATGTAGTCAAAACAAGCTTAAACATTTCCAATTTACCAACTAGCTTATGAATTAAATTTTTTTTTAATTCATAAGTCACTTAGTAGCTTGTCAATTAATTTTTTTTTAATTCATAAGTCACTAACTTGCTCATGACTTAAATTTTTTTAAATTCATAAGTCACTTATAGGTAGTGAATTAATTTTTTTTTTTAATTCATAAGTCACTTAGTAGCTTGTGAATTAATTTTTTTTTAATTCATAACTTAAAACCTTTCGAATTGGGCATACAAAAAAACTTGCCAAGTAAGCCCATCAAATTTAAGTCACTAATCATTAAATAATAAAATTTCTCTATTACATTGTAGCTGTTTCAATATTATTCTACTTTAAATATTCGGTATTAAACCTTCATGAATTAAGAACTTGGCGTACTTTTAGATCTCAGTACTTTTTACAGCTGACTTGTTACACAAAGGTTTTTGTATAGAAGAACTTGGCTCTTTTTTTAACATTTATGTTTTTTGGTCTGATCTCACTCCTTCTTGCAAAGATTTTAATATTTTGCCATGTCAAAATCTCGAAAGATACGGAAAGATAGAAGGGTGGACTCTACCTACTAAAATCGACTTAGTTTATAGCTTCCTTTTTCTTTTGGTATATTTTCTTTTTGTTACTGGTTGTTTTGATTTGTGCTTCAATCGTTTCTTCTTGTCCTGGCACGATACCTAACACTAACATACCTACCTTAACTACAGCAATCAGACGTGTTCCATATAAATTAAATATGTTCTCAGAAAGTGGGTGGATACCACGCCTCCTGAATGGAAAACCCCAATTCTTATTTTTGGTCCTTTATATGCAGTTTGAGCCCTACCGTTCTACCAAATTTCATTGTTCTACTGCAATCGGAAGTGTGCCATATAATTAACATCAGTTATAACGAAGTGGGCGCATACCACGCCCATGAATGGAAAACCTCAAATTTTATATTTTTTTCTTTGTATGCAATTTAAGACCTGCCACTTTACTAAATTTCATCGTTTTACAGCAGTCGGAAGTGCTCCATTCAACCAACACCAATTCGGAGAAAGTGGGCGGATACCACGCCCCCTGTATGGAAAACCTCAAATTTTCGATTTCTTCTTCTGCGTGCATGACAAGACCTACCGTTGTGCAAAATGACAAGATTCTACGATGTCGGGAAGAGCTCCATAATTTTGATGATCTGTCAGTCAGTCAGTCAGTCAGTCAGTCAGTTACGGTTTTAGTGATTTTTGAGGCCTTATATCTCAGGAACCTCTTATGCTAGAAAATTGAAATTTGGTGAGGCGCCTGTGCCTGACTAGCTTAGCAAATATTTTAAGTTTCTGTCTTCATTGATACTGAAAAAAGGGAGAGGTCAAAAATCGCCTGAGTTTGTTCCTGTAAAAAGGGTGTAGTGCCAGAACTTGGCTAGGCACTACCGTGCCCTTTGATAGGTTTTCGGAATTGGATTTCACAAATTTTATAAAGGCAAACTTCACCTGGTTTGGTTCTTCGCAATACTCGAGATATTGCAATGACTCAAAAAACCCTATTATCACTAAAGACTATTCGGTTGCCTACGCGAAGAACACTAAGAAAACAAACTACTGGAGAAACCATGTTCTTAGGGTTTCCAAGGACTTTTTAGGACATTGCTGATAAGAATGAATTCCAACACGAATTCAGTTAAGCCAGCAACGAAAAAGTTTTGAAATATGCAATGAAGGAAGAGTTCTCCCCAACTTTTCAAGCATTTGGTGCCTTACACTTAAAACTAATTTGCTGGTCACACCAATAGTGTTTTGCATGGAGACGGCAATGTTCACCATTACAGTTTATAAACTTAGATAGGTACAACAGCACCCTTGAACAGCGCACATTTTAGCACTCTCCTTATTTTAATGTCCGCTTTATTGTATATGGTGGCAACTGGTTAGCTCATACTTTTGCGGTTTTGCGATTTGCGAGCAAACAATTCATCAATATCTATATATTTATATCTATAGACAAATATTTACTGTCTTATGCCATCATTGTCGCCACCAAACCGCCACACCACTACCGTTGCTGACTATTGTACCTCTTCTATCTTTATATAGCAAGCAACCGTAATGTCGTAATGAATATCCTTTTTGGTTGACTAGAAGCATAACGTTTCAGTGGAAAACCATAACCATACATGAATGTATGGATTTTTGTAATCTATATTTATATTTTCATTGTCAAAGGATACGTCCTTAAGTGTTGCCTGTTCAGCTTGTTGCTCTCTTGTATATGAATGTGACTATCAATTCAAACAATGGAAAAGCAATCCATCAGGAATTACCATACCGGATGGACTTAACAGGTTTTTTTGTTCTTCTTCGGTCCTTAGTGTTCTAATCGATTTTAGGAAAAAGGATTATTTTATTTCAGGATATTGTTGGTTGAAATGAGTTTCCTCTACTAGTGTTGAGAGTGAAAAAGGTACTCTTTCTTCCCTTTGTCAGTCAATAGACATGACATGTAACAGGTTTTTAGAAACAAAGGCAAGTAAACTCTTCGAATAGTTTATGGTTTTTTAAGGAATGCATTACTTTGAATGCAAATTGTTTCTCAAGAATCCAAACTCTTACATTGATTACACACATGTTTTTATGATAATTCCGTTGAAATTCGTTATCTGACTAGCCAACACTGTAACACCTATATTGTCTCCACTATGCAACCTTCAAATGATCGGAATTTCAAGATACAAGGAACCTAGTATACAAGTAGAATAAATATGTAGCATTTTGCAGAACTTTAAGACTAAAAGAATCAGATTATGGGTTTGTTCAAACGGTACGGCAACAGCAATATTACTAATCTGATCCTACCATACTTTTTTTCGACACACACTGACTTGCACTATCTTACTTTGGGCCTCAGTAAACATTTTGTTTTTCATCTAGAAAAAACTGGACGGATATCGTTATAATAAAAGACTTCGAAACAACCATCTATTGAGATTGAGTTTTGTTTCGTTACGCGAATTTTCTCTGAGTCTTTAGATGTCTATAGGTCTTTTGGGCTACTTGATTTTGCTAGCGGCTTTCAAGCTAAATTACTGACAATAAGAGAGCCGCACAGGATACTTAAATTAAATCCAAATTGAAGCCATGGTTGTTGCTAGAACTAGAAGCTAGAAGGTACTGGTACTGGCGAATAAGGGAACGTGCAGCGAAACTGGGCACTTCTTTCAATACTCATTGTCGTAGCTGTGGGGATCAGCAGAAAAAGGAAATAATCACTCGTTTCTTCTGAAAATATTCTGCTCTGTCTTAACTAAAGTTCAAGGACTTGATATCTTTTCTTAAAACAACCAAGTGGCAAGCAAACTTCAGGTAGAGGGGACCTCATACATCATTCCCATTGAATCCACAGGCCAACTGAGTTTATGGTAACAAAAATCGTACTCCAGCACTATTTGAATCATGAGTTAGATTGCTCGTGGTCGGCTTTTCACCAATTTATAAAAATATATTAAAGGGTGTCTACTATAAGAGCTTTATAAAAACTTACTATTTGCAGTAAATCTTCACCTGAGACCTTAGATGCAATTAATCTAAGAGAAAAACAACAAAGCAATGCGAGGCGTCAGTTAAGTGAACAGGAAGGTCATCAGGAAAATTGAAAAAGAATTCTCAGAAAGAAAATTAATAAAAGTTTATTTCTGAAAAAATGTGCTCCAAGAAAAATTTTGTTTGTAAAAAATGATTTCAAGTTATTTCTCATCAATTCTTTTTTATATTTTTTATCGTATTATCCCAAATTAAATTATCCCAAAGAAAATTTGTCCTAATAGTTACATATTATGTATTTTCATTCAGACATGCAAGTAAGCAAACAATTTGGAGTAAAATCACGAAATTTTATTAGACGTTGAAGGCACTTTTAATAATCTGTAGCAACAACATAAAAGCAAATTTCAAAACTTGACATTTGCCAGACGAAGGAACTTAAATATTTGTTTACATAATTTCAGAAAGAATAACAGCTGACAGTACAAAATGTCATTTGATCAGCTGTCAAACAAAAATAGAAATTTTACAACATTTGTTGTAATGGCGGAAGGGTATAGTAAAAGTATAAAAATCTTGTAAGAAGTTATGCATTATATTTTTTCGTTGGATTGTAGAAAATTGTTATACTTTTACTAAACCATTTGTACAGGATCTTGAATACCCCCAATTTATCAGAAAAGTAAATATATCCCATAAAATTCTAGTTCTATTAGAGTTTAAGTTTTGTGATTGAGTGTATGTATATCTTATTGCAAACAATATAAAAACAAACTTAAATTCTTTTAAGAAGTTTCACCTCGAAAATCACTTAAAATGGCTTTCATCGCTCAATTTAAAGGCAACTCTAAATTTCAATCACTTTATTCGCTAACTCGACCGAGTAAAAATAACTGTCACCCAAACCACACATAGGAAATGTATCTACATATTTCAAAATTCGAGCGATCATCGTTTACTAACGCGAGTGGTGACATCTGTCAAATTTATTTCTTATTATTCAGCTAATGATGCCAAATCACAATAGCAACTAACACGTCAAAGGAGAACATGAGAACTCGGCCTTCCACAGAGTTCAACTTGGTGAATTTGACGTTGGGTCTTAGGCTTACACCCGTACAAAATCCAACTGACCCAGGAGCTCAAAGTCCATGACCATAAGCATCTCCATTTGTTCCCTGACAGGGCCTTGGAGCGTTTGGAAGAGAACCCTAAATTTGTCCGAAATAATCTTTTTTCATGACGAAGCGTATTTTGACCTAGACGACAATTGGTTCCAAAAGGACGGTGTTACGTGCAACACAGCCGAAGTCACGATTGACATTCTGCATGAATGATTTGCGGTTAATGCTACGAGTATATCTCGCAGAAGTGATAAGAATTGGCCATCAAGATCATCCGATTAGACTTTTTCTTGTGGTGTTTCCTAAAGTCGCAAGTCTTTGAGAATTACTGAGGTTAATTAAAGGTTAGTTAGAGGTGAACATAACACAGGCCAACGATCAAATTCAGCTGGATCTATGCGGAAGAGTAATTGAAAATTGGACCACTTGGATCCGTGCCACCTATAGGTACATAATGACATACATGGGCGTTTCAAATGAAAATAGAATTCGTTAATACCTCACACACAGCTTATTTTATTCCATTTCAATATCTACCCGCCCTCATTATAAAACCTTACAGAGCTCTATAAAATAACATTTCCAGCAGGATTATTAAAAAGGCAATTAAAACAAATACCTTAGCTTTTTTCCAATAAAAGTATACGTTTGTAAATAAATCAATAGCTGAAGTTGAAGTTTTTAAATCTGCTTCCAGTGTTCTCTTGGAAAAGCAATTGCATGGATTGGAGAATAAGGTGAATCTGGTTGGTTGAACATTAACTGACAAGGATATTAACATCCATTGGGAGAAGGTGTCATTGATTTAAACCTAGATCCAATAGCCAGGAAATGTAGAAATCATTTCTGAGAAGATTAATATACGAAGAGCTATCCATACCCAAGGGATACACAATTGATTTACTTTTGCATCTTGGTGTTTCTTCAAATGTTCACAGTCATGTTTATCCTTTTAGACATTTATACGAATATTCAGATAGACAATTGAACAGAAAAGTATAACATTTTCTAGAATAAAAACAAAATTGTAAAGAAAGGAAAGAACACACACAATAACTGTGTTTTATTTTAAAAGGAGAAATTTGTATTTTTGAAAATATTAAAATTCCCTTTTTTATATGAAAACTGAATACCATTAAATTTAGAAAAAGAACATTTGAGAGAAAAGTTGAAAAGTTCTGTCTGTGGACGATATTATAACAGAAATAACAGAAAGGTCATTTACTGGAAACTGGAAAAGTTTTAAAAGTCATGTCAGTCTATGACATCACCGTTCAAAGGTATGAGTGTTCATCAGTTTGGTAAATATTTGTATAGTATGTCTCATCAGAATATTAACTCTTAATACCTTAGACTAATTATTTTGTGAGTTTTATAAGTATAAAGTTCTAATCCTGGGATTTTTGAATTTGAGAAGAAAAGAGATATTTAAGAGAGGGAAAGACGACCAAAATTATTCCAAGGGTTAACTACGATGCATATTTTTCTAAAGTACGAGTATTGTGATTGGAAGCCTTTTAGAGGAAGATTGTTTCTGGATAGTTATGACTTATGAGAAAGTGATTCTTGAGGCCGATCGAAGTCTTAAAGCCATTAGAATTTATTGTATGAGTTTGAAACCTTGCATGCAGTATCTACATATATCAAAGGTATCCGTTTTTGATTGAAGACTTTAATAAATTTTACAAAATTTAAACAAAAAATTTAAAATATTGTCTTATTTCTTTCAAAGCCATTTACCGGTAATTTAGAAGTGTTCATTCTTGTGTGATAAGTGATTACTAATGAGTTTTTCCATTAGATACAAAAACGGTCGAAAGTTGGAGTATTAAAAACATTCACTTTTTCACACTGATATAATGCTATTGTTCAGGAGAATAGTTGAGAGTTAGACTGACGGAAAACTTTAAGATGGATATGCCAGCCTTGAAGAACATAAAATCAGAATAATTGATGTGATTCTTTCCATCCCTCAGATTTTTCTACATCCATATCTTGATTCTTTGAGTACTTTTGAAACTACATACATATTTATGTATATGAGTGAGAAAGGGGATTAATCCCATGATATCACCTACAGGAGTCATAAAACATTCTTGCAACGTCGAATTAACTTAGCCGCAAGCAAATTGGCTCTCCCTGGCGAGGGTTGTCGATAAAAACAAGGGTTGGAACCAGGGGCTAAATAGAATTTCGTATAATTTGGTTAGGTTTTTGTTTTGGTACGCTATACTTTTATTATGCATTTTAATGTTATTTTTGTTGGTGGGAGAATATTATTTGTAATATTAATGTGGCTGTTTTTCTCGGGTAGGGAAGGCCTTGCAAAATCGTAAGAATACTTTTCTCATCCTGAAGGACTCTCGCAATAGCGCAATTCAGACCTAGCGTTTTCTTTGATTTTCATAAGTTTGACATTTTTAATGGTAATCATACTCGGAACGTTTTGTCATACAATGACATTTGTTTTTCTTACAGCTTGGTCAAACATTTTAATTGAATCGTGCAATGATTTTCTATGCTTTATGACGAAGACTAAACTAATAATAGTGAGCATATCTACTAGCTTTGACTTTTGAAAATGAAGCATCAACTCAAGCCACAGTGTTTCGCTGGTTTTCCGAACAACATTTTGCTACTGGACGGATTTTGAAGAAATTCATTTTGTGCTTAAATGTCAAAAAAATCGAATCATGGTTTATGAACCTGGAACTAAATACATACCAATCAACTATATGGATCTTTCAAGACGAGCCAAATAAAAAAAAATAATGTTCGAGCATAATGCACTTCGAAGCAAATAGTCACCTATTTTTTTCGGAAAAATTTAACATGTCGCCACTGTACTATTAAAAAAACGTAGAATGAACAATTCTGAGTGAGCACACATTTATTTGTTTGGGAGAAGTGTTCACAAAAATAGGCATAACCAATCGCAGGAACACGAATCATTCTACAACCCGATCATGCAAGTCTTATACATCGGTTCAAACAAGTTAATTTTTGATCAATCAGAACACCGAATTGATGGTTCATTCACAGTAAAGTTGTTGATTTGGCACCTTTTTACTCCCACGATTAAGCCTATTAGACATTTTTCGAGGCGTGAAGAAGGGGTTGGGGCATTCAAGATGCATGTCTTGAATGTATCTCAATCAGAGAAGAAAATTCGAAAAAAATTCGAATCTCTGTACTTAACATTACGTCCAGATTTTGGTCTTAACTTAAATTGGTGAGCATTCCTAGAAGCCACCTTTTATCCATTCGACAACATTTTTCAATGCTTAACACAATCGGAGTCAACTATTTGAAGTCCACATTAAACCAGTTTAATTTCCCGAACAAATAACAGCAACTTCATCAAAGACCATATTTCATTCGTTCAAAAAGATTTACCTCACAATTACCTACGAAACTAGAAACTTCAAAGCCGCATAAGAAACATACAAACAGGCAACTGAATTGCAAGACTTAACCTTTTTCACACTTCGAAATGCTTGAAATTTGTTCTCCTTTGAAACACGACTGACTCACAGAAAAACAAAACGCAAAAATACACAGTAGACATGTTTAAATACTTTTGCTGTCTTTATATACAAAACCTCTGCACAATGTGTGTTTATCACAAGAATACTTGTTGACAACACCCCGGGGCAAATTAAGAAAACTGTGCACACATAACAAAAATACAAAAAAAAAATGCCACTCAAAGTGCATACAAATGGAGCCTACTCTGCCGTCGAAAAGACGAATCTCTCAAGCCAATGGAACATTTAAGTGTGTTACCCCTGTGTGCCAACGAACATGTATGTCAATATTGTTTTGTATGAAGAGGTTTCGAAATTATATAATTCAATATTTTTGTTTTTAATTTATACAAAAAAGTCGGGGCCTATCGTGAATAAAATTTCCCTGGGAATTGTTCCCATTTTTCAAAATTGTCATCTCGAATAATGTCGAAAGTTTCCCTTGGAATTAATTGATATCGGGAATTAAGTTTCCTAGTGACTTTGGCTCTCATTTAAAAAGGCCAGTCGCCAGTTTACAATGAACAGTTCAGAAGTATTGTCGTTTCGAATTTTTGAAGATGGGGAGAATTCCGAGGGAAATTTTGTTCACGATAGCCCCCATTAGCTTCGTTTGT
Organism: Chrysotoxum bicinctum; assembly: GCA_911387755.1. Lineage (NCBI taxonomy): Eukaryota > Metazoa > Arthropoda > Insecta > Diptera > Syrphidae > Chrysotoxum > Chrysotoxum bicinctum. The sequence continues at coordinate 267,358,513 of OU426987.1, forward strand.
AATCCCAAATTGTGTGTGTTTATTTTACCGGCAGTTTATGAAGACCGTTTTTCAATAGATTTCCTAGGTGTTTCTTAGAATGACGTTTCCATTCGGGCAACGTATAAAATCAGATTTGTTTTATAATTTAAACTGCCTAAGCGAAATGTGTATAGTACTCGTAACAGGGAGGTGCTGTGTACGATCAGAATTGTTGTGCCGTATGTCTTAAGGGCAATCACAGATATTCATAATGCTAGCTGCTGATTTTATTTTATATATACAGGGTGTCCCACAGTCACCGCCCCAAATGAAAACCATGGATTCCTGAGGTAATTTTAAGTCGAAAAACTTAAGTGGTCATTTTCTCGTTTTCGTCCCGTTTTCGAGTTATAACGGTTTTTATTATTTTTCCCTTAACTGGCTTTATCTTTGCCAAACTGCGTCCGATTCGTAAGATTTTTTTTATAACCAATCAAGAATTTATTACAGGTATATATGAGTCAACGCAAAATTTGCAATAGATCTACTGTATTAACTTTTCCGCAAAACATAAATGGATGCCACAAAATCCAATCTACGGGTACTGTGTATTTTTCTCAGAATTCCTACTCTCAAACTGCTACAATAAAATCATTCACAAGATAATCCGCTGTACAATTATTACTTTAAACACAGCTAATTTGTGACCCAATTAGCGCGGAAGTGGTCAGGTTTGATATTATAAAATCGCTTGGATTTCATTATATATGACGAGGGATTCATGAGTTCATTTCTAACTAAAGTTCGCTAGCTCGCGGTCGTAAGATCGAGGAGAACTCGTCACAGAAGTCGTAGTCCTGTTTAAAAAAGAGATCAAGTCTTAGATTCGTCGAGGAATAACTTTCTAATTGGCCAGTGTCCAGTTTATCTTGTAACTACCTTTTATTGTTTTAAGACGTTAAAAATATTCTTTATGAAATCTGGTAATCTGAATTTTCGCTTAATTTCGAGATGTTCAAGGAAGAAATAAAATGCACGACTGGGTCGCACGAACTTGCTCCTATGTAATAGACTAGAAATTTTAAAAACGGATGTTATTAAAGAAAACTGTTCATAAGGATAAAATGATTTTTTTAAATTCTTTTAGTAGTAAGAGATAAAAGCAGAATGCTATGCAAATATGAATTTATGCAGGAACAAAAATTATAAGTCGTTGTAGTGGTTCCTTAAAAAAATAAACTTTTATGTACAAAATTTCTAAAACATTTTTAAGAAAAAATTTTGGTGCGCCAACCTTAAGTTTTTATAATTGTACGAATAAAAGTCTAATTTCCAAAAAATACTAAGCCGTTCTTGAGATATCGAATTTTTCAAAAAAAAAAAATTACTTTTTTTTTTAAAAATTGAAAAAAATTTGTTTCTTAAGTTTTTAAATGCAATGTTTTTTTAACTTATTAGGAGCTTCTTTATAAAAACTTTCGTTAAAATCCGTTAGGCCGATAATGAGTAATTCAAAATTCGAAAAAAACGTTCTATGGTAGGTACAGTCAGTAATATCTAGATTTCAATTTTTTTTTGTATTAAATTATAGATCGTAAAGAATAAATCCAAAAAATAAAAAATTGAAAATTTGAATATGTAATAATATTCAAACTTTGGAGAAGCTTTGGCATAAAATGATTTAAATCGGCTGTACCGTTTTCGAGAAAATCAAAAACAAAAAAAATGGACCCAGGGGGGCTACCAAAAATAACAATTTTTTGTAAAATTTCATTAGCTAGTTTTAACCAAATGAAATTTTTCAAATTTTTTTAAAAAAATCTGTGGGACAGTTTTTGAGAAAAAAAAATATTTATAAAATTTCGAAAAAAAATCGTATGACAGGTACCGTTATTTTTGGTCTTAAAAAAACAGAAAAAAACGTCCGGGGGGAAAAAATTAAAACCCATATCTACCAAGTTTGAAGAAAATCGGCCGAGCCGCTTAGGTTCTAGTCGAACCGACAGACAGACAGACAGACAGATAGACAGACAGAATTGCGAGACCCACTTTTTTGATCTTCGCTAACATCGTAATATCAACTTTGATCAAAATCTCGAGTTCGATTTTTTTACGAAGGCATAACTTGTCTTATAGTACCTATAAGTCGCAAGTAAAAAGAAAATAGTGCTCAATAGATTTAAAGTGGTATTTTATTTTCTTTATTTTCTAAGTGGACTGTAGATCTATAGATCGCTGGTTCAAATCCGGCTCGAAGGACCAAATGTTCGGAAAGCTCAGAGTGCTCTAGGAAAAAAAGATAACGCTCATAAAGATTTAAAGTTATAATATTTTATTTTCCATGTGAAAAGTGGACTGTATAAGTGTATAGGTATATATCAGGCACGAGGCGTGATTTTTTCGATACCGGAAGCACTGAACATAAAACCAAAAATGAATGACCTTTGAGATCCAACCTTTTAAATTCCACTTTATGGTAATACACATAAAATAATATACATAAATAATAAATTACATTAAAGTCTTATTAAAAAAAAAAGCTTGATGCCTTGCGCCAAGATTTATCCTTTTTCTTTTAAGGCAAAATTATCTAAGTACGATTTGATAAGAACTAAGCTACGAGTAGATAACCTTTCTTGTCCACATTTATTTCTAAAAAAATATTTAATTCTAATAAAACATGAATATGATCTCTCTACAGATGCCATTATTAAGGGATATTAAAAATCTTAAGATTCCTTGAAGTTTTTTTTGATTTAAAATTCTCATAATTAAAAATAACCTTTAGTTATATTTCTGCTGGGATGTCAAGAAACCTCAGATATGAATATAAGAAATATGTACTATTTTTGACCACTTTTTTTATAATAACAAAAAAAAAAACAGAAAACAGGTGGATTGTATTTATCGCACGAAAATAATTAAAAAACTACCACCTTTTAAATTCATATTTTTCTGATAGTTATGAATGAATTGCACCTAAATTTGCACACACATTATGTTAAAATAAAACTCTTCTACCTCTTTTGTCCACGAAATTAAACTCATAATCAGTTTGAGACAATAAGCAACTCAATAGATACATTTTTGTTTTTCTATCTCTCTTGTAGGAAATTCTCGCAATGCATTCACTCAACTCATTCTTCACACATTGGGCAAAAGGCAAGAAACGAGACAAAATTATTTTGACTTTGGGTTGAGATCTAAGTTATGTATGCGAAATAATGGAATGCCCGCTGTTGTGCATTCTACATACTCGTATATTGTTTGATAATCATTTTTGTTTGAGCATTTTGTGAATATTGGTGAGTTATGTTGTAGCGTTGTAGGTATATTTTCAGTTGACTTGGAGTGGAAGGGTATTTTGAAATTGAGTTATGGAGGCGATAATAAGGAATGCGTAGCTGTTAAGCATTTTAGCAAGAACTTTCATGAGATTGAGCATTTTAAATAATGGAGTGATATTGAGCATTCTCAGTTGGTTTGCAGTGTGGCATTTTAAGTTGTAATAACCAGAGAGATCTTGATTTCCTTTAGTAATTTTAGTAAAAGATGATAATGTTGTCATAATGATGTTGGAATGTAATTTACAGAGTAAATGAAGATTCATTAATAGATACAAATAATATAATAAAAATATTAATACAATTTGGAATTTTGAATTTAATTCCTTGCTAGGTACGATTTTTTCAAATGGTTTAACGGAAGCACTCATTCCACTCAATATATGGACGCTTCGTCCCTGGTATATATATATATATATATATATATAGTTCGATGTGCTCTCCACAAATGCTGAGAATCAGCATCGAGCACTCGGCCACAGCGGTCGATTTTACAAGAAGGCAGGAAGCACAAGAAATATGACATAGTTGTAATCCAAAGCAATCTTGTTATCTTCGACAAAATTTAAAATAGTTGTTATGAAACTATGATTTTAACGTTTAGATGGTAGGATTTTCTATGCTCTCAGATGGATACTAAGCTGTTTTTGAATTACGCTCTCAAAAACCTTAGAAAAACATTAATACAAAGAGCCTGAATTTATTTCCACTTCCCCGCTTCTGGATGGGTAAAACACAATTAGAATGTTATTCAATTTGTGTGGGAAAAAAAAATTTGAGTTTTCAAAACCTAAAAAAATATTTGTACAATTTTATATACAATATTACACTTAATTGATCGAAATGGGAAAAGCCGTTGATATGAAAATCAGATATTAAACAAACGGTTATGTGGCAGTTGCCTTTAAAAACATTTTTAGTTAAAATTTTGTGCCAAAAATGTGGAATGGTCTCCAATAGAATGCATAATTTATCGAAATTGCAAGAACCGTTTTCGAGATAAATAAGCTTTCTCACAAGGGCTATAATGCAGTTGTAGCTAAAAAAATATTTCAATTTCTCCTCTAGGAAATCACCGAAAACTTAAAGTGCTTAGGCTTTACCTCGTGGTACAAACATGCAGACAGAAATGCGGGACCCGCTTTTTCGTGTTCTGTATCATCGTTATGTCAAAACAGAAGATAATTTCTTTTTTTTTTTGTTATTTTCAGCACTAAATTATGACTATCCTTAAAATGTTTGAGAACAGTGCGATCCTTTTAGAAAAGTAGGAGAGGATTTAAAAGGAGATATCGATGCGCATTGGTTTTGAATGTCTGAATATTATAATGGGAGGGAAATAAAGAGTCGGATAAAGCATTCCATATTCGTGTAGTGTGGCTAAAGAAAGAATCACCGAATTTAACTGTACGTCAGAAATTGGGCTCAAGGGTAAACTGATGGGGATTCCTTGAAGCGCGAGTATTACGGTTAAATTATTTAAGCGGATGAACGCAGCCGGCTATTTCACTCGAACAGTGTTAACAATTAAAACTCTGACCACAGGCAGTAATATTCAGACACCTAGTCTGAATCTAAACAAATTTTTTTAGGAACATATAATTTACAGTCGATGAAAATTGACCAATATTTCAGTCTGGCTGTCGTAGCTGGGCAAAGCGTATTTTGGAGTTGTGATAATTTGAAGTTTCAATTGAAATAAATTCAGTCATTCCAATTTTATAAGATACAATTTTCTCATCTTCCTTGAATAATTTATATAAATTTGAATTAGGGGGGATAAAAGGCAAGATATGAATTCGTCAAAATAATTTTGTTAAATAAATTGAATTTGCAATATAGCTTCAAATCCAAAATTATGATATTTATTAAATTCCTTAACCCCCAGTTTCAAAGTGGGAGTTTAAACCCCATTTTTGGTTTAAACTTTAGTTCAACAACAAATTTGGTTTCACAGTTTCATTTAATCCTTAAACAGAGTTCATTCTGTAGTTTAAGTTAAACGATACTATTCTGCCGTTTAAACCTCAGATCAACAATCCCTTCGAACATTTGAAAATAAAATTTATTTTCATATTTTAATTTGTTTTCCTGTCACAGGTCACAACTGAAACAAAGCAAACTTTCCTTGATTGTTTTTTCTTTGATACAGATAGAAAGAGAAAATAATCTACTTAAACTACGTTTAATGAACTGAGGTTCAGATAAGACTGTGAAACCGGACGAGTTGAACTTCAAATTTAAACTCCAGTTCAGGTTCAGCAGAACTTAAGTTTAAACTCTCACTGTGAAACTGGGGGTTAATGTCATATTTGTGCTGTTAAACTAAACTTAAAATTATAAGAATTGCCAGAAAATACTTTATTGTGTTTTTAAAGGTTTTTCGAAGAGATTCTCTTGGAAAGGATTTAACTTCTCTCTCGTTTTTTCTCCTCACCCGCATTTTTTTTTTTTTTTTTTTTTTTAGGTTGAAAAGTGGATTGTTTTAAAATGAACACTCACCTTCTTTTCCATTCCAACCATCATATTAGGTGAATAGCCTGGAGCCCAGTTGTTGTTACAAGTATAGGTGTGTACACATAATGTATGTGCTTTAATGTGTATGTAAATAGAACAATTGAAAGTATAATGTTTGTATACTTAAACCTTTTCGGTTTGATTTCATACTTTCCTTCGTTGTTGGTTGGTTTGTTACACAATGTATTTTTAATTAATGTTTTATATTTTTTCTTGACCTTTAAACTTTTTTTTAATTCTTATTTCGTTCTTTTTTTTTATTTTGAAAGGATAGCAATAAAAGGTCATTTTAAAACCACATAAGCAGCAACGTTTCTCATTAACTATGTTTTTTTTCTGTTTTTTGTTCTATTGTATAACTTAGTTTGATTTTTAAAGGTTGGTTATCTGTTAAACTGATGGAAGTTGAAAGCAGAAAAAAGTGCTATGATGAGTTTTTAATATTGGGAGGGTCAAAATAAAAAAGAATGAAGAACTTTGTTTTGTTTTTAAGGTTGATGTACTTTCTTATTTTTAACATAAGGTTGATGTAAAGTTTGGCAGTGGTTCTTTCTATAGGCATTTGTGAACATACCGCAAGAGCATTACATTCCATAAAGAGTTTAAAAATAGAGATAAAAAGTTAGAACTTACGAAATAATTGGATAGAAATCTATTCATTTTTTAAATACTAACTAAACTAAAATTATTGAAAATCTTCTTATCAAAGTCCGATGCAAGTATTACATTTAGGTTGAAATATTTTACGCTTCTTAGTTGATAAGTATATCGTATTTGATCGAAATTGTTCGTGTAAAATCTGCATGCAAAATAACTTTATTCTCTTTAGAATTTAGTTTACAACTTTTGTTTCGAAATGATACGAAAAATCTGTTGGGTTCCTGGTCACATTGGTGTTCCATTTAATTAAAGAGGCTATAAGCTGGCAAGAACACGATCAACCCTTGATCTTAATCAGAAAGACACAACAGTTCAGAACCCACCTTGTAATCTTAAACAGGTAATCGAGAGTAAAGCTTTAACACACAAGAGACCGACGTTATCATCCAACTGAGTAAAAAGTCTCTTTCTCTTCTCGTGAGCATCACCAATTTCTACTCCTTTGGTGAACACGACAGTCAGTGAGTTGATGAAGCTATCTCTTCCAAAGATTGGTAACATCGTCTTGAGAAAAGAAACGGCCCCTTCGATTCAATCAGCAATACTAACCAAACAAATATATACACAAAACACTGACTTATCAAACACTGACCTTTGATCACCCTCGTAATCTAGTAGGCGTTGCATGGAGCCACATGCTCCTTCAGGCCTGGTGGAGGGATGATTTCTGAAGTGGAGGTAAAGGAAATAATTACACCGTCTACCTCTCCTTAACCAGGTGATTATTTGACGAAAGATATTTCATCAATGACTTAGAAGTACCCCCAGACATTTCAGGCTATATCTTGCTGAAACCCTTAACGGATCTACATTAGCCTGAGTGTGACGGTAACAAGATCAACTGTCAGCCCATTAACCTAACCTATCCTAACTTGATTCTAAATTTTTAAGATACCTCAGCAAACAATGTTTTATTATGCATCTATAGCTACTTTACTTTCCGAAAAATTTAATTCTGAGAAATATTGGATATTTGTTATGCTAGACACAACACGAGACAACCGTTGCAGGAGCGTGTTGCAGCAACGTGTTTCGTTTGTTCACTACACACGTGGCAAATGTTACTGCAACCACAGTATACTCATACTGTTGAAGCAACCGAACGAAAATATCGAAATTATTTGATACTTCCGGCAACGGTTGTAGCAACATAAAATCGAGAGCGTATCGGAATCCCGCTTTTTGAAATGCGCTTTTCAAAAATCCCGAAAAAAAGTTTTAAAATCCCGTCTGCTAAAATACTGCTTTTTTAAAATCCCGTCTTCTAAAATCCCGCTTGTTTAAAATCCCGCTATCATAATCCCGCTTTTTGAAATCCCGCCAAATCCCGTTTTTTAGAATACGTAGCTAAAACGTATTGATTTTATGTTGGTTATTTTCCAGATTCTTTAAATGCTATAGAAACTTTGCATACACCCAACCTCGCACCTACTCCAAATACTATAGTATGCCCAAGCAGGGGGTTGCAGGGGAGCAGCATGCCCCCCTTACATACCTCACGTCTTACACGTCGTAATAAGAAAAGGGGTTATGTATAAAAAACGGGATTATAAGAGACGGGATTTTAAAAAGCGGGATTATAAAAAGCGGGATTTTAAAAAAGCGGGATTATAAGAAACAGGATTTTAAAAAATGGGATTATAAAAACGGGATTTTAAAAAATGGGATTATAAAAAGCGGGAGATCGTACCTAACCCCATAAAATCAATAGGCAACACACGAAGCAAAGTTGCTTCAACATAGCTGTGTTGCTGTAACGGTTGCGTTTATCTAGCATTAAGATTAACAAAGAGAAAAACATATTATGTTTGTCGCTTTCAAATATTAGTAAAATACGTAAGAATGTTATAAATAAATGAATACATTCAGATATAACAGAGGCTAGTCAATTACAACTCTCAATCATTCCTGTATGATTGGTGCCAGGATTGGAGAGGACCTACAATTTTTTTAAATAAGAAGCAACTTTGATGACAAGAGATACTCTCGGAGGCATTGTCATTTTCTTGTAAGAGTATCCTGAAAAAATTATAAAAATCAATACAATTGCCTCCCTGATGTTAAGAAATAATAATCAGTTATTCTTCAATTATTATCGGCTTTATGTACCTTTAACTAACATTTTAAGCAGATCGCTGAATGTTTACGAGTAAAATGGCGTCAAATTAGATGGGAGAGTTTCGTATCAAGATCTATTCTTCTTTGGATAATAAATAACCTTTCAAACCGCTTAATTCAATTTGAATTAATTAAATATTGTTGTACCCTAGGGCTCCGTATTGTGTCCGACTCTCTTTCTTATAGTACAGATAAAAGATCTTTTGTATGAAACTTCTAATCCATTACTTGTTTTGCTGAAGACAATAATCTTAGCTGCTCATATTCCTTCCCAAATTCACGTCCTTGTCCTTCAATATTAACTTAGAACACCAATTCTCACCTCGATAGCATCGTCAAATGGGGAACCATAAGCCGCGTAGAATTTATTGCTTCAAAAACTTAAAGCTGTCTAATATATACGGCTCCAGTACAATTTCCATTCTTAGGAGGGTGCCCCAATAACCCACTTGGGTCTCTTGTATATAATCCAAAACAGAGCTTTGAAAATGATAGTTGGTAGAAGTATAATAGAAATATTTTCATATCTTAGGCACCACCGCCGTAATTCTTCACTATTTTACCGTTATTTTTTTAAACCATGTTCTAGCAAAAAAGCCAGTTACATTCCTTCCCATAAAAATTCAACAGTATACCCGCGCTTTAAGAAATTCGCATCAATTTAAACTTGAGCCAAACTTCAGACGTTCTGTTAAATTCAGAGATTCAGTTTCGTCATGAAATACCGGAAAAACACCTTCTTCTGTGATTTTGAAATTACCCCTTCAGAAGAAGAAGTGGCCAAAAGTTAAGTAAGTGGTCCCAATAGCTTAGTAGGTTTTTGTCATTTGAGAATGAGATATTTAGGCAACCCAAAATAGCAGATTTTCATTTGCATTGGGTGAGAGGTAGGACTTAACACCTATTGCCAGGATGCACAACATTTCTCAATATCTTACCGTTAAAACACCGTCTGGAGTATATTCTCAAGGGAAGAAATTCCAAATTCCTTATACAAACTTATTACTTAATTTTAGCGTAGCTTCAAAATGAGGAACATTTATTAGACATCGTCCAATTCTTGATTACCTAACGGGTGATTTTTTAAGAGCTTGAGAACTTTTTAAAAAAAAAAACGCATAAAATTTGCAAAATCTCATCGATTCTTTATTTGAAACGTTAGATTGGTCCATGACATTTACTTTTTGAAGATAATTTTATTTAAATGTTGACCGCGGCTGCGTCTTAGGTGGTCCATTCGGAAAGTCCAATTTTGGGTAACTTTTTCGAGCATTTCGGCCGGAATAGCCCGAATTTCTTCGGAAATGTTGTCTTCCAAAGCTGGAATAGTTGCTGGCTTATTTGTGTAGACTTTAGACTTGACGTAGCCCCACAAAAAATAGTCTAAAGGCGTCAAATCGCATGATCTTGGTGGCCAATTTACCGGTCCATTCCTTGAGATGAATTGTTCTCCGAAGTTTTCCCTCAAAATGGCCATAGAATCGCGAGCTGTGTGGCATGTAGCGCCATCTTGTTGAAACCACATGTCAACCAAGTTCAGTTCTTCCATTTTTGGCAACAAAAAGTTTGTTAGCATTGAACGATAGCGATCGCCATTCACCGTAACGTTGCGTCCAACAGCATCTTTGAAAAAATACGGTCCAATGATTCCACCAGCGTACAAACCACACCAAACAGTGCATTTTTCGGGATGCATGGGCAGTTCTTGAACGGCTCTTCACTCCAAATGCGGCAATTTTGCTTATTTACGTAGCCATTCAACCAGAAATGAGCCTCATCGCTGAACAAAATTTGTCGATAAAAAAGCGGATTTTCTGCCAACTTTTCTAGGGCCCATTCACTGAAAATTCGACGTTGTGGCAGATCGTTCGGCTTCAGTTCTTGCACGAGCTGTATTTTATACGGTTTTACACCAAGATCTTTGCGTAAAAACTTCCATGTGGTCGAATAACACAAACCCAATTGCTGCGAACGGCGACGAATCGACATTTCACGGTCTTCAGCAACACTCTCAGAAACAGACGCAATATTCTCTTCTGTACGCACTGTACGCATTCGTGTGGTTGGTTTAATGTCCAATAAAGTAAACTGAGTGCGAAACTTGGTCACAATCGCATTAATTGTTTGCTCACTTGGTCGATTATGTAGACCATAAATCGGACGTAAAGCGCGAAACACATTTCGAACCGAACACTGATTTTGGTAATAAAATTCAATGATTTGCAAGCGTTGCTCGTTAGTAAGTCTATTCATGATGAAATGTCAAAGCATACTGAGCATCTTTCTCTTTGACACCATGTCTGAAATCCCGCGTGATCTGTCAAATACTAATGCATGAAAATCCTAACCTCAAAAAAATCACCCGTTACTTGTTCTCACGAAATGTCATGGATGAATAATATTACAGATAACTAACTGATGGACATATACAGTTATTGCAACTTGTGAAAAATCATCACTTCTTCGTCGCAATTATTAATTCTCTTCCTCAAAAAGTAAATCAGTTGATCGAAATCTTAATGGCTTATAGTTTCCGTGTGTGTGTTTTCTATCTATATTTGCTTACATACATATGTCTGCCAAACTTCCCAAGCCTTCAAAACTACAATTTTATTTTTTAAATATAAACTTTGACAGACTTCGTATACATTACTAGTTTGGGAAAGTAAACGAACAACTCTGTCTGCCATTTATGTACATATTCTTTAATAATTCTCTTTTGCATCGAAATTTTCCTAGATAAAGATTTGATTTTTTATCTTTTTTTTTAAATTAACAACATTTTGCTTACAAAGACATTTTTTTTTTACTTTCAGGGTCAGTGTACGGCTGGCTCGCTACCTGTGGCATGGGTAGATGAAGGTCCTGGTCCGCCAACGTGTCCAATGTCTTGCGAACAATTAAATTTAGAAAATAAAAATTATTATAATAGTAATACTAATACTAACTCTTATAATATTAATAATAATTATAACAAATTACATAATTATGATAATAATTATTTAATAAATTTGAATAATAACAATAATTTTAATCCAGTTCATAATATTATGTCGAAAGTGCGAAGAGAAATTGGTGAAACATCAGCGGCAGCGAGGCCTGTGAAGATAGCAACGATATTACCAAATAATGGTGCAGCTTCCGCCAAAAGGACACCTTCTTCACAAATAACGACGATAAAACCGCCTGGAGTAGTAGAACGAACAACTACTACCGTATCAACAGCCTCAATAAATGCAAACAAAATGGTAGCTGACAAAACTGTGGAAACAAAATACAAACACCATCAGCATCAACATCAGCATAGAGATCAGCATAATGATCAGGATCAGGATCATGATATGCAAAATGATGCACACGCAAACGCACAGTCCTCGGTGACGTCGACGCAAGATCATCATTATAACTATAATAATTTAGATAATTATAATAATATTGTTAAAAATAATTTAAATAATAGAAAAAATGTTAATAATTATAATTATAATAATAATAATAATATTAATAATGTAAACGATAACAGCAACCAATACAACCAAAACCAACAACAACAACAGTGCCTTGATTATTTGGGCGATAATGATGACTCTAGTCCTACACAATTATGTAAAAATTCTCGAAGTGATTTAGATAAAAAACTACACCATCTACGTTTGAAGCATTGTTGTGAGCGTACCGTCTTAAGTGCCCTGCATACGATCGCCCTAAATGTAACACTGGGCGGTGGCCCCCAATGTGTTCGAATTTTAACCGATATTTTGGATTTGGACTCATTGGCCACTCGTATCACGTGCGAGCTAGCAGAAATTTTATTTCGCTACGATTGTCGGCAGATATATTCGCTGATACATCAATGCAAGGACTGTAAGGTGAGTCCTTGTTTTTTTCATCAAAATAATACTTAATTGTGATTATATTTTTATTTAGATTTAATTTTATGATATGGATAAAATTATATTATAGACCGCTCGATTATATTTCTCCCATTTATTACAAATTATTCAAATCATCCTGTTAACACCTTTCGTACATTAATTAGGTGTATTTATCGATTACCGTTTTGTATAAATTTGATTAGGAATCCGTTTTTAATTTAAATTAAACAAGCCTTAATTGATAATGGTAAATGGTAGATTGATGAATAGGTAATTCATGTGACTTCACAGCGTGTAGGATAGGAAAAATCTAATAGGTAGGTATAACTCAATAAAATTGAAAATTAAAAAAATGTTTAATTAAGTTTTTGTTTTCCCTTCAAAACTCTCACCAGTTATAAATTTGCAACAAATCTAATAAATATGACTTAAGCATTTCCTTTTATAACTGCAGCTAGATTAATTAATTGAAAATAAATGCTAAAAATTTTTGGTATCCGATAATCTGTATCAATATTCAATACTTGTATCGTCTTCAATTTATTTTTAAAACTGAAATGTCATGAATTACTAACCTAAGCTCTTTATATTTTTGATTTTCTATTAACTTATTAACTAAGAAATCAAACCCTTACAAAATGGTAAACTAGTCGTAAATAAAGAATAAATCTCCTTAAAATGTAATCTTTCTGAAGAAGAGCAAATTTATAAAGGTTAAAACGTACATACGTACATACATTGGGGTGTTCCACTATTTTTACTTGCACTTATAGGTACTGTTTATAGAAGGTTATGCATTCGTAAAAATAAATCAAACTCGAGATTTTGATCAATATTGACATGATAGCGAAGACCAGAAAAGTGGGTCTCGCAATTCTATCTGTCTATCTATTCGACTACAGCTAAGCGGCTCCGCCGATTTTCTTCAAACTTGGTAAATATGGGTCCTAATTTTTTCGGTACCAGCCCAGCCATACGATTTTTTTTTCGAAATTTTATAAATATTTTTTTTTTGCTCAAAAACTGTCCTCCAGATTTGAAAAAAATCAAACAATTTCAATTAGTTAAACCTAGGTAATGGTTGAAAAAAATTCCAAAAAAATATTAGTTTTGGTGCCCCCCTTGGAACCATTTTTTTTTGTTTTTGATTTTCTGAAAAACGGTACGACCGATTTTTATCGTTTTTTTACGAAGGCTCCCCCAGCATATCCAATATTATTGTGTATTCAAATTTTCAAAAAATAATTTTTTGGATTTTTAAAAAACATTTCAATTTTTTTTTTTTTTTGAAAAATCAATATTTCGAAAACACCTTGCTCGATTTTTTTTAAACTTGATAAATAAAAGTTCTCCAATATAATCTACAAGACATGAGAAAAATATATTTTACCTAAAAATAAAGGTACCCTCCATACAAAAGTTAAAAAATGGTTTTCGAAAATCGTATTTTTCTCGAAAACGGTTTCGAGAATTTTGCAAAAAAATTTTTTTTTTCACATTAATTTTTACGGTCTATAATTTAATAAAAAAAAAAATTCAATTTTTTTTTTTGAAAATTCGATATCTCAAGAACGGATCAATATTTTTTTTTAAATTTAATTTTTATTCGTACATTAATAAACACTTTAAATTGGACTACTGAAATTTTTTCTTAAAAATGTTTTAAAAATGTTGTATATAAAAGCTTATTTTTTTAAGAAACCACTACAACGAACTATAATTTTATGCTTGCATAAACTAATTTTCGCTTTAAACATATGACATCCTGTACATAGCTCCAACTGCTAAAGGAGTTATTTTACATCGTTATTTAAAAAATTAATTTCTAATAACATTCATTTTTGAAATTCTTAATCGTTTACATAGAAGCAAGTTCGTGCGACCCAGTCGTGCATTTTATTTTTTATGAGTTCTCTTGGAATTAAGTTCCGTTGGTATGAAGAACATTTTCCAATTTTCGTCAAATTCTTAAAATAATATTCAGGCGTTCACATTGTTATTAGGGCTTCCATAGGGAAGTCAAATAGGTCCACTTCTTTTTCTTTATCATTTTAAATTATATTTCAATACAACTTAATTTTAGATTGTGGCTTGCCTCAATGGAACATCGCATTTGTTGCATTTGTTTGAATATCACAGTGCTTCTAAATCATTTTCCATGAAAAGTTTTGACCACAAATTTTATAATGATAATCTCTTGAGAGAAGAAGCAGTCAAAGAGCTTGGAGTTATTTTTGAAATAAGACTCGAGTTTAAAGACGACATTGATTTTTTTGTCGCAAAAGGTAGTTCGATGCTTGATTTTTAAAAACGTAGTTCTACAGAATTTAAAGATGCATCTACTCTTAAGGCTTCAATGTCCTCAATGATCACCTTTTTGAAATACTGCAGTCTAATTTGGTATCCTTTTTATGAAAATAGTACTTTCAGAATTGAAAGATTTCAGAAAAAATTACACGTTTTGCCCTAAGGAAATTCAAATGGACTGATGAGTTGCCAGAATATCCTTCCAGATCCACTCTTATTGGTTTAGAAGCACAATAAATGTCATAGAAATACTTAGATTATTTTATCTTTAAGAGAAGTTTTTGCTTACCGAATAAATTCCACCGAAGGTTTTTCTTATTCTTTTGAATGTTAACAAAACATTTTTGAAGGTCTGCAAAAAAATACTGAAAAACAAAGTTTTAAATTTTTGAATCTATTAAAAATATATTTTAATTACATATATTTTCAAAACTGTTTTTACTTACTTACTTACTTAGGTCTTCGGACCTGTTACGTCCGTGTGGTTTCCCTTGCGGGGCATAGGGCCTCCACTACTCCTACGCGCCATCGTGTACGGTTTCTGGAGATGTACCTCAGCTCTCTCCAACTCTTCCCCAGTTGTGCTGATTCCTCTTCGACCGTTCTTAGCCAAGTACTTCTGGGTCGGCCCACTCCTCTGCCTCGCTGCGTGAGAGGGTTCCATTGCATTGCTTGCACTTGTGACCTTTTCGAAGCGTATGTCCGATCCACTGCCACTTACGTTTTCGTATTATAGAGTCAATGGGTTCCTGACCTGTCCTCACATGAAGTTCATCATTGGAGATACGGTTAGGCCAGAAAATCCGCAAGATGTTTCGCAGACATCTATTCACAAACGTTTGCAGCTTTCTGTGACAGTGGGTGTTTTTTCCCCAAGTGCTGCATCCATAAAGAAGCACGGATTCAACATTGGAGCGGAACAGTCGTAGCTTTGTCTTTATTTATTTATTCCGAACGCGGCCTTTGCTTTCCCGATTCGGCTGGTTATATCTAGTTCGGTTCCGCCATCATCAGTAGAGACAATACTCCCAAGGTATTGAAAACTCTCTATAAGTTCCCAGGCTGATCCTTTTAGTTTTTGCCGTATTGATCTTAAGCCCGACGATTTCGGCTTCTCTCTCCACCCTTGTTGTCATTTGATGAAGATCCATGATCCTATGAGAGAGTAAGTGCACGTCATCCGGGTAGTCCAGATGTTTAAGGTGTGATAGCAGACTCCACTGAATTCCTCCATTTAAAGTCGACAAAGCTGCATGCAGCACATCACTTATTACCAACAGGAACAGTATTGGTGACAGTATACAACCTTGTCTAACACCACTTTCGATTTCAAACTTCTCTGACAACCTTCCTTTATCCAGAACGTGACATTTGGATCCTTCATATCTAGCCTTGATAATAGCGATCAATTTATCCGGCATGCCCCTCCTGCGCAAGGCAAGCCAAACAAATTCTCTATTGACACTGTCAAACGCCTTTTCGAAATCGATGAACAACAGGTGAAGTGGTGATCGATATTCAACGCACTGTTTGATGATGATCCGCAAGGTGTTGAGTGTTGATGGGATCCACACAGGAAGATCCAGTGATCCTGCTTGTTCGGTATCAAGCGTGTCTTCTAGGTGGTCTTTTATTCGACCCAGGACGATTCTTGCTATAACCTTCGCTACAGCAGGCAGCACGCAGATTCCTCTCCAGTTTTCGCACTGTTTTTGGTGTCAAAAAATTAGGAAAACCAAGTGTCGTTTTTTTTTTAATAAAATAAAAAATAGTATTATGTAGTTTAAAAATTTAAAGTTAATATTTATGACACGCATGACAAAACAACTCCCAGAATCCCCACTCAATATTAGGTATTATTTTTCAGTCATTCCTCACATAGTATACAAAAAATGCTTATTCTTTTAGTTTGAGTTTTATCATATAATAAAACGGCAAACATGTTTTTTGTGGTACACTTTTCTCCAAAAGTATTTAACCGATTTCGATAAATTTTATATGGTTGGAAAGCCACATTTACGGAGATGTGCAGAATATACTTGAGACACGCATTTACACACTGTGGGTCATTTTTGTTTTTGCACTGTCGAACACTTTGCATATTACATAAAACTAGCCGACCCAGTTCTCGAGTGCCAATTTATTTATTTAATTCATTATCATTCAATAAAAGACAGAGAATTCATGATTTGTTTTAAATTGTTGAATGCAATGAGAAGTACCTACTAAGAACTCACTCCTGGAGTCCAAAGGAAAACTGTTAATGGTAAGAAAACTTTCAAACCTATATGTACACATTTTTGACACATTAACAATTTTCGTTTCGATTCTTTCATGTCATTGTCCTTTAGCTGTTGTTATGGCCATAATATTGGACTCGAACCCACGTCGTTGCAGTGAAGTCAACCTGTGAATTTTGTGTTACATACCTACATGTGAATTTTTTTTTAAATTTCACTCTCATCATTTTTTCATGAAAGAATCGAAACGAAAATTGTTAATGTGTCAAAAATGTGTACATAGGTATAGATTTGAAAGTTTGTTTACCATTAACAGTTTTCCTTTGGACTCCAGGAGTGAGTTCTTAGTAGGTACTTCTCATTGCATTCAACAATTTAAAACAAATCATGAATTCTCTGTCTTTTATTGAATGATAATGAATTAAATAAATAAATTGGCACTCGAATTTCGAGAGCTGGGTCGACTAGTCTTAATTAGACCAGGAAGAAATATTTTTTTAGAACTAAATTTCGATTTTTAAATTTTTTTTTGCTACTCGACGATTTGTACTTCTGCAATATTTTGATTTCTTGGGGTCATAATTCTGTATGTGTATTCGGTTCCGAAATTCTGTATTTCAAAAGAGAATAGGATTGGGTTATTCTAATTTTACCCAATCTCTAAAAAAACAAATTCTGAAACAACATTTATCAGAGCAAAAAAACCCAATTATAGTTCAGAAAAACGCACTAATTGTCTTGTCCTTAAAGACACAAACATTTAATTTCAACCCTTTGATATTTTTCCCATAGTCCCTTAAGGAATCTCGCATCGAGAGAAGTATCTATACATTTGCAAATATACGATAGGTATGTATGTACGTCTAAACCTATAAGAAAAAAAAACACCAAGAGTGGCTGATATACATACTCGCGCATGTATACCAACAATGTATGTATAGGTTAAATTCTTTTATATAAATATAATCAGTTGTGCGTTAGTATTGACGTGCCTGTTCAAATTAACAAGAATTAGGGCGAATCAATATCTTCCTTTGCAAGCTTTTCAAATTGCCAGCGGTGTTTATTATACGTACATACCTATATTTATATATATTTTTTCTAAATTTTATTTGCTCTCTGAAATACGAGTATCTACGGTCTATTATCTGCTTTAAGTTTTGCTTTCATTATTACTTTTCTTTGTTGTAACCACATGAACACGCACACATACACATAAAAACACATGCATGCAATAATGCACGTGATTTGTGCAAGGGCTTAGCCCTGAATGAATGCACAATGATGGAGGAATTAAGGACACAATGTTGACTCGAAGTTTAATATTACAAAACTGTTATATGAAATTGCGATAGGGAATCAATACTATCTGATGCCAAAACATAGGAAGAAGCTGTAGTTTTTTAGGGAAAATTTGTAAAGCAAAATGTTTAAAAGCTTAAGTAGGAATATTAAAAATTTCGTTCAATGAAAGGCTTTGAAATAGAAATATTTTTTTTTACTCTTGGGTTACCAAAAGTGATAGATAATAAAGAGTAAACAAGAAAGCAAGGAAAAAAATCAGACTGCCTCAATATTGAGGTAAGATCTCTCGGTTTTTAAAGTACCTACTCACCACTCCGCTGAAAATGTATCTACTAAGCAGTGCTGTCGTTTTTAGTTGGGTATGGTATATACGAGTTTGGGAAGTACCTTAAATTGTATACAAAATTTTATTGGAAAATATCTATATATTTTTAATAATTTTCTAACATTATGTGTTCAATTCTTTTTCATCAAATATCATTCTAATAATGTATGGCAACTTAAAAAATTATGCGGTAAAATAGAACTTTAAAAAACAAAATGCAGTGTTTTGAAAATTAAAAACAAACAGAATTTTGGTCGTACAGGATTTTAAAAATTAAAATTAAGACCAAGTACATACTACAACTCATTAAATCGAACTCTTAAATTTGTGAATACTCCATTGGTTCAATTGATATAAGTTCGGGCGACCATTTTCATTAAAGATATAATTTGTTACTGTAAATCCGTACCTTATGATGTCCCCATAAAAAAAGTCCATGGTATAAAATCCAGTGCCTAGGGAATGTTGTCGTACGTGCTGATTAGTTTATTGGAAAAATTACTCTCACTCCCTTAACTTAACTAAAACTCTAACTGTGTGCGAAGTGGGTCAATCTTACTGAAATTGTGTTCTCTTATTGATCCCACTGTTCCAGGAAATCACTGAGTGTAGTACCAACAACTCGTCTATAATTCGACAATGCAGCGGGGTTAGCTCACAATATACTTTGAATCTTTCATGCTGCAGTAATAAGGTTTATGGTAAAGAAAAGTCCTTTCATGAACGGAACTTTGGCTGGCCTGGTTTGTTAACGGACACGAGAACCTTTTGGCGGCTGGATCTCTTATCTAAGTAAAGATTCGTTAAATTTTAATAAAAGACAGAACATGTCTGAAGTATTTTTTTTATTCATTTTGATATGACAAAATGTTGTAAGCTCTTATTACCTACTGGATAGTAGATAGATAGCAGGATACAAAACCAACAAAAATAGGAGAAGTATATAAAGAATTTCTTTCAATTGGCGCGGCTTATGGGGCCATGTTGTCTTGGTGACATCTTGCAAGTCTGTTTTGTATTATTCAGTTACTGATTCAAAATCACCATGGGAAGATACACGATTGAGTAGCATCAGAGCTATGTAAATCCAATTTCAAATGATCGAAATGTTCAACAATAGATTACCAAGATGATTTGATCATTTCAATCAAGCGATCATTTTGATTTCATTCAAATGATTCAATATTGTTCCGATTCGATTTTCATTTCGATTTCGATGAAATTCCGAATTTTAACCAATTCAAGTTCAATAATGTACCGAATTTGATCGTATACAATTTGATCTAAATTTAAAAAAAATTATTTGGTTTTGGTGTAAAATCGAAGCAAAATGAAAGAACAATTCTCTAACTGACCAAAATACGTATGAACAACAGTCATTTTTCAGAATATCTATATTTAACTAATTTTTAATTTTTTTACGTCCACAACATCGACAACCAATATCCAACACTATCAAGCATGTTACTCAATATCGAACTCTACCCAGAAATTCCAGTTCACCGTCCATTTGGCGTTTGTAATCGAGATTTATTGAATCAGAACAAATGGAATCGAGTAAATCATTGTTAATCGAGTTAACTGATATAAAAAATCCAAATTCATTGGAATGATTGAGATTGGAATAGAAAACCGAGCATCGAGAATTATCGAAATGATTAAAATGTGATCGATTGAAATGAAAATTTGTGATTTCAATCATCAATACTTTTCGATGATCGGATCAAAAATTCGAATCGTTTCTTATTGACCCAGCCCTAAGCAGCACGTCCAAACGATAAAACTGTATATCAAAATGAGTATTCATTAGTGCAAACATTGGGCACCTTGCCAACATTATTACGATGGACGTAGTGGACCTTCACAGTCGACTTTTCAATGTTTCGTGGCCAAATTTTATACGACCGGTTGGGTAATCTATTACAATTGTCAATTACATACGACAAAGGAACCCGAATCGGCTGAGAAAATCGTCGCGGTCCGTGAAAATGTACAACAGAATCCAATGCAGCCAATTTCTCGCCATGCAAAAGAACTCCGCCTCGCACTTACCTTCCGGTCTATGCGAGCTGGTTTCTGCATCAGAAAGTAGTAGTAAATGAGCTTTGATGTCAATATCACATTTTCAGTTTACAAGAAAATAAGCAACCCGAAAATTGACTGTCAATGCTTCCTAAAAGTGAATAAGCAGAAACGCGTAAATTAAAGTCCATTATTCCATAGGCCTGTCCTTTATTGGTGAAAATTGTTCTTGAGTTCACGCCCCATCATGATTTAGTTAAGAATTAGTTTGTGTAGAAGTTTATTAAAACAAAAGTCTTAATATATAAATTTTTTAACAATATTTGAAAAAATTTTAAAAATATCGACCCGTTTTTGAATTATATTGTTAAAAAAATAAATTTTGTAAGTTTTGGTACGAATGTTTTCTTAAACTTCTGAGAAGGTTCTGTTTACAAAATTTAAGTCTTTATACAGTGAGAAATTCTAAAATTAAAAAAAAAAAGATTCTTTGGTTGGTACTGTCTGTATACTTTTTTACTTGCGATATAGGTACTATAGGGCAAGTTCTGCATTTGGAAAAAAAATCGAACTCGAGATTTTGATCAAAGTTGACATTACGATGATAGCGAAGACGAATAAAATGCACGACTGGGTCGCACGAACTTGCTCTTATGTAAAAGTACTTTGGAATTTAGGAACATTTTATAAATATAAAACATGAATTTAAAATGAAATTGCCGTCTGATTTCTAGAAAAGTATGAATTTATGCAAACAAACTTTAAAAAATCGTTTTATTATTAAATAAATAAATTTTTTATAAAAGAAATTTGTTTAAAATTTTTCAAGAAAAAAATGTGGGATGCGAATTTTAAGTATTTAATAATATTGATTTTTGGAAATAATTTCAAAAAATAATCGTTCATAGGTTTTGAAGATATTGATTTTTCAAAAAAAAATTTTTTTCAAAAAAACCCAACAAATAATTTTTCGAATATTTTTATATACAATATTATTTTAAACTTAGGGGGACTCCTGCTAAAAATTTTTGGTTAAAATCGTTAGAGCCGTTAATGAGAAAGTCGAAAATCAAAAAAACGGTTCTATGACAGGTACCGTTAATAACATTTTGCCCCAAATTTTTTTCTTACCAAAACGTAGTCCATGTCCATAATATCAGACGTAATTTTTTTTATCAAAATCGTTAGAGCCGTTTTCGAGATAAATAAGGTTTTGCATTACGGGTGTATGGGGGGTACCGTTAGTTTTAGAGCTAAAAAAAAAATTTCAATTTCCCCTCTAGGGAATCACCGAAGACCCATGACTACCGAGTTTGAAGAAAATAGGTCCAGTGGCTTAGGCTCTAGATCGAGGTACAGACATACAGACAGACAGACAGACAGACGGAATTGCCGGACCCACTTTATTCGTCTTCGCTATCATCGTAATGTCAACTTTGATCAAAATCTCGAGTTCGATTTTTTTTCCAAATGCAGAACTTGCCCTATAGTACCTATATCGCAAGTAAAAAAGTGGGTCCGACAATTCCGTCTGTCTGTCTGTATGTCTGTATGTCTGTACCTCGAACTACAGCCTAAACAATTTTTTTTTTGAAAATTCAATATCTTGAAAACCGATACACGATTAAATTTTTAAATTACGTTTTAAAATGTATTTTATTAAATACTAACAATTTGCATATCAATTTTTTTTATAAAAATTTTAAGGAAAATTTAGTACACAAAAAACATGTTTCAGTGTGTCTGTATGTCTGTACCTCTCACTACAGCCTAAACCACTGGACCTATTTCTTTCAATCTCGGTAGTTAAGAGTCTTCGGTGATTCCCTAGAGGAAAACTTGAAAGTTTTTTTTTAGCTCCAAAACTAAGGGTACCCCCCATACACCCGTAATGCAAAATCTTATTTATCTCGAAAACGGCTCTAACGATTTTGATAAAAAAAATTAAGTGTGATATTATGGACATGGACTACATTTTGGTCAAACAAAATTTTGGGGCAAAATGTTATTAGGGGTACCTGCCATAGACCGGTTTTTTTGATTTTCGACTTTCTTATTAACGGCTCTAAGGATTTTAAGCCAACATTTTTAGCAGGAGTCCCCTTAAGTTAAAAATAATATTGTATATAAAAATATTCGAAAAAATATTTATTGGGTTTTAAAAAAAAAAAAAATTTTTAAATCAATATCTTCAAAACCTATGAACGATTATTTTTTGAAATTATTTCCTAAAACCAATATTATTAAATACTTAAAATTCGCATCCCACATTTTTTTCTTAAAAAATTTTAGAGAAATTTCTTATATAAAATTTTTTTTTAATAATAAAACGATTTTTTAAGGTTTATTTGCATAAATTCATACTTTTCCGGAAACCAGCCGCCAATTTTATGCATTTGAACATTATTATCTCAATAAATCCATGTTTTATATTTATAAAATGTATCTTAAATTCCAAAGTACTTTTACATAGACCAAGTTCGTGCGATCCAGTCGTGCATTTTATTTTGTTGAGAAAATACCGATTTAAAAAAAAATGGTTTTTCAATTTTCTTACAAGAACAAACTTTTATAATAACTTTTATTCATGAGAAATCGTTAAGGTCATGTTACAGGCTGTTAAGTGACGATCTACAAAAAAAAAAATTGCAAATGTGGTTTTTGAAATATGTACTTATTAATTTCTTAAAACAAAAAAAATTATATTTTTTTTTTAAAGCGAAACAAAAATTGAAGTTTGACGCCATAAGACTATACAAGCTTTGACGGAGTTTAAGCATATAAAATTGTCAAAGTAAATTGTATTTTGAAGCCCAACAACGAATTCTTTTGGAAATAAAATCAAAAGCCAATTTTTTTCAACCATTAGATATTTTTTACTTAAATAAATTTGTATATTTTTTGTTGTTGAAAAAATTGTTTTTGAGAGAAATAAAAATTGTATGACAGGAATTGTATATCAAGTTTGATCAAAATTTGGAATTAGATTTTTTTTACGAATAGCTTGGCATTGTACTACCTATACTGCATTTGCTAGAATAAAATTAGCTTCAGGTTTTCGTTAAGCTACGTTTTTAAAATTTATTATTATTTTTTCGCTAAGTCCAAGCTCTACATCCAACGAATAGTTAAAGAAAATAATACAATACATTTTTTTACTTTGAAATGTTTATTCCGACTGTATAAAATACTAGTGCATAAACCACAAGCAAATTGCCCGCGGTCAATCCTTATTGATTTACATCTTTATTCGCTTTAATTTATTCGTCCTTATGGAATGAATAAAATACAAAACTCACAAATAATCAAAAATAAGAAACAAAACCTTACTATATAGTACGTACAAGTACTATCGACAGCAATGCTACCTTAACGAGTACTGAACTAAAAAGCTTTCTCTCAGGCAAATGACGAGTATTTTCATACAAAAAAAAAAATAAACTAACAAAAGTAACTTTAGTGAGAGTAAGCTTTAGGACACACATGACTTGCTATATGTCTCGAATGCTTATCCTTACTTCTGACATTCGTTACAACGAAATTCTCTTTTTTCACAGTTTTTCATCTATTTGTACATAATGTTCATAGGCGACTTACATTGTGCTGCAATAGTCCCGGAAACTACAGTCCGAAAGTGGAAAAAAATTATATGTAGTTAGTACACTTTACGCTGTGCTGTACTAAGCAGCAGTCAGATGACTCTCTGCTCGAGACCCATAAGGCTAGGATAAGATTAGAAATATGCAATAAGCAAAAATTGAAATAAATAGAAAAGGATGTGTAACAAACATGGAAGAAAAAATGTTAACCAAGCTGAAGCCCTATTGTGACCCCCTTTATTATTCACAGGAATACTCGACACTTAGTCATGGTTACAAGTACAAGTTTCAAGTTGCGAAGAGAGTAATAGTTGAGGGTTGTCTTACAATCTTGCTCTCGCTCTCACTCTCTCGTACCGAGTCCCCTTTTCCTGAGTTCAGAAGGACCATCTTGTGTTAATACACACACAGTCAACCATAGATCTATCTCGTAAAAAACGTACATATATATAATCGTTTTTTTTCTTCTTTCTTTATTATCTGTACCAACTATTTTAAAATGATATATGCACAACATTTACTCAGTGATTAAAGTAAATGTTGAAGGATTTATTCTATGCCATGATCCCAAGAAGTAGAAATGCCATCCAAGCGATGGAAATAGCAGAAAGGATAGCATAAACTTTACGATTAAAGAATGTGTATTTGTGTATTCAGTTCTAAAGTAGGTAGATATATGTATGTATAAGTTTGTATATGCATTGCGTAACATTTTCATTTTAATAGACATTAATTGCATAAGGTCGTTAAGGATTTTGAAGACTTGATTATAATTTAATTGAGAAGAGTGGCCATTGTCTACTGCGGGTAAAGTGTGTACGTTAGCGCTAATTACTGAAATCAAAAGTTTATTTACGAAATAATATTTGACATATCCGAGTTCAAGTCTGTAAGTTAAGGACTTTTTTTTTGGGAAACAATTAGGCTTGTGTTTTGAGTTTACAAAAATTCATCTGTTATGTATCCATTTGGTGGAATGTTGATTATAGGTATTAGGTCATTTGGATTGTATATTTGACATAACATAAATTTTCTTCCCAAATGTCTTGCTAGTCATTTAGATCTAAGAGACCTTAATAATTCGAAGATTTCATTATTTTTATAAGAAAAGTGGATGTGGTAGTCGCGGGCTTACAAAATTAGAAAGAAAATATTTCGACGATAGTAGGTATATATTTTTTGTTAAATTGAGTAAAAAAATATCAATGATATGGAAACAATTCGTCATGATAAAGTTCTTACAAAACAAATTTTATGACATCTTATTTTGTTGGCCTTAAGTTGAAAATTAATAAAAAAAAAAAACAATTTATCTAAAATTTAAGATGGCCTCCGACGCAAATGAGCTTTAAATCCAAAAAGTATAATTAAGATATATTATGAGGTCCTTTGACGATTAGACAAGTAAAACCTTTTTAACTTTTCTTAATTTAACCTTTTCTTTTGTACTTTCCGATTGGAATGAGTCGGGCTGTATCAAATTGGTGCGTAATGAGAATGACATTAAATTTGAGCTACACGCAGGAGAATGATTTCCAAATACATCACAGATAATTTTGATTTTATTTCTGACGTTCTACAAACAAAATTCGGGTCTCCACAAGCTGCATGCTTACTTTCAACACATGGCATGGTTTGTTTATGGTATTGAACGTGAAAAAAAATGTTCATAATTAAAAAAATTTCAAAAAATACCTTTTAAACTCTTTTAACAATAAAGTGACTTACATCAAAACTTTTCTTTTAGAACCAAAGAATTATATGAATAGAACGGGTAGCTCACACAAGTTTTGGATTTTTTTAACTTAAAGGATTTTTATTAAAAGTGTGAGGATTACAGACGTCTCAGGTTAGTGACTGAAGCTTTACAAATGGGAAATTGTCAAACAACCCACTAACTTCAACGGTAACACACTTAATAGCTTTGAAGATGAAGATTATATCGTGGTTTAGTCGTGCAGTCTGAACGGCTAGCATAAAAATCACTTGACAAGAAATAAGCAAGAGGCAGAGGGAGTATATCCCTTTAAGACAGTTTTGCAGCGGCTATATGAATCGAATACCAAACTTCTGCATGACATTATAACACTTACCATCATGCCAAGGGGTATTTCAAAATATTCATTATACATTAACATAAACTTTTTGGAGATTTAAGCAAATAAGTGTTTTCCAATTGTGACCTGAGAAATTTGAACTTTTACTGTGAACACAACCTTAAGCGAATAACCAAGCTGTCAATGTCAAATCATGCAGCAACTTTAACACCAATTGATCTTAATTCGCGAAAGCATGGATTTGGCTGAACTGCTTAGTCAACAAACAGAATTATGCGTAATTGGTCAATCTCTATGTGCTTCAAGAAACTCCACTTTATCCACAAAAAATAACTAAATAGTATGTATATAGTGTGGTTTTCATGCCATCGTCTGTGTGATTGAGCGGTTTTTTTTTTATGAGGTTTTGGTTAGAACATTGACGGTTCCTAAATAAATAGAATTATTTTTGATATTTTTATTATTTTGAGACATTTGTATATGTTACTAGCGAACCGACCCGGCTTCGCACGGCAAGAGCTTACTATCTATAGCTATACGATGGATGGAGGCGACCATGTGACGAAGTTTTAGTAGATGTCTATAGGTGCAGTGCCTTGCTGCGCCAAAGGAAAAAATGTATTTAAGACAATTCACCGGATAGACAATATTTTTCTCTTTATTTGGAGTAAAAATTTGTACATTTTACAGTATTTCAACTAAAGAATAAGCCGTATAGATACAATTGGCCGAGTGGAGAACATGAATGTTCCGAATAAGCATCACTGGGGATCCAACCTTTAATGTTAATACATATGGTGGCTTTCCGGGTGGTTTCAATGAATTCAAAAATTCATTCGGATAATTGACGACTTGCTCTTCTTCCATTATTTTGACGATTTGTATTTGATTTTTTCGCCTGATAATTTTCTCAGTGAACTTATTGATATCATTACTTTTAAGTGTCAAAATTACACATTCGAACAGCTAATCTAGATTTTAATTATTAGACTTGTGAAAACTTGCCTTTAACAGCTTGAATATTCAGTTGAATTTGAAAGAATTTCAGGGACAACGAAATGTCATCAGTGGTCTATCAATTGAAATTTCGCAATTTCTGATATACAAAAGTTTTTTTTGAGAATTTTTGAGCAGACTGGTCTTGGAGGAAATGCTCAAGCACGTTCGTCGATAGTATGATAGCATGCGATCAGCGCATCTGCAAACAATATTCGTAGAATACTTCGCAAAATTTGGCAAAAACACCAGAAAGAAGAATAAGAGCGCCTTCCTATCAGTTGGTTGTTTCCTCGAGAATCTCGTAGAGTCCTAGCATGCACTTCATTGTGACCATGATAATTTTGGTCATTTTAACGATTGTGGTACTTGAGTTTTTGTTTCTGCCTTTGTCAAATTCTATAGAGTGTTTAAGTTCCGCCTTGCAATAAAATAACGTTGGTGTAATTCCCAATGATACCATAACGAGTGCAATACACTTCTGTATTAGAACCTATGCAAATGTCGCCAATATCAAGTTGATGGGGTTGCTTTTCCTGTTCTTCCTGATGCATCGAAGAAAAAGAGAAGCTACTTTTGTTTGTAATACGTTGCATGAATTTGTTGTAAGAATTTTTTTGATTAGCAAACAACCGTCTTGTTTGATTCTGAACAAATTATTGGTTCATATCGAAGTGCTGTGCTCGCATCGAATTCTTGGACACTGTTTCTGTGCTCTAATCGTTATTTCAAGCGAAAATCTTCAATCATGATTTTTTGTTTTAGCTAGAACTCAGCCATTCAACCGAAACACCGATTTATATACCTATACTCAGGTATATAAAACATAGGACACAAAATTAAAAAAAAAATCTGTTGGCCCGCTCGTTACCAAACTTCACAGGATCACCCGCTGAGTTAAATAAAATATTGCCTGAAAATTTGATCAAAATCGGTCATGTCGTTTTGAAGTCCATAGGCAACATGCGCACCACATCCATTTTAATATATCGATGTTGATCAGAAATGTTATTTAAGCAAAAAATCGGAGTTAGTTTTTGGTGAACACATTATTTTAAGAAGCATTTTAAGAAATATAAAAAAAAAAAAACTATTATTTAAGAATCTCAATTGGTTTATTTAGTTGGGGAACCGTATCCTCACAATAAGCTTTTTAGAGTTGTTTTCTAGAAGCGACTAATTTGACAAATCCTCCAAAAATATATCTTATCATTCGTTGTAGGACCCATCCATTCTTGGTAACAGTAGATTCGGGCTCCATAGAAGCCGTTGGCCACAATTTATTTTTTTCCCACTTCCGTTAAAAATGTTAGGTAAGAACTGTCTTTGGTTTAACTTGGATACCTGCGTTTACGGCTCTACCCCACGGGTGGCATACCACCATCAGGGTCAGATTGAGTCCTGACCATTAACCCCGAAACAGACGAAGCCATCTCGGTCGCAAAGTTGTGACATGTTGCAGGGATGAACACACCTCTTGCTTAAGACGAGGTCTATCTAACACCTCTTGAATTCAAGCACGCTTGAAAACCATATATCTCCGCATTTGGAATAAACCACGCCACCACGATACTCCCACTAAGGGGGCCTACCTCATAGATTCTTGAAGAAAGCAAACACGCACGCGACAGCTGCACCTCACCATCCGAAGACGGAATAGGAGAGCCCGAATACGATACGCTTTTGTTTACAGACTTCATGGATTGCTTGCATTGTATGCGACAGCTGCACCTCTCTATCCGAAGATAGAATAGGAGAGCCAGAAGATATACTGCTCACAAACCTTGGGCAAATATCTCCAGTGGAACCAGAATATAGCATTGGGTAACACTTGCAGATGAGTTTCCTGCAAAAACTCAAGGCCTGCCATCCTTAGATATACGTTTCTCTAGACCTGATCGAAGTAGAAACCACGTCCAGATATGCGTACTCCTCAAGTGAGTTGTAACACACTCCTTAGCGGATTCCTACTTTTAAAGGATACCGTCCCATTTGTTCCTATCTAGTTAGTTCAGTTACTTAGGTAACCTATCCACAGGCACCACGAGGAGGTCGATAGGAACCGGGAGTGACAGGTAGTATTCCGACCCACTGGTAATTCAGTGGGCAAGCCCCTAGAACATCAACTAAAGTTGACCTCTCAGCACCCAGGCACAAGGCCTGTATGAGTGGAAAACAATAGCGAGTTCACAGAGCCCTGGACGAGCCATACTACTCAAGCACGCCATCAAACCCACCTGCAATGTTAGGTAAGGTAAGGTTGAAGTAAACCTAATGTACAATCGGCCATAAGGATATGAAACACTTACAGCGCTTTAGATCAAGCATTGAACGGATCCGCTTTACCATCTGAAAAGAGGTTTGTCCTCTCCATAGCATCTTTTCTCAGCATAAATTTAAATGTAATATAATAAAGGTAATAGGGAGTATGTTGTTCCACTTTTTGGGGCGTTCGTCAAACTTACAGTTCCCTGGAATGCTCCTATGCCCTGGAACCCAACAAAGGTGAATATTGAATGGCAGTTAAAAACTGTTATAGATTTAGTAGAGATCAAGTCCAGAGATTCAATTGCCGCTGGACTATCTGAGAATATTCGGATGTAAAACTTCTTTAATCCAACCTACTCCCAAGTCAAGTTTAAAACGAACACAAAATACAAAACAGACGAATGCTATTCTACTTGACAACCTTGCACCAAAAACCTGTAATTTTCGATAAGTACATATGTAAATCGTCATGTGTTTAAATGTCTATAAAAACTTGGTTGTTTGTAGTAACATAATGATACTCGTATATTGATAGAATTTTGGGTTGTAGTTTCTCTCCCTTAAAATCATAGTTTACTAAAATGAAGCAGTTGAATAAGGTTATGTGAAAATCGGCTGAGAATTGAACTACTGGTTGGCCTTTATACCCACTCATTATAATCATAATTCAAGTCGATATTCCTACCTACTCAACCCTATAAAATAAAGATCGGTAAAACAGTAACTCCTGGGTCTAGAATTGAGCCACGAACTGAACTGAAATCAAATAATCAGAGGCATGTCTACTCTGACCATTTCTAGTAACAATATGCCAGTAATGATGCACACTC
The DNA here is from genome assembly GCA_911387755.1 of Chrysotoxum bicinctum. NCBI lineage: Eukaryota > Metazoa > Arthropoda > Insecta > Diptera > Syrphidae > Chrysotoxum > Chrysotoxum bicinctum. The sequence continues at coordinate 267,388,937 of OU426987.1, forward strand.
ACCTTTTCAACGTAATACACATCTATTTTAGTATCAAATTTATGTCTTACAAGATAGGTTTCTCGAAAAAAACAAGTACCAAACTCTTATCCCTCGCTTATTCAATTTTCCTAAGAATAATTTTCTATCACATTAAGCAGATTGTCTGAAAGATCTTAATTTTTTTTATAGATTTACTTAAAAGCCATCAAATAAACAACTCCTGAGCATTTATATTTTATTTTAATCCTCTTTACCTACGTAAGCTCCGCTGACGTCATACGCCGCCGCCGTTGTTAGAGCCGTGCGTCGTCGTCTGCACTTAAAGAGTAGGTACATTATATCTTTTGATTTACCAAATATACATTTTGTTTGTATATTGTTATCAATGAAATCTATCCGTGGCATGTGCACTAATACACCCCAACACATACTCAACATTCATCCATATATGTATTCAAGTCCATCTTCCAAGTCACAGCAATAATATGCGTAGGTGTCACACGACGAAAAAGCAAAAAAAAATCCATAAAAAGCTGTCGAATGACGTCCAAACAACGACTTTCTACTTTAATTTATGAAAGGACTCACGAAAAAAAAACAGAACAAAGAGAGAAAAATACTTAGAAGAAACATAAACCGTGAATTGTTGGTGAAATAAAATTTCCTTGACTGCTGTTGCCTTTCAAACGTTTTAAGTAGAATTTTTTTCGCCGCTCTTTTATGGCCTCTATTAGTCATTTTGTTTTTTTTTTTATTCCTTTGGACCGACCAACTACAATGGTATTCGCCTTCGTTTGATTTCCTCGATAATCACACGACACCCACGTTTATCTTGAGTTCACGTGTACTTAAATTCGTTTGTCCTTTTCACAGAGAAGGCAGTGCTGATAAAATGTATTTATCAGTATTTCCTTCATCGTGCCGCCATAACTACACGCACACAAAAAGCCACCAAACACCAGCTACTATGAACAAATACGCACAAAAAGTATGCGGCACCCAAAAGTTGTACAAGTACAGAAGTAACACATCCGGAAATTGGGCTTAAAGGTTTCGAGAATGTTTTACTTTTCTTTTTGTTTGCTTTCTTGTATTAATCTTTTTATCTTTCGTCAATTCCTCAACCAAAAAAATACCAAGCTTATCAAGTTTCAAGTACGATTATTTTATATAAGGGTCCTTCGGATGTGAATATTATTTGGCCGATAAGGAACACGAAGAAGTCAAAACTGTTATACTTTTCTGCTGCCACTTTTATAAAGGACACTGACTGCTAAAGGCACCGCTCACACAAAACAGAGCGAGAAAATCGAACATTCATCGAAGGAACTTTAAGAAGCAAATAGAATATGTAAGTCCATAAGACTAGAGAAAGCAATGTTAAAATAATACAACAACAAAAACGACAAAAACGAAAAAGGACACAGAAATAATGAAAATAAATAATTCAAAAGTGTGTTTAGGAGGAGCTTTTCGTTCCTTGGTCCGTATTTTTATCCCTTGGATACATTTACACGCACACAAGAACTTTTGCGGGCGATGTTAGTTTGAGTTTTTGTCAATTAAGCGAGTGTTTGGGCAATGTCGTGTGTGTGCACTAGTTTGATATGAAACTGACAATGACAAATGCAACATCACAAATTCTCGCACACGTACAAAAAAGGACCTTACATCAAGTGGGAAAACGGTGTTAGGAAAAATGACTCTTTGGACAAACTTAATTTCGTTGCTAAATAATATAAAAACATATTTACAGCAGTTGTATTTTTGTATTTGAAAGAATCCTTAAGTGTGAAGCAGATACGTGGGAAAGTTATGATCCCCTCGACATCGAGATCATAACAGCGCCGAAACAAAGGAAGAAGAAGAAGAAAGAATCCTTAAGAATCAAAAGATCTTGAAGGACAAAAAATAATGTGTATGTTGGATTAGAATTATTATATTTTGTTTGTTTATTTGATCAAGCAGAAACACATTGGGGCATTATTCATAGTTCTTCGATAAGCTCTGATTTTATCTTTGCTAAACTGAACTCCAGTTTATGTTATTCATAGACAATTAAAACCCATTTTTGAACGATAACCTGGAGTCTAACAATAGACACGACAGAAGGTATATTTAAGCTGTTTTTAACTCTATAAAACGTCAAAAATAAACAGAAAAAAAAACAAGATTTCGAATTTTTCGGCGCGAGTGATTTGATTTTAAGTATTTTTAATAAATAAATTAAAAAAATAGAAATGTCACTTGGTTTTAATATTAATGAAAATTTCGATATTCTGCTGCATATGTGATTTTTATGAGAGGTATCGGTTCGATAAAGAAACAGTTAAATTTATCATTGATTTAATAAACATAAAGATCAACCATTTCTTTTTCCGATTCGGACAAATTTTGTTCATTTTGACCTTTTTAGATTTTCCTTTCCACTCATCTGGAATTATATTCATATACATATGTACCTATGTATGTATGTTTATAAATTATGTTTTTATTTATCAAAAGACTGCACACAATAACAAATTAAAAACGAAACAGCTGTTTGTAATTTCGCTGATTCAAGAAGATTCAAGGAAAATTGTAGTAGAATATCCTTAGACCTGTTTCTAACTAAACAGAGCTGCCAAATTCTTTATGAATAGCACCTATTTCTAACCTGGGTCTTAAATTTAGACTCCGTTTCAGTTAGACTTGGGTTTAAGATATGACTATGAATATGCCCCATTATGAATAAATAATAAAAATATTAATAATAATTTAGATTTATTGAACTCAAACTGAGGCTATTACAAGCTAGATACACGGTGGCACAAAATTATTCATCCAATTTTGATTTTAAATTACTTCTTTGATAAATAAAAAAAAATATTTTGAGTGATGGAAATCTTTACTTGGACATTTACAATTTTTCTGTTAAGAGGAAAAGCTGATATTCATCAAGGGGCTGCAGCTAGTGTTCTGCCCGTTTTATCGCATTTTCCATGACTATCCGCAAGATATTCGGTGTTAGCTGTTCGCATTTCTGTCGAATATTATGCTTGAGGGTTGTGATTGTCTACAGCTTGTTGGCATAAGCTCGCGACTTCAATTATCCTCAGAGAAAGAAGGCTGGGATGGTTAAATCGGGCGAGCTCACTGGCCATGCCAAATGTCATCAGGAAACCTTTCCTTCACAATATCCATTGTGGCTCGTGGTGTGTGAGCGGTTGCACCATCTTGTTGAAACCGCATATTCACCAAGCTCCGCTCATCCATTTCCCGCAGTAAGAAGTCGTTTATCATGGCCCTGTAGCGTTTGCCAATAACAGTGACCTTATTGCCATAAAAAAATACGGTCCAATCACTCCTTAAGCGTGAACGCTCTGATTGGATATTATGGCTCTTCGTGCATCACACGCGGATTGTCAGTGCCCCAGAAACGAAGATTTTGCTTATTGACGTAACTGCTTAAGTGGAAATGCACCTCGTCGCTCATGATGATTTTAGACACAAAATCGTCCTCTTCGTTGTTGAGATTAAGAATAGCTTGACAGTAATTCACACGCGACGGACGGCTAGTAGGCATTAAACGATGCACTGTTTGCATTTCTTACGGAAACATGTGTAAGTCTTTCATAAAAATTTGCTGTACGGTTCGTTTGGTGATTTCCAATTGCATGCCCCATCGTCTGGTTGATGTTTCTTTGTCCTCAACAATATCGGCAGCCACAGCCGCGATATTCTCTGCCGAAAAACCAGGACGGTGGCGCTCAAACCCTGCATGGTCTCCTGTGGTTCCAATCTGTTCCAGTCGAGTAGCTAAGCGCTGGAATGTTTACTCAGTTGGTGCGACACGATTAGGAAATCGACGTCGAAATTCACGCTGCGCTAACACCACAATAATTCCACGCTCTTGACTTTCATTCGACTGAAGTATTGAAGAAAAGGATATTAGGAAAATAGCAGTTACAGTAGCTTATAGTGATTTCCTTGGGTTTGATTATCTAAATTTAATGATTTATCGTAAAGTGGATGAGGTGTTAACTAATTTCCTTTTGCAAAAGGTTAACTCAAAATTTTGGAATATTTTTTTTGTATTTGAAAACTAAAATTGCATTTTTTTAAGAAAAACAATTTTTTGGCCCGAATATTGGTCTACCATTTCAATCTTAACATTTTCAGTATACTTACTTCTATTGTTTATTCCAATTGCAGTTTTTTGAATTTTGACAGGTGAATGTGGCTACATCTGCCAAATTAGTTTCCTTTCACTAAGTCTTGCTAAATCAACGTAGACAATTATAGAGTTCAACAATGTATACAAGTATTAAAGTGGGACGCCTGTTCAAGAAATATTTCGGACCATTACAATCCACACGAGATTCACTAATTTTCAATGTGTCTGCCACTACCGAAATTTACTGTTTGGTGTGGATTTGAGGTAGTATCCTTTGGCATAATGGTTAGTGCGTTGGACTGTCATGCGAAAGGTCACGAGTTCGATTCTCAGCCACTGCAAGAAAGTCTTTTTCAGGAGTGCCCTTCCTCTTGCGAGAAATTGACAAATCCTCCAAGAGTATCTCTTGTCATGGAAAGTGCTGCTTATTAGCCGTTTGGAATCTGCAGAAAATTGTAGGTCCCCTCCGTTCCTGGTAACACGCACACAGGAATGGTTGAGAGTTGTAAGGCACTAGGCCTTGGTTCACTTCGAGCTGTTGCACCACCAAATTTAATTTATTTAGTGTGTATTCGAGGCAGGCAGCAGGTTCATACTTCTTTGATAACGACTTTAGTCAGGCCATTTCTGTCAATAGCGAGTGCTATCGGCCTAATAGCAATTAATACGAGTAACCATTTTTTTTCCAAATTGGATGCTAACGACACCATATGGCTTCAACGGGACGGCACTACGTGCCACACAGCCCGTGCCAGAATGAAAATTTTTCATGAGCGATTTCCAAACTTGTTTATCTAACATGAAGGCGTGAATTGGACACCGGGAACGATTTTATTCCGTTAGACTTTTTTCTTTTGAGGTTTTCTTAGATCACATGTCTATGCCAATAAACCACAAATAATCACCGCCATAAAATACGTTATAAATAGTGCCACAATTTAATTTAGCCTGATTTATGCACCAGAATTATGAAAAATAGGAAGTTTCGAATGCGCGCCACCCAGCAAAGCCGTGACGGACATTTAAATGATGTTATATATTCCATACATAATGGCATACATGGCTTTTTTAAATATACATAATTCAAATATAAAGATAGAAAACCCTTGGTGGAAAACTCTTTACATATTACTTAATTTAATTCATTATTGTTTAAACACTTGACCAAATGTTCAATGAAATTGAAAACGTACAATCTTAATATTGCCTACCCAATGTCTTTCAATTCAATTTTCCACAATTACCATAACACACAGAGTATTAAAATATTGGCATTGATTTATTTGAAATTCACTTGCACTTGATTATTCTATCACATCTTGCTCCAATCAATTAAGGCGACTGCTTTGATGACTGACCACTAAAACTACATACCTACTCCTCCCTCATAACCATTCCTTCCAACACGGCACCACTAGACATTGCAGACATAAAACATTCCATCTTCGGTTTCAAATTAAATTAAGTCTTGTGCTCGGCATGAAAAGTACACTACCAACTTTAACCTCAAACTGAAAGTTGTCGTTCTTATCGCCTTTTTGTTTTTGTACTGGAAGCTATATGTACCTTTTAACGTTCTGGCTGCTTCCTAAAGAACACGAAAAGAGAAGACGAAAAAAAATAAAGACCCAACAAAAATAGAGAATGGAACAATTTCGTACTTCCTTCTCTATTATTTCACACATATACACTACTCCCACCAAATCAAGGATAATTGAAAAGTAATTAGACAGAAGATTTAACAAGGTTAGACACAAAAAGAGTGCATGACGACGACAACGATGGCTATGATTTTAGTAGCAAGGGTAGAGTACATTATGTGGATTGTGTTGTATACATACGAAAAAACACCATGAAAATAATTACGTTCTCATCAAACCACCATCTGTCAAACTCCAAAGGCAAGGGTTATGTTATGAATCGTTGTTGTTGTAACAAGCTTATGGGCCAAGTATTGGTTCCGTGTAAAAATATAAATTTCGAGGTTTTGATGAGACCCCACTGCAATGAAGTGATATGATATGAAGTATTTTTTATCGCCTTTTTAAAGTGGCTTTAAGTTTTCTGGAAGTTTTGCAAAGCAATGGAAGGGACCTATGTTACCCTTTCTTTTTCCCCTGAATTTGAAATAATTTTTTATATTTAATTTCTGGCATGAAAAAGTGCATTTTAATGACCTCGTTAAAATTAAAATTTAAATATGAACTCTTAACTAGTAAAAATATGTACATATCTGTGGTATTTGAAGCCACACGAAAAAATCTACGAAATAATTTTCTTCGGTACACTTACCTGGTGCGCCATCTAGCGGTTTCTTTTTAAATCCCATGTTATTTTGACACTGACAGAAATTTAGTATCATACCTCCGCAAAACGAAATGAGTTGTCTCGTCTCGGTCAACGATGGGCGTTACAGATCCATGTTAACCTACTTTTTTTCACTAAAACTGAAGACATGGATTTGGACGACCTCTGGTTCATACAGGGTGGCGCGCTATGCCACACAGCCACAATCAATCAATCTCTTGCTCACCAAATTCCCAAATATTTTTGTCAGCCTTTTTGGCGATGTCAATTGGACGCCTCGGATCTGCGATTTGACACTTTTTGACTTTTTTTTTGGAGAACCATGCACTTAAGGCCAATATCATCCAAGCAACCCGTGAGCTAAAGCCCCACACCATTAACAAGAACATGGAAAATTGGAGTGACAGAATGCGCTACTGCGAAGCCAGCTGAGGCTGGCATTGCATTTTTAAAAAGAAAGTTGCATTTTCCCCACCTTTTACTCGTACATACTTAAACTTAAATAAATTAATAGTATTGTTTTTATAAAAAGTTTTTTACATAACTTCTCAGAAATATTAAAATAATTACAAAAAAAAATATATTTGGAGTTATTATGTTACCTTCAAAAGAGTGGCTTGTGGACAGAGAACCAACAATGACTTTTTATCAAATGGCAAGTTTGCGCCACCGCATCCTTTCTACCAGAACAAACTCAGATGACTTTCGACCCCCTTCTAACTTCAATACCAATAGACTGAGAAACTTTTTGCTAAGCGCCTCGCCAAATTTCAACTCTTGAGCATTAGTAGATCCTGGGTTATAGGACTTCAAAAATCTCTTAAACCTTAAAGAACTAAACTAATAATGTGTAGAACCTTGTAATTTGGCACAACGGTAGGTCTTGTGATGCATACAAGGGAGCGTTGCGTCCACTCACTTTCTCTTAAATTCTTATTAATTATATGGAGTACTTCTGCTTAGTTCACACAAATTTTGATTAATAAGGCTGTAGACAGATATGTGAACCGAAGACGTATCCTCATGTCTACAGTCCAGTGGTTGTCATCCACTTTCACCGCGAAATTCAAAAGATCTTCTACTAGGATTTTCAGCAGCAAAGATGATATCTCAGAGTTTTTATAATGAGTGGTAAAACTCCTGTCTCCACCATTGATCATGCAGTTTTGGCTGGTTTCGGTGAGCCAAAGCATCTTTCTATAGGTTAGGTTAGGTTAAAGTGGCTGTCATTAAAGCGTCTGACACACTTAGAATCTTTCTATAAGATATCTCAAAAGTTTTTCTACTGATTCTTTCCTTTGGCTTCCCAATAACTGGACTTCATAAGGCACTATCAATTTTGCAATAGGGACAAAAATAACCACTTTATATTTTATTTTATGCGGTATCCATTTGTTGCACTTTTTGCTATGAATAGCTTATTTTTTAGGGTGACTTCCATACTAAGATTGCTTGAAGCATTTACTCCCAAAAATTTATGTTTTTTTCACAACCTCAATAGGGTCGACTTGAAGTACCGTATCTCATTTCTTGCAGTTTTTCCAGATCCATTTACCTTTAATTTTGCTAGAAAGCCGTTAACACTTCTTCCAAAGTTTATGAAATATTATTTTGGAAACTTCGCAAAGCCTCAATTAAAAACTGTTCACCAAGAAGCAGAAAACATTCCAAAAGAATCCGATTGCATCAAGAAAGTAGAACACTAATCGAGAGCACTTCAAAAATAACGTAGCAAACCTCAAATAACTGAGTCACTTGAGATCAGCTGGTAGTTCAAACTTAACCAATGTTGTCCATTTTAGAGGAAATTATTTTATATCCCTACACACAAATATTGAATAATTAAAATGAGCCCTGCGCTGTTATGGATGATTGGTGAGGGCTTCACATGTCGTTTCTTGAGACTAATTGAAAAGTGCTCACAACAGTTTAAAAACATCAGTGGGTTTTTGTTTGCCATTCATTTCGACCATTAAGGTGCAGGACCTCGTAAATGGTTTTTCCATATTTTTCAGACAACAACTTAAACTTAGTTAAAATAGTGGGAAAAAATAATAGTAAATCATATTTCTAAGAATTTTTGTCAAAATAAAGCATTTACCAAAAGGTGACTCTGTCGATGTACAACTGGTATTCTACAAGTCTTTGATTTAACTTTTGTTAATGTGTGTGTTATGTGTTAGATCTTATCATTTCCTGCTCTAATATTTGTCATGTCTGAAAATTTCAACAAAATTACTTACTTGTTTTTGTAGCTTATTTTTAAGATTTAATGTATAAGTTATTCAAAATATATGATTACAAAAAATGTTTAAATTTAGCTACCTCTTAAATATAACTTAAATAAATTTGAATATGAGAATACAAAATAAAAGTTTGCGGAGCAGTTTAAAAAAGATGAATATTTAAATATACTAGATATGGTAACATTTTTTTCTTTAAATTAAGGTTCTAGTACGGTCTAGAATGCCAAAAAAAAACGCACGATTTTTGGGAATTTTTTTCTCGGAAACCTTATTAGGTAATAACATAATTTTTTTTAAATAATAAATACATGCGTCAAGAGTACAAACAAAATTTATTTATTTTAATTTTCGAATTTTGGCCGAATTATAGAGGGCGCAAACGTCGACTCATCAAAAAATACATGGTCCGATGGCGGACAGTTAATCTCCGGATCTACTGAACCTATTTTCAAAAACCTTATTGCAACTTGATTGTTTTTATGTTTTCTAAGACAATTTACCACAATTTGACCAAAAAATTATGAACAAAAAAAATGGCAACCCAAAAATGGCCAAACAAATTTCCAAGAAAAATTTTTTTTTCGAAGCTCGATATTTTGTTTTTGTTTCAACTTTTTAAACAAATTGTGGTGGTAAATTGTCTCGTAAGAAACCTTCCTTTAAATAACTCACTTTGCTTTTTTTGTTTCAGTCCAGCCAATTCTGAGATTAACTGTCTGCCATGGGACCATGTATTTTTTTATGAGTAGACGTTTGCGCCCTCTATAATTCGGCCAAAATTCGAAAATGAAAAAAAATAAATTTTTTTTGTACTTTTGACGCATGTATTCATTATTTAAAAAAAAAATATGTAATTACCTAATAAGGTTTCCAAGAAAAAAATTCCCAAAAATCGTGCGTTTTTTTGGCATTCTAGACCGTACTAGTACCTTAAATAAATTTGTTAAATTTTTAAAAAAAATTAAAAAATTAAAAAAAAATTAAAAATTAAATACAAATCTTGAGAACGAAAATACTGTTATAGAAAGTGCTTGTAACAGTTTTCTGTAAATTTGTATCATATCAAAAATCAATCCCTTTTACCACAAGTTGACTTTATCTAAGCACAGCGTAGAAAACATTTTCAAGAGAAAGAAGATATTCCTTGAGCTTAAATATAAATGATAGGTAGAGTTATTTCTTGTTCTTATAATATCATAAAAATTCATTATTTTTTATTAAGAAAAGTTTTTCAGTGTAAAAATTAGTTGCGATGATTTATTTTTTACATTTTTGCTCACATTGATGAAAATTTCATCTTTATCGTTTTTGATTTTATGGAATTTCGTTCACTGTCCCACTGTTTTTTGAACAATATTCTAAAAATAAAAAACAAATTTGCTTCAAATTTCGTAGAGGTCTTTTTGTGTGTCATTACTAAAGGAGAAATTTATCTTTTTGCTTTAGTTTATCTATATTTTTTTCCAATTTTGGTCAAAATCGGCTCTTACCATGTGGGTACAATGTTTAATTCTTTGTATCTTAGACCAATGCAATAAAACTATTTCCAGGTTTTTAGTAAAAACTATTGAGAATGCCCGTTTCTCTTGTAAACTACGGATACAATTTAATTAATTTCTGTCAAACAAAATATCTTATCAGTTGAAATAGTTTGCTTTGGAAAATTAAACAGTGTGCACAGTGTCTTCCAACTAGGATATCATTTTGATTTTGGATTTTTTCTGCGATGATTTTTAAGTTGTTAACATTAAACTGTCCTTGCGGTCACTTTTGATTAGAGAAAGTATTATGTCAGAAATGACAGACAATACAAATATCAAAATTTCATAAGCTTCATCCGTTCTCTTTCCACAAAAGAATTGTTATTAATGTTTCAAAAGAAAGATAATGCTGAATTATAACCTTAAAATCCTTCATTCAAAAGAATCCTCAGTTCTAATAAACGGTCCTTTCCTTCAAATTTCCTAACAGAACATCTAATTCGTCGTTGGCATATAATAATTCTTGAGAATATACATATGCACCATAAACAAGGTCTTCGATACAAACACTCACCCAAATATTCAAAAACGCAAGGAAAGAAGTTGCTCACTACACATAATGTGACACTCGTTTAGTGTGAAGTAATTATGTTTTCCATTTCTCGTTTACCCACTTGCCGCTAAGCTTTGTAATTTTGCTGCTTATGAAATTTGCCCCTTTTTTAGCCATAAATGCTTTTATGGGAGAGGTTTTGTATATTCTATGTGACAGTCGCATAAAGAAACACAGACATTCACAATAAAATACAAACATGAACAATAACCAATGAACTTTTTGCCGATTCGCTATATTCTCTAACCGATAACGGTTCATTATACAGTTAAACGTAAACCTTCTCGCTATATTACCCTACAGATGTTTGAAGGGGAATACACGCGATTTCGAAGGACAAAAACTTGTGACAGGGAAGTAGGATGTGTAGATTCGAAAAGGAACAAAATTGAAATAATAATACTCTATAAGGACGGAAATGGTAATAGGAAATGGAAAATAGCAAAAAGTAATAACAATGCCACAACAAAAATGTCAACAACAAAAATGCTGTTGGGAATGTAAACCAACACCAGGATGTGTAAAATACCGTAGAAGCCACTTACCTAATAGCTATTTTCGCTCAACATGTGCATGAAGTAATAATATTTTAAGAAATTGATATGCAAATAAAATTATGAAAATACGTTTTAGTGTACTAAGAGGATAAATAAATAAACAAAAAAGTACGTATACGCCCTAGTGACCCAGTTTTATTTTTTATTATTATTTATTATTACTGAGGATGACTTCTATATAAGTGAAGATTTTTAGGGACTATAACAATATTAATGTTTTGGATAAGCTTTGGTTGGATTTGTTTTTCAAACATCGATGTAACATGAACTGAACCTAACATAAAATTGCATATTGACAGGGTCCGCACGACTGGCGATTTGAAGTGAAACTGAAGATTATCAAAAGCTACGAGTATTTTGAATCTTTTTAAATTGTATTGATGAAAAATGTTATGTCATTCAACAGAGTGCCTAAGACCAAGAGTCGACAACAGATTTTGGGAGTGGATGCATAATTAATGAGTAAGAGCACTTATAGGTGAATAAGTAATGATATCGAATACCAGAGTCTAGTAAGTTTATTTAAAAAAACTTTTATTGCAGGTGAGGGGATGAGAATTTCAATTTTTCCTATTTTTGTGTCGGAGGTATAACTACTTCAGTTCTTTTATTAAAAACAGGATGCTCTGTCATTTTTCGTAAGTCAAAAAATTTTTCCTTGAAGATACGACTCATAGAGCTCAGAATATTCGTTTTTAAGAGAACTTTATCGGTTTCTTGGAGATTTTATTTTTGTTGATGTTTGCTCATTATAAAATATGAAGCTAATATATAAAGTTCTTTTAATAGAATCAAGATTAAGGTGCTTATGCTAAGGGCAAATGAAAGAGCATCATACTATTCCTCAAACAAAATAATTTAAAGTGGTCATAACCCTTACACAAACCTTGGAAATCGACAATTTTAACCCCTCATCCATAAGAAAGGCTGAAACACAAAATTTTCAGACTTAAGTATTCGATATTACGACCCATACCCCTATAAGCGATCACACCTTTATTTCGGTTGGGTGGCAAATCAAAGTCTTGAAAAATGTTTCTTATCTTATCTGTTCGGACTCGGCAGAAAATTTTAAGTTATCTTGACTCTCGACTCAGTCTATGATCTGTAGTGCCCTGAGTTTATTTTTCTTTATTAATGAATTAGAATACAAAATTTTATTTGATTGACTTACGAATGAAAATGAAAATTTAAACTATTCTCCTTTTTACTCCTCACAAATGAATATTTCGTATCACTCGTATCTTGAAAATACAAGCATTTATGTCACGATATCTTAAAGGAAGAAATTTGCAGGTACCTTCTTCGAGAATTTTATTTGTTTTCTTAAAGAAATTTGCATAGCAAAAAAACAAAAATAAAATGTATTAAATTTCGTTAATGTTATTACCTAATTTTAAATTTTTAATAACTTTCACTTAAAGACCTTTCTTTTTTAATTTTTTGAATTTTCAAAAAAAAAAGATTACTTGTTTTCAAATATCCAAAAAATATTTGCTTACCTACATAAAATGCCGCCAAAATATATTCATCAATCTATAACGAGGATCATGCCTCCTCTGCTCCATACACAAAGACCGGAATGATAAGGGTCTTCTAAGGAGACAATTTATTTTCTCCAAAGAGGACTTGGTTATATAGTGCAAGTAGGAGGTTATTTTTCGTTTAATTTTAGAGCTAGAGTCATTTTCTAAACAATACCGGCACCTAGTTAGACAAAGTTCTTGACTACCTCAAACGATTGCGAAGAGTAATGGTATGTTTCTTAACATCGATTTATTTAAGTTTTACTAAAAGGTTGTAAGTCCTGGGTTAAATTTTTTGTTGTTGCTTGCAAACTTGAGTTCATCTCTATATCGACAAGTAAAGCCATTTAATTTCAAATCGGATTCCGATTCTTGCGTTACAAAGCAGTTCTTAAATTTTTAAAGCTAGCTGAAATATAAATCAATATTTTAACAAATACATACAATAGTTAATTCATTTTTGGTATGATTAAGCAAGAGTCTCTTCCAAAGTTTTTCTCTGAGAAAATCAACATTTACTTCAACAACAAGTACATACTCGTACTTTAATACTTACCTTTTTCTCCTTCCTTTTGTTTAAAAACGTTTCCATAAAAATCGATTTCATATTTTCCAACAGAACCTTATTGTAAGATCTTTATTGTAGTTTTCTTCAACAATTGCTGAATTGCGTTCTCCCATAGTTGAAACAATATTAAATGAAGAAAAAAAAATATTGCACAGGCTGATATCTTCGAGGCTCTTTGGAGAATAAAACCACAATCAATGGTTCTTTGTATTCGAAACTTCTTGGACTTTTGGTTCTCTATTTGACTTTTCCTATTTCTTGAATCTCCTGATTTTTCTTTTTGCATTTTTTTAAAGTTTTTTTTTCAAGCAACCACACTATGTTATCAATTGTAGCTTGGTGAACCAACTTCGAGTGGAAAATCAATAAAAGTAATTATTTTCTCTTCAAGAAGTTTCATCTTTTAGGTAGGTCTTTTTTGAAAAAGTTTTTCCTTAGCTAAAAGAAGAAGGAATATTTGAGATTTAAACTATGCAAACAGACTTACAAATAACCGGAAACTATTGTTCACAACTTATCACTGTTATTTATTTCATCAACTTAATATTTTAGTTAAATAGCAGTCTGGTAAGAATGTTATTCACGGGTTTTGTGTTTTTATTTCCTTTAAAGACGTGTCAGATCTTAAGACATGTTTCTTAACAAATGGTAATAGTTATTTGACTTAAGTAATAATCAATACTACTTCTTCTACGCTATACCACATGCTAGCTGTAAAAAAACGTCCTTAAAACGAAAACAATAGTTTAGTTCATATTCTTTTTCTTAAACATCACTTTAAGTTCTTTAACATAGTTTTACTCTAATTTTGTCATTGTCATTGTTAAATGAAGATTCTTCTTGAAACAAATATTATTTTGTATCCTTTTAGAGAGCGTTATTTAAAAACAAAAACAAAAGCCTTTTCCTATAGCATATAAGCTGAACAAATAATTTGCAAGGATAACAATTCAAATTCTATGCAAAAGTGCATCTCCGTGGATCTTTGGTTTCATAGCGTCAAGGTCCTGTATGAATTGTATGAGAGGGGACAAATATATTCCTCTCTCATACAAATTATCATGACCTTGCTTTTGAAAAACAACAAAAAAATGTATTTTTATGATGTGCTCGAGCCGTGTGACATGACGACTTTCCTTTATTCCTGTTGTGCTATGCTACACCAGAGCTTTGCATCTCAAAGTTTCATATTGTATGACTAAGAACCACCATAGAGCGTTTAACTGACAATTTAGCGAGCATAAATATTTATGTGCAACATTGCGCCCTAAGGTTACATCGTTTACTTGAACCTAAACAAACACTTTTGTCTGTACCTCTACATGAGTAACTGTAGTCGAGGCTGGAAAATGACAGCAGGCAATCTTCAGGATTGCTGGCAGGGGAATTAAGTAACCAAGTCAGATGGCAGATGATGAGGGTTGTAATGTCATCTTGAGTTTTGAAATTCATGTTTTTTAAGTTAAAGGTAAGAGAATGTTATATGTATTTGTTTGAATCCTAGAATACATACAATAAATATATTAACAATGATTTTTTTGTTTTGGTTGAAGAATTCGCAAGTTATTGCCTCTGAAGCCTGAAAAACGTCCTTTTTAGAAGTAAACAGGAAAAAAGGAAGCTCTATTTGAATTAACCCGCAGTTTTGATATGTTACTTGCTATAATTCTTGACTGTCTAGTGTCACTAAAGGGGTCCTTTGGCCTTTTTTGACTTTACTAAAGTGACCAACGTAACCGTCTATTAAAAGTTTACCTACTTGACCAAAATTAAAAAATTGTTCAGGGAAGATAAAGAAATATTTGTTTTCGAATTTAATTTGAAATAATTGATGGAAAAATATGAGAAAATAGTTGTATAATATAAATCTGCACGATCCTTGAGCAAATACTTAATGAATTAGCTGTTCATGAAGGGACATTTATTTTATTTTTGAAGTGAAATTATTCCAGCATTAAAATTACAAATTTGGCAGTATTTTGCTTGGCGTTATGGCAACTCAATTCGATCTAAAATAAAGCAGTTTTACTTTTGTCTTAATAACAAATTTAATAAAATAGGTTTATGAAAAATACTGTTTTCCTTTACCATGGTATTTTTAATATTACATTTTAACTTTATTATTTTATTTGTATGAGTCTTGCAACAGTATTTAAATATAGTTGAATATATTCACAAACTTAAGCCGACTCTTCAACATTTGGTGGCCTAATTTGAGACAGTTTTATAATCAATCAAAACATTCGTACCTCATAGAAACTCAAAATCGGCCGAACACATTGCCGCGGTCTGTAAAAGTGTGCAGCATAACCCGAGGCCCTTCGCAGGCTTCGACTTGGCGAATTTTGCTGCATCGGTGCTTCAGCTTTAAAGATCCAATTGACCCAGGGACTTAAAGTTCATGACCATAGAAAACGTCGTTTGTTCGCTGACTGGGTGTTTTAAAGTACTTCAAAGGGGAACCCAATTTTGGCCAAAATTTGTGTTAACAAGCAAAATTGCCGTACATGGGACAACACGAACCGACACGAGGTTCATCAATTTCCCATTTGGTGTGGATTTTGGGCCAGTGGCGTCATTGATCCGTACTTTTCCAAAAGCCGAGGCGGGCATTTGGGCGAGGTCATATTCATATTTTGTTAATACCTCACACACAGCGTGTTTTATTGCATTTCAACATCTACAAGCCCTTACTGAGAAAAATTTTTTGTTTTTGATGAAGTTTGACCAGGTAGCATTTATTGAGTTTTTAGCCATTACAAGTCTCTGCGTAAGATGCTCTGTCCACGACATATTGTAAGTCAGAGTTACTCCTAGATACTTGTATTTGTTGGATATTTTGTTAAAAGTCCATTTTTCATCAACTGCCCGACGTCCACCGTTTCTAAAAATGACTACTTCTGATTTACTTAAATTCACAACCAGATTCCATCTTGAACAGTAATTTGCGAAGCTGTTTATCATTGTTTGCAAGGAAGCGGGATTGTCAGAGAGAAGAACAATATCGTCGGCATAAAGTAAGACTTTTACGGATATGCCTTAACAGATAATCCACCCGGTAGTTCAGAGTCGAGATCATTCAAAAATAAGATGAATAACAGGAATAGTAGATATGTATTTATATCTGTCTTTAAATTTAGAATTAGCTGTTAGTTATATAATGAATATCAATATTGCTGTGAGCTATAAAAAGAAATGAAACTTAAAAAAGAAGGTAGGTAGTGGTTATGAAGTAGTGGCTTTCTTAACGCTTCTTCAAGGCGCCCCTTGGGTTCAGCGCCCAGCGCATTTGCACAACTTGCACGTATAGCTTGTCCGGCCCTGAAGCTGGACTGAGAACTGAGCCTTGCAATACACCAGAATCAAAATGAAAAATGTGAGAATCAACACAACTAACATGGACTTGGAAACATCTATTCGATAAAAAAAAACTCTGAACTATTTTACGATTTATTGAGAAATTCAAACTTTATCTTTTACTCGTATAAAGCATACCATTGTGCCTAACAAAATCAAAGCCTTTTTCAATATCTATTAATATAATTCCCGTTGACGGTTCTCATGGACGATGTTCTTTTTTTCCTTGATGCTTATTTTGGCATGTGCATTATTTTTACTAAAATCAGATAAAATTATTTCGTAAATAGAATAATTAAGAACAAAAGTTTGTATAAAATTATACTGCCTTTTTTAGTCTTAAGACTATTTTACCTACGTACTCAACTTGTCACTGTTGTTTTCAAACCACATTAGCACAAATTAAATCTTTTCTCTTGCTTCAACTATGATATTTATTTCACCGAAAAATGGTGTGTGTCTCATGCGTCTTGCCCATTCTTTTACAAAACAACAACAAACCACCAAATGGCCGAGCAAACTAAATAAAAGCACTTCGAATAAAGTATTAGCCCATCTTTCTCACTCCTTCATTGACTTTATATTTAACTTTTTTTTATACATTCCTCCCAATTTACCACGCCCCTTAACGTACCCTTATCCTTAAAAGCCTTAAGCTACCTATATCCAAGTTAGTTTTTCCCATTTTCAACAGACTTCCTTCATACAAAGTGACGGCATTACTTTTATCTTTTCTCATCAAAAACAACCTGCAAAAAAATATACATTTCATATTATTATTTATGTATCTCTATTACGAGTTTATTAAGTTAATAATTTCGATAGTGTACAAGATATAGATTCACTTATGGGCATAAGAGATGTTCTTACTTAGGCTGAACGGCAAGTATTGGCTTAGTGAAAAAATATAGGTTTTTATCAAATTAAAGACGATGGCGGTGATGAAGTTAGACAAAATTAAGTTAAGGCTTCTTTTCGTTAGTTTTTTTTCGAGAAGTGTTTTTAAAAAATCGATTTATGATAACACTGTCTTCCTTTACTTTAGATTTCCACATTTATGTATTAAAAAGGTATATCCTTTCCTCTCAGTGCGAAGTCACTTGAGCTTTTCGAGTAACTACGTATGACACACCAAAAATGAACGGGTATATCTTGTCGTGATGTTGGGTTTTGGACAGGCAAATCAGTTCTGTATTATTATTACTTCAAATTTTCCCAAAGGGTCAAGATATACATACATATCTACATATATGATTAAAAAACAGAAACCCTGTATAGAAGTGTCCCCCAATACTTAGGCACTTCTTTTGAAATAAAAGTAACAACAGTAACATAAAATTGGAGTAAAGGTTTATAAAATGGGCGAAAGGTCCTTTGACTTTTATGAGGTAGATACTCGTACATTACACAGGCGAACGTTTTTTTTTTCTTATTTATTTTTTTCTCTGAAATATTGAAAATACCAAGGAGGTGGTACACATTCCTTTGATTCTTTTATTTACGACCCAGGCACATGTATAGAGAAGAAAAGTAAATAAGTTCTGCACATTTTTTCAGTCAGTTCAACACAGGGCATGCATTGAACCTTCGCATACCGATGTCATATGTCGGTTTGTTTGTATTCAATGTTGGTTGTGTTATAATACAAGGTACCTACTCTTTGTCCTTAGGACTTGAAACATCTTTTTTCTTCTTACTTTGACTAGACAGAGGATTATTCGATTTTCTTAAATAAATAACTTATAGCAGTAAAAGTAATTATTCTCCAATAAAAGCGAATTGAGTGGGAAAACTTTTCAAAAACTCCTTTCATATGGAAAAATTAAAAACCAATTGGAAACAAAATACATACGAGTATACCTATACATACATGTATGTTATGTTTTAACTTGAACACAGATGGCACTCGAGTACTAATAGTTTACGGATGAAATGAAAGTTGCCATAAACGTTGTGCTGTATTTCGAGGACGACTCTTGGATAATAGAAATTGTGCGAGCACGTGTCGTTGGGTGCTGCAAATCTCTTTCCCATTCTAGGATTTCATCGTCCTCGGGTTCAGGTTGTGTTGAATGATGGAAATGTCACGTGGCCACATTTACCGTGGAAACAAGGAGATACCAAGCAAAAAAAAAACCTTATTTGAAAAAGAATCTAAGAAAACGATTAAAACTGTTTGAACACGAGGCTATTTAAAAAGTAAAAACTACATTAAATTGTTAATGTTTAATTTTTATACTGAATTGGTTTACTTTAATAGAATGATTGTGTTATATTTATAGCTGGAACAATTTTTTCTCAAAAGGAGCGTTTGAATAAAGAGTTGTAGTTCAGTTCTGCACTCCATGTGCCTCACTGTAGACAAATTATATATTTCATGCCTACATTATACATCTTTAAGCTGTATGTGATGGTTAAGTACACTCTATTAACCAAAGTTTGTAGATTTATAAAAAGTGTTCAATATTTATACTCTACGCAAATTATTTTAGCGAATCAATTGAACTATAAATATATCAATTCAAACCATAAGCAGATCAATTTAAATTCTCATCTTAGAGGAATTTCTAGTCTACCAAAAGCCTTGATAAGCAGTTAAAAAACGCATTGCTTAAAAAAAGGAAATCTTTGGAAATTCCTTCTTACATGACATTCAATGGAAACGTGTAGTAATCTTACTGAAGTATGCAATATGCTTGCAGGATTCTTTTAATCAAATTATATAATGTTGATATTTCCACATCCATTTGTCAAACAACTGCTTTGGAATCCATGTTGTTGACGGACGATGAAATTATTGAAGAACTTTCTAGTCTGGATAGGAATTTAAGTATGAGTCCAGATAATATACCCGCAAAGTATTTGAAAGAGTGTGCATGTAATTTTTCGAAACCTTTGATTATTACGAGTACTTAAAGCTTTAATTCGAAGATGACAAGCTGAGATGAGAGCTGAGAATTAACTGACTACTGAGCATCTCTGCATAGGCTGATGAGCTGATATTGTTAAAAGATGTTTATGTCAGTACACTACAGTTGTTTTTAATTTTTGCGGATGACGTTATCATCTTTAAATCAATGAAGTCAGTTGCTAGCTACAACGATTCTCAGAAAGATGTATATAGATAAATTGATTGAGTGGTGTTCATTAATTATATTATAGAAAAATGTTTCATTCTCTCTTTTTCAAAGTATATTTTTCGGGTTATGAGAATAAATAAAGAATAAATAAGTTATTTTCAATTCCAATTTAGCTTTCTTTAAATGTGCACTTTCATTACATTATATCGAAAGCTTATGCTATTTTTTGGTTTTATTGCAGGAATTCTTCTGAATTTAGAGATCTATATGAGGAAATCCAGCGTACTTTAGGATTTTATGTCACTAGCAGATATAAAAATATAGTTCATTAAAATAGTTGTTATTAGTGTAATTTTTTAAATAGGACTTAAATAGAGAGATGTATATTTCAACACAAAATGTTTTAATTTTGAATATACAGCCATTTTATTACGTGAAAACAACGAAATTTAATATAAATTATTTGTCCCTTTCAATGTTTTCTTATTTCAAAACTTTGTAACTTTTTGAGGCAATGTATGATCCACCTGAAAATTGAAATCATTATTGTAGTTACTTCACTAAGAATAATCTATGTTGATATTTGGGTGTGCCACTAATAATATTGAAATGGTGAACTAAGAAAAACACGTCCCTCGCTCTTTTTGAAAATTAGATCGTTACACTTTTCTTTTCATAACTTTTTGATGCATTTATATATCGTAATAAAATTTTTTGTGCATATTCTATATACAAAAACAAAGAAATTCAGCCCAAAAAAGTTAATGTGCCTCAAAAAATTACAAACTTATCGAGGAATTAAAAAAATGTTCGACAGCGTAATTTTTATTTTAGATGTAGAAAATTAAAGAGCACACTCAAAAAAAGCTAAGAAATGGCTAGAAACCTAAAGTTATCCAGAGAGTGAGTACTGAAAAAGTAACTGTATTAAGTATCATTTTTTATTCCACTAAATAGATTATTTAAAATGAATTTTTATTTTAAACGAAAAATTTTTAACTTAATTCATGTACGTTTCTCGGACTTTAATTTTATTATTTAATATAATTTTAAACACTAAATTGATGTATAAGTTATGAAATAAGGGCATATAACAAAAAGTAAGTGATACTTTACTCTCTGACATACGTGCATGAGGAAAAAAAAATGGTCGATGAACTTATCGTAAGTTTTTCACGATTTGAAAAAAACTGGAGTGTGGTGGACCATTTCTAACTTGAAATTCAAATTCAGCGCATCAAAATACGTAAGGATATGTAGGTTCGGTTTTTGAAATTAACTACTCTTTTATTTTTTTGTGCACCTGTGTAGAAACTTGACATATTTTTATTAATTAATTTTTGATGCATTGATGAATTTTAGTAACGCGACTTGATTTACATTTCTGACGTTACTTTGATTATAAAAACATCAACTGTAACATCAACTGTTTTGGTGTGCTAATGATTTGATTTTTTTTTTAAACGAAAATCTTAAGGTACGCTGGATTTCCTCATATACATTGAAGTTCTTATTCAAAGCGTTAGTTCGTCATATTCTTAAATAATGTTGCGTTGTATGGTCTCCACTGTTTAATTAAGGTATGCAGCTTATCCATAAATTCTAAAAATGATTCACAAAATATACGTGTGTATGTGTATATAGAAGAATATATTTCTTCATCACTTTTCTTGAGATGTCACGGGACATATTAACTGTGTACCTGTTTAAGTTTATTTGATATAAATATAGTCTATGTCTAGGTTTTCTAGATGGAGCATAAATCCCAGTGACATGTCAAAACGACACATTATCCGTCAAACACAGCAACATGTTTTTTTTAATTATTGTTCGAACTTTGTTAGAGTTTATTTAAAACACTTTCAAAACACCTTTTATCGCCGAAAGAGAATGATCTTTTAATGAAAAAAACCCCAATAACTAACCAACGAAACAATTAAAAACATAATTTCATTAAAAAAAAAAACACAAACAATAAAATCTTTGCCCAACAATTTCTGAATCGAAAACCACTTCTCTTTGTAAAAAAACACAAACGAATATGTATAAATTTTTTATCCTTTTATTTAAATGAAACATATGAGCTTATGTTTCATTATACGTCAGTGTCATTTTACGCAGCTTAGTAATCATGTGCGTTAAAAAAGCAACATCTGTGCGTCATAAAGAGCGCCATCTGTGTATCAAAAAGAGCGCCATTAATTTTGCTCAACCTTGGTAACAAAGAAGTTATATATGACTTTCTTGATTTTATCAATAAATTCAAGAAAGTGCCATATAGACCAAGTTGTCATTCCTGTATACTTCAAATAGTTATGAGTTCAAATATAAACTTCCTAACTTATTTTGCAAATCGTTTTCAATTCGAAGAAATATTTAAAAAAAATGTATTTGGAAGTGATTTTGACATCTTTCAATTTGCAAGACTATACTGAAATTACTTTTACATTGAATTTTGTTTATGTTTCTGAAAAGCACTGAAAGGTAATGTCATAAACCCACGAAAAGTAGATTTTCGTATCGTCAAAAGGGGAACACACCCAAACAGTACTTTACATCAATGTCATAAAACTCATTTTTTCTAGAGACGAAAAATGAGTAATGAATTGTTTCATTTTTTAACGATTCGAAAACTAATCGGCTATATAACCAATTTGCAAATTCATTACAATCTTAATCATTAATTAGTTCTTTTGTTTTGTACATTTATAGGTATGTATGTACTTTAGAATCTTTTAGTGGCTGTGCTTGAGGGGAAAGAAGTTTTACTTCTAGCGCGCGTATGTCTGTACACACACTCTTTTTTTTTAATCCATTAATTTTTACGCCATGTTCGAAAGCTGTTAGACCAATTTATAAGAAATTTCACTTAAAATGCCAGATTTATATGGAAGATTAGATTTCTGAGAAGATGTCATCATTTCATGTACAAAATTCAATGTAACTGATACATAACTGGTTGGCAGTAAAGGATGTTAGCGATACCGTGGCGTGTATTGTATATAACAGATATTTAGGTTAAATTGTCTTCCAAGTTAAGGCAAAAATGTCGAATGTATTTTTAATACAAATTATTGTTCTGGTCCAGCATTTATGCAGGGATTTTCACTTGTGATATAAATGTAGAAAATATAGGGCATGTTTTACATTCGGAAAAAAAACAAAGCGAAATTTTGATCGAACTTAATTAAACGATAATATAGAAATTTAGTAGGCCTGTAAGCCACTGAAGTGATTTTTTTTTCAAACTTAAGAGTCTTGGGTAATTCTGTTAAGTGGAAATTGAAGATTTCAACCATTACAAACATAGCCGAATTAATAGTACGATTCTCGTACATAATGAGACTTAATGTTTTCGTATTCCTTCCCCTTGACTCAGAAATGCATTTCTCTACCTAATGACTTAATCAAAACGTCACAACGAAAAGATAATTCTAAAAGGAAAAAACTAGCAAAGTTCTTCCCACATCTTTAATGTCCAAACAATACGACGACGTCAACTTACACAAAAAACACGTAATCACTCTATCCATGAAAACAAGGAGAAAATTATAAAATCCACGTTATATAGGTAGTATACATTGAAAATTTCAAAGAAACGAACAAAAAAAAAATAAAACGAACAAGAAAAAGGAATCCGAAGAAGAGAAAAAACGTAAACAATGCCCAATAAATGACAACAAGGACACCATAAAACACTTAATCTCCCAAAGTACCTATGCAAATCATTAAAACGATGATCTCCTTTCTTGCACCATCATCGGCCGGAGGCCCTCTTCCACCACGCAGTCCAATGTGATGTCCCATATTTCGCTTGGCTCTCACTTAGCAATCTCGAAATTCCATGAGATGAAAGCAAAACAAAATGACAACCCTATACACGCTCCGTCATCGTCATCTCGCTGTTCCACTGATACCTCTCAGCTTCAGCGTGAACGCACAGCAGAAGACAGGTAGTAGAATGAAAACTGACCCACCACCCCTATTACCACCACCATTTACCACTTTGCAGTGCCAATACAATACAATGGGGGAATTGAGTACCCTTAAAATATCTCCTGATCCAGCAAGTAGACGGGAGGGCATGATAACGAAGAGATGAAAATTTAAGTTGTTACAAAGCTCATGAAAATAATGACGCTTTTATCGCTTGCAGTATTTATCAATCCCAAGGGGTCTGAATGAGGCCAGAGATGAGGTGTGGTGGTAGAGATGGAGGTGAAAATGGAGAAGGTGGGACTTCTCGGGGGCATTAAAGGTATTGACATCACGATTAGATAATTGGCAATCCTAGTGGAGCGCCATATTCTTTAGGTTTTCTTCTTTTTTTCGAATGAACTGAAAAGCCCTCTCGAGCGAGATCGAGATTTGAGAGTAGTTGAACGGCTGCTGAGTATTTTTGAGTGAATGGATAAAGGGGCAGAGTGGGGATATAGATTAATTGTGAATTTGCATAGTGTGCTGAATGGTGAATCAATTTTCAATGAAATTTTTTTTGATATACCCTTAAATAAGTATACCTCTGGTGTATGAATTTAGTTGAAGAGTATTTACCTCCGTTTGAAACTAAGTCCACAATTCAAATTTTAATTGTGGGACTTTTGGCAGAGATTAAGGATGAGCCATTTTTATATTATTACAGTTCAAAGTGGAAGTTATAAGACAATAGCTGTTGCCTACCCTACGGATTCAGAAAGTCGGAATAAAAAAATTCTGTCAAAAGGCCTGATGTTGTCTTTGGAGCCTGGGAACTATATTCTGCAATATAGAATATTTCTGTAGACAGTGTTTTAATATTTGAATCTTTGAAACTAACCGAAAACTGGCTAGACTTTTCGTTATTTGGGTATTTTTTGATAAAGAAAATCTTTATGACTGGAATGAAATCTATCATCTAAGTATTTTAAGGTCTTTTTCAAGATTCAAGCTCCAAATATCACCATCAGCAGAACTCTTAGTCTAATAAATATTATCCCCCGTCAAATTTGTCAAAATAGATTCTAAGACATCTGTTTCTTCCGAAATTAAAGATGGAAGTTCTTATTAATAAATTACTCAAGGCATATGCATAAGCAATGTGTACAGGCGGATGTGGATCTATAAATAGTCTTGGCAATAAATATGTTTATTGTCTTATGTCAGCTAATAAACGATTAATATGTCTTTTTATAAATATACGGTTATGTCCATTATATATTATGTATTGTAGACGTGATAGGTAGTATACGTGATGTTGGAACTACTTCACGAGTTTTTCAATAACCAATAAGTAAACATTTTGCTAATGAACGCACTCGTATAAAATATTTTAATTGAAAAAATAAACTTTTTCAAAAATTTCTATTCTAGTCCTCAGATTAAAAATGCAAAATGGTTGTGTTGTTATAATAAATTTGTTTTGCTATTATAATGTGATGATATGAATTCTCGAACACGTTTATTATTAAATAAAATATTTTGTGTGAGAACAAGAAGATAACACACGATAGTGTGTAAAAGCAATTAATATGATAACATAATAAATTTCTGCAATATTCCGATTCTCAAAACAATCACAAATATTCCCAGTAGCCATATTTACAAAGTTGACTCCTCAGGTTTGAATTTCTGTTGGTATTTCGGATCTTTTTTTCCTTACTTAACCAAATCCTCTGCCTTCAGTTTAAGTTTTTTTACATCTTTTGAAATGTAAGAAACAAACACACCAATTGGTGGATTTGTTCTTACATTTAATTTACTTCAATACAGTTTTTGATATTTTTTTTTATTTTACAGGAGGCTTATCGTCGATGGGTGTGCAGTACACTAATACCATATTTCGCGGAACATAGTTCAACTTCCAGCCAAGATTCAGCAACCACAAAAACAACTAAACCAACAACAACAGTAACATCGAAATCACCAAACAACAATACAAACAACAATAAAAAGCAGCAGGAACAACAAGAACAGCAGCCCGAAGATCAGGATCGATATGGTTTAAACGATAACGATGAAAATTTCAGTAGAGATAGATTTCAGCAAGATAGTCTCAGTATATATGACGATGATGAAGATGAATCCATTGAATCTCCACATATATCAAAACTATCATCATCGGCGTTATCAAGAACATCATTGATGTCAGCAGTGAATGAACAACAGCATAAACAATATCAACAACAACAACAGCATTCACAACATCTTCTTGCGAAAAGAGCCGAACAAACAAACACAAAATGCAAACGAACGAAATCGAATACAAAAATGACGAGCAACATTGACGAGCGAGAAACGAGCAGCTCTCGTCAAAGTGAAGATTCCATATCGACTGCCAATAACAAGGATCCATGCGTAGAGGGTCCAGTGATATCAAGGCTTCTAACAAGGTACGAGTTATCGAATTTTGAGTGAAAATTAGATATAAAATTCTAAGTCATGTTTTTTCCAAAGTTACTTAAACTTTTGAATGCTCATAACAAGAGCCTACTTTATCTTTGTTTTTATCTTTTATTTTTAGTATATTTAACTTATATAAATATATTAAATCTAGACAAGAATTCATAAAAACAAATACCAGCCTACTTATCAAAAGCTTACAATTAACTTGATCGCCTAATACGAGTACATTCGCTGCGCTCTAAGCTATGCTACAAAATCTTAATTCTAATGCCTTTCGGCCTAAAATACTGAGTTATCTTTATTTTATAACGAAATAACGAACACCGAAAACTAAGTTTCGTCAGATCGAAATCCGCAGATTGACATTCGATATTCAACCATTATGAATATTTAATTCTGTGAATTTAATTTTATTTTTGCAATTTAACTTTTTAGTAGTTTCCTTTTTAATAAATTATGACTGACTGATCCCAATCCCATGTGGGCGACTAGGACCATATTTAAACTAGTAGATTTCTATGTTTGTGATTTTTCTCCATGTTGTATTGTTTTATTTAATTGAAGTAAAAGAACTAGTTTTTGTTTTATAAAAAAAATTTAAATAATTTATTTTTCGAATTTTACAACATTGATTAAATTACATAATAAAAAGAAAAGGCGACGCGTTTCGGAAGTTTTACTCCATCTTCAGATATGTCAACGTTTTAGTTAAAATTTAATCAATGTAGTAAAATTCGAAAAATAAATTATTTAAAATTATTTTACAAAACAAAAACTAATTCTTTTCCTTAAATTTAATAGTAGATTTCATTTTTGTTCAAATTTGCAGATGTGTTAAATACGAGAGATATTCTTAGAGACCCATACACTAAAATTCAATATGAAAAATGTCATTTATGTGAATTACGAGTAGTTAAATTGCATAAATTAAAAACAAAATATTTTCAGTCGATCTGTTTATTTCTTCTTAAATAAAAGTGTCTTCAGGAGAGGATTTCAGGAGAAATTTAACACAGTGATATATCATAGGCCAAATTCGCACTATTAAAAATTAAAAAAAAAATGGTGTAATTAATTTCGATCAAATTTTACATGCAGAAACTTTA
Source organism: Chrysotoxum bicinctum (assembly GCA_911387755.1). Classification (NCBI taxonomy): domain Eukaryota; kingdom Metazoa; phylum Arthropoda; class Insecta; order Diptera; family Syrphidae; genus Chrysotoxum; species Chrysotoxum bicinctum. Next base: position 267,416,297 of record OU426987.1, read on the forward strand.
AAAAAGCCTAAAAGGTATTGTATATCATTCTTTCCAAAAGAAATTAATTCGTTTGAATTAAAAATAAAACTTACTATTTCCAACACTAATAGCGCAAAATTTTAAATATAAATAAAATTGATACCATTTAAGAATATGCTAACTTTAAAGTAGTTTACTAACTCATTCTTAATTTTAAACATTTTCTAACTAGTATTGTACTAAAGCAATTTTCTTAATAATTTGCTTCTAAGGATACATAATCAATTACAGTTCATTCAAAAAACTGAGCAAACAAACGTTTTTTTGACGTGAGCACGATACTAAAAAAATATAATATGTAGGTATTCGATGGGCACAATAAAAAAAACTTTTATATAGCCGCAATGTTTCATACCTTTAAATGATCTTGTGAAACAGCAAATTCCACCAATTTATCTACTCATGCGCCGAATTTCGGACCTACTGTCTTTTAAATATACATAGTTATATTCTTTCTTTAGTTTTAAAAGTTTCTATATTTCATTCACATTTTCATACTCAGAGAACAAAACCCAGAAAGCATCGATATTTTCTCTTGAATCCTTCCCTATTTTTCTCAGACTCTCACTCTATTTAATAATTTTAAGGCTAGTTTCATTATTATTATTATTATTATTATTATTATTATTATTATTATTATTATTATTATTATTATTATATATTATTATATAAAGTGTTCGCACACGCTAATCTCCGAAACCATTCCACCGATTGAAATGAAAAATTGTGAATGTTTATGGATAGTTCTAGTTTAACAGATAGGATAGTTTTGGGGATTATGATGGTTTAAGAGTCGATTTGTTTCTTAAACAACATTCCAATGAAAATGAATTCATGTATTGGAAATATTATGGTTTATGAAATTGGGCCCGAAAAACGTCCAAAAATAACTATGATTTTCCCGAAGAATATTTGATAGTGTTTATGTGGTACTATGCACTCGAAATCTTGGTCGAACTTCATATTATGATGTCTATACCTCGAGTTGATATTTAATGGTATTCGTTGATTCCCTAGAGGAGAAATTAAATTTTTATTAGCTCCAAAACTACATATAATGGTACTTGCCATTATGAAAAATATTATTTATCTCGAACTTGATAAAGCTTGTATCAATATTCTGGGTTTCACTTTCGAAAAAAATACGATTTGCGAAAATGATTTTTTTAACATTTGTATGGTTTTTGCCGTTATTTATAGATAAATACAATTTTTTTCCCAAATTTTGTTGAAAGTATTAAAAAACTGTTAGCTGTCGAGATTCGAAAAAAATCCAGCATGTGGTTTTCAAAATATTTAGTTTTACAAAAAAATGTATAGCAGTACCGTAACAACGTGTGAAGGGAAAAATTAATTAAAAAATACCATCTACCAAATTTAAAGATAATCTGGCGAGTCATTTGGGCTTATTTCAGCAGGCAGAAAGGCAGATAGACAGACTTAGTAAAAATTGGTATATTTACCGCACCTTAAAACCTTTATGTTGAGTTTCAACTTTTTCATGAACGACTCTACCGGTTTCGATTGTACAGGGGCTTTTTCAAATTTAAAATAGATTTAAGATTTATTTCAATACATTATTTTCAATACATAGTTTACAATAAGTAGTTATCATTAAACAATTAAAATATTTATATTATAAACTAAGAATTATGGATTGAAATGAAGTTAAATATGCACTTTGTGGTACAAACACCAGTTTTAAGTGCATTATACAAAAGATATTCAATTAAAGTAAAGCCGCGCCGAGAAAATTATTGGAGAAAGTAAATTTGAAATGAAAAAATTGTTACAAAAGTATTTTGTGTTTAAGAAACTTAGAGATATTTGGAGGATTGGAAACAGAAGGCAAGAGGGTTTTTGAGACAAATAATATTCATGAATTAAGCAAGTAATGAACGTTGAATTAAGTAACTATTTGAATTAAATCTTCAACACCTGATCTTGGCAATAGCCAGATTCTGAGGTTTATTAAGAATTTGTTAAGGGTAGATCTATTTGATATACCGGCTGGAAGTTTGTTAAAGATATGAGGAGCTATATTAATTGCAAATCGTTTAACATGTTCTGTTCTAGCTCTAGGAACTATCACAGTATTAGAGGCTCATAATGAATGGGTAAAATTGTTACTAGTTAAATTGTTAAAATCACTTCGTAAGTAAAACAATCTGAGTTCTTTATATACATATACGTATAGTTATCTGAGTGGCAATAACTTAACAGATTCAAACAATGGAAATGATGGCTCCCAACGATGCTTGAAAAGCATTATTCTGACTATCTTTTTCTGAGCTGGATTCTATTTAGAAATAGAAATTTCTTAAATAAAAAAATAATTTATTTATAAAACTACTACAATTTTTTAATTTTTTTTGCATAAATTGATATTTTGTCCAAACAGCGTTAAATTTTTAAACTATTTTAGCAGTTGTTTTAGCAATCTAAACAATTATTTTAATACATGTTTCTTTGTTTACATCCACGTTTTAAGATACACACAATATAATTTTTAACTTTCAAAATACTTGAGCAAAGACTTGCGATCCAGTTCTGTGCTTATTTTTTATTCTCAGGATTTTAATTTTGGACAAAAAAAAATCATTGCTACTCTTAAATTAAATTTCTTCATAGTTTAGTCAAGTTTTTAGTTTAGCCCTAAATACAGTTTGCTCCATAAAACAAAAAGTGGGCAAAGAAGAATATTGAAGTGTAGTTATAGAAATTATTGTATTTTACGCTCAATGTGTTCGCAATTTTTTTTTTTTTATAAACTACTCACGTTCAAGGGATTTAAATGTTTCAACACAGTGCGGGCGTGAAGTTACGGAAGAGAAAGAAGGATAGGAAAGATGTATGGCACGATGTTCTGAGACTGAAGGTGGTTGTCTCAGATTTTTTATCTCCAGGGATGGCGGCTAAACTAAAGCGGAGAATTTCCGTTTCTTATTTCCCTTATAATTCGCATTATTTTTATTCGTTTTCATTTTTGTTGGGGATACTAGTTTAACACAATCACATGCTGTTAGTGTTATGCCTAAAGAACATGTAATGAGTAAACCAGCAACCCACTGATGACAATTTTTAGAAGGTTTTTAATGGAATTAAAGACGACATAGACAACGGCAGGGATCGAACCTGTGATCATGAAGTTGACAGGCGATAACACAACCATCGCGCCACGGTCATCCCTTGTGTTGACCTTAAGAGAACTTAAATTAAAGCCCCTGACAAACAGAATTCAAGCGTTTATAAAGTACTACATCTCTACATTCTCTAAAGAGATTTACTTTGGGCATATTTAAATTAAGAAACACAATACATAAGAGATATATAGTTTCCAAGTCGAAATTTGTTTTAGTTTTAATGTTTGTTATTTTAAAAACAAATAAATAAAGACTAATTTCTTATTTTGTAGCTTAGGAAATGTCATTCAAATCATTAAAAAAAAACAAATATTACATTAGGTGGACGTCATTATGATTTTTCAAATTTGGAACAGCTATTTTCGTCCAAATGTATCTTTTCATCAAATTCAGTTGGTCTTATTATATAAACTAAGCTAAAATCTGCATTGAATGAAGTACAAAATAATATTGGTTTGTTAAGACTAAAATAAATGCTTCAGAAATATGAAAGAGAAAAGCCTGTTTCTTCTTATTAAACTAAGGGTTAAAACAACTAGGACTTCATATAGGTCAAAATAACTCATGCTTTTATTCAACACGTTAAATACTAACGCAACAATCTTAAATTATATGATACTATTTACATAATAAAAAACTAAAAATACTTAAATCTATACTTTAAATTTAATTGTTAAAGATGAAGAACATATTCTTAAAACTGTGTGATTTTACGTTGTCATTAATTGAATGAATAAGAAAATAGTTTTTATTGAAGACATTTATTAAGAGATTGAGAGGACTATTGGCGCCGTAGTTAGATCTACTGAAAATATTACAAAGAGGCAATTGCCTTCTTAAGCTAGAACGACTAACACTAAAATTCAATCTACAAAGAACCGATGGAGCTGTAACTGTTCCATTAACAATCCCCATAATAAAACAGAACTGTAAGTACTCACGATGACTTAGAAGGGATGGAAGATTTATTAGTTGAAGTCTATGTGTATAAGGTGGCAAATCAATAGTACTAGACCAAGGAAGAAAACGTAAACAAAATCTCATAAATCTTCTTTGAATACACTCTATTCTGTTGACATGAACCGCGTAATATGGGGCCCATACAATGCAACCATATTCCAGAATAGACCTAACAAATGAAACATACAGAATTTTAAGAACATAAGGATCACGAAAGTCACAAGCAAACCTTTTAATGAAATAATGTTGCATATTTGTTCAATTTCAAACATGGCTTCTAACTTTTTGGTCACTTATAATTATAAATTTATAATTTTTCATTTTTCACTTATTAAAACAGATTTTGAGATAACTGTTTTTATTAATTTATTTAAGTTTTTATTTAATTTATTTATTTATTCTTGAGTCTTTTTTTTTAATAATGAATATTTACTAAACTATTTTTTATTAATTTATGTTATTTTATTTGATTGTATGATTTCATTTTTCATTGTGTTTATAATATTTAACTTATTAATTAATGATATAGTAAATATTCAATTTTTGTCTATTATCATTTATTTATTTATTTAAACTTTAAGTTTGGCCTGAAGAAAATATGTCAATGTCTAACTTTTTACTCTCTTAAGCTTGAATACGTTTTTTTTTCAATACAGGTTCTTGTGTAGCATTTCCCTCCATATTTTCATTTCTCTGTTGTTTGCTGCATTTAAAATTTTAAATAGTCATAAGTAAATTATATTTATGTCATAGCTCATGTTAGTTAAATATACCTGTATAACAAAATACAAATATAATTAAATTACTTTTTTTAAGACAATTGATGTTATTTTTTTCTTTTTATTATGAATTTAGTTACTTGATTTACTTAATATTTTTCATTGTATTTAAATTCAAAATTTAAATTTAACAAAATTCGAAATCTGAGTTGTCTCATAAATCTTAAAAATAAAATAACGATGTGTCTCTGTTTTAATAACAGAAATTGCTCATTAGTTAACTAAAAATTATAATCATTTCGAGAATAAAGCTGTTGAAAATTTCATCTTCACAAACAAAATTTTTACAGAATGATGAAAATTTTACGAATGCCAATTTATGTGATACTTTTATCAATTTCATAAATCTACTTTTCCGTAGACTTACTACTTATATTTATTTATTTATAAACAAACAAAATGACCTAACATTAATAAATACAGGGTGCGTTTTATGATGCAGAACGATTTTATTTGGTTGACATTTTTGTGTGAATGAAATTTGTCAGTTGGCATTTGTTAGGTTGCATTCTACAGTCGTGTAGAGATTGTTCGAGCATAATTTACTATGGAGCTTCTACCGCAGCAACAACGTGTTGAAAGTACTTAAGAACATTATTTAAATAATTGATCAGTTGTAGATACGAGGAGAATATTGCGTTACTTCTTTTGTGTTAATCATGTGCCGAGAATCAACCATTCATCGTATCGAAGAGTCCCCACAACCCCCTGATTTAACACCTCCCGATTATTCTTATGGAGGTACTTGCAGGAAAAGCTGTACATAGCCAAACCAACCACAACCTAATGCTTAATGCCAACATTAGAAACAAAATTGATCGATCACTTACTTACTTAATCTCAAGCCAAGTTCTACCAATTTTATATTTCTTATGAATAAACGCATTGGACTAAAATTAGTAAAAATTGAAAGTTGTAAACGAACAGATAAATATTATTTGTTGGTTTTCAAGTGCAACATTTTAGACAGAAATGAAAACGAAAAACGATATTTCATTTATTCAACATCAATTGAATAAAAATAAAAATATAAGCCGTTCTTTTTTCAAACGTATTTATGTATAGGTATAGCCAGCTAAGGAAACTTAAAAACTTTTCCATTTATTGTATACAGTTATTTTTTTCCTGTTATGTACTTTACAAAACAAGCCCTTACTTTTAAAAATGATGATTCTTTAATTACTTTTGTTTATTAAAATGTAACAAATTTAAATTTTTTTTCTAATACCAAAATTCCAAATTCTAGAACGAAAAGAAAAATAGAATTCCGAAAACGAAGAAGAATACGACCATGTCGTAGTGTGTGTGAGACGGTAGAACAAAAATGTCCATATTTGCTTCCGGGTGATCGTGCACCAGCCTATCCAACACAGTATGCAGGAGAGCCAACATTTCTTTGTTTGGGTAAATAACCGTTTTTTTAAATGAATCTTGGTTTTATTTTTCAATATCTCCTTCATACACAGATCAAAATATTCCTGAAACGGGTGAACAATTATTTAAATCTAATCATGGCCCACCAGAATGCTGTTACCGTTACTGTGATCCGCCAACGCATGGCATCTGTATATACTGTGATGACTTCGATGATGGCTCGGGGAGAAGAAATTCAAATACAACAGCTGCCAACAACAACCTGCGAGATACCAATACGACCTTAAAAGAACGACTTACGCCTTTGTCGTCAGCAACATTCCCAGACGATCAAACTTCTGGTAGTTCTTCGAGTTCGAGTAGAAAGTCTATGAACGCAACAACAACAACTAGAAGCAATGCAACTTCAGTTGCCAGTATCGTTGATCTGGAAAAGCTGCCGTATTATGCTTACTCGGGCCTTGTATACTATTATGATGACATCACTGACCTGCCCAGCGTCCCTGTTGTTGAATGTCAACCGGTTGCATCAACAACCAGTCGCTGTACGATACCATATTATGCATCATCGGCGACTAGTTACGAAGCAGGCAGCCTAAAATCGCAGCGATTCGTATTACTATGGTCATCAATTATTTGTTTTTTAGTTCAGAACAATATCCTAGTAACTGTACATATTCCAAATGATAGTAACTATCGTTTTTATTATTACTGTTGCTATAATTTAAACGACTGGTGGAGGCGGTTAATTGGGCTTATAATGATAATTATAAGTTTATAGTTGTAAAGTAATAAATTAGGAAATAAATTATTAATAAAACAAAATATTCAAGAAAAGAAAAATGAAAAAGGAAATGTACAGGACGATGATTCTGAAATGATACGAGTATGCCATATGTGTACTAATATTACATTAAAATGTGTTTTTTGCAAATTGATTTACTTCTAGAAGAGTTTTTTTTTTGTTTAAGGCTGAATTCATTGTTTTTTTTAATCCTTTTCTCTTTGAATTCGCCCCTTAACTTAGAATTTAAGTCTATCAAAAACTTTCAACCACCAATACGGAGTCAATTACTTAAAGATTTGGGATTGCACTTCAGAAATTAGTTTTCTTATTCTTGGTTAGTGTAAAACACCAAAAACCTAAATTTTTTCGAATACATACTTTTTAACAATACATAAAGGTTTATTTAGTGGATGGTTTTGAAGAAATTCACGAGATAGTATTTTTTTTAAATAAAAGGTTCATTAAATCTGACCAGTTTTAAACATGATTTATAAAACTTTGAATTTTGAGCAGATGTATATTTCGACTTTGTAGCAGAACTCTTAGTTTCATAGCTTTTGATATCTTGATTTTATAAACAATATTTGAATGCTTACCTCATGAGCCCCTTAAATTTAGTTAACATATGATTGTTATTAATAATTTTATATTTACATGTGACATGTAATAACAGGTGGATAATTTTCAATCATGACATACACTCACCGATATTTAAGCAAAAATGTCAATAAGATAGTTGAACTACCAGCATACATATCATCAACTACCTAGTTGTATTTGATATGTCTACTAGGTTATTTCTATAATTTCATAAGTGTTACTTATGTAGTAGTGGGGAAAATTGGGCAAATATATGGTATACAGCTGCACATGTGCTTAAGAACGGACACTGATTTTTTTTTAAATGCTGTTTTTGTAACAGATTACTTCTACCCCCTAAACATTATGTTTGCTAATATTTCCCGATATTAAACGATCAACAAATCATAGAGGTAACCGTATGTTGCTGATCTTAAAAGTGAAGATAAGTCCTTTGCAAATTAAAACGTCATAAATTAAAAACTAAAAAAACAAAGATCATCATGAAATTTTAAAGCGAAACAAACCAAAGTACCAATGTGTTACTCTTGTTAAAACTTGAAAGTTGCAAACTACCTGAAATTGTACTGTAATGTGCCGATTAGATACTTGAATTTTAGGATCTTACCTACTAAAAATTACTTGCATTCCTTGAAGAATGTTTGACTTCTTCTATTTGTTTGATATCAGATTTTCTCACAAATTAACATGATATCGTATATTCTAAGTGTTGTAAGTGTTGACATACGCAGCTCTTTCCATTACTGAACTTATTTTTTGAAACAAGTAGAAGAAGAAGTAGAAGTCTATTTTAATAATATCAACTGGATAGTAACTGAGTGCAAAAATATGAATCTCACCTCACTTTCCTTTGGTATTAATTCATTTCATCATCTTTAGATTTCCAATTCAGTCCAATTGATGGACTTCTCCTCAATAATTTAAATAAACACATGTGTCCTCCCTGACTTAATTAATGTGGAACACTCCATTAGGTATACTTTTCACCCTTGTATGCGTCTTTGAAGTTTTGTAGTTGCGATGAGTTCTTAATTTGGTGGACTCTAAAAATTCAATAAAATAATGATCTTGAATTTCTTTCTATCTTATTCACTTTGCTGAAATAGAACAGTATTGCATTTCATGAATTTTAAAAAAGTTTGTTATTTTTTTGTTAATCGAAAAATGTCAATTTTGAATATTATCAAACTGTGAAAATAAAATAAAATACTTTTTTGTTTATTCCCTTCTGCTCCTCTTATGTTTGTTATTAATACATGTTTTGGCAAACTCTTCCATAAATTTGTATTACCTAATTTAAGGTGATTGGTTTGTAGAATGTCGGTCATAGCATAGCTAAGTAAACTTTATACTGCCAACAACTTAGTTTTAAAGTAAAAGTAAAAAAAAACAAACAAAAAGAATAAAAAAACCTAAATCCAAATAAATAATAAACAGAATAACTACAGTAAAAGTTAAAATATTACAAATAAAAGTTAATAACAAAAAATGCAATTCTCTCAATTTTATGAAAACAAAAAAAAAAACGAAAAATTATTCCAATATTTAGTTTCAAAGACAATTTTTTTTCTATGTTTGTTCTATTAAAAAAATGAAAACTTATATAAAATACACATTATTTATAAATTTTAAAATAGTCATATCAGCACAAAAGTTAATAAATTTATGTTATGAAAACCCAAAACCAAGAATGTTTATTAGCCCTTGAAAACAAATTGTTACGCTGCTGGCAGCCTTTTTGTTTTCTTGTGTGGTATCTTTTTTTAATGAATTATTTTGGTAATTCAATTTTTTAACAGTTAACTTAATCTGTTTATATGTACATTTTAGTTTCTTTACTTTCTTGATCACTTTATTTCCTAAGAAAAACTGATCCCAAAACCCAAAACAATTATTACAAATTTAATTTTAATTTGTACAGAAACTTATTAAATATTTAAGAACGAAGCATAAGCATATATAATTATAGTACATAATAAGTAACTATCTTCAAGAAAAAACCTAAAAACCAAAAATTGAGATACAAATTTTCGTTCAACGGGAGAATTGAAATTAAAATTAACATTTAAGTAGCACATTATAATAAATTATATTATAAGCTAATTTTTTTTAGGAAAAAAATCAAATATATATTAATATTCAACATACTTAATTTTAATAATAATATAAATAAATAAAGATAATTAATCTAATAAGAGTTACGTTAATATAATAATAAAAAAAAATAACAAAATACATATTAATATTTTTTAGAATTACTAATACTTAAGTAAAAATTAAGACGGACGGATAGAAAAAAAAAACAAAAATAAATTTAAGAAATTATTCTTGAATAAAAAAATATAAACAAAAATAAATGGAAATAGCCGGACATAATTATTTAAGTTTCTATATTGTTGTTTAAAACAACACTTTACTATCTTTTAATTTGTTTCATTTAGATAAATATTATAAAATAACTAATAAGACAAAACGGAAACAAGAATTGTTATAAATTGCAAAGATGGAAGTATTTTTAATATTTATAAATGTAAGACATTGTAGATATATTAAAACAAAAAAGGTAATACAAAAACAAAAAATAGCTGACAAATAAATTCGAAGACAGAATCAATTTTTAAAAAAATGTGAAAGAAATTTTGGAAATTAATGATTATCTATTAAAACAACAGATTTATGAATTTCATCGCAACAATATATAAGAATTTTTAATAAAATGATGTCATGTAATACAATAATTCAAGTTTTTTTTTTAATTTTAATTTTAGAACCAAAAATTAGATTAAATATTTTAATGCTTAAATTTTGTTTAATTAAAACTATTTTATTTATATTGCGCAAAAACGTAACGGTATTGGTTCTTTATAATTTTGTTTGTATAGGTCTTTTGATTTATAAAATAATTTTGTTTGATGAAACATACTTATTTGTTTTATGACTGATATATTATTGGAAAGAAGGAAAGTACATTTTATATTGATGCCGCTATAGCTTAATGGTTTTGTCTTGACATACTTTTTATTAGGATATCAATGTAGACGTCCAAACGGTTCAATTGAAACAACCGGTAAGCTTGGGAATTCAAAGCCCTAGAGTATCTAATCTTGCAAAATTAAAACATAAGATACAGAGTTTGAGGCTTTCACGTATTCATATTGGGACCGGAGAAGCTCGCATATTAAATTATCATATTATCTCAGATTCATTATGAAAAATAGTATATTGTTAAAGTCACTTGTCACGTGTGCTGTGTTGGGGAGTGGTGTGGTATTGTTTGCTGTTGTGTGTCTTCCACTGTGCACACTAAACAAGATTGCCATATTGAAAACTGTCATTATTTGCTTACGCTTCCTATTGACAAAAGTTGTTTCTCTCCTTCCTAGAGTACTATTTTCTCTTTCCCACATACAAAAGAATATGCCAGCAATATAGAGTGGTATATGGCGCACTCGAAACACACCACTCTATCATAAATCACGTCAGACAAATATTATTCTACGCATATTAAAAACAATTAAATGAAAGCGTTACACCACCTTTCACATGAGATAAGTGCACTACCGACCGAACAGGAAAAGGAAAAGTGATTTTTATAAATTGTGAACTATCTGACATGTTTTCTTATAGTTTTGAGAATATTAAGTGATTACGCAGAGTAAGAACTGATATTTTGTAAGAAAGCTACTTTTGATACAACTTTAATTGTACTCCAATCGAATTGAAAAAGGTAATATAAATGCACAAACCATCAATTAAATTCAATTCAGACTCAGATAAGTTTAATTTATTAATCTCGTTGAAAGCATTAGATCAATAAGTACACTTTATTTGGAAGCTGCAATTGTTTAAGATATATTGACAACATTTCTGACAAAAAAAAAATCAAAAAGTGCAAGTGATTCCTTAAGTTCTCATGTTGTTGATCGTACCCTGAGACTTACAATTTCAGGATCTATGCACAGAAGAGAAGTAAATGGTAATTTTGTTTTGAATAGATATACATAAAATTATTACGCATAATTGACTTATTTATGTGCATATATACAATAAGGCAATCATCATTGAAAACAAGTTAAATTATTAGAATAAATCAGGTACTTATCGTACATAGGAAACCGAAAGGAGCTCATAAGCTAAATGATTTAATGTATGAAATATACATTTTATTCAGAACCACCCTGAGATTTAAGAAAATTAAATTAACCCTTTTAGATGCCATTATTTTCTTAAATATCTACAACAGCTATTTGTTTATACATTTCTTTCCTTTAATTTCCAAGGGATTTCATATTGCGAAAAGTTTTATAAATCTAAACAGATCAAGATTTATGTAAAGACCACACAAAAGTCGTATAACAATCCTTCTAAAGAATGTACCGACTCAATTTGATTGTCTAAACAAATGTTCACCGTATTTTAGTCTGTCAATTCTCCTTAGATGTGGTTTTAAAAAAATGCTTAAGATGTACCGAGTAAAGCAGTCCATACACGCCACATAAAATCGAGAGATTTAGCTTTTCTTGAAACCATGTTCAGCACAAAAATGAGTACAGACACCAGCTCCCACATATACAGCACATTTCAGTACACCGACACATGTGTCGGAAAAAGTTGTGCTTAAAAGTTTAAATAAATCTTTTAAGGATTTGCAAAATATAAATTTAAAAAAAAAATAGCTTTTATTGAAAACGGGTCAAATTTTTGTTTCGATTAAACTTCTTGCAATTATTATATTTTACCGGTTACTTATTTTTGCATATTAAGTAATTTTTACATGCCATCTTGCATAACACTTTTATTACTTGGCCTTAAACGCAATAATATTGATCAACATTTTTAAAGTAGAATAAAAAAATTGTAGCGAAAAACAGTTATTTTGTAAATTAGCGTTAAAAATGAAAGTGTAAAATATAACGATTAGTCGATAAAATTATTAAAATAGTTAACATGAATAGTTGCCTATATAAAGTATTTAAGATAAATATTTTTTTATAATTTAAAACGATTAATACTTTTCATTAACTTATATCTGAGTTTTTATCATAGTTATAGATTTTAAACAACAGCATTTCAATTTTTTCTATTAGATTATATTATTATTTTTATTTTTTATAAGATAAAAAATAATCGTGCAACCTAAAGTAATTGATCTTATGCAAATAATGTTAAGTTGTTAAATTAAAAAGAAAAAAAAAACTTTTTTTTTAATTTCTTAGTATTTGATTGAATCAGAACGTACATTTGTCTGATTAATCAAATGAATATAATATCATATTACTTACATGTAATGACAAAAAAAAAAACATTTAAAAAAAAAACTATAAAACCACCAAGTAATATAGCTAAAAAATATACTACAAAATGTGTAAGGGTTTATTTATTATATAGAATTGTTGTTGATTGTATTATGTAATTGTAACGGATAATAAATAAAAATAAAATAATTAAAAAAAAAGTGTTTTCATAATTTTTTACTGACATGTTTCTTTTTTTAAAAAAGAAGAAGAATATACAAATTTATTATTTCTTTTATACAAAAAAAAAACATAAATAAATTAAAATGTAAAGAAAAAAGTGGAAAATCAATGTTATTTTATACGTATTTACATACATGTAGGCTATTAAATGTGTAGACTGGGGTTTATAATTTATAAATGTTAAATATAAAATTAAATTTAAATTGATTATATTTTATGTTCAACAAAATTTACGTGTATCTTAACAAAACATAAATATATCACATAAGAATGACGATGTATGTACAAAGGTATGTAAAAAAAAAAGAATTAAAAATCAATGTTGACTTCATAAATTATAACAATAGCCGTATTTTTTCTGCTATATCGTATTTACCCATTTTTTCCCTGCAAAGACGAAACTAATCAGACTACCGCGAGGATATGTTTTAAGGATAAAATGCAAACAAAAAGAGTAATTATTGGTTACGAAAAATACACGTCTATATTGTTTTTATTTTCATACTTAAATTTCTCCTCTTCCAGGTACATAATGTAGGTATATTATTAAAACTGGAAAACACCAATGCATACACGAAATATCTTTCTCTCTTAAAGTTTAAATTTAAGTAAATGAAAAAAAAACAAGCGAATGAATCTAACGAAATTTCCATGCACAAATTTTTATACCCTAAGTAAAAATATAAATAAACTTAAAAACAAAAATAAAAAAAACAAAAATAACATTTAAAATAATTACAAAACAACAATAAAAAGGTGTCCTTTTCATAAATAACTGTTGTTTTAATAAAAAATCATTTTTTTGTTTAATATTCAGCCGCGGAAGAGTTATTTAATGATTAAAGGAGTCAGCGTATAACGCACATAGGTATTCTATTATTTTACAACAAAAAATAAACATTACAAAAATTTAATATAAAGTGTTAAACGTATATTTATAAAAATGAAAATCTTTGTAATAAAACAAAGACTCGTTAGTAATTTAAATATAGATCATGAATGCTAGATTAAATTTAAAGGCAATACCATCAACCTTGGACGCCATGAATAATAAATTTAATACAAAAAAAAAATTGATAAACAATATAAATCAAAACATAACAATTATTCAAAGTGTATATACAAACAAAAAAACTTCCCTAGACATTGAAAATAAATTTTTAAAATAAAAATAGTCTTAGACCATCTGTGTAGGTAAAACTTCAAATATCGTGTACTATTGACTAAAAAATTCAAATAATAGTTTATTAAACAAAAAATAAAACATATTGTACCTTTAGATAAATTATAAACAACTTCAAAAAATTAAACTCATTAAAAAAACTGTCAATAGCGAATAAAAGTTAATATGTAAACATTTGGCAAGCTAACTTGTAAAATATAATATACTTATAAAAAATTCGCACTAAAATATTAAACAAAAAAACACATATTATTTTTCAAAGATTTCAATTTAATTATTATTTTTTCTTTTAAATAATTCATAGAAGTTCTGATTTTTCCGAACAACAAAAGACCCACCCTCCTTCTCTTAGTGCACACGTTACATATTTTACACTCGAATTCTGAACAAAATGACACACTTAAATTCTTTTTTATTGCAAACAACAACAACAACAAAAAGTGGTCTAGAAGATTGATATATTATGAGTAAATGATAAACTGCCCAATATGTTTAAAAATATTGTAATAAAGAGTAATTTTTTAATTTTAAAAATAAAAATATAAATTTTTATACAAAACAATGAAAAAAAAATTATTAAAACAAAAAAATCAACAAAAAAATGACAAGGAAATTTTATAAAATTGAAAATATATGTTAAAAATAATGTTTTTCTTATAACAAAAAATAAATTTTAAAGCATCAAAATACACATTAACAAACTGAATTAATTTAATAGAGACAAAAATTCAATACCGTCAGATATAATATTTAATTACAAACAAAATTATCAAAAAATAATAGAAAAAGTGTGCCTGTGTTATTGTGTGGATGCTATTTCTTAAAAAAAAATAAACATACATTTATAAAAAAAAAACAAAAAACAACTGATAAATCGTCTTTATTTTTTGAGTAAAGTGTGATTGTGTGAAGGGTACTTTTGACAAAAACAAAATAATAAACACGCATATTAACATTGAGAAATTATTAACAAAAAAAGCATGAAACATTTAGTATATACATTTGAAAGAAATTAATTTCATTGATTACTAAACAATTGGATTATTAATAAATACAAAAATTATTAATAAGACAAACGATTATTAAGTTTAAACAAAAACAAAAATAGATGAAACAGAAAATATATTGATATAATTTTAAGATAAATATAAAATGAAATAACTTTATTGAAATACATATAATAAATGAAATAATATGAACAAATAAAACAAAAATTATTTAATGATGAAAATTATGGTATAGAAAAATACTATAATGAAATTATACCTTATAAGAAAATAAAAAACAAAAAAAAAAAAACAAAAAAATGTACGTGTTGGTTCGATTTCAAGAGCATTAAAATGTTAGAAAAAAATTAAAAAACAAAAAAAGTGTTTTGATTCTTTTCGTTTCGGTGTTTGCAGGTCTACGCTTTATGTCTTTGACTAAATGCCAATGTGGCCATGTCCTGACATTTTTAAAGCTTTGAGATTGGATATTTCAAAAATCGATTTTTTATTAAAATAGGTTTCAATCAAGAACAACTAACAAAAATAACCAGAGGGTATACAATAGTTGCAAGCAGCTGGTTATTAAAACTTATATGTACACAATTTACTATTGATTTTGGAATTGCTAAGATGAAGATAATTGATTTTCCTATTGAATTCAACAAAAACTTGTCTGAAAAGCCAAAAAAATTCAGTATTGTATTTATTCATTCTAAGAGCAGTCTTTTGAAAGGTAAGTATGTATGTTAGCTCTGCCAAATGCAATTTCTCTTGTTCAGCCAAAACAATATATCACCTTCTAGTTTAATTGCATTTTATTCCATAAGGCTTATTGATCCAAAGTTGCTTAAAAGTTTTAACCACATCACATATGATTGTAACCTAAGATCATTGTCAAACAATTTTGTATACAGGTATTTTTGTCATAAATGTGGCGAAATATATTGCACAAATGTTACCCATATTTCAATGTTCAAGTGGCTTAGAAATTTTTTAAATTATATACTATACAATACTATTGCTGGGCGTGTTATTGAAAAAAAGAAGTGTTTGTACGGTTTTTTCGTTGATTTGAAGCAGCTTTCGACACGGTTAATAGAAATTCCTTACTTTTCAAACAAGTACAAGAAAGTTCAAGGATTTAAAATGTGTAACAGGAGCCCCTCAAGGATGTGTTTTTGGTATGCTTATATTTACGGTCTTTATCAAGGATATTGGAAACCACATGTTGGGTGGTATTCTGTGTGGAGATTTAAATGTTAAAATTTGTCTTTATGCAGACGATTTGGTGATCTTAACTGACAATCCCCTAACTCTTCAGCTTTAGATCAAAAAGCTAAGCAATTACTGCGATTTGTAGGACCTTAAAATAAATACCACAAGATCGAAAATAATTGTCTCGTAACATCTATTGGCTATGAATGTAACTGGACTATAGATGGTAAAATCATGGAAGTTGTAAGCAAATTTCACTATTTTGGGTATAAAATGCAACATAACTTGAATTTCGCTCTAATATTAAAACTAAAAACGGGTGCGGCTAAGGCTCTAATACGAGTATATACTATAATAAGGGTGATTTCTCATTTTGATTTCATTTTCATCAGAAATGTTGATATTGTACTTCTTCTAAAATAATTTGTTTTAAGTAGATAATACATTTTTTTTTAATTTTTATTTTGAACTTGAGAAGAATAAGTTTTTTTTTTCTAGTAAACTTTTTTAGATAAAGCTTCTTAAGTTTTCTTGATTCTTTTGAAAATGCAGTAACAGCACTGTAAATAGTTTTTTCTTCTTTATAACAATTCTTAAATATTCGCCATACCTTATAGCTCTTAAGGAACACCTTAAAAAATCTTTTGCTATTAAAGAGGTATTTTTAAGGGTAAAGAATAAAAATGAATTTACGCTCTCTGACAGATGATAAAAACATTATTATGGAGCATATTTACCCAGCAGAAAGCTTTTAAGCGTAACAGAGCTAAGGATAGTTAAGAAACTCCATTATGGAGGTAGATTTTTAAATTCTTTCACCAAGAGCTGCAATCAGTTTTGAAATAGAGCTAGGTCCTTACATTTAACTCTCTCAGCTTTAAAAGAAAATAACATTTAGCTCCAACGATGTAACTTGGGATAAATCAATTACCTAAATTACTGACACATGTTGTTGACTACTATAGCTCAGAAGCTCAAAAGCAGCTTCAAGACTATTGTGACAATCACTTGTCAACTTTTAGAAATCCCTATTGGAAAACCTTTTATATGTCCTGGTGTGTATGTATTTAAATACTTATTTTTCTTAAAAATCGATAGAATGATTTATAATTTTTGTTCTTGTATAAATTGCTTACCAAATTACATGGCATTCTAAGCGAGTTCTTTTAACCATTTGAAAAATTAACTTTAAGTTATGAAATTTTTTTTTTAAATAGCAATTTTTAAAATTCTAAGTCTGATATTTGTGCTTTTTATTTTTCATATTTTACCAACAAATATCTACCTTCAATGTTTTAACCATATAATAATTGAAATAATTTTCATAAAAAAATTATTTTTTATTTTTTTTTAATTAAAAATGTTAAATATTTTGAAAATTAAATGATTTGCTTTTTTTTGAAATTTTACAACTTACAATTTTTTAATACTTTCTACGAGATGTAGAAAGAAATTGTTCTTTTAACTTAAAATATCGGTACCTACCCACTATTTGTATGGAAAAATGGTTTTCGAAAATCTTGTTTTTTTTTCAAAACGGTACTTATCTTAAAAAAAATAGGAACTACCTAATATAAATGATTTTAAGCAAAACTTCAAATTCCTTCCTCTTCTAGCGAATTACATAGTCCATTTGAGGATTTAAGTATAAATACATTCTAATACTGCTTAAATAAGTCCATAAGATCTGCATAAAAACCCTGAATCTATTTTGAGTTTGACTGCTTAGAACATGGCTGTATACAAATGTATATTTAATACATAAATCAATGCAATCAGCAAAATAAATTTTATTTTTCATTATGTAGTTATCAGAAGGTAACATTTTTAACATAATGGCTTTCAAAAAGTGACATATGCAAAATTTTGAAACTTACTAAAAAACTAATAATAACAATTTTAAAGTTCGATTTTGTGCCATATATAAGAAAATAAAAAATGAATTTAGTCTTTCTCATGTTCTAAAAAATAAAATGCACGACTGGGTCGCACGAACTTGCTCCTATGTAATCGACTGGGAATTTTAAAAACGAATGTTATTAGAGAAAATTATTCATAAGGATAAAATTAATTTTTAAATTATTTTAGTAGTAACAGAATGCTATGCAAATATGAATTTATACAAGAACAAAATTATAAGCTTTTAAAGAAAAAATTTTGGTACGCTAATTTAAAGTTTTTATTATTGTTCGAATAAAAATTAAATTTACGAAAAGAAATATTGACCCGTTTCGGAGATATCGAATTTTCAAAAAAAAAAAATAGATTTTTTTTCAAAAATTCAAAAAATATTTATTTTAAAGTTTTGAAATGCAATGTGTTTTAGACTTTTTAGAAGCTTCTCTATAAAAATTTTCATTAAGATCCGTTATGTGGATAATGAGAAATTCAAAATTCGAAAAAATGGTTCTATGGTAGGTACAAGCCGTAATATCTTAATTTCAATTTTTTTTTATTAAATTAAAGATCGTAAAAATTAATTGAAAGAAAAAAAAATTTATCAAAATTCTAGGCGCCGTTTTCGAGAAAAATACGATTTTTGAAAACCATTTTTTTTAATTTTTTAGCATTTGTATGGTAGGTACCTTTATTTTTAGGTAAAATAAAAAATTTTGTTTCACATTTTGTAGATCATATTGAGAAACTTTTATTTATCAAGTTTAAAAAAAATCTAGCTTGGGGTTTTCGAAATATTGAGTTTTGAAAAAAAAATTTTTGAAGTTTTTTTTTAAAATCCAAAAAAATGTTTTTTGAAAATTTGAGTACACAATTCTATTTATGTTTTTGGGGAGCTTTAGCAAAAAAAAAATGATCAAAATCGGTTGAACCGTTTCTGAGAAAATCAAACACACAAAAAAATGGTTCCATGCGGGGTACCCTCAATAACCATTTTTCGGAAAAATTTTTTCAACCAATACCTATATTTAATTAAATGAAATTTTTCTGTATCTGTATCTTTGGTCTTAAAAAAAAAAGAAAAAAAAGTGTGGGGGGAAAAAATTAAAAATGATATGTACCAAGTTTAAAGAAAATCGGCCGAGTCGTTAAGCCTGTAGTCGAACAGACAGACAGACAGACAGACAGAATTGCGAGACCCACTTTTTTAGTCTTCGCTATCATCGTAATGTCAACTTTGATCAAAATCTCGAGTTCGATTTTTTTTACGAATGCATAACTTGCCTTATAGTACCTATAAGTCGCAAGTAAAAAGCTGTGAAGCTAAGCTGGCACTTAATATGATGAATATTGACGTCCTGTAGAAATATAAAGTTTTTAATGTGACTCTGAACACCTGTCTTTGTTATGGACTGCAGTAATTTGGAGTTTATCCCTTTGAAGAGTTCGAAGCCATACAAAGGTATTACTTCAAACGACTATTTCGATTTCCCAACAACTCAACACCCTATTATGCAATACATGTGGAATCTGGTCTTCCAGCCATTTACATACAGACCCCTTAAGATCATTCAGACTATTTAATAAGAGTTATGAAAAATTGCGGTAACAGTCTCTATAAGTCAATTACGGTTAAATTATTTATTTTTAACTCTTCTTCCTTCATAGGATAGAACGTATTGGTGATATCTCACGATATCTTTACAAGTTTTTTAGAAACAAATTTAAGTGATTGGAAGAATTTATCCGCAAGGATTATCTCTAAGGTTAATGACAAAATATGCGACAACATCCAACAAGAGCCTCAACGTCAAGTTCCAGGAAAATCTATTGCATAACTATTGCAGCACAAAATAGTCTTCTGCAATCATAAGCACTATAGATATTCAACGCAAGAATTGAAATTTCGAATCTTAATTGCAGACCTCTTAGACCCGGCTAACAGCCTACTTGTAATCTTTGTTATAGAAGAGAACCCGAAGATGTTTTTTCTTCATAGGCGTTTGCCCTATTTTACAAGAAATAAGAAGATTGTATTTCCAAGAAAGTATTTTATCTTTAAATAGCATGTATTAAATATTAAATGGCTAGGGTATTGTACACCCGTGCAATAACGTACCGAAATAACTTTTAATCAATATTCATATTAAGTTTTTTTTGCCATCAGTACTGCTGAATGCAAGCATTTGTAAGAATATTTCTTTTCTCTTCGGGTTTTTTCACCTTTAGATACTGGGAAACATCGGCTTGTCACATTCATCATTTAGCGTGGTGTTAGTTGTTAGTAAATAAATATACATATAGCCTAACACTACTGAAAAACGAACAAATTTGACAAACAAAGAAATAATAAATATTAATCTACTATCAGTAGCTACAAAAATAACTACAAGTCAAATACTATTATGAATTGAACAACTTTTTTTTTTTACAAAAACTTATAATGCGTGAGTTTCGAATACTTAATGAGAACGCCCATACAACTTGTGCTTAAGTGTAAGCTTTGAGTAACTCAAATCGAAAACATCATGGTTTACATTAGCCTCATGTTTCATACGCGTCAAAGGCTCATTGAGACCATAATTGGTACGGTGGAAGTCTATATGAAAAATTTCAGAGTTCTGAGAACTGTGGCTTCTAGCTTTAAAACGAATTTGTTCTAGAAGAACCGGTGAATCTATGGAATCAACTAAGAGCTGATGTAAAAACATAACATCGCTGACTTTCCAGCATTTTTCTAGAGAATTCATGTTTAAAAGAAGAAGGCGATTGCTGTATGGAGGAAGATGATTCGATTCGATCAATGTGTATTGAGTAAAGTGGCGAACATACAAAACTAGCATATTCTAATTATTGGGGACGAACAAAGGTGTTGTACAACGAAGATGTTACAAGACTACACGAAAATTCCTTACTCCAACGCTTAATAAATCGAAGCATTGAGTTTGCTTTACTGACAATTTTCTCAATGTGGAGTGAAAAGTCTAGATTTTGCGAGAATTGAACGCCCAAGTCGCATGTTGTTTCTACCTTACTAAAAATGGAGTGATTTATGGTTTAATTGTAACAAGTTGGGTTTTTTCTTCTAAAGAAGGACATTGATTGGCACTTTGAAACATTTAGAAAGAGATAGTTACTATGAAAAGAAATGGACCAAGGACTACCTTGTGGAACACCAGAGTCAGCATTATTTGGATCAGAAACGATTCCTCTAAAAAGAACTTGGTATATGTCCTTCCCTTTAAATAAGACCTGATCTATTGAACGAAAGCAGAAGGGAATCCAAGAGATGAAAGTTTAAATAAAATTAGACTATGAGACAACTTTACTTAATGAAATCTGTATAAATACAGTTAACTTGATGACAATCCTCGATAGTTTTATTTGTAAACGACGTGAATTCAACAAGATTAGTAACAGTAGATTTCTTTTTCATAAACCCATGTTGCTCGCTTGCAAGAAAAAGTTTGCAGCTGAAAGAACTCTTAAATATGATAGCTTTAAATAGTTTCGGTAAGCACGAAAGTTTGGCTTTTGGTCTATAATTAGAAATATCACCGCGATTTCCTTTTTTGTGAATAGGTATGTATAATGAAATGTTTTAGGGAATTTTGAAAAAGAAACGTTAGGGGTCTTGCCAGAGGTTTGCAACAATTTTTTAAAATATAGGCCGGAATTCCATCTGGTCGAAAGATGGTCTAATACAACTGTGATAACAACATCACTCATTGAGCTTTGAGAAAAGCTATTCAAATGAGTAAAATTAATCTCACAAGGTTCAAAATCATCATCACAAAACGAAAGTTTAAAGAAGGCAGAAAACGTATTGCAAATAACAAGAGGGTTGTTGCTTGTTTCATCCAAGTACTTCATAGTAGATGGATATCCGTCAGATTTTTTCTTGTTATCAACAAATTTCCAAAAAAGTTTCGGGTCAACAAGAAGTGAAGACTGCATTTTTAACAAATAACAATCATAGAGGATTCTGCATAATGATAGGAACTCTTCATATAACGATAAATAACTGTTGTAATCCTGCAATTTATTAGATACATATTAGGTACTTTTTCCATGCTCTATTTCTTAAGTTACGTAGACTACGAAGCTGATCAGTGTACCAGGGGTGTGTTGTTAGGGCCGAGTGTTTCGATTTTTTACAGGTACAGATGCAATGAAACATTCAAATATACTTAAGTAGAAATTGGAAACCATCACATCAATGCTCCCATTCAAAAGTAAGTCAAAGTCAATGTTTGAAATTAGTTCATTGAGTAAAGGGAAGTTAGTTTTCTTGAAGTCAAATTCAAGAAAGCCACTATCAAAATCAGAATCAGTTGTGTGAGCATGGGAAATAAAAACAGAAAGTGGGGGATGGTACAACAACACAATTACAAGGGTTAATAACGAATATCAGATCTAACTGTTGAGAAATACTTTTTTTTTATACAGCTCACTTGCTGTAAGTCACAAGATATCACGTTGTCAGCAAACAAAGCTTCCTGAAGAGAAGTGACGTTGGTGGGCATTAAACATATTTCGTCATCAGAAAGAGTCCATTCTAGATCAGGAAGATTAAAGTCTCCTGCAAGAAGAACATGGTCAAGAGGATCGCAATTATCAAAAATATAGTTAATGACATTTGAAGCAATATTATATATATTTCCAATGGGCTTTTTGGAGGGATGTACATATTTATTATATAAAGGAATTTATTTCGGATACGTACTTTAACAAATAATATCAACTGAGTCAGTATTAGGGATTGGGAATGTACAGCTATGAAAAACGCTTCGCACAGCAATAATAATTCCACCACCCGAGGAAGCTAAGGGATCAGAATATCTATCTATCTTTACGGTACACCACAAAATCGGTGGAAAATAGTTCATTATTTAGAAATTTTAAATTCAGCCTTGTTTCTGTTAACACAATCACATCGAAATCAGATGCATGAGAATTTAAAAGAAATTTTTGAGTTTTCGACCGAAGTCCCCTCACATTTTGGTAGTAAAGGGACAGACGATCTAGTTTTTTAAAGGTTTTTATGTTTCAAATCATCTAAAATTGTTCTTTTATATTTTAAATCATTCAAAATTATAGCTGTTATAAACTTCTAATTTTTTATTTTTATTGTATTTTTTTTCTTCCTTCTAAAGACACTTTTTGCTCTTCCATAATTTTTATTGTAACCTGCATTTGCGACGATCTTGTAAATCTTAAGCGTTAGTTAAATATTTCATTTATTTCGATTTACTTAGAATTTTTTTAATTTTTTTTCTATCATACAAGCCCAAAGAAGAAATGCGTCTTCTAGTTGTACGTTGTACCTATTTTTAGGAGACGTAAGTTCTTTCTCTTGAGTCACAATATATTCCTCGTCTTGTTGTAGAAGTGAATAATAATTAAATTTTTATCAATATCTCAGTACGTTTTTCTGTTGCGTATTAGAGTTCTCATCACCATCAATTAATGGTATATCTAGTTGCCGCTATGTAAAGTACGATTTGTTCTTAACCTTCAGTACCTTATTAACAACAACAGGGAGTTTTAGGACCTCTTACTCATCGTTACAACTTGGGAACCTAAAATTGCTTGTTATTTCCCTGGTAGCTTGCAGGTTTGGACGCAATGTCACATACACTTTATGGTGCCAAGCATTCGGGGTTAGAACTTGGTTAATATCAAATATCTCACCGCGGAATTACCGAAATAAAGCCAAACTTACAAGGATTTTGAGAAAACCTCATAAGTAAATTTAAATTCTCCACCGTATGATGATATTTTTCTAAGCAGGCTCTATAGAAGTTCCTTATAATCCGTTTCAGCCAAATACTCAATAACTAATCGATTTCGGCAGGCTTTAAACAGGTAAAATAAAAAAATAGAACCATAGATAAAGACAATAAGCAAGCTACATATTTTGGAAGAAAATAATTTCATAATAATACAATCTTATATTTAAATTGGCCCTTCAACAAGTTTGTTGTTAGTTAAGTATTTACATTGTGGTATATGTATGTAAACAAAGAAAGCCCAAAACTATTATATATGTTCCAATATTTTCAAAGCTTATACGCTATACCATAGATATCCTTTCTACCATATATCCAGGTCATCAGATAAATAGAAAACACTCTTCTGTTATCAGCAATTTTACTTAACTGCCGTCACATCAATAACATCAATGTTCATACACTTCACTGCATTGAAAGCATAACACATTTTTATTTATTTTACATGTGGTATAATTGCTCCTACACGGTACATCATATCATGTTAAATTTCCGCTGTAGGGCAAAAAACACTCGATAATAATTTCAATGGCGGAATATACATCCTCTACCACACCATCAATGAGCTGCTGATAAATTCACACCGATTAAGTGAACAAGTTCCATTCCAAAAAACACCCTAAAATGTTTTTAGGTGTATTCTGATCCCTACAAAAAAAGTTGCCTAAATAAATAAATCCGATAAGCATCTCATACTTTGCAAAAGCCAAGAGTGACGCAAAATAAAGTCCCATTTAATTTTATCCTACAAAAAAAAAAAAACAAAAAACAAAACAAATAGATTTTAATCAAACCGTCATCAAAATTTGAATAAAAAAAGCACAACAAAATAATAACAATAATTTGCTTCCATCTCACTACATTCTGCAGTAATTATTCACAAATAATTAATCCACCACAAACTTGTAATTTATTTGGCATTCCCATGCCCATTCCAATTGGTAATTCCCCAAAGGAGCATGGGGTAAATGCCTGAATGTCTGTGGCAGTTAAAAATACCTTACGAGCACGTAAAGTGTGCTTAAAGTTATTATTTATTCACTTGTCGTTACTCTCAGTGCTGGCATAATTGGTACTACAAGCCTCAACTTCAACGGAAAAAAAAAACAACCAGGAGCAGTCTTATGCTGCCTTTGCCGCTGCCGAGATGAGTTCCTACAGCAACATAATGAGGATATTGTTATCCAAGACAAGGGAGGTAATTTTCAATTACGCCCTGCCAAAGTACTTCAGATGCCGCATGTATCTACATCAAGAGTATCGTAAGCGCATAAAGTCAAAAGAACTCTATCAGCGGCTCTCAGTACACATTTGGCAGCTCGAATAAGGCCTCTCTGCTGCTGGTTGATTGAAACATAACAACTTGTAGTAGTAAGACCTGAACCCACCTTCAACCCCAACCGCAAATACCTACTTTCATCAGCATCAGCGCCATTATAATTACTATCAGTGAAACAAGACGACCAACCCGACACGACCCACACCCGACCCGACTCAGCCAGCCCCAATCTCATCATCATCATCAACCCAAAACCCCAAACCCCAACAGAGCATACAAAACTCTTCCTTTCATTTGAAAGCTCCAATCGTCAAGTAGAATTTAGCTTTTTATCCCTTGCCAGGTGTCGGTGTGTGATGCGAACGGAATTCAATTCAGAAGCGAGTCAACCGTCGAAAGGGAAAGTGCGCGTCCGTGAAGTGAATTTAGTCGAGAATTAAAACACACAACCACCCCCTCCCAACGAAACGGCGCAGGGGGAAGCATAATATGCGCCACGTGCGTGCTCACAAATTAGTTTTAAGTCGAGAGTGCTCTTAATGATGCCTTTAAATGGAAGTGCCCGGTGGAGTTTCATGTTCGTAGCGTTGCAAGTGCTCGTTGTTGTGACCAAATCAAGTCTACCTCCTGCATTAGATGCTGCTGCTGGTGCTTCGTGTGCGGATGAGTTGATTCAAAAGTCGTTATTACCGTGTTCGCCTAAACGATATGCAACAACATCGAACTCAACTCATTCGGAGCATTCGGTGTCCGAACCATTACCACCCGCTGTGGTGAATTTAGCACCTAAGGAAGAAATTCGGAAAGGTTCGTAACTAAACTATTTGAATATTTTATTGAGACCATGAGCCAAGCCCACAGTAATTTTTGTGTTTGAAGGATAAGTTTTTATTTTCAAATGTTAGAGACTTGCAGTCACAAAAATTACCATTTTTCGGAAAACAAAATAATTGTCATAACAATTTAAAATATTTAATAACTAAGAAGAGATCGTTCTAAAAACAACAATATATTGGTCGAATATGTTTCGCAAGAGGCCTTAGTCTGCAAGTCTTTTTAACCAATTTAAAAATAATGGCGATAAATCTTTTTAGATTAAGATTTTATTTGAAGAAACAAGAGTAGTAGGGCTTGTGATGTTTTCCCCAAGACGTAATTCCCAAACTAAAATCCCCAAACTGAAATCTCCAGCAGCAAAATCTCCAAAAAAGAGAATCACCATGGCAAAAATCTCCATGCCAAAATCTGTAAAACAAATATGTATGTTCAAGTAGTGAATCATACGATTAAATTGCGCGATAATGTTTCCTTTGGAATTTTCTGGAAATTTTCTCTTGGAGATACTGGCAAGTTGGATTATTTTTTTTTTTGAAGATTTTGACAAATGGTGATTTTACATTACATTAACAAAAGCTTGTTGTAAAAAATAAAGATTAGACATTACTTAAAATTGCTGCTGTTAGTGCTCGTTAGGTATTTGAATAAATTATTGTTTTTGAAGCTACAAATGTTAATTATCTGTCTAAGGGAAACCGGGAGTAAACTCCAGAATGATTAAAAAATAATGTTCTAGATTCTAAAAGTTTATAGATATGTATGTATGTGAAACAATAACTCAAATCTTCTGAATGAAAAAGAGTCTGAATGAGACTTAGTGTAACACAAACTGGAGTAAACATAGCTAAGATTCTCAACAGCTAAAGGCCCTTGTAAATGTGTTTTACTACAACGTTGATATGAGATAAACAGTGTAAGATTGTAAGCTACTGTGAGTTTGAAGTCGGTATAATATTACCCATCGTCGCTGTAAGTTATCGGGTCTCAGTTTTAAGTTATTACGATTAGCCCAGTCATAAATTGAATAAAGATCTTCATGATTCGAAAAATACAATCTTCTATTAAAAAAGAAGCCCTCAAAAACTAGATATTATCAGCATAAAGATGAACAGAAACATAACGAGAAACTTCAGCTATGATAATAATTAGTGAGAAAAGAAAGTGGTCCAAGAATCGACCCTTGAGGAACACCGGTAGTAAAAGGCAAAAATTCTAAATCAGCAGATTCAGTACCAACTTTTTGATTCCTGTCACTAAGAATTCACTTTGAGAACTTAATCGGTCTTTCACTTAAACCAAATAACGTTCCAATTTTTTTTTTACAAACAGTGAGTGACCTAGAACTGTGGCATTGTTTTTATCAAATTCAATGCGAATATACTCCAAAATTTTGACTTTTAGTGTAGGGCAACTGTGCTTATACAAAAAGCCAGAGTGAGTTTATATTCCTTATAAGATTCTGATTTGACGAAAATCAAATGCTCACTAGCTGTTTGATGTTTGGTAACAGGGATATCCTTCCCAAGTTTCCAACACTTAGGGAAGTATAAGACTGAGTAATACAAAAGTTGGAGAATAGTAGATCAAACGTAAATTGATTTTAGGAAATTTTAATGACATATTAGTCACCGCTAAAGCATTAGATTTAATACTTTATACTTAAGCATTTATGACTTCAGGTTCAGAAATACAACTCAGTTAAATCTCATTAGGAAGGTATCTACGTGAATGGTCTACAGTCACAGACTAATTTGATACCGTACTGCCGGCGGCGTGTATAAAATAATATTTAAGAGGTTAGGATCAAGAGCACAAGCACTACTTTTCTTAGCGACAACTGCAGATTTACGTGGGAAAGGGAAAGTATTTTTTTTTTTTTTATTTTTTTCTACATATTGTGTTCCAAGGCCTTTGTAAGTGGCTTTCTGAGCACTGGGTTTTAAAAATATTAACACAAAAACTGCATTTTACATTGAAAAAATGTTTAATGCAAAGTCAAAAATGATAAATCATTTATATGAAGTTAAACAAACATTTAGATAAGACATAAATTTGGACTTTAATTCCATAAAGTGTAATAGAGTCAAAATAATTATTTCTTAATACATTATATTACATTGTATTTATGATCTAAAAAAAAAGTAATAAAAAGTTGATATTTACTTTTTAGTCTTAATTTATTGCATTTCTATTTATCAGTGACAACATCTCGTAAACGTCGCAGCGTCTTCCATGTGCGGTGGAATCCTAATGAAAAATTTATCGTCGAAAGTAAGGAAAAGCCAGCAGTTAATCGGACCAAGCTTTCACCGCATCCACGTTTTGCTCTTTCTAAGAACACAAAACTAACTCTCGATCCAAAATTATACATGTGTCATGACAAATATCTGGAGCGCTGTTATAATAAAACTTTAGCCTTTCGAACAAGGATCGTTCGGACTCTAGAAAAATCAATGAGTGAATCCTTAAATGAGACAAACTACTACAATGTCGACTACAAACCGATGTTCGGAAGCAGTTTCGAAGAGCAATATTATCCATCAAGTTGTTTGGTTCTTGAAGCTGGTGTTAGAGTCTTGAGACGTAGGGATCCGCCATTTAATAGATTGGAGTTTGGAAAACTATTTCCAAAGAAAAAGATTTTTCGGGATGTTAAGAACATCAAAACTTGTGCAATTGTGTCTAGTTCCGGTTCAATGGCTGGGTCGAAGTTGGGAAGGTTCATAGGTAATGTTGAAAAAAAAAGTGTTAAAATAGTTTTTCAATTTTAATAAATTTTACTTAAATTTTAATTCCTCCTTAAATGAGAAATTTACTAAAAATTTCCGTAATTGGTTTTATATCAACTCTATTTATGTTCTACTTCCAGATAGCCACGATATTGTGATGAGATTTAATCATGCTCCGACTCGAGGATATGAGGTTGATGTTGGCAGTAAAACAACAATTCGTGTTGTCAATTCTCAAGTAAGTAACATTTACTTACTTTGGAAAAATATTAAAAACCAAACAAATTTCGGTTTCCAAATTTAGGTAGTTACAAAAGCTGAATTTAATTTTACAAAATCGAGAATATTTCAAAATGTCACCATTGCTGCTTGGGATCCCGGAAAGTATAATGGATCATTGGGAGATTGGCTTACAAATGCCGATTATGATATATTTACGAATTACGAAATATATCGGCGTCGGTATCCGAAATCAAGGGCGTATCTAATCGACCCACATTCGATATGGCGCTTATGGCAGGGACTTCAAACGTTTTCAGGGAAACCGATTCGTAAAAATCCACCAAGTTCAGGATTTATTGGTGAGTTAAAATAATATAGTATCTTTTAATAAGTATAATCTTTGTTTTGTATTGTGCAAATCATATTTCCTTAGAAGACTAGACTCCAAGAAATTTGTTTCATGGGTACCTTCAGCCTTTTACAAGGAAAGCTAGAAACCATCCAAGAACATTGCTTTTTATAAGAAATTGCTTTTCACCATTGCTGTTTGGATGCCGTAGAAAATCGTAGGTCCCCTTTATTCTTGCCGCCCAAACAATGCAAACTTAAAAATGATGTCCTTCCAGTATCTTTTATGGAATAAAAATGTAAAATATTATTAATCCTTAAAGATCCAACTTTTAGAACTCAGGTTATTGATTTGGTAAGCGAGCTTTTTAAATGTCATTTTTCGATGATTTATTAAAAAGATAACGGGGAGATCTTCTATAGATCAACAAACGACCTACGCAAAGTAACTTTTCGATCACTGTGTTTTCGATTTCTGGTTAACAGTATTAGATCATCACATCATTCCATCACACCTTACTATTGTAAGCAGACCTGCATTGATCTGAAGTATTTCAATACACTTAAGAGTATAAATGAGTTTACAATAGACATTTTAAACTTTTCGGATTAGCCGCGTTATAAATATTTAATATTTAGCGAGTTCAATGCAGTACTCACCCCGAACGTTTCGCTGCGAATTGCATCGAGCGCGGTCCCGGTGACCATTAAATATTAAAATTATTACGCGGCTAATCCGAAAAGTTTAAAATGTCTATTGTAAACAACCGCGAAAACCTTAAAAGTTATAAATGAGTTTATTTTACAGCGTTTTGTTTAATGTAAAAAGATTCTTAAGCTATTGATTTTTGATGATTTTATGTGCAAGCCAAAGTCACTACGAATGAATTTATGAATTATACATACCGCAAAACTGATATAATAATCTCCCAAAGTTGGTATCAGTGTATTATGTGTTGAATAAACTTACACTTACTACGTTTATATGCAGTATCGAAAGATCGAGTTGGATTAGGGTCGGATTTTCGACCCAGGTTTTTCGTCATTTGAGTTAAGAGCTCGATTTGGAGTTGAGTTGAGATGGTGTTGAGCGATTCTGAAAAAATTTTGTTAAACCAACTCCTCGACCCAGGTTTTTCATCTCACATTTCGACTCGACACCGCTGAGCGAGTAGGATTGAGTCGAACGAAGCTCATTTCAACTCAATACAGGTATACAAAGGGTCCAAGCGAGCTTCAAGCTCGCTTCAACACCTCATATACATAAACGTAGTAACTGATGTGTTCGAAAGATTTGTATCTCGTTATTTAGCTGAAGTTGAAATATTCATGAAAATGCAGATCGAGTTGAAATATTCATGGAAATGCAGAACGAGTTGATTTACATGTTTTTCTCACTATTAAATTTTACAAAAGTGCGAATATATTTCTTTTTCTACAATCCACTCAAAATGTTCTCGTATCCCTATTGTTAGTATTGTATTTCTTAAACGTGTAAATTTATAAAAAAAGAAAATTGTTTTATTTGCTTTATGCTGAATTCTTTTGAGTGTTGGAGAAAGAAAAAAAATACAATATTCAATATAAAGACATTGGCAAAAAAATTAAACAGCCCATTATTAAGGTAATACTTCTCATATATTTCCTAACTGTAAAGTAGTTTTCTAACTTATTCTTAACTTTAAACATTTTTTAACTAAAACAATGACAGTTCGTCCAAAAAACTAAGTAAACAGACCTATTTTGACGTTTGTAAATGCCAAAGAGTCATTAGGAAGTTAGCACGATACTAAAAAAATAAAATAGGTAGTTTAACTTCAATAAAAGGGTAGAGAGAGTATGATTCTGTATTCGATTAAAAATTTGCAAAATCGTTGTCGTAACCTAGTTTCATACAAAAACAGCTTTAACATCGTATTAATTCAACTTAAACTTTGTGCTATTTTGTCAGTTGTCATATAAATTCAGCATAATGCAGCAGTTACACGACATTTCTGAACAAATGTCAGTGTACTGATCAAACTTACCAATCGAAACTATTCGCCTTCGTGTAAATTGATTTAATATTTTGTGACAAAATTAATGGGAGTAGTGTAAAACCGGAATTATGGTATGATTTAAAATTTTGCATTTGAAAAAATATTTGTTCTATAAATTGCGGAGCGATCACACTTTGTACTAGTAAAGACAAAATAAATACCAATGAACACACCCTCAAGCATGCCAACATACATATATTTTTTCGGACACCACCTAAACACCTTCTACATTTCAACATCCGAAACTCCTTCTTCACTAAAATATTCATTTCAATTACTAGCTTATTTTTATTCACTAATCGTTTGTTGTTGTTTTCCATGTTAAATTTTGCGATGTAGTGTATTCACTAACCAATAAAACACGGCTAATTACCTACTAGCTCATTTTTCTTCACTAATCGTTCGTTGTTGTTTTCAATTTTAAATTTTGCGATGTAGCGTATTCACTAACCAATAAAACACGGCTATTATGGCCAACCTGTTCATTTAAATATTCTTCTTAATGTAGTTTTTGAGTTGAGGCGTGGGAACTTAGAATGACCTAAAACTACAACGGTTTCATAATTATACATTTGCGGCCATCTATGTATTTATATGTTTATAAATAAAAATAGAACAGCTCTTTAAAAGATTGTTTCATAAATAAAACATTAAAATACATTTTAGGCTAAATCTTCATACAATATCAAATCTTCAAGAAAATCTCCTACAAATAAGACAATTCTGTTGTCACGAAAAACTATTGATTGAACTGCATAAGAGATTAACTTTATTAACGTATGTGAACTCGTTTTAGCCTTAAAATAATATGTCTGTCATTAGCGTATGTTTTACTTTTCCTTTATTTTTAAATACTCAAAATTGCAGTCGTCTTTAGTTTTTTTACACTCTCCGCAAGCTTCGTGAATTTTGCTATGCTCTGTGAGAATATATCGTCGCTGTAGATCGAATACCTCGTAACAGAGATGAGTATTTACTTCATTAATTTATTTTTATGCATCTGCAGCTTATTTCTACTTCGTTTTACTTAGTTTTATCTAACGTACAAATTTGATCGCTCCATTTGTTCTACAAGAAACATGTTCCATTCCATATTGTGACAAAAGAAAATTTCCAATTGCAAAATGTTTAGTGTTATTAGTTCGTTATTATGAGCAAAGTACATCTAAGATAGTTGATAAACTTTTAACTTACATATATAAGACTGAAGCAGTCTAATGTTGAAAATAACTTAATGAAATTATAAATTTTCTGAAGGAAAACCAGATTCCTTTAGAAAATCTTATCCGCCTGGCCACAGGCAACGCTTCTGTGATGAGGGGAGAGCTCACGGGGCTAAAAACTCGACTTCAGGCAACAAAAAAAATATATATTTTATTTAGGATGTGTATGTCATTCACTGCATTTATGTGCATCAGCCGCAATATAAAAAATTTAATATCAAATTGAAATAATCTTACAAGATATTTATTTTTATTTTGCTCACAGCTCTAAAAGACAAACTGAATTTTGTGAATTTCAAAAAGCGTTTGGCCTTGAGATACATACAATTTTACGCCTAAGTAAGACTAGGTGGTTGGAGTAGTGGTTGGCGCTCATAAATTATTTCCATCTAATAGTTTTTGAAAAAAAAAGGCAAAACACAAGCGATTTCAAAAGCTAAAAAAAATCTTAAACGATTTAAATAATCCAGAAATTAAATTTTCATTTAATTTTTTTTTCATTTTAATTTTTTTTATTTCTGTCCTACATTTTGGAAATTATTAACAATTTTAATAAGGCATTTCAATCTGAAAAGACACAGATACAAATTTTGCGTAAACGTGTGCTCATGGTCCTTAAAACCGTTTTATCAAATTTTGTGAAGGCAGAACTACTAGCTGACTCTTCAATACAATTCGTGGAGTATAAAGAAAAATCCAAATCTTTAGATCTAAAACAAATGTTTTTTAGATTAAAGTCAGCTTCAGCTGTGTATGAGGAAAAGTTAAACACGAATCAAAATATAACACTGAGGTAGATTTGTTTCAAACTAAAATGTATTTAGTTTCATTTTATGTTGAATTTTGCGATTAACTAAAACTTCGGTTTGATTTAACTGACAAAAAGTTAGAATTGTTAGAACTTTTGGATCAAAAATTAATACAAACTGAAATATATCCAAAAATCCTTCCACTTGTAAATGATTTTGCTTACTATGATAATAATACAACAAGCATAGAATCTCTGAACTCCGAGTTTAGAACGCTTATGCTTGCTAAAAATATCAAAATGAAGGACGACGAAGACGTTGTTAACTTATGGTCGCGACATGTTTAGAGTGTTGCCCGACTATATGCTTACACTAGCTTGTCTACCGCATAGCAGTGCAGCAGCCGAAATAAGATTTTCAGATTTCAATAACGTAAAAAAAAAGGAAATAAGCTAGACATAAGTACCGCTTCTTCCTTTTGTGGCTGGCTGGGATTTTCAACCTCCTAAGAAATTATTACGATATTTTTCAAAGTTTAAGTATGTTCAGGAGGGCTATGTGTTAAGAAAATAAGAACCGATTAAAATTGTAATCACATAATATAATATATACTTAGTATAATATCTATTGTATGAATTTGTGTTATGTACCTATCCCTTAGAGGAGAATCTAATTAGGTAGACAGTTCCTATTTATTTCAATATAATAATTTACATATGTACATATATCAATTAAGCTACTTAATTTATGAATTTGTTAGACTTATTCTAGTCAATGTTTGTTTCCTTTATATAAATATTAAATAAAATGAAAATAAAGTGGTTTTTTTCTTATATACATTTTCTTGTGATTATCTGCTACATATTTTACAAATCTACTTCGTTTTTTTGGCCAATTTGTTTCACTTTCTGGGTTAAGCATTCTCATCCCTGCTCGTAACCCAGAAAAGTCGATTTTTCAGAAGAGACAAAACACTTATTATCAAATCAATGAGAGGCAATGAGAGACGTGTTGTTAATTATGCGCGTGGCTCTGCAAATATAGTTTTTAGGTTCACAGGATATTTTTCATTAGATCCGGATTTTTTTTCACAATATAATTGCATCATTACCTAAAAATCGTTTTTTTTTTCTGGGTTACGAGGTATTCGATCTACAGCGACGATATACCATAATAATCTTGGAAATTGGGGGCATGTCTCATCCTCATCTCTAAACGGAAACGGTTTTACCAATTTACAAATGTTAAAAGAGCATCCAATGGTCTTCTTACCACTTTCAACTATCTGAATACGTCATCTACAGATCCCAAAATCTTTGTTAATCTTATATTTTTAATCAATCTTACAACAATGTATTATACATTATATTCGACTCTCTTTCACACGATGTTATCCCTATTCTATGGAAAAGCTTATTTATTTTAACACTTCACAAAAAAGGCAGTAAGAATGAAATGTCAAACTATCGCCCGATACAAAACTCTCTTAAACACCCAACGCTTTTGAAAACTTTGTCCATGACTCACTCTTTTCCTTGTCAGCTAATAGGTCCTCCAGTATTCCTCAGGGTAGCTATCTTGGCTCACTCTTATTTATCCTCTCCATAGACGATGTTTTCCAACATTTCTATATACACTGCCGCTCATCTGAATGGGTTCACTGTTTTTCGTAACTTACTGTAAGACTCTCTGCATATATATGGTAATGACACGTCTGTGTCATGTATGTAATGAAAGAGCATTATTTTGCTCTTAGTTTGGGAGAAAAAATTTTCTCTTTAAGCTTACCGTTATTCTCGCACGCTAGCTAAACTTAATTCATTAAGAAAAACTAACGTTTTTTTTTGCTCATCTGAATAGGTTCGAATGCAAAAAAATCATTTTTAATTGATGTGAACCTATTCAGATTTTTGATTCTTCCCTACTTGAAGAAGACTTAAATTCTTGTCTTATTTGGTTTAATAAAGTATAAGGAATTTTCGAATTATATTAAACACCCAACATATTTATTCATATGTACATATATGTATATGTATGAATGCAGAATGAAATGTGAATGTTTTACGTTTATGGTTTTATTCTTCCCAGTCCACCATTTCTCAAACACAATTTTCGACGTGTACTGTAGGACCGATTTAGGGTTGCCGTAGTGCGAAAAAAGTGATTAAAATTAAGAGTGGTTTTTAAATAGCGAGAAAAAAGTACACTGTCTAAAATGGTGTATTTTCTTAAAAAAATCATATATTTAAAAATCATTATAAATAACTCTCTTTTATTATCAACTTTCCTTATATTAAAAAACTGTTATACGATATAAATAACTTTTTCAGAAAAACCGAAAGGCGCCAGGCTTCTGGTGTAAAATAAAAATATTTCAATTACAAATTAAATTTCATAAGAACATTTCTAACGAAGATTTGCAATTCTTTAATTTCTCACATAAATTAACTAATTTCATACACATATGTACGTTTTGCAGGTCTTTCACTACTGTTACCGCACTGCCCTTATGTTGACTTTATCGAGTACGTTCCATCAACAAGGTTAAATGGTCGCTGCCATTACTACAGTAAAGAGGTAAGTT
The DNA here is from genome assembly GCA_911387755.1 of Chrysotoxum bicinctum. NCBI lineage: Eukaryota > Metazoa > Arthropoda > Insecta > Diptera > Syrphidae > Chrysotoxum > Chrysotoxum bicinctum. The sequence continues at coordinate 267,452,523 of OU426987.1, forward strand.
TTGAACATTAACAACATTTTCTAACCTGACCAAATTTTCAAAAAAAAATTAACCATTCTAATCAATATTGTTTTCAAGATGAACTCAGCTTGCACATTCGGAGCCTGGCATCCTCTGGCCGCTGAGAAACTTATGGCACTGGATATGAATATTGCTGATGATTTATCTGTTTTTCAATTCGGTATACTTCGCATTCGTCGCCCGGATAAACTCCTTTGTGGCTTCAACTTCCTCGGGTTCTAAACTTAACTTAACTTAAATAATTTATAAAAATATTTAAAAGATTTTATTAATTTTGGAAACAAAAAACATTCTACTAAAATAACTATAATACAATCACTTACAAAGTTTTGACATACAATTATAAAATAAAAACAATACGAATACGGACTTAAAATTTCAAATATACTTTTACATTCATGTATCATCAGTAAACCATCATGGACGTTGTAACTTCAGAAAGTTTACGACGAAATGGTAAACACTTTTTTAGAAGCTTCAAAAAATTAAGGAAAGTAAACGCCCGCCACCAGAGCCCAACTAATTGCTGTTCGACAATCAATAAACCGCTAATTATTAAGGGCGTCATTTTTACGCTACCAGTTTCAGGACGATCATAAAGTGTGTTGGAAACTTTACAATTTTACAACTACCGAAAGTTTACAATGTTGAATAAATACCCCTAAAACAAAATAAATTTGGTGGTGCAACAGCTCGGAGTGAACCAGGACCTAGTGACTTACAACTCTCAACCATTCCTGTGTGTGTGTTTACCAGGAACGGAGGGGACCTACAATTTTCTGCCGATTCCGAACGGCTTATGAGCAGCACTTTCCATGACAAGAGATACTCTTGGAGAATCTGAAAAAAACTTTCTTGCAGCGGCTTAGAATCGAACTCGAGACCTTCTGCATGACAGTCCAACGCACTAACCATTATGCCAAGGGGTACTACGAAATACCCTTACCCTACGAATAAATACCCTTATTATTTTTTATTCAAACAAAGGCATTGATTGAACGGACTCTATTCATTAAGCTGTTATAAATTTGAATTATTTGTCAACTGTTACTGTTATATGTTATATGTAAGTTTTGACAGTGATAGTTTGGTTATCGATTTAAGGATGCGTTCACGCTGAAAGTTGTCATGTCCCAATTGAAAAACCCTTTACATTTGAAACTCCCTTCGACCCTTGGTATACCTGTTATCTCGCGGAGTAGCGTCGAATAGAAATGTGAGACGAAAAATCTGGATCGAGGACTTGGTTTGACAAATACTTAGAATCGTTCATTAAGATGTGTGTGTTTAAATGCATATACAAATATATGTTTTGAATGTTAAATATTCAGTAATTTTGGTTTTCAATTTAAATTATCATTCCCTCAACACCATTTGAACCCAACTCTAAATCGAGTTCTCAACTTAAAAGACAAAAAACTTGGGTTCAACATCCCACTCGATCTTTAGACACTGCATATAAACGTAGTAACTTAAGCAATGATAGAAGAAAATACATATTTCTCTCAACGAATTTATTGGTTTTGATTAACGGGCTGAAAATCCTAGGACTATCGAGCAAAAATAGAACGTAGACTTTCAAAAAATTATAACGATGATAAAAGAAGAAGCCGCTTTTTTATATTCATATAGTACAGTAAGAAATTTCCAAAAAACCCATCCGCTGAAGCCCGTTTTTTTGTTGTAATTTCTCCTTTAGTACTACCGCACAGCTATCAAAACATTTTGGAAAAAAAAACGAACGGAAAAAAGTGCTACAAAAGCATATTTTCAGAAGATATGTTAAAAAAAAAAAACCATAGAAAAAGTAAGTCTAAATTTTCGTTTAACTTTTTCGAATGTTTTGGTTTCAGGAAAGGGGTTTGTTACAGTAGGTTTTTACATGCAGAAATACCATAAAATAAGATAAATAGATACATAAGGAAGAACCAAGAAATATTTAATCAAGGTCGAATAGAGGAGAACAAAAAAGAAATACATTAATATAAAATTATTTCACAAACGACCGGTCAAAGTGAAACACACACCCCATAAACACAAAATGCAAACCAGGTGAAGGTTGATTTCTACTCGAATCTTAATTCTTCATTTTCTTTTAATACACAGCCAAATGAACAGGTACTTCCGCAAAAATAAAACCACGACTCAGTCGCACGTACCCACTTTATTTTATATTTTGTGTAGGTTAACATTTTAGCATCCCTATTAATGAAGATGTTTTAGCGGAGGTTCATCGTTAAGTCCTGGACTAAGTACGAAATTTCATCAATTAAACAATTCGCTAAGTGACGATTACTAACTATAATTGAGTTAAGCCACCGAAGAAGGTAGTTTAGCGAAGGAATAAGAAACGGAATATTGTCAAGTTTGTTTTGTTTTATCAAAAAGTTAAACCAAAGTGAGAAGTTTCCAAATTTATTTGGAAAAGAAATAATAATATGTAATATTAATAATAATAATGGCTCATTGATTTAACGATTTCATAAACCGTCTGGATTTCCCGATAATCCGTATTTTTGGATAACACCAAACATTTATAAACCCCGATATGATCTAATGAAAGAGCTAAGTTAATAGGAATTCTGAAAGAAATATAGGTTTTCAAAGAAAAAAATGAAAAAAACTTGTAGCTACTCGTATTGATGAGCCGAACTTCCACAAGTCATAGGTGCATTTGACTGCATTTCACATTTTTTTATAGCTTCCTATTTCTTTTGGTATACCTATTCTCTTTTTGTTATTGGTTGTTTTGATTTGCTTTTCAATTATTTCAGCTTGTCCTGGCAAGATACCTAACACTAACATACCTACCTTCATTATAAATACTAGAGTAAAGTCGGGTAATGTGGACCACCAGCTTTTCTCGCCTTACACAAATGCAATCGAGGAGACGATTGGTTGCGATTGTGCGGGACCTACTCAAACTTAACTCAGTATAGTATATAGTTCGAGTAGTCAGGAGTAGCGCGTTACGAAGTTGTTCGGATTAAAAGAAAATCCAAGGCATTGATTATTTTTTTTTCGTTGGTGTTTCTCCTTTTTTCTATAGTTAAAAATATAGTTTTTATTTTTTAAATATAAGAAGTGAATATTTATTTTAGGGTTTTTATTTTTAAAACTATTGTAAAGAGTCTCATTTTGTTGTAAAATTGCTTCTTTTTTTTGTCAAACATTATGTTGCGGGTAATATGGACCACCGAAGAAAGGGAGTATATGGACTAGTGGTCCAGATTACCCGCCATTTCAATATAAGAAGTTTCGGGTCTGGATGAGGATGAATGATCGACTGTTGATGATTTTGATATATGTGATTTGCTTGGCAAGGCTTATTTCAGAGTCCAAACTGGATAAATAGCCGTCAATGGATTAAAAACCAGGTGGTCCATATTACCCTCCACTTTTTTTTGTTACGTTTTAGAGTTACTTAACTTTTTGTTTTTTGTTATTTTTTCATTAAGTGAATTTATTTTTTTGTTGCTACTTTTTTAATCAGAATTAACTGATGTCTTTTTTTTAATATCTTTAAAAAAAAACTTAAACCGTTTGTGTTTTATTAACAAAATATTACCCGACTTTACTCTAGTAACTACACCCGCTCAAAGTCATAAAAAAGCAATAATTGTTGAGGATGCGATGATGTTTTTGTTGCAATTTTAACTCCTTTTTTTAAATTAAGGTAGCCCACCAATTAATAGCCTAATTAGTGGTTTGATTATAGTTCACATCACAGTTATGTAAACCCATATTTTTTTTCAGGTATGCAAATGTTTTCTTTTTTCATTCATGTTAACATAAACATAACATATAGAGTACCAAATCGAGCGCTCTAGTTCTAAGAAAAGTCATGAATTTTCAAGATGCATATATAAGGTGTGTTTTTTTTACATTTTCAATAGGCGAAGATAAAAAAAACGATGCCTGGGGCAAACAATTCACATGTTAAATGCAACAACAACTAAGCGACTATGGGCATCAGCGATGCCCCGAGAATTTTCGGGGCATAATTTTTATCGAGGCTTAAAACTGTGCTACCAAAGCGATGAATTGTATACAAACGTCAGATAAAAGAAAACAAGAAGAAAATGGTTTTTTTTATTCAGTTAACGTTGACAGCTGCGCCCAAAATATCTAGTTTCCAATATCTACTCGTAGTTTCAAATATCTAGTTTCCAATAGTGCCGAATCAAAAATATCTCACAATCGGTGGAAAGAGAGTATACATATCTGCGTATCAACTTTTTCCATCCCGGTGCAACAATGGGACGCAATGAAGGTGGAATTTACCCACAACCCAAAGCCACATTCGTCAAAGAAGTGTAAGTTTTCTGAAAAAATGAATTAATTTGTGAAAGACGTTGAATAAGAAGTATTTCTTATCCTATGGTGAAAGATGAGCCGTCCGTAGTAACAAATTCCCGAATACGCACTGTACCCCACAGTAGAGAACAAATCTTAACCGCAATCAAAGCACTGAAGAACAACAAAGCGGTTGGACTTGACGGTATTCCCGCAGAGCTCTTACGAGCAGCGCCAACAACATCGTCTGAGCTCCTGCACCCACTCATAGAAAGAGCTTGGGAAACAGAAAGTTTTCCTGAGGAGTGGAAAAAGGGGATAATTGTCAAGCTTCCAAAGAAAGGAGACCTTACGCAGTGCGAAAACTGTGAATCTTCGTGCTACCTGCTGCAGCGAAGGTTATAGCAAAAATCGTCCAAGGTCGAATAAGGATCATGGATCTCCATCCTATGACAAAAAGGGTGGAGAGAGAAGTTGAAAGCGTCGGGCTTACGGCTAAAACTAAAAGGATCAGCCTTGGAACTTCCTCATCTACTCAAATAGATATATCTGGACAACCAGTAGAGACGGTAGAGAGTTTTCAATACCTTGGGAGTATTGTCTCTACTGATGGCGGTACCGAACTAGATATAACCAGCCGAATCGGGAAAGCAAAGGCTGCGTTCGGAATGCTGTCCAAAATATGAAGAAACAACTCTATAAGCCTAAAGACCAAGCCACGACTGTTACGCTCCAATGTAGAATCCGTGCTTCTTTATGGATGCAGTACATGGAAAGTAACACCCACTGTCACAAGAAAGCTGCAAATGTTCGTAAATAGATGTCTGCGAAACATCTTGCGGATTTTCTGCCCTAACCCAATTCCATGTAACTCAAGAAATCATTTAGGTGTTTACTCACTTTTGACGCTCACAGTAGTTTCAAAATGATAATAAAAAAACACTTCGAATAAAAAATCTTGATTTTCTATTTTTCGCTTTGAATGTAATTAAGCTATACCGCTCTACCAAATTTTATCATTCTACAGCAATCGGAAGTACTCCATATAAATTAAACATTTTCTCATAAAGTGGGCGGATACCACGCCCCTGGATGGAAAACCTTAATTTTTAGTTTTTGTCCTTTATATGAAATTTGAACCATACCGTTCTACCAAATTTCATTGTTCTACTGTCATCGGAAGTGTGCCATATAATTTACATCAGTTCTGAGGAAGTGAGCAAATACCACGCCCTCTGAATGGAAAACCTCAAATTTTCGATTTTGTCCTCTGCCTGCATGACAAGACCTACCGTTGTGCAAAATTACAATTCTACGATGTCGGAAAGTGCTCCATAATTTTGATGATCTGTCAGTCAGTCAGTTACGGATTTTGGGATTTTTGAGGCCTTATCTCTCAGGAACCGCTTATGCTAGAAAATTGAAATTTTGTGAGGCGCCTGTGTCTGACTAGCTTAGCAAATATTCGGAATTTTAAGTTTCTGACTTCATTTTTAAAAAACCGAAAGTTAACATTCACAAGAAGCGAAAATTAAAGGCAGTTTCGAAATGTTTCTAAGGTTGATTGTACCAAAAAGTAGATAATGTAGCTAGCAATGTTCTACCTAATGTGAAATCATCAACAAAACGACTGATTAACAAATAATACATCCTTAAAATTGCTTTCACGAACGTCATAGGTCAACCAGTTTAGCTCAGGCTGTCACTTGTCATTAAATACACCATTTTTGATCGATTTTATGTCGATATTGATTTACAGTTCGAAAAACTTTACATGATTTATAGAAGGTCGGTAAATTTTGAACTGAACATCAATTCGAGTTTTATTTTTAAAAAATTTAAATATGTAATGTATAAAGGTTTTATAATGACAAAATATATAAATAATATGTATATGTAGCTTAATACAAAAACAAAAAAAAAAACACAATTCCAAAATAAAGAGGGTACAATTACCCTCTGCCAATTTTTTGAATAAAAGGTCTAACTAATTGATTATTTTAAAGTATAAATCGTACATTGCATTCGGAAAAAATAAAGTATTAAATACGATAAAACGGGGATTCTTAAAACAAAAATGATGCCTAACATATCGGAGAGTACATCTTGTTTTCAATTCTTGCACTTATTTGGGAGGGTATGAATTTTTTTTAATTAAAAGGTATACAATGAAACTCATTTTTGTGCTTAATATAAGATGAAAACAATTTCTTGTATAAAAGAATTTCGTGCCTAGACGAAACGGTTTTTTAAAAATGGGCAAACTTATTAGACTTAAAAACTTGTCAGTAGAAACCTTTGATCTTTTATCTATTTCACACTTCTTAGAGCAAATTAGCAAAAATACATGTTTTTCCAGATTCTAATACTATTTACTTTATAGTTACTAATATTTCGAAATTCACAGCATCACGTGACTGAAAACATCTTTTGGACTCGGGAAATTTACATGTGATCCAGATTGAATGTATCCTTTTTTGTTTTATGACTTAAAATTGTTCATCATCATCTTCATCTAAATCTGAATTCATTTCGGCAAACATATCATGAAGATCATCAGTTTCTCCTATAGTTTCACTTAAGTTATGAACTTGACGTGCATTATATAATTTTTCGAACTCGGATTTCGGTTCGAGGTTTGGTACAATTGGTAGCACCTTGGCTGTTGATGACGTCGTATCACTTATTTTGACTAATGTATCCAAATCTGGTTTATCCTCTTTGGTATTCAATTCGCGACGACGAAGTTCCTCCCAATTAGTTGTTCGCGTTGACAACGAAGTATCAGCCCAATCATCATCTTCCTCTTCGGGTTCTGAAATTAATAATAAGATATTAAATTTGTATGTTTTGATACATAAATGCAATAAATAAAGGGTTTTTCAACAGGGACGCTACAAAAGTAGAGCGACAGGGACAGCAAACGACGCCATATTTCTTGCCGTTCTTTTGACATTTCTCTTCAGTAAGGTTTGCCATTTCATGATGGAAAGATATACGAGCCAACAACGAGTCGAAATTATTAAAATTTACTACCGAAATTCGGAGTCAGTGCCCTCAACGTTAAGAGCGCTACGTCCAATTTATGGTCGTCATAATCGTCCTAGCAGATCAACAATTGAGCGTCTAGTGGAAAAAAGGAAATGGTCCAATCGGTTGGCGGCCTTGATCGTGCGATTTGACGCCGTTAGACTATTTCCTGCGGGGCTACGTCAAGTCTATGGTCTATGCCAACAAGCCAGCGACGATTGATGAACTTCGTACGAATATCGAACGTGAAATTGCAGCAGTATCGGCCGATTAATGCTTGAAAACCGTCGAAAATTGGGTTCAGCGTCTGGACTTCTGCAAGCGTACCCGTGGTGGCCATGCAAAAGAAATCGAACGTACTTTCACAGGAATAAAGAATTTCATTGATATCCAAAACCGTTTTTGTTTTATTTAAAAAAACTTTTGTAGCGTATGAGTTGCGAAGTCTCTAAAACAGTGGCGAATAGCTTAACCTCCTTTTTAAGTTTTTGTTTGCTTAAGGCTTACAATCTTTAGAAAAAGAAGGAGCTTATCAACCTAGTTGGAAAACTCTTTTAACTTAAAAGAATACAATTGCTTGGGTAGATGGTTTTCATTTAAAAATTGTAAAGCATATGGGCTTATCCCTGTAAATTTTAACTTCTTGTGTTTGAAAAAAAAAAAAAAAACAAAAAAAAAATTAAGGCACGCATGTAAATTTGAGTTTTTCTTCAATTATAGACCACGAATAAATAAAAAACTTCAAAATAACTCATATGTATTGTTTGTTGAAGAGTATAAAGGTATAAAGTATAGAAAAATGAATTTAAAATAATTTATTTTAAGCACCGAGTTAATTGATTTGGTTTTTATTTTTAATCTTCACAGCTTCTGTTTTTAAACTTATTTGTTTAACACTTTTACCATTTTGTTTATAGTTTCTACAGTTTAAATTACGCTCATTGTAAGGGTATAATCAAACAATGCTTTGCTGTGCTTGTAAAAAATGTGACTTTTTTGAAACAGTTACGTTCGTTTCGTTAACTTCATAAAATTTGTACATAATGAAGCACGCATTAAAGCCAAAGTTTTGTTTACTCTAGATAGCTTAAATAATGATGCAGACCATAAAAAATGCCCCATGATCAATGTTAAAAAAATAGACACGAAAATTTGTGACAATTATAGATTTACGAAAAATCACGCATGGCAGTTTTTTCTAAAATTTATATCATATAGGATTATTTATAAGGAAGGCACGCACTCAAAATGAATGATTTCAATTAATTTTGACCTTCATTTATCTGAAAAAAAAAACAAAAATTGTACTAAGTAATCTTATGTTAAACATTATTTTTGCAATAATACAAAACGTTAATTATCCACGCACGCAGCCAAAAGTCTCAATATTCGATGATTTTTTCGATTTCAAACACTTTCGCACTATCACGATGGTTCATTTTATAAATTGAATAGTTAAAACTCAATGATATATATAATATTATAATTTCCAAAACCTGAATATTTAATAATAATGTCTATATACATATATTTCGACGCATGGCAAAAGTTAAAATTTGCACGGATAAGCCCATATAACAGATAAGCATCTTTTTTTACTACTAATTTGTATTATTAAAGTTAGAAGATTCATTACATCGAGGATCTTGACATGCTGTGTGGAAGGCAAGCAAAGTTAAATCATATTTGGAAAGAAAATACCGCAATACAATGACCTTTCCATAGAGAAATACGACTTTCGGGCGGCTTCTTTTTGAAATAGCTTTATTTACGTTTTTTTAAGATCAGTTTTAAGTATTTAGATATCAAAAATCTTTGCAATTGATAGAAGTCGTCGATTCATTTGATTAACGCATATATGCGTTAATCAAATGAAATGGATTAAGTGCTCCTTTGAGAAGGTTCCGCTCAAGCAATTTCGATTTGATCGATGTGTTAGAAACCCTTCATTACTTGCTGCATTTAGTGTGGAACTTTATCTAAGTGATCGCTCTTATCATTTATTTTTGAACCGAAACCGATTTCAAAAATATCTTTAAATGATATTTCACATTCAAACTAATAACATATTCTTTTTTTCAATTCAAAAGCACTTTTTAGCAAAGGATTTATACCTTTCAGGTATGAACACTAATCAAAACCGTTATATCAGTTTTCAAGCTACCCGTTCTTGAAAAGCTTAAAGATTTACATACAATCCAGAACATCCAATTGGACTTTATATCGATGCACAGATGAATGCACAGATATAAAAAAAGCAATCAATTAGACATAAAAGTTATGACTCGCTCACAGTCAAAGCGTAATAAAAAAAAAAAAAATAAGAGGTACCACAGCTCGTAGGGAATCTAGAGCCTTTCCTTATAATTTTAAAGCTACCAGCAGTGGTTTTTCGAATCTTTACATTGGACTATTTTGGTCAATAATTAAAGTTTAAACAAACTGCCGTTCATCTCTATTGACAACAGAACTGTAGTTATATTCAAAGAAATAATTTATCAGATATTTCAAATCACATAACTCACCTCCATCCATATCGTCGTACTCATAGTCATCCAAATATATATCGTCCATCGTTGGCGTCGGTACCCGTTCAGGAGCCTCACTGAATTCATCCTTCACCCTCGTACCCAGCAAATTGATGCCTTCGTTATCCGAACTACTTTCATCGCCGCTATGCTCCAATTTTACAGTTTTCACATGTATCTTCCTAGCTAGCTCTGGTGGATCCATGCAAATACAATCTGGAGATTCTGACTTCGATCTGGAGTCAGCTTCTGGCGCCGAAGTTGTAGTCAACAGTTCATTGGCCATATCCAGAACATTCTCTTTAGTGTCGAGACTTTCTTCTAACGATACTCGTGAAACAGATGCTGTTGAATTTGTTGTTTTCTTTGCTGCTTGCACTGTGGTATTTTCTTGCTGATTCTGAATTTGTGCCGAAACCTTTTGTGGCGTTTGTAATTCTTCTTCCGAAGTTTTTGTGAGTTGCTTCTGTTTCATTTTCTCGTTTGTGGGTTTTGTCTTTTGGGACTCTGCCGCCTTGTCATCCTTATCAACTTCGTCTTTAGGGCCCATCGAACTATAAGCCAAGCGATTGGCCCTTAACGAACTTAAGGCCTCCTCGTCTAGATCTATGGTATCGTCGTCATCTTCCTCAATATCATCCAACATAAAGATATCTTCGTCTTCGTGTAAATCGTCATCGTCAGGATCATCCCAAGATTTTGCCTTCGTCGTTGGTAGAAGAACTTCTCGATCTTCGCGCTGCGGAGCGTTCATCTTAGTCTCTCCTGGTAGACCAATATTTCCTTTCTGTCGCCGGAAGCGCACAATCAGGCTGCGTGACTCCAGCAACGCATTCACTGTGTTCTTGTAAGCTTTCATCGCCTCATCGACGGTGTTGTACCGAATGAATGCGTATCGGGTGTACCTCATGCGCTGAGCGTAGCCAATATCAATACGTAGTGCATTAGGGAAATGCGTCCTTACTGCCTTCACCGATATCGAGGTGGGCAGGTTTCCTACGTACAGCGTATATGGATCGATTTCTTCGGGTGAAACTACATGGTCATCGGACTTGGTCTTGGGCTCTGCAACTATTTTGCCTGTTCCAAAGGGAATTTCACGGATTGTTTCCAGAACCTTTTCTGTGTCTGCTCCCTCTCTCAGCTGGACAAAACAATAACGAGGTGTTGATGGCTGTTGGAAGTGAACAGTCTCGATGAACGGCGAGTACTTCTTGACGATGTACTTGTTCAGATCTGGATCCGGGAATTTGAGTATCAACATCTGCCGTTTAGATGCCTTACTGCATTCCCTTTCGAGCGCTAGAGCTGCTTCTGCATCTTCTCGCACCCATTCTTTGGAGCGGGAGTATCGCGACGACATGGGCTTCCGTTTGGCCTTTTTGTTAACTTGAACTTGGCCATTCTCCGCGTCGTTCAGAAAAATTGTGAGTTTCTCCGGACCAGCTGGTTGTTCCTCTTCATTGAATTGAGACAAATCATTATAGTCCCCGTAATGGGGCAGATCCATGCGTGGGAAGAAGGGATGTGGGTTCAATGCCGGGAAGTGGTGCGGGTTCCTTCGACGGTTCCGCGCGTAAGGAGAATTCATAGTGCTCCCTGCGTTCGACGAAAGAAGTGTCTGTTGCCTGACGGGTGCGGGTCCTCGTATCCCTCCACCATTGAAGCCGTTGTATATCGCTCCATTCAATGCATTTACGCCGCGTATTCGTAAGTTGCCTGTGGAGCCAGGTGCTCTAAGGGCAGGCGCATTGTAGCTCGGTGAGCCGGCACTCGGTCTAATTAAGAAGTCTTTGTTTTTCGTATATCCTAACGTCGGTTCTGGATCCTTTGGCAGAGGCGGTTTCTCTGGCTTCAGCTCTGGAGGCGGCAGAGGAGGTTGCGAGGAGCCGCTTGCACTTGGCGTTGGAGTGAAAAACGGTGGTGGTGTTGACATGAAGTTCCACGAAGGGCTACTATTATACATGAGCGGTGGAGTTGGGGTGGGGAAGGGAGACATATTGACTGAGTTCATGGGAAAGAACGATGCTTGGTTGAAAAACGGCGGGTTGCTTGCATATTGTTGCTGCTGTTGTTGCTGCACAGCTTGTATCTGATGATGCATTTGCAATTGCTGTTGTTGCTGCTGAGCCATAATCTGTTGTTGGTGGTGCATGTGCATTTGCTGCTGCTGTTGTTGGTTATGTTGTTGAAATTGCGATGGCGACACGAAGGGATCAAATCGCTTCGTTTCGGAAGCAAAGTCCGGAGAAATTGAGCGTTTCATTGTTGAACGAAGTGGTTCAATTGTTCTAGTTCATTATTTCATAAAGTTAGTTTGGAGGCATGACGCTATAAAGCACTGAATACAAGTTTGCTCAATATTTTTGTATTGAATACAACCAAAATATTTTGCTTTAAATTATGGCTTGATATTTATGCAAAAAAATTGTAAACTTCTTGAAGATTTTGTTTTTTTTTTTGTTTTATTTTAAAATGTCAACCATCAAGTTTGGCTGTCATCTTCATCTGTCAAAGAGACAGTTTGAATTTGTTAAAAGTGCTGAATATGGAGGAAAGAGAGAGACAAAATGTCAGAGAATATTTCTTGCATCCATTAAGGTATGTTCAGTTCCTAGAACATGCCTCGTAAAATTGCAAAAAAAAATTGTTTTATAAGCTCTTCAAGAAACTTTCCTATGCCGGAAGCACGCTTATAGGCTTTTCACACCGAATTAAAATCTCGGATTTCAGCAACAAGATTACGAAATCTCATTGAAGCGTTCACACTGAACAGAACCAGGATTTCATTTGACGTTTCTGTCCATTTATCCTGCTTTCTCGGATATAATTTATCTTCTCTCCCACCAATTCAAATTTCAAATAGTCACTCGAGACTCGACTTCATTATCTGCTTTTTATCTACCTCTTCTCTTGCTGACAATTTGCTGACAAAGCAGAACATTTCTAAAGGTTTGTTTGTTTTGACAATCTTGTGTTTGAAAGTAGATTTTGAGGAGATTTCGTCGTAATCTAGTAGATTTGGAAATCTGAAAATGTATGGGAAATCTAGTAGATTTGGATGAGATTTTGAGAATTTTGCTCGAAATCTAGATTTTGATTTGGTGTGAATAGCGTATTACCATGTATGGTGTGTTATGGAGAGGTGTAGCTATTATTTTAGGTAGTAGGCTATGCGCGCACATTCAGTTTTTAGTTGCACAACTGTTTGGTTGCTTATAGAAAACAGATGAACTATTTGGTTGAACGCTTGCGCAGATGCATATAATTATATGTTACACAAAATAGCGAACTCATTTTTGGCAATCGTTTAGTTTGTGTCAAAACACAAACTTTTTAGTTGCTCGAACAAGCAGTTGCAAAACTAAAAATTGAATATGCGTGCCTAGCCTAAAGGCATAATCAACATCAATCTTGCATAAACACTACTTCAATGCAGGACTCTAGATTGAAAGAAAATCAAAAGATTTTGATTTTGCTTCAATCCTACATCAAATCTATACATGTGACTTTTTCACACTTGCGTGTGCTTGTCATGCATTTGAACAGTGTATATCTGGCTTAATATTTTTATTTTGACACTTCTAATGCAGTTCAGCGAATTATGGCAAATGTCCTATAAGCAAATTTCTGTTGGGGGCAGTGTTCAAAAAGTGCACTTTTATTGGGAATTTGGAAATTTTGATTTAGAGTTTTAATTTTTTTGTTTAAAAATTTCAAATAAAAAGACAGTAAGGCTAGCCGCGCACTAGCAACTTTTAGTTGCGAAACTGCTTGGTTCGAGCAACTAAAAAGTTTGTGTTTTGACACAAACTAAACGATTGCCTAAAATAAGTTCGCCATTTTATTGAACATATAATTATCTGCAAATTCACGGACATTCAACCAAACAGTTCATCTGTTTTCTATAAGTAACCAAACAGTTTCGCAACTAAAAATTGCTAGTGCGCGGCTAGCCTAAAGGTATTCATGCAACGAGATAATTTCGGCTTTGCAGAAAGATATAACTTTTCGCAACATGTTTGCATGAACAGCCCCTAATGCGAGAAACAGATTAACAGGATAAAAACAAATAAACAAAATAGTTGAAATAGTTGCAATTACGAAATTATTTTGCCGTATAATTTTATGCAAAAAATGTGTGTGTAGATCGCGGGAAGCAATAGAGGAATGATATGACTTTTGTCGTACAAATATATGGATTTGATTTTAGTAATTCTATAACACGCTCTTCCACTGTCAAAATAAAAAGACGAAACAAAAAAATTGTTTGGCACATTTTCATTTGAGTTTTGATAGACCTGGAAAAATTTAGAGCAGCGACATTGAATTTAGTGGCTCTAAAAAGAGTGATGTGATTGTCAAAGTTGCTGTTGAATTTGCTGTGCCAATTTGTTTCTCGCATAAAAAATATTTGCCTAAATGTTGAAAATATTCAGCTGTTCGTCAAAACGTCAAAGGCAACTCATAAAAACAGTTTAAAAAAAATGTAATTCATTCGATACTTTAACTTAAAAAGTGATTCTGTTGATTAAAAGATGCCAAGAACAAGTAAAAAAAAAGAAATTTTTTTTAATTGGATACAAAAAAATGCTTTAAATGACTTATCGGTTTTGTGAAATTAATGTCAAATTAAAAGTCACAATCGATATTTCTTTAGTTTTTCAGGATTATTTCTTTTCCTTTTTGCATCAAATTCGTGAGATAATTTTATCAGATCTGCAGAAAGTTTTTCCCAAACAAATTTTGACAGCTCGTTTCTCGGGAGATAAAATTATCTGGTTTCCGAGGTTTATCAGGGCTTTTCGAGCTTACATGAATACCCTTAGGCTAGGCGCGCACATTCAATTTTAAGTTTCGCAACCACTTGGTTCAAGCAACTAAAAAGTTTGGCGCAAAATTTTAATTGAATTAGTACGATGCTAAAGCTGTTTTAGTATGATACTAGGTTTAAAACAACGAATTTGCAAATTTTAATCGAATATAGCATGATACTTTCTCTACCCTTTTATTAAAGTTAAAATCATCGAATTACTACTTTTTTAGTATCGTGCTAGCTTCATATGACTCTTTGACATTTGCAAACATCAAAAAAGGTTCGTGTACTTACTTTTTTACACGAAATGTCATTGTTTTATCTGTGTTCAGAAGCAATTTATTAAGAATATCTTTTAGTACGATACTATTTAGAAAATGTTAAAAATTGAGAATGAGTTAGTAAACTACTATAAAATTAGCAAATTGTTAAGTAGTATCATACTAATACCTTAATAATAGGCTGTTTAAAATTTTGCGCCTTTGTGTTTTGACACATACTAAACGATTGCCTAATGAGTTCGCTATTTTGTGTAACATATAATTATATGCACCTGCGCGGACATTCAACCAAATAGTTCATCTGTTTTCTATAAGCAACCAAACAGCTGTGCAACTAAAAATTGAATGTGCGTGCCTAGCCTTTTCTAATTTTAATGGAATATGCACCTGCGCGGACATTCAACCAAATAGTTCATCTGTTTTCTATAAGCAACCAAACAGCTGTGCAACTAAAAATTGAATGTGCGTGCCTAGCCTTTTCTAATTTTAATGGAATTTAGAATCATACTAGCATTTAATAAAAGTTAAAATCATCGAGTATTAATTTTTTCTTATTAAAATGACACGTTGGTGCAGTTACGACGTTTAAATCATTTTTATCAAATGAGGCACCATACAAACATTTTGTGTTGCTAATGCTGGCTTCGAATCAAAATTACAGCTATTTAATATGTTGTTAATATGGGCATCGGTCAAAATTTGTTTGTTGTTTTCTAAACAATATTTAAACCTTACGGGTTACGAAACTAGGAAACATTTAGCATCATACTTTCTCTATAAGAATAATACGAAGTTGTGGTGTCAGTGCTGCTCCTCAATTTTCAATATACTTTCTTTTTAAAAAAATAACGAATTTCAACTATCGCACAAAAACACAATTTTTATTTTATACTTTGACAGTTTAACACTAGGTTCGTTCGTTCATTTTTACCCAGGGTTGGCCCAGGTTTACATGGCAATCGTGAGATTTTTCAAAAATAACACTCAAGGGTTGTCAATTGTTTTCTTGACGACTAAAAGCAAGAAACAAATAATTCGGTATTCTGATCAAACTGTAAATTTGTTTTCCATTAGTTTTAAAAATGAACAAAAACAATGGCGCAAGTTATGAGATGATACTACTTAATAATTTGCTAACTTTAAAGTAATTTACTAACTCATTCTTAATTTTAAACATTTTCTAACTATAGTATTGTACTAAAGCAATTTTTTTAATAACTTAAAAAGTGACAGTTCGTGCAAAAAACAAAGTAAACAGACCTTTTGTGGCGTTTGTAAGTATGTAGAATGTAGTACGATCATAAAAATAAAATGCACGACTGGGTCGCACGAACTTGCTCCTATGTAATAGACTAGGAATTTAAAAAACGGATGTTATTAAAGAAAACTGTTCATAAGGATAAAATGAATTTTTTAAATTCTTTTAGTAGTAAGAGATAAAAACAGAATGCTATCGAAATATGAATTTATACAGGAACAAAAATTATAAGTCGTTGTAGTGGTTACTTAAAAAAATAAGCTTTTATGTACAAAATTTTTAAAACATTTTTAAGAAAAAAGATTGGTACGCCAGTCTTAAGTTTTTATTATTGTACGAATAGAAGTCTAATTTCCAAAAAAACTATGTACTAAGCCGTTCTTGAGATATCGAATTTTTCAAAAAAAAAAATTACTTTTTTTTCTAAAAATTGAAAAAATATTTTTTCTTAAGTTTTTAAATGCAATGGGCCTTACCAATAAACAAATTTAGAGACGACTTTAATATTTGAACAAAATTAACCATTATTTAATGGACTCTATATAACTGACCATACATGTTACATTTTATTTTTTAAGTTCCGTACAATAGATGGTTCATAATTTAGACTCCACTTGAATATTAAGTTTATAGCATGTATGGCTAACTATATAGAGCTCATTACATATTGGTTCATTTCACTCAAATATTAAAGTCGTCTCTAAATTTGATTATTGGTAAGGCCCAATGTTTTTTAAACTTTTTAGGAGCTTCTTTATAAAAAATGTCGTTAAAATCCGTTATGCCGATAATGAGTAATTCAAAATTCGAAAAAATCGTTCTATGGTAGGTACAGTCAGTAATATCTAGATTTCAAATTTTTTTTTATTAAATTATAGATCGTAGCAAAATTCTCGGAACCGTTTTCGAGAAAAATACGATTTTCGAAAACCATTTTTTAAAATTTGTATGGAAGGTACCGTTAGTTTTATATAAAACAAAATTTTTTTCTCAAATCTTGTAGATTATGTTAAGAAACTTTTATTTGTCAAGCTTGAAAAAAATCAAGCATGGGGTTTTCGAAATATTGAGTTTCCAAAAAAAAATTTTGAGTTTGTTTTGTTTTCGAGAAAATAAAAAACAAAAAAAATGGACCCAGGGGGGCTACCAAAAATAACAATTTTTTTAAAATTTTTTTTTACCATTACCTAGTTTTAACCAAATGAAATTTTTTCAAATTTTTTTTAAAAAATTCTGTGGGACAGTTTTTGAGAAAAAAAAAATATTTATAAAATTTCGAAAAAAAATCGTATGGCAGGTACCGTTATTTTTGGTCTTAAAAAAAAAACAGAAAAAAAAGTCCGGGGGGAAAAAATTAAAACCCATATCTACCAAGTTTGAAGAAAATCGGTCGAGCCGTTTAGGCTGTAGTCGAACCGACAGACAGACAGACAGACAGACAGAATTGCGAGACCCAATTTTTTTGGTTTCGCTATCATCGTAATGTCAACTTTGATCAAAATCTGGAGTTCGATTTTTTTTACGAATGCATAACTTGCCTTATAGTACCTATAAGTCGCAAGTAAAAATGAAATAGGTATTCGTATTCGATGATTTTAACTTTAATAAAGGAGTAGAGAAAGTATGATGCTATATTCGATTAAAATCGAATATATATTCTTGTAAATTAAAGATACAAGTGAAAATAAACTGGTAATTGTGTCGTTCAAATACAAGTGTAAATATAGGATTT
Source organism: Chrysotoxum bicinctum (assembly GCA_911387755.1). NCBI lineage: Eukaryota > Metazoa > Arthropoda > Insecta > Diptera > Syrphidae > Chrysotoxum > Chrysotoxum bicinctum. The sequence continues at coordinate 267,470,485 of OU426987.1, forward strand.
TAGATCACGTCATGTTCTTATTTTATCGGTAGGGCGACAAAGCGATGCGATACGAGAAGCGACTCGAGATGCGAGAATTAGATGTAAAATACTGCGCACAGTAAAAGCGATTTTGTGTGGTTGAGTTGTTGATTCCTTTATAATAATTTAATGCCACTTAAATTATCAAAAAGTAGCGCCACACAATACAAGCACTGAAATAACAAAATATTACTTGTTTAACTTTTTCCTTGAACGTCCAAACAAACAATATGAACCTTCTCGCTTGAAAAAGTGGTCAGAACAGTTTGTGAGCGAGATGCTTGCGATAGGTATGCGAGAAACTCGCAACACTCGCTTCACTTATCGCTTCACTGTGCGCACGTATGTATATAAGAATCAATGTAAATATTTTTCTCGCACGCAAACGCTTCCCGCATCGCATCGCTCTGTCGCACTACTTTACGCGCAACCTTAGACGAAGTGCAACTCTTATACTGCCTGTTCTGCCATACAGCACTAATTCATGATAGATGGTATGAAGGAATAGGTTTTTTGAAAAAAAAAAATCATCGGCAGATATTTGGCGATGTGGATGTACTCGTAACTATATAGACTCGGCCAAATTCGAGTGAATTGACAACAATGATTTTGCCAAGATGGTATTCAAATTCTAGTTGTTCTCCCACTAGGACAAAGCTCTATTAACAACTCCTCGACCTCGAATACCTTGCTGATACTAGAAAGAAAACTCGCCCGTTTGTAGAAGTCCATTCCCTTTTTTTGAGAGAAGATGTACCACGGCTTTCTTCCACCGGGCGGGGTAATATATTTGACAATGTGGTATGAAATAAATATCGTAGTTCTACGTTGGGTATAGCAAGGACTCCTGTTGAATTCTTTTTCTTTACTGGTTTGATGAACTGAAGCTCCAAATACAAAATTGTCAGGTAAATGGGTACTTTCTTTTGGAGATGATGTAATTTTCCAAGTGTTCTTAATTGAACCCGCTTAAGCCGATTCAGTGCCATTGCGTGTTTCGAAGGTAAAACAGATGAAGTGGGCCCTGTTTTCAAAGTCATAGTTTGTGAAAATGGCCGCGTTGTACACTTGTCCCTCAGAAAACGGCATCTTCCAGATCTGTGCGGGATACCGTTTTGATCATTCCTCCAAAATATGTTATCAATTTGTGGAAACATATTCGGGTCACAAATTCTGTTACCCAAAAACACATTAATGGACAACCAATAGTTCTTCTTGATGAATTAGTTGATATTTTTTATTGGCAACTAGAGGTGTCCTATTCTCCAAATCGTTTATGTCAGTGACTCGTTGGTAAAAGAGTTTAAATCTTGTCAATATTTCACTTTTTTGTATGTTCTTTGGCCAGCGTATCCTACTAAAATTGTAAGAATGCACAGAAGCCAATATATTTCCATTACAACTCCACAAATCCCAACTCCACAAGCTCGTTCGGAACCTATATATTAAGGGTGCAAGTCCATAAAAAGCTATTACGAGTAGAAACCTAAGCTTCCTTGGAGAGGAATAGATATGATATAAGAAATCTACGAAGAGTACAGAAACGTATGATTATCATAATATTGATTCAGGCCATGTAGAAATGTTGGAACTACCACTTGATTTTTTTTTTCATTTTATGAACATTCACCTATCTTTAAACTCGTCTAAGATCCTTAGACATTTTTTCTGGTATCCATACTTCTAGACAAAAAGAACCGCGAGTATCAATTGGAATATCAATTTTCTCTTTTATAAATAACCTTATATTGCATTATATAGAAAAAGATATTAGATTTTCTTGCAACTACAAGCTCGTACAAGTACACTTTGCATTCATACACAAATTAAAGATGTAACTCCATACCATCCAATGGAATGCCAAGCTCATTATAAAAGTTACAGACAAGCTCTCGTTCGACAGATGGCATTCCTCTTTCTTTTGAGAGATCGCTTGATTGTTTCTTTTTCTTATCCAAATTAAGATGTAAATTACTCCGAAAGACGATCCAAAGGTGTGTTTACGAACCGATGCAATTATTCATTACAATAAAGAGTAATGACGCAGATGAGCTGTCAATTTTATTTCAATTCAGAAAAAGATTTGTCATTCCCAATGGAAGCTCACAGAAAAATAACAGTTATAGCTATAATTTCTTTCATACATACATTTTAGTGGCCATATAATATCCGAAAAAAAGCGAAAACTATTTTGTTTGCTGAAAAATTATGAGAAATGGTAAAGTATAAAAATAAAACTATTTTTCCCAGTCAATGAAAATAAGATTCATCAAAATTTCTCTTCAAATTATTTCTTCCAATGGAACTTAGCTTGTACATATATTACATATTTTTGTTTTTCCTGGTATTTTAAGTTTATAGTTTTCTGAAATTTGATTGGATTTCAACAAAATTTCGCATGGAAGAACCATCAAATAATCAAAGATAAGTTTTGATATTTTTTCTTCCAATACATAAAAAAAATTAAATAAATTTCAGCTAAATCACATTATCGGATTCACAAAATCGATAATGGTAAAAATGGTAAAAGTGAGTCCGGCTTCCTTTGGTTGTCATCGAGCGATAGCGCTCGCTGTTGACGGTGGTGGCCTGGCCCAAGTTATTCTCAATAATGTCACCAGCCCAAAATCCACACCAAACTTTAACATTCTCATTGCATTGCAAGTTCCATGATTCTTCCTCCTATGATCAACGGATTGAACTAAGCAACAGTTGCCACGTGTGTAGTGAAGGGGTCATGAGAGATTCCATAGAATCGTCATTTCTTAAGTAATCTATTCATGCAAGAACCATGTTTGCGTTGGAAAATGTCTGCTTTTGATTTTTTTTTTTAATTTTTTTTTTGAACTAAGGTTAGGTTCTCAAGAATTGTCAAAAAGATATGTTTGAAGTATTTTGTAATTCTTACCAGACGACTTAGTAATTATTGCAATTGCATTAAGATTAGCTAGAATCAGGGTATAAGTTAAAGATCTTTCTGTTATAAATTGAATACCAAAGCCTTTCTGAAATAAGTTGGCAGTTATACTTGACAAAACGACCGTTTTACTCATCAAATTACTCGTAATAAAAAACTGTTGAATACTTAAGCTGACTTTCATCTACCCTTTTAATTCCTTTCCTGTTTGCCTAACGTCAAAATCTCTTTCATCTTCTTCTTCCTTTGCTTCGGCGCTGTTATGATCTCGATGTCGAGGGGATCATAACTCTCCCACGTATCTGCTTCACACTAGTGATCCGCCTGTGGGGTTCGCCGGGTTGACCTCAGAAATCGGCGGCAAGTCTCCCGGTTTTGTATTGTTCCATTTCTGAGGCCAACTGAATGCTACCTTTCTTTTTATTCCGAATTGGAACGTTGTATGATATTGCCTTTTTGACGGGGTTCTCAGGATCTCTCCTTTGAACATGGCAATACCAACTGAGTCGGTCGTGTTCAATTTTTTGGTAAATGGTATTCTTAACATGAAGGCTTCCTCGGATCTTCGTACTTCTAATTCGATCAAGCTTTGTAACTCCTGCTGTCATACGAAGCATCTTCATCTCAGCCGCCGTTAGCTTACTCTCATACTTTTTGTACATTGTCCAACATTGTGAACCGTATGTGAGTGCTGGACGCACAACTGAAGTGTAGAGCTTTTCTTTCAGCTTAGGGGGCATTTTTCGGTCACAGAAGATAGCAGAATTTTCCCGCCACTTCATCCACCCTACGCTTACGCGATGATTGATATCGTCATCACAAGTAGCTTCGTTATTTATCATAGACCACAGATATTTAAACTTTTCACACTTGGGAAGCACTACTCCATTCAAATAAATGTCTGGAATAGGCCTGTGTGGATTAGAAAATGGGCAGCATAGGTATTCTGTCTTTTTAGCGCTTACGCGGTACCCACTTCCTTCTAGAACATCCACCCATACGTCAAGTGCTCGTTGTAGGGATATCGGGTCTTCACTTATGATGGCTCCATCGTCAGCAAAGAATAACTGATGTACTTTTGGATCCGTCACTTTGCCTTCAAGCAGGTAATCAAGAACTGTAATAAAGAGCAGGGGACTCAAGACACTTCCCTGGTGTACACCTACTGTGATTTCGAATTCTTCGGTGACTCCAGCTGTGCATCTTACTTTAGTAACTGCTCCATCATACATGTCCATAATTATCCGCACATAGGTTTCTGGAACTCCTCGTTGCCTGAGGGCCACCCATATTAGATCTCGTGGTTGCCGATCGAATGCTTTTTCAAAATCAACCAATACGACATGCAAATCTTCCAAAGAATCCCGATGTTTTTCCATAATTATTCTTATACTCTGGATTGCATCCCCCGACAAACCCGCACTGGTCATCAGATAGCCTAATTATTTTTCGCAGTCGGCTACCCAAGACTCGTTCAACGATCTTCATGGTGTGTGACATCAGCTTAATCGAACGGTAATTATCACAGCTTCGAGTATCACCCTTTCCTTTATAAATTGGAAGAAGGTAACTTTCCCTCCATTGATTAGGCATGCGATCAAAATCTCTTTCATAATTGTAAGTTATCAGAACCTCTGGAGTGTTCAAAAATTATAATGAAAATCAACATTATTATATACGAGTACTTATGTCAATATCAATTAAGGAAATATGGAGTTAATAGAGTCTTCGAAAGTTTCCTTTTCTTTGATAACACATTGTTTATTTAAAGTGATTTAATTAATCGAGAGAGCTAAAGAGATAATTATTATAATACTCATCAAACGAAATTACGATTTTGTGATTTCTCATCTCCAAACCCGTCCTTCAAATAACTTCCAGGTTTTTGAGCTCAAAATCTGTTTAATATAAAATATCAGTGGTTGATTGAACTTTTTATATTACTTTGGAAATATCAACCTATTTGCATAATATCATATTTCAAAACAATTTAATCCATCAATTTTAAAGACCATTTTTATTTTTAGAAACCTTGATCATTCATCATATTTTTAATCCACAAAGGTAGCTGAACCTGTAATGCAACATCAACTTTAAACTTATTCATAACACTCTCCATATTATGGATTATTGACATATGCCAGATCACTTTCATCAGAATAATTATTATCTTTCGTGATCAAGGTCTTTCATATTCGAAAATTAATCACCATCACCAGCGACAATGCTGCCGAGGCGGCAGTCAACACAATTACAAACTTCAAATAAAGAATCAATCATCGATTTAACTGATAAAAAATATCCCTTTGTTTCCGATCTGCCAGCTAGCATCACAACACACCGTGTTGACGAAATATTTAATTAACGTTACACGATGTCTTTGCTTAGCATTTTTCGGCGCTCGTCCGGCCAGATCGTTAAGTTCAATTGAAATTTCTTTTCCGCGTTTTTTTAGCATCGTGTCTGAAATTTTAAAATAATCTTAAAACTGTCATTGGACATTGAATCATTACACTCACTTTCATGATCTTAACTGTCGTTCTGAGAGGGAGAGCACAGTATAGTGTAAACGCGATATCGTTAATGAGCTACGACAGAGAAGTGACAGATTGTCTACCTTTTGTTTTTACAAAATTTTGCTTTCGATACAATTGACAAAGCTGTTCCATCAGATACTGTGGTTGTGAGTAAGAAAGTTACTATAACAATATATTTAATTTTATTGGCAGTTACCTTTAAAACAGGTGCGTCCTATAACTTGCAGGTAAGTATGTAGGTACGTATTGTTAAGAAAAAAAAAAAATTTGTGGTTTTTCCCGAAATCATATAAGGGACATTTTTGTTATTGTTGTTATTTTAACGTCTTTGTTTATGGTTTAAGCAATAGTCATTGTTTCAGTTTTTATAGTATCTTCTATTAAACAAGAATCAATGGCCGGAAGCTATCTAAATTCCTTTCTAACAAATGCAACAATCCTTGAGAATTCTGGTTAAATTTAGGCCACCAGCAGGGTTCGGATTTTACTTCGATTTTGAGACAAAAATTTAATCTACTTCTCTTTTTTAGGATCTACTTCTCTTTGAAAAAATTCTTTACCAACACATTTAAAGACAGCGCTGATCACTCTGTATTACATGAAATACAAGTTTACGAATCGTTTAAACGTTAGAACCTTGTAAAATTTTATGTTTTCGAGATTACTTACCGAAAAACGTAAAGATATTTATGAACCACCTTTTGAATTGATTAAATTCATACAAAAATACAAGTTCCTTGAAGGAAAATTTACTTTAAAATAGTTATTCTTAATAACTATTTTTTACAAGTTTGAAGACTGAATTTACTTTTATATGTTATGTTTATATAATTTTTTTAAGAACTCTCTACTTACTGTTATATGTATATTAAATTTGTTTCTATTTAAGTCAGAAGTATGTTTTATAGTTATATACTTATATTTTAAGTCTGAATTTCTTGTTCCTTATATAGTTAATCAAATAAAACTGAATAAACTTTTGTTAATAATTTTGTTTGAAAAAATTTGTTTTTTGTTTTTTAAGTTACTTGTAAAATTTTGGATCTACTTCAGTTTTTTTCCGTATTTATTTTGAAAAGTTTAAACATATACATAAGTCCGAACACTTGCGTACTCGTACCAGATCTGTATTTTAGTAATATGTGAAGTAATATGTTTTGTTTGAGGTACATTTATTTTACTTAAAGACTATACTATTATTATCGAAATTATAAAAACTATCCTTTTTTCTACTTCTTATAGAGAATTATTTTTGCAGGCTCTAGGTCAACAAAACAAGATTTATCGGTTAAGCTCTTCTTCAGGCTAAACAATTTAAAAAATTCGTTTTATTAACAACATTAAGACATGTTATGAAATACTATGCACACTTGGAACAATTGTATGTATATTTTTGCAATACAAAATAGCAAGACATTCCAAAACAAAACTATCCAATTTAACACAACAAGATTAATTAAAAATTTGGTTTTTACCCTAGAAAACCAAAATTAAACCGATTCCCCTAGGAAGTGATGGAGAATGATGGAGTGGCCAATTTCATTATTGAACCCATGCTGGAATAGCTAACTCTGTAACGGTTCTTCCTTCAGCTTTCATGTAGTTTATCTAAGCCCTTTTAAAAATAAATATTTCAATTTAATAAACTTGCACTTCCCACCTCTACCTATCTTTGAAGGTGGCTATACAAAAAGCAAATGCGTAGATTTCGTTGGACTTTGGACATGTGGTAGAGAGTTCTTCAATAGGGCGCAAAACGATCCTTACACAATTGTTTCTTAAATCTTAGGTCTGATATCAACACCTCATTTTTGTCATGTAAAACTGGTTTAACCCTGAATTAATACATCGAAATTTAAATTATTTTAAATTCCTCGTACCCAGTATCTGCAGTTTCAAGTTGCAAAGGTAACCAGAGGCACCAAACGATCTTCAATCCAGAAAACGATGCAAAATTAACCGACAGTCGTTCATCTACGAGTATAAAATAATGCAAAACAATATAAAATTGTAATTCAATAGATACGCCTACACAAAAGGCGAAATAATTATTTTGAAAGGGAGAGACAGTTTAAGTTTTATAGCCATATTATTCACTCTAGATTTAAATTAGATTCAAGTGGATTTTAAATCCATGTATTATTAAACCGCAATGTTTCATATTATTCATTCCAAAAAAAGCATTTAATGATATAAAATGCTTTTGATATAGAGTAGCCAAAAATTCCGAATTTTTCCGGTCAGTTCTTGGTGCTATGCAAGTCAGAAAGTATTTCAGTTTATGACTTTCATCTACCCCCAGCGTAAAATATCAATCCAACAGACGAAAGTCCAATCAATTGCTGTTCTACTATTCAATGAAGGCATTTTTACTTAGCTAATAATACCTACGCAGGCAATCTTAAACATGCGCTTAGTTAAACGAACTTTGTTTCGGGATCTTCTGTTTAAATAGTTCGTCGAAAAAATTTCGTCTATTTCTCAAAATAACATTTAAAATTCGATTGGATTAATTGACATTGGTTTACGTATTCGGATTAAAGTTTTAATCTGGATTTATCGAGTGAATAACCGTTAGTCTTAAGAGAACCTTTTAAAACTAGCACGGACTATCAAAGTTATGACGAAATTTTTTTCCTGGAGACTTTTGTCGAAATTGAACACATTTGTGCTCGTAAGAGCTGCTCGGAGCCTACGCATATATTTCTGTAGATTTGTTTAAGTAATCCTCTGGTATTCCCTCAATTGCTTTAAGAGAGCTCACGTGCTTAAGAAATAAAAAATTCATTCAAAATTCTTGATAAAACACTTAATTCACCTTAATTGTGCCTTAAACCAAGCAGTAAATTTAATAGGGAAACACTGATGTTTAAAATGATTGATATTAAACCATATTTATGTGATTCACATAGAGAAAAAGAAATATTTTACGCCTAATCAGTATCATTTTCAAACCTCAAACGAACGTGATGGAAATTTTTAAAGACCAAAATCATATCATTGTGGCTTTCGTGTGCCGCGCCGATTCGATTTAATTTTCTTTGATGATTCAAGATCTTCTACTTTTAAATAAAAAAAAACAATCCATTTATCAGACAGTTCAAAGAAACCAAAATTTCAGTTACCAAAAATTCAGTGATTCAATACTATTAGAAAGAATAAAAAAGTTTTTTTTATTTTTCAATCTGAATTCAGATGCATTTCTTTTCAAGACTAAACTGACTATCCATTCAGATGCAGGCTTCAGTATTTTGGGCAACAAGATGTGATTTGAATATGAAATTTTGTTTATAAACATTATTTGATTTGCATTAAAATTCCTTGACAAAACTTCCTCATTCCTTTGGCAAAAGGTTGTTGCTCTAAAGTCCGACTTTAACGTTGATCCTTACAAGAAGACGTAAGTTTTGTTTAATGTTTTTTCGACTGTTTTTTTTTTTCTTCGAGTTTTATGAGATTTTGTGCGTATATATTTTATTTATTTACAAGTGAAAGAGATATAAACAGAAAACACATTTTATGAATATTAATTTATTGCACAGAGATGTGCTAAATTATAAATTACGTGTATTAATATTAAAATTTGGAATATGTGAAACGTTTTCATTATTGTTTTTATTAGTTTTTTTGTGAATTTTTAGTTTTCCAGCTAACTATCGTTTTGCATTTATCTTAAAAAAAATATTTTTTGACAATTTCATTATGAACTTTTTCCCCCTATAAATTAACAAATTCATTCAGATTTGACTCATTGTAAATGAGCTGTTCAATTGTTTTATTGTTTATTTGTCCAGAAAGTTTTGACGCAATTAATGACGTTGTATACGGCACAATACTGCGGCATCGATATTTTTGCCAAGTATAGTAAAGGGTTTTCCGATATGAGTTTTTGAAGTTTGACAGGTGATGATTGGATTTATTTATTTATTTACATATGTAACTAAATTGTCTTACAAAGGTGTTTAAGATTCTTAAACAATTTCATGGAAAAATGTTGATTTAAATTGACATGAATTAATTTTTGTTTTATTAAACAAATTGTTATATTTAAGATTGTAAAAATTAAATATTTTAAACATTTTATTTAATGGAGAAAATTTTTCATAATTGGTACGATAGTTTGAAATAAGTATACTATCCGGTATGTTCCTCAAAGTTCTTTGAGGAATATGAAAATTAATACGAGACAGAAGGTGCAAGCAGTCTATGTTACCGTTGATTAATTTTACAATGAAAACGAAACATAAATAGGAACGTCTGTTCTCGAGACTGTGTATGTCAATAAGTCTAAATCTGTTGTTATAAGGTAGGAGATCATAAGGATTATCGCAACGAAGTCCCCTGAGGGCAAACCTAATGAATCTTTTTTGCACCTCTTCTAGTCTATTTTTATGACATTCGTAATGAGGTGACCAAACCTGACAAGCGTATTCTATAATGGGTCGAACAAAAGATATAAAAAGCTGCTTTGTTACGAAAGGTCGGAAAATTGTTTCGACTCTCTTTTTATCCAACCAAGAAATGGAGTTTATATTTTAAATAAATTCGAGTTTGCGATCACATAACTGTTTCACGAGGTATTGATATACAGTTGAACAGATAGTTGAACGAAATGAAAGAAAACTTTCTTGTAAAACACATAGTTTTACATTTATCAATATGAAGAAAGAAACAATTAAAAAGCAGTCAAAAAACGAGTTAAGATCACATTGCAATTTTTCACAATCACGAGTATTTGAAATAGTTTTGAGGATTGTTACATCGTTGGCGTAAATGAGGCACTTAGAGTATTTTAACACCGATGGTAAGTCGTTTGTAAATAAAATAACAAGAATTGAGCCTAAATGATTACCCTGTGGGATTCCTGAATTGATTTTAAACTTATTTGATTTGCAACCGTTAAATAACACCGCATAAGATCTATCGAATAAATAGGATTGAAGCCATTTTACAAAATTTTCGATAAATCCTAATTTTATTAATTTAAAAAGCAAAACACGATGTGACAGCTTGTCAAAAGCTTTACTGAAATCAGTAAACACACAATCTACTTGTTTACTGTTTTTAAATTTATTTATTTATTTACATAACTAAATTGCTAGTTTTACAAAAAATTTCTTACAAAGGTGTACATTAAGATTCTTAAACAATTTCATGGAAAAATGTTGTTTTAAATTGACATGGATTAATTATTGTTTTATCAAACAAATTGTTATATTTAAGATTGTAAATATTAAATAGTTTAAACATTTTATTTAATGGAGAAAATTTTTCATAATTGGTACGATAGTTTGAAATAAGTATACTCTCCGGTATCTTCCTCAAAGTTCTTTGAGGAATATTAAAATTAATACGAGACAGAAGGTGCAAACAGTCTATGTTACCGTTGATTAATTTTACAATGAAAACGAAACATAAATAGGAACGTCTATTCTCGAGACTAGGTAAATCAATAAGTCTAAGTCTGTTATTATAAGGTGGAAGATCATAAGGATTATCCCAATCAATCAATTTTCAGCTTATTCTATTAGAAAAGTAACAGTAAAGCGACCTTTTATAAAGCCATGCTGATTAGGAACAATAAATGACTTAACATAAAAACATAAAGCTTCACAAATAATAGAATAATAGCCTCAAAAGTTTAGGAATCACAGATAATCTGGCAATAGGCCTGTAGTTTTTCCCTTCGTCTTTTTTCCCTTTTTTATATAGAGGGATAATGAAAGAACTTTTCCAAATAGATGGGAATGAACATGTTGACATTGAAAGATTAAAAAGAATAGACAAAGGTAACGACAAGTGACGTACACAGTTTTTCAAAATTGTAGAGGGTATACCATCAGGACCTGGTATACAGCTGTCATCAAAGTTAGATATTAACTTTACAATGTTGTCGATATCAATGTTAAAGTTCATATCAGTCAAGTAATTAAAAGATTTCAAATGGTCCAAGTTTTGATCCATTTTGTCAGATTTATCACTTATTGAGGAATCACAGTTAAAGGTATTACAGTTGGAAGTATCACAGTTGAAGGCACTTTGAAAGAAGTCAGAAAAAAGTTGCGTTATAACCCGTGGGTCATGCATGACTTGAAATGTCATTTAACTTGAGAACAGACGGGTAAGGACAACATTTTCTTTTACTGTTAATAAAATTCCAAAAACATTTTGGATTCATTTTTCATTGATCATTCATTGCGCCTGTATTGAAGCTACGTCTGTCAAACTGGATGTAATTTATTTAGATTCTTTTGCACAAATCAACATATATGTAGTTAAAGCCTTCAACAACAACTTGTTCAAATGTTCGAGTTGTTGTATGAAAGTGTATCCTCTTTTCGAACAACATTTCGTGCACTTCGCCGGGAAACTATACTCTGCCACGAGGCCCATTTCTGGTTCATCAACAAGCAAAATTGTTGAATTAGGGTAGATCACAATCCACGCGAGATCCACCAAATTGCAATTTATCCTGTCCAGAGAAAGTTACTGTTTTGATGTGGATTTTGGGCTGGCGGCACAATCGGTCCATACTTCTTTAAGAATGTCGTTAGCCAGGCCATCACCTTCAACCTGTGCACATTCCGTAAAGTTCCACGTATAACTTATATTCTTATTGAGGACCAAAGTCTTGTTATATTATTGTTGATTGCATTTGCATTTAAGAATTTCATGGATATTACCTCTTGCAAGGAAGTGACAAAATTCTCCAGAAGAAATTTACAGGTATGTCATGGAAAAATGAATCGGATCAGATCAGAGGCGATTAGACTAAGGAAAAAATGTATGAACTTTACATTTTTGTGAACAAGAAGAACCCATATATGGTTAAGAGTTGTAAGTCACTAGGCATTTATTTGATTGAATTAGATGACATCATGTGGATAATAAAACTTAGTTAATATCATTAAATTTTAAATGTCTTCAAATGTGAATCCTAAGCCCTCGATTTTCGTTTTTTTTTTTTTTTAAATCGTCTATGGCTGATAGTTGATTGTCACTTTTTGATTTTCGTTTTATTGACAAATCAGACAAGGTGTCAATAAGCACCAACTCCCGAAAATTTCTTAGTATGTGGCGGCTTAGTTGTCAGTGGGATTCTGTTTGCAGTGTTCCTTCTCTTACGCCAAAGTTCTGGTTCCATATCCCTATTCAATCCAACCTATCTTTATTAATATCAAACACCTAAGAGACTTAAACTTATTTGTGATGAACAAATTTGAACATTTCATCACTTTAGGTTATTCTTAGAAAGTGAACAATTATAGTCTTAAAATATAAAAAAAAATCTTGTTTTGAACACTTTAGATTGTATGATTTATTCAGCTTTAGAGCAAGCTAGTCTTAATCTAGATTATATTTCAATATGTAATTTATCTGTATAAACAATTTATTTTTGGCTACGTGAACTGACATGTAACTTATGTAGGCGAACGTGCGTCGTACCGCCTAACAGTCACTGAATGTCTTGTTATGTATGTGCCATTTTTGTGAAAATTATGTGACAGTAAAATTTCAAATAAAGTGGGTAAATTTCGGTGATTTTTTGTGTTTCTATCTTTGTAAAGATCAATTTTACGCACCACTCCTTGCGCATTCATCTTTTATCGTTGGGTTTTCCATGACTTGGAAATATCTTTTTTTTTATCAATTTATCAAACAAATAGAAGATACCTTTTGTGCCAAGCAAATAACTACAAATAGTAACAAAATTTTAATTGTAACGATTGTATTCAAGTTCAAATTACTCTGAGTCAAAGTGATATTTTTATTTGCTCGTTAAACATTCCCAGAAGGGCGTCCGATCAGTCACACAACAGAAACCGTTCAACGTTATTTTTTTTTATTTTCGGCTTCTTTCCGCGAACGAGCCGTAAAACTCACAATAACTTGGTTATGTGTTATATTTGATGACATTTCGTTTGACATTAACAACGGGAATGCCTGGTTGCATTCAAAGCTTTAACAATTCGATTCGATGCTCTTTTTGTTCTCTGAATAGGTATGTACGTCGAGAGGTGCTTAACAAAATAACAGTTTTATGTACTTAACGTGAATTTCATGCACGAATTGATAAAAAATTAAAAAGAGCCATCTTGAGCAGTAAAAAAGATCCTTAGTTGGCTACACTCGATAACAATACTCTCGGTCGCACTCGAATCAATGCGAACTTATGCGTTCACACCCCACCCACACCTCCTGTGTCGCAAAATTCGGAACAATCAATTTCGTGCAACAACATTCGAATGCGTGAATTGAATTGCAATTGCCTTCACTTTCATAGAGTGCGGCTGCTTACCATAGCGGTGACGGTTGATGAAGTAGCTGCAGCGCGGTGGAGCGGTGCATTATTATTCGAGGTCAACAATCTTTACAAATTCGCACAAGTGCAAGTTGAAGGCAGATCCTAGAATTATGATGAAGTGCAGGGGTGTGAGTGAAAAATTATTGTTTTCATTTTTACACTGTCGTCGCCTCACGGATAACCAGCATGAAGATCGAAGAGTTAACACGAAGTGTCAACCAGTGCGACTGTTTGTCGACTTTTAAGAGTGAAGCTATTTATTTTATTTTAGGTTAGTCGCATTGAAGAGACTTTGCCGAGTCACAAAACTGTTTGGCTTTGTGAGGAGAAACAAAGGGTTTTCTTTGGTGTTACATTATACGCAAGTTACTTTGTCCCAATATCATTTAGATTGTAGGTTCAACTTGAATTAGATTACAGCTTTATATATAAAATCTTATATACAAAGTGCGTTTTATGTTCCAGGTCGATGTTTTTTTTCAACAACTTTTGAATGAAATACAATTTTGCAATTTATATTTTACTGATTGATTATATCCTCTTTAACATTAAGTACATATGATGATTTTGGTCAAGTGCAAAGGTGAGATCTTTCAAACACCTATTCCATAACAATTTCAAAGACTCTTCTGTTGTGATTTCAGCATCGAGGTTGTGTTTGGATAGTTGATGTTTACCTTTTCCTTCAAGTTCCCTCATAAGCAAAAATCGGGAGGCGACAAATTAAGGAATCGTAGGGACCAGTTGATATCACCAGTTTTTGACATTATTTGGTAGGGACAAATTTCTCGTAAAATTCCTATCGTAGCACGAGCTGTGTGCGATGTTTCATCGTCTTGTTCTGTAGGCCTAATCGATCCAATTCGAGCACAAGAAAGTTTTCCAACATGTTCCGATAGCGGTCACCAATAAATGTTACAACATTGACTACATTACTCAAAGAAATATGGCCCAATAACGCCACCGGCCCAAATGGCATTGCATACCATACAGTTACTCTACAAAGTTATAGTGATCTCTTTAGTGTATCAATCGAGGGTTTCCAGTGCCCCAATAGCGGCTATACTGTTTATTAACAAAGCCAGATAAGTTGGAATGTAGTCACTCATAATTCTTTGACGTTTTAGGCAAAATGGTCTTAAGTCAAAAAATTGCATTTTGGGTTTTTAATTGGGTTAAACTCAATTTTTTTTCTCTTTCGTTTGGTATTAACGGCTTAAGTCTAACACAACTGCTTTCTATCGCAATAATTTAGTCTTTAGGCAATAAGTCAGAAAAATGCATATTTGATTGGGCATTAACGTTTTAAGTTCATTTAAGTCTTTGTGACCGATGTCTCTTTAACATGTAAGATTCTTCTAAGGACTTAAGTCAACTTAATTCTTTTATACCGAACGGAATAATCAAATAGTAGAATAGCATAGATATACTTATACATCATTCAAAAAAATTAAACGAGAAACAGAAGAAAAATAAACGGTTATTGCATCATCTGACTAGTCAAGCGCTTTTTTTTGGAGTTGGAATTGAATATACCTCGGTAGGCTCCATCGTTACCTGCTGATATGACCAAAATTTTCGATTCCGATGATAGCGTTATGGATGAAGATTTTGTCCCAGAAGAAGAATCCAGTGATAGCGAAATTAATGAAGTCGCAACTAGTTCAAATCATGTAAATGAAGAAACAGCAGGTGAGAACATAGAAAATAATGGTAGGAAGTGATCCAGGAGAATAAGGAAAGAACGAACTAAACAAATTCATAGCGGCAAGAGTTACGTGAGTTTAAGCGGACAAGTTGTCCAGGGAAGAGAATTACAAAGTTTAAGACAATGCAGGAAAAAATGCAATTCTTTCCTCAAAGAGGACATTAGGAAAGTTATTTTTGACGAGTACTGGTCGCTTGGCACCCACGACAAAAGGGTAACCTTCATCGCAAATCTCATAAATGTTAAGGAAAAACAGGTTTCACGCAAAAGAAAAGCTGGCTGTACAAAAAACAGAGAAGTAACTTATGAATACTTTCTTGAAGTAAACGGTGCAAGACTTTCTGTGTGCAAGGGTTGCTTCAGAAGAACTTTAGATGAAAAAGAAAAGTTCATATCAAACGCCGTCAAAAATAAAATGCTTAACACATCCGGCATTACAGTAGACGACCAAAGAGGTAAAAAATCTTCGAAAACAAAAAGTCTTAAGAGGAGCTTAAAGAAGTCGTGGCTCACATAACATCTTTTCCAAGCTATGAAAGTCATTATACCAGACGTACAAATGAGAAAAAGTTTTTACCTTCCTATTTAGTCTTGCGCGTTATGTACGACTTATACAAAGAAGGACGAGAGAATTTTGTTGGTCGTTCAATTTATGAGAGGGAATTTCATAAATTAAAACTCGCCTTTAAATAGCCAAAAGTTGACACCTGCTACAAGTGCGACACCCTTCACATACGCTTTCAAGTTGCTACTAATCAGGAAGAAAAACAGGAAGCAGAAAACGATCTCCTAATCCACCAGGAGCAGGCTAGTGCAGCATATGATGCCAAAAAAGCTGATAAGGTGACAGCACGCAAAAGAAATGCTTCAGCTTCGATCTTCAGCAATGCTTGCCAACACCGTTTGTTGGATCTTCGGTAGCATTTTATAAAAGGCAGCTATGGACCTATAACCTCACTGTTCACGATAATGCTACCGGAGATTCAACGCACTACATGTGGCACGAAGCTCTAGCTGCTAGAGGAGGAAATGAAATAGCTTCCTGCCTATATGCTCATATGAAGAAGCTGCCTGATTACATTTCTGAGGTGACATTTTACTCAGACACATGCGGGGGACAAAATAAAAACAGCCATGTGGCGGCAATGTTTTTAATGGCTCAAGTAAAGTTCCCCAATGTGACCATAAACCACAAGTTCCTTCTTGCGGGTCATACACATATGGAATGTGACGTGGATCATTCCATGATTGAAAAACAAAAAAAAAAACACTTGTTTACCACCCCCACGATTGGTACCAGCTAGTACGAACAACAGGCCTAAAAAAGAAGTTTCAGGTACACGGAATGCAACAAGAAGAATTCTTTGATTTTGCCGCTTTGTTAAAAACAGTTTTTGTGTGCACAAGAAAAAATACTACTAATGAGCAGTTTTCTTTGCATAGCGTACAATGGCTCCAATACCAGGAGAAAGGCTTAGTGAGGTATAAAAACAATTTAAACCACACGGAAGAAAAAAAAATAGATGTCTCAAAGATTATCCACTCCAAGTAAGGTACAATACTTTAATCCCGATATCTGAGGAGAAAAAAAAGGGATTTGTGCTCCGTTCTAAGCTTAGTACCACCTGTGTTTCACAGAATTTTATAAAAATTTACCAACTTCTAACTCCGCACTAAATGATGATCCAGGTTTGGTAGATGAAGAAGAAGAAGCAGAAACAACATAATCATGTTTTTTTTTTGTTATTAACTATATATTTTTTGCCTTTTGTTTAATTAAACAATATCATATTTTATAACTTAATGACAATGCTTTATTTCCTGACTTAAGTCTTACAAAGAAACAAAACTTTTACAAATAATACAAAATGAGAGGATCCTAAGGACTTAAGTCATTAAAAAAACGGTTAATACTAATGAGTTTGGAAAAAAAATTAACATATGTACTATACTTCGTTTAAAAGCTTATTTACTATCATTTTTTTAAAACAAATTTAATCCGGATTTGCAAATAATCAAACTATTTTCAATTTGGTTTTACGAAAAACTGGAGTTTCTGACTTAAGACCTTTTTGCCTAACGTCAAAGAATTATTTTTTGACAAAAATGGCGGTCGTCTATAGCGAGCTGTAAAACTCGGGCACTCCAATCTCGCCGACGACGTTGATGCTATTGACCACTCTCTACAACTGACTGACAGATTTTATTAATACAAAAGTGGCAATCAAATCAAATCATCGACCTAAAACATAAAACGCATACTGTAGAAAGATTACAATTAAAAAAAAAAGGTTTTTTTTTTATTACGAGAACGAGTAGGTAAAAGTTGCAACGAAATGTTAGAATACTCACGTTAATAAATCACCTATCTATTCGGTAGAGTGGTCCTCTTTTTGTCATGCGGACGCAACTCGAAAATCCGTTATTATTACAAAAAAATTCAAATAAAGAAACATGCGGCCTTGAATCGAAAAGGTTGATAGACCTTTTCACGTCTTCAAATCAGAGATAGTGTTATCTTTGATTTAGGTTATCTGAGCCTCCTTTTCATTTTGTAATAAAATATCATTTTTGCAGTATAAGACTTTCAAATGCAATTATTTATAAATAAAAAAAATATCAAAACAAATACACTCTCTTAGAATTTTATTTACCAAATATTTTTCAACGATTTATTCTTGCATGTTTGGATAGAAACCATGACTCAGATTCTTTAGCAATCTCAAGAACATTTTACATTTCTTTGTTTGTTGTTGGGATCTCAGAAGATCACTCATCCACTTATCCAGGCCAAGTCGTATCTCTGGCCCCTTTTCTCAAAAAATTATCCGCCTAATAAAAATTATTATTCATTTCCTTTGTACTTTACCAAATGTGAATCATTTCTTGATATTGGTGCATTTCTTCAAAATAACTTATAATCTGATGATCAGTGCAATTTGGCAACATATATAATTTCCTATTGGATTAATCAATCGATCAATATAGTGACTGAAAAAATAGGCATAATTAATATGCGTGGCTGGTTATAACACATTGTTTTTGGGGATTTTTTATTGTATGACAATGGAACAAAAATACCATTCATCATTTTACACCCGAAATAAATTCCAAATAAGATTGAACAAATAATAAAAAGAAATTTTATCCTTTTCATTTTCGTTTTCTTTTCAATTGCTTTCATTTCTTGTAATAATTATTATCTTAAAATACATGACGCATGCAAAGCAATATTTTCCCACACTTGAAATATGAATCATAAAATTAGACGCCGATTTTGTTTGGCGCAAGACTTTATCTAGAGAACCTCGTAAGATCAAAAACACTTTTCTTGATAAACGATGCTGTTGGGCGATTTGTCTAAGTAGAAGAATGCATCAGGCGGGATAAAGCCACTAAGGCGCACACTCTCGTATCGGTGATTAAGGTAGTAGCCCCAAAAATTAGGCTGTTGGTCGAGGAAATCGCTCTTGCAACGTGACCACAATCAGCCTTAACAAAAAAAATATTTTCTATTTTCTATGTTGGTTCCGTTGTACAGAACTTGGTTGGAAAAATATTGCTTGTACCTACTCCGTCAGCGAAACAACGGCGTTGGTTATGGTCATGAACTTTCAGCTCCTCGATCAGTTGGATCTTGTACTGGTGAAGACACAAGGCCCGATGCAAAACTCGCCAAGTTGAAGTTTGTGTAAAGCCGACTTCTGGTGTTTTATAAGAATCTATTTTCAAAATAAGTAAATTTGTTTCTTTGATCAAAAACACTTAACTTTATACATTAATATTCCGAATCTCGTATGTAAATAACATTGCAGTTTAAAACAATGTTGCATTATAAATTCCTTTACCAAAACCTACTTATACTTCCTCAAACCTCATAGTTAAAGTAATCTGTCCCTGTCAATAAGCGTTACAAAATAAGTGAGAAAATTGCACCCCAATTAGGGGAAGCTAACAATTCAATTACACTAAATATGCTCTAAGCTCTTGGAATATCAATTAATTCAAAACCTTATGAGCTCTTGCCAAAAGCAAAAGTCTAAATTACGAATTAATTTTTATACCCAACAAATCTACAGCCGTGTCATGTCTATTTCATGGAAAATGTCAAGTCAACGTCCACACGCCAAAGTATTAAAATAATATACGACCAAGTTTACAAGTGTCGGAAAAAAATACGAGAATTAATCTAATATTCATAAAACGGATCTTCCGACTGTCTATGATCTAAACAGCCATGAGCCCATCAGACCAGACTTTTTCTGTGCGAATAATTCGTTGCGTGATTTTATAATTGACACAAAATTCTTGCATTTCAAATAAGTGATTCACATTTTTTGAGATATGACAAATTAACTTTAATTTCAAATTTTTGAACTGCCAATGCAGGAATAAATAGAAAATAAACTGATCATCACAATCTGGTGTTTTAATCACGCATTTATCATTTATAAATATTGACATCATTTCCATGACATCTTTTGCTAAAAAATTTAATTTTTTTTTCTAAAAAAAAAAAACATACATTAAATGCAAATCATTTAACCCAAGAACATTAATAAAAAGTAGAACCAAAACAAAATTTCAACAAAAAACAAAATACGATAATTTTCCAAAAGTTGATGGCATAAGTGCTCAGTTGAAGTGCATAATAGTTAATTCAGAAGAAATTTTTTGAATAAATATACAATACCACCACAATCAAATGGTGATACGTAAAATACTTATTGCAAGTCATTGAGAAAAAAAAATTGATGGAATTCCATAACAGCTACAAACATACGTTTTAAGTACTTAAATTTTTAAAAGAATTATAAAACATCTTAAAATAAAAATTTTTTAAACACCATGCAAAACATAGTGCTGGCTTAAGCAAATATAACACAATTAAAAAAGCACTAGCTTTTTCGAATGCTTTTAATAAAACACACCAATTTGTGAAATGATGAATTTATATTTACTATTCATTAATTTTATGTTTATCACATTACAAAACATAATTTTGTTCATATCTGAGTTTTGGTTTAATTTAATTAGAATATTATTTATGTTGTCTCAATATTTTATTCGTAGCAATTGTTTTTCCAATGCGCACGCACTAAAGAGGTTTTGACTACCCTTAAATAGTAAAACACAGTGCGAACTATAGGAAAATAAGGAAAAATACAGATGCACATTGGTTTTGAAGAGCTATGTAAAGCATGCCACATTCGTGTTGTGCGGCTTAAAAAAAAGAATTTTTACACTTAACAGTCTTTCCAAAATTTAACTCAGTCATTTTATGTAGCACATGTATTACGATTGAATTTGTTTAGACGTAAATTACAATTTTTCATCAATTCAAATTTCCTTTTGAGGTTCCGTAATAAATAAAATGCACGACTGGGTCGCACGAACCTGCTCCTATGTTAGACTAGGAATTTTAAAAACAATTGTTATTAAAGAAAACTGTTCATAAGGATTAAATGAATTTTTTTAAATTCTTTTAGTAGTACATAAGAGATAAAGACAGAATGCTATGCAAATATGAATTTATGCAAGAACAAAAATTATAAGTCATTGTAGTGGTTCCTTAAAAAAAATAAGCTTTTATGCACAAAATTTTTAAAACATTTAAAAAACAAAAATTGGTATACCAAACTTAAGTTTTTGTTATTGTAAGAATGAGAGTTAAACTTCCAAGAAAAATATTAAGCCGTTCTTGAGATATCGAATTTTCAAAAAAAAAAAATTACTTTTTTTCCAAAAATTGAAAAAAATATTTTTTTTTAAGTTTTGAAATGCAATGTTTTTTAAACTTTTTAGGAGCTTCTTTATAAAAAATTCATTAAAATCCGTTATGCCGATAATGAGAAATTCAAAATTCGAAAAAATCGTTGTATGGTAGGTACAGTCAGTAATATCTAGTTTTCAATTTTTTTTTATTAAATTAAAGATTGTAAAAATTAATCAAAAGAAAAAAATTTTTAGCAAAATACGATTTTCGAAAATCATTTTTTAACTTTTGTATGGAAGGTACCGCTAGTTTTAGATAAAACAAATTTTTTTTTTTTCAAATCTTGTAGATTATGTAAAGAAACTTTTATTTGGCAAGTTTGAAAAAAATCGAGCATTTGGTTTTCGAAATATTGAGTTTCCAAAAAAAAAATTTTGAAATTTTTTTTAAAAATCCAAAAAATAAAAACTTGAAAATTTGAATATGTAAAAATATTTAAACTTTGGAGGAGCCTTAGCATAAAAAAAATGATTTAAATCGGCTGTATCGTTTTTGAGAAAATCAAAAACAAAAAAATGGACCCAGGGGGGCTACCAAAAATAACAATTTTTTGGAAATTTTTTTTCAACCATTATCTACCTAGTTTTAACTAAATCAAATTTCAAAAAAATTTTTTAAGAAATTCTGTGGGGCAGTTTTTGAGAAAAAAAAATATTTATAAGATTTCGAAAAAAAATCGTATGGCAGGTACCGTTATTTTTGGTCTTAAAAAAAAAAGGAAAAAACGTCTGGGGGGAAAAAATTAAAAGCCATATCTACCAAGTTTGAAGAAAATCGGCCGAGCCGTTTAGGCTGTAGTCTTTGCTATCATCGTATTGTCAACTTTGATCAAAATCTCGAGTTCGATTTTTTTACGAATGCATAACTTGCCTTATAGCACCTTTAAGTCGCAAGTAAGAATGGAAGATTATTAGAGCTGTGTAAGTCCTTCATTTCAAATGATCGAACAAACAACAATCGATCACCAAAATCATTCGATCATTCCAATCCATTGATTATTCCATTATTTTCGAATCCGTGAATGATTTTCATTTCGATTTCGATGAAATTTAATCTCCGAATTCCATGAATTCAATTTAATACTCAATACCGTACCGATTTTCATCAAATCCAATTCGAAGCAACTTTCAAAATATAATTTCTTTTCGTGGTAAAATCAAAACAAACTATAAAAAAATCTTTAACTGACAAAAACTGACCAAAGGCTTGAAGGCTCTCGGAACAAAAAAAAAACTCTGTTTATAATCGACATTAATTGAATCGAAGCAAATGAAAATGTTTTTAAAACGAAAAAGAGCTAAAACACATTCATAATATGTATTTTTTCGCAAAGCATACAATAAGCTTAATTAATTTTTGTAACAAAATTTAATCATTGAACAGTCTTTACGAGTAATTTGAAATCACATTTCAAGTCAGAACTTAAACAGGGTGATTCGCATAAGATGCGACAAAAAACTAGAGCGATAGTTCGGGATTCTATTTCCCATAGCATAAGTAATTGGGGGCAATTTTCTAAATCACAGTTTAAAAATAAAAAAAAAATAAAAATGAACCACAATTGTTTTGAACCAGAATTTAGTTCTTTTATTTTCTATTTAAATTAAGTTATTTAAATGATAGTTTAGAGAGAAAAAAAAAACTTTAACAGCCTTATTTATTATTTTTCACTTATACTGGTTTCGACCTTGGAATAGTTAAACCGAGCCGAAGAACTTACTTCGGGTTTACGCCACGTCAAACAAATCCTTATTTATAATATTTTTTCTTAGCCGTATTAGCTACGCCTTCCTTATGTCAATTGTACTGGGAAAAAAGTCGCCAATCTAAAACTCTGGTTGTTATACAAGTAAAGCAAACCCCAGCTGATTTCTATTATTATTCATTTTATTATCATTGTATGCATATTGGAAATTGGATACATTTAAAATTGGATTCTATAAAGTTCAAATCCAATAAATGAATGTACCAACCACATTGCGTTCCCAATACCGTACAACTGTTAGAGCGTTTGGAAAATATAAATAATTTATTAGTGCAAAATATCTATCCTTTTTGTCTTAGTAAGAAACGAAAAAAAAATTGCTTACACTCCGTTTTGTAAATTTCACAAGATGTCATCTCAAAATGACATTTAGATACTAAAACGGCCTTAATCCTATAAACCAGTTTTAGCTTATTCCACCGCTATTCCTGGTGCATTTTCATTATAAATAAGGTTTTCTTTTTCTTTTTCTTAACTTTACTCCGTCACTAAAAGGAGATAGTAAATAAGGCTGTAAGTGACTCAAGTAACAGATCAACAAAACAACAACAGTTAGCAACGGAACACAGTCAGCCATCTAACCGTGAGCGTAAAAACTTATTTTTAGATCATAAAACGTCATCCCAATAAAGACAGGAACTCGCTTTGTTGTTTGCGTGTTTTTTGATAATTTATATACATAGATCATATCTGATAATAAAAGATGTCTTTTGAAAACTTAAAACCGAAAACAAAATGCGCTGTTTCTGCGGTTGTTGTATTAATCTTTATGTTTTTCGCGTGCCAGGGTTGTGGAATGTTCATACTTAATGAAGATAATGTAAGCGGATATTATTAAATTTTGAATTAAGCTCTTTAATAATGAACTGACGCACATCTCATACATTCTCCAAAATGACCACAATTTCTCTTATCTCTAGGGTATGAAATAATTCTATGACCTTTATCGTTTTTATTTTGTGTTTTTTTTTTTCCTTATCTTTTTATGTTTTGACGCTCAGAATTAGCTTATCTATACCGAATTGTATTGGATTTAGCTATATTTTAGAATAAGATCATTTTTGATACACTACAAATTTACAACTATTCAACTTTCGATATTTTTTTTTTCGTACAAAAATCAAAATGTTGAAGCCTGGTATCAAGTCTTTATAGGTTACTAACTTAACTCACTTTTGATGGCGGTACAAAGCGAGGGTATCCTGGGCTTAAGTTAATATGCCTCTTCAGCTCAATCGACCTTTAGCCAGCCGTCTCCAACTTCGTACATCAAGTCGATGAAGATCACCTCCAACCTAGTCGCACCATAGAATATGAGATTTGTCTTGATTTCTTGAGCTCTCTTCCATGCCCTTGAAGAATTTACGTGCAGGAACTGGAATGTTCTTTCGCTCTACATGACCCAGCCATCGTGCGTTTTAAACGTATTTGTTTGACTAGAGTCATGTCGGTGTACAGCGCGTATAGCTTGTGGTTTTATCTTTTTGGACACATGATCGTACGTAGAACTTTTCTCTCAAAGCTTTCATTCGACTGGGTAAGGGTCGATACTTCTAAGCCATACAGCAGGAGCGAGATGATGAGTGATTTGTGGAGCGTCTGTTTGGTTCTTCTCGAAAGGGTTTTATTTAAATTGCTCTCTTAGCCCAAAAAAAATAGCGATTAGCGAGAGTTATTCTATACGTTTGACTTCCACGATGATGTTACTTGCCGAGTTTACAGCGATGACCAAAAAGGAAAATTCCTTGACTACCTAGAAGTTATTTTACATATTAATTGCCGCGACCAAGCCTGTGAGCTGGCAATTTTTGATGAAAGCGTTTACTTTGCCTTGTCCTCGTTAATGAACTGTCTCATTCTGTTTGATGCTGACTGCATTCTAGTTAAAGCACAGGAAACTCTTCGTGTTTCCTTATAATCACGTTGATGTCATCAGCAAACCCAGAAGCAAAGATGCCAGTAAAATCTCTTGCTTGAGCTTTCTCCAGAATCATTCTGATCTGTCTAATCAGTAAGACTGGTGCTGAACATGGCACAAAACAATGAATTCTTGGGCCTTCTCCCAGATCTGGGGCAATGTGAAGATTTGGTAGGTGGTAGATTTTCTAAGTTGGAAGACACATTGATAAGGACTTCTGAGATTATCAGCAAAGGGGTCGATACATCACATACAACCTTGGATATAATCTTGTATGCGATGTTAAGAAGGCTTATGCCTCTGTTCTTGGTACTTTTAGTACTGAGTTGGTGTATGCTTCTGCTTTATAGACTTCGAGTCCCTTAAATTAAAATATATTTAAATATAAAAATTACAACCGAATTTTCAAAAAATCCACAGTATAAGACTTAAAAATTAATTCGATCCTTGGAATTCTAAATTGAAAAGTTTTCTGGAAAATGTTTAAAAAATTGTATACATTAATTGTTTTTTAAACCGCTACAATGATTTCTAGCATAAATTCAAATTTGTTTAGGAAACCACAAGGTATTGTCTTTGTTTAGCTCAAACCACTAAAGAAGTTTTTTTGACAGTTAAAAAATGTTATGCTTCTGTATAATTTCATCTTATAAATAACATCCCTGTTTTTATATAGAATATTTTTAAAATTCAATTATAAGCGTCTTAAAAATTAGAACAAGTTCGTGCGAATCATTCGTTCATTTTATTGTATTTTGCTTAATAAAGTTCTTAAAAACTACTTTGAAAATTTCAATATTTCAATACAAGTTTTTATTCAGAGAATCAAATAGCTGTGAATTTAAATTTCCATAAGATTTTGGGTAGGGCATATTTGATTTACTGTCCAATACTTCTTTATCATGTTAAAGATTCAAATTTTAGGAATGACCCATACGAATCGGTTCAAGCTTGGCCACCCTATCAAACAAGCATGTATAAAGTCAAAGTGGTTTTTACTTGTTTGCTTACGTTTCACTGAATAATATAAAACTGTCCACAAAAGGTAAGTATGTAGGTGTACCGCATTTTCCTACATAATTTTTGTAAACCGATCGATATAGCGTAGCGTCAACAAAGCTGTTAAAGGTATGTCAAATTACCACCCTATAACAAGCTTGTAACGGTGCATTGCAAAGGGGACACTCAGGTAAAGAACAAATACCACCCTTAAACTAAGAAACTTTTTGCCAACAAATATAAGTTCAGTCACTTTTTACCCGGGCGGTCGTGCGGTGAGTTTTTGTTGGAACTGCTAGCGCAGCAGCAGGTTATGTGTGTTAGCCCTTGGCTTAGTCATCTTTGTTGTTTTGGCGTTATTTAAACTTCTCGCCGAAAGGGAACATGGAACACAAAATGTTAAGAAAGGTAAGGAATTGAACATCTCAAAGAATGCTGAATTTAACAACAAAAATAAAGAACCAACTTAGGGATACAAATTAATATCAAAACAGAAGCGTGTATATTTTGCATTAAAGATGTTTACGTTTCTCACTTACTTTGTGGTCACTTATGTTATAATGGATACGTTCGTCTTGTCTAGAAGCGGTGAAAAGTGTTTCCCTTGTCTCGTGTAAAAATAGTGTTGCTCCCCCGATAAGTCTGGTGCGTGGCAATGACTTTTCCGTCCAAAGGTTTCGCATCGATTATTTTGTAAACCTACATGATAACCGCATGCATAGAGCAAGTCTATGGAAAATGTTGATGAGGTAGTAATTAGGCTTGGTGGTGTTAACTGTGGGGGCACTTTTGAATCTTGTCAAAAGGGGAAAACTAATTTTTTAATTAATATCAACCCCGGTGCGTTGCATGGGTGAGGCAAGACATGCATAATATACTGATGACATTTATTTTTTTTCTAAGCTTCTCAAAATGTAGAAAATACAAACTAGACGCCTACACTCTCGATGCACTTGCACATATCAAAAATACAATGTGAATGACGTTCTGAAGAGTGCTATTTTTATATTTGTTTCGTGCCGTCTTTGATAAAATGTTTTGTAATTTTATTCATTCTTTCTTTGATGCCGCGGACTATTGTTATCATTTGATATTGATTGAATTAAAAGCATTTGCAACCAGATTATAAATGCATTTCCGTTTATACTCGTATAGGTAGATTAATCACTTTATTAATTTTTTTTTAATTTACAGCAGAAGCTTTATTATTAGTTTTTTTTTTACTTTGTTAAATTTAAGGTTGTGGTCAAAGTTATGTTTTTACAAATAAGCTTTAAATTTGTTTTCTATATTGATAGCCAAACTTTGAAATAAACGAGATTAAGTATCTACAAATATTTTATAATTATTTTTTTTTTTTGAAATTCTGTATAACGATTCTAAAGTCTGTATGACCAATATTCTGGATTTAAAAATGTAGACTAGCACCCTCTTGCCTCCGTAATTTACTAAATGAAAATTGAAGTACCTATGCTTTTATACTTTTTAAACTTTTACAAGCAGATATTAATTTTTATGAAATGGAACTGATTGGAAAAACCAGCTGAACTGATTTTTGAATGAGTTTGCCTCTTATGAGAAAGTGACAAATTCTCCAAGAATACATAAGTCATGATAAATTTATGTTCATCTCAGGCGTTCGAACTAGACAAAGCGTGTTCCCTCCATTCCTGAATGAAAACACGCAAATAGGAATGGTTGAGATTTGTAAAGAACTAGTCCCTGGCTTTAAATTTATTTTAAATTTTTTTTTAATTCTAACTGGGGAATATATTTTTCACCGGGAATAAGCATTTAGCTCTGAAAATTAACTGGCTGAAATTAAATAACTGGCTGAAAATTATGTATGTACATATGTACATAATAATTAGAAGTTCTTGCATTACTTATTAATCCGTGTTTTAAATCCAATACTCGTAGATACATCTGAAAAGAAACACAGACATTTCCTACAAAAATTTTTAACAACAGAACCCCCAGTATTTATCAGTTTTGGGAATCATAGTATTATGATTCCTTTTTTACTTGCGATATACATATGTACTATAGGCTTTATATATAAAACTTAAAGTACTATCAAGAAGACGAAAGATTGTGGCGTCATCTTAAGGCTAGAGACTGCAATTGCAAGATTTGTCTTTGCTAAATTTAATAATAGAATATTCTCTTTTTTACTACTTGTTTTGTATGTTATCATATACTCTCCACTGTAAAAGCGTGCGCTAATTTCTGCGTCACCACCAGGCTAGCGTTCGCAATACAAAATCACGCTCCGTGATAATACTATAGGTTATACATATATACAAGGCTGAAGGGCAAGTACTGCATTTGGAAAAAAAATCGAACTCGAGATTTTGATCATAGTTGACATTACGATGGTAGCGAAGACGAATAAAGTTGGTCCTATAATTTCGTCTGTCTGTCTGTATGTCTGTATGTCTATATGTCTGTCTGTCTGTACCTCGATCTAGAGCCTAAGCCACTTGACCTATTTTCTTCAAACTCGGTACTTAAGAGTCTTCGGTGATTCCCTAGAGGAGAAATTGAATTTTTTTTTGCTCTAAAACTAACGGTAATCTTATTTATCTCGAAAACGGCTCTAACGTTTTTGATAAAAAAAAATTAGGTGTGATATTATGGACATGGATTTCATTTTGGTCAAAAAATTCGCAAAAAATGTGATTAACGTTACCTGTCATAGAAAGTTTTTTTTTTATTTTCAACTTTCTCATTAACGGTCCTAAAGATTTTAACCGAAAATTTTCACCAGGAGCCCCCTTAAGTTTAAAATAATATTGTATATAAAAATATTCGAAAAAATAATATTTTTTTGTTTTTTGAAAAAAATAAACTCCAATTTATTTTTTGAAAATCAATATCTTGAAAACGTGTGAACGATTATTTTTTGAAATTATTTCCTAAAATTTATACTACTAAACACTTAAAATTGGCTTCCTAAATTTTATTCTAGAAAAATTTGAAAGAAATTTGTTATATAAAAAATTACTTTAATAAAACCATTTTTAAACTTTGTTTGCGTAAATTCATGCATTTGAGCATTTTGATCTCATTAAATTCATGTTTTATATTTATAAAATGTATTTTAAATCCCAAATTACTTTTACATAAGAGCAAGTTCGTGCGATCCAGTCGTGCATTTTATTTTAAGTTGCACTAGTAGTGAGCAAAAACCTTTTATGATGATTTCTTATGTCATCTTTAATTATTTTGTGCATATGTATTTCCAAAATTCATCAAAACAATTCGAGTGATTAGGGTTTTATACAATTAAGATGGCTACTCCTTACAATCGTAACCGCAATGTGATGTGGTTAAAAAAATGCCAATACCCCTTGTTAGATTATTTAAATATATTTATTTTATTATTATCAAAATTTGTTCTCATAAACAAAATGCTATTCAGAGTTTGCATATATTGTTGCTGTATATTGTTAATTTATTAAATAAAAGATACCAAATAAACTTTTAACTTAGGAAAATTTAAAGTTTTTATCAAGAAAATTAATAAATTTTAGAAGATGTTAAAGAAAACCAATTTTGCAGTTGATATTGCCTCGATTTTTTAATGTTCACAACTCAAAGATTTGAATCAAATAATTGTGAGCTACACTTCGAAAGAACTTTAATAATTTGTTTTAAATAAATGTGCATTTATTCAATACAATTTTTGACTGTATTTCTCCTCCTTTAACGATAGTATTAAAAGCGCAAAATTTTAGTCAAATAAGTACCTATACGATATTAAAATTGTTTTAGTATGGTTCCTGGTTAAAACGGAGATTTTGAAAATTTTAGTTGAGTTTAGCAACATACTTTCTCGGGTATTTTGTTAATGTTAATAACATCAACTAAAAGCTCAAGTGACCTCAACTCCAAGATGCGTTTCACCCAGGTACGACAGTGGGCTCATCAGTTAGATGCTGCTGTACCCTTCTAAGACGCAAATATTGGTCGATGTTTATCGACTCTTATAAAATGTACAGCTTTAAAAGACTGAATTTCATTAACTTCCCATAGGGAGTTATTTTTCTAGGGGAATTTGATTAAATTCAGACACCTAGAATAATAATGTCCGTGGTCAGACTATTAAATCAATGAATATAAATGAGAATTATCTCTGTTTAAGCTGTAAATTTTATAAGAGTCGATAAACATCGACCAATATTTGCGTCTTAGAAGGGTACGGCAGCATCTAACTGATGAGCCCACTGTCGTACCTGGGCGAAACGCATCTTGGAGTTGAGGTCACTTGAGCTTTTATTTGAATTTAATTCAATCACTCCACTTAAACAGAGATAATTCTCATTTATATTCATTGAAATAACATCAACTGTAGTTATTTTATTTTGTTTAGTATCGTACTAACTTGAAATGACTTTTTGGCATTTACAAAGCTCAAATCTACAAAATGTTTAAAATTAAGAAAAAAATAGTAAACTAATGTAATGTTATTTATAGCCAATTGTTAAGTAGTATCATACGTATACCTAGCCCAGTAATAGGCTATTTTAAATTTTCCTCCAGTATGTTTAATTTCCAATACCGAGGTTTCATTAGCTAACCAAACAAAGCATCTGAATGGATTTTATATCTCGATCTTTTGCTGTAGTTAAATAGCATTTATTTTGAAACTGAAACAAAATTAATATATAGAGTAAGGTTTTAAAATTTCACCCAGTTAATTGGAAGTAAGTTTCCATATATATTTACATTATAACCCCCCTTAAAGTTGGTTCACATAAGTAATTTTATCACAAAAACTAAACGAACTAGTGATAGGTACCTATCATGATAACTAAATAAAACTCGACTTCATTTTCTATTGTTACAATGCTGACATATTTGGATAAGTTCCAATTCAACTTGACATTGAAAAAAATCAACCTTTTTGTTTTTGCATTGTCCTTTCTCAAACAAAAGACCAAAGGTGAATAAACAAAATAATTTTTTTCATTTATTCATATTTTGTTTCTTCTTTGAAACAAATAGATTCCGGTCTATAAGTTTTCACACAAATTGCATCAAAAGTCATAAATTTTCCTCAATTTCAATCAACCCCAACTAATTGGTATTCATTTTGTGTGATTTTGCCAACAAAAAAAAAACAATCAAGAATGAACACAATTAACCCGTATATCCCCGTTTTCTTCATCAAACGAGTATAAGTACTATATATCCTGAGCCTGACACAATAAAATTGCACTTGTCCTCTTCTATTGCAAAAAGAAAAAAACAATTTCCAGGCAAAGTCAGATTCATCTTTTCACCTTCGGATTAGATAGTCATTCTTTGAGTATAAAAGTATTTGAAATTCTGAGCGATATGTTCAGTCTGTGTAACTATCAAACCAATCGCGATCGTTGCGCGATTTAATTTTAAGAAGAAATAAAACGAATTTCTTACAAGCTTACAAGTGAAATAATACGCGTATACAGCTATACTTAGTTTTACATACTTAAGAGCAAAGACTAAAAGCTCTTTTGAGTGAATTAGAAAACTAGCTAACCCTCGAGGAATTCCATCCAGAAAAATAAAAGCTCAAGGCACTTCGTTAAAAAAGAGTGTAGGTAAACAAAATTTTGGATATTTTAAGTTGTTATCATCTCTATGACTATACATTGCATTGCACTTGCTCCGGATCCCGTTAGTTCATAATGTTCATGTTCGATATAAGTTAAGATTAATAACAACTGAAGTACTTGTTGTGTTTTTTTTTTTTTTTTATTCGCTCAAACAAAACAAAACTCAAGTGAATCACTCGATTATGCCAAGAAAACATCGCAAGCCAGAATACAGAGACCAGAACAGAATATATAAGCACCACGACCAACATAAAGTCCGTGTTAGAATACACTTGCCACCGACGACGACGACCGTCATCATTGGCGTATTAGTATTTTGTACGTTAGTCGTTCGTTATTCGTCCTAAAGAAGCTAAATAAAGCACCCTCTTGGCAGGCAGAGAAGTTTTGTTATTCGCGTGACTTCGTCGAGAATAGTTGTAGACACTGACACGGACTACACTCGGGAGAGAGTCTTAATCGAGCCGCGAACACCAGCGGTTGTATGTTTATTATTTTTAAATTTTCATAATTTTTAATTTTTTTTTTGTTTTAATTGCTGAAAATTTGAAAAAGAATAATTCTTAAATACTCAACGAGAATTCAATTCAATTTGGCTCCTAGTGAGAGTTCAACCACAAAACGGACAAAGGATATTACTAAATAGACGTCCTATACTTTCATACGACATTCCGCCGCAAAACACCAAAACTGCCTTTACACGGAGATATTTTGCAATCCGTTTAAAACAAACAAACCATTTCTAATCAGTGAGAAAAAAAGCTTTCGAGTGTGATAACAAAAATTAAAAGAATCTTTTGCGTTTGTTCACATATCAGAATCGCGTATCTATCTAAATCACACGACAGAAGAACTGATAACAGTTTTTTTCTGTGTTCATAACTCTTTTACATCAAGATATCATTCGGCTGGGTTCTAAGTTGTTCCATTGAACCCATTTTTGTTTTTCTCGAAGAAATATAAATTGTATGTCAATTGTGCTGCGTTTTTTCTGATCCAGATTCGTGCTTAGATTGATGTTTTGATAAATAAATCTTTCGAAGAAAGAGAGGGACACTGGTTGAACTTCTAAAATTAAAGGTCACTACCTACCAAGAAAATCATAATAAACTGCAATTAGTCAAAACAAAGTAAAAACAGCAAACGACACGTATTTGTGATTCGGACCTCTTAAACCAGATGCAGGTGAGTTGAGTTGTGCATAATTTTTCGTCGAAAGGATTGTTGTGTTCTTTGGATTTGGTATAGACTCGTACATTTATAATCTCAGTTAGAAGATCAATTGCGATTTTGCAAAATTAAGTGAATGTCATTTGTGTTAGTATGCAAGAGATAAGCTAGGCCATTTCACAGAGGACGTGTTAATAAGGGGTTGCATTGTTAATAGTGATATGTATTTTTATTTTTTAAGTTGACAGGGCAGAGCGCTTATAATAGTGACGGTCTAGAAGACGCGTACTAAGAGATAGAAGCTTCTTGGTTAAATTTTCTAATATGTAATTCATTTCTTAACTGATGGTATCTAGCTATAAATACTTTAGATATATCGCATAAGTCGAAATTTGTCGTTTTTTAGTTCAGAACACAACTGAGCTGAAAAAAAAACAC
This sequence comes from Chrysotoxum bicinctum, assembly GCA_911387755.1. Lineage (NCBI taxonomy): Eukaryota > Metazoa > Arthropoda > Insecta > Diptera > Syrphidae > Chrysotoxum > Chrysotoxum bicinctum. Next base: position 267,503,642 of record OU426987.1, read on the forward strand.
AATTTTTCTCTGTAATTGGCATTAACCTACTTCTTCTAGTTTCCGAGTTATGAAAAAGCGCCGCTCTCAATTTTCACAAAAATCCCTGTCATTTTCTACGTATTTTCGAAATACGGCATAAATCTATTTTTATTTTTTTTTTAAATAGGTATTTCGTTTTTTAATAAACTTACCAAACAAAAAATCCAATTTTTCATGTATTCAACATTCGAGTTTTGTTTTTATGAACAAGGATTTTTTTTTTCAGTATGAAAAAAACTTTAAAGGGCTTTCCTGAAAATTAACAAATTTCGACTTATGCCAGTCTGCCGGAAAAGCGAAGATATGACAAGTTTTACGTTCGTGTAAAATTCAATCATTATTTTCATCAAAATTGACATTATTATTTTTTTGTACTTTATTTTCAGCTTCATACCTAATAAACTGTTTCACTGATTTCAATAAAAAAATTAACTAAACAAATTTAGAATTCCTATACAAACCCCGCGGGGTTGTTTAATTGGGACATTTTTAATCGATAGCCCCGTGCAAAACAATACTAAGTCCATTTATGCTATTTTCAGGAGAGAAGTTTAAAGTTTTTTTTACTATAAATTTTTTAATATGAACAGATTTTCTAGTTGAATTTTTTAATTTTCTAATAATTTAATAATAATAATTTAGTAATTTTTTTTAAATAAAGCATCAAATCTGTTATATATATATGTATATGTTTTGTATATATAACCCAAAACTATACTATGTGCACTTGTATGTTTTGCATGGGGCCATCGAAATATGTAACCGGACACGATTTTAATTTTCTGACTTAAATGAGCTAAGCTGACAATAAGTACATATTTTAAGTATCATAGTTTTATATTAAATTTATCCTTAGAAGTAGACAAATTCACAAGTTAAGCAATTATGTCGAAAAAAATATGAAGCTAACAGAAAATATTGCAAAGTTGGAGCCATATTTGCTAAATTTGTAAAAACCCTTTTTCAATAATTAATTGACCTGCATTTTTTCCCATTTTAATAAAAATTCTTCTCAACAGAAAATGATTTTGTTTAAGTAAATAAAAGTTAGTTAGTCACAGCTACTCGTGCTATTTTCGTGCCATATTAATCTTAATGTAAGTTCAATTGATAATTAGAAGTTTTGTGTTTCCCTTTATCGGTTTTCTGCGTTTTTCTTACGACTTATAGGTACTATAAGGCAAGTAATGCATTCGTAAAATAATTCGAACTCATGATTTTTATCAAAGTTGACATTACGATGATAGCGAAGAAAAAGTGGGTCTCGAAATTCTGTCTGTCTGTCCCTTCGACTACGGCCTAAGACCATGGGCCGATTTTCGTTAAATTTTCCTTTTTTTAAAACCAAAAATAACGGTACGAATCATCTTTTTTTTTTTGTTTTTGTTTTTGTTTATTTTTGATTTTCTCGAAAACAGTACAACCGATTTTAATCATTATGAAGCTCCTCCAAATTTTAAACATTGAGCGTTTTTCTTTTTTAGTTCAGAGTAGTACCTGAACTGTCAAACAAAATATCGTGTTTCTTTTTTTAGCTCAGAGTGTATAACAGTTCAAAGATTGTGTTTCTTTTTTCGTTGAGAGTGTGTTCAGAGCGCACTCTATGAGCTCGGTATAAAATAGCTGAGTAGACAGAGTTAAATGCTGAAATCATTCTGACAGACAGACAAAAAAACTCAAAAACTCGCGTGTGTTTATAAAATAATTCAGAGCTCTTAGAACACACTCGATTCGGAGAAAGTTCAGAGCATGTTTGACATGCTCATGCTCTGTTCAGTGCTTTACTCTGAATGAAAAAAGAAAAACGCCAATTATTTTTTTGGAAACTCAATATTCCGAAAACCCCTGCTCGATTTTTTAAACTTGAATAAATAAAAGTTTCTTAATATAATCTACAAGATCTGAGGGAAAAAATTGTTTTAACTAAAAATTAAGGTACCCACCATGCAAGTGTTAAAAAATCTTTTTCGAAAATCGTATTTTTCTCAAAAATGGCTCCGAGAATTTCGATAAATTTTAATTAATAAATATAAATAATATGTGCCATTAGGGTGACCTTTAGTAAGATCATTATAAAATTTTGAGCAATGCATCCGCGTCTTTTTAATTTCTTGAAAAAATTCTGTAAACTTTGATCTCCAATAAAATAGCTCTAATATCAATACCCGCTCAAGGCGACGGAAGTTGTATGTACTCGTATTTTTTCAATTTTTACAACTTTTGTATAATTGGATAAAAACAAGTTAAAATTTGAACATTTTTATTAACTAATATTAAAAGGTGCATTATTTTCTTACTTGTACAAAAAAAAAATTATTGGAGAAAAAGTAAAATATAAAATATTTTCAACAAATGCTTTTATCCTTAGTATAAATTATTAGATTTGTGTTAATTTTTTTAGTATTTTCATTAACAGTTCAAAAGTTATAAAAATTCAAATTTAAAAAAAAAAATATTATTTTCCTATATAAAATTTCGGCCTTTCCTATCCATTTTTTAATTTATTAGGAAGAAATAGAAATTTTTTTGAAAATTTTCCGTGCTCATACAACATATATTTTCAATCTTTAATGATGTGAGTAGAACATAAAAAGTTATAGTTTGTTGGAGAATTACTTTGAATTTGTAGTAAAAAATTTTAGGCCTGGCGCGCACATTCAATTATTAGTTTCGCAACTGTTTGGTTGCTAAAATGAAACATATGGGCTTATATGGGACACCGCGCACTTAGAGCAACTCGATTCGAGCAACTAAAAAGTTTGTGTTTTGATACAACCTAAACGATTGCCTTCGCAACAGTTAAGCTGATTTCTATAAGCGCAAGAGAGAAAAGAGTGCGAGCGTGAGTAAAGAGTTGCCAGTGCGCGGTTCTCTTTCAACTGGTGATTAAAATATTTGATTTCGATCACAATTGCCAGTGCGCGACTAGCACTAGCCTTATAGTTAATAACATAAAAGGGTTTTCACGCATTAAAATGCTAAAACTTGTTTAACCGCCCTTAAGCTACAACAATTTATTTATTTTATAAAAAAAATTATACTCGCATGTGTGAGAAACACTTAAACCTGTTTATCCGAATTTCCAGTTATCTGCTTTATTTTTACACAAAATATTTGATCCAAACTACGTCATTTATTAATTATGCACATTATTCATGAATGAATGAATGTCATTAGTTAATCGGTAAATATAATTAAAACAATCTATCTAAACTTGTTGAATATCGAAAAGATCAAACCGGTGAGCAAAGGAAATTTTAAAATCATTACTATATTCCGTATGCATCGGAACTGAAATAATTTTCTACGAAATCATTTGTGATTCATAGTATTGGAGATTTTTTTTTATAATGATCCAGAATTTTATTGCAAAGAGACGTTAAACAGATTGCGGTTAATGAGGCTTGTGGGTGACGGCGAATGTTTTAAAGACACCGGAAGTTGGCAATCGTGTAACTTTGTGCTAACTCATAAAGTTATACATTATGAGTTAACTGAATTAGTAAATTTTCAAGTTTATAGTTTGAGGAAAATATGTAGTCATAGGAGAATATCGTTGAGCTTCATAGACATATAAAATTTAACTACATATTTGTTTTTGTGTCTAACAAACAGGAGCTGAATAATAGATTAAAAACAATCTGTTGTTGAAAAACTATTCATATGAAGTTACAAAGAAAATCAATTAAATACCTATATAATGGAAAATATTTATCAATGATTCTGAAACGGAAGAGTTGAAAATAAAAGATCGCAATGCAATGGCTTTTGTTAGAAAACAATGGAATCATTCCGTTGAACTCGGCATCTGGTAGTTAATTACCTACTTTATGATAACACTTGATTCAATATTTCACCCGTTTGGAAAAAGTACCTGTCTATACTCGTAAATAAGCGAGTTATGTTTGTATCTTTTTAGCAACTGTAATTAATTTTTAAAAAATAAATTAAATTACATACATGTGGGTAAATTATTTAATTTTTAAGGTAGAATTTGTGTTTAATTAGGTATAAGAATCCTCGAGAAGCTCTTTAGATAATTATTATATCGCTCATTTGCTTCAACTCATCCATACACTCGACTAGAAGTTTCGGGTTCTCGAAAAATCAATTGAAGAACGACATAAGTGCAATACGTAAAACTCTTGTATTAAAAATTGAGTTTGAGTCTACACATTTCCTAAATTTATTTTACAATAGCTTAATTATGTTATTTTTGAATAAACTTTAAAACATTAAATCAAAATATTTATTCAACTGTTCAACTATACTTGTTTGTAATGGCTTTGGACAAACGCAGCAAAATTCCCCCTTCTAATCTAGCTGATATCTTTAAGGCGTACATTTACCAAAAATAAGTATAACTCTCATAGATGGGCGGCTGGTCCATAAAGTGCTCTCCTGTCTTCTATATTTCGATCGCTTTTTTTATGAACAATACTCAAATGAAGTAGCCGAGTGCATTTCTCCCCTTAAACATTTCCGCCGTAATACTCGTTTAGGTATAAAAACTCATCAGTTTACCCTTAAGTCTCAGTTCAGACAAAGACATATCGTCAAATATAGAGTTTCTTTTTTTATCCGCACAGCTCGAATGAGGAACACTTTGCCTTTCTAGGTTGTCTTGTACAAGCTTTCAAGATCAATGTGCAGCTCCTTTTAAATCCTCTCCACTTTACCTAAAAGCTCACTATGTTACAACATTAGGTGCGTTTTATTATCCACAAATCTATCTGGATCCGGATCTGGATTAAGTTTTAACATGTATTACAAAAACAATTTGGGATCCTGTTTTCTATCGGGATCTATTTCAAAGATCCAAAAATTAGTTATTACAGTGGCGAGTAGATGGCTTTTTATGGTAAGGTAGTGTAAACTACAATGTAAAGAAAAGAGACAAGAAATAATTTAAAATTTACAAATCCAAGGATAAAAAGAGACGGGCTTATAGCACTGCTGTCACTAAGATCCGTATCGTTTTATTTTCAAGGGAAGATCCAGATCCGGATCCAGATAGATTTGTGAATAATAAAACACACCTATTATAAGGGTAGTCATAAGCCCTAGGAATTGTGCAAATATAACATTTTTCTGTTAATTCAAAAGCAAAATTTGTTAAGTTTGGTTAGTACTTAACAATTTCCTTATTTTTAAACTTAATAATTTTTTTTTTCAAAATTTTTTGCTGAAGAGTGTGAGTAAACTAGAAAAAAAATTTACAAAATCATCATTTTGACGTATTTTAAGATCGCACTACTAAATTGACTTACATTTTGCATCATTGATTTTTTTTTTTTAATATTTCTTTTATTATACAAAATCGTTTTGGTAGATATCCAAATTTTGAATATTTTTTTATTTACACTTAAAAAAATGTTTGCTTTTATTCTCAGAAAATTTTGAAAATTGTACAAGATACAAAAGTCATAAAAATCGTTTGAGTTCTTTTCAAGAAAAATTGCTTGTAAGTGCTGATGATAAAAAATTTTTCAAAACTCCAAGTATGTTTAAATATCGCTACATATTAATAGACCCATTCCCATTTATATAATCTACATAATATCGCAAGTTAAAAAATAATTTAAATTCAGTAGGATTAACTATTTTCCCTATTTTCTCAAATCACCAACATTGCTTATAAATAAATTACAAAATGAGTATTCCAATATTTGTCACTCAAAAACCAGAAAATAACAAGCCTTTGAATATCATTCGTAAGGTCAAGTGGGTTGGACTGCCACAGCGAAAAAATCGAAAATAAATTTCGACTTTTTATTGACTTTATATGATTTTTTTTTGCTCTTATGTAGAAGTACTTTGAAATTAAAAAAACGTTCTTATTGTTTACTTTCCAAAAAAAAAAATAGTAGATATGAGGTTGAAAAATAGAATGCCGTCTGATTCCTTGAGAAAATATGAATGTATGCTAGCAAAATTTTAAAAATCTTTTATAGGGGAGTTTTGTTAGTAAATAAATTCTTTGTGCTTATAAAAAATTAAAACTGCCAATTTTAAGTATTTAATAATATACATTAAAGAAAAAAATTTCAAAAACAATCGCTAACCGGTTTTCAAGATATTCATTTTTCAAAAAAACGAACAAATATCTTTTTGAAAATTCGTATGTTTACAATAATATTTTAAATTTGAGTACGCTACTGTATAAAAATTTTGATCGAATTAGGTAGAGGCGTTAATGAGAATATCGAAAATAAAAAAACGGTTCTATGGTAAGTACCGTTATTAACATTTTTTAATTTTTTTTTACCAAAATATAGACCATACCTGCATTAGTACACATCATTATTTATCAAAATCTTTACAGCCGTTTGAGATAAATAAGATTTTTCTACTAAAATACATAAACATGTAAAGGAAATAAGCGAAAACCGCTGAGTACCGACGTTTAGGTTGTAGCCGACAGACAGAAGAACTTCGTGTCCATACTTGTCATGTCTTCCCTGTAATGTCAAGTTTTATCAAAATCTCTAGTTGGATTTCTTTACGAATATATAACTTTCTATTTAGTACCTATACAAAATATTTATCGCAAATAAAATTGTTTCCAATCATAAATGATCCTTTTGATTTGGTTATAGGCAATTTTTAGGTCCTTAGTTTAAAAAAAGACCGCCAAGTATTAAGAGAACTCATTGAATTCAATAAAAAACTAGAACTAAAACTTTAGAGGAAGCAAGCATTTAGATAAAAAGCGACCATAGTTTCATATGTGATTAAGAATCTTGTTTAATATACCTATATGACAAATACAAAACTTGTCTCATTAGAACTCTATACCCATATCCACATATTCAGATGACCAGATTTTGTTGAATTTAACTCCACCTGATCAAAAAAATAAAAATTAATCAAATACAGCAAATATCTTATTGTAAAACTGTAAAACCCACAACAGCCCTTGCGAGTCATAGTCATCGCCGACACCAATATCACAAAGAATATTGAAATTCAAAATAAATACAAAATAATGTTTTCCTTATGACAACTTTACATTTCCAAGAAACAAACGATTATTCATCCTCAGTTCCAACCAATAATATAAGACAACATAGCGAGAAAGAAAAGAGGGAGAGAGAGACAGTGAGAGATCTCCAGACAGCTCCAACAAAATTTACTTTAATGTCCTCAATCCCCCTGCCCTATTCCCCTCGCATCTTGCATTAAGTGAGAGCAAAAATCAAAGAGAACAACTTACCTATGCTGAGAAAAAAACAACATATCCAACAGAAAATATCTGCACCGCACAAGCCCCATTCATTCAAAAGATACATTAGCATTGCTCGATCAGTTTATCTATCTTTGCGTTAACACAAGAATAACAACAAAAACACACAGTAAATGTATCTATATCAGACATGGGTTGTGTATGCCTTGCCTATCCAGTAGATATTCCGAAATCCAAGTGCGAAGCTTTTGTGCGTTTTGCGGAGAGCTTTGATCGATCAGTTGCTAATTTAGTCGCCGACCGATCAGTTTAGTTTAATGTTACTCGGTTCTCCTTCGACAGGGTTTCGTTTTTTGGAGCTTAAACTGATAACGCGAAATTTATTAGAAAAACAAATTTTGGGTTTGCTAATAAAAGTCAAAAATACATAAATAGTATATTTCTGATTACTAATTTTTAAAAATAATATAATATCAAACATTGTTAATTTTAAAGAAATTAATTTATTTTTAACGAAACAAAACAAAATATTTACAAAGAAATCTTAACTTACTTTAAGGAAATAATTATTAATTTATTTATATTTCCTGTGAAAACAAGTGTTCAGAGTGCATTGTGGGATCGATTCAGTTTTTCTGTTTAATTTCTTGAAAGAAAGTTCGGTGATCTTACCAGGGACTGTCAGTTGGTATTAATTCTGTGAGTTCACACATTGCGCTTCAGATGAGTGCCACATAGAAGATACAAAGGCCATTGCAATAATGAAATGGTTATAAAATCACACAGTGGAGAAGGAGATTTCAGCAGCTAACAGTGCTCCACCAACAACGTTGTCTTATTTTGATTTTGTAAGTTGCTTCCTATAAACCTCAGATGGAATTTCAAGTTAAATAGCTTGTTGGGAATTGCTTAAAGATATTACCAGTTTAAAAAGAAAACTATTTAAACTTTATTCTTTTGTACGTTGATTTTTATTTGCCTTAATTTATTTTTAATTAAAACAAAACTTTCGGAAATTTTTTGTGTAGGTAAATTTTAAAAAATAAGTAAATGTTTAATTCAAATGATGAACTTGGCTTTTAGATTCTGTATTTGTTCTTTTTTTTAGATAAAATAATAATTAAATAATAACTATTGTAGAAATAATATTGAAAAGAGTGAGAATCAACAAGAACAAACCTTTTCACTGAAATTAAAATGTCTTTTGAACAAAATTATTCATTGTCTTATATAATTACTTTGTATTATTTAAATTATATATTTACCTTAAAAAAAAGGTTTATCCTTCTAAATTATACATTGTAATAATTCTTTTTCACATCAGACTATTCATTTGATGTAGATATATTTTAGATTTAATTTTACCCTGATTCCTTAAAAAATAACAAGACAGTTTTGGAGCCTCAGAATACAAAGAGAAACCTTATTAGTCATCAAACGCATACAGAAAATTAATTCACATTTTGTTGAAAGCTAAATTTCATGAAGTTCTCTCAAATATAGGTAAAAGTTAGTTTATTTTATGGCAAATGCACACTAATTGCGATTTCAACGCCAAATTCTGATTACAGCTTTTACAGATTTCGATTCAATGATTACGTTGTTCACATTGAACGAACGAGCAACAATGAATAGATCATATAATTAATATGTTCCTTAATTAAGACATCAGCTAATATCTATTCAATGCAATGACAATGATAGAAGCTCAAAATGAGTTTAAAAATAATAAGAAAAAATATAGAAACACATGTACATATATGTTATGTACAATTGTACATACATATATTCAAATGTTAAGAAGAAGTCATACTATCATCTTTTAAAAAATTTGTTTTAAATTCAAATTTTCAAAGCAGAGATAGACTTTTGTTTAATGATTAAATTTTTCTTCAATTTCTTAATCACTTTTCAATGAAATTGGACTTTTTAAGAGTAATTAGTTATAGTTTTTTCATACGGCTAAATTATAAAAAAACATTCTTAACTTAAATCGGGGCTTAATATCTTATTGTTTGAATACAAATATTAATCAATACAAACACAATAATTATGATTTCAATTTTTGTCAATGCACATTTAATCCAAGTGGAAATTAAACCGAGAACAGGTCTAAATAAATGAGGTATTTAAACTCATGTAATATGTAATTGTACGGATTGCAAAATACAAATAAACTACAACTATAATTTGTGCCAAATCCTTTGTTTATAAAAACTACGAGTATATTAGCTTGATATTATTACCATATGAAGTATTCTTTCTCCATTTATTAAAAAAGATCGAGGTAATCCGCCAATTATTGGCTTATGAAGCATAAGATGTTCTTTCCTTTTAATTCATAAACAAAACAGATTTAAGTTATAATAATTAGGATCCAAGTATATTTCTGTCTCGTATACAATGTTAGATAAATTCACTTTCATATAGATACTGATATCTAATATATCTTTATCTGTAAAAATAGAAACAATCTTTTGGTATAATTTTGACTAAATATTTTCCTTAGTGCTTATCTTCAATCTGAAGTTAAAGAAGTTCATAACCATTTTTTTTTTAATTTCTTTTAAAAGTTAAGTACTTAACTAACTTTTATTTACTCATCTAAATTTTTGTTTTATTTTTCATTCACGATTAGTTCTGTGAAAACGGAAACATTAGAACGGGGCGACGTAAATTGAAAGTCGTCTCCAACTTTGAATCTAATATGTTTTGCTTTAAAATTACCATGAAGCGTAGTAAATTGAAATGCATTCGAATTCGTCAAGACCTTGTATTTGAATTTACTTTACTTCATGGTAAGCAATTAGATTCAAAGTTTTAAAAGGCTTGCTTTAATTTGGCCCACATTTTTCTTAAACAAAGACTTCTCCTCAGCTACTTTTTTACATCTCAATAAAATAAATTTTTTGTGAAGGCTTTTTTTTATAAAAAGATTAATAATTTTATAATTTTTGTTTCAAGTACTCAATAGTACAACTATTGAACATTAAAAAGGGCGAACACTTGTACAAAATCTCCCCTTTCATTGATGCATATATTTGATTGGACCTTCGACTTGTGCCTGAATTTCAATTACAAACTCTCACATACCTACTCGAAATTATCACCTTATCAAAATTATTTTAAAAAAATTATAAAAAAAATTGGTTAAACGAATTTCAAAAAATACCCACGATAGTCAATAGAGATGACCTTAAAAATAAAAACTTATTGTACAACATAGAAATATAAGATTAGGCAAAATTTCAAATATGTAAGAATTTTGAATATTTCAAAATCATGTTCATTTATCGACAAAAAAAAGATAAGATAAAATAAAACTCATGGTCAAATAGTTTCGAATGAACCAAAAGCCTGTTATATATTTTTAAATGTCATTATCGCTCAAATTTGTAACTCTTAAATACATAGTGTTTATACAATTTAAGTTTAAAAATAGATCTGACATAAGTAGGTTCCTTACCATAAAAATTAGTTACCCCTTTTTGTTTTGTTTATTGAGTTAAAATTAAATACTTTTTCTTAAGCAAATGTGACAAGTATGACAAATATGTACGTTATCTTCAGATATGAATGAGCTTGTTGATAATGAAAATAAAAATTAAAAACGATTTAAGTCATCAAACAAATACTCACATATCAGTTAAATTATCGAGCTTAATGCTTAAGAATAATTATTGTATCAGAGTTTTATCAAACAGAAAATCTTTACAAAAAAGTTTAAATAAGATTCGATTACGAGTATGTACTTGAATGTTTGAAAAAATGTCCTATATAATAATATCTTCATTAAAAATTTAATAAAAAACAATAACATTCAAAATAGCCATTCGAAAAGTTTAGTGTACCCTTATTAGAAATTTAAAGTTATAAATCAACCTTGCACAATGAACCACATTATTGTTGTTGAAGGCCATGCGATATGACTTGATAATGAATAATCTAATTCGATTCTTTGCACTTTAATTTAATAAATCTACTTAAGATTTTTATCCGAAAAAGTGTCAACATAACAAACCTACATTAACAATTTTGGAAACTTCTCGGAACTACCCCCAACTATTGATTAGGGAAAATGTTGCTTCATAGTTTCCGTGTACCTAGGTATACGTTTGTACCTTATCCAGGATTTGTTTTATCAATAATCCAACTGAAGAATACACGTTAATGTTTTTGGGGCTATAAAAACAAATGAAAATTCGTCTAGATGTTCCTAATGGAAACGAAGAGGGTGCACTACATTTCTCAGGCTTCCTTGAAAAATACCTCTAAAGGCAAAAACTTATTGTGGATGAATTTTAAAATAAAGTATTTGAAGTTTTATGAGAAAGTTTTGAAATTTTTAATATAAACATTTAAAGAGAGTATAGGATATACATACCTATAACCCTTAAATTTTCACGAAATCAAGGTTAATGAAGATGTTTTTCAATTTAAGGAAATTCCAACTTGATCCTATTTTAAACTATTTCAACATTATTTTATGGACCAGTTTTCGATGTATTATCAATCCATTTTTGACGTTAACTCTACAAATTTGTAGTATTAACTAGAGCTTAACTCAGAAAGTCGTATGATCTCGCACCTAGAAAAATAACAAATCACAAGATACAAGATACAAGACTTTAATGATTACTTTAATAAATGAGATTTTTTAAGGATTTATTAAGTTTCATTTCATTCACTTATACGAACTCTTACAAGATGTTTATTTTAATGAACAGACACAGTTCTAAGTTAATACAAGACCCGGTTAAGTTCATCAGGTGAACAATTGTTTAAATTAATCTATCATTTATTAAGTCAACAAAGTTACATTGAAATTAACGGGAGACTATGTTAAAACAACGAACACAATGTTGGTATTAACGTCATGGCCATAGGAAAACTTTTTTTTTTTATTCACAAGGATGTAAAGGGTTTTTCAACAGGGACGCTATAAAAGTAGAGCGACAGGGACAGCAAACGACGCCATATTTCTTGCCGCTCTTTTGACATTTCTCTTCGTCTTCAGTAAGGTTTGCCATTTCATGATGAAAAGATATACGAGCCAACAACGAGTCGAAATTATTAAAATTTACTACCGAAATTCGGAGTCAGTGGTCTCAACGTTAAGAGCGCTACGTCCAATTTATGGTCGTCATAATCGTCCTAGCAGATCAACAATTGAGCGTCTAGTGGAAAAATTTAAATCCACAGGCACAGTACAAAATGTTCCCGTGCCAATGAGACAAAGAAGTTCCCGTAGTGTCGAGAATATTGCTGCCGCTGAGGCTTCAGTTGCGGAAAGCCCAAATGTGTCTCACACGTCGTTCTCAAGCGTTGGGCATCTCTGTGACGTCGTTGTGGCGAATTTTGCGAAAAGATCTTGGCCTACATCCTTAAAAGATTAAATTGACGCAAGAACTGAAGCCGCTTGACCACCAGAAGCGTCGTATGTTCGTGAATTGGGCTGAGCAACAACTTGAAAATGATTCGGATTTTCATCGAAAAATCATCTTCACCGATGAGGCTCATTTCTGGCTGAATGGCTTCGTCAATAAACAAAATATGCGGTAATAGTCAGGCAGCAATCCACACGTACTCCATGAGTCATCATTGCATCCAGAAAAAATTACGGTTTGGTGTGGTTTATGGGCCGGCGGCGTCATTGGGCCGTACTTCTTCCGTGATGATCAAGACCGGCACGTTACTGTGAATGGGGATCGCTACCGTTCAATGATAACCGAATATTTTTGGCCCCGATTGGATGATATGGACTTGGAGAACATGTGGTTCCAACAGGACGGTGCCACAAGCCACACAATGTCACAATCAATTTATTGGAAACCAAGTTTGGAGAACGTGTTATCTAACGAAATGGTCCAGTCGCTTGACCGCCTCGGTCGTGAGATTTGACGCCGTTAGACTATTTCCTGTTGGGCTACGTCAAGTCTATGGTCTATGCCAACAAGCCAGCGACGATTGATGAACTTCGTACGAATATCGAACGTGAAATTGCAGAAATATCGGCCGATTTATGCTTGAAAACCGTCGACAATTGGGTTCAGCGTCTGGACTTCTGCAAGCGTGCCCGTGGTGACCATGCAAAAGAAATCGAGTTCCATACATAATGGCATCGAACAGGAATAAAGAATTTCATTGATATCCAAAACCGTTTTTGTTTTATTTAAAAAAAACTTTTGTAGCGCTCTTATTAAAAACCCGATTTATGGAAATAAACCGCCATCTTCTTAAATCAACTATAACTTTATCGGAAATAGGGCCACGTTAATTTAACCTTGAATGTAATTATATTGAACTTCGACTTGTAAAATTAACAAGATAGTTATTAGTGTCTTTTACCTGATGCATTTCCCTAAGTTGATTTAAAAATAAATAAAATAAAATATTAGAAATATTATTTGCATCGTTGCTTATCATCTCTTTCCCACATGCATTTACAAAAACTGAAGTTAAAAATAATATAAATATGGTTAATAAAAATTCCGCTTCTGGGTATAAATATAGTTCAACACAGCACTTTATTTCTTTCAAACATCCACTAACAAAAAAAAAGTTATTTCAAGAACACAAAGGTCGATGTATACAAATATAATATGAGATACTTAAAGTTGCGACAAAGAAATAAATAAATTTATTACAGTGCTTGTAATAAATTATCATATTCCACATTGAAGTTATATACCATAGGTTTATCCACATCCACAATCTAATTTTAAAATACAACAAACACACAAAATGAGGTTATAATTCCAAGGTGGTTCCGGAGAATGTATCTAGGCACAACTCTGATGCACCCTCTTCCTTTTGCCCTCCCTCACACTGAGCTCACACTAAATAATCTCAACCTCAATCTAAAATACCACAACCTGTTGGCATTTTCCAGTTTAGCCTGACTTGGGCTATATGGAAACATAAATACATTAAATGTATGTCCATAGGTAAGTACGTACATATGTGTGTATTTCTCCACTTGCTCCTCTGACCACATGCTATGGCCACACCACCAAGCGCATCCCAAGAAGACGAACTATAGGACTTCAATTCTGTTCAGAAAGAAGAAGAAGCAGCAATGCAGTTTGTTGCTTCTCCGGTTTTCTATTTTTGAAATCAGGACACTAAACACCAAAGGAAGAACTTTCAACCTATCTATATAATATACCTATATATGTATATGCTTAGCTAGAAATAAGAATCTATTTAAATGAATGTGCTAACTACAGGCAAATGTTTGCCCTTTAAGGAGCAATGAGTTGAGGGAATGACAGTTGATATTTAGACAGCTGATTGTGGTACTGTTTTCAGTGTTTGGCTAATAGTGTTTTCTGTTTATTTTCAGGTTTAATTAAGCACACGATATTAAGAACTTTGTGTTTAACTTTAAATAACGTAAGGATTACAAAATACACCTATTGAACGAGAAGCAATTAACTTAAAAAAGAAAACAGTGATATATAATTTACAACAACATAACCAAGCAATCCAACTTAAGAAGAAAAATGTACGAAAGCGATGATCTTAGTAAAACGACTCGTCGAAAGACTCCAGCCACAATCAACATCTCCTGCCAAAGTGTGTTCATAGTTTTAGCGACGTTGCTTATATCAACAGTTGCGGCCGACACTTCACCCGTACAAACAACGTCACAAGCTGCGGTAAGTCTAAGAAATTTTTTTTTAATCTTTGACATATTTCACTGAAAGTCCCAAAAGTCAACTCAAACATTACTTTTGAGACAAAATAATTTCTATATTTTAAGCGGGAAATTAGTTTGAAATAGTAGTTACAAATGGCAGAATTGTAAATTCCAATTCGTAAGATATGGCGTAAACTGTCATCAGTCTTGCGCCATATGTGTGTTACAAATTTTTGAATCTGATTTTATAATCATTATTATTAATCAATCAGTATTATCACGTGGGGCCAGTTATAGCTATCATTGAAATGCATCATTGAAAATTTGCATTTTGTATTTTATAGACTAAAAAAATAGATAGATAGATAGAAATCAATTTCAATGAACAGCTGATTTTCATTTCTTTAATATGGAACACAATCGTTCCACTGAATGTGTTCGATTCTCTTTCTATTCTAAAATGTCAGTTTTCCTTTCAATGATCAACTTTAACCTCAAATGGATAGAATTGATTGTAATCAGCCACTGACAGGATCTTTTACTGAAACCAATTTTTCAATGATTGCTAAAACTAACTTGTCAAAAAAATGAAGTCAGCATTCCAATGATTTGTTCCAATGATGCATTTCAATGGGCGCATTCACTAATCTAGTCACTACGTAGTCAACTCGTTCTGATTCGCTAAAGACAACTAAAAATTTAGTTGAAATTTCCCCTCAAACGTAGTGTAAAAATTTCTGCTTCAAAGCTAGTTGACATTTCACAATCAGCTGTTCGTTGAAAATACAAATTTAATTTTTGGTAGAAGATATTTTCAAAGTGAAATTATTAAACAAATTAATATTACGAGTATATCTTATATTTGATGTTATTTAATTTAAACTGTAAAAAAAAGTTTATTTAAAGTTCTCAAAACACAATTTTTCTTATTTTGTATGCTTACATCTGTCATTAATATGACAGTTTGAATTGACTAGCTTTGTAGTGCAATTTTGCATTCACAAAGCTAGTTGACTTCTTGACTACGTAGTGACTAGATTAGTGAATGCGCCCAATGATTACTATAACTGGCCTAATGCGCGAAACAGATTAATCCAGCAACAGCACCAGCATCGTCAACAGCAAACAGCACGCTGGACAGCAAACATTTCTCAAACACATTGCCACCAGCAACGTCATTTCATCTGCTTGACATTTCATATTGGAAAAAAGTTTTTTATTGTGGTGCCACTGAATATTGCAGTGGAAAAGTTGACAACATTGCACCAGCAACAACAAATTTAGGACTTTGGCCTAACGACGCTGTTGGCGTTGCTGTTGCTGTTGACGGTGCTGTTGCTGGTTCAATCTGTTCCACGCTTAAGTCATGAAATTAAAAATGAATGCATTCAACAGTTTCGATCACGTCTATTATTCCAGTTGAGTATCTACTCATTAATTTCATTAATTTGGAACTGAAACATTAAAAAGATTCTCAAATTTGTCAATCAATTTATACTACGATCTTCCTTTTTAATTCAGAGTAAGAGCCTGAACTAAGCGATTTTTCATGTATACGGATGTGCACGAGGTTAAGGCAGATTTAGAATGCAAACATAACATGATATAGAATAACGCTCGACTTAACATAACTTTCTTTTGGGAGAAAAATGCAAGACTGAATTGCTAGACCTTGAGAATCAAAGCATTTATGTACGTGCCTAAACATTGAACATCTAAGACCAATAAGATCTGAATATCAAGACCTGAAAGTATAAATTTCCTAATTCTTCTTCGAGAAATCGGAAGTTGCTCGTTGGATTTAACATTACCATAAATAATTTCTAAATCAAAATGAATAAATGATAAATAAATTAGAAATAGCTTAAGCCTTAAGACTTATAACTCTCAACCTTTACTGTTTGCATGTTAGCAGGAATGTGAGGGACCTACAATTTTTGCCGACTCCGAATGACTTATGAGAAAGTAGTTTTATGAGAGTGTTCTTGGAGAATTTATCTGTTCCGCAGCTGAGAATAGAACCCTCTGTAGACAGTCCAACGCACTAACCACTATGTCATACTGTATTCTAAATTTCTAGATACGAGACAAATATTAAAAATTTTCCAACAGTAGTTTCCATTGGCTCTTGTCATTAAACGGACAGTACCTCTCGATTGACCGTGTTTACTAACAGAATGACAGCGCTTTACGGCTCTTTGCTCAAAATTGCAGGTTTGACGAGACTGCCTTCATTACAAAATCCACTTTTTTGGACTCTTCCATCGATAATTTGCTGCCACGAAAACAATACTTCTCCAATAGAACAAGTGTTCAATTGATGACTTGAAAAGAATTGTGGAACTTTTTCATTCCATTTAAAGGAAATTAGTACCAAGTTGAAAGAGTTAAAGCGAAGTGAAAAAATTATCAATTTTTGTCTGAATTAATTCATTGTAGAATGTAAGATTTTGAATTTACCGACGTTCGATTCGTCGATTTTGAGTAAAAGTCTAATTTGAAATAATTTTTTTTCCTTATTAAAATATTATGAATATTCCAAATAAGACACACAGAACTCGATATAGTACTGTCATTCTAGTAAAAATCATATAATATTCTCATAAGTAACAAAAGACATTAAATTTATGATCCTTGACAATTACGCAGATTGAAAACTCTTTTCGCATTTACCTATGACAATCGAGTAAATACAAAATAAACTACCATCCAATTTATTAAACCAAGTACTCAACACTGACAAATTGCTTTTAAATTATGACCTAATCACCTTTGGTTTAGTAATAAAAAGCCCGCCCAGATCTCCACGCAATTGAAATAGAAATGAGCTCTGTCCACAGATAAATTTATGGCACACTGCAGCCAACTGACAGACATTTTTGTTAGCAGACACTGTTCTTTTCTGTTCTGTTCGTCATTGTCATATAATAAATAACTTACAATTAATTTGTTTACACCTAACTCAATGGTTCCATCAGTCATGGGTGTGTTTTGTGCAGCAAGGTACATTGTTTTTGTGCAAAATATTTTATTATTAAAATTCTTTTTATCAGTAAATATAAGCAACAATGAGACTTTACATTTAACGTTTAACAAAACTACAAAAAAAAGTAAATGTTACGCCCTGATAATCTTATCTTTGTGATCGTTTTGTAATTATTATCATCCAGAGACGTAACACCACCTTTTTAGTTTAAGCTCTGAATTAGAGCTGATTACTCAATGGAAGCTTTGTTTATTGTTCCAAAAATAAATAAATATTTTACTTTACAAAATGTTGAAAAACAAATTGAAATTTTTAATGACATAAACAAAGCTTGCGACCGGCCGGCGAGGCGTAAGCTGCGGTAGCAATTAACAATAAATAAACCAAGATAAGATAGACAAGTTGTGGCTTATGAGTTTTCAGCATCATGATCCGGTAGGGCGGTAGCTACTTTAAACACCAGGAAATAATGAAGTTTGTGCTGTCTTGAGTACCATTGTCATATTTTAATTTCTCTCTCGAAATCGAATCTGTCTGATTGTCTACACACTAAAATGAGTCATTTATTAATAAATACCGGAAAATGAATCATCGCAGATGGCGTACAAGAAATGTGCTTCGAAGCATTAATTCCCCTGATGACGCTTGCTTTGCCTGGGTTGGTGGAAGTAGTATGGAATTTAGATTTTTTAATCATCGAAATTGTAATGAAAAAGATTTGTCATGTTTGTTTTTTAAGTACAAATGTGTTTTCCACAAATCTTAAGTGGATTTAAAATAAACCGAAAGGCTCACGTAACAAATCAACTTTATCAACTAAACTGATATAAATTTTTGTGTTTTTAATAACAAATAGGCACAGTAAAAAAAATTGTCAGTTCTATTTTCATAACCGCGAGTGCGTACTTATTTTATGTTACGTTATACGTATTGAGATTCTTTGTAGAAGTTCCAATGTGAAAAAGAACCACATAATTATTAATAACGAATTTTGATATCAGTAAATATCAATGTATTAAGATATTATGTAAGTATGATACTACTTAACAATTTGCTAGCTTTAAAGTAGTTTATGAACTCTTTATCAATTTTAAACATCTTGTAACTAGTATAGTGCTATTTTTTTTTTGATAGATTGATTCTGAACACACCTTAACAGAACTGACAGTTCGTGCAAACAACAAAGTAAACAGACATTTTTTGACATTTGTAAATGTCAAATAGTCATATGAAGTTAGATGATTTTAAATTAAATAAAATGCTAGAGAAATTATGATGCTAAATTTGAAATTGGAAAATCGGCGTTTTAACCTAGTATGATACTCGTACTTATGAAATTGGCACACAGACAAAGAACATTTATTATTTTGTTGGCTTTAAAAAAAATATTTCTTTTCAATAAAATAATAAAAAAAAATGACATCATACTTCCTACTCCACAAGAGTCGATAACAAGTAATGCTTACAAAGCTAAATTATTTAATGTTACATGTCCACCAGCGTTTCATAAATAAAGTAATAAATTAGCATATTTTCTGACCATATTAAACTGGTCTAGGAAATTTAACAGAGATTTGTGATACTTATCCGATACTAACTGATATAAACTTGTTTAACATATCCGCTTACTGGTATAATCTAGTTTTAGACAAATATCAAACAAGGAAGATCTAAACAAGCTAATACACACAGCTACTTTAATCTGTATTGTATAAAAAGTAAATATTTTTCTTCATAGAATATCCAGATATGAAGTGTTTTCTAGGGGTGAAGTTCTTAAGTTTTTTTACTAAATGAATAAATGCATGCACATTAATTCAGTACTTTTAATATTCTTCCATTAAGATTATATTTTGAAAGTATTAATTAAAGTCTAACAGAGTAAGAGTCACTGTACTCATTTTATTACCTTACCCATAGAGGGCTCATACCAAGAACCTATTCTAACGACTATGACGATCTGTGAACGATATCGTTTGCTTCACATACTAATATTGCCCTTATATCGCCTACCGTTCTCGTTTTCTAAATTTTGAGAAAAACTAAAAACAACATCTGAACTGATAAACATGACATATTGTGCTGTCGTTAGGAGAAATTTTGTGTTTTTGTATTGTTGGTTGTAATTTCAGTTCGGTGAAATTTATAAATATCATTTTAGAAAACTCCCATTTATAAAATCAAACTCAATTAAAAACAATGTGATACTAAATTAATACTAAAAGTCTACAACACTGTTTAAAATAAAGAACTACGACTTTAATAACTTATTGTTACATATGTTGCTTAGATCTTTGCTAGAATTGATTGTGGTTTTGATTGTCGATATTTATTTTTGTAAATAAGAACTGACACCAAAAACTAACAAAACTAACAAGGAAGATAGTAATGATAGTAAAATAAAGCTATTTTGTTTAAGTGACACAAATGCTTTACAGAAACTTGTAACTATTAGAAAACACTTTTATCCCAAATTTGTATTGGGTTACTGTTACTTAAAGCTCAAATCTCAATTTCGCAAAATTTTTTGTATTATTTAAAAGAAGAACTTGAATCTAGCGTCAATCGGTACTAAAACAAAATCTCTTTGAGCTGAAGACAACTTCCCCGAAAAAAAATGTTTTGAGTACACCTCTTTTTATTTCAAAAAGTTAGTATTTTTATTAAGTTAAATAATCTTTTAAGTTTAGGTACCAATAGGAATATCTTACATTTTAAGTATTTTTAATATACGAGTATTTTTATTTTTGAATTCGGACGGTCGGAATTGAAATAAAACAATAAAATATTGAAGATGTTTCTCAGAACAGTTATAATTAAGGAGCTGAAGAACAAAAGCGGACTTTTCCAAACTAACGTCATTTATTTTTCATTTAGTTACATTAACGGGACTTAAAAGTTCAAATCTAAATAGAAATTAACAATGTTCTATTAAAACCGTTTCTAAGCTATACAAAATAAAAATAAAAAAAATATACTTTTTAAGTTAAAGTAAACCTATGCGGTTAGTTCTGAACTAACATTAAAATTAATAGTCGCTAGATCAGCTGAAATTCTGAAAACAAAAATGAATGAATTTGTCAGAAGAAAAATAGTTATGGTCCATTCCTGGTAACACAGAAACAGTTCAGAGTTGTAAATCACTAGGTCTTGGTTCACTGAGAGCTGTTGCACCATCATTTATTAACGTTAGTTTTTGAGTCAAAAATAATAACAATATCTAGAAACAGACAAAAGATTTTTCATTAAACGCAATAATTTTTTTTATTCAAATCCCAGAAAAATTGTTTGTAATTTTTATATGCCATGTAAACCTGTCTTCGTTTCAGAAATAACAATTTAGAAATAAGAAAATCCCCCTTGGAAGAATAATGAGTACAACAGTAAACATTCTGCAAATGCACATCACGTTCACCCAAAGACAAATCGATTCATTAAATAATAATCTCTCTTATTGCATCTCTGAAACTACATGAGCTTAAAATTCCTTTTCAGAAAAGTTGCCCCACACCCCACAGTATCTAATTTTTTTAATTTGAATATGAAAAGAAGGAAGTAAATAAAGTCAGGGATGAGACTTAACTACTAAAGTAATAGTTACTCTTTTGTCATACTTTAAAATACTTTTAAAAGTTATTTCGCAGTAATTCATTTCTAATAAAATTTAAAATACATTATTTAAATATTTATTGAAGCAACACAAAATCTGAGTTACAATTCTGTAAAATTGTTTTATCAATTAAAGTTGGAAATCTTTTTAAAAAAGTGAATGTACCACATTTCTCATAACGTTTTTGAACCAAGAAAACAATTTGGGTTAGCAACTTCCCGAAATATTAAAAGCTTAGCAATATCGTTCGCGAATTAATCAAATTGGTATAATTATAAGCTTGCTATAATTTGCTAGGTAGCTGCAGTTTACCACCCATAATTAAGGGTATGAAAATTGTTGGTGACTTTCCGGCGAAGAAAAATAAAACATGGGATTTCTTAGGATAACATGTTATTTTGTTACAAAAAAGATTTATTTTTTTATTTTGTCGCATCACGAAAGGTTTTCCGACCATCAGCGAGAGCGTTAATTAAAAAAAAAACATTTCCAATATAAAACTATTAAATGATTTATTTAGTTCTTAAATTAAACATGAACATAACTGAAAAAGCTGTCGGAGTGTAGTACAAGCCGGTGCCGCATAAAAATGGGAAATTTGACATATTGAATTAAAATTAAAACTTCAAAATGTATAAATTATGAATTCTATCGAAAAATTACTAATTCTCCATAATTTGTATGCACTCGTTAAATAATCTTTTGGATTTGAGTTTTTCGTTCAATACTCTTTAAAAAACAACTATAAATAAAATCTAGGTACTCCAAAAAATCGAATCTACTACTTATTGCTTGTTATTTCTTCTTCAAATTTGCGTGATGTGATCCCTGGGTATCTATACTGTTTTATCTCACGTGGACATTATACATTTCAAAAAGCGTGCAGAACAAAAAATCTAGCAATTTATAAAGTTGAAGGTTCAACCATTAGGTATGCAAGTTTAATCCAAACCGACCACCCGACCCTTGTCTCGCCGCCTTAAACGAAGATGACATCGATATGACATTGTGATGCGGTGACTGGTTGGCCAGTTGCATCGGGGGTGAGTTGGTCGACCAAAAGTGGCAGCAATCTCACTCTCATTTGAATATGTGATTACCTCATGATTGAACCTAGTGAATTCTGTGGCATGTGGCATGCAATGTTTTTTTTTTGCATTTGAAACCTCAATGCGAAGCTTTGACAAAAATTACACATCTCTAAACCCAGAGGCTTCCATGGCGGAAGTTAAGGCGTGTGCATGGAATTAAAAGTGATTTTCTAGGAAGTGTGAATATAGAAGTATCTCTCTGAGAATTTTAGATATCTATTATTTAATTAAGTGTACAGTTTTAAATTGGTAATAATTGTATTTTGTGATTAATATTATAGTTAAGGCTGTTTATTGCTTAACCATCAAACAGACTCTGTAATTTTTTGTTGCGCTGATTCATTACAAAAAGTAAATAATTGGAATTGATACGGCGCGGCGGCGGCGGCGTTGGCTTTTAAATTGTAATAGGAGGCACATGAACAAATGATGTTTTCTAGGAATTAATTAACAGTTAATGCACCTAGGTTGGGTTCAAGATTAATTCGTTAATTGATTGTTATTGAATGACCGTTAGAACAACAACTTGACGAGCAATTTTTTTTATATAATTGGCAGTTATTTTTTGAATTGCAAATAGAAAATATTGAGTAACTTACAATTTAATGACAGAAAGTTTTACTTCAGAAAACCATTTAACTTCGCTAAAAAACTATTACCTTAAATGTCACCGTGAAAAATAATCAATGATACAAAATATTTAAAAACAACTTAAGATTCCATTACTTTAATTGTTCCTTGTGCGTCTTTTTATAGTATTGTCTTGGCAAACAAAAAATAACTTGATACCTGCCATTTAAAAACAAGTAGAAGTTATTTTTCATGTCAAGCGACTATTTATATATTTTTTTTTTAAATTATTAATCTGTTGTATCAAGTATTTTTTTTGCTCTATCATCTTTAAAGTGAAATGTTGAATAGACTAACCTATTGTCTAAAATTGCGTGCTAAGCTGCAGCAACCATTAAACATCGCTTTGATTTGTGGGGCAAGGCTTGACAATTTAATTAGATTATTTGTAATTGGGCGTACTTTTTGTATAAATTTTAATATATGTATGTAGACATAAATTCATGTTATTTTATATAGGCATATGGTTCTTTGAAAGTTAAAAAGGAACTTTTTTATTGAAAAATAAGAGTTCTTTATAATGCTTTCTTATACAGTGCGATAAACTTTGTAAACTAATCAAAAAACAATTCTTAAAACAATTTCTTAAAATAAGTTTTTTTTTACAAATTCCTTTCCTTATTGAATAAGTTATCACACCAAAGTCGTGGAGTAAGCTATGCATCTTTCAATTCTTATTTCGATACAGGATTTATTTTATTTGTCTTTTGGATTGCTCTTAGTATTATACATAAATAAATTCTTTACAACTACTTTTATTTCGACTTTAAGTCAATTGTGTTAAGTTGTTCAATTTAAGATGGTCCAGACGAAAATATAAATATTGAAAGATGAAAAAACTTGGCTTTAAAAAATTTGAGGAGAATAATAGTTAAATTATTTTTTATTCGAATGTGAAGAAATTTGTTTCACTTAAAAGAGTAATAATTTCCCATGCTAAATGTGAACTAGGTATAACTTAATAAATGTTATTTTCTGTTGATATACAAAATTAATGCATGAGCTCCCCCACACAGGGTTGCAAAAGCTTAAGTCACTTGTTAGCTTAAGCTTGGCTTTAATTCACAAGCTAGTGAGTGACTTATGAATTAAAAAAAATATAATTCAGCAGCTACCAACTGACTTATGAATTAAAAAAAATTTAATTCACAAGTCAGTTGGTGACTTGTGAATTAAAAAAAATTAAATCATAAGCTTCATAGTGACTTATGAATTAAAAAAAATTAATTCCCAAGCTACTAAGTGACTTATGAATTAAAAAAAATTAAGTCATGGGCAAGTAAGTGACTTATGAATTAAAAAAAATTAATTCCCAAGCTACTAAGTGACTTAGGAATTAAAAAAATTCAAGTCATGAGCAAGTAAGTGACTTATGAATTAAAAAAATTCAAATCATCAGCAAGTAAGTGACTTATGAATTAAAAAAATTTAATTCAAAACCAACTTAGTGACTTATGAATTAAAAAAATTTAATTCATAAGTTAATGGATAAATGCTGATTAGAAAAATTATGAAATGGATATTTTATAAGCTAGCGTGATAATCTTATGATTTAAAAACTAGATTTGAAAGCTTTCGTTAATAATTAAATAATTATATAGTCAAAACAAGCTTAAAAATTTCCAATCTACCAACTAACTTATGAATTAAATTTTTTTTAAATCACAAGTCACCAACTGACTTGTGAATTAAATGTTTTTTAATTCATAAGTCACTTACTCCCTGATGACTTGATTTTTTTTAATTCACAAGTCACTTAGTAGGTGGTGAATTAATTTTTTTTTAATTCATAAGTCACTTAGTAGCTTAGGATTTAAATTTTTTTTAATTCATAAGTCACTTTGGGGGTTTTAATTTTTTTTAATGCATAAGTCACCAAATATCTTATGAATTAATTTTTTTTAATTCACAAGTCATCTATAGACTTATGACTTAAGGATTTTTTAATTCAAAAATTCGCAACCCTGCCCCCACATTTGTAGTTTTTTTCTTAACGATTAATATCTATAAGAATATAAAAACATATGTGTATATATATAATTCTTCTGTGAGTGTGTATGTCACTGAACTTCTCTTAAACGACTGGACCGATTTTGATGAAATTTTTTGTGTGTGTTCAAGGGGATCTGAGAATGGTTTAGATTCACAATATTATATAAAAATCAATTGCTGTTCGTTTGTCTCGCTAAAACTTGAGAATGGCTAGACCGATTTTGATAATTTTAATCTTAAAATATTTGTGGAAGTTCAGGGAAGGTTTAAGCGGTGAGAAACATACATAATAAGTAACGGAAAAGTACTAAAAATTAAAATTTAATTTTCCAATACAAAATGTTCCTAGCTGTGAAACATTTGACGTCTTTGCACTACAAATTACTGCAGAAATTTACAATGAGACATTGATCATGATAGAAGATTTGTTTTTATTGATTGTAAATAAAGTATTGTCGTGTTTGGGCATAACACCACCCAATCGTCCTATGCGCGATACATTTAACCATGACTTGCGAAGAGAACAAGAATAGGGTATTGAAGTATTGGCCGAAACAGTTCGTTCAAACGTTCCGCAATTGAATGAACAGCAAAGAATTGCATATGATACTTCGATTGAAGCTGTGAACAGTAGATCTGGTGGAATTTACTTCTTTGATGCTCCCGGGAAACTGGAAAAACATTTCTAATTTCATTGCTGTTGGTAAAGATCAGATCGCAAAATGAAGTAGCCCTAGCATTGGCTTCATCTGGAATAGCTACAACATTGTTAGAAGGTGGAAGGTGCACATTCTACCTTGAAATTTCCACTAAACATCCAAATCAACGAAGCTCCAGTTTGCAACATCGCCAAAAATAGCGCAATGGCGAAGATTCTACAGATACGCAAATTGATCGTTTGAAATGAATGTACGATGTACAAGAAATCATTCGAGGCACTGGACAGAACGTTAAAAGATCTTCGTGACAGCCAAAACATTTTTGGTGGAGCCATGCGGTTGTCAAGTGATTTTCGTCAGACTCTTCCAATTATTCCCCGATCAACTGTTGCTGACGAACTAAACGCATGCTTAAAATTCTCTAATTTGTGGCAATATGTAAGTACACTCCTATTAACAACTCACAAGCGAGTATTTTTGCAACAAGATCAAACTGCTATTATGTTTTCGAAGCAATTTTTAGATATTGAAAATGGTAAAGTCACAGTTGATACCTCAACCGGATTAATTATACAACTCAAGGATTTTTGTCACTTCGTCGATTCAAAAAAGTAGCTTATTCGGCGTGTTTTTACGGACATAGAAAAACGGCTCAGAAACCATAATTGACTGAGTGAACGAGCAATATTGGCGACCATAAGCAAAGATGTCGAAGTTTTCAACGTAACAATTCAAAATTTTCTTCCCGGAGAGTTGTTATCTTATAAATCAGTTGACACAGTTACAAACCAGGATGATGTAGGCAACTTTTTCACAGAGTTTTTAAATTCTCTGAATTTGCCTGGACTACCACCTCAGAATTTACAATTAAAAGTAGGATCAGTTTTGATTATTCTGCCTAACATTAATCAACCTCGACTGTGCAATGGTACGAGACTGGCTGGAAAAAACCTAATGAATAACGTCATCGAGGCCAATATCATCAAGGGAAAATACAAACGAGAGGGTGTCTCCATCCCGCGTATACCGATAATTCCAACGGATTTGCCATTTTTTCGTCCGTTTGGCCTTTGCGATGACAAGGCCAGTCTTTTAAAGTTTACGGAATCAACTTGAAGTTTCCCTGTTTCGCGCATGGGCAATTATAAGTTGCGAGTTTGCGAGTCGGAAAACTATCTTCTTATATATTTACGCACCGCAAAATAAGACAAAAAATATAGTACATCAGAAAGTCTTAAATTGATTAATTGAATAACTGTGTTGTATTTAATGTATGTAGATAAAAATTTTGTATTAAGTTTTGACCACATTTCCCAAAAATATATGAAGGTGATACGAAGTTTACCGGGTCATCTAGTATGTATATAAGAACTTAATTTTGAAAAAAGCAAAAATTCTTGAAAATTTTGTGTCATTGTGTAAAATATAGATAATAAAAAAAGTTATTTTATAAAAAAATAAATAGCCTTCAACCAAAAAAGCACCAACAACTGAAATAAAAACTCCCTATGTAGGAAAGCGAAAGTCTTAATTGACTTCAATCTTTCTGAATTATGAAAACTTATCTTCAAATGCCAAGCCCTCCCTCTCTAAACGAGCAAATGCCACGTTTTCCAAATCATTACGTGCCTGTTCTTAACAAAAAATAAAAATCTCACATTAATTCTTTGCAATCTTAATGCGTATCCTAGAACTATGTCTCACTCGTTAATTAATCTTTTGACAGAAGACACTTATCCACCCGCAAAAAGATCATTGCCAAAGATCACCGGAGACAACTTGTACTAGCTCGGTAGCACGTGACTACCACACCCAATCATGAAATAATGGCGCATGCACGCTTGCGTGCAATTCATGTATCAAGTATTTTTCTAATATTCCACAATGGGTTACTGTTTTTGTTTTTTAACCCCCAGTTGAAGGCAAATAAATTATGAACATGAAATCGGTGTAATTCACCTGTAATAATTTTGAACGATCCTACTGCCAAAGTATCTATTAAATTAACTCAATCTGCATCATTAACCAATTTTGCCGACGACGCCATCTACCTCTATGGACACTGCCGACGAGCGACGCCAGCGCCTGCATTCTTCAAGTCATTTTTCAAGAATTTATGCCAATGTCTGTCGTAGTTAGGGAGCTGGTGATAGTTAAGTACATTAGAGATACAATTTTTAAAGGATTTGTTTATTTTGAAATAAGGAACATTTTTGAAATTTGAAAATAGAAAAAAATTAACTATACGTTAACTTTTGATGCACGAAATTATTTCTTAAAAACTAAAATCCAATATGGCAAACACAGTAATGTGATAAATGAAATCGAAGAATGTCTACACTGCCACCAGCTCTCTGACTTAATCGGCCAGACCTAGACGGTCTTCTCTATTGCAAACCGTTCTGAAGAATAGTAGAACCTATCTGAGATTTATTTCCTGCCAGTGTTTGACAGAAGGAATTAAAAAAAAACAAACAACAGCATGATCAGCCAACCAATGTTACTTGCAATAGAACAATAGAGACTAATTGATATGTGAAGCCACGATCGGTTTAGAATTTAGCTAACGCTTTACTAAAAAGTACAATATCTACTTGGCGGCTTTGTCTATGGCTATGGCTGGATCTGATCAATGATCATAAGTATGGTCACTCAATGCCACCGGTCAATATTGGCATCGAACTCGCACTACCCCTTTCGTTGTTGATTACGCTCCAAAAAAGGGGGAAGTGCTTTTGACACGCACACACGAGCTCACTGAAACTGTTCTCATCAGTTAGATAACTTATTTCCTTGAGTTATTTTGAAAATTGGAGTTTTTTTTTTAAATTGTAATTAGTAGTAAATGAACTTATTGGAAGAAATTTATGAAATATTATTATTTAAATTATCAACTATTTATTCTTTTGTTTAATATTTTTTTTTATTTTTATTATTTTTGCGAGAACTCACTTAAAATTCACATCGAGTATGAGGTTGTGAATGTGCGTGTGTTTTTTACTACATCGCGTCGCCAAGTTGATTAAACTAGGAACAATTTTAAGTACGTGCAATATAATTCTTGGTACCTACTCCTACTATCTGTACTCACTTGTGTGTGTTGCCTGTGTCTACACTTCTATGTTTGTATGTAATAATTATAATTTAATTTTATTGATTGCAGACAAGAGTGGAATTTTTAAAATATGTTTTTTAATCAAGGTTAATTTCCGCAATTTTTTTTTATTTTTAACTTGTATTTTCTTTAATTGGTCACAAAAATTTGATCTGATTTAGTTTTGGTTGGTTAACATTTATGGAAGTATTCTAAATCTGAGGAGCATAAAGCTTGCACTGAAAGGTCATTACGATTTTTTGGAATAGATGCAAAAATATGACCAGCAAAATATATGGCACAAAACTTTTATATGTGTGTACGAGTATGGTACATTTATTATGTTTATGATTACGGCTATCTTTTGATAATGTAACTGCCCACATGGAGATATTATTCCAAGGTCATTGTTATTTCTATGGCGTCGTATATTTATTTTAACATACACATTTTTGTGTACCTCACATACATAAAATATGTACTTGTTGAGTTCTGTAACACCAACTTAATTTACATAGCATCCATTTTTAAAGATTTTTGTTTTATAAATTCAGAAGCCTCAACTGTTTTAAGGCTGTGGGCTCACGTTATTGCGACATAATTATTTCAAACTATTTAACTTGCGATTTAATGACAGGTCATTGTTTCGTTATACATTTCACCTTGTGATTTTAATGTAACACGACATTAGAATATTTTTCATTCTTTAGTCACCTAAATTTTGCGTTCAAAAATGGAATAAAACTAATATTTGTTCGTTATGATCAGATTCTACTCCCAAGTAAGATATACTATTGGTTTACATTTCACTTTGTGTGCGCCAGCAAATAATGTCAAAATTAAGTCAGAGTTAAATTTAAATTAAACTGAATTTGGGCAAAATCATAGCTCACTAACAAAACTCACACAAAGCCCATAGACAAAACTAAAAACTCATTTCGGGTACAATAGATCTTAGGATGGCTATGCACTTATACCCCCAAATATTCATTCATTTACATAAGTTTCATTTTTCAAAACAAAATATGAAACTTTAATGTCTTCTTTTAATTTTGTCAAGATTTAACAACCATAATGTCATTGTTAATACTGCTCTTGGGATTTTGCGCCAGTTTGTCAGTTTTATACTTACACATACAGTTTTCACAATTGTTTTTCAAGCTGAGGTTTACATACAAAAATTGAACAAATTTTGTGGGTATTGAAAATTTTAACTTAGACAACTTTAAGATTTTGATGTCCTTATTTTCTCTCTCATTCAACAAAAAAAATATCTACATGTTAATAAAATTTATAAGTCCTCATATTCATTGTTTTACCTCCCTTGATTTTTAGTCGAACCATATCCGTTTCGAAATAAAATGTAACATAAAACGGATTTTATTATTTCTTAAATTATTAAACTACCAAAAATAGGTCTAAATGTCATGTATTTTTCATAACTCTCTTCCATGTTCGCTTACAATTAAATCCCTAAAATGAACGCTAATTGATTTAAATCAGTTTCAACATCAACAGTATGTTAACCTTTTACTCGAAATAAGGACAGTAAAGTTATACGAGTAGGTAAGGGTATCCTAGAAGATTATACTTAAATAGAGAGTAATACAGAATTCATTTATCATGTTAGAATAGAAGAGAACAAAAAATACAAAATAAATTTAACAACTGAGCGACCGGTTAAAGTGGAACACAATCCCCTTAAATTCATACTCCTGACGAGGTGAAGGTTGTTTCCTACTAGAGGCCTTATTCTTCGTTTTCGTTTCCTCTTTTTTTGTTGTTATGGAGTTAGAAATACGCACACACCAAAATAACTATGGAAGTTTGTGTAAAGTAAAAGTTTCCTTAAAAAAATAACACGCTTATGTTATGGTCACCATTTGTCCTTTTTTGAATTTTTATTAAAGAAATCCTGTTTTAAAGGAAATTTAGGTCTTAAAATTTCGAAAAGAAAATGATTGTTACATTCTTCATTTCTTTAAGGTCCAGATGGTGAGTTCAAATATTTTATAAATAAATAATCCTCATTTCTATTAAACTACTTCAAATATTTCATAAATAAATAATCCTCATTTCTATTAAACTATTCTGAAATATTCAAAATGTTAACAACAAATAGTTTTTGATAATATGAAAAACTTTGAAGATTTAATTTATTTTTATCTCTTTCAAAAGAAAAGTGCACTAAGCCAGTCATAAAAATAATAAATTACTAAGCCCTAAAAATATGTATATAAAATTGCAAACTATATATCCGTTTTAAGATCTGTTGCAGTCAAAACAATTTAAGTAGCTAAAACAAGTTTGATTTAAAACGAAATATGGTCACTCTTCTTTTAAACGAAGTCAAAAGAGTGAAATGCTTTAAGGCAATAATTGTTGCCAAATGACCCCTTACAGCTGCTGACATGGTATTTAGGTATGCAGTTGTGTAATTTATTGTGGCTTAATTAAATCCAGCGACAGGTACTTGCACAGCCAGCAAGTACCTGTCGCTGGATTTTATTTTTGTAACAAATATTCCTTAGAACATAGGTGAACACAAATTGTACTGAATAAATCAAGTACTCCAACAATAGTTTAACATTATGAGTGGGTATCGTAGTTTAAACTTCTTAAAAATTAAAAATAAAAAAGCTGTTTTTTTTTTGTTGGCATTAAATAACGAAAAACCTGGATCGATTTTTTTTTATTTAAAACTTTTTGAACAAAATGTCAAAATATTAATATTTTATAGAATTTTATATTGATTAAGAGTCGAGAAATGGTCAAATATATAAATAGTTGTAAAATAATTGTCCCTTAGGTTTTTGACTGTAGTTTAATTCATGTAACTCAAGTTTCCGAACGACGAAAATATTTTGTTTGCTAACATTTTTTTCAGAAAACTATTTATTTTTATATTTTGTTCATATAACTAGTTTGACAATTCGAAAAAGAAACTCTAAAAGTACAAAACATCCAATTGGAACAGTTAAAGATTAAACTTGTTTCAAATTGCTTGATTTTAATAGTTTTAGAGGTCATTTAATCCTACAGTCTTGTCAATCAATGAATCCGCTTGGTATTTGTCTTGAAAAATACTCCATCTCCTATTTATTTCTCTTAGATTGTCTTCCAATTAGCTTTTTTTCAGCAAAAATATTTTACCGAAGTTTACAAAAAATTAAATAAAGTCTTTATTATGACCAACCGGAAATAACTTCAAGCTAAACTGGTTAAATAATCATTGATACTCCATACAGGTGATTAAAAAACATAACTGAATCCCGCATTGCAAAAATGTAGTCCATAAAACAACCATTACTTTCAATCTTCAACTTGGGAAGTATTTCTTTAGCTTGTATCGGCAAAGAGTAAAAGCGGTGACAGTCATTAACAAGTCTTGACTTGACTACTTTCTTCCCCACTTACTGTTTACCTTTTGCCACCGCGGAATGTCTAAGACATGACGTAAGACATGTGATTTCTTTGCTTAAGACGCAATATTTCCGACAAAATAAAACAAATTGGGGAATTATTACAACCAAACAGTCTTCTCACGAAGTCAATTTCCCTGTAAAAACGGGGTCAGTAATGATTCACGTGGGGTAAACCTTTATACAAGGAATATCAAAGAAACAGAAAAAAGGTTACGCATACGCCACCCACTCAGTTGAATGACCTTTTTATCAAAATTACTAGGTATTTTATTCTTGGCTATATGTAAACAATCTGGTATTATTCCTTAACAATAGAACCTCCTATACCAGTTAAGTAGAGACTTCATTTAGAGGTTGCTAACTGTTAATTATTATACAAATAAATATCAAGTTGAAAAAATGAGTTCATATACGAGTACATATTATTCAAAGTTTGGAATTAATAGGATGTGGGTCAGGACGAAATTGAAACCAATTAGCAGGAGTTTCACTTTTGGTTTGGTTAACTTTTATTGTTGTATAAATAATGGAATCCCTGTTAGTGAATTGAGGTTGATTATCCAATCCCGTTAATTATGCAATGAGAGGCGTTAAGCAGATAAACATATTAACAATAGGATTTCGTTTTAATTTCAGTGAAAAAAATTAATAACAGACACGAATTCTGTGGAAAAAATTATTTTAATTATATCTTTACGAAAAAATACAATGATTTTTTGAAAAACATATGGACAAGAAGCAAATGCGGAACAACGATTGGTATTCATTTATGATTTCGGCATTCTTAAGAAATAAAAAATCATTTTTTTTTTTTCAATTTGTTAAAGAACATGAACGTGGTAGATAATACGACATCCTGAGAATAAGTGATTTTATCGAGATAAATTTCAGTTTAGAAAAATAGTTTATATTTAACGAAAAAAATTATATAATTAATCTGCCATCTTAAATTATACGTAATAAATTAAATCTCATTGGAAATTTTTTATAAATTTCTAGAAGTTAAAACAATTACTTTTTTTTTTAATTTGTTTACATTGCATATCGCATATTGATCAAAAAGATCACTGTGTACATAACCTAGTAATTAAAATCTTTATATTAATAAAACAAATTATTTTCCACGATTCACAAGGAATTCTCGTAAAAAGTATCATTTTGTATAATTAGTATGGGTTGCAATTAAATTTGTTCGTTAATAATACAATATGATACATAGATGTGATTTTATTAAGGAAATAGTGATTTATTGTGAATTCATTTAGATGCTGGTTTCTTTAATACGAATGATAAAAAGGTCACGAAGTTCAAATAATATATTGTCCACGTGTGTTAACAATTTGTTATTAATTTTACAATTAATATTCTTACAATAATTCAATTTTCAGTTTTAGAATTTAAACAAATAAACATTGTTATTAGTAACTATTTTTATATAACACAATCAGGAATTAGTTTTGAATAGTAGATATGGGCTAGTGTTGGACATTCTTGTCGGTTAAATTTCTGGCATAATGTACAGTGGATCAAAAAAAAAATCAAGAGAAATAGTTTATAAGGAACTACCAAAAGATGGATTTGTCATTCTGGAATCGTGTTTTATTCTCTGTTTTAATTAAATTTACTCTCCTAAGAGATAAAACACCTTCAATCAATTTTATTTTGTGATTTAACGAGAAAAAACTTGTATGTCTGATTTCTTTTTTGATCCATTGTACATGCTCTTGAGAAGCCAAGCAAAATAAAGAGAATAATAACCATACATAAAAGCATCATAAAAAGTATACTCAGATAATGGGCCTTGTGAATAAAAAAAGGTAAAGCTAAAACCTAGATTTTCAAGTAAAAGCTAGATTTTTCGTGAATAAAAATAAGCTTTATCAAGCTAGTTAAAGATGTTTTTTAGCCAACGCTCAATTTATTTAGTTTTAGCACGTTTTCCCAGCCTGAGCTTTGATTTGTGTGAATAAAAATAGCTTAAACTAGAATATTATAGTTAAAGCTACAAAAATTTCAAGATTTTTTCGACCTATCTAGAAAGCTTTGACTAGGTCCTATTTTCAGTATTCAATAGCTCAAAAATATGGCAGTGAAACTATAGACACAGAGACTGACGGACGATATGACAAAAACCAATATGTACTTGCCTTATAGAACAGATAACAAATTGTGGCAAAACAAAATCCAAAACAACCTTTTTTTCGGTCATACATGTACAGTTCTAGCTAAGGCTAAGGCAGGTGAATAAGAACCGAACAGCTTAAATTACGAAGCTTAAGCTAGAATTTTCTAGCACAAGCTATTAAGCGTTATCATTGTTCACAGCCTAAGCGAGAACTGTATAGCTTTAGCTGCTAGTAAAGGCTATGATTAGTTGGCTTTAGCTTCTTCCAAAAAAAGCTTTAAATTTTTTTTATTCACAAGACCCAATGGCTTGAGTAAATAATATCAAAATTTCGAAGGACGGATGAAAACAACATCTACTTAAATATGTGGAGAGACAAATTTTGTCTAAATATAACTCAAGCTTCATTTTATTTTGTTTACTATTAATGTCTTCTTTTTATACAACAAAGTTTTAAATTGTGGTACAATTGTTGCAGGAAAAAAAGTTTTTATCTTGTCGATAAGAGTTTTAAAAAATCCATATCTACCTTTTTCAGTTACTGATTTTTTAAAATCATATTAACTCCTAATATCACGAACAAAATGTAGACGACGAAGTTTTTTAATGTCTTACTTAAAGCCTTATTTCAGAAATGCGCAATTATTTTCAAAGACGCAAGTTTATGAATAGTCCGTAAGCTATTTGTGACAATTTCTGTAATTCCAAAAGTCCGTTTTCCGTTTTTTTTTATGTTAACTATTTTGTTCTGCATTTTAAAAGCATTTCAATGTACTTAAAAATAGAACAAGTGTTTCATGTCATTTTGTCTTGTTAGTCCTATTGCCATAAACATTTTATAGCTTGTTTTAAAGCGCATTAGATTCTTAATCAGATTTGAAGATCTTATCATCATTATTTGGTAAGATTTCTTTTTTTTAGTTTGAGCTTCTTCTGTTTCACTGCCCGCAAGTAATACCAGAAGTCTCTTTTATAGTCAGATGCTGAGTGACCTCGTTTTGAAATCATCCGCAGAATACAAATCAATTTTGACGAACGGAAAAGTCATATATCTTAGTCGGATATCATGATAACGATTATTCGCTTTTAATTCCGAAAAAAAAATCATGCTGCTGCTTTTTGTTATATAACATTCTGGATAAACTTCTTTTTGCTCGCCATTCCTGATGGACTGATGAGGGTTTGTTAAATCGACAAAAATCATGTTAATATTGGGAACGCTGTTGGAAATTTTAAGGTGACTGTATGTTCACGTTGCCCATACTAATGTGAATATCTTGAATTTCGTATTTTTTTTTTAAACACTCTTGACAACTTGCCCATAGATTTGCATAGTTTTCTGATTGATATCAGCTGGTTGGTGTA
Source organism: Chrysotoxum bicinctum (assembly GCA_911387755.1). Classification (NCBI taxonomy): domain Eukaryota; kingdom Metazoa; phylum Arthropoda; class Insecta; order Diptera; family Syrphidae; genus Chrysotoxum; species Chrysotoxum bicinctum. The sequence continues at coordinate 267,539,468 of OU426987.1, forward strand.
GGTTACCAATTCAAAATGCCGCCGACACCTCAACAAGGGGCGCGCACATTCAATATTGCTTTTTGTTTATTTGCTATTTCTGTGCGAGGAAGTCGACTGATTGCCGACAGAATAGTTTATGGGTGTTTTATTTTGGGTTATAGGCCTTAATTCCCAAATAGGGTAATGAACTATAAAGAAATGGCATTCGGTTGTTTTTTTTTGATAAATTTGTTAGAATCGAATTGTTATGATTTCTTATTGTCTCTTAATATTTTAATAATAATAACTTTATTGAAAATTTTCAAAATGACCTTTCTTCCTAACTTGCTCTTATATTTCAAAAATGCACGAATTGCGTTCTTATTTATACTATTGAAATTGAAGTCTTCCTTGCTTTCTATAATATTATTCTGAGGTTTGGTTTAAAAGCCAAATTCCATATTTTTAACAAATCTAAATCTTTCCCTATTCATATATTTCAAAACGAGGTCACTCAGTTCATATAACGAAAAAAAAAAACCATTATGACCATCATAAGGCGCACATAATGCCCAATGTGTTTCTCGATTTCAGTCATGATTTTTTTTCAAAATGAATTTAAATAATTTGCAAACGTTGATCTGGCGTGAGTCTATTCATGATGAATTGCCAAACCAAACTAACCTCAAATCAACCGAAAATCAGGTGTCGCAGAAAACAGTGACCTTAATTTCTGAGTGGTCTTTTTTAAATTCTTAAGATTTAACGATGTTTCGAACGCGTATACATGGTTCGTTCTTCTTCAGGTCTCTAAAAATTTTTCTGTTAAAATACTTACAATCTTTTATTCCTAAAAAAATCATTTGGGTTTCTGTTTGTAAAAATCATAATCAATCATTAGGAGTTTTATTAGTAAATTATTTTCTTTAAAAATTAAAAAAAGAATTGCTATGCCACTTTTTGGTATTTTATAACATACTTTAAGGGAAATAATTTCAAAAACAATCGTTCGCCCGATTTCAAGAAATTGAATTTACAAAAACAAATTGATTTTTTTGTTCAAAAATCGAATTTAAAAAATAAAATACTATTTCAAATATTAATACACTTCTGTACAAAACATTTTAAACGAAACCTGTAGAGCTGTTAGTGGAAAAATCGAAAATCATATTTTTTTTACCAAAATCCTTAGACCCGTTTTCGAGATAAATAAAATTTTTTTCTAACGGTTGTATGGCAAGTAGCGTTAGTTCTAGAGCTAAAATAAAATTTCTCATTTGACGAATTACCGAAGACCCTAATGTACATAGGTACCAAGCATAGCTGGGCACCGTTAATCAAACAGTTAACTTCGTTAATCGTTAATCCGCTACTAAAAAAGTTAGCTTCGTTAAACGTTAAAGCGTTAAATTTCAGAAGAATTAACGCAAGTTAACGTTAATCGTTGTTATAAAAATTGCATTTTTTATATTTTTTTTACTCTGAGCACCGGCGCTAAGTAATGCCGGTCGTCCACTAGGCGATCAACGCACACATTTCGAATTCAACGCATTCAACTCTAACGTACGGTGCCTTCAATTCTGTTCAACCAACGGGTTGGATGTAGTTGTTGGCCGTTGCTCCACGAATTACGCAACAAGTGTACGGGTAGTGTACGAGCTCGTGTTGCTCCTTGAAAATGTTCGATCAACAAGTTAAGCAACATTTTCAAGATCAACTTTTTAATTTTCTTTGGGATTTCTTGACGTAATCGGCCCTAGCGAGGTATCCGTTCGGAGCGGAAAATTGTTCGCAACGCATACTTTGTCGGAGGTTCAAATTGCTTTCGAGGTATCCTATCGGAAAGAATAAAAATACACAAATGCGTTGGCATAATTTGTTCCGCGAAGAATTTGCGTCGGACGAAATCGGAAAAACAATGGCATTAAGCTGTCAAAAATTTCACAAATAAAGCATTTGTTCCATTTGATCGCACTTCAACGCAGTTCGCCGGGTGCGTTAAAAAATGTCGGAGAAAAATTCCGAACAGCTGTTCGGAAGAATACCTCGAAGCAAAAATCCTCCGAATCGTATGAAATCGGAAAATTTTCCGCTCCGAACGGATACCTCGCTAGGGCCGAATATTGTGTTGCATTGCGTTGGCTGCAGTGAAATGTGTCTACGTGGTTGAACTATTGCGTTGCCATGAACTTGCAGTTGTTGCAACTTGCAAACTGTAGTTTATTTTGGTTTTTCGTCATGGAAGGTGATAAAAAATCAAAATGGACCACGGAATTAATTTTGCAAATGATTTCAGCAATTGAGGAAAAGCCCAATATATGGGACATTAAGAGCCCCTCTAATAAAAATCGAGATGCCAGGGAATTGGCTTGGTCTCAAATTTCCTCGAAAATGCAATATTTTAAAGCGAAGGCGTGCGTCGACAATAAATGTATGTATCGAACTGAAGTCAAAATTTGTTCAGGTTTGACGTTTGAGTTTTTTGTTTATCGTGGTGCGTTCAACGCGTTCCCCAACGAGTGATCCTTGGTTAAGTGTACGAAGGTATCAACTCGTTCATCAACTGATTGAGCAACAATATCGAAAACGCAGTTGATCAACTCGAAAAAAATTTTTGTCCGTCAAAATCGAACAAGTTTATCAACTAGTGTACGAAGTTATTCAACATTTGAGTAAGTTGGTCAACTAGGTGTACGGAGCTATTCAACAGTGGAATAAGTTTTAAGAGTTGATCAACTAGGTGTGTGGGGTTAATCAACATATGGGAAAGTTGGTAAATTATGTGTACGGGGTTCCAAACGCATTTTGTTCAACTTTAGTTGCTCAACGTGAATTACATAAGTTGCTGCACTAGTGTAAGAGGTTTTAAATTCGTTTATCCAACGAAAGAGTTGAATAAAAAGTTGAACGAAGTTGGTTGAACTTATCGCGCACATAGTGGACAACCGGCATAATGAAATGGTCAAACAAAACGAATCTCTTCGCAGTTTTCTCACGCGCACGCGCCGCTGTTTTTGTTTTACCCGCGGCACGCGCCGCACGGCACTTGTCTCATACTTTTCTGAACCTGTTTTTCGCGCCGCGCGGTAAATAGTAGGCATTGGATTAACGATGAACGGACTTAACGTGGATTAACGGATTTAACGTGTCCGTTAACATTTTTAAAAGTTAACTTAAAAGTTAATCCGTTAATCAAAATTTTAACTTCGTTAATTAACGATTAACGGATTAACGAGTTAATGCCCAGCTATGGTACCAAGTATGAAGAAAATCGCATCACCGGCTTAGGCTGAAGGTTGAGGTGCAGACATACATACATACATACATTCAGACAGACAGACAGAATTGCAAGACCCATTTTTTTCGTTCTATCGTTCTAATGTCAAGTTTGATCAAAACCTGGTGTTCGATTTTTTTTTCCAAATGCAAAGCTTGCCTAGTACCTACATATATCGCAAGTAAAAAGGTTATTGTTCGCATTTTCCTTGCAGTGATTTCTCATCGTACACTTTATGAACTTGATATCTATAATAAATATTATGAAAAACCCAAAACATATGTATTTACTCTGCAATTTAATTAAAGGGTGGTTGTTGTTGGTTCAAGTAACAATGGCAGCAGAAGGGTGAGTTTAATACGACATAATAGCGTGTGACACGCAATTTTCAACAAATAAAGTGTTCTTAAACGAAAAATGAATTTCATCTGATGAGGTCAGTGAGGTGTGTTTTACGACATTAACAGATTTTTAAATATATAAAAACACACATTTAAAATGCTTTGTTTATTATTTTATTTTTTCGAAAGAAAGCAGCTGTACCTACGAGTATTTTTTGATTCTCTTAACCTGCTTGGCAATTTTTTGAGAACAATTTAAAACGTATCACAAACGTTTCAAAAAAAGCTTCGAAAAATTTAAAACTTTTCAGTTATTCCAATTAGCAAAACAAAACATTTAAAGGTGCGTCTACATCAAACACGACATTAAGAAAATATTATTAAAGAGTTTCTAAAACCAATAAGCCAAGAATTGTTTCTATAATGAAAAACAATTTTTTTTAAGTTACAATAATTAAGTCAAAATTGTATTAAAATTTAAAACAATATATAGTTACGAGGACCTATAGATAAAATAAATATGTATGTATATAAATTTAATAAATAAATAAATATGTGCCTCCTGTAGTGTTAACTCAAAAACCTGATTAGAACTTCCCAACTGACTCAAAACTCTGGTTTACTAATCGAACTTGTTTAAACAAAACAGAAAAAAACTTCAGAAGATTATGTGTGTTACAAAAAGCTGTGGGTCTCGAATTGTATGACAAACGAGCTAATAAATTTTATTAACAACTTTAAGCGACCGTGCAATGCAGTTTTTTATTTCGAAATAAATCTAATTTACTGCACGAATCTGTTAATGTTATTTATGTTTTACGTTTGACAGTTTATTTCAATTGAAACACTTAATATTGACAGTCAAGTGCAAGTCCAAGGTATAGGCGCGTTATTTTAACATTCACGTGGAGGTTGACAAATAATGAAAAAAAAAAAAGTATAAATTACAATTATTTCAACTCATGCAAATTAGATGAATATCACACGAACATCTGTATGTTCAGAAACGAATATGGAAAATATCATTATAATAAAATTTAAACCGTGTCACAGACGGATGAACCTGATAATGTATATTTTATTTTTTATTTTGCATTGAGTGTATCCAACCCGTTAACGAACCTTATAACAATTTGGTTGGAACAAACTTTGTCCGTCCGTGACTTTTCGATAATATGTTCGATGACATGAGATTAAAATAATGCTTTAGGAGAATCGTTCATTTTGACACTTCATTTCTTATGACCGTTCATCAAGTGAAAACTAGTTTTGACTTGTGGTGTTTAGATTGAACGATGGTAATTTTTCACCCTAAACGAAAAATGGAATCATGTCTGAGATCTCGAAATAATCCTAAATCGAAACGTGACTATTAAATATCATCATGATCAAGGTATTTCCAAACGATTCAAAATTCTGAATGTGAAGTATACTAATCAATAAACGGACAATACCTACGTCACATTATAACTCAAGCTTCTGAATCAATAATGAAGTTTGTAACCTAACTGTATATAATAAATAAAAAATCAATATCCCTAGGAGTCAAAATCATAAAAAAATGATATCCATATTAGCAGATCTCCTTATACCCAACATAAAAGACAGAAACGAATTTAAAACAATAGCAAGGTGAATCACACTTGAGAAAAAACTTATCTTAACCTACGTACTATGTAGATACGTCTCTATCATTTGCCAGGTGATAAATTATGTATTCATAAAAGAAATATATGTACAAAAAGAAATAATAATCGATTCATAATTTCATGTGTAGGTATGTCCATAACGATATTCTAAGCAAAACGATATTTAAAATTCAGAGTTCGTTCTCTTTGGAATACACCATCCATCCATCGAAACTAGGAAGAAAAGTCTTTGCGAGACAGAATTCTATGATGTAGTTTTATATATTGTGCGATGATTGTAGAATTTTTTTACTAAAATTTAAAAAAGGACAAAAAAAAATGCATAAACTAGGAACGCGAATCGGTTTTAAAGAGAAATGAAGCCAACGAAATGATTGATTGACACGGAATGAATGTTATTTTATATCTTTTAGATACTTTTTTTGTTATTAAAGTTACATGGGATTAATACTGATGGGTGGAGATACTCATTTAGGATAAGGAACTGTTGGGCAGAAAAACGAGAAAATAACAGTACAAATTTATTATTTTTTTTACCCTCTTTGACGTGCCGGTGCCATTCATGATTTCCATCTATTTTGTTTTTAAATTTAATTACATAGTTTCTTCGGCAATTGTTAGAAATACCTTGGTCACGTTTTATTTGCGGTTAATTGTGCACGTGAATACTATTTCTTTGCTGGAAATATATTTGTATTTTGTGTTGAATTTTAAAATTAATGATGTTCTAATAGACGTAGGTATAATAATTACTTAATCATCTAAACGTGTTAAAATATTCAAATCAATGGGACGGTACTTGGTTAATTGATAGATAATATACATATATAATTTGAGAGACATACTCGTATATGTAAAAATTTAATGCCAGCTAAAAAAGATACAGATCGCCCTTGAATATTCAGCACAAGCGAGCAGAGCTCCTAAAAAATTTAAGTAAAATTTAGTTTCTAGGGATTTTTTACATGGAAACTATCGAATTAAATCAATACATTAACTCTAATCACTTTTCAGTCATTTCATTTACTTCTAAATCACCCAATCTTTTACACATCTTTACTTGCTCTATACAGTCTCTACATCTGTGCCTCCATTTGTCTGTACGTATCTTGGTCCGCTGTAAATCAAGCTACCCTTTTGGAGAAATTTGATTTTTTTCAGCTGTCATATGGAAAGTGCTGCTCGTTAGCGGTTTGGAATCGGCAGAAAATTGTAGGTCCCTCCGTTCCCTGGTAACATGCGCACACAGGAATGGTTGAGAGTTGTAAGTCACTAGGTCCTGGTTCACTCCGAGCTGTTGCACGACCAAATTTATTTATTTATATTATACAGAATATGCCACACAATGATTTCGGAATTTTCTTAAAAAACAGTTTTAACGATTTCGTTATTAAACTGCATTTTCGTCGAAAAATTCAGATATCAGAAATCGGACTTCGAAAATTTTTTAAGAATTTGTCTTATTTTTTTTTAAATGTTTCCATTTATTTTGTTAATGCTTCGACCGATTTAGTTTCAATTTTACATTAAACGTTCTTAAAAATATAGAAATAATAATGCATCCCAACATTTTACATCGATATTTTTTATAAGGAACAAATCAGCGAAGACATTCTTTTATGAGTTCATCCTAATTTCACAATTTTTCACACGAAAAATTTCTATCCTTTTCTTTTTCGTTTAGATAATAATTAACTTGAAGCACCATTTACTTTTATATCGAGATAGACCTTTTCAAGACATATTATTTCAACGTTTAAACCAATAACCTGTTGTGGCCTTAATTTAATCCACAAGAACTAAGTTAGCGAAGCAAATTGGTGAGAGTCATGAAATCAGCTTCCGATCAAAACATTGTTATGGTCATTATCATTATCTAGATCCCCAAATATAAAGTCACCGTTGGCCATTAAAGAAGTAACCTCGATCGAAGCCTATACAAAAATTTACCTTATTGAAATTGTTCGTCTGCTCCAATGTAACTACCCAATACACTATTTTAAATTTTCCCATCACACTCGCATGTTCCGAAGTGCATTCTGTCTATTTATTATGCATTCCCGCGATCGTCATCAAATAAACATTCGCCAAAATGTATTTTCGATATAACTTATTCACATAATCATCGTTTAGTTTCAATAGTACTAGGTAGATATATTGTTTTTCCTGTCGTGGCTTGCGATCTCATCAAATTCGTCCTTGTCGGTTAACGAAATCATGACAACATGTGCTAGCCTATGGACTGTGTGGATTGCATGTTAATTGGTCAATCCGATAAAGCCTCCGTTTCCAGCATGCTGGTAGGTTTTTAGTCTATTATTGATCAGGTAACGCATCGGATCGCGTATTAGAATTTTGTTGATTATTATTTGCTATGAGGTGTTCATTATGGATTCTAAGATTTGTGTTTTTAATTTCGAGTTTTAGCACTTTTAAATATGGAGGCGATGCTAGAGCAATGGTTATGATATTGTTTGAGATCATTCAAGCCGTGTTGGACTAACTTTTCGTTTTTCGTCTTTTTTTTCTAGATATACCTGTCACAATTCGGTTATCTTCCAGCGACAGCAAGAAACCCTGCCAATGGTGGACTTTTAGATTCAAGCACATGGACCAAAGCTATTCAAGATTTTCAAGGATTCGCCGGAGTCAATGTAACAGGCGAATTGGATGACGAAACTTTGCAGTACATGTCACTGCCAAGATGTGGTGTTAGGGATAAAGTTGGTTTCGGTACTGATAACCGATCGAAACGATATGCCCTGCAGGGCAGCCGTTGGCGAGTGAAAGGATTGACTTACAAAATTTCCAAATATCCCAAGAGACTGAAGAAGGCTGATGTTGATGCTGAAGTCTCGAGAGCCTTCAATGTGTGGAGCGATTATACTGATCTAAGCTTTACCGCCAAAAAGACTGGACCTGTTCATATTGAAATTAAGTAAGTCAAGTTGAAATTTCGTAGCTTCAAATAATTAAGTTTGTATTTTCTGTATAGATTTGAAGAGAGTGAGCATGGCGATGGAGATCCATTCGATGGTCCAGGTGGTACATTGGCTCATGCCTATTTCCCTGTCTATGGAGGTGACGCTCATTTTGATGATGCTGAGTATTGGACAATTGGTAGTCCTCGTGGTACAAATCTGTTCCAAGTAGCAGCTCATGAGTTCGGTCATTCTCTTGGACTTAGTCATTCCGATGTACGATCAGCATTGATGGCTCCATTTTATCGGGGTTTTGATCCTGCTTTCAAATTGGATTCAGATGATGTCTTGGCTATTCAAGCACTTTACGGGAAGAAAACAAATCAAGGGGGTGGAAATATCCCAAAAACTACATCGAAACCATCTATTATTCCAACAAGACCCCACGATGATTCTACACTGTGTAAAGATCCCAAAATCGATGCACTTTTCAATTCACACGATGGCCTTACATATGCCCTTAAAGGTCAAATGTATTATAAACTTACAGAGAACTCAGTGGCTGATGGATATCCAAAATACATATCAGAAGGATGGCCAGGTCTTCCAGGTAAATTAAAAACATATTTTTTTTTAACGAAACAATTTTTGAAATATTAAAATACTTAAAGGTGATATCGATGCGGCATTCACATACAAAAATGGCAAAACGTACTTCTTCAAAGGCACCAAGTATTGGAGGTATTCTGGAAGACAAGTTGATGGTGAATATCCCAAGGAAATCAGTGAAGGATTCACTGGTGTTCCTGACCACTTGGATGCTGCTATGGTTTGGGGCGGTAATGGCAAGATCTACTTCTACAAAGGAAGTAAATTCTGGCGATTTGATCCATTGAAGAGGCCACCAGTGAAAGCGACGTATCCAAAGCCGATTTCTAATTGGGAAGGCTTGCCAAATAACCTAGATGCTGCGCTACAGTATACAAATGGCTACACATACTTTTTCAAGGGTGATAAATATTATCGGTTTAACGATAGAACATTTTCAGTAAGTACAATTTCTTTTTAATTTTTAATTTTTTTGAGACCACTTTACGTGGTCGACAAACAAAAAAGTTGCCTTCTTAATAGAAGGATAGAGTTCCAAATTTCCTTTTAGTTGAATTATTTCACACCTATTGAATTTAAGTCCCCGTTTTGGCATTTATTCTTAAAAGCACACTAAAAACAACTCATCCAATTTAGATAAACAAGTTTAATTTACCTGTGAAATACGTTTTTATAATACATTGTTACATACATCAGAAAAATTATGTAAAATAGATATATAAAGTAGAAAATGAGTCTTTTGAGTAAATTGAGGAAGCAATTATGTATCAAGTTTACTTTGCTTTATTCAGCTAAATTTTTCATGGTGATTGAATTTAAAGTTAGCTGTAAAAGAAAAATATCGCAATTCTTTCTGTAAACCTTCTCACAGTTTTTTTTAATGCAAACAATATTACGAGACTATAGCAAGAATTTTGTGAAAAATCATCCAATAATACGATTTTTGTGGCCACTTTGCAATATCACGATCGTGTTGGATAATCTTCAATTTCTCGGTCTATAATATGTCAAACTTCTCTTATCTCGCTGTACTTTTAGTAAAACCCTCAAACGTTTACTGTGGTAGGCATTTTAATTCAAATTTCACGATTGACCTGCAATATGTCAGGGTTATATTAGAATTTGAATCAAAAACAAATCTAAATAAGTTATGAAATTTAAAAAGAAAATACTAATTTATTTATTTCAAACTTAAGTTGGTAGACAATTTTTTTTTTTTCGAATTAAATTTTTCTCAGTGTGTCCTTGCTTTAATTTATCTCATCTTAATAGGTGATATTTAAACCAAAAAAAGTAATTATAAATCTATAACCATAAATCACTTTTTATTTATTACAGGTTGATAATGCTGATCCTCCGTTCCCCCGACCATCAGCGCATTGGTGGTTTGGTTGTAAAAACGTTCCATCATCGTTTAACTCATTAGGTAATTTTATCACAAATTCCGATGAGGCTGTTGTTGATCACAATGAATCAAGTAGCTATGATAATGATGATTTGAATTTCGATGCAGGTGAGTGGAACCGACCACACGTATTCTTTTAAAAGAAAAAAAAAAGTTTATTTTTAGTATTTTTTTTTTAATTAAAACAAGAAAAATATTCTTTATAAGAATATTACATTACACACAAGTGATCTCTTCAAATAAAAAACAAATTTAAAATATTTTATAATTTTAAGGATGTGAAGATCCACTTAAGAATCTTATGTTTAGCTATAAATCAAAAAATAGATTCAATGGTATGTTACGTTATACAATCTTCCTATGACACTGTATAAGTCCGACATTGTATGTTCTCTTATAGTATATTTTCTGTTTGACATTATACAATTTATGTAAGAAAAATAATGTTTGCTTAAACTTAATACAATATACTTATTTGTTTACACACCAACATCTTTTTTGTATTTCTCCTCATTAGACGCCTTGATCATTTCTGTTTTTACTGATTTTAAGTTGCATTGATTTTATAGCATTTTTTTATTTGGGGATTTTGAAAGTTTGTGGTTGAAATTTTACTCATAATTTGGTGAAAAGTACAAGATTTCTACAGAAATTTACAACTATAAGATGTATGATCCCATTTGTCCTCATTATCCTCTATACTCGTACATCTAGATTTTATATTTGTGTTTTCGTGATTTCTTAAAAAGCCTCATAATCTAGACTCTATCTGACATTTTATTTGATTTTAAGGAATAGATTGCTCTATTTTGTATGTATGTATATCTATTTTATTAATAAACACGGTAAGTGTAATGAAACATGTATGAATATAACATAAACTAACATCAAGTGTAATATAAAACATCGTCTAAAATACTCATCTTGTAAGTTCCATATATCAATAAATTACTAACTTTTAATTAAAATAACATTTTCCTGTTTAATAATAACATACCAATAATTTGAAAATATTTTCTTTTATATTATAAACTTCATCAGTAATATTTTTTCTCTTATTTTTTATCAAAATTAATTAAACAAACTAAGAAAACTGGTCGGTTTCACTAACTAGCATTAGTTTTTGAAACAAAACAAATTTTAATTAAAATAACCAAAGATAACAACAGGGAATATAATAATTAAAAAAAAATAAAAATAAAAACAAATATTCAGAATGCACAAATTTAAAGCACTAATCCAAAATATGATTTTTCGATTTTATTCTTCTGTTACTAACATAAAGAAATTGTGGCTTTTTATGATTTCCTAAATATTTTGGTTAAGGATAATGTATTTCTTAAATCTTTCTTTTTACTTACAAGCACTTTTAAACCCTCTCATTTTTTAAACAATATAGACTTAAGTTTTTTGTGAAACTAAAAAGCAAATAATTTAGAACCTATTTGTATTTTAATTTTTGTATGTATATATATTTTTGTACACCTATTTTTAATATCTATAAATCTTATCCCAGCTGAACGTAGAATAATTTTTTTAATTCTTGTTTGCATGCATTTGTTGGCAGATGTGTTTCTCTTTTACCTACCAAAAAATAAATAAATATGATTTCAAAATTATAAAAAAAAAATTAACAACGAAACTATTTTTGGCAATATTTGGTGATGAAAAATGTTCCTATAAAATAATTTAAATAGTTAACTTTCTTAATACCAGTCAAATATTTTTCAAAATTACATAATATAATACAAGTCTAATAATAAAAATTAAATAAGGAAGGACTGAACAATGAACTAGTCCTATCAAGGAATCCGTTTTTAAGAAGAATTGTACAAATTAAAAGTTCTTTGTTGTGATATTGTTGCGTTTGAATAAATCGATTGAATTCATTATAACCTGTTGTAACGATATCGAAAAAAAAATATTACTTAAATCAAAAATTTCAAGGCTAAGTCTTTGTTTCCGCATTTAACTTACATAATAAGAAAATCATTGCAACACTCTTTGAGCAAAAAAATCAACTTGTAAACGTACAGTAAATTTCATAAAATGTCTACTAAAAAGGTGAAAAATTCTTTTTTTTTTATTAAATTATTTTTTTTTTATTAAAATAAAATAAAATTAAAAAATGTTATGAAAATATTAAATGATTGATAAATTTAAATTATTTTAAAATTATTTATTTTTCTTGTCCTATTAATTCAAATTATATGCAAAATATGGAAACAGAACAAAAAAAAAACTGTGCATGATGTTTGACTCAAGATTCGTATTAATGGGTTTTTATTTTTTAGAACTTAAGAAAATTTTGTGTGGTGCACTTTTTTCTAACAGTTTGTATCTATACATATTTTCCAAAAAAAAAAAAAAAACACTTCAATAAAATGTGGCACGTTTTTAAAATAATTTTTCCAAAAAGGTTCCTTTTCCTAAGACACTTTTGCACATCTTTATACTACAAACACCAAAATTTCCCTCTGAAGCATGTTTATTTGTTTGTGTATAATTTTTAAATGTTTAATTTTAATTACTATTTATATTTTAAAAATATGTTTTGCAGGCGTCAGATCTCGGGGTTGAGAACATATAGCTTAACGCCCCCTCAATCTTCCTTACCTTGTAGCAATTAGCTTTTTTGTAAATTGTGTAGCTTCCAGCTTTTAAAACAAACAAACAAAAAAAATCTGCGCACGAAAAAACATCAAAAGTGAATACTTTCTTATATTTTTGTACTTGTTCTTTTTATAATTTTAAAAAATTGTTTTTTTTATAACTTTTTCTTTTTTTTTATTATTTTGTTACTTTTTTGTAAAATCGTACATGCGTGTCTGTGACAACATCGAAAATCAAATATTGCAAACAAAATTATCCAAAATTGCAGTCTACTATTATTTTAATTAATCGAAACGAGAAAATTAAACTATCAAGAGTTTTCCCGCTGAAGAAAAAAAAAATGCCAATTATACCATTAATCTGTATATGTAAATATGTTAAAAATGACGTCAATACCAACAAAAAATAAAATCTGATTGATCCATAAAGCTTAAAAAAAAAATTTAATCTTCACTGTAAATTACATCATCAAATCAGGCTTGTTCAAAAAAAAAAAAACAAAAACAAAATCAAATTGAACGTGCGTAGGACAAAAAAGGACAGCTTCTGGCAACACTGTGAATCTTTAGCCCAAGAAATTGAGAATACAATGCAGCTGCCAACAACAACACGCTTAACAAGATGTACGTTTAATTTATTTTATTTAAATTCTTCGTTCAGAATGGTTTAAGTACAATAATAATTAATTTATTCAGTTTTTATTTGTATACTTATTTATAAATATTTATGCCAATTTTGTTTTCTTCTTTTTGTTGTGATGCATTTCATTAATGTGGGATTATTTTTGTCGCCTGATGGTAACTAAAAACAACTCGATAAATAAAAAAAATCATTTCAAGACAACAAGAAATTAATTATCATGATCATAGCATGATGCTAGACTTAATTAAATGTACAAAATATAACAAATAATATCATTCACTAAAATAAGTTTTTAGAATAAGGAATAACTAATTTTAATTTCACAAAATGTTCGATGTTTTAAAGATGCTTCAAATTAAGTTAATTCCATAGAACTAAAACTAAAACATCAATCTTAAGAATACTAAATTAAATATTATTTTTAAGTATAAGATGACTTCATAAATAGATATTTAATTTTTATACTGAAAATGAATCATTATCTTCATAGGTAAGAAAGACATTTGAATACACTTTTACACTTTCACAAAATGCCAAATGACGTTTCAACTTTTGTTAGTTTAAACGTTCATAATTTTGAGTATAAAATTTTAGATAAGTAACAGAACTACAGTGTTATACAATTTCAAATACCGTAATTGATTGATATTCAATAGCATACTTACTTGAAATATGAATTGGAATTATATTTTCATAAATAATTGATTTTAACCGAAAATATCTCAAGAAATTCTGAATCGATATTGATGAAATTGAAAATCGTTAGAAAGTTTAATATATTTAATACCCTGCCAACCAATTTGCAAACATTCAAGACCAATGTGCTGTATTGATAAAATATGAAGAAATTTTGTCAAATGAATATATGTAAGACATTTAGCTTTACTCGTCCTTCCAAGATCCCTTCTTTTTTCACCAATTTTGAGTCATAACTTAAAATTTTGTTTTGATTGTTTGTTTCATTGGTGTTATTTGTTGCAATTTCTGTTTGAGATTATTGTCTTATGATAAGTTAAGTCTTTGTATGCTATTTCTGACTTAAGAACTTTTTGCCTAACGTCAAAGAATTGTTATAAGCATATTTACAACAATATGATTTGTACTCCTTCGAGTTTTGCACTGGATTCTCAGTCGTTATCCCCTAAAGTGACAAATGCTCCAAGAGTTATCTTGATAAAATAAAGCACAAAGAAATATATAGTTGTGAGTTGTAAGTTGTAAGTCACTACGCCCTGGTTCTACACGAGTTATTATTTCATAAAGTTAAAAGAAATGGCTCAGTTGAAACTAGGGGTATATGATCGATTCAAAGCAAACTGATATTTGTGGATACGCAATATTTATGAAAATCAAGTGTTACCCCACACAAAAAAACCTTCTCTAACAGTCAAGCTTTACATCGACGTACGCTCGAAACTACAATTGTTATTCTCTTACATTTATCATCAAGTTTTTATTGCACTTAAAAAACAGAAGATATTAATAATTAAAAAAGTTGCTATTTTTTATTTAATAATTACACGATAATTGATTTGAAATAAATCAAATCATACAGAATTTACTTATACGAGTAATACTTAAGCTGTTTTTTATATTCCTTTCGTCAACACTGGCAAAACCATTGCCTAAGCTTTTCCATCTATCTTACTCTACTGGTCTCTTCCCAATGGATGGAAAACAGCATTTGTCCAGTATGTCCCTAAAAAAGTTGAACATTCTTCTCCCCTCTAACTAAAGTCCAATTGCATTTATGGCACAAATCTTTTCAAAAGCATAAAATAGAGTTGGATTTCAAGCTCTCTTATCGAAAAAGCGTGCATTTGGTATTAATAGATCTCGTCTTCGTTGGATTAGAAATTACTTTTCGTACCGCTCCATATAAGTTGTATTGGATTGTTTCAAATCTGTTATTCATACAATAAATGTTGGTGTGCCCCAGGGCTCCATTTCGTCTCTGACTCTCTTTCTTATATTCATCAATGATCTCTCGTCTGAAACTTCTAATCCGTATTCGTTTCCTGATTCACGTCCTTTCCTTCGGATGTGGATTTGGAACTGCAGTGTATGATAAGTTCAATTCCGATCTCGATAGCATTGTCAAATGGGGAATAAACCGCGTAGAATTTAATGCTCCAAAAACTTAATGCTGTCGTTATAAACGCAATCTACCCCCATTGCTTCTATCCACGAGCAACGCTTGTATTGAGAAAACCGAACAGCTCTGAGTTATCGGTATGGGCATCACAGACCACCGTGCGTGGAATGACCACATATTCGATGTCTTCAAAAACGCTGCTAAATGCTTAAGTTTCATTAGACGTTACACACAAATTTATAAGGCCTCCATCCGTCCAAAGCTCGAGAACAATTCCCATATTGGGCAGGTGCTCCAATAACCCATTTGAGTCTCTTGGAAAAAATCCAGAAAAGAGCTTTAAAAATAATAAGTGATAGAACTATAACAGAAACATTTGAATCTCTCGAGCACAGCCACAATGTTTCTTGTACTTCAGTATTTTACCGTTATTTTTATAAGTAGTGTTCTAGTAAAATAGCCAGTTTAATTCCTCCCTTTAAGCAATTCAACTGTAATACTCGCAACTGTAATACTCGCGCTTAAGAGAAAGGTCGTCAGTTTATCAGAGATTCTTTCTTTAGCCGCACTACACGTGTGTGTGGAGTGAGTACCTTACCCAACTCAATATTTCATTTCCATTATGATATTCAGACACTAAAAATCAATGTGCATCGGTGTTTCCTTTTAAATCTCATCCAACTTTCTTAACGCTTGCGCTTTTATAAAATTTGGTGGTGCAACAGCTCGGAGTGAACCAGGACCTAGTGACTTACAACTCTCAACCATTCCTGGGTGCGTGTTACCAGGAACGGAGGGTACCTACAATTTTCTGCCGATTCCGAACGGCTAATGAGCAGCACTTTCCATGACAAGAGATACTCTTGGAGAATTTGTCAATGCCTCGCAAGAGAGGCAGTATACCCCTGAAAAAAACTTTCTTGCAGCGGCTGAGAATCGAACTCGAGACCTTCCGCATGACAGTCTTTACTCAAACAACATTTACTCAACAAACATTTTAAGGGTAGTCATAATCCATTAACTATGTTACTAGTTAAGAATGTTTGGGAAGCATCTCTTCTCTATCAAGCTGAAGGTTTGAGACCAAATCACAGTCTTTTTCACATCAAACGGTTTGTGTTTAGGGGTACCTACTCGTACCTTAAATATAACAAAACCTCCAAGAGTATCTCTTTGGATTCGGCAAAAAACTGTAGGTCCCCTCCATTTAGGCCGAGTAAAATATAAATTTTAAATCGCACTCTTAATTCGTTCCCTGGTATTTATGCTCAATTATCTTTGATCAATTTTCGTATAATTTATTTATATGTATACATTATATGTACATATATATATACATATATAAATATACATATATATTTAGCAAATAAATAAAACTTTTATAGTTATTAATATATTTATTGAAAAAATATCAATCTATACACATAGATAATCTATATATCATATATATATATTATCTATATATATATATAGCTATATAAAAAATGATGTATATTCCAAAATGACTTTCATTAAGTCTTAAGCATTTAAATAAAATACATTTTAAACAAACACTTTTTAGACTATTCTTTGTAAGTAGGTATTTTAATTTTGTACATTGTTTAAAAATGGCAGTCAAACATAATCCCGCATTAGAATAAATTAATTAAGAAGATTTTTGGTGCACTCTTACGAAATTTTTTCTTTATCACTGTTAATCCACGAAAGTAAAACAAAGTTTTGTTTGTATAATAGGTTTAAAAATAATAAGTAACTCTTAATAAATAATGTATATTTTTTTTATTTGTTAATTTAGGTACGGATGACCATCAGGCAAATGATGAAATCCCAGGCAGAAGCTCTGGCATAAGCATATCGGCAACAACGACGAGCATAGTATACGCCCTTATATCGACAGCGTTATTAGTTGCATTCAAACAAATAATTGTCAGCTAAAAGCGCACCCTGGTGTACGCTGTACGAAGAGAGCAATTATTATTTAATTTAAATTAGTTTTCTTTTTATTTTTTTGTTTTAATTTTATTTCGCTTATTATATTGTAATCGCACAAAGTCACAATGTATTTTAATTTTATACACATTTTTGTCCTTAATTTATATTTTTCTTTATTAATACATGTATATGTATGCATTCATCAGAAAAAAAAAACACTCAATGACCGATTAAAGCTAAGTGCCTTCTCTGTAAATAAACAATTTGCATTAAGTTTATAAAAAAGAAAACATTTTTGCATCTTTTTTTTTGATACACCCACATTTTGTAAAGTATTATCTGACTTTAAAAAACTGTGCACATTCCACGAACAAAAATTATAACTATTTATTTTCTTGATGAAGTACATTTTTCGATGCTCTTAATGTTATTCCAAATAAAAAATGTGGCAACTTTATTGTTTTTTGTTTTAAATTTACATTTTATTTATAGTTAACTCTACGGTTCTAAGTGAATCGTAGTTTCTTAAGCGCGAAAGATAGAACGAAACTATTAGAATACTACGTCATCAAACTTAGCATTAATTTTAGTTTTTTTATTGTTTAATTTTATTTTTTTTTTATTTAAGGTTATCATCAGATTTTCAATTTGTATTATTATTCCAAAGTGGATATATGACTTATATAAATATAAAAAAATAAAACATAAATTGTCCAGTTATTAATATTAAGAAATTATTATGTAAATGTTTTAAAACACAGAAAGAACAAAATGTTGTAAAATATATTGTAAAATAAGAACAAGAAACATATACGATAATATTCGGAATTAATATTTAACTCCGAATATTAATTTTAGGTAATTTTTTTTAATAATTGAATGAAATATATATATATGTATGTTTTCTATTAAAGCAATAAACAAATCGATGAAAAATATCATGAGATTTTTAAATTTAAAGCAAAGTACATAGAGCTGACTATCGGAAATATAATCCACCCATATTTTCTACCTCAGAACACTTTACCTTCAAATAAATGGGTATACAGTCTAGTTCCCTGAAAGGAAGCTTACATCGTTACATCTGCCCATTACTACGTTTATATGAGGTGTTGAAGCGAGCTTGAAAAAAAAATTAATCCTCCACTAACAACAAGAATCTGTCAGAGTCTGAAAAAAGAGTAGTTTGAATTACGTTTTTTGTTATTTCATTTAAAATCAGTTGTACAAATATTGATCCGCGGTGAAGCCAGGGCTTAAACTCAGTTTAGTATCATAATGAATTTGGAACAAACAATTATTTCTCATCTGAAATTAAATATGAATTACGCATTTAAGCACTTGGTGATACTTAGATAAATCACCGAGTTAAAATCTTGAACACACTAATACTACGTTTTCACCAAATGTAAATCGGGGATTTAAGTGAATTTACCATAAATCTCCTTTAAATCTCGTAAATTTACCATACAAATATAAATCACCTCAAATGAAGATTTAAAATAAGGCTAGCCACGCACTATCAATTTTTAGTTGCGGAACTGTTTGGTTACTTATAGAAAATAGATGAACTATTTGGTTGAATATCTGCGCAGCTGCAGATAATTATAAGTTCAATAAAATAGCGAACTCATTTTAGGCAATCGTTTAGTTTGTGTCGAAACACAAACTTTTTAGTTGCTCGAACCAAGCAGTTTCGCAACTAAAAATTGCAAGTGCGCGCCTAGCCTAAATCTCCTTGAAATCTTCTCGCAATCAGAAGATTTGCAAAACAAACAAACCTTATTTTGTAGAACGCACCTATGTAAACCCACTTTCTTCATTGACAATCAACACAAAATAGAAATGTCTGTTATTTTCCTGTTTACTATCCAATTGCATTTTTTTTCTCTTGTCCAAATTGACAATTGAATGACAAGACAGAGTGAAAATGTCAAATAAATCTCAGTTTCTTTGGAGAAAACACTTCAAGATTTATTTTAAATCTCTAGCGGATTTACTCTTGGTTGAAACGTAGTATAAAGTTCCACCAACCTCCACACTGGGATTTAATAAGATTTTTCTTCAATCTTGTGCAAATCTCGCAGATCTGCCATACAAAATTAAAAAGTTAATCTACTAGATTACATAGATATTAATCTTATAAAATTATAATTTAGAAATAAGCCGTGTTTTTTGGAAGAGTTATCCGTAGTACAGTAGGATTTTATATGAATAACAAATACAACATCCGCAGTAGGATCACTGCCGATACTCGAATAAACGTCAAATCTCTATCCGCAGCAGGATTTCACTTCTCCTTTTATCGGCAGTGATCCTACTGCAGATGCTGTATTTGTTATTCATATAAAATCCTACTGTACTACGGATAACTTTTCCAAAAAAATACGGCTATAGATTTAATAACTTGATTAAATTATAGATTTATATCTATTTCTTGTCAAAGTGTACGAAGGCGATATCAACAATATAATACGCTATTCACTCCTAATCAAAATCTCGATTTCGAGCAAAATTCTCAAAATCTCATCCAAATCTACTAGATTTCCCATACATTTTCAGATTTCCTAATCTACTAGATTACGACAAAATCTCCTCAAAATCTACTTTCAAACACAAGATTGTCAAAACAAACAAACCTTTCGAAATGTTCTGCCTTGTCAGCAAATTGTCAGCAAGCGAAAAGGTAGATAAAAAGGAGATCAAGGATTCCCTCTTTGAATTTTGGGGAGAGAAGATAAATTAGGAGTATTCATGTAAGCGCGGAAAACCCTCGTAAACCTCGTAAACCAGATAATTTTATCTCCGCAGAAACGAGCTGTCAAAATTTGTATGGGAAAAAGTTTCTGCAAATCGCATAAAATTATCCCACAAATTTGCTGCGGAAAGTGCAGAAATAAACCTCGTAAACTAAAGAAGTATGGATTCTGACTTTTAATTTGACATTTCACAAAATATTTCCCACATTTACGCAAGTATTTCTGGGTGTTCATGAAAACATGCTGCGAAAAGTTATATCTTTCTACAAAGCGGAAAATTATCTCGTTACATGAATACCCTTATTATATCCGAAGAAGCAGGAAAAATGGAAAATGATGAAATTGAAATCATTGACGAGCGCCTTGAGTTAAAAGTAGAAAAACTAAATGAAATGGATGCCGACAATAACAACATTCTAAAAGAATACATAAATATGTACATACCTATATTGAATTAGCTAAGGAATTTCATATAGGTGCATTGAAATATTTAAATAAATGAAAAAAATAAAAAATATATGTTTTTGTTTACCTAAATGGATACTAATAGCATTCCGTATGTTTGTTGCTTGTTCACATAAACAAGAAATTAAAAATAATTGGCAAGATGAAAGAAACGTCAAATGAAATCCTGATTCTGTTCGGTGCGAACGCTTGAACGAGATTTCGTAATCTTGTTGCTGAAAGCCGAGATTTTAATTCGGTGTGAAAAGCCTATAAAATTGATAGTTGGTTCAAGCAAGCGAACATACCTAATTGTTCTTCCGAACACTACCAAGAAATAAATGTATCCGAAGCGCACCCTGCAAGTGAAAAAAATAAGCTTTATTTGTAAACAAACCATTCTTTTTATTTAAATGAAATTATTTCTCTTTGGATTCAGCGCACATTTCATGGAACTCCGAAGGAGTTTTGAAATAATCTAACAACAAAAGCGACGTTTTATTTTTAATTCTGTAGGTAATGAGTGACCATGGATTCAAGAAGTGCTTTAATTCTCTAGTTTGTCCTTGGCTGAAGTTGAAACGATTCACAGCAAACGGAAGAATTCCTTCATAAATAGCCAAGTAGCTAAATCGCAACTAAAAATTGCAAGTGCGCGCCTAGCCTAATGGCCGATTTCATAAACAAACACCAAAAGCACTTTTATCAAAAATCCTCTTAAATTTTATCAGGCTCTTAAAAATTTTTAGTTTCACCAATCTATAAAAGGGACATTTTGGGGAAATTTTTGTTAAAATTGAGTTCTCTTCACATCCCCGGGAAAAATAAATTGTTTTTTTCTTTCTAACAAGCGAAATGTATGAGAAGAAATGAGAAAGGTTATGTGTTCAAAAACAAGCCAAGAAATGAAAAAAAAAAAAAAAAAAAGAAATGCACACGACAAAATATTTGGAAAGATTCTGATCCTGTCCTGACATTCTGTGGCATAAAATCATTAAGTAATAACCACTTAATTTATTTTGTATTGCATTGTTGTTTTTTTTTTTTGGTTTCAAATGAAGACCAAACATATTCAACAAACTCATCCACAGATGCTTTAGAAAGTCGGAACCACATTTTGAAGTCATATAATGTATTTCTGTGAACCGGGAATATTCTTGCTAAGCGAATAACTTTGTGTTGCCCTTTATTATTGGATGAAGACGATCAATATGTTTTTCAAAATAAAGAAACAAATCATTTAAATATTTAGTATTAACCTATTCATTTTGTATCTTCAAAAATTGAACACTAAATCTTAACAAAACAATAATTTCAGCTGCTATACCTATAACCAATTGTTGTTATCTACATCTGATGACATTTCAATGACACTTTTAAAATTTAATGAGCCAAAAATGGGCATTTAGTTTATAAGGGTGTTTACAAGCTTGTTTAATTTAAAAGCGCTTGGTGAAACCAAAACATCTCATTTTAAGGTTTAGAAGCCTGTTAAATGTTTAAAAGTCCTTCGTGAAATCGGGCATAAATCTCCTTGAAATCTTCTCGCAATCAGAAGATTTGCAAAGCAAACAAACCTTATTTTGTAGAACGCACCTATGTAAACCCACTTTCTTCATTGACAATCAACACAAAATAGAAATGTCTGTTATTTTCCTGTTTACTATCCAATTGCATTTTTTTTCTCTTGTCCAAATTGACAATTGAATGACAAGACAGAGTGAAAATGTCAAATAAATCTCAGTTTCTTTGGTGAAAACACTTCAAGATTTATTTTAAATCTCTAGCGGATTTACTCTTGGTTGAAACGTAGTATAAAGTTCCACCAACCTCCACACTGGGATTTAATAAGATTTTTCTTCAATCTTGTGCAAATCTCGCAGATCTGCCATACAAAATTAAATAGTTAATCTACTAGATTACATAGATATTAATCTTATAAAATTATAATTTAGAAATAGGGTAGCATAAGCCTTTCTGAAACATAAGCCGTGTTTTTTGGAAGAGTTATCCATAGTACAGCAGGATAACAAATACAACATCCGCAGTAGGACCACTGCCGATACTCGAATAAACGTCAAATCTCTATCCGCAGCAGGATTTCACTTCTCCTTTTATCGGCAGTGATCCTACTGCAGATGCTGTATTTGTTATTCATATAAAATCCTACTGTACTACGGATAACTTTTCCAAAAAAATACGGCTATAGATTTAATAACTTGATTAAATTATAGATTTATATCTATTTCTTGTCAAAGTGTACGAAGGCGATATCAACAATATAATACGCTATTCACTCCTAATCAAAATCTCGATTTCGAGCAAAATTCTCAAAATCTCATCCAAATCTACTAGATTTCCCATACATTTTCAGATTTCCTAATCTACTAGATTACGACAAAATCTCCTCAAAATCTACTTTCAAACACAAGATTGTCGAAACAAACAAACCTTTCGAAATGTTCTGCCTTGTCAGCAAATTGTCAGCAAGCGAAAAGGTAGATAAAAAAGAGATAAAGGATTCCCTCTTTGAATTGTGCGGAGAGAAGATAAATTATATCCGAAGAAGCAGGAAAAATGGAAAATGATGAAATTGAAATCATTGACGAGCGCCTTGAGTTGAGTTAAAAGTAGAAAAACTAAATGAATGGATGCCGACAATAATAACATTCTAAAAGAATACATAAATATGTACATATATTAAATTAGCTAAGGAATTTCATATAGGTGCATTGAAATATTTAAATAAATGAAAAAAATAAAAAATATATGTTTTTGTTTACCTAAATGGATACTAATAGCATTCCGTATGTTTGTTGCTTGTTCACATAAACAAGAAATTAAAAATAATTGGCAAGATGAAAGAAACGTCAAATGAAATCCTGATTCTGTTCGGTGCGAACGCTTGAACGAGATTTCGTAATCTTGTTGCTGAAAGCCGAGATTTTAATTCGGTGTGAAAAGCCTATAAAATTGATAGTTGGTTCAAGCAAGCGAACATACCTAATTGTTCTTCCGAACACTACCAAGAAATAAATGTATCCGAAGCGCACCCTGCAAGTGAAAAAAATAAGCTTTATTTGTAAACAAACCATTCTTTTTATTTAAATGAAATTATTTCTCTTTGGATTCAGCGCACATTTCATGGAACTCCGAAGGAGTTTTGAAATAATCTAACAACAAAAGCGACGTTTTATTTTTAATTCTGTAGGTAATGAGTGACCATGGATTCAAGAAGTGCTTTAATTCTCTAGTTTGTCCTTGGCTGAAGTTGAAACGATTCACAGCAAACGGAAGAATTCCTTCATAAATAGCCAAGTAGCTAAATCAAAAACAGCATTAGAGCAAGACAACTTCGAAGCTTTTCAAGTCAAACTACCTTTTATCTTTTTTGTAGATTCTCAGTGGATATTTGGTGATGAATATAATTATAGTCAAATTGATGGCGATGAATCCGGCTGCCAAAGCCCAAATGTCTGAATCGTGTGCCACCAGAGGACCTAGGTTTAGTTCACTGGCGAGTTCCATGTACTTATTGTCAGTTAAGTACTTTATCGACGCCAGCGTAGACATAAGAGCAGAACTGCCGGTTGAGACAATTTTCGCAGTCTTGATATAATATTCCATTGGAGCACGGTAAATTATTTTAAAGCCTTCCGGGGCCTTGTCTTTATGAGCAAATTGTTCTTCTTTCATATAACGTTTGAGTGGTATAAGTGACACCGAACGGATGCAAGGTAACCTTATTTATAAAGGAAAAAGATTTGAGTATTTATTCACGATTTAATTCGGAGAAAATGAAACCTTTGCCAGCTTATTTTATTATTGAGCAGATTTCCATTCAGACTTTTACATGACAAATTATATAGACGCAATAAAATCGGCATTGTTAATTATTTACACAAGAATTACTTTGAGTAGCATAAAACCAAAAACTAAAAGTCAAGTTTGATCAGCTGGGGCCCTGGGGCTGCCTCAAATTACGATTTTGACATTTGACAATGAATTCAGCATATTATGGTAAGTTTTATGGGAACTCTTACCCAAAGTTCTGTTCGTGCACATGTCTAAAACTGACAATTTGTGTTCTATTCTGTTAGACTGCTATTACACGTCGCATGTTTAGTCAGGATTCAATTAATTTCAAAAGAGATCGTTAGTGAAACAGAAATAAAGATTACGGGCGATGCGTGGAAAGATCTCAACGCATCCTTATGACATCTCTTTTTGTCTTTTATATTACAAATTTGGTTCAGTTCACCTTATTGTTGTTGATGAAACACAATTCAATATGGCTGCCGATGTATGCAAATGGAGCAAGGAACTAACTTACGAGTTAGTATTCAACTAAGAAATGAAGAATATTCCAATAAATTGTGTAGACTCTTCTGTTAAATTTTCCTTTATAGTTAATTTTTTCGAATTTCCATAAAGAATTCGAAAGGCAAAGTGAAAATCAATATCTGTGTGAAAATTTCGATTTCTCGACAGATTTTACGTTCCTTCAAACCAAAAAAACCGTTTTTTTTTTTACAGAGATCAAATATTTCGATCAAATCTTTGAAGAGGGATTTACATGTATACGAAATACGCACACCAAAAGAAAAAATTTGACAGGGGATCGAAATTCCTAGTGTGTAAAGGAAATCGACATTAGAAATAGAAAAGGCTTCATGTTATTATGCCTGCATCACAGAATGACAGTTCAAAAAGAAATAACAAGGAATGGCACATTAAAAACATGCGAAGTGTAATTTTAGTATTAATGTACGCAGAAAATCGGTAGTTTTGAGCAGAAGAGAGAGAGAGTGAAGTCGAAAAAAGAACACATAATAACTTCTCTTCTTTGAGTGATTCGAAAAAAATATATTTCAGGACCAAACAATTTGGTCGTTCCCCTTCACTGTTCTATGCGCCAATGACCAAAAGATCATCATTGAAAAAGTAGTTCACTAAACTTCTTTAAAAAATGCAATAAAACCTTGCGAATCTTAGATGAAGCGTTCGTTTTTTCTTTCCATTTAGTATTCGCCGAAGTAAACTCCGCTAAAGTAGGTAAAGTAAACTGTGCGGAGACGACTCCTTTCTTACTAGAACAAAGATAACTTTTGTTAAAAATCGTTGTGTTAAATTCACTTTATACGATATTAAAAGTCATATGCTTTCTCATATGAACTTTAAAAAAAACATATCAAATCGCTTAAACGTACGCATTATCATATCATATCACTTCTCAAACGAAAAAGCATATGACTTTTTTGACATTAGGACTGCAGCTAATTCCATTTGAGAAGTCATACGAGAATTGTTTTTTTTCGTGGAAAACATTGAATGGAGTTTTGAGAGTTAAATAAAAAAATGGTAAAATACGAAAAAGGTAGATATATGATTTTTTTTTAGATATTTCAGATCCCATTAATAGGCGTGTTTTGTTGAGCTTCTTAGGCCGGTATTCACCGAGCGCTCATAACTTAAGAAGCTCATAAACGTATTCACCAAGCAATATTAGTGAAGATCTACGAGCCCTCTTAAAAGTTAGGAGTGGTCCCGACCACTCCTAACTTACGAGCGCTCTCTTCGAAAGTTTGTTCGCTTGTGCGTGTGCCACGCACGCATTTGACTCGAATCCATGTGAGCAATGCCAAGTAGAAGAGTATCCATTTGCTGTCAAGACCAACAATACACAACATTTCACAGTTTGGGTATGCCTGAACAAGAGAGAGTGGCTCTCATTTTCGAACTTCGAAAAACACTTGCTAGTGGTTGGTGAATACCCCACAGAAATTTCAAGTTAAGAGCCTCGTAAAGTTAAGAGCCGTTTAGGAGCGCTCGGTGAATACGAGCGTTAATGTACACATTAAGAAATCTTACATTAAAATTACTGAAAAGTGAATGTGCTGTTTACTTGTTGTTGTTGTATTTACATCTGCAAAATAAGCTTAATGTGTAACATTTCTTAGGCTAGCCGCGCACTAGCAACTTTTAGTTGCGAAACTGTTTGGTTACTTATAGAAAACAGATGAACTGTTTGGTTGAATGTCCGTGAATTTGCAGATAATTATATGTTCAATAAAATGGCGAACTTATTTTAGGCAATCGTTTAGTTTGTGTGAAAACACAAACTTTTTAGTTGCTCGAACCAAGCAGTTTCGCAACTAAAAGTTGCTAGTGCGCGGCTAGCCTTAATGTGTACATTAAGGAGTTCAACAAAACACGCCTTATATATATATACTGCAAAATTTTGAATTAATACACTATTATTGTTGATAAAACTAATGTCATTGCTTTCTTATTGTTCTCCATTATGGAATAACGAAACAAATTTATTTCTGTTTATATTTTCTTTTTATTTTGGTACTCTGAAAATCATAGGGGAAGTCATAGACGTGTAAAGCATAGATACACCAAAACGGTTTGACTTGAAATGACAGCTCATTTTTGATAAATCATACAGAAAATATGATGACAGTTCATATGACTTCTATTATCGTGAAACGTGGTCTTTAATCTATCCTGCAACCAGATGTTAAAAAAATTGCTATCATCAATCAAAATCTATTAATTCGCAGAAGAAAAATTAATCATGTCGATTACAGAATTCGCAGAATTTTACTCCCGGTGAGTTGACTTGATTCGCATCCGCTGTAAAACTCAATTATGAAATTCGTCGGATGAACTACATTGTCGATTCCTAAAATTACCTTATCATTTATGAACTTTCGTATCGACACTGTCAGCTACAAACATTTATTCAACTGGCCTAGGCTGTGATAATAGTATCGCTTTCGATCAACCAAATCAAGCATCGTTGAGAGTGGTTAGTACGAAGATGGGGGACGGTTCAAAACCAACCGTGTGCTCTTTTTTTTTTTTTTTTTAGATTTCTTGCTTTCTGGTTGCGCTGGTATTTGTGCGTTTTCTATTAAAATTTGTTAAACAAACACTTTAGCATTCAGTATGTTAAGCTTTTGACTTACATTTTTGTACTCTCCATTGTTTATTTTCGTTTAATCAAAAATTCACTTCAGATTCGTCTCGAAATTGGTGCGAATGTAAAATGATAGAAATTGTATGGAGTGCAAATGGATTGCGTATTCTGTAATACCATTTAAGTTGAACGAAATGTCAGTGGTGCAGGCATTGTTACCGACATTCGTTCAACTTTCATTCGTCGGATTCAGTAATAGCAAAAGTTTGGAAATGAATTGAAACTGTCACTTTAGTTCATTCGCCGAATTGTGTAATAGGGGTGAATATTAAAGCCAGGCATATGAAATGCCAACATCTGTGAACACTGCTCTTATAACATCCCACGTCACACGTGCGAATAAACGTCAAAAAAGTTGACTTTTTCAGAACACTACTTTAAATTATTTTGTTTTACACATTTAATTTGCAATGGAACTCACAGAAGAAGTAAACCAACAAACAGGTAACAAATTGTTTGGATATTTTAAATTCTCTTTTACATAAAACTAAACTTTCATTAGAAACCGAAATGGAGAAAGAGCCTTCAGCCAAACGAAAGCGTTCCAACCCGTTCAATGTCAATCGCAAAGAGGAGAAAGAAAAACGTCGCCAGAAGCGAGCCAGAATCATAATTCGTAATATTTCCTACAAAGCCACCGACAAGTCGTTGAGAGAACACTTTGAAAAGTTGGGAACAATCCAAGATTTGAATCTTCTGAAACGACCCGATGGCAAACTAGTGGGCTGTGCGTTCATTCAATACGAAACAATCAATCAGGCGGCGGGAGCTATTTTGAAAACATCGGGCAAAGACTTCCTGGGACGAACAATTTTTGTAGATTGGGCTCTGGGCAAGGATGAATACACAAAAAAGAAACAAGGTCAGAATGGCGAAACAACCGCAAAAATCGAACCAAAAGATGAACCCAAGGATGAAATAAAATCGGAAGACGGAGATGATGACGAATCGGACAAAAAGTGCAGTGAAGACGAAGATGGAAATGGAGCTTCAGTTAAGTCTGAATCTGATGCCGATGAAAACGATTCTGATGAAGAATCTGTAGATGGGGATGACGATAGCGACGATGTCAAGGACGACGACAAAGATGACAAAAAAGACATTAAGAATAAGGTTAAGGTCCCGGTAGAGAAACATCTGTCGAACGATGTCAAGGAAGGCTGTACCGTTTTCATAAAAAATGTTCCCTTCGATGCTGAAGACAACGATCTACGTAAGGTGTGCCGCAAGTTTGGTCCGGTTTATTATTCCATCATCAACAGAGATCCAGTGTCGGGTCACTCGAAAGGAAGTGCCTTTGTGAAATTCAAAACAAAAGAGTCTGCCGATCTTTGTCTGGCTTCGGGAACTGAGTTTGTTTTGAATGACACACCTTTGGATCCATTTCCTGCATTGAGTCGAGATGAAGTTCGGAAGCAAGCTGACAAAAAGAATGCCAAGGAAGATCACAAAGATTCCCGAAACCTTTTCTTAGCTAGAGAAGGACTCATTATGACGGGATCCAAATCTGCAGAAGGTGTGTCGCAGTCGGACATGAATAGGAGGCATAAGCTGGAACAGATCAAGAACCAGGTGTTGAAAAATCTTAACAGGTGAGAAAAATGTGATGCAGAACAAAGTACAATATATTTTCAATTTCCATTTTGAAGGTTCGTTTCCCGGAATCGACTTTCCATCCATAATCTTCC
This sequence comes from Chrysotoxum bicinctum, assembly GCA_911387755.1. NCBI lineage: Eukaryota > Metazoa > Arthropoda > Insecta > Diptera > Syrphidae > Chrysotoxum > Chrysotoxum bicinctum. The sequence continues at coordinate 267,568,792 of OU426987.1, forward strand.
GCTGACGTACGACAATGAAAAACTTCGAAATATGGTCATCACTCAAACCGGATTCAAGCCACACGAATGTAGGGTTATGCGTGAGAATAAGATAACTGCAGAGCACCCAAACGGGAAGTCTAAGGGATTCGGATTCATGTCTTTCACGTCACACAATGAAGCGCTTACTGCTCTGAGGAAACTCAACAACAATCCTTCAGTCTTCGGAGATATTCATGTAAGTAGCTTATTCCGAGAATTTATTTCCCTATGAATAAAAGATACTTCCTTTTTAGCGACCAATTGTTGCTTTCAGTATAGAGGATCGTGCTGTGCATAAGATCAAGGAGAAGCGAACCGAGAAGTCGAAGATCAATAATCCAACCTATAAGGAGAAGCTAGAGAAACGCAAAGAAGCAAGAAGGAATAGATTGAACAAAAAAACTAAGGCAGCACCTCCACAAGAAGATAATAAGAAAAAAATGCAAAAGCACATCAAGAAGCTGGAGGAGTCCCGAGCGGCGGCGGTAGAGAAAAAGTCCAAACCTGTGACTGTCATGGAAAATTTCGTTGGATTTGAAGGCAAGCCAGGGGCGTCGGTCGGATTAAGGTCCAACAAAAAGATAATGGAACAAGCACAGGAGCATAAGAAGAAGGTTGGCGAAAAGAAACGCAAAGAGAAGGCAAAGAAGCAAAAGATAATGCATCGGATAGAGAAGAAACAAATCGACAGGACGAAACAGAACAAAAAGACGAAAAATACCGATGATTTGTCAAATCTGGTCAACAAATATAAGGCTCTCATTGATACCAGAGCGAATGTTGGTGCTCCGTCGGCTGGAATGGAGAAGAAAAAGAGTAAGAGGACGAAGTGGTATAAGGAGTAGATTTTTTTTTGTAAGAATTAGGCTTATGTACGTGCAAATATATATCTGAAGGCATTTTTGTATCTGCTTCAAAAAATGGAAATTAATGAATTTATTTCTGCAAAATAAATTGATGATAATTTTCCAGCATTGAATTTTCACTATTAAGGTGAAATAAATTCCCATTTGAGTTAATAATTATATAAATTTTAAACTGAGGAAAACTTCGCATTCTTACGTGTGGTATAATTTCTGTATTTATATTTTGGTATCAATGAATGAGAAATCTAAGTTCGGACAAAAGTCCCGATCGGGACATTTTTTTCGTTCATCCGAATCGTAAAAGAAAAATAGATGCTTACCGATGCACCTAATTGACTTAAAACATTATATTAACAAAAAAATAAATAAAAACTTTGATTTACTGCTCAATTTCTCGTTGAAATTCATTTTTGGTCTCCAGTTCTTATTTTATGTTGTTCAACTTCGGCGGAAATTTTGTCACTTGTTTTGCTATCAACATTTTGCAAGGAACATAAAAATTGTCATACATCGAATGAAATTGATAAGCGAAACTCTAATGTCGATTTCCTTTACACATGAGAAATCAATTTCTGTGTGAAGATTTCGATCTCTCGACAGATTTCACGTTCCTTTACACCAAAAAAATCGATTTTTTTGTGACAGAGATCAAATCCCTCGAATCCGTATTTGAAGAGGGATTTACATGTATACGAAATACGCACACCAAAAGAAAAAATTTGACAAGGGATCAAAATCCCTAGTGAGTAAAGGAAATCGACATAATTTTGACGGGATTTGAAGATTTTGATAAGTCAAAGAAAAAATTGATTTTTTTGGTGTAAAGGAGCGCAAAATCTGGCGAGGGATCAAAATCTTAACACAGAAATTGATTTGTTATGTGTAATGTATCCCGATAGGATACGATGGTATCAATATAATTAGGACAAAGGTAAAAATACACTCTTGAAGGAAATCATATTGACACACAAGTTTTGAAACGAAAATGACAAGTTTATCTGATGTGAGGATATAATCATGTCATAAACCAATCCATCTTAACTTGTGCACAGTTTTTCCGAAGATTACATAACAGTCTAAAACAACTTTCGTATAAACAGTAAATCACCCCAATTACCGATGTCTCATTTTTTCGACATCTCTCGTTTTTTAAATGCCATTCCATAACTTCTTCGACGCGATGATTTTGTAACAGATTTTAAAACGATGAAAAAGTAACAACCATCAAATCATCAACAAATGCAGTTTTTTTTTTTAATTATTGGAAAATAAATAAGTATGTAATTAAAATGATAAGTGTTGAAATGTATTACATTTATTAGTTTCTTTTCTTTCCATCCCATGTTTATAAATTAAATTAGGTATGTGTTTCCTCTTGGATCTTAAGATGCTTTGATGTTTTGTGTCTCAAAACAATTAAATATTAAATAAAAAGTTGTGAAAATTTTTGGAAATAAAAAAAAAAATTTAAATAAACACTAGTTCTAAATTTTGTGTTATTTAATTCTATTTTAATCTAAACACAACTCGGAGACAAAATAAAACAAAATGAATTAAGAATTTGTCTATAATTATGGAATAAGCGATTCAAAACTTGCCAAGCATCCATCTCTTACTGGAGGACGTTCTTTGTATCCCCTTCAAAAAAAAACCCTAACTGTAATTGGTTTTTATTTGTTAATTACAACATTTTAGTATATAGTATAGTATAGTACAACAAATATAGACAAATATACTTCTTTTATTTATCGTAAATAAATTCGATAAAATAAATTATTTAACAAGAATACTTGCAGTTTTGCGACCTTCCATTTCTCTGTCGTGTGTAAATTTTCAGGTCGTGTCAGGTCGTATATTTCGCCGTGCGTCGTTTACGACATCGGTAATCGGTGTGAATGTTTTAGAAAAAAAATTATTCGGAGAGATGGTTTGTGTAATATGGCTTGGGTTGCACAGATTTATTTCTTCGCAGAAATCATAAATAGGGGGTTATTTATCAGTTTGAAACAAAATATGGAAGTCAAAGTCAGAGAGAGACGACGGCTACGTCTGCGGAGAGTTGAAGTCTAATGTCGATTTCCTTTACACATGAGAAATCAATTCCTGTGTGAAGATTTCGATCTCTCGACAGATTTTACGTTCCTTCACACCAAAAAAATCGATTTTTTTTTGACAGAGATCAAATCCCTCGAATCCGTATTTAAACTTTGAAGAGGAATTTACATGTATACGAAATACACCAAAAGAAAAAATTGATCGAAATCCCTAGTGTGTAAAGGAAATCGACATAAGATATGCGAGATTTTACTAGGAATATTACCACTTTGGTTGACAAATTCTTTCAGTAGCTATTTAAAAAATATATGTACACTTCCCTCATAGGAAGAATTCTCAATTCTTTGTATACTTTCACTATAACGGTTTTTGTAGCAAATAATTTAAATAAAATGGTTTTGGGAAATCAATAAAGATCTGTGCAGTTAAGAGTGGACAGGCCATAATATATTGAAGTTATAACTTTCTTTTAAGGTAGAATGATTTTAAAAGATACTTTTTGATAGGTTTTGTGTTTGCCCCAATCGGGAATAGAAAATATAAATTGTTTACAATTCGAAGCATGAACAAAAAAATTATAATTAAAACCTCTATGACCAAATGTTTTAAAAGTCATACATTTAGTTTTTTTTTCACTTATAATTAACTTGTGTCCTTAAAAAACCAAGTTCTTAGAACTCCGAGGTCCTCTTCAATTAGCAAGATACAATTAAGATCCGAATTTGCTTGTTATGTAAATTATACATATGTCATCTGAAAAGCCATCGATATACCATTCAACTGGAGCTTAAAACTAGAGTTTATACAGGATGGGTCATCTAGTGGTTTCTTTTTAAATCCTCGAAATCTCGGCAGAAAGTCAGTATCATACCTTCGCTGAACGAAATGAGTCGCTTAACGCTTGAACAACGTTGGGAAATATTGAAAACTTATTTCCAAAGTGAGTGCAGTGTAGCTTAAGTGTAAGTCTTAACCGAAATAAAGCACCCTCCGCGCCTGCCTTCTTTGGTACTCCATTTTTAAAAAAATCGGTTTCGCTATGTGTTTTATTAATAGTAACTTTTTGAACTCTTCCTTTTAAATAATCCAGCACTAAAAAACTTACCAAGTAGTACATCGTGTTAATCATATCAAACGCTTTTGTCATATAAATGAAGAGAGTCATAAGGCGTTTTTCTTTTTTAGTTCAGAACAGAACCTGAGTTGTCAAAAAATAAATTGTGTTTCTTTTTTAGTTCAGAGTGTTCAGAGTTTCGAAAATGTGTTTCTTTTAGCCAAATCACAATTACCCCTAACACACGCCACGAACTACTTCATCGAAGCATATTGTCGATAAGGTTTTTGGGTCGTGTGAAATGAATATGTGTCGACATAGCAGTGCGAACTCTGGGAATCGAAGTAGTATGCCGACATGGCGTGTAAAAAGGACCGAACTAGTTTGTCGACACAGTTTTTTATGATGTTATTCGGTTTTAGTTGTTAAAATTTACAAATCGCTTGATAAAGCAAGAATAAAATTCAATCTCCAAGCAACAATTGAATAAAGTTTTGATCAACACAAAAAAGTGGTTCTGGAGCATTAAAGTTCAAATATTTTTCGATCATTTTCACTTTCCATTTAAAATTTCACAATCCTACCATTTAACAGCTGATTTTGGCATATACTTCTACATCGGCGTATTGGCGTGTAAATGCCCATACAAAAGCGAAGTACTTTGTCGATTAGGTTGATCGATATGGCGTTAAATGGGCGTTTGATCGTATATACGATTTTGTGTGTCAAAAAGCGCGACCGTAGCATTTGTAAAATGAAATTTAGCTTCAAACCTCGAGCGTTGACTGACATTTCCATGACATCTTTGATAAGTACCTACTTAATTGTTATATTCCAATGAATTTTGTTACTGTTTATTAATTTACAAGGTATATAATATTGCGTATTTTAAATTTTGGGCATTTAAAATAGTTAATTTGTAAAGCTATTTTCTTAAACAAGAGATGGATATGGCCGATATGGATGATCTTGATGACCTCCTTGACTTTTCCTTGTTCGGTGTTGTGAGCTATGCTGGGTATGAGGCATTTAAAAACGACGAAAAAAGAGTAGAAAGGCAGCGATGGGTTCGGAGCTCAATTTAAGCAGACACTGATGGATTCTTTGCTCTTAATTATGATGCAATGCAAAAGCATGATCCAGAACATTTTTTAAAAATAACCCGAATGAAACCGGCGACATTCGATTTGCTGAGAACTTTTATCGATCCAAAACTAGAAAAGCATTCTTGGAGAAAACCAATTTCTCCTAGGTGTAGATTATTTCTCACCCTTATGTAAGTAGTATCTGCCACTGAAATTATTTTTGTTTGCAATAAAAATTGATTTTTTTAAAGGTATTTTTCGCAAGGAGTTCCCAGACAAAAAAGTACTTCAATTACTTACTTCTTATTTCACTTCCTTTTTCAACTTTCAAAACAAATACAAAATACGGCCGACAATGAACTGTCAAACGCCCGACCGAATAGAAAATAGATCTACTTTTGCTTTGGCCTGGCGTTGGTCTGACGTTTACGATATTACGATATAAAGCTGTCGCAACGCCGGAGGTAACATTTCAGATTGCCTCATAAGGGTCTATTGTTTTTATTCAAAATGTCAAAGCCCGACCGACCAAACGCGAGATTGTGGTTTGGCCATTTTTTCGTTCTGAGCATGTTCTGAGCGTGTTCAGAGTACGCTCTATGAGCTCAGAATAAAATAACTGAGCAGACAGAGTAAAATGCTTAACACAAGCATTTGACAGATGGAAATTAAAAAAAAACGGCGACAGCTACATAAGTGTTCAGGTCTGTTTCAAAATATACTCAGAGCGCTCAGAGCACGCTTGGTTCAGAGAATGTTCGGAACTTGCTCGACATGCTCGGACTCTGTTCAGAGCTCTATACTGAACTAAAAAAGAAAAACGCCTATAGTAGATTTATTATTATTTAAGCTGCCATAAAAATGACTTTCCTGAGCTTTTGTAGTTTTCATATTTTATCAGGGCTTTCACAAAATCGTTTAAATGCGAAAACAAATTTAATATTTGAAAATATTTTGACATTTTATTAATTTTTTTTTCATGAATTGCGAATCGGATAGTGTCTGAAGTTGTGAAAAAACTTATCACTTTACAGTTTCACAGACAGAGAATTGACCCCCAGATAGAGAATTGACCCCCAGCTTTAAATTTTCAAACAAACAGCTATTTTGTATAAAGTCACCTATAATTACAGTTCGACAGATTCTGACAAATAAAGACGAACAATCACTTAATGTAATAGAAAGAGATTTCAATACGCCAAACTTTTTGATACGAATATATTTGATGCGAATGTAACTAATATGTAGGTATAGTCATATTCCACAATTTTTTCGCACGACTAGCACGTCATAATAGGAGCTTATGGAATGTGCGATTCAGCCCGCAATAATCTAACTTATTTTTTCTGTCTCACGTACAATCGAAAAATCATGAAGCCTTGAGCTGTAATCGGTCAGAGAATTTCTGTACAAACATAACTCAAACACATTCCAAAACTAATTTCACATGCATTTCTCTGGAAAACAAATCAATATTCAAAAATTGTACACATTCAACTAAATTGGAATAATCCTTTCGAAATTATTAACATTCTACGCAAACCAAACCCTCAGGCAATTCCCAAGAAGAATCCAATAATAAAACAATTATTGTTGCAGGTCTACCTAACAATCGTGGCTTAGACTTTAACAATACGCTAAATGTTTATGTATATTGTAATTAAATGCTCTTTGTTATATGTATGTATGTGGTCCTTATTAATTCAATTCCACAGAAACCCCTTTGTTTTCGAAAACGTTTTTCCATTCAACTGCATAACTGTGGAAATCAAAATTAAACGGTAGTTCATCAAAAATCAAAAAAAAAGATTAAAAAAACAACAAACCACATAAAGAAACTATTGTTTTCAATACAAAAACCAGACTAACAATGACACTGAAGGCGACAAAAGAACACAAACTCGGTAAATTCCATAAGCAGGATACAATTGAATTGTTCACAAAAGCCTTCCTCATTCCCGCCAGATGATGATTTCCCTTTGCCATTGATTCCACTCCGTTTACAAGGATTCCGAGCGACACACTAGAATGACGAGCAGTGTGGAGTTGACTGATTTTTTAAGTTTAATATTCGCAAAGCTTCATCATTCCCGTTGTCGGAGAGAGCTTGGGAGCTACGAAATGCGACCGCTGCTGAGGACAGTGATTAACACGTCACAATTTACGACAAACTTTAGTCCGGAAATAATGAGATAACAATAGCAATGGAAATATCAAAGTTCCATGCACCATTTCAGCAAAAAGGCCATAAGCTCTCTCCTTCCCTTGCAAGTGTGCGGAAAGGAAGTTCGCGCGTGCATCCATGTTGAATGCTGTTGAGCATGATAAAATTTTATTTGAGTTTTTAAACTTTTAAATTAATTATTGAAAAACATTTCTCATAAATAAATAGATTTCTTCCAGCTCAGCTATCTAATATATTCCTTATTCCTCCACTCACGCCACAACGCTCCGGCACAATCAACTAAATAGAAGAAGCAACATTTTTGAAGGAAGAAAAGTATCAACACATTTCTCCACAACTCCAACGAACAAGTATTTGATATTCTTGTGCAAACATTTATTCGGGACCAACCCCTGGCCCTAATGCCAAAGGTTGTGATTGCTTAATTCGAAACGAAGGTAGCTCCTAAAGTGTGTCCTCATAATGGTAGAAAAGATGAAAATTAATTTTCCAAATGAATCTCTCCTGGGTCTAGGACTTGGGGAAGAGAATTTTCATTGAGAACGATTATAAAGGCTACCGCAGTTAGTAGGAGGATGTGTGTGTGCATTTTAAAGAGCTCTGTGGGCTTCTTAATTATTAGATTGTCGGCAAGCATATGAATTAATATTTTTGCCAAACAATTTTGGGAAATTCATCTTGACTGTGGGAGTCTATGGAGCAATTTTGAAAGGTAAAGACCTTTCAAATATAATATAAAATACATTTAAGGAAGGATTTTAACTTTTCAATAAAATTTACATAATGACGTATACATACATGAAAAACGTTTATAAATATAATTGAGTTTCGCATACGCAAATGGGCATACTTAGTATGGGCTTCATTCTCGAGATATTAAAAAGGAGATATTATTTGGAATTAAAAGAGAAATAAAATGCACGACTGGATCGCACGAACTTGCTCTTATGTAAAAGTACTTTGGAATTTAAGATACATTTTATAAATATAAAACATGGATTTAATGAGATAATAATGTTCAAATGCATAAAATTGCCGTCTGGTCTCCGGAAAAGTATAAATTTATGCAAATAAACCTTAAAAAATCGTTTTATTATTAAATACATTTTTTATATAAGAAATTTCTCTAAAATTTTTCAAGAAAAAAATGTGGGATGCGAATTTTAAGTATTTAATAATATTGGTTTTAGGAAATAATTTAAAAAAATAATCGTTCATAGGTTTTGAAGATATTGATTTAAAATTTTTTTTTTTTTTTTTAAAAAACCCAATAAATATTTTTTGAATATTTTTATATACAATATTATTTTAAACTTAAGGGGATTCCTGCTAAAAATGTTGGGTTAAAATCCTTAGAGCCGTTAATGAGAAAGTCGAAAATCAAAAAAACGGGTCTATGGCAGGTACCCCTAATAACATTTTGCCCCAAAATTTTTTTTGACCAAAATGTAGTCCATGTCCATAATATAACACTTAATTTTTTTTATCAAAATCGTTAGAGCCGTTTTCGAGATAAATAAGATTTTGCATTACGGGTGTATGGGGGGTACCCTTAGTTTTGGAGCTAAAAAAAAAAAATTCAATTTCTCCTCTAGGGAATCACCGAAGACCCTTAACTACCGAGATTGAAAGAAATAGGTCCAAGGGTTTAGGCTGTAGTGAGAGGTACAGACATACAGACACACTGAAACATGTTTCTTGTGTACTAAATTTTCCTTAATATTTTTATAAAAAAAATTGATATGCAAATTGTTAGTATTTAATTAAATACATTTTAAAACGTAATTTAAAAATTTAATCGTGTATCGGTTTTCAAGATATTGAATTTTCAAAAAAAAAATTGTATTATTTTTTTAAAAATCCAAAAACTAGTTTTTCGAAAAAAAATTTAGTTTATATTTTGTAAAATGCAAAGCAGCTCCTACATAAAAATTTTGGTTAAAATCCTTAGAGCCGTTGGTGAGAAATTCGAAAATCAAAAAAACCGTTCTATGACAGGTACCCCTAATAACATTTCCCCCCAAATTTTTTTTTAACCAAAATATAGTCCATGTCCATAATATCACACTTAATTTTTTTTATCAAAATCGTTAGAGCCGTTTTCGAGATAAATAAGATTTTGCATTACGGGTGTATGGGGGGTACCCTTAGTTTTGGAGCTAAAAAAAAAATTTCAATTTTTCCTCTAGGGAATCACCGAAGACCCTTAACTACCGAGTTTGAAGAAAATACGTCCGGTAGTTTAGGCTGTAGTTCGAGGTACAGACATACAGACAGACAGACGGAATTGTCAGACCCACTTTTTTCGTCTTCGCTATCATCGTAATGTCAACTTTGATCAAAATCTCGAGTTCGATTTTTTTTCCAAATGCAGAACTTGCCCTATAGTACCTATATCGCAAGTAAAAAATACATAAGACGCCGCTTCGTAAGGAACCTGACACTAGTGGTTAACAGTTTTAAACCATCCCTGTGTCAGTATTGTGGGCAGAAATAGAGGGGGCCTATAATTTTTTGGCGAGTCTGAGCGGCTTTGATGAGAAGCAATTTTCATGAAATGATTTTTTTAGATGATAACTGCGTACCCAGTCCAGTGGCACGACATTCCTAAGTACTTTTATTAATAAATTGTAGTTCTTTTTATATACTTATAAACATTTAAAAGCTAGACACGAAAATTCCTAAAAATAAGCCCTATGCTTATCAATAACTTATACTTTATTTGCTGGTCCCGTGGTGGCATAATGGCGGTTAAACTACAATATTTTAATGCTAATGCTTCTTGGCCTCAAAAGTTTATTAATTTTTCTTAATATTATTATACCGAGATTCATTTAAAAAAAACTCGGTACATGCATGTATTTATTCAATTTTGTATATATTTATGTAGAAAAGTTAAAACTACATAAAAGCTACAAATTCATTAAAGCTAATAAGAACTACCAAAACAGTAGGTTAGTACATTGTAGTCAATTTTACCTATATGAATACCCTTCAATTACATAATCACCAGATGTGATTTCCCTACCTCTTTGATCCCGGTCGGACTTAGTCCTATTGAAACCGAATTATACCCCGACCTTGGACGTTCTTCTGCATACACTAAACCCGTTCTCGGACGATTAGTGAAATGCAGGCTTTTTTAAAGCCTGGTATGTAATCCGTCTCTGGTGTGCTATTTAAGATGGAGCAACGTTGAACCACACCGCCCATGAGCAATCATGTGGCGGATGAGGGCCACGACGAATTTGAATTATGAATGAATTATGAACTACCTTCAGTCTGTTGTTAAACAAGTGTTTTTCTTGGGACAACCTCACAGCGTTTGAGACAGTAAATGTCGAAATTACTTAGATCACTAGCATCGTTATAGTAGAAGTCTCCCAAGTGAAGTCTACGTCTTTGTGCTAGGGCAGGACAAGAACATAGAAGGTGAGAAACTGATTCCTCTTCTTCTTCATTCATGCAGCTTCTGCAAAAATCAATTGCAGGAACTCCAAGATGGAAAGCATGTCTTCCTATTAGGCAGTGTCCAGTAAGGACACCTATAACGGAGCTAATATGCAATCTACCAACAGAAATTAGTTGTTTTCAGCGTTTAGCATCAAACAATGGCCAAATTAGTTTCTTAGAGTGGCAAGTTGGGGTGCTGGTCCATCTATGTTTAGCTTGAACTAGACGCCAAAGTAATTTACTAAGCAGTGGAAGTCTTAATATTACCAGCTTTCGGCTGTTCTTTCTAGTATCCCTTGAGGCTACGTGCAACGGAGTCCTAAGCAAAATGGTTTCTAATTTCCGAAAGTAGATTTTCAACTCCATGTTTATTTTTTCCAAGTCCTGACTGGGAGATTATTTTTAGATTTCTCGATTTTTTTAGAAAATTTATTTCTTATATGGAGGGCTCACAGCTGTACCGAACCAAGTTATTTTAAAAAAAAATCCAAAACCAACGCCAAAATTTCCGCAAAATTGACCTCAATTTAGAGCTGTAATGAACTATGTATATAGTTCATTACAGCTCTAAATAGAACTATGTAGCTCGAAATGAACTATGTAGTTCATTACAGCTCTAAAAAGAGGTCAGTTTTGCGGAAATCCTGGCGTAAGTTTTGGATTTCTTTAAAATGACTTGGTTCGGTACAGCTGTGAGCCCTCCATATGTATGTAAGTTCATGACAGTTTTCGGATATTTCAAAAAAAAAAATACTTACATTTTAAGAAAATATAAGAAATGTTGTTGACATTCATTATTTTCAAGACATTTAAAAAATAGAAATTAAGGATAAAGATTTTTGCAAGGTCAAAATTGGTTTTATTTTATTTTGATAAATACCACCCCAGCAAGCAATTCTATATTGCAGCTTGGAATGGAAAATACCATAGTAAATTATCTTTAATGTCGCAGGGTACAGCGGAGATAATTTTTCAGGGATTCAGCATGATTTGCAAAAGACATCCGAGAGTCTAAGGTCAGTCCCAAATATTTGAACTCGTTGACTTTCTCAACTACAAAGCATTTATCACTACCAGTCCAATCACATAGAAGAGAAGCTGAGGAGAAGCCAGATGAACAGTGGCAGCGTTATTAAAAGACATAAAGTTGCAGCTCACGAAATTCCAAAATATTCTTATGTTTTAAATGATTTTTAGTTTTTAAGACGCATGTAATCCCAACCCTTTTGGCGTAATGGTATGTGTGTTGTACTAACATGCCGAATGTCTGAGTTCGATTTTAAGGAGTTACAAATCCTCTAAGAGTATTTCTTGTCATTAGAAATGGCATCTCATCTTAGCTGTTCGTATTCGGCATTCTAATTCATTCAATTCCTGTACAATTAATTTTCTTTTAATTTTCTTTAATATTTTCCAAGACCGGACATTGAAATCTTTTTAAAAAAATACTGTCTTCACTTAAGTCTCCAGAATGCCGATTTCATTACTAATCTTTGAATAACCCCTTTTTTGTATTCAATAACTTTCTTTAAGCACTAAGCTGATTTGCATGGCTTAGGAGTATTTCTATGTCAAATATTAATAAAATATACAAAAAGCAAATACTAATACATACATAGAACTGATGTCTATATTCTTCTAAGAGATAATAAATATTTTTTTAACAAAATTCAATTTGTTGTGAACATTTTCATGCTAAGTTTAAGATTTAAAAAAAAAAACAGGAAATACTTATAAACAGGAAATCCTCTGAGAAATTATACAGCTACGAGAAGATAAAGCGAAGCAATTCACCAGCAGATGAACAGTAGAAAGTATCCTCATAAGTGGTGATAATAAAACTTTCATGTGCTCAAGTGTTGTGTAAATACCTACTCTATATGACTATACGAGTATTTGTAAGAAATATCATGTCGTATCTGCTTCTCCTGCTATACGTGCTTCCAGTGTCCTTGAAATACAGTCGGATGGTGCTTCGCCATGCTTATAACGGTTTTACCCCCCTACAAAACTCTCTGATCTAAATTTTAGATTTTTTTCTGTTTCAATTTGGCGCGTCGATACCATTAATTCTAGAATTAGGAAGGTGGAAGAAGGCACTTTTCACTGACAGCGAAAGGACACAGCAGAGAAGGATGCCTTTTTTAAAATTATCGATTTTTTTTCTTGTCAACTCTCTTAAAGGGACACAGCTCTAGGATATCAGGCCCCATGACACATTCTCCGTAAATTGTCTCTATGCTCGGATGGTAATGAAGGACGACAAATTACTGGTAGCACTTGTGTCGGTTTATATGAGGTAACTTTATAAATTAGGGTTCACACACGCGCTGGCATGAAAAGTGAATCCTTATTGAGCGAATTTTGACCATGAAAAATGAATATGAACTTTTACCTCAATTTTTCAGGATTTACTGTGGAATTTCTTTGGTTGAGCATAATTCATGTTTATACTTTGAACCTTGAATATATATATTGATAGGTTTGGGTTCAGATTGTGACGCCAATAAAGAATAGGCAACCAGACACGGTCGGCAGAAGGTGCATCGAGGATGAGTATAGGGAGGGCTCTCTAAACGCGTTTGCATTTTAAAATCTTTATGATCAATCGTTAATCATAGAGGTGGTGGAGGTATGGGTTGTTCTACTTCGATAAATTTAATTTCTCGCAAGAGGAAACAAAAAAAAGTATAAAAGAATGAGAAACTGAAGTTACAGGATGCAAAATCAGAAATTGTCATCTTTGATTTATTTCCTTGAACTCTACATTTTGGTCTGTGGTGTAATACATTCGTTTGAGAAGTGAGCTTTGCGAATGGGGAAATGTACTTGACTGCCATTTTGAAATAAGAAAACCCGGTTAGTATGGTTAAAACAGGTACGTGCAAGCGAAGAGGGTTTTAAAAATAATAAACATATACAAACAATATTATAAAGAAGATCTAGCGACCTTTTCAAGTGTTCGAAAAGTCGTTGAGTTAGTTCTTGTACCTCCAACTCCAATTCACAGAAACTTCCAAACAAAGTTTAAAAGGTATTGCACATACAAATCTAAACAGTACTTTTTAAATTTGTGCTTTTTTATTGAAAGTATTTAAGGAGATGTTTTAGCAATTTTATGAAATTTCTCTAAAAAATACCGGTAGGTCTGTTTCAAGTATTTAATAATATAAATTTAAGGAAATAATTTCAAAAAAGTATAGTTCACTTGATTTCTATATATTTAATTTCCAAAAAATATTTTAATTTTATATCAAAAATCCAACAAGAAAACGTTCGAAAGTTTTTATAAATAAATATCATTTCTCCTCTACACATTTCTTTATGAGAAGGAAAAGTGAAAAATATGAAAGATATATAGTTTTTGTTTTTGTACTTGTGCACTATATTGAATAAATCAATTGAAAGCTCTAATCCAAATGCGTTTCGCCTATGCACGATGGTTGGGCTCATCAGTCAGACTTCGTGCTTTTTTTTCTGGGCGTTCACGCTGTACATTTTATTTGTGTTTATGACCATCGACTAATATTTTTCGTATTAGAAGGGTACGGCACCATCTAACTGATGAGCCCAATTGTAGTGCCTCGACAAAACGCACTTGGTAAATTTATCGAAATTAGTAGAGCCTATAACGAGAAACTCAAAAATAAGAAAACGACAGGTATGATTGACAACGTTTTTTCTTATTTTGTTTCAATCAAAATATAGACTATCAAAATCGTTAGAGTCGTTTTCGAGAAATACCTATAAGATTTTTTATAACTTTGGTACGGCAGCTACCGTTAGTTTAGTTTTAAAATTTCAATTTATCCTTTAGGGAACACCAAACATCCTTAAGTACAAAGTTTGAAGAAAATCACTCCAGCGGCTTAGGATGTAGGTTGAGATACAGACATACAGACAACCAAACGGAATTGCGGGACCTATTTTTTTCGTGTTCGCTATCATCGTTATTTTTGAATTTTTACTTGCGACTTATAGGTAGATACTATAAGGCAAGTTATGCATTCGTAAAAAAAAACGAACTCGAGATTTTGATCAAAGTTGACCTAACGATAATATCGAAGACTAGAAAAAGTGGGTCTCGCAATTCTGTCTGTCTGTCGGTTCGACTACAGCCTAAACGGCTCGGCCGATTTTCTTTAAACTTGGTAGATATCATTTTTAATTTTTCCCCCCACACGTTTTTCTCTTTTTTTTTAAGACCAAAAATAACTGTACCTGCCATACGATTTTTTCGAAATTTCATAAATATTTTTTTTTCTCAAAAACTGTTCAACAAATTAAAAAAATAAAAATGCAAACAAAATTCATTTAGTCAAAGCTAGGTAATGGTTGAAAAAATTTTCCGAAAAAATGGTTATTGAGAGTACCCCCCATGGAACCATTTTTTTGTTTTTGATTTTCTCAAAAAAGGTACAACCGATTTTGATCATTTTTTTTTGACTAAAGCTCCTAAGATACATAAATAGAATTGTGTATTCAAATTTTCAAAAATTTTTGTTTTAGATTTTTAAAAAAACACTTAAAATTTTTTTTTTCAAAACTCAATATTTCGAAAACCCCATACTAGATTTTTTTTAACCTTGATAAATGAAAGTTTTTTAATATAATCTACAAGATGTGAGAAAAAAACTTTATTTTACCTAAAAATAAAAGTACCCACCGTACAAATGTTAAAAAATTTAAAAAAATGGTTTTCAAAAATCGTATTTTTCTCGAAAACGACGCCTAGAATTTTGATACATATTATTTTTCTTTCAATTAATTTTTATGATCTTTAATTTAATAAAAAAAATTTTAAATTAAGATATTACAGCTGGTACCTACCATAGAACCATTTTTTTGAACTTTGAATTTCTCATTATCCACATAATGGATCTTAATGAAATTTTTTATAGTGAAGCTTCTAAAAAAACACATTGCATTTCAAAACTTTAAAATAAATATTTTTTTAATTTAAAAAAAAAATCAATTTTTTCTTTTTTTTTTTTGAAAATTCGATATCTCAGAAACGGCTCAATATTTTTTTTTAATTTAATTTTCATTCGAACAATAGTAAAAACTTTAAATTGGCGTACTTAAATTTTTTCTTAAAAATCTTTTAAGAAGTTTGTACATAAAAGCTTTTTTTTAAGAAACCATTCCAACGACTTATAATTTTTGTTGTTGTATAAATTCATATTTGAATAGCATTCTGTTTTTGTCTCTTACTACTAAAAAAATTTAAAAATTAATATTATCCTTATGAATAGTTTTCTCTGATAACATTCGTTTTTAAAATTCCTAGTCTATTACATAGGAGCAAGTTTGTGCGACCCAGTCGTGCATTTTATTTCTTTTCAAATGCAAAACTTGCCTAAAATAGTAGCTACATGTGTATGTGTATCGCAAGTAAAAATTAATTAAAATACAACTTTTTAAGTTCAGAGCTTTGAAAAATACTATACCTTAAATGCATATCATTCATTTTAATGGTTCAACTCTAAATATTTAAACAACAATGAACAATATGGAATCATCATCCTTGGTCAATAAGGAATAAAATTGAACACAAACAATTTTTATATTTTGACCTTTTCCTTAATTTAATTTTAATGTGTTTTTTAGTATAATGAAAGCTCCTACTATCTACCTGTACTACATTAAGGAATTTATGCTTCATGTACAGCGGTTAAATAAATGCAAAAAAAATCTTAATTACTCCTCACACATTTTCCAAAGAATTAGCATAAGCCACTTAACATGCTCCCAACAAACCAGTAGTTGTTTGAGTAGTTACGAATTAAAGACAAATTTTCTGTTGACATTATTATATTTTATTTTTGTAAGGTATCATTTATGGACATATTTATTTTTGCTTATTAGTTATTTCTTGTTGCGTATTTGACAAACTATCAGAAGATGTAAACATTATTTAAGTTAACTAACTAATGTCATTCATCGAT
The DNA here is from genome assembly GCA_911387755.1 of Chrysotoxum bicinctum. Classification (NCBI taxonomy): domain Eukaryota; kingdom Metazoa; phylum Arthropoda; class Insecta; order Diptera; family Syrphidae; genus Chrysotoxum; species Chrysotoxum bicinctum. The sequence goes on from OU426987.1 coordinate 267,585,459, forward strand.
CATTATCATGAACAAGGATATTTAAACTTTTTCAATCAAACACTAGGTGTGTTTCTTTGGGAAAATTATCCGTAGTGAAGTAGGATTTCCCAAAAAAACGTATCGGCAGTTGTGCGATTTTTCTACTTTAAAGTTGGTACCACTGACTAGTTGTCAAATATTTAATTGAAAAAAAAAAAAAACAACCAATTACTTTTTGCCAAGTAATTTTCATGTTTCTGAAAATATATATGGAGGTTTTTATTTATGAATTTCAATTTAAATCATTTTGTATTTACTTTTTCTGTTCACCAGCCATTCTTCATAAAGCAGAAGTTTTGTTTGTGAATTTTTTTTTTGTTGACAATTTATTATCATCACAAAAGTCAAGGGATCTGTTCGCAGACTTTAGTTAGTTTTGGATTTCTCAACAGCTTTTTTCATAAGAAGGCTTTGTCGCGTTAGTAACTCTTAAATGTCGCTGTTTAACTAAAGTATAACAGCTGACCACGATATTTCGCTCCTACAAAAACGCGTTAGTTATTAAACAGCTTTCTATAAGAGTTCGACACCAACACGATACAAAATGCAGCGTTTTTCTTATAAAAATGGTTTTGTAAAAAAAAGACTTAAACTCTCAATGGAAAATGCTAAACAACAAACTACTTTTCGTAGTCTACGAACATGCCTTCGAGATACAAAAGAGTTTTCAATTGTACCAACATTTGTATTCGAGACTCGAGCAAATGTCAACATTCTATCCGCAGTCGGATCCTACTTCTACTTTTATCGGCAGTGAAGACTTTGTGTTTGTAATACGTATAAAATCTTACTTCACTACGGATAGCTTTGCGAAAAAAACACACCTACTTATAGGTATACTCTGTCCAACAAAAATTGTCACTACAGGCCTTATGAGAGAGCTTTTTCTAAAGCAGTGGCGCCTGATGCACCATCACTACAATGCGTTAGGAAAAATGCCACTAAAAAAAGCGCAAGCCACTGACTTTTTTTTAAGGAATTGTTGTTGTAATTCTTTGCAAAAAGTTGTACACCCCAACACGACCGTCGTATCCCACTGCTGATCAGAATCAGATACTGTCAAGACGCTGTTCACATTGGACTTACTCAACCAAGTCATTTTGACGTAAGGCGACCCTGTCGTGTTCAGACACAAAAGTAGTGTGAACACTCCAGACGTCTTGTAGTTGTCATAATTGTTGGCCATTTGCTATGCCACTACAAATATACAGTGAATTACAAAAGTAAGTAAGCACCTCTTAGTTTAAAGATCATTTCCTTCAAACAATCGATAGTAATGTTAAAAAAAAACTTAATATTTTTGTCTATAATTGATATGTTTTTTGAACTAAAAAGTAACATTTCAAATAAAACATTTCAAATAAAACAAAACTGTGTTCTAAAATTCTGCTTGTTTAGATTAATGGGTTTTTTCAAAGAAGAGCCGCTTTTGGCGATTTATTTTATTTATGTAAGGTTTCTTTCTAATACTTCGACCATGATAACCGGATTGGTAGAGCACTCGTCGAATAGTTTGAGGGTTATATGACTTACCTGTTTTATTTGGTTATTTCTGCTGATATCTTTGATGGGCCTAATTTGGGATTCCTCTTCACTTTCCTAACAATAATACGGCATTCCTGCTTGTCATTGTCGTTGATCGAGGGTCATTTTGCAAACTTCCAATGTTATTTTATTTGGTTATTATTTTGTGTATAGTAGATGGACTTTTGTTATTAGTTTTACCATTCTCGCACTTCGATTTATTTTCCAAATAGTGTTTGATTATATTTTTTTTTTTAATGAGTGCTTACTTACTTTTGTGATACACTGTATCTTCGTGTGTCATATTATGTCACCAAGACAAATGTAAAAAAAAATCCATTTATTTTCAATTTGTTTTAAAAATCCTGCCTCACTTTGCCGTCTCTTTCTTACCATGAAGTGCGAACGAGAAAAAACACAGAGACATCAAAATAAGTCAGCGGAGTGAGTCCAATGTGAACACCGTCCAAGATCAAGAGTGTCAAGTGTCACTCAATACGATCGTGTGCTCTTTATCTACATCAAAACAGAGTTACCATTATCATTCTCAATTGCAAGCAAGGAGCTTTTTCAGTAGTTTTTATTAAGGAGCTTTTGTGATTTGAAGCTTTTGAGAACACATTTAAAGAAGATGAGTATGTTGAGTGTTGTCGTATTGCTTTTCAACTTAAAAAAAAAAAACGCGCCTATTATCTTACCGCTTGGTGTTGTGGGAAAAGGTAAATTGAATATTGTTTTCAGTCGTTTTGAATCAGCAGACGGTAGCCCTACGCGTTTTTTACTCTCATTTGCGGCGATTTATAATGTAAACTACGGAATCCCTGTGAGAGCTTTAAAAGGCGACACACTTATGCATGGCAATGCAACCAGAATGAGAGACAAACGTCCTATCTTCCCTGTACTGACAATTTTTGTTGGACAGAGTATAGCTACTCGATCTCCCGAGAATTAAAATAATTCAAGTCAGAAATTCACCCGTTGCCTTGTAATTCTAAAGAAGGCTTTAAATGTATTCGCATCAGAATTAATCGTTAATTACAGAGGTACCTGCTAATATAAACGAAGGAACGCAGGCCCAGGTTAACTAGTTTTTAAATAGGTACACAAAAGGACTCCATACATCACACGCAAGCTGCTGACGTCTGTCGAGTATAATAAAAGAACAGTCTTTATTACTTCAATTACAACACACACAGTTCAACGGGCCGCAAATGTCCTTGAGCGCAATTATTATTGAATCAAAGGACTTTGACGCAACCGGAAAAGCAGCAGAAAAAAGATAAACCCGGAGAGTCCTAGGATATGCTTACAGACGTTTAAATAGACTTTGAAGACATTTAATCTTGAATCACACAATAATAGGATCATAAAATGAATAGTTCTCTCATATTTTTCTTTCTCACCGTGTTGTTTTTTTTTGATATGCAAAGCCTAAGGACATAGGAATACTTATTTCCCTGTTTGGAGACATAGAATAATCGTTTGACAAATTGCTGGTGGGAGCAGTAAATTATAAAAGCAAAATATACCTATACATAGATATGAATGTTATGTTCTTTGAACAGAAATGAGCTTGAAGCGCGGTGTGGAATGGATGCAAACCTAAGGATTATTATCACCCGAGAAAGGAGACGTCGCACAATTTACTATAATGTAGGACACCATCTGCTAAGACAGCATTGAAATTTATGCATGGATTTAAACGGGTAAATTATTTTCACGATATTTGCTAGAATTTATTTTTATTATCCTCGCTTCTCTGCTGTAAGGATCAACTGTTTTATAGTAAACCGAAATATAACATTATCTTTATAGGGCCTGGTGCTCCTCCACCTCCACCTTCACCTCCTCCTTTTTCTGGTTAGTTGTGATATGGCTTATTTTTGATCACACTTTGTACGTGCAATTGTACTGAAGTATCCTGTTTCATGTTGCTTTTCTGGAAAACGGATTAAATCAAGCAAAATGCTCTGTCAATGGCTTGACAAAAACAGCTGTGGGTGTCCTTGTCGTCATCGCCATCGACATGTAGCAATTGAAATGTGCTACGTTTGTGAATGGGACGTGTTCCAGAAAGCGAGATACATTTATAGCTACCTGCCACATACATACCTTCGTATTTATATCCTTAACCGTCTCAAATACACTTCGATATGAAAGAGGACGTAGCGATGACTACGTGGCAGTGCTTTGTATTGTTATTGACTCATTTCGTCCGTTTCGTTGAATAGCTTAGTTTAAATGGATCATGGATGGAAAATGCTCCAATGAATTCAAATTATGAACGTTATAATATGATTTGCACTATCTTCTGATTTTCGGTTGAATGGTTTTGTGAGTTATAGTTATGTATGAGAGTGAGTGCAAGTCAGGTAAGATTAAGCTTAAAAATGGATTATAATGTTTCTTGCTAGAATTAACTTTGTTTAACTTCTAACGGAAATTCTGCTGATGGCATGGAAGGTTACGGCTGACTGTTCACTTGATTGAGGCAAAATTATGAGATATGATGCAAAAGCAGGTAAAAATGGCAAAAAAAAAACACAAAATTGTTCAATCATCAAACTTTGGTTACAAGGTCGTTTCGGTTCTGAGATTAAGGATCATAAGAGTTTTCAAAGTTTTGATGATGGAGGATGAAATATGAAATATCATTATAGTTGATTGAGTTCTGTTTCTATAATGTTTTTGTTTACCTATTCGAAAATAAATTTGCTTTTTGTGGAAAGAGAAAGAAAAATAGAGAGACGTTATGTTGAATATAAGTTGGAAAGATGAATTGAAAAAGTTAGTAAAAATAGGAATAATAAAAAAGGCATTGCTCCACATTGAAAAAGTTGCAAGTTTCTTAAACATGCAAGGGTTTTCTTCATTGAGATTTTGTTTTTAATATTTTGGTACAAACATTTCCAGCTCAATTTATTGCAACTCAAGAAAAACAAAAATAAAATAAAATACATACATATGTACATGTGGTTATTATACATATCGACATACATTTTAGAAATTGAAGTTTTTGAACAAGGCTTACACATTATAAAAGAGCTAGGATGAGAAAAAGCGTTGGCCTAGCAATTTTACCTATGTGGACATCTCTCCATGCGTTTTACAAACTTTGATCAGAAAAAACTGTAACTACTCGTATCTGCCAAACACACAAAATGTAGTTTTTAAGGAATAATTTGTTTTCTCTATGGTCTATTGGTGGATTGTTTGAATTTCGGTTTTTCTGTTTGCCAACTACGTTTCACTAAAAACAAAAAATTAGATTATCTATTTAATATCTCAATACAATATTTTTTTTTTAAACTGAGAGTCATCTCAGTTTCGATAAAGAGAAAAGATGTTACTCTGGTGAAACTCATTACAACGATGGATTGTTTTGAAAAACAACTTACAACCCTAACCCAATCCAAGAATTTCCTATTTCCAAGTCATAAAACAGCTGAAAATATCAGTAATAGTACATAAGTCAGAAGGTTTAGTTCTTCGTTTTTTCATCCCGAAACTTGGGAATATCGAGATCCCTGTCAATATCTTCATTTCTAATAAGTATACCAAGGCGCATTTACAAATGATCTTAGCAGTTTATTTTTAACCGTTTGTAACTCTTTCCATTTCCCTTTAACATTGGGTTTCTGTTTTAATTTCGCGTCCAGGGTCATTGCGAGATACTTTTCCTAAGTACATACAGAATTTGAGCTCCATTAGTTAATACTGAAAATCTATTAGCCTCTTAGGCTAAATGTAGGTCATTGAACATTAACCGCCATATTTTGTGATATAATTGTAGCTTCATTGGTCGTCTTTCCAACGGCTAGTATTGCAGTGACGTCAGTAAATGAGGCTATAACAGTGTTTTTCGTGTGAGATAAATCCAGTGTGAATAAAAGGTACAACATTGGACCTAGCACACTTCCTTGTGGTACCCCAGTCACTATATACCACGTCTACACGATTGAGTCTTTTATCTTGATATTCTTCTTGATTCCTCCAGGCAGAACTTCTATAGTCATTTTAAAATATCTAAAGGTTGTGATGCATCTGCAAGACTGCTAAACAAACTTTCGTTTTTCCAAGGGCTATATCAATGACGTCAGTGATCCTGTGCACTTTGTCAATTGTCGAGTACATATTTGCTTTTGAATCCGAAATGATATTCAGATACTAGGTCAGAACAGAAATGCTATTTATTTTTTTCATGTAGAGAAGTGTGTTTATGAAAAGCATTATGGTCTGCTTAATAGACTTCTTTGGAATATAATATCGGTTGCTAGGAGAGTCATATAAAATGGCAACTCTTTACTAACTTTCCATTTTCTAATGTGAACATAACCTGTGAATGATCAGTCGGAAAGTTGGAACTGCTCTGGACTTTTGTATGTTAAACTGCGTAATTAGTCCTTTGGCGTTAAAAAAGTTTACGAAATTTGGTTTTGTCTGTGTAGAGTATATAAGACCTATCAATGTTAACCACGTACAGCTTTTGTAATAGTCATTTGTTTTTAATAATTTTGCTTAAATATGTAAAACACTTATAAACAAAAAAAAAATTTCTAAAGCGTGAAAAATCTAACAAAATCAAATACAATTATTGGTTTGGAAAAAGACTTTACGCAATGGATTAAGCTAACTCAAACATAAGAGTAAGATGAAATTGATTTTGTTTGTTATTCTTATGACGTTTTATTAACGTTAATTTGGGTTTTGATTTCACTTCGCATTGATTCATAAACTACGCTTTGCAAAGTGAAATCGAGTATGAAAATGTCAAAAATGTCACCCGCAAAAGTGTCACTGTAATTAAACTTGTTTTTCTTTCAGAATTAGTTTTAAGCAATTTAGCATTTTAGAATGTTGAAATATAACTACTTAAGACCGATAAATAGCAATGTAAAGCTCAAAAACGAACCCTTACAACACCTCGATCTTCAGCATAAGCGACTGGAGCTATTTTCTTCAAACTTGGTACTTGAGGGTGTTCGGTGATTCTCTATAGGGGTAATTGAAATTTGATTTTAGCTCTAAAACTAACGGTACCCCCCATGCTCCCATAATGCATAATCTTATTTATCTAAAAAATGGCTCTAACGATTTTGATAAAAAAAAATAAGCTGTGCTAATGTGGACTGGACATGGATTACATTTTGGTCAAAAAATTCGGAAAAAATGTAATTAACGGTACCTGTCATAGAAAGTTTTTTTTTTTTTGATTTTCGACTTTCTTATTAACAACTCTAACGATTTTAACCAAAGTTTTAAAGCAGGATCCCCCTAAGCTTAAAATAATATTGTATATAAAAATATTGAAAAATATTGTTTTTTTGAAAAATCAATTTCTTCAAAACTTGTGAACGATTATTTTTTGAAATTATTTCCTAAAATCTATACTACGAAACATTTAAAATTGGCATCTCAAATTTTGTTCTTCAACAATTTTAAAGAAATTTTCTTTTATAAAAAATTATTTTAATAATAAAATTATTATTTTAAAAATAAATTCATACTTTTCTAGAAATCAGACGGCAATTTTATGCATTTGAACATTTGTATCTCATTAAATCCATGTTTTATATTTATTTATACATAATTTTTAAGTTCCGAAGTACTGTACTTTTAAATAAGAACAAGTTTGTGCGATCCAGTCGTGCATTTTATTCTATTTGAACTTGCAAAACTGGCTTTTCTATCAATGTCAGGTTCATGCAGTTAAATTTTCCCAATCACAATAACACTTATGCTATTGTATTGTACTCGACCATTCGGATGTGTTTCAAGGATGAACCCAGGTGTGTATCAAGACTTTCAATTGTGTGAAGAGAATCCTTCCAAGTGAATAGATTTCAGGAAAAAAATTTCAAAATCCAATCCAATAACAATTTCATTTTTTTTTGTCTTCTATCGCAGAAACTGCATTTGGGAATTAAAACTTTTTCCTTTTACTTTGATTCGCCTCTTCACTTGTATCCTACAATTTTGTGGGATATTTTATCTTGCAATATATGTAAAAGCTTATAGGACAAGTTTTGGTTTGATAAAAATTTAAACATCAAAATTTTTAATCAAATATGTCACGATGGTAGATAAGATACAATTTTATTTATTTTTAAACGAAATGTTATATTTAAATATTTAAATAATTAATAAACAGCGTAATAGTATGATACTTACTTAACAATTTGCTAACTTTAAAGTAGTTTACTAAACTCTTTCCTAATTTCAAACATTTTGTAACTAGAATCTTACTTAGGCTATTGTTTTTAATAAATTGCTTCTGAACACACCCCAAAAAATGACAGTTCGTGCAATAAACAAAGTAAACAGACCTTTTGACGTTTGTAAATGTCAAAGAGGTATACGAGTATAAAGTTAGCACGATTGTTTAAAAATAAAATAGCTATTTGATGATTTTAACTTTTGTAAAACGTTAATGAAAGTATGATGCTTAACTCAATTAAAATTGACAAAATCGTTATTTTAATTAAGTATCATACTAATACTGCCTAAACATTGTGCTAATTCAACAAATTTGGACCTTACTTTTTTTTTAATGATATTGGTTTTCTTTTCAGTATCTTGCTCGTTTTGTATACACAAAATATTTCAACTGGTTTAAGTTCGTTCGACCCATACCTGTCCTTTATTCGAAATGGTTTTGACTTAAGAATTTATCAATAACGAAATAAAATGATGTAATCGAATCGGAAACTTACTCCTAGCTTTTTTGTTTGTTTGTAATTTTCTGACCGCAATCGAAATCCTGGTTTGAGGATACAAGCAAATCCATAGGACACATCTAATTCCAAAAGCAACGGTAATTTATCAAAGACTTCTAGTGTTGACTAGTGCACTTGTAATAGTTTGGTTGATGTGGTTTGTGGGTCTTTCACAAGACGGGATTAAAGACTTCACCGACTAAGGATTTCATTCTACTCGTATTCACTTGTGGACTTGTAGTTCCGAAGGGTTGAAAGTTTTAATTTTCAGTTTTTATCCTTTTTTTTTGCATTGAACTCTCCTTGGACAAAATCGTGGATTAGAAAGAAATCACTTAATAAAAGTTTCTCAATCGAGGGTGTCAAATTCCTATGGTGTATTGAAGTATTGAAAAAGTTTAGCTAATTGAAAGCTTAATCTCGTTAATTTGCAGAGCTTCATTGATTTTTCGAGAGATTAGCGTTTGTATTATTTGGCTTGGTAAGGAGAAGTATGTAATGTAACCATTTTGTGAATGAGTGCTTTGAAGTGGTTTTGCTTGTAAGTGGTCCAGTAGTACAGAAGTTCGTAAGAACAAGCATGCACGAGCGAACACCCATTGGGGAAACTGGATGTTATATCTAATTAACAGAAAAGCACTTAAGGTATGGGAAAAAGAGTGTATGGTGGAATATAAAAGGGAATTCAGGAGTCTGCCACCCAAGCACTTATGTTGGAAGTGTTTGGGGAAGTCAACTTTTGTTTTAAGAATGATGCATGAGTACCATTAATATAATTACAAACTAATTTATGGAGGGTTTTTGAAAATTGAGTAGATACTAGATATACACATTACAAGTATTGTGTTTCTTTCTTATAATATATTGAAATCTTCATTTGAAATACATGTGACGATGGAAAGTGTGACATTTTATCAAATCTATATCAATGTCAGACTGGGAGTTTAAGTTGGTCTCAACATATTTTTTCAAAACATAATTTCTATACATTTGAAATAAAGTGTGATAAATGATGTGGGTATTACAAAATAAAATGTGTGGCTGTGTCGCTCTTTTGTAATTGACTACGAATTTTAAAAATGAATATTATGAGAGAAAAAGTTCTTGACCATAAAATTAGTTTTTTAAATGGCTTACACAGCTCTTTTAGTATTTGGAGCTTAAAAACTTAGTTTTGATATATGTACTGAATTTCTACGACAATTTTAAGAAACAAAATTGGTTCGCCAAATTTAAGATTTTATAATTGTACAAATAAAAATTAATTTAAAAAATAGTAAGAAGTTCTTGAGATATCGAATTTAAAAAAAAAAATTAATTTGGTTCAACAAACCAAAGAAAATATTTTTTTTTAAGTTTTCATATGCAAAGTTTTTCAAACTTTTTAGAAGCTTAAATTTTATTAATTCAGTTATGCCAATAAGGAAAAACGTCAAAATTCGAAAAAGTGCTTCTATAGTAGGTACAATCAGTAAGTTTTAATTTAAAAACTGAAGAAAAGGGACAATATTTTATCAAAATTCTAGATGCTTTTCTCGAGAAAAATTCGATTTTCGATAAGTGTATTAAAGAATGGTCAAGATTAAAAAAAAATCGAGCATGTTGTTTTCGAAACAATGAGTTTTCGCAAAAAAAAAATAGTTCTTAAAAATTTACAAACAATTTTTTTTTGAATATTCGAATGAATAATATTATTTTAATTTTTAAGATGCCTTAGCATACAAGAACTCATCAAAATCAGTCTTACCGTTTTTGAGAGAGAACATCGAAAACAAACAACACTGGTCCTTTAGGCTATGGCACCATTTAGAACTATTTAAAAAAAATGTAAACCATTTTTTTGGAAATAGTTTTTTTTTCAAATCCTGTGTAATCGTTTTTATCTTTTTTTAAGAAAAAATATTTTTTAAAATTTCGAAAAAATGGTATTTAAGGTATCGTTATTTTTGGTGTTGAAAAGAACGTGTGGGGGTGCTATCTACAAATTTTAAAGAAAATCGGCTTATCGTTAGGCAAACAGGTAGAGAGACGAAAGTTCGGATCCTACTTTTTTTGGTATATCATCGTAATGTAAAGTCTGGTCAAAATTTCTGTGAGTGCAAATATATTTTCGAAAATTCTATAGGACTAGCAATTCTCCAACAATCAGGATATTAGTTCAGAGAACATAAGAAACTCTAGCTACTAACTCGTTGTAGCCAGAAAGATCCTGCCGGTATTCCGACTGAAGCCAAAACAACGAAAAACTGTGAGGAAATTCTACATCGGACGACAACAATAATAAGAGATCGCCAAGCCACATCTGACATGATTTGGTCTTAATGACCACTATAACGACCCTTATTTTCAGGTTGAATGCTGGCAGGCACATTAAGCCTAACAAGAGCCACACAAAGCAGCAGGGATGTTGCGGATGATGATTTTTTGACATTCGCAAAAGTGTATGCGAATTTCTTAAGACTCACATCCGGGGATGCAGATACGGGCCCTAATTTTTTTAAGAATATTAAATATTTCATGAAGTTTATTGGCAGAATTTTCTGAATCGAGACTTTTTCGCAAATGTCATAAATTAAACTTGCGCTACTAAACAATTGTTCAGTATGGATACTAGTAGATGGTGGTGATAGAAAACTGCCTTCTATATGATTGATGGCGTTATACTCGTAAATACCTCTCAATAAACGAATAAGAATATCAACAAGTATAACAAACTTCGCTTGTGCTTTAATATGTTGAAAAGAAAGGTATACCGTTCTTAACACATTAGGTATTCATTCAAAATGTCTTCTTTTAAATCTTCTCCTTTTTATGTGTCCAAAATATGAATAATTTGTCTCCCTCTTTGTATCCCTTAATTGACACGAATACAAATCAAGCTACATTCAATCAATTTAAATTTTGATTTGCAATTGCTTAACTTTAAATCAGCGTTGCCATCACACTAGAACTACAGCAATTTCTCTAAATTTGTTTTCGCTTAAAAAGTCATTACTATCGTAAAATATTCAAAAAATACTACACAAAATAAAAATCTTAAAGATAAAATAAATTTGTATCAAACATTTTGTTTCATCCTTAAATTGTGTGAAGAACTTAATGAATGGTTTTGATATACTAAAACTGGATATTTAAATTTGTTAGATACATTTAAAATCGTCCTAAAATTGATGTACTTTTCCGTTCATTATTTATTTACTTAAAAATGTTCCCTTTTATTCTGCAAAAATCAAATTATAATTATAAATTTAGATTGGTATTATAGATGAAAAGACGGGAATATGTCAAAAGATATTGTGCAAATTTAAATAGCATTTATTATGTCGAAGGAAAACTATAATTTTAAAATGTATCATGTTGTATATATATATACATATGTACCTTATAAATAGCTTTTTGTAAAGCAGTGCAACTTTAGTTATATTGTAAATTTCATGCCATTCAAATTTAAATTTAATTAAAGATAAACTAAGAGATAATTTGAGTATTTTTAGGATCTTTTTAGGAATGTGTGAATTAAGATCTCCCAGTACAAATATGCTCGTATGAAATAATATTCAAATTATGCAATATCTTTACTATTATATCATATGATGGCATTATACTCGTATCTATTAATATTTTATAAAATATTTATTTTTGATTAAATTATCATTAAATTGCTTTGTTTTTCTTATATAAACGAACGTGTTTTCCGCTTTCTTCATCAAGAAAAGCACATTTAAGTGGTAACACTGATGTTGATACATACATATGTATATGATTTTGGAAGTCATAAAATTTTGCTCTTATATTAAAGAAAAGTATGCTTACCCATAAATTCCAACAAATTTATTCATATTCTTATTTATGCTCGAAGCCACATCCTTTATCCAGCTCCAATCGTAATTTGTGAACATTTGTATGCTAACTTGGTTCATAAATTCCGTGTCAACACTATGAATCCGTTTCGACACAGTTTGCAAATTAGATTTTCAAAATTTTTTCATATGCATACATTTTTTTGCATTTTCATCCCCAAAATCAATACCTCACGCCAAACAATGTGGCATGGTTCTCTGTATGAGACTCCGTCTGATGATGATGCCATGGCATACAATGTACCTGTGTACATACGTACATGATATCGTCGATATCGTTTTCAACCCATCAATGATGATGTTGCATTGCATACCTGGTGACAGAAATTTTGTACAAGTTGCAATGAAAATTGCTTCATTCAATTTATTATCCTCAGGGATCTGCCAACACGATGTGAAACTCCCACTTGTGTCCATGTGTGTTTTTTGCATGGAAAAGTGCTCATTCACCTTCTTCCGGTACGTTTGTATCGGTTCCATGGTAAAATAATTGACTTTACAGATTGTTGCTATACATTCAGTTCACAGAAAATTGTCATCATGCTGACATCCTTATGGATGGAGCCCCTGAATATCGGAGCTGTAGTTGGGTTTGGTTCTTCCATTGACATTTTCCCATCCAATTTGCTAAAACAAAATGAATCAAACTTGCAACTTCCAATTAGCATGAGAGAACAAAATCTGCAATCTACATTTACCTTTAAGAGAGATCGACTGTACAGCTCACTTGTATACCTTAACCTTGGATTGAAATATCATGCTTTGATAGATAGGTACACATATTGTAACATGGATGCATTTGGAAAATTGTCAATCACTTTACGTGCAATCCAATATCTTTGGGGCACAAATTTTACCGAATACATATATGAATGTAAATGACAGAATCAAACTAGAAGATCTTCTATTACCACTGAACCGTATGAACTTCCTCTTGTGGTTCACAATTATAACGTAAAAATATACAAGTATTGGAAATACAATAGCACCATTAAAGAACAGCCGTCAAAAAATTTATCAACTGTGTATAGATATGATTTTAATATTTGAAATACTTAAAATGGTTATGAGGAAGTTGTAACAAAATCTATTGAGGCATTATCGTGTTTTTTGGTATACTTTCCATTATTCCATCCATCCATCCATCGGAGTCTGGTTCTAAAATCTCAAAACGATACTACTAAGTACCTGTCAAAGTAATTTTTTTAAAAGAAACACAAATAAGAAATATGTTTGTATAAATAAAAAGCGGAAAAAGTAACTTCCACGAAAAATAAATTTAAGCTAAAAACATTAGACGATTTTCAAGATAAAAATATTAGAAAATAATTCTTATAAAATAATTTATTTGCACTTATTGCAAGTTTTGAAAAAAAAAATTAAATACATGTTATGGGGTCTGTCCGTAGACTTTAGTCAAAGAAAAAATTTGTCACTTTCGAAATATTTTAAGATGACATCATCATTGATTATTTTTGTAGTACAAAAAAAAATTCTCACTTTTTGTTAGGAAAAGTGAAAAGTATTTGTTAAGAAATACGTTGAAATTTATTTCCATATATAATTCTCTGAGATCTATAAAGTTCTTAATTAAAAACAAAATTTAAAAAAAAAATTGATTTATTCTACCCTATAAAAAACTACATTGGAACACATCAAAAATTCTTATTTGTCCACTAGGATATACATACGAACATACTTTTAGTGGTGACTGACAGTTAAAATTTCCCCACTCTATGGATTATCCAAACAACTTTAAGAATCAAATTAAAAAAAAAAAACTGATTTATATGTAACAGGTATTTTATTTATTTTAGTTTTATTGTGTAGAAAATTTAATTTAATTTTATATAGATACACATATGCGACAACTGACCAGCAAATTATTCATTGCGGCCTGAAGGGTTGAAGTCGGAATGGCTTCAAATATCATTTTAATCGACTGCTTCAATTCAGTCAAATTTCTTGATTTAGTTGTGTACTTGAAATAACCCCATAAAATAAAAATTCTGGTGCCGTCAGGTCAGGTGACCTTGGGGGCCAACGGAAAGTGGAGCTTTTGGATATTAATTTGTTTCGGAATTTTCATTGCAGCGCCGCACAGTGGGTCCCCTTCATACTAAGCAGTGCTCAAAATTCAAAATCTTGTTTAAAATGCTAATAACTGTTATAAATAGATACTAACTGCTGTTGAAAATGAAAATATTATTAATAATGAATATAGTTCTGACTATAGTAAATATTTTCAAGGTTATTGATAGATTTATTTTAAGAAAACAATTGCTCTTGGAGTAACATACATATTTATGATAAATTTAGGATAACACATTTTTCGGTGAATGACTGTCGTTGTGCGCGATGTTATCAAGGGATTGGCAGAAATAAATAACCTATTTATAACATCCCACATGTTATCCTTCTTTTTTTTTTTGTGATGTCTTCCCGCTGAATTGTTGCCGATATACATATGAAAATCTCTATTTCGCACCTCCTGGTCTTCTTCGCTTAACTGGCTAATTGGAAGTAGGGCATGAGTCGTTATTTCACTTTCATTGATAAGGATTTGGTGCAGACTTGTGGTCATGGGATACTAAGGACAGATCCTCACGTAAAGTCGAGCTGTTTCTAGGAAAAAACACCTAAATCTTTCCGCATATATTTAAAAACCGATCTTATATTAAGCAAAAAATTAACAAAAAATTCGATATGAGTCACTAAAAAGCTTATATTTTAAGTTCTATCAGTCGGATGGTCAACATTCAGGTATGTAAGCTTAGGTTTAATTACAGAGCATCAAATTGCATACCTTAATTTTATATATATTTTATAAGTGGTTATATAGGAAAAATAGATAGTTTTTAACTTCACCCCTACTCTCAACATCTTTAAATAGCCATCATTTAAAGTGAAATTTCCTGTTACACCATTTTCCCCAAAGAAATACGGCCCGCAAATGCACCTTGATGATTTACTCTGGGTGTAGTTCCATCTCATGGAGCATTTCTGGATTAGAGTCAGTCCACATAAGACAATTTTGCTTGCTTACATTTCTGTTTAGATCAAAATGAGCGTTGTGAAATAAACAAACAATTTATCAAGTTGTTGTCTTCTTCGGTAATTTCAATTATTTGTTGGCGAAATTCCGAAGTAATAAGGTGTATCAGAAACAAGTTTAAGTCATCGTGAATTATCCGTTGTAATGACCGTCAGCTAGCTTCCATTTGCGCGGATAAGTTTCGAGTTGAAATGATTGAATTTACTTGTATTAATTAGGATACAGCCGCGATTGTGTCTTGTACCCGAATATAGGGATCTTAATGAAACTTCTGGTCTTCTTCTTAAATATTATTCTAAAGAAATATATATAAATATCTTAAAGCCCAGTTTGTATAAAGACTTTCATCCTTACTCATTTTACCTCATTTTTACCTCATTTTAGGTGGACCTCATTTAATCCCAGCATTAAATTCACCCACCCAAAAATCAAAATTGAAAGGGACCGAGTGAGCTAGTTGACTAACTCACAACCTGTAGTGAACGAAATGAGTCAATTCTATGAAATTAACTGACTCACGGTTCATTTAATATGCTCATTGTATATTCTTTTGCTATATTAAATTTTGACTGTGTGTAGTGTGTTGTTGAAGCCTGCTGAATGCTGGTCTATCATTTTATCACCAGAACATTTTTGCAAGGTTAACGGTTCACTGAACTTTTCATTAACCTATGCGTTGAAAATACATACCTTTTCACTTTTAAATGTACCTGATCCTAAAAGCACTTCCGTCTCATTTTTAGTATATATGAGAGCAATAGACAGCATTGAATAGTGGAGCGAAAATACCCTATAGGCATTAAAATAATTTGCCTCGAAAGCCTTTCATGAGAAAAAAAAGTTCAACAGTCATTAACTTTACAAAAGCCTGCCCTCTGTGCATGCTAATATGTCAGATCCACCGAACGACGACTAGACCCATGTAAATTAGCTGGTTATGACGTTGGTTGTTGGTATATACATATATGGGCCTACATATATTCAGATTTATTTTATGAATGAAAATATGTACTACGAACTTTGTGCATTAAGCTTATTTAAGGCATATACTTGGAATATACTCGTACATATGCATATATACATACATATAAAGTTGGGAGCATTAAATACGGCAAGTTTTGCAGGCGTAAAAAACACGAGATTTTAATTAAATCATCATCGTGATGATAAAGAACCGGACACAATTTTGTTAACTGAAGATATTTTCATCAAACTTCATAGCAAGGAATTTACCAGATGCAAAATTTTATCTACATACAGATATGTGAGGGTACCCGCCATACCGTTGAGGAAAAGGATATTTTTCTCAAATGCTGTAAGGGTTTTGATAAACAATTAATTTTACTACTGGTACTTTGGGATGGTCTAAGAATAAAAAAAAAAAAAACCCGAACATTCTTAACGATGACTCTTAGAGAACGGTTTTTGATTTGCAACTAATTTATTATATTGGTTAAAATGTCAAATTAGCTCGTTATTTTCCAAGAATTTAACGATTTTTTTAGTCAAAGACTTGTATATGTCATCAAATTGTCGACTTTTTACTGACACTTAGCCGGAATCCTCTTCACCAACTTGTAATATTTAAGTCTAAATTTTAATATCCAGACGTATAGTCGAAAGCAACTTGCCTAACAACTACTGACTGAACTTCATTAGTACCCACAAAAAAGTTGGAACTGCATATAATTCTTTCGTCAACAAATTTTTTTCAAAATAAAACAATCATCAGCAATAAAAATCAATCAATAGTAGAAGTCGATACTTCATAGCTTTTAAAAATATAGAGCAGCAAAAAATGTACATGGTTAAGGTTTTATATCTTCTTGGTCTATAAAGTTTAACAATATGAACGATCTCAAGGACGATATGCTGGTCGCAGTTAAATTGGGAAAAATTGCAAGGCAATAGCAGACATTCAGTGTTCTTGACTCCGTCGTCTATTAACAATTCTATTGTCAGCAAAGGGATCGACTTTGATAACCTTAACTACACTTGAACAAAAATAGAAACGGTCTACAGAGGCAAGTATTGGTTTCGTACAAAAAAAAAGAAAATACTTAAATGTTGTATAAATGTTAAGTGTGTGTTCCTAAGTATATTAAAATGTGATGGAACAGACCTTAATTTTGTTGTGAGAACGATTTATTAATCGCAGAGGATAAGCTCAACTTGAAATTGGGAGCAAAAATATGACAAAATGCAAACTTAAAACTGTATTGCTCGATTATATTAGTTGCCACATCCCAATTATCAATATACATATTATATTTCCTATATTTTGTTAATGAATTAATAAAATTTATATTTGAAACATTTTCTGAGACATTAATATTTTTTTGAAAATTAAAAAAAACTGCAAGGTTCCCGAAAACTAGTTTTGGCTTATGAAATTTTAAAGCACTGGTTAATACAAACTTATCAATTTTAAAAATAAAAAAGTGTTTAAAAAGGATAAGGCAAGATTTCAAAAATGATCTCGGGACATACACGGGCATGCATCATTCTTTTTACAGCTTATTTTGTAAAGTTCGATTTTCATTTTATTAGTAAAAGCCTTGAATTTTGAAAAGTTAACGACGCAAGAAACTGACAAAAAGCATATTATTTTATTTCGAAACTCAGTTTACAATGCTTGAAAAATAATTCCCAAAGCAAAATCCTAGGATTTGTCTAAAAAGGTTGTGGTACTGACATAAGGTTACAGTTTTTTGTAAATATTTTATGGTTTGAAACTTCATCTTCCTATTTCTGAATGTGTACCGAGCTCCCACAAGAAAAAAGATTTCATTATCAATTTGCATGAGAAGTTGAATTCATAAAGCCTCATACAAAGTGAGAACCAGGACTCCCTCTAGTGGAAATGAGAAAATTGTATACATGAAACAAAGACTAGTATTGATAAGTCGTTGCTATTATAAGGCAAAAACGTATTATTTAGTCACAACATTGGGGAAAATTTCAAGCATCCGGGTGTGAAGCTATTGGTACAATACTAGAAACTAAGCAATTTGCTAACTTTAAAATAGTTTACAAACTTTTTCTAACTAAGGCTATTTTTGTTGGTGACGTTTTATTGACGTTTTTAAATAGCAAGGAGTCATTGAAATAAAACGATCTTAAAAGTGTAAAATACGTATTCGACGATTTTAACTTCAATAAAATGCTAGAGAAAGTATGATGATGAATTCGATTAAAATTTGGAAAATCTTCGTATTATACTAATTTTTTAATTCGAATTAAATCTTTCGACATTGAATTTAAACTTGTTCTACAAGTTATCGACTTTTTAAGCTCTCCGTCCGTTTGAGATATATGTATGTGTGGAGTAGTTTTTTTGGAAAAGTGAAAACAAAACCAAAAGTGGATACAATTCACGTCAACAATGAACAATAAACTGAAATTGATAGTAAATTGTTGAAATGTTGAGAATTTAGATGGCGCTTAATAAAACTGAAGAACTGTGGACATTAGTGTTTTATTCATGCTGCGATGATAGATAAACGCTTGTTGATTTTTATTTTGCTTAAAATTTTACAAAGTAAAAATTATAATATGTTTTTTTTTTTTATAGTAACTGTGTTTTAATTTAGGAATTTAATGTACAAGCACAATTGTTTTATAATTATAGCTTAAAGCTTCCCAATGAGCAATTACATGTGACCCCAGCGTGTATTTGATTTTATTGCAGCAATAAGAATATTTGTTTTCGAATAAAAGAGAAAATTGACATGTTTACGATGAGAAGAACGACGATGAGAAGAACTGGAGGATAGTAAGAACCACACTGATGGAATTCTTGTAAAATGAGAACATCTCGCATAAGGAGGCAAAAAGTAAAAAAAAAATGATTCGTTTACTGAAAATTTCCCAAAGGAAACTGCTGCTGGGCTGGCTGTAGGTAATAGTAAAAATGTCAATGGTTATCTTGGGTTATTTTATATTTTCTATTATTAATGATTGTGAATATGCTTGCGTCAACAAAATAATAATAGGCATGATCCTATAACCTTTTTTTTTTGTATTAAAATGAAAGTCAACATAGAGCTTAGTTAGGAAAATCTTATTTATCCATGTATACATACATACATACATAATATGTATCTTTGTTTTGGTTATGAAGGAAAATATCAACATTTATAATATCTTCTCCTCGGTTTGGGAAATAAAGTAAATTGTATCTTTATTATAAACACAAGATAAAAGGGATGCCCAATGAATGAATGAATCTTCACAAAGGAGATTTGAATAAATAAAATGAAATATATACGGTACATAAATATAACGCTGAAAGAATTTCATATTGTCTCAGACGAAATCATAGAATTAAAAAAAAAAATTAGAAAATCAATATATCGCCGTCTACATAAAAGAGCTAAGTAACTTGATTTTTTAATTTTGAAAGTAAAAACGTGTGAACTAAAATCGAAATATTTTTAAAGAAAAAAATCAAGTTATATTATCTAGTTCTTGAAGATTAAGTAAGCAATATCTCAAAGAATTGTTTGTTTAAAAAAAGCAAGTATTAAATGACTTTAAAATGACATTTTAAAAAAGCGTTAAATTAATGTTGAGTCTTACTAAAACTAAGAAATTTAATAAGAAAATTATTTTTAAGGAATAAAAAAGCCGAGCGAGTTTAGAATTCAATAGTTAAAACCAATCCTAGCTTTTCCTCTGTTTAATTAAACCCTCTCTATAAGACTAATTTCTAGCAATATTATCAAGGATTGTTGGTTGGGTATAATACTCGTATGTTGGGACTAAATATGTTATTTGAAATTGCGACATTTGATTTTTTTCATAATTGTTAGCATTTTAAAAATCAAATTGATTCAAGCAGCATTCTAATATGAATGTATTTGTATTTATGTATTTATATCTTCACCTTGAATATCCGATAATTAGAATTCGGCAATCGAGTTTAAGCTTTATACGAATGAAATAACGGGTGGTTTTAATTCTTTTATTAATTTTGTAATCAAAGTTAAAATTTAAAAGAATTTCACAATATATTTAAATGAAACGCAAATAGATTTAATCTAAAAGCAAATCGATTTATACTTATATTATCAAATCAATTTAAAATTTTTTATTAGATTTGATTTGCGAATACAGTGGAACCTTGCAAAAATTAATTTAATTAAACTTTTCTAAACATTTTTCGAACTATTTTTACTAAAGTTTTTGTTCGAATTCATTTTAAACTTTATTGAATATGATATTATTGCATATACCGTGCACAAATCTATATAACCAAATAGAAAATCAATTTGGTCTAAACGCAAATTGATTTGCTAGGAGTTTAAATCGATGTCAAAGATTGTTTAAATTTTCGAACCTCATCCTTTCCATACATAAAAAACCTCAGACATAGCGTCGTAAGGCGCAGTAGGAACACGACGGATTTTGACACCCCACAACACAACACACCATTCCACAACACCCTACAAGAGCTAAGTTTTGTTCCGTCCTTGGGCAGGTTGAAATGGCAACCACTGGCAATCTAGCCTTTTGGCTCAATTTGAGGTGAAGTGCAACATTTTGATACCCTTAGTCCCTTACTCGTTTGAACCTGTGGGTGGAATTGATTTGGTTGAGTTCAAAAAGAAGAAATAATCTAGTAGGTTTCGATGTCTCTCCTTATGTGCTTGCGCAATCATCTGGAATTCGAATAACACACTCATCCGACACCATATACACATACACAGTCCGATTGAGTGATCATCCGGTCCCGCGCTCCGTAAAATTTCGTTGCGTTGAGAAAACAGATCAAGTCTTTGATCTTCATTTGCGAAAGGTCGTGGTTCTAGCCTAAGTCTTATTTTTTTAAATCTCCACATTTTGATCCAAGTTATTACTTATTTGCTTTGGTTTCTTTGCAGCACAAATTTTAAAAGTAATTGATTTAATTAATTAAAGTTATCCAAGTAGTTAACTTTAAAAATAATAACCTTTTAGAATAAAACGTTGTTGACTTTTCTGGACAATTAACTTTCCAGCGAGTTAACTCAACCGCGATTTCACTGTAGTATAAATCGATTTGAGTTGGGTTGAATCAATTTTTGTTTGAGGTTAATCAATTTTTGTGGGTTAAATATATTAATTTTTAGGTTACATCGATTTGCTTTAAGGCTATTTAAATTTCGGAATAGTAAATAACTCACGTCATATAACAAGCAAAATAATAAACTCTAAATACGAAGGTGCAATAAGTTTACAGGAAACCTTAATCTTCATTCAATTAAATTTGCATAGTAATATTATCGAAAAGAAGTTTTTAGAAAATGTTATAATCTAATAAGGACTATTTTCCAGAGAGCGACAAGAGACCGAAGAAAAATTGCAGTCTAATTTTTACGAACTGTCAAACACTATTCACGTTCCACAAACCATCTAAACTGCAATGGATTAATGGTTCACGCGAGAAAAGTTCATTTAGTAGAAAAACACTTTTTAAAAAATGTAACAAAAACTTTATATAATATTATTTTACAATATTCACGTATTTGTGTTAAACTCCAACTAAACTAATTTATTTGGTGATCGAAGCTACGATGGTTCAGCTTGCATAGTTCAATTACAGATTTAAGCATAAATATATTTCTTAGAAGCTCTATTCAGTCCAGTCAATTGGCAAATTAACTTTAGTGCTATTTGTCATCATATTGTTATTACTTGTCTTCGGTTTCGAATATATTTTAAAACGTCATTTGTGACGAATGAAGAAATGTTATGTAAACGAAGTATCAAACAAGATTAATATTCGTTCATTAGTCTTTTTTTAACCACACTACACGAATGTGGAACGCAGGGCAAACCCTCCTCAATATTTGCCACTCATTCAAAAGCAATGTGCATGGGTATCTCCTTTCTCATACTATCCTGCTTTCCTAATTGCTCGCACTGTGTTTAACATTATAATGGTATTCATAACCCTTTTGAGTTATGTCGGTTAGTCGGTCGTTGGTAACCCTCATATGAATAGTTCTTTAAAAGGGTCTCGTCTTAATGATAAAAAGGTTGTTTCTTTTTAACTTTTTGGGAAAATTTAATTGCTAATTAAGAATTTTCTTTATCAGGCTATATTTGTCAAGACTCCAAATTGCAACAAATGTTTTGAATTTTTAGTTGAATGTATAGACTCTGAAAAACACGAATCACCTCAACAAAACGTTTGGTAATGCTGGTCTTAATTCTGGCGTTTTAATCGGTAGATGTTGTTCCAAACAACCAACAAGCCAAAACATTTTTTAATTTCTTAATTTCAAAAAGTGACACTTCCATAAAATGAAGATATCAAGTTATAGTCAAGTCCAGATAAACATTTATAGCTCAATCGGTTTTGTATGCTTTGAGTTATAGTAGCATCAAATTCGATAAATGCAGCTTTGAGAAAAAAGCAGTCTGATAGCATAGCTTCATAAAACTCCTGGCTTAGTATTGCTTTGGTATGACAATTAGGTATAAAGCAAATTGTTGTAACAACCATAATACTGTTAAGTAATGGCTTCTGAAGTCATCTAAGACAATAAACTAAGCAAACACTTAGACTTTCGAAAATGTCAAAGTTTCATATGTAGTAAGTAAGATACTAAAAAGATAGATTGTTGCTACCCAACATAATTAATTAATAAGGAAACTGATCACTTTAAGATTTTAAATTGATTATAGTTTTTATAAGATTAGTTTTATTGACACACGTTTGACAGTATTTGATGAACAAGGCATAATTTGTATATCTGACTTCGGCTTCAAAGGAAATTAAAGAAACACATTTGCGCCAAGTCAGATTTACATTTATACCAAAACACAAACAATTAAAATTCACTTATTAAGCTTTGGTAAATTTTTAAAATATAAATTTAACTTAAAGAAAACATGAGCACTGCAAATTATTTAAGGCGCGAATTAAGAACTGTCAAACGTGTATTTTTTGTTATATATGGTTTAGCTATTCTAACTTTAGGATTTATTAAATTAAATATTATTTATTTCATTTGCAATAAAATTATTGTAGTTATGAAATGAAACAAAGCTATATGACTCAAAGTCTTTTAATATGAAATAGCAACAAGTTCATATCATGTTTATTGCTTCTAACATATTGATTTGATAATATTAAATTACATAATTAAATACAAATGCAATAATATTCTCAATATGTGTAAATACATAAAAGGTTAATAACCTCAGATAGAATTTAAAACTTACAGCTGATTTTGTTATATACTTGTTACACCGAGGTTAAAAGTTTTGCTCTAGCATGAATTTGTATTATTCTATTTTTTGAATTGTAATAAAGTGGTCAGTAATTATAACGTGGTTAATATGGTATTTCATTTTCTTACCGTTGTACTTCAACTAAGTGCAAATCATTTTAATTTGAGTACTTCAACTAAGGTACATCATATAAGTTAAATTATAATTTCTGGGACTCAACTAGTCTCAGAACATAG
The DNA here is from genome assembly GCA_911387755.1 of Chrysotoxum bicinctum. Lineage (NCBI taxonomy): Eukaryota > Metazoa > Arthropoda > Insecta > Diptera > Syrphidae > Chrysotoxum > Chrysotoxum bicinctum. The sequence goes on from OU426987.1 coordinate 267,609,094, forward strand.
ATATTCATAAAATGTTAAAGATAGTGTGATTTTGGATTAAATCTCGGATTTATTGTCACCACAATTAGAAATGTTTTCTATCAGATGTGCGTGTAAATTTTTAATTTTAAAGTTGAAGTAAGGAATTACATATCTACACTAAAAGATTTTTTCTTTAATTTTTGTTGTATTATTTTTAAATTAATCACCATTAAATTAAGACGTTTGAAGTTTTAACGAAATAATTTTCTGTCCTCTTAGACATGGGGGTATTCACTAACGTAGTGATTCCGTAGTTAAAATTCAACTAGCTTTTAGAATGCAAAATTGCACTACAAGGCTGGTCAATCCTATACTGTGACAGATGTAAACATATGAAATAAGAAACATTTGTGTTTTGGGTAGCCAATTTTTGTTGCATGCACGCATACCCTAGATCTGTTAAAAGATTGGTAAATGTATCGTTTTGCGTATTGCATTGAAAAAATTAATTAAGAAATTACAGTATATGAGAAAATGTTTTTGCACATTTCATTTTCATCTTTGATCTGGAAATGTATATTTTCATATTGCACAATTAACTTAATTTTTAAAATATCTTTCACCAAAAATTAAACTTGTATATTTATCGAACAGCTGACGGTGAAATGCCAAAAACATATCACAATCCACTAACTTTGAAGCCAAAATTTCAACTCATTTTTTAGTTGTAATTAGCCAATAATAGTGAGTTGACTACGTAGTCACTACATTAGTGAATGCCCCAATTGTTTCAGAATACAGAAATAACGATATATCTTTTTTTTTTGCTTTTGGTACTCAAATATTCTTCATCTTTACTTTGACTTTAAGGACTTAAAGGTTTTAAAAATATTTAATCAAATAATCCTGCTTACTTTTTTCTAGTTGGATTATTCTGGGGTTTAATCTTTAATGCGTACTAAGAAAATGTATAGAAGCTAAAAGGGTTCAATAAAACTAAAAAAAAATATACAGAATGTCTACATACGAGGTAGTCATAAGAATATCTTACCCAGTATTAACAATTCAAGGAACATAAATAATGTTCTAAGCTTTCTTTAACCGAATATCCAAATATAAACCTACATTATACCTTCTTATATATTATTCCAGATCTTACTAAATAAAAGAAAAGCTTAAGAAACCCTCCCGGTAAGGGAGTAAAATATTTTTTTCCTTAAACATCAAACACTGGGAAGAAATGTATCTTATATTATGTAGATGTGTACGTGTGTATGTACCTTTACACAATAAAGGTAGGAAAATAATGTTCGATTCCCTCGTTTACTCCTTATATTTCTGTACATCGACGGGGAAGGTACCACTTTACCTGAGGGCGAAAAATAAAAAAAAAATGTTCCGAAAGATTCTGTTCTCAGACCATAAATAGGTGAAACAAATAAAGTATTTTCTCAGAATTCATTTGGCAGTGGATATTCAAGGAGTTCTACTAATAGGGTGTAACCATTCAGATGAAGCGTTCATCAATTTTAGTAATGATGACAAAGCTTTTTTGAGGTTGTCCTACTGTTTTGGGACTCAATTTTTAAGACACAAATTGAGTCACATTTTATGTATACCTACCTACATAAAAAAGTACATACTTGATACTTCAGACATTAGAGAGAAATATTTTTGATCCACGAAAAATTTCCACCTATAAAAGTGTATTCAAATTTTAAAGTTAGTGTAGACTTTTACACCTTCGTTATGTTAGGTTTAATTGAGACCGAATTTTGTCTACATAATATTGAGTCATCAAGGAATCATTCAGAAAAAGAATGCGACAAACCCCATCCAACAATTTGCTTCAATACTTCGTAATGTTAATTGGACACAAATTGAAACAAGCTCCCATCAGATAATCATCTCATCATCATTTCCTTATAATTAGGGGAAATATCAGAACACAAAGTGGTCTGAAATTATGGAACTAGCTTCCACCAGTAAAGGATATTGCTTTAATCACTGGAAGTGGCATTGCAGAGGTTTTCTCTTCACTTCGTTGATTCTATAGGAGATACTCAAAATGCCAATAAATTGATTGGTGCTGCATTGACAGGAGTATAAGTTATGGGGACGGCATTTCATCCATACCCGGAAAACTGTCATTTGCACTCAGGGGACTTATGAAAAGGTGAAAACAGCTAGGTGATACGTGTACGTACACTCGTACAGGGTTGTAGTATATCACAGTCTATAGAAGTGTATTTTTTCTTTCTTTCCTGTTTTCGACTTCCAACATCTGTGCAGGACTTGGAATTTCCCTTTGATATCCCACTTCAGCACCCATGTTGAGACAGATTTTATTAAATTTAACAAGATATAGAGACCCACCTCCCAGAAACAGCCTCACGACCCCCACAGCATGGATACCTCTTTTTCAGAGTAAAGGATCTGCCACACAATTAACCATTCAAAACCCTTGGCTGTCATTGCGCGTATATCCGAGATCCGGCCCGGGCTTCATAGCCCCTTATGCCACAATAGAACGATAAATTCCCCACGTTAGCTCAATGCGGGTGAAGGCTGATGTGCGGTAAGTCGTACCGTTCAGCGTTTGCATAACTGTATGTCACATCCCAAAACGGATGAGACTTAGGCTACGTACCTACATATTCTAAAAATGAATGTCGTTTCCGGATCAGCAGGTCGCATGGTGACGAGGGGGTTCTTTTGTAATGCTGTAACAATAATAATTATACTCGTTACGCTGTGGTAATCTGTTAAAGTATCAATTCAACAGAATTTATTTGGCTTTCTAGCAGGATTTTTTGTTTTCTTATTTCACACGCTACTGATTCGGATGTACATAGATGGTGAGCATGCTAGGTGGATGCGAGGACACGTTTTCTAGATGCCACGGATGATACCTACATGGATTGATGATTGCTTTGAATGTTTGTGCTCGTTTCACGTATTTGATTTACACCTGTCATTGTTAAATTCAATTTTCATTATATTGATGTTGACATTTCGTCCTTTTTCCCGAGCTCCTGAGTTTGTGCTTGATGTACCATCATAGCACAACTCAGGGGGTGTCCACATTTAATTGATTTGGAATTGACAATTAATTTATTACGGTAAAATGGATCTGGAATTTGTGGATTGCCATATTGAAAGCAAGTGTTTTCGAAGTGGACACAGTGTTATGTTTGGTAATTATTGAAATATAATTAATTTGTCAACAGAGAATTCGGAATCAGTACACAGGACCGGAGATTGGAGAGGTGAATGATATAGCAGGTCATGTGTGGTCCCCATTAAAGAGGTGACAATTGATTGTGGATATGGGTCACATGGGGACAACGAGTTCGACCACACTGATAGGGGCAGGTGTATGTGATGGGACGAGAAAAGGGTAGGACAATTGTGTGGTCTTCGTGTGACATGGTCGATGTCATGTGAAATCGGCCATGTGACATGGTTTTGTGCTCTTCCATAATTTAAAGTGGGCTGTGAATGGGTGTAATGCAAATATTGTGATATTGGGTTTTGATAGAACAAGTGGCTTGGAATGCCTGTGATGTGTGATGGAAATTAATTCGTTGATTTTACAATCCTGAAGGTAAAGGTTAAGAGGAGATAGAATTATATGATAATCCGATTAAGAGCATTCAAATTCAAAACCAAGAAACATCTGGGATTTGGCATCTTCTGATTTCTTGTTAAATATGTAATGTGTTCTTCGAAAACATGGATGAGTATTTTAAATTAGCTTATTACTCGTAATTTTACATATATTTAAGATTGAATATTGATCATAAATATTTATAAGATTTTATCCTGAATTTTAAAATTAATAGACACATATGAATATTATATGGTATATGTGTAGTTTTTGTATTTAATAATTAAAATTTAATAAATGATATTTATTTTTTCTAAAGGTATAATGTAATAGTGGTACAGGTTTTGTTTTTGTTAATTATTACTAATGTACAGTGCAGTGACTGAAGAGACGCATAGAGTTAACCAAGATCTGCAAATCGTCTTTGTTTAACTTCTGCGTACTCCGAATTTCAAAAACTGAAGGTGAACTTAAAATGAGCCGGCATAATTTTTGGGAAGTACCCTTTGACTTAACAGCTAGTGCGTTGGAATGTCCTGTAGAAGGTCTGAGTTTGTTTTCCAGCTATGGCAAAACATTTTTTTCGGAGAAGAACTGTTTCTTGCATAGAAGTGAAAAATTTTCCAAGAGTATCTTGTTGTCTCACTCATTGAGAATTAGCAGAAAATTAAGTTCTCCCAAAACTATAAAAACTATTTGCAACCTATTTGCAAATTTTTTCCAATCAGTATATTCTCCTCATTTTGTTCCCCGCAATTATTCATCAAGTATAAGTAATAACTCCATCAATATTGGCTGCTTAAATCTAAACTGCAATGATGCCTTAAGAGAACTCAACGATGATAATCAGCCAGGACCTGATGGCATTCTACCAATTGTATTGAAAAACTGTGCTGTTGCTCTTTCAGGGACAATGCTGTTCAATGTTTCTCTCGACAAAGGTATTTTTCTTAACGATTGGAAAATTTCCTATATAATTCCCATCCACAAATCTGGCTCTAAGCAAGATATTTCTAATTACCGTCCGATAAGTAAATTGTCTACGATTTCCAAGATTTTTGAAAAAACAAATAGTTTATGAAAAACTAACCTTTATTCTAAAAGAAACAATTTCACCCTTTCAACGTGGATTTGTAGCTGGTAAATCAACTACGTCAAACCTAGCAATTATTTGTAACCAAATAATTAGTAATTTTGAAAAACTAACTGTTATATTTACAGACGTCTGAAAAGCCTTCGATAAGGTCAACCATTTTATATTAATTAAAAAGATGGAATCCATCGGCTTCCATTTAAATGTTCTTAAATGGTTTGCATCCTATCTTAACGGTAGAACACAGTTTGTTCGCATTAATGATTTGTTTTCAGATGCAATTCATGTAACATCTGGTGTCCCTCAAGGTAGTCACTTGGGACCTCTTCTATTTCTATTGTTGATTAATGACATAGCAACTATTATCAATAATGCTATTGCCTAATGTTTGCGGATGATATTAAATTTTTTCGTTGTATTAAATCTCTTGATTATGGTTTTTTACTTCAAAGTGACCTAGAACGGTTATTTGAATGGTGCACTACTAACCAGCTTTTCTTAAATGTCTCTAAATGCCAATCCTTATCTTTCTCTCGTAGTCTTCGTTCAACTGATTTCGAATATGAAATCGATAAAACAAAACTTATTAAGGTTAGAGAAAAAAAGACCTTGGTGTTATATTCGATTCCAAGCTCAGTTTCACCTCCCACATTGATTTTGTGGTTGCTAAAGCTAATACTATGCCGGGATTTGTGATTCGAAACTCTAAAGAGTTTAACGATCCATTTACCCTTCGCTCACTTTTCTTTTTGCATATATGTTAGTTCAACCCTCGAATACTGCTCCGTAATTTAGAATCCCTTTTATAAAAGGATTCAGAAAAAATTTTCGCCAATTATAGTTCACCGTCTTAATTGGAATATTGCAGTCCCTCCTTATGAAACCAGATGCAAATTGCTTGGACTTCAACCGCTTTATATTCGCCGTCAGTATTTTTATATTATATTTATTCGCGATATGATTACTTCTCATATAAATTGTCCTTTACTTTTGTCCTTAGTTTAAATATATGCTCCGTACAGACAAACGCGATCTTGTATATTATTTCATGAATCTTATCATAGGGTAAACTATGGTTTCAACGAGCCTTTAACCCGATGCATTAGAGAAGCAAATATCATTTGTAGTCATGTTGATTTCTTTTCCCACCAAAGTCGTGAATCTTTTAAAAAACAATTATTGTATTTATTATTACTTAACTCCTACACTGGTGGTTTAGGTTTAATGTCTTAGTTAATGCATTTATTCTTGTTTTACCTTGTTTAATTTTTTTTTGTTACAGCTATAGAACTCTGTTCTGTAGTCTGTAAGATTATATTTTATTTGTTAATAATTTATGCTGAATCTGCTTGATGAATAAATAAATAAATAAATAAATTTCTGCTAACAAGCACACATAAATAATTGAGAGTTTTAAGTCGCTAGGATTGGGCTCTCTACAAACCGTGGGCCTCTAATTTTTAATATATTGCATTATTTTTGGAAATATGTTAATAATAAAGGAGTTAGACGATATCTAATAGGTTTTTTGATCGTATGAAAAGTTGTTTTGAAGAATTTTCTTCATTAGATAAGCACTTCTTCTCCAATCCCTTCTAATACTCAAGAATACACACTTCACGTTTTCTGAAGGTTCTGTATACGAAAATACTTTAATTCTCGATGAAGGTTTAAGTCATGGCCAGGATGGTGTACCGATATTTACGATGAAAAATTGTTTGTCCTACCTGAATTTTCCAACTGTTTTTCTCAGCCAGTCTCTAGAATGCGCCACATTTGCTGCACCTTTAACATATTCATACAAAACGCTGTTCCAATTCAACTGCTATGAGTTTAATAACAAACTAATTTACTACAATAGTTCATAATACTTTTTTAAAACACTTGCAATACCTTGCAAACTTTAATACAGCTCTTGTCAAATTAAATAACGAATTACTTTTGAATTAATTTAAGAAAAATTTGACTTAAGATTGTTGTATTTATATTTACATTATATTTATACATAATTAACTTTATACAAAATTAACTTCAAAATTGTGATCAGACTATATTACAATCATAGAGAAAACGAAAAAAGTGGGTCTCGCAATACTGTCTGTCTGTCTGCTTTTTCGACTACAACCTAAAAGTCTCACCCAATTATCGATTTAAAAATTTAATTTTATGGTTATGAATATTTTTCTGTAGTTACATTTATCTTAAAAATTCTAAGCCAATTAAATAAGAGCCAGTTAGAGCGACTTAGTTGTGTATTCTATTTCAATGTATTTTAAAATTTTCAGCTGGTTATAAGTTGGGTTAACAATATTATTTATATAATATTCAAAAACCACATGAGTTGATAATACTTTTAAATTAAAATCATTTTTCAAGGCTTATGCATAAAATACAACATCACTGGAAATATTTAATTAGTTGTTGGTTGAGGTTTGCTCTGCATAATTAATATCTCTCGGATTAAAATACACATCAACTATGCTTGTGAAGCATAAGAGACAAATGTTTCCATTTTATCCGTAGATATGCAAGCTGAAACAACTTAAATGACTACATTATACATACATAGATATTTCTAAAATTGTAATAGGTATATCATAAACTCAAAGTTCTGAGAACTATCCTTTAAATACATATTATACATTTATACATGGGACTCAAGATTAATCTACACAAAAAACAAGAATATATTTATTTAAAATAAATGAGGTAGAAACTGAACGAATGAAAAACATTTATGATTCCACTCATTTCAGATCAACAAGCGGTCAGAACCATAGATTCAAAAATTCCCTGGCACACAGCCCACATAGTTGTTAATTTTCTCGGCCACAATTGTGCTCTAATATTCCCTATTTCTTCTTTTTGAATTAGTTCTTTAATTTAACTTCATGTAAATACAAAAGATTCAATCCAAAAATTTGAAAGATAAATTTAAATTGTGCCTTTTCATTTCAGGGATTTTCTCCCCAAAAGACATTCTCCCAATAGAGTGGATATATGTATATAGAGTGAATCCATATTCCCAGTGTCCTGAATCCCAGATTCAAAATAGAGGCAGAGGCATTTGCATGAGCATTCTGGTCTTTTGTCTTCAATCAAAGTCAACTTCTAAAATGTTGTTCTCCAAGTAAAGGGAATTTGAAGTATGTTCCTCGACTCTCGTTCGAGGTGATTGAGGTATGAAAGTTTAAATAGTTGGAAACTCAAAGTTTTGAAATGTATGGTCTGTGTTGCGATGGAACATGAACATCCATCCCTGTGGGCGTTTTGTTTGAATATAAATTCAAGACTTATTCCCACCCACTACCCACATACGAGTACACACATATACGCCTCCTTTGGGAAAAAGATTTAATTTGATCTCCTAGTTGCTACTGTTGGTCTTGATTGGATGTAATTCACATGATAATGCAGTTAATAAAAAATAGATTGCCTTTAGAATTGTTGGATGTAGGTACTCGGGATCCATCTACAACTACAGGCAATCAAATACAAGACACACATAAAATACGATTTGATTTGAAAGTTTTATATTTTATATGTGAGGGGGTTGAGGAAGGCATTGGCATTGGCATTTTATTTTATTTTGTGTTGTTGCAGAATTATCAGAGGCAGGGAAATATAAGGTCTAAAGAGACTGCCTTACCAAATTGAATGGAAAAAAGCGGATGCTTTCTACTTTACATAAGAGATTCATGTGAAATTGGCCAATTTCTTGGGCGGAGAAAGCTATTAGATGCTAAGGGATGCAATTTGTTACAGAATTTATTTTTTTTCCTTAGATGAAATCGTTTTTGCCACAAGTAAAAGGTTTCAATTGAAGTGAAATTGAGAAAACTATCAGTGATTGATATTTGAAGTATTAAACCTTCTATAAACGTTTTGTAGTGAGTGGTTAGAGGGACTTTTGATGATAGAGATAAAGAAACCAATTGAAAAGAGCAAACAAAATATAAAGTATTTCATTCAATTGTTATTTTCAACAATTTTTTGTATTAGGCAATCAAATAGTTAAGTACATGTACAGCATGCATTTGTTTCGTAGTCATAATGTTAATGTCGCTTAAATAAGCATTATGTTGGCAAATTCCTCCAACGAAGAATTCACATTTTATCGGTCATCTTTATATGTTATCAATTCAAAATTATTGGTAGTCAAGAAGTCACCCTAACGGCAATATCATTAGTTAGCTATTCAAGCTAAAATGATCCATCATAAGTTATTTGAAGACTACTTCATGCATCATGCTAGTGTCGGGAACAAATTATACCTGACAACAAGCCGGCAGTCTTAAGTCTAAGTATCTTATTATGTATAAAGAAAAATCTCTTGGGGATTTAGGTTGAAAGATACTTCTATTTATAATACATAATATAATCAATAGATATATACAAATACCGACAGACAAATACAGAATCAGTGGATTATCTGGCTGCATCTTTTATATGGCGGGTGTTTAGAGTCAAATGAGATTCCAATTTTCAAAAAGTTATATAATTGTAAAGTTCCTTTAAGGAATTCTAGTATCATCTATTTTATCATTTTTCTCGACATATTTTTGTTTTATTCTTCTATTCAAAAGCTTTTCCCTAATTCGTATCTTCAAACGTGACCTTTAAATATGTTCCATATTTTTAAATTCAAAATTTGATCTAAATAAATTACAACAAAGTATTCAAATAGAAATAATTTGAGTGAACACATTTGAAATATTATATCTATGTGTGACCACCAGAGCTGCCGTCCGTTTTGGACATACTTTTTTGGTGTTTGGAAAAAAAACAAAATTTTGAGAAATAAATGGAAATATGTATAAGCAATATTGTAAATATGATTTCAACAAGACATTTAAAAAATTACAATAAAAAATATATTAATAAGGAGAAAGCATATATGTTTTGAGTATATCTATATTTTATGATTTTCTGTAATTAAGTGAAAAAGAATTCGCGTTTAAGTAAGGTGTAGGATATATTAAAAAAAAAGAGGATGGGTGCGACCCACACTGATAACTTCCCATTTGTGGTCTTGAAAACTTTATGTTTAGTTTTTTTCAAATAACCAAATTTTCAGCGAAACAAACTTTAGCTGTAAAATTCATATTATATACTTGTCAAAATTTAACCATATGTTAATAATTGTATTATGTCGATACCTTCCCGTAAGAATGTACTAAGCGACACTTTTTTCGAAAATGGCTTTTTGTTGATGAGGAAATATACTATATGTTAAGGGCCACGTTTTGGCCTGATGGGTTTCCCCAACCTATTATGCATGAAAAGGAAACTAGAGTACAAATAACAAAATTTATCAACTGCCATGTTTTCTCATTAATATAATGTTGCCCCCTGAAATTTGTATTATCCGCCAAAAAAATTATGCTAAGCGACATTAATAAAGATCTCATTGTCGTGAGCAACAAAAAATTTTGTTAGATGTCACTTAGTTTAACCAAAATTGTCTCTTAGCACACTATGATTCAACTAGAACTTTCTTCGTTTTTTTCGTTTCCTGAACAATTTTTGAAATGTCGTTTAGTATACATTCTTACGGGAAGGTATCGATGTATAAAACAACATACTTTAGAAGGCACTATCGGTGTTCATTTCCAAGAAATTCGACTTGAAATACAATTTTAGCTAGTTTTCACTAGAATTTTTAATAGGTTTTTTATTTAAAAAAAAAAAAACTATTCATTCAATATTTGTCAACATTTTACCAATTGTACAAAATTATACTATGTATAAAATAAACTAAATTAGAAGTCAATATCACTACTAGTTCTCGAGAAATTTGAGTAGAAAAACAATTTTTACCAATTTTCAATAGAATTTTATATAATTTTTTATTTTTTGTAAAAAAATGTAATCTGATTTTTTTTGAAATTTTCACCAGTTGTCAAACACATTATTTTTCGTAAAATAAAATTATTTTGAGTTTCAAATTGTTTTCCGTTCTTAGAATATCTGGGTTATGAAATTTTTTTTCTCAGTTTTTTTTATTTAAAAATAAATAACGGTATGTTCATTTTTTTCCAAATTCATACCAAATCTGTATGACCTTATAATGAGTACATTAAATTTTATTTGAAATCAATAGCATTATTTTTTCGTGAGATATTTGAAACTAACCAAAATTTTTTACTTTTTTTTAAGCCGTTATAGTGAAAAAACTACTCACTGAATTTTAATAAACGCCCTTTCAGCCTCTTTCGAAGTTATTATCTATTAAACAAAATTTTGATACAGCCTCTAGGGACCTTGAAACGTCGAGAAATGTCAAAAATTCCAATTTGACAAATCGGACCGATTACAATAACTCTCTATGGGAAGTTAAAAAACAAATCTCCGCAAAAATTTAAAAAACTCAAAATTTGTTCGTTGTTGCTGATATAAGTATACATTTGTTTTTTAATTTAGACTAACTTCGTGGGACCCAGTCGTGCGTTCTATTTTTTTTTTTTTTTTTAATAATTCAAACCTATTACTTGCGCGTCCGGAAATACCTATCAGCTTATCCTTGAGACCAGTTTGGACGTTCTGTTAATTTCTGATCATTGATCATTACTTAAGCTAGAGAATGTATGATATTAAATTCGATCAAAGTTTTCCAAAATCGAGTTTTTGACCTAGTATCACACTAAAACAGTTTAAAAATCGTACTATTTCCACAAATATGTTGTGCCATTATTTTTATTCATCTACTTTACATAATGCCTACTCAAAGCAGTGATATATCTTAATTTCGACGTTATGAAAATTGTGACAGATAAGAGATTTGCATTCTATTTTGTCTTAAAGTCGTATACGATGGTTAAGGTAACATTTGCCTGATAAGGTTTTATTATACATATTTACTTCAGTGTGAAATACTGAATTCAGAATCGTGATATTGATATACATAAGTTTACAATCACCATAATTCCATATTTTCAAAACATTCTGCATAGATTGTTAGGTTTAGTTCTGATACTAATTTTAAATCGATTCGCAGTGGAAGGACCTCTTGAGAAAAATTTTAAATTAATAAATTATGACTTTTTCTGATAATGTAACATTGTGGCAACACTTAAGCGATCTTTAATATACGTGTTTAAGCCTCGTGAAAAATGCATTGTATCAACTTGAGATACACACCTTCCTGCGTTGGCTTCATAAATTTTGCTGTAGGCCCTCGCATTCGCATTTGTTGGCAGGATATGCACTTTAACAAAGCTACGGTTTATGTATTTCTATAGATTTCAACCAATTGTGTTGTACATTATGATTGTTTGTTTGAATTTGAAATAAAAGGTAATATTTCTAAGAACGCTGCTGAATAAACACACTCATATCAATATTCGCCTTTGAATTGAAACCACCATACAAAAAAAGGCAGCAGAAATCGATGAAAAAATATGAAGATAGCAGACAAATATTTCGTCTGGGAAATCGATATGGGTCTTCTAATACGTGACATGACACACATTTTTTTAATTTATATTTTTATATATTTTTTTATGATTTCATCCAAGTTCAAAGGAAATTTAGCTTTGAGAAAATTCGTCAACCAAATTGGATGTCCTGGCGTTGTATGTTGTTTGTATTTGCTATTAGATTGTAGAATTCAACATTTTTCATTATACGAGTATACATATGAATATGGTATGGGGGTGCTGGATGTGGTGCGAAATTTCAAGGATATGTATTCGTACCAGCACATAACTATACATACATATCTACTATGTTCTTTTTTTTTTCAAATTAAAAATATTATACTGCACAAAAGCAAATATAATTGGATTTTGAATGTTTTTGCGCGGTGAAAAAATCGTAAAGGATATTGAAAGCAACAGGTTTGTGTTGGGTAGTTTTGCAATTATAATTTCGTAGGTAGAAAAAAAATATGCCACAGCTAGTGACGTTGTTCATTTTTTGTTCGCGAGAAAAACTTCTGTCTGTTTGTATTTGTGTATGAAAAAAGTGGAAAAAATCGTATACGAAAATGAATTAATCGAAGTTCTGTAGCGGGCAATTATAGTTGTTGTTGGGAACTTAAGTTTGCTGAAGCGTTCGATTGAATGTTATATAACGAATTATAACGAATTTTCAACTTTGGTAAACAGAAACTTGTTACCAATTTCCGACAATAGGTCCTCTGGTGATCTAATGGTATATCTCAACGAACTTTGAGAAAGTAAGATTATTGCACTTGATATTTCAATAACATTGGATTCTGGTTTTAAGCTCTTTTATCGAAAATCCGTGCATTTAGCATTGATGAATCTCTTCTTCGATGGATTAGAAACTACCTTTTGAACCAATTAATTATGCTGGATGGTTTTAAGTCTGAAATTCATAAAATAAATTTTGGTGTGCCCCAGGGCTCCATTCTGTCTCCGACTCTCTTTCTGATATTTATCAATGATTTTTTGTCTGAAACTGCGTAGAATTGAATGCTTCAAAATTCAATGCTATTTTCTTTCAATAAAACGCAACCCACCCCCATTGCCACTATCCATGAGCGGCACTTGCAAAGAGAACTCTGAATAGCTCTCATGTTTTGGTATGTATATCACAGATCACCTTGTGTGGAGTGATTACATATTCGACGTCGCCAAAAACACTGCTAAGTGCTTAGGTTTCCTTCGACGTTACAAGAAATGTTTTACCCATTCTGATCTGGGTGTAATCTATGAGGCTTTTATTCGTCCAAAGCTCGAGTACAACTCCCATATTTTTGCAGGTGCTCTAATAACAAACTTGAGTCTCTTGAATAGAATCTTAAAAAGAGCCTTAAAAATGATGGATGATAGAAAGTATAACAGAAATATTTGCATCTCTCGTTCACCGTCGCAATGTTTTTTGTCTTCCATTATTTTACCGTTATCTTATAAACAGTGCTCTTGTAAAATAGCCAGTTCCATTCCTCCCCTTACAAAATTTAATAGTAATACTCGCGCTTCAGGGTATGCTCATCAGTTTACCCCTGAGCCTAACTTCGAACCTACGATTAAATTCAGGGATTATTTCTTTTTTTCCCATTATAATATTCATACATTCAAAACCAATGTTCGTCAGTATCTCCTTTTAAATCCTCTCCAACTTTCCTTAAACGCTCGCACTGTGCTTAAACATTTTGGTTTGGTAGTCATAATCCCTTTAGTTGTGAAAATTATAAAAAAAAAATTGAAATAGTTGGTGCCGAATGTCAATACAATTCATTTTATAATAATCATTCTTTCACATTTCGCGTATTTACTACATTTTTTTAATTACGATTTATACTAGGTACTATATGACAAGTTATGGATTCATTAAAAAAAATCAAACTCGAGATATTGATGAGACTTGAAGTTACATAATATGTACTAAGCTAGGGAATACTAAGAAATTGGGTTCCGAAATTCCGTCTATTTGTGTCTGTTCGACTATGGAGACTAAGCGCCTCCGCGGATTTACTTTAATCTTGCTATCATTTTTAAATTTTTCATCCTACACATTTTTTTCATTTTTTATACCAAAAATAATGGCACCAATCAATTTTTTTTCGAAATTTGAGAAAACAATTTTTTTTTAATTATTCCACATTTCCCAAAAAATGGTTTTGATGGACCTCTATAGAATAAATAATTGTTTTGTTGTTTTCTATTTTCTCAAAAAAAGTACAACCGATTTTGATCAAATTTGTTTTCAAAAGCTCCTAAAATAAATTTCAGTATCATTCTCTATCAATATTTTGGTTGGTACGTAATGAGTTGAACACATAGACCTACAATATAGGGTCAGCTTGCTTTCATCTCCCAGAAAAGGGTACATGCAATATGCAAATAGGTTCATGGAGCTTTTAAATTTCTTGATCTTTAATCATTTCTCCAGAAGTGAGACAGTCTCGTTAAAATTAAAAAAAAAAGTATCGTCTAGAGCTTCGGTATGGTCGAGGATCCTTGGGTTTTTGTAATAAGAATAAATAATTCAAGTTTTCAATTTAAAATCAAATTTTAATAGTTTTAATCTCCTCTTTCAACCAATACTGCTCAAACTTTTATTAAATTTTAGTTAAAAACGGTTTCTTCCCGAATAGAGCAAGAGCCCGTGAACGCCAGACCTTCGTCATTTTATAAAAGCTTTAAGTTTGTCAGTGCATGCTCCCAACAAAAGTAAGAACGATGGACCATTATGAAGTTTGGGTCATAGTGGCTTTGGCAGTAAAACGGTACTAAAGGTGTTAAAAATACCGATCTACTTTCGTCAAATCATAAAGGCTGATTTTTTGGTGTTATATTCAGAATGTTATTAAAAATCACGTTATTCATTGCCAGACACTTTGCGTAGTGGAAACCCCCTGCCAGACACTCTTAATGTTCATGAAAAAATAATTCTACTTACGTTATACATAGTATAAAAGCTGATTTTTATATACAGGGTGTCCCACAGTCACAGCCCCAAATGTAAACCATGGATTTCTGAGGTCATTTTAAGTCGAAAAATCTAAGAGGTAATTTTCCCGTTTTCGTCCCGTTTTCGAGTTATAAAGGTTTTTATGATTTTGGCTCTCTTTTCCTTAACTGTGGCTTTATCTTTGCCAAACTACGTCCGATTCGTAAGATTTTTTTTTATAACCAAACAAGAATTTATTACAATTTCAGTTTGTCCCAAAACTTTTTTTTTTGCGGACAACCGTTTCTCCGCAATTTTGCATCAAACCCAATTTTTTCGTTTTTTAAGTTGTTTTTTCACTTTGATATCATTTTATTAAAAAAAAAACACGTTAATGAGTATTCATTTTTTCGCCTTTTACCAAAGCCCAGTTTATTTTCTTAACGTAAGTAGAATTATTTTTTCATGAACATTAAGAGTGTCTGGCAGGGGGTTTCCACTACGCAAAGTGTCTGGCAATGAATAACGTGATTTTTAATAACATTCTAAATATAATACCAAATAAAATGCACCACTGGATCGCACGAACTTGCTATTATGTAAAAGTACTTTGGAATTTAAGATACATTTTATAAATATAAAACATGGATTTAATGAGATAATAATGTTCAAATGCATAAAATTGCCGTCTGGTTTCCGGAAAAGTATGAATTTATGCAAATAAACTTTAAAAAATAGTTTAATTATTAAATAAATTTTTTATATAAGAAATTTCTCTAAAATTTTTCAAGAAAAAAATGTGGGATGCAAATTTTTAGTAGATATTTAATAATATTGATTTGAGGAAATAATTTCAAAAAATAATTGGTCATAGGTTTTGAAGATATTGATTTTTCAAAAAAACCCAACAAATATTTTTTCGAATATTTTTATATACATACAATATTATTTTAAACTTCAGGGGACTCCTGCTGAAAATTTTGTGTTAAAATCGTTAGAGCCGTTCGTTGGTGAGAAATTCGAAAATCAAAAAAACCGTTCTATGACAGGTACCCCTAATAACATTTCCCCCCAAATTTTGTTTGGACCAAAATATAGTCCTTGTCCGTACTATCACACTTAATTTTTTTTTTATCAAAATCGTTAAAGCCGTTTTCGAGATAAATAAGATTTTGAATTACGGGTGTATGGGGGGTACCGTTAGTTTTGGAGCTAAAACAAAATTTCAATTTCTCCTCTAGGGACTCACCGAAGACCCTTAAGTACCGAGTTTGAAGAAAATAACTCCAGTAGTTTAGGCTGTAGTTCGAGGTACAGACATACAGACATACAGACAGACAGACGGAATTTCCGGACCCACTTTTTTCGTCTTCGCTATCATCGTAATGTCAACTTTGATCAAAATCTCGAGTTGGATTTTTTTTCCAAATGCAGAACTTACCCTATATAGTACATATATCGCAAGTAAAAATCAGCCTTTATGATTTGACGAAAGTAGATCGGTATTTTTAACACCTTAAGTACCATTTTACTGCCAAAGCCACTATGACCCAAACTTCATAATGGTCCATCGGTCTTACCTTTGTTGGGAGCATGCATTGACAAACTTTCAGCTTTTATAAAATGACGAAACTCTGGCATTCACGGGCTCTTAGACAAGAATGTTTTGAATAGAGAGCAAGCCGTTTTTGGTTTCATTGTTAGTCCTTTCAAATCTTTAGAAATTTTTTTTGTTTTAAAGAATAAAATAATTCTTCTTCGAAAGCTCGTAATAGAAAGTCGTTGATAGAGCTCCTACATTATTAAATATTTATTTTTATTAATAAAATATATGTACGTACCTATGTTCATATATAATGTATAAGATTCGTTTTGCTATTTGGTTTATCGTGTACGGTGGAATTATTTTTTTAATCGTCTTAGAGCAAGATACGCGCTGAAAATGTTGAAAAGAAATACATTCGTAGGCCTTAACTAAATCTCATGTCTTAAGGTGCGGTATAATTTTCTCAGTGCCTTTTGGGGGAAATAAAAATAAAATTTTAGAGGCAAATACCTAACGATTCCCATCTAAGGTTTTCTTATTTTATTATTTTTTTTGTTCTTTAGGCACTCAATGCGGATAACTTTGTTTGTTTTGCTTTTAATTAAGTTGAAGGCGGGTTCAAAGGAAAAGAGAAAGAATTAAAATGGATATCTAGCTACGTAGAATAGGTATTAGGTCAAGAAGTGGTCGTCTCTTGTGATAGCGGAATATGGCAGAAGTGCTTGAGGCAGTTTTCAAAGTAGCTTAACGAATTTCTGTTAGTTTAATCTCAAAATTGCTTACATTATTTAAGAAAAAAAAAACAAAAAGAAATTGGCAAAGGAATGGTTTATACCGAAAACTTTTTTTTTTTAATTTGAAAAAGGATGAAAGATCTTTCAGTTGCTGCAATTGTGACTGATAATAAGGGGGATAATACCTACATATATTCCTGTAAAACCTACTCAAGAAACATAAATTTTGTTTTTGAAAACTTATTGACGATTTGTTGAAAAACTCAGTCGTAAATTGCTGATTTTATATCGAAGCCTTTCTATTTTTGTTCACGATGTAGATATTGGGCAAATGAATGTTTCGAACTCCCATGACCATGTGTTTTGAAAATCCAAAAACATCTTAAGCCATGATCTTCTTCTTCTTCTTCCTTTTCTTCGGCGCTGTTATGATCTCGATGTCGAGGGGATCATAACTCTCCCACGTATCTGCTTCACACTAGTGATCCGCCTGTGGGGTTCGCCGGGTTGACCTCAGAAATCGGCGGCAAGCCTCCCGGTTTTGTATTGTTCCATTTCTGAGGCCAACTGAATGCTGGTGTTTTTGCATTTGTTTGTACCAGGAGTGTTTAGGCCTACCTTTCTTTTTATTCCGAATTGGAACGTTGTATGATATTGCCTTTTTGACGGGGTTCTCAGGATCTCTCCTTTGAACATGGCAATACCAACTGAGTCGGTCGTGTTCAATTTTTTGGGAAATGGTATTCTTAACATGAAGGCTTCCTCGGATCTTCGTATTTCTAATTCGATCAAGCTTTGTAACTCCTGCTGTCATACGAAGCATCTTCATCTCAGCTGCCGTAAGCTTACTCTCATACTTTTTGTACATTGTCCAACATTGTGAACCGTATGTGAGTGCTGGACGCACAACTGAAGTGTAGAGCTTTCCTTTCAGCTTAGGGGGCATTTTTCGGTCACAGAAGATAGCAGAATTTTCCCGCCACTTCATCCACCCTACGCTTACGCGATGATTGATATCGTCATCACAAGTAGCTTCGTTATTTATCATAGACCCCAGATATTTAAACTTTTCACACTTGGGAAGCACTACTCCATTCAAATAAATGTCTGCAATAGGCCTGTGTGGATCAGAAAATGGGCAGCATAGGTATTCTGTCTTTTTTGCGCTTATGCGGTACCCACTTCCTTCTAGAACATCCACTCATACGTCAAGTGCTCGTTGTAGGGATATCGGGTCTTCACTTATGATGGCTCCATCGTCAGCAAAGAATAACTGATGTACTTTTGGATCCGTCACTTTGCCTTCAAGCAGGTAATCGAGAACTGTAATAAAGAGCAGGGGACTCAAGACACTTCCCTGGTGTACACCTACTGTGATTTCGAATTCTTCGGTGACTCCAGCTGCGCATCTTACTTTAGTAACTGCTCCATCATACATGTTCATAATTATCCGCACATAGGTTTCTGGAACTCCTCGTTGCCTGAGGGCCACCCATATTAGATCTCGTGGTTGCCGATCGAATGCTTTTTCAAAATCAACCAATACGACATGCAAATCCTCCAAAGAATCCCGATGTTTTTCCATAATTATTCTTATACTCTGGATTGCATCCGTGGTTGACTTACCCCCGACAAACCCGCACTGGTCATCAGATAGCCTAATTATTTTTCGCAGTCGGCTACCCAAGACTCGCTCAACGATCTTCATGGTGTGTGACATCAGCTTAATCGAACGGTAATTATCACAGCTTCGAGTATCACCCTTTCCTTTATAAATTGGAAGAAGGTAACTTTCCCTCCATTGATTAGGCATGCGATCACCTCGTATAAGTTTGGAGACAAGAATCATGAGCCATCTAAACCCGATGTCTCCCATCTTTTTCCAAAACTCTGAGGGTATTTCGTCTGGGCCAACAGCTTTTCCCTTTTTGGAGTATTTTACCGCCTCACTAACTTCTTCGACTGTGACGTCGGATACTTCGCTTAAGTTAGGTGAAGCTATTGGAAAGTATAGCCTTGGAAATTGTTCGTTTAGAAGTCTGTCACAATACTGTCGCCACCTGTGAAGAATTTCGTTGTCTTCCACAAGTAGTTGGCCTTGAGCATTGTTAATGAACTTTGGCGAACAGATCTCCTGGGCATTTCTTCTTCTTTGAGCGGCTATTTTAAAGATAGTTGCGCCCTTATTCGTGTTTTGCCGTAGCTCTTGAATAGCACCAGCTGTCGGGGTAGAAATTTCATCCAGCTCCCGATACAGGTTTTCTGTATTCTTTGCTTGAATTTGGGCGCACTTCTTCTTCGCTTCTTTCTTGCAGTTTCTATATTCCACTTCGAGGCGTGACTTTTGCTCTGTATCATTAGAGGGGCACTTCGACCAAGCCTTGAAAGCCATTTTCTTTTTACTTATAACTGATTTAGCTTCATCATTCCACCACCATGTTTCTTTGCCTTGTTGGTTGTGTCCTTTTGAAACCCCTAACAGTGTTTTGGCTTTTTCTTTGCAAGTTCTCTGTAGGAGATCCCACATACTTTGTGCTGTACTCTCTTCATTTCGAACTATATCGGTGTTGTTAAACAGAAAGTTTTGCATATTCGAAATAAAAGCTTCGCCTTTTTCCTTATCCAGATTATACCATTTGATCTTCCCAAAAGTTTTTGTATGTTTGTTGTCGTTCACTGTCTCCATAAAAAATTCTGTGAGTAGGAGACGGTGTTGGTGGGCGATCGCTTCTCCTAGTATCACTTTGCAATCTTTTACCCGGGGTTTCATGAAACTAGATACCAAATGGTAATCAATCTGGGTTTCATTTCCACCACTGCTGTAAGTGACCAGGTGTCGGCTTTGTTTGACGAACATGGTATTTAGCACGATAAGACCGTATGTTTTGCATATGCTCAGGATGTCTTCACCAGGAGGGTTCCTGGTGCCGTATCCGAGGCCTCCATGGCAATCTTCATAGTCTTCGTTTGTCTTCCCGACATGTCCGTTCAAATCTCCGCCCACGAACAAAAACTCTTCCTTTGGGATGTCCTTAAGTAGATTGTGAAAGTCTAGCCAAAATGCATCTTTTTGTACCTGCTCACATCAAATTTGGGGAGCATATGCAGTGACAATATTCCACAACTTTCCTTTAATCACCAATTTAAGGGACATCAAACGGTCGCTGGATTTCGAAATGGTCAATACGCTGCCTAATAGATGTTTTGCAAGGATGATTCCGATTCCGTTTTTACCCTTTTCCGTTCCATAGTAGAACATCTTATAGTTTTTTGTCCTCGTATCCAAGAAACCGGCCCTGTTTCCCGTGTTTCGCCATTTTGTTTCTTGAACACATAAGATGTCCACTCGCCTTCTTTTCATCATCTCTTCCAACTCGAAGCTTCGACCTGTCATACTGCCAACGTTCCAACTCGCAACTCTCAGATTTTGTATAATCTGCGGCATTACTTTGCTAGCCCCCGGAATCCGTCTAGCTCTGACCCGAGCATTGCTGCTCGGTCCAGGATCAGTACCATGTGTAACAATGGTGGTTCCTGGCGGGGTAGTGTCATTTTGGACGAGTACTTCCATAATGCTTGAATTCACAAAATCCGTTGTAAGTATCGACGTGTGCATGCTCCAGTTTTGTATTTGATCTCTCTTTTACGGCACCGGTGATCTCCAGTCGTGCCAACCCAGGGACTGGCATGCACACTTTTGGGAAAGTTTATAGGTGTTACGTGTCGCTAGGTTCACCTTGCTGTTTGTGGCCTAGATGTATTTACTCCTTTAGTCGCCTTTTACGACAAGCGGGGAGGCGCTGCAGGAATATTCTAACCCGTCCCTGCAAAGGGAATCTAAAGCCATGATCACTATGTATTAAAAAAAAGGCTTCCAGAGTGTTCAACCTTGGGAGTAATCATTTTGCACGTTAGGTAGACGATGTAACATAGAAAATGAATTCATATCGGTACTATTTTACCCGAATGTTGGATTTTTCAACAATGCTTTGGTAAATGGATATATCGATGCAGAGATATTTCCGTATCCTGATACATATAGTTATCTATCGCACTCAATGAACGTGCCTTTAATCTACCATACTACATGAATAGCAAAATAGAATACTTTATTTGCCTTTCAAATGGGAAACTGGGGACCTGACCTTAAATGCTGCGTTTACCTGAGAGGGAAACAAATATATCATACCTATTGAATTAGCCAAGATATTGATATGTTGATTGAGTTGATACCGAATCTTAGGTCCCAACATGTGATCTCTGATCTGACCTTGACTGAGAGAATTTAACTTTAAGTTCTACTCTGTCACTAAATCAGCAGGATAGAGATCATATGATCTGTAACTAGGGCCTGTCACTAAAATGTCAATAAAATAGAAAAATCAATATGAAATTAAAATATGTGCGACGCATTTCGCAGTCTCCACCATCAATGGAAGCTAAGCACTAGTAAATTAAATCTTTATCAACTACGATGTCCAAAAAACTTTTTTAAAATACAAAACTAGAGTCTTTTGGCTTTTTGATTAAGTACTTCTTATACTCATAGGATAAATCTCAAACATCAAGGGGCCATGGGTATTTTGATTGATTGTCGCACAAAGAAGCCATAATTTTCTCCCATCTTATCTCCATGGAGTAAAATTAATGCTTTTGATATTTTAAACTTGATTCATTAATAAGGTACATATGTGACTTCAAGATGTTTTCAAAGACAAAACATTATTATTTGTTATCTGACAGGAGAATATGTTTTATGTTCTTATTAATATCGATTACAAATTTAAGTTTTAACAGTTCAATATATGTACATACATTCTGTTTTGTACCAATAGATTTGAGGAAATCAGGAATGAAGATATTTTAAGAGGGTTGTTAATTCTTTTCAGACAGAAAGTTACCACAGTGATTTATGCTTGGAAATCAGTTTATTTTAGTCAGCATTGATAGTCCTCGTTACGTTTATGTCAACTAGTTTCATTGTTAAGACAGCGTGAAAAAGTTGTCAATTTTTAGAGTTTAAACTTAAAAGGTAACTGTGGTGTATGTGAAAAATGTATTTTAACTGGAAGCCTTAACGGCCAGTAAAAATGGTTTTATGGCTGACAGAATAAATCATATTTGCTGACAATTCATAGAATTTGCATAATACATATGTATGTATGTATATATGTATGTATATTTTTTTTTCCTCACAGTCAGGTAAAACTAATTTCCTTTTTTACTTACAACTTATAGGTACTATAAGATAAGTTATACATTCGTAAAAACAATCGAACTCGAGATTTTGATCAAAGTTGACATTACGATGATAGCGAAGACCAAAAAAGTGGGTTTCGCAATTCTGTCTTTCTGTCTGTCCGACTACAGTCTAAATGGCTCGGCCGATTTTCATCACACCTGGTAGATAATCATCTATAAATTTTCCCCCCAACACGTTTTTTTCTTTTTTTTAAGAGCCATACGATTTTTTTCGAAATTTTATAAATAGTTTGTTTTCTCAAAAACTGTTAGACAGATTTAAGCTAGGTAATGGTTGAAAAAAATTTATCGAAAATTGGTTATTGAGGTTACCCCCCATGGAACCAATTTTTTTGTTTTTGATTTTAGCAAAAACGGAACAACCGATTTTGATCATTTTGCTTTTGCTAAAGCTCCCCAAAAATTTAAATAGTGTTATGTATTCAAATCTTCAAAATTTTTTTTTTTTGGATTTAAAAAAAAAATTTAATTTTTTTTTTCAAAACTTAATACATATTTCGAAAACCACATGCTAGATTTGTTTTTAAACTTGATAGATAGATGTTTTTCAGTATAATCAACAATATTGTCGAAAAAAAATTATATTTTACCTAAAAATAAAGGTACCCACCATACAAATTTAAAAAAATGGTTTTCATTAATTTAAATTAAGATATTACAGCTTGTACCTACCATATAACCATTTTTCTAATTTTGAATTTATCATTATCGAAATAACGGATCTTAATGAATTTTTTTATTGAGATGCTTCAAAAAAGTTTAAAAAACAAAAATTTTTCTTACAAATGTTTAAAAATTTGGTATATAAAAGCTTATTTTTTTAATAAACCACTATACAACGACTTATAATTTTTTTTCTTGCATAAACTAATACTTGCTTGAATCACATGCCAACCTGTTTTTATCTCCAACTACTGAAGGAGTTGTTTTTTTTTAGTTAATTAAAAAGATAATTTTATGCTTATGAACAGTTTTCTCTAATAACATTCGTTTTTAAAATGCTTATTCTATTACATATGAGCAAGTTCGTGCGACCCAGTCGTGCATTTTATTTTTTTACAATAAGTGGGAACTAAAGGGATTTTGACTTCCCTTTAAATGATAAGAAAAAGTGTGAGCGTTGGGAAAATAGGGACCATTTAAGGATATAACTCTCTTAACCTTTACAATTTGGCAGCTTTTTAAATTAAATCTTTTAATTAAAATCATTTTTTATAAAAAATTTTAATAAAAATCAAAAATAAATTGGGCCAACCTCTTCTCCTGTGGAATTTATCATTATAAAACAACATTTTTGTACTGGAAAGTAAAAAAACTAACTTTGTGGAATATTATTTTCCAAATTTCTAAAAATTTTCATCAACTTTTGCATTCGAAAAAAAAAAACAAAAATCAAAAATCAAAGTGATGATACCCTCTCTAGTCTGAAATGTCTTACCTCTGCCAATATTTTGTATTCACAAATGTAGCCTGACATTTAAGCATATTAAATTTGATAATCCTCTTATAAGAATGTAGGTATTCGATTGAAGGCCTTGATTCTTTTCCACTGAACCATATCGGTTGGCCACCAATAACAAATTCTTTGTCTTGTTTAAAATTAAGCGCCATTTGCTTTTCAAGAATTTTTCTAGAAATTCAATTATTCCTTTAAACAACAAATCACTTTATACACAATTTCTATAATATATGTTGACAGCACCTTTTATAACATAAAAGTAATTGTTATTAATCTAATTTGACACATATACAAAGTGTTCTCTTTTATTGTGTATTTATTGCCTTCCCATTATTATGCACCACCCTCAAGTTGGTTTTCAATAGAACTTAGAAAAACATTTTTTGAATTGTTTTTCTTTTTTCCTGTTTTCTGACACTTATCCTTTGATGTGCAATAAAGTATTGTGCTCTTGAAAAACGAAGTCGACCATGTTCACAAAGTGACCACTGACCAATGTACATAAATGTATGTATGCATGTATATTTAATTTCAATTTACAATTAAACTACCCAGATATGTACATATCCATCACCAGTGTTTGCAGAGGGCAATTCTTCCGTTTTCAAGAAAACTTAACTTTTTTAAAAAGTTCCATACTCGTGTTTATTTATTTTAAGTTTTATATTTTCAGAGGGAAAATGTACTTATTTTGAATTATGATGAATTCCAAACTACTATGGATATGAACATAGAATACCTATTTCTCATAAAAATTTCATAAGGAACTTCATGGAGCTTTTTAGTTAAGGCTCTGCTGAACGAAATATTGTATTTTATTTCAGAGTTGGATAGAACTTTTCAAATATCATAGTTTTTAAATAGGTTCTCTTCAACTTTTGATACAACGAACGAACTTAATAGAATCTGTGTTGGATTTATTTAAAATGCGAAAGATAAATAAACTGAAAGAGTATGTGAAAGTTAGGTTGAGAGCACTGTTTTTAATATTTTGTAATTTAATACAGACATAATTTATTAAAATGCTTTAGTGGGTAGTACGTCATTGCCCTTTCTGCTCAAGCTTAAAGTAAGTTATTATTGAAGATTTAAATCATTGCGTTATTTTATTTTCTGGGGATTAAGAAAACCACCAACACCTACTCTTCGGCCTAATTGTTGGGGCGTTGTTACGCCCAAAATCGCTTGGCAGCCTTAGCTATCTAAAAAATGATTTTTTTTCCGGGGTATTGTCTGTTGCATGAAAGTGATTAAATCTAGTCGCCTAATAAATGATGAATCTTTGTTTTGAGAATTTTGATTTTTCGAAATTTAATTTGGCGCGATGGAGACAATCACAATTAGCTTAAAATAATAAACTTCCGTATCAAATTTCTTGCTTCAAACTCTATTATAAAGCATTTTTATATACTCATTCAATTAGTCTTTCTTATATAGGTGGTTTTTGCTTCTTTAATACTTCTTTAGCCCTTCTTAAAATATTCCATTAATTTGCACAACTAGCTTTTTCAGGCTAGAATTGATATAATTATATATAAGATTTGCTGCGTAACCACCGCACAGGTGGTGGTGGTTTGTTTTCAAAAGTTGCAATGTAACTTCTACCGCAATCTTTTCGATATTAAAAACGGTCTCCGGCAGGGAGCGCTCAACTTGCAGATTCTCTCGAGCATTTACACCACTGATCTGATAGGTCTAGTCTAACTCAGGCAATTCCGTACACCAAGAATCTATAAGCGAACAGAACAGCTCCAAAAGTCGTGGTCATCAGAATTCTTTTGCAGCGTGACTTCGAAAAAGTTCAGCGATATTGTGATGACTGAAATCAACTTAATGTTGGTAAATTTAGCCCAATGACTTACAACTCCCAACCGTTTCTATGAACGTGTTGTCGACAGGAATGGAGTTAAGAAACACTCTTCACGACAAGAGATACTTTTAATAAATTTGTCACTTCCTCGCAAGTGACAGTATACCCTTAAAAAACCTTTTTTCATTTTGGTTTAATATGAATTGGCTAGAACCTTTGGCGTAGCAGTCTAACGCATACATCACACCGCCACGGAGTACTACAATAAAATATACATAAATATATTTAGATCTTAATACTATATACGTATCTGGTTTTTCTTAAACAGTCTCAAAGGGATTTGTTATCCATAAAAATAATAATAAAAAAAAAACAAATATCCATAAAATATTATGAACGCATAAATTTTGTTTTCTTAAAAATCAATTCTTCGTCAAATGTTGATCTTATGAGGGAACTGAATAAACATTATATTTGCATATACCCACACATAACCCAAAGGTTAAATTTAAACCATATTTGCAAGCGTAGGTATATGTTTTATGTTTCTTTTATATTTATAGAATGAGTAAACAAAAAGAAATAGATAAAATTTTCTCCAAATTTCGAGGAAACAATTTATTTTTAAACAACGAAATATGCTTTTTTCTCGTGTTACAATACATTCAAAAGCTCCCGAGGGCCATTTTTTTTTTTAACCTTTTTTGTTATTGCAAATCACAATCTCAGAAGATAACTTAATGCTTTGGGCGAAGTTTAAGCAAAAAAGGAACGGCATGCCAGGCAGTCTGACAAACAAATTGATAGATACGATGCTATATTCTTTAATATTTAGCATATTCACCCTTTGCTGATGGTCCTTAAAATGCGACCAGGATGATGCCCCAATTTTTCGTTCAAGGGCTATGATGGAACGGGGAATTCTTAAAATCCGCGTTGGGTTTCAAAGTCTGAAATGTCTTACTTTGTTTTTTTTAATGGTTTGATTCAAACCGTCGGAAGGATTTTCAGTGGTTATACGTTGAAATGCTTTAGAATAAGGCTACTCTCGGAGGTGTAGTAAATCGAGGAAAACATTAGAATACCAGGATTTATTATGATATAAAAATTTTGAAGTCAAATTATGTGCCGAGGATTTGCGAGTGGTTATCGAGGGTATGTGCGATGATATATTCAAGAATTAGGTTCTCTTGTTCAGGAATACAACGAAAAAAAATAACAGCAAAAAAAAAAATCCAAAATAAATAGATTTATCTAGAATTTGTTACATATTCTATATTATCTACATATTTATGAAAAAAGAAGCTAAGAAGAAAGTTTAAAATATAATCTAAGCTGTTGGCAGCAATGTGTATGGGTATAGTTGCCCAAGCCCATTCCCTACCTAAAACATGCTCTAAATACTTTTGTGAACACAACTGCACTTCTTTGTTTGCAGTCATCATAATTTGTTTAAAATGAGTTAATAATTGTTAAATTAGAAAAAGTTAAAAAAGTGGAATGAAGAACTGTTGATTTCTTTTTAAATTTTAAAGCTTTTGTTCTCAGTCTTTCAAAATAAATGTGGGAAAAAAGGTTACCAGAAATAAGAAAATTCAAAATTCGAAGAAGAAAGAAAATGTTAAGTCATATTCCAAAAAATAAGGATTCCATTAAAATGATCAAGGAATTCCCGGATTATTTTTTCCAAAACCATTTTTGGAAGAGCAGGTCTACATTTCAATGCAGAGTTAATGCTGTTTGTTATCCATTACGAACGCAATATAAGTTGCGGAAGTTTTACAATTAAGAACTCAGTATATATTTAAATTAATTTATATTTAAATTTATATTTATATTTAAATTAATTTCTGCAGGGCCCACAAGGTATCCACTTAGGACCCCTCCTTTTTATTCTTACTATTAACGTTATTGAAATGGTTATTAAACATTCCCATATTTAACTCTACGCCAACGATACAAAGTTTTTCAAGACCTGTTCTTCCACACATGATGCCACTCTACAGCTTGATCTCAATAGTTTCTCTTTTTTTTTTTAAATCTACACGCGCTATAGGGATTATGATTACCCTTAAAATGTTTCAACACAGCGCGGGCGTGAAGTTAAGGAAGAGAAAGAAGGATAGGAAAGATGTGTGGCACGATGTTCTGAGACTGAAGGTGGATGTCTCAGATTCTTATCTAAAGGGATGGCGGCTGAACTAATGCGGAGAAATGCCGTGTCTTATTTCTATGTCTCATATAATTCACATTATTTTATTCGTGTTCATACTTGTTGGGCATACTATAGCTTAACTCAATCACATGTTGTTAGTGTTATGCCTGAACAACATGTAATGAGTAAACCAGCAACCCATTGATGACAATTTTTAGAAGGTTTTTTAATGGAATTAAGACGACATAACCGACGGCAGGGATCGAACCTGTGATCATGAGGTTGACAGGCGAGCACACAACCATCGCGCCACGGCTACCCCCAATTAGCTCTGTCTGGTGCCCCGAAATTGCTTACAGCTAAATATTTACAAATGTCATTCAATCACTTTTTCACTAAATCACATCCAATCTACTACCCGTCGGTCGGTCGATACTTTGTCCATTATCAACCCATATCCACCGCTGAGTCGATTCGCGACCTTGATGCTTATTTATTTAATTCGTTAAAATCTAACGTTAACAATATTAAAATAGTTCTTATAATCTAATATAATCTAATATCATAATTTATATTTATTATTCAATATTGTTGAAAAAGATAAGTTTAAATTTTTTACATTTTATGTTAT
Source organism: Chrysotoxum bicinctum (assembly GCA_911387755.1). Lineage (NCBI taxonomy): Eukaryota > Metazoa > Arthropoda > Insecta > Diptera > Syrphidae > Chrysotoxum > Chrysotoxum bicinctum. The sequence continues at coordinate 267,637,717 of OU426987.1, forward strand.
CATTTACAGATTCTAAACAAAATTGAAATTCGTTATAAATTGTTATTAATTGATTGAAGGGGCTACATACACCATAGTTTGATCTGCTAAATATTTGAATAATAGGTTGCTGTCGCCTTAAACATGAACGGCTGAAACTGAAATTTAATTTACTTAGAACTGATGGTAATGATATCGAACCATTAATAATCCCAACAATAAAACAAAATTGTAGTATAAACTTTCTGTGGTTAGTCAAAGAAGGAAGGCTGATCAAAGCTAGTCTTTGAGAATAAGGGGGAAGTAGATTTTCCCTTGACCATGGAAGAGACCGAAGACAGAAACGCAGAAACCTTTTTTGGATCGCTTCAATTCTTGTAACATGTGTTGAGTAATAAGGTGACCATACCACACAGCCGTATTCTAGAATTGGTCTAACAAACGAAATAAATAGAAGTTTAAGAACATAAGGGTCTTGAAAATCACGACCGAATCTTTTAATGAATCTAAGAACCCTATTGGCTTTTTTAATTACATAATTTAAATGATCATTAAATGCTAATTTGGGATCTAGAATAATACCTAAATCAGAAAACATAGAAACCTTACATAAGGGACAAGAATCAAACGTATAGTTGTACAAAAACGGAAATTTTTTACGTGTAAAACTCATGGTTTTACATTTGTCAACATTTAAAACAAGTCGGTTTTTATTGCACCATTCCCTAAATATTGTTAAGTCTTCTTGTAGTAATAAACAGTCAGAGGAGGATTTTATACTTTTGAAAAGCTTAATGTCATCAGCATAAACAAGGACAGACGAGTTTTTTAAGTTTGAAACCAAGTCATTAATAAATAAAACAAATAAAATAGGACCTAAGTGGCTGCCCTGAGGGACGCCAGAATTGACAACAAATTGACTTGAACTTTCATTACGAAACAAGAGAGAATAACGACGATTTTTTAAGTATGAAGAAATCCAATTTATAAAATTGTTGTTAAATCCTAGATGGTTTAATTTTAAAATTAGTGTATTGTGACATAACTTGTCAAAGGCTTTACTAAAGTCAGTAAATACACAATCAACTTGCCCGCGTTTTTCAAAAACATCTAGACAAAAGGAAACGAAGTTAAATAAATTAGTAATAGTGGATCTCTTTTTGACAAAGCCATGCTGGCTATCACAAATAATAGAACTACAATGAAAAGAAAGAACATTACTCACAATTTACTCAAACAGTTTAGGTATCACAGATAGTTTAGCAATGGGTCTATAGTTCATTGTTTCATTCTTAGGACCTTTTTTATGTATAGGAATAATAAATGAACTTTTCCAGATAATAGGAAAAATTGAACTTTTTAAGGATGAATTGAAGAGAATATATAACGGATACGACAAATAAGAAGCACATTTTTTTAATATATGTATAAGATGGAACACCATATCGGGGCCTGGAATAAAGCACTCATCGAGATTTAATATTTGTTGAGCGACTGTATCTTCACTTATTTCAAAATTAATTGCGTTTAAATGAGTAAAACTGTCAAAAGAAGAAGAAAAAGAAGAGGAATGATTAAATTCTGATTCTTCAAATGCTTCTTTTAATTGGTCAGCAAACATGTTTGCAATAACCTTTGGATCATGACTAGTTGATGAATTATTTGACATCGAATTCGGATAGCCACACGTTTTCCTTTTATTATTAACGAAATTCCAGAAACTATCTGGATTAGATTTAATACCATGTTCTATTTTACAAATGTAATCGTCATATAGAGTGTTAGAATAATCAGTGAAAAGTTGTTTTAGAATTACTTCCTCACACATATTAACGAGATTATACTCGAAGCAAACTCTACACTAGCCTTTGTGAAAAGTTGGTGACCAATAAGTGACCCGATCTTTATACATAACCTTCATTCGCCCCCTTCTTGCCAAGTTTGTTCCCTTATCAACAATTTCATATATCAAGAATCGAGAGCTTTCAACGTCGTTTCCTACGTTTCCGTGGTCTGTCTTGGTATAATCCTTTTATTTTGTCTCCGTATCGAGACCGAGTTCTTTTAATTAATTTCAATACGCTGGAAGAACGAAGAGCAATAAGCAACATTCTCTTCGTTCATCGACTACTTTCAGGGTCTGTTGACTGCGTAACTCTCTACAATTCCATCTCTTTCAACACTGATTCCCGTAATATAAGAAATCCTCGTCTCTTCTATCTGCCTATACACCGTACCTCTTATGGCTCCAACAAACCTTTTACTCGCATGCTTCGGAGAATCTTTCGACTTCAACCTCATTTCACCTTGCCTGAAACTCCGTCGTAATCATCCTTGCAATTCACTCCACTCCAAAGTTAAATATAGCTCTTAAATATGAAAGAGCTATATTTAATTAGATTAAGAATTAGCTTAAATTATGCCTAATAAATGGGGGTATTGCCCCACCAAATTAAAAATTAAAATTAAAATTAAAATTAAAATTAAATTAAAAATTAAAAATTATCTGTCAAAATTTAAAAAAATCATAATTCAAGTGATAATCTCAAAATCCGGTTCGTGTTTCTAAGACAGTGGACTCATTAGTAAGATGCTGTATTATTCTTCTGAGAATAAGGAAATTATTCTCTCTTAAGTGGGGCAATTGAATGTATGTAAGTGAACTCAATTCCAAAATGTGTTGGACCTTTCCATAAAAGAACTTTAAATCAAATTATATTCAATCGCTCTAGTAAATCAGAAGTAAGTAAATATTAAAATCATAAAAATAATGGCGCAAAATTTTAATTGAATTAGTACGATGCTAGGTATGATACGATGTTCGATGTTTTAGTATGATACTAAAGTTAAAATCATCAAATACCAACTTTATTTTTTTAGTATCGTGCTAGCTTCATATGACTCTTTGACATTTGCAAACATCAAAAAAGGTTCGTGTACTTACTTTTTTACACGAAATGTCATTGTTTTAGGTGTGTTCAGAAGCAATTTATTAAGAAAATTCTTTTAGTACGATATTAGTTAGAAAATGTTTAAAATTAGGAATGAGTTAGTAAACTACTATAAACTTAGCAAATTGTTAAGTAGTATCATACTAATACCTTAATAATAGGCTGTTTAAAATTTTGCGTCAATATATCAATGTGAACTTTTTTTAAGTGTATTTTTTATTTTAGATTTTTTTTTGCAAATTCCATGCCTTACTACGTGATATGAATCCAAATTAAACTCGAACTGTTTCCTATAAATTGTGTTTGGTTTTTATTAATATCTCCTTACGCATCTTGTCTGTTTCTATTTTCATTAGCAGATAGTCCTGTGAAAAAAAAAATATTCACACAAAACGACAAAAAAACTAAACGTGTGGTAAAATATCTTCCTAGATGAAAAGTACATCCATATACATATATGTATGTAGATGTTTTTCAATAAGAACTTGAAAACTGTTTTTTTTTCTTTTTTTTTATACAGCACACGCATTCAAGGGGTTTTTAATACCCTTAAAATGTTAAAATAAACACAGCGCAAAGCGTTAGGAAAACAGAGAAGGATTAAAGAGGAGATGATGATACACATTGGTTTTGAACCTCTGAATATCAAAATGGATAATGGAAGGAAAAAATGGAGCCGGGTAAAGCATTCCACATTCGGGTAGTTCGGCTAAAAATAGAATCTCTATATTTGAGAGTACGTCCGAAGTTGGGCTCAAGGGTAAACTGATGTCATTCCTAGAAGTACGAGTATCACGGTTGAATTCTTTTAGGAGAGGAATGTAACTGGCTATTTCAGTAGAGCATTGTTTGTGAAAATATCGGTAAAACTCGAGAGTTGTAAATGCTTCCGTTATATTTCTGTCACCTATCTTTATTTTAAATAAACCACAAATTATTTGTGATTTACATACATATTTTATTATTGCTTTGGATTCGGTGGATTCGCTAACCCCAATTTACGATGACTCCGCTAAAAATTTCGCGAAAACCACTTAAAACGATTTAAATCTTACTAATATAATAAGTACATGTAAAAATGGATGGCATTCAAACGTCTGAAAGGATTGTGATGAAATTGCGTAGGAGTTGATTATGTCATGAAATAAGAAAAATATTTATTCTTTTTGCAAGACAAAGTAGTCGCGGAAGGCCTTGCGCAACGCAGTATTAATCAAACTAATAACACAATTTTAATATACATGTGTTGTTGAGATTAATTATTATTAAAAAATCTTTTCGAAAACAGTTCCTTAAAATGGCAATTAGATATCAAAGTATACTTCTTATATTTCCTTCCTTCTGGCATCACCACTATCATCGGTCGACTTTGGTTCAAAATCGCAATCATTTATTTATCACTCCTTAGGGTTTGGAACTCAAAGAAAAGTACCCTCTCAAATAAAGAAGATACTAAAGATTATCACCGCATTTAATTTTTCAAGCCCAATGAATGTTTACAAAACAGTCGTCTTCAGAGAAGAGAATATTATAGACCTACATAAAAAACCGGTGAAAAAAAGCACAATCGCACTCCAAGTCTGGAAAACTAAACCGATTAGCAGAAGCTCAGGTCCTTAAGGGACTTGATTTGGAATTCAATTAACATGAAGAGCACATCATAGAGACTGTTAAATTGAGATAGTTGTTAAGAATGCCTCCTCCTTTACGATGTTTTCTTTTTATTGCACAGAAAGTTGAATTAAGAGAAAAGTTCGAAAAAAAACCCGCAGACATAAAGAAGTAAAACGGAAGATTAAGGATGATAAATTTTTTATTTGTGTTTTACAAATTCCCTCTTACTTATTCATTCAAGGAAAGATATGAACCTTTAAGGATTTTTTTTTATTTATACTCATATACATTTCGTTGGGTTTCAAAGTGTACTTTTTAAAATTAAGAAATCACACCGATTCCTGAATCTGACGGAGGGAATCAGACTTTTTCTTGTCATATTTCTGATTAACGTTTCTGCTAATTTATGAACCACCCCGCTGCAAATATTTTCCTTTCCAGAAGTTTTGTGAGTTAAAGGTGTTTTATCACGGGGATGATTTTTTTTTGAAAAACCTTATATTTTTAAGTAAATTTTCATAGAACTTTTGCGTAGACTTTTGATATATATATTATTGATGTAAATATAGCGGTATCATCAGCAAACATGGCATGTTTTACGTTAGGCCCAAGTTCAGGCAGATCAGAAACAAATATATTAAAAAGAATGGGGCCAAGTACAGTACCTTGGGATACTCCATATTCAACGCTTTGCACGGAAGAATTTTCATTTTGAACACTGACTATGTACTGTCTGTTGCTAAGAAAACTTTGAATCATTTTATGTGTTATGAAAATGTCTGAAACCTAACTGATAATAAGGTATTATAATATTTTCATTTAAATGACTTTCGAGTTTTTATTTAATAACTTGTTCGACAAGTTTTGCTACGCAACTTAGTAAACTTATTGGTCGATAGGTATTTATTTCGTCCTTAGCTATTTTCCAGCAATCAGGAAATTTGTCCTAGCGAGGTATCCGTTCGGAGCCAAAAATTGTCCGCAACGCATACTTTGTCGGAGGTTCAAATTGCTTTCGAGGTATCCTATCGGAAAAAATAATAATACAAAAACGCGTTCGTTGGCACAATTTGTTCCGCGAACAATTTGTTTCGGGCGAAATCGGAAAAACAATTGCATTAAGCTGTCAAAAATTTCACAAATAATATCGGAGAAAAATTCGGAACAGCTGTTCGGAAGAGTACCGCGAAGCAAAAATCCTCCGAATCGTATAAATTCGAAGAATTTTCCGCTCCGTACGGATACCTCGCTACGGCAGATTACCTAAGTTTTAAACAAGCATTTAGAATTACCGTTAAACAACCTAGTGTTTAATTAAATTATTTATTATATCCAGAGAAACGCTCAATTCTGACAGATGAGAGTTTGATTGCGCAATAGTAACCACCGAATCAGTGACATCAGCACAAGTTAAAGAATCACTAAAATCAGCAGTAATTACATGGTTTTTTGCAAAATTTGTAACAAAATGGTTAGCTTTTTCTTTGGCAGCTATATATAGTTCATTCTGTGTTTTAAGAGGAGGTTTACTTGCGCTCTCTTTTCTTAATTACTTTGGAAACTTTCCAGAAGAACGGTTTGCTTGCTTTATCAAGGGTATTCAGAACGTTTTTCGAACGACAGTTTTTGAAGTCTGTGATTTCTTTTGTAATTGCTTCATTGAGAAATTTCATATTCTACGTATGGCTACTATCTTAGTAATAGCGAAGCCATTTTCTTCTTTCAGCGTTTCTAAGTCGTATTCAAGGATAACATTGCTTGGAAAGCGAGTTGAATGTATATTCCTTGCAGGATATTTAGGTATAGCAAAATCAGTAGCATTATTAACAGGAAGATGATCTGATATCAGTTTATTATAAGTAAACCGTCTATCACAATTGGAAAAAGTATTAGTTATATAAAAATCTAATTTCGAAGGATTTTTAGATTAAGACGTTGGAACATACATAAGTGAAATTGGTAGGATATAGTAATGAAAAGTTTGGGTGTCTCTCTAATATTTCGTATGTGTCGATATCGATAAATTGACTTTAATTCATTTTTAAAATGAGTTATATTGTCAGTAGTTCTGTTACCACCAGAGAAATAGACACTCTAAACGCTAAGTTTAGAGTTATCATTCATATAATCATACATTCCCACTGATTCAACAGATCGTTATTTAAATTACTACATAATGAGTGCTTGATATCCCCTCTTTCGTTTCTCCTGTCCATACGATAACAATTAAAATTTAATTGCGAAAATACTTTGTCAGCTTTAAGCCATGTTTCTGTAACTAGTGCTATATCAATTTTTTTTTATCAATTCAGGATATAAAGAATTCTATTCTTTTATTATTAATGCTTTTAGCATTCCAAGTGATAATATTTACACAATTATTTTCATACGAGTATATCATTATTATTTGTGTATAAATACTTAATAGCTAAAGTTGTTATTACAGTGAATTGATCAGGAAATTAATTAATATTCGATGTATTAACATCTTGAACGGATGATGACCCACATGTGTACAACTGGCACTTATAGGTCAAGCATATCACTTTATGGTTGAAATTTACTTAAAAAGTTGAATACATTCATTATAGATCGCTGGACGCCTACTGAAGATGTGTGGACTTTTAAATAGTATTCAAATTTAATTTAGCTTGTGATAAAATTTTAAACTTTAGTCTGTCTTGCATGAATATAAGCATTGACATATTTTAATCTTTTCTTATCAAGTCAGACAAATTTACTTCAGATAATGACTAAGTATTTCTTCAAAATGAGAGAAGATAAATATTCTTGCTTCATAAGGCTAAAATAAACCCCAGTTCAAAAGCAATTTGTCTTACCTATTTAAAACTTCCGTTCTTTTAAATTTAAATTTTTTTTTTCTGAGCCAATGCTAATTAATTTTCAAAGAAATATTATGATATCTACGTATTCTCCCTTATATTTTAAAATAATTAAGAAATTTAAAAACCGCAAGAAAAATCTCTTCTCTAACAGAAGACTGTTTTGTTGGTAAACACTAAACATCCATTATTTCATATTCTTTTGCTTCCATTTGTGGTGTAATTATTATTTGTGGAGGGATCAACAACAACAGCAACAACAAATATAATTTAACAAAAGCAATAATGAACGGTCGAAAATAATTACGCAAAAGGGGTTCTATAGACTGGGGACAGCCAACTGGGTCTACTAAAAGTAGTTAATATATTGCCATCCATTCCGAGTCTCATAAATATTAATAAACTCCCAAGTCCTTAATAGCGCACCGGGCGTCTGTTTGTTCAATGGGACGAGAGATTCAATTTTAAAGATATTTTATTAAAGATTTGGTTCAGTAAAAAAGACTTCAATTGAAAAAGAAGGATTTTATTTGATTTGGAGAATTCAATAGGGCGGTCGGGTCATATTTTACAGAAATATTGTATTGAATTGAAACTGAGTGTACCTCTTTCTTATGAGTTTAACTGTCACTTAATTCTTAATTGAACAGTTGATCAATTAATAAAGTCAATATAAAAACTTATTTTTATGTAATAATATTTTATAAATGTAAAAGTACTTTTGTTTGAATAGTTGCATCTCTCTCACCTTTAAATGACGGAACGGATTATGAAAAGAATTGGTGTGGAGGTCGATTATGTAGTGGAAAAGGTAGTATGATTCCTTTTTTTAAATTGAGGATGGCGAGTGTTGCAGGCGAGGATCGGCTAATATTGTAAATACAATCGTGCACTTATACAATTGATTTCAGTTTGTGTGCCTGTTAGATAACAGTGAATTAGATGAGCTTGATTGGAAAAAAAGAAACTACCCTCTCGAAACGGAGAGAGTGGGCAGCGATCGTGTGGTTAGAAGAGAAAGAAAAATTGAGTCAGTCAGGTTTTAACCATTCCTGGCATGGCTGTGGTCGCTGGTTAACTCGTGGAGGTAAATAGTTGAGTTGGAAGTTAATTAAAAGTGAACAATTTGATTTTAGATTTTATAAAATTGAATAAAATGAGCACAGAATAAAATGACAGATGGAGTACAAATCTGAGCGCGGCTAACTTCACTTTTTTTTTAGTGATATGACAGAAACAGACGGCAAAAAAAAAACAAGCAAACATATAAAAGTGGAGATCGACGGATTTGAAAGTTCAGTGTGCTCCAGTGTGTTACATAAAATAATCGGAAAGCTCTCGTCAAACTCTGCTCAGAGCGTACTCGACATGCACAAGCTCTGCTTAGAAAAAGAATAATACAAGGAAAATAAGTTGGTATATGCGAACAAGACATATGAAGAATTTGGCCAATTAATCCTTATTTAAATGAGATTGGAAATTGGAAATTGGAGTGAAACGCACTTTGGAGTTGAGGTTATTTGAACTTTCAAATGAAATAAATTCAATCACTCCACTTAAACAGAAATAATTGTCTTATTTCATATATGTATCTTCATTGATTATTAAATACTTTCAATTGATATTATTTTTTTTTTACAAAAAATTTAAAGAAAATTTCTATAAAATATTTTGTAGCTACGACTTCGTAGCAGAAGACGAACTTTCCTTGGTGAAATATCTCGTACACTTTGTTCATTTTTCTAATGTAAAATATTCCATGAAAATATCTCGCAACCCAGAAAAATACTTTGCTATACGTTTTAAACCATTACTAAAATATCTCAAGTCAAGTTTTTAAAACCTTTCGAATTTGGGCATAAAAAAAAACTTGCCAAGTAAGCCCATCAAATTTTAGTCAGTAATCATTAAATAATAAAATTTCTCTATTACATTGTAGCTGTTTCAATATTATTCTACTTTAAATATTCGCTATTAAACCTTCATGAAGTAAGAACTTGGCGTACTTTTAGATCTCACTACTTTTCACGGCTGACTTGTTACACAAAGGTTTTTGTATAGAAGAACTTGGCTCTTTTTTTAACATTTATGTTTTTGGTCTGATCTCACTCCTTTTTGCAAAGATTTTAATATTTTGCCATGTCAAAATCTCGAAAGATACGGAAAGATAGAAGGGTGTACTCAACTAAGTTTAAAGCTTCCTATTTATTTTGGTATATTTTCTTTTTCTTATTGGTTGTTTTGATTTGCGCTTCAATTATTTCTTCTTGTCCTGGCAAGATACCTAACACCAACATACCTACCTTAATTACGGCAATCAGAAGTGCTCCATATAAATTAAACATTTTCTCAGAAAGTTGGTGGATACCACGCCCCCCGAATGAAAAACCCCAATTTTTATTTTTGGTCCTTTATATGCAATTTGAGCCCTACCGTTCTACCAAATTTCATTGTTCTACTGCAATCGGAAGTGCGCCATGTATAATTTACATCAGTTCTGAGGAAGTGGGCGGATACCACGCCCCTGAATGGAAAATTTCAAATTTTATATTTTTTTCTTTGTATGCAATTTCAGTCCTACCACTTTAGCAAATTTCATCGTTTTACAACAGTCGGAAGTGCTCCATTCAACCAACACCAATTGGTAGAAAGTGAGCGGATACCATGCCCCTGAATGGAAAATCTCAATTTTTATTTTTGGTCCTTTATATGTATTTTGAGCCCTACCGTTCTACCAAATTTAATCGTTTTACAGCAGTCGGAAGTGCTCCATTCAACCAACACCAATTCTGAGAAAGTGGGCGGATACCACGCCCCCTGAATGGAAAACCTAAAATTTTCGATTTTTTCCTCTACTTGCATGACAAGACCTACCGTTGTGCTAAATTACAAAGTTCTACGATGTCGGGAAGTGCTCCATAATTTTGATGATCTGTCAGTCAGTCAGTTACGGTTTTGTGATTTTTGAGGCCTTATATCTCAGGAACCGCTTATAATTATCACAATTATTAAGACTTGGAAAGAACTGCATATAGTATGCACTATTATGCACTATTGCTCCCACTTGAGCATGCAAGACGTTCACATTTGTAAATAACTACTAAGGGCCTATCTAATTATGCCAATTATTTTTTGTTATCAATCACACCCAAAAATTGCTGTGAGCTCTCGGTCTGTTTTCCAAATGCAGAACTATAGTACCTACATAATCGCAAGTAAAAAAGAAGTATAAGAAGGCTGGTCACCATTAATGACCCGAAACACCTACAATCCATGAAAAGCAATTCTAAATTGAATCAATATTTTGAAAATAAAAACATGACCAAAGCTTATTCCGAAAGAAATAATATAAATACCTTTTTGAATCAACCCTCAATTTATAACTGTGCAACAATCATAGCTGATATGACGGAATTTCGTATTTATCTTATCACATCGTAGTAAGCGATAAGATTAAAATGTTGTTCCCTTGTAATCACCATCTTTTGGTGCTATTCGTTTCCGTAGTTTCTTTTGAAATCATTTTAGTTTCCAATATTTATCGTAAAACATTGCTTGTGAAATATAGTAAAGTACATATTTTGTTATGATTTGGTCATATTTAATTCTTTTATCTGTTCTCTTTGCTTCGGTTATTTTTGCTGAAGAGGATGCTCTTTTGGAAAGGCTATGCCATCCAACCGAACGTCGTTCGCGAAAAACTTGTGAATGCACTACGGAAAATGAATCACCATGGGGACTTCCAGCGTTAAAAATAGACTGCAGTTTTAAGGATTTGAAATCCTCTTATTTTCCCGGTGAAGTACTCCCTTTGTATTCTGAAACATTCGATATATCTTGGAATAAACTGGAATATGTGCCAAATTTTGAAAGTGACAGTCTTAAAATTTTAAATGCCATGCATAATAATATTTCGGAACTTGTGGAGAAAAACTTTCACCATTTAACGATGTTACGTGAACTTTATGTTAGCTGGAATGCCATACAAACGATTTCGTCTAATGCTTTTGAAGATCTGAAATATCTTGGAGTACTAGATCTGTCACATAACAATATCAAACGGATGGGATTTAATGTATTCAGCTACCTAAGTTCATTGAATAAGCTAGACATTTCATGGAACCGAAATCTTAACGACTCAAATGGTGTTCAGAACCACGACTTTTATTCGCAGTTTGGAGTTCCTCTGAAATTAGTCACTTTAAAGCTAGAACGATGTGGCCTAAAGGATATCAGTTTGCCTGAAAAGGCATTGCTTTCATTGTTAAGCTTGAGGGATAATGAATTTGAAGCTATTCCTACCGAACTGCCATTAGGTCTAAAGGAACTTGATATTAGTGGAAATCCATTGCCGAGTCTTTTGGAAAGTCATACGAATAAACTTACTGGTCTGGAGATTCTCTTCGCTGAAGACATGCCCTCACTTACAACAGTTGGAATAAATTCTTTAGCTCATTTAACAAATCTAAGAGCTTTAAGCTTCCAAAATTGTCGACACCTTTCGTCGTTCCATGAGTATGCATTTGGTGTAGAACCAACCAATCGCAGTTTGGAAGTCTTGAGCTTCCGAGGATCAGCAATACGTTCCTTCAATAGAACATTACTGCCAGTATTTCAGCAACTTAAGGAAATCGATCTTAATGGGATGCCATTAAGATGTGATTGTGACATGGTTTGGATAAAGGATCTAAAAATAGAAACCAATGGCAGATGCATAAGCCCATCAAGGCTGCGTGGAGTCAAACTGACCGATGTACAAAGGAAAGGCTTCTCGTGTGACCACTGGCCAAGATGGGTCTATGGATGCTTTATTTTAGTCACACTCATACTTTGTGCCGCAGGAATAAGTTTAGTAGTTATGGGATTAAGACCCAGGTCTAACAGAGTTTCGATGAGGAGAAAAGTTGGATCAAACAGTCCTTACGCAAGGGTTACAATCGAGCCGAATCGACAGGACAATAGTTATTATTAAAAATAAGTTCAAATAAATTTAAGCTTACATTATACATAGTTTTTGTGTGCATTTCATTATGTGTGACTAATTTTAATTACGAGTATTAATAATAAAATCATAAACGCGAGTTTCATTTTGCGTTGTTTCAAAAATAAATTTGAAGTTTTATCGCTGATAAGATTACGTATCCATACAATCGATATTGGCAGTTACAAAATGTGGTTATATTTTTTGGCTTCGACTTTGGATTTAGAAAGAAAAAAATTTAGGTTGAAGATTGGAAAACATTGAGAAATTAAAAGTAACGAAGAAAAAGTAACGGACTGAAGGTTTACAATGCGGGGGCTGGATGATGACTCAATTTGACTGGCGATTGTTCCAGCATCAGACGACTAGCTACCTACTTGGCACAGTGTAGATGGTGTCAGATGATCCAGAATGATCCAATTTCCAGATGTTTTTGCAAAAGCGAACACACATCAAAACTTACTAAATCGTTTCTTCTTTTTTAAACCAATCCAAACTGAATTATACCATGAGAATGTCTACAATTCCCCAGAGCAGTTCCATCCACAGCCTAAAGGTATCAAAATGGCGCACATTAGCGCTAATTTGGACACAGCACTAGACTACCAATGGTCGCCATTTCTACCGTATCTCAGCTATGCTTAATAAATTTTAAATTAATTTTTTTGTTTTACATAATTAATAGACGCTAGGATTTTGTTAAGTTGTAGATGCTGTAAACGAAAGCTAAGAATATTTTACATTGATTGTTGCTGTTGGAAGCACTAGTTGGATTACGATATCAAGGAAATTTAACGGTACTGTATATTATATTTTTCTAGTATTTCTTACAAAATCGATTTTGAATTGTTATTTTTATGAACATAAATAACAAGACCTCTCTTAATATCTTATAAATATTTTCTTGATGTGCTTACGATTCTATTATTAACTTTTTGTCTATTGAGTAATTTTTCTCAAATTCAACCCTGGTTTTAAATAGGAGTCAAAGATTTATCTAGCTAACTGTCAACTTAAAAGTCTTGTATATTGGTCATATTTCTTGTTTCCCCAGTCATCAATGGTGTGTTTACTGAACTTCAAACGCATAACTGACATATTATGCAGGTCGAGCAAGTACATTGGGATAAACCATCTTATTTTTGCGAAAAAATTTTATTACAGATAATTCTAAGCACATAAGAAGATGTTAATTTATCAGTTCCTGTTTTCATATTTTGTATAGAAGGTAATCAATTCCTGTTTCCATGTTTGCAACACGACTTTTGTCCCCTGAGTGTCCTGCCGAAAAATTCAATGCCGCAATTCGATTTAATGTTCAGCTGGTTCCTTCAGAAGATTCACAAATTCTATAAAATTAAAATTTATTTGATTATTATTATAAGGGCGGTAGATATCGATCGCTTTTTAAGATTACAAATCCGAAAGTAAAATATTTGCTAATGTTAGAGAGTATATTTCAAAAGTATTCGAAAACATTTTCTGAAAAGCGCTGTCATAACTTATTTCTGAATATGGCCATTCATAAGTCTTTTGAGCTCTTATAAGTATTCACATTTATAGATTATTATAACTAGGTTTAGGTTTTTGAATCCAAGATTTCTGCATTTTAAAAAAATTGTCTGTCAAAATTAATGAAGCAATATTTAAAAAAGAGAAAAATCAGCGAATTTGTTTTTAAACTTAAATTAAAATTAACGAGGTTCTAAAGCTAGATTCTTTGTCGTCTTTTGGAGAAAGAGACAGCTACACCAATTATTTTTTATTTTACATAGTTTTCCAATATTTCTTATTTAAGAATAAGGACTTAGCAATTCTGCTTGATATGATATTTGGCAACAAAAAGAATATAAAGTAAAGATTAAAGTATAAAATTGTAGCTATTCGTAAAAGTTAAAAATGAATCTATTTGTCTTAATTCAATTATAATGTAAAAAAAAATAATAAATAATCGAGAGCTTTAAACAATTTTAAAATTATTTAAAACTCATAGAAAATTATCAATTTTGTTATTTGAAACACAATATTAATATACATAAGTAGATAAGAACATCAATGCCTGGTCGAAGTTCATGCTTAGAAACCTTTACGAAAATTTAATGCAAGTTCACAAAACTTGTATAGGGCGGACCATCCTCCTGTCCTGTTTAAAAATTTCTTAAAGTCGGTAGAGAGAAAATTTTCATTGAAATGTAACCGACAAATTTCCTGGAGAAATGGACAGTTTATAATGAAGCGTGTAATGTCTTCTCTTATGTTACATAAACTACAAAGTTGAGCTCTTTTAAAGTTTAAAATCTCAACTCGTGCCTTGAAAATAAAGTATATAGCTTTCTGAAATAATTAGCTTTCGATGGTATTTGGTATTTGAAGTTTCTGTATGTATTCCTGGGTTTTGTTGAGAATGCTTTAGATACATTTTACTTCAGCAATTACATAGGCCACCATTCATCCACATTTGACAACAGTAAAGATATGTTAGCCTCATTAAAAGGGGAAGCGTTTGGTTGCAGTTGTCTTAACATGAAAGATTCGTGAAGACTTTCTTCGATTTACTTTTATTTTACATATAATCATAGTTGTTTTTAGGGTTTTAGATATATATCAGCATTAAACCGGACTCTACATAGATTGCATAATTATGTGTTGAGTTTGGTAATCTGAATAAATATTTGAAGAAATGCCTTTGCATAGTTTCAAAATCCTCGAGAGTGAAATATCCAAGAAACCTGTAAACAATAGCACATATGTATGTACATACATGTGTAAATGTGTTTGACTGTGGCGTTGAAAGCACCATAATTGGATACCAGATCAACTTTTTAGTTTGAAAAGAATTTTGAATTACAATATTTTTGATAAAATCTATTGAATATATGATATAAATATGTATGCAATTTTGGAAATTTTTCGATTATCAAACAAATTTACTTCAACTTTATTTTATTTAAACTGTATTCAGAATATACTTTCGCAATAAGACCCATCATTTATTTTTAATTAATATAAGACGAGTAGTCAGGATCTACAACAGTGATCCCCGCATAAGAATGTCAATAGGATTCTCAGTTTCTCTATGAAATACAGATCAATAATCCATTGGATTCGGGTTGAACAGGAGTAACAAAAAACATTCAGACATCAAAAACTAGAAAAAACTATATTGAGATAAAAACATTCTTACTATATTTTATAACCTTTCATGTTAACATACTCGTAACATTAATTTACATCCGCCAGAAGCTCAAATAGTAGAACAAAAGTAAATCATATGTTTTTTCATTATCATCTTTGGGTTTGCTCAAAGGATGGAAATCCATACGGGCTTTTACCGTTTTCTAAAGAAGAGTTTTTTCTGTATTTATAAGAAACAATTGCTCACAAAATAATTTATCTTAACTGAAACCTTCCAGAATTCCTCTTGATGTTTGTCCGCTGATAATTTATTTGATAAAATTGTTTCATCTTCATTTGTTTTGGCAATCCATCTGCCAAACTGTTACACATAGAGCAAAATTAATATATAGCATACATCCATATGTACATATGTATGTATATGTATATGTACACGTACATACATAGTATGAGCATATGTACATAAGTACATATTAATTATTATAACCTTATAAATTACTACTAAAAAAAATTTCTTACATTATAAAAAAGGCCCATTAGCATTAAATGCATTTTTTTCTAAAGCTATTAATTTCGCTATTTTCTCTTCTTAAAATTTTCCGCAAAGATTTTTGTTTTTAAGTTTTTTTAAGAATTATAATGAATCTAAAATTTCAAAGTCTACTACTGCGACAAAAAACATTAAAAATAAAAACTGAATTCCAGAACTACTTCACCAAGCGGAAGACCGACTGGTCCCGTCGAATGAAGATAAACCACCCGCCGGATGACAAAAAATTATGAAATGATAAAGAATGCATACCTACATTTCAGAATATTATGAATCTAAAATGAGTTACTATTCGGTATTGTTGACAGTCTACGAGCTATGTATATCATAAAGCCCCTTTTATGCGATCAGTTTTCAATTCAGTTATCAGATCAGTTGTCAGTTCAGTTAAAAAAGACAATGGCGCAAAATTTTAAACAGTTCTCGTTTAAGGAATAAAACCGGCTCTACTTAACGCAGTCGTTTAGCTTGGAGACTTCGTCTAACTTTTGCATAATTTTAAACACGTTAGACAACTCTTCTAACTGATGTGGGTTTTACAACAGAACCTAAGCGAATTTGCGTTGAACAACCCTTAATTTGACAGATACATAACTCACACAACTACAAAAAAACAAAAAAAAAGTAAAAAGAACAGACAACTTTAAACCAAATAATTTTTCGCCGAAAAAAGTACATTCTATATACTACCTCGGTACAGATTTTGATTGTTTATAAGTTATTTACATTATTTTAGATGGAAATAAAGTATAAATCGCAAATTCAAAGCATAAAAACTCAATTTGTTGTTGCAAGGTGCAGATTCATTTATGTAGCTATACTCGTCTCGGCCGGTGGCGGCGCGGCGGCGCGCGTGCATATTTAAGATATGTATGTACCTAAATACATTTGTATTTACAGATTTGTTCATCGTAGAGCACTTTCATACGATTATTTCGAATTTATAATATTCAGTTATTCAGACTATTTACAAAAAACATTTTTAAACATTTTTTCTTCGATTTGCTTTGGTATGAAATGACCATTGTCAATATGGATAAAGTATACTTTTAAAAGATAAACTAGCTATTTGCTGCTGTTAAAGTAAGACGAGCTCTTTAACGATAAAGTATAGTTTATGTCTTTTAAAATTAACAAAAAGTCGGTTCTAGTTTTATACTTAATATTTAGAGTCGACTTCCATTCTTAAATTGATTTAGAGTAGGTTTTAAATGTTTAAAATTTTGCGTCAATGTATTTAGACGTCAATCCGGTGTTCAGTTGAGCTTTCATTTTACTTGTGAGCAGTCGAAAGTTAGAAGAAATACATTTTGTAGGAGATGAAGCATTTTGCTCTACGACGCAACTTCTTGAAACCATTCAATAAAAATATGATCGCATGGTTTTAACTACAGATTATCAAGAGCTCGGCGCATTATTGTTGCGAATGCCTTTGGCATTTTATCAAATAAAACTTAAACATTAAAAATGTGGATGTTGTTGTATTGACATGTTGCGACTTACACAATTTTTTACGGACAAAATGTTTTAAAAAGGTTCAGCGCCAACTGAACTGAAAACTGAACTGAAACGTATTTAAACATCAGTTCAACTGATAACTGAACTGACAACTTATGAGAATTCCTTCAGTTTCAGTTTAATTTTCAGCTTCAGTTTTTGCATTAAATTAACTGCATCAGTTTAGTTTAGTTTATTTAGTTTAGTTGAAAGCTTAACTGATAGTTCAGCTAAAACTGAAACTGAAATGTTCGTCTAAATGGGCCTTAATAAAATGGAGGTCTCGATTCTTCTGGGTATTCACTAGGTATGAGTTCTATTGGACCCCATTTACCAACATGAAGCTCTTCAAAAAGGCTACCCGATGAACAAAAAAAAAAACGTTTAAAATCTCCAATTTTATCCACTTTATATCGATTTTAATAAAAATGAGCTATTGTGGATGAGATACAGGGACAAAACGTACCAATATGCATTGCAAAATGATGCTCAATGAAAAAAAAAAAAACCTTATAAAGTTGTCATCAATGGGTTGCTGGTTTGCTCATTGCGTGTTGTTCAGGCATAACACTAACAACATGTGATTGAGCAAAACTAGTATGCCCATCAAATATGAAAAACGAATAAAATAATGCGAATTATAAGAGACATAAAAATGAGACACAGCATTTTCTCCGCAGTAGTTCAGCCGCCATCCCCGGAGATAAAAATCTGAGACAACCACCTTCAGTCTCAGAACATCGTGCCACACATCTTTCCTATCCTTCTTTCTCTTCCTTAACTTCACGCCCGCGCTGTGTTGATACATTTAAAGGGTAATCAAAATCCCTTGAGCGCGTGTAGATTATAAAAAAAAAATATACACTTCGCGTTTTTAATTACAAATTAATTAATTAATTTTTTGTGAACATAATTTGATGTAGTGTTTATTACGAACACTGTATTAATTATGTTTATTATTGAAGTTGAAACTTAGTGTGAGTTGTATATTTCTTAAATACTTTTTTATTGAGAGAACGTTTTTTGTTCACGTGCAATTAACATCTCAAGTAGATATGCTAAAGAAGATGAAGGAACCCTATTTTTGTGTCTGTTAGTTCTCATCTCTCTTCTCATCTCTCTTACAAAAATCTTTAATATTATTTGAAAGTAAATTTTACAGGAACTTTTAGTATCGTTTTTAAGAATTGAATTAGTTGAATTCGTTGAATTTTTCAAAAGACCATTAAGTTAGTTTTAAAAAGCTTCCCATCAAGGACTTTGGTAAATCACATGCAATTACTGTCGTTCACTTACGTCCTAATTACCACAACGCCAACGTACCTCTTGTTCTTCCTGTTGTAATACTACTATAACGCTGATGATGATGTTGTGTTTGTTTATTTTTCACAAAACATGTCATTAAAATTAACCTAATATTGTAATTTGCATGCATCAGAGAATTTTGATTACATTCTACTCGTAATTATTTTCAAATTATTCATAACCCGTTGCCAGATTTGTGAATCCAGACCCGAGCTAAACAAGAGGACTTCGTTGGTGCTTCGTGATGCTCCTGTCAATGCAATTATTTTCAGTTGGAAGAGTTTGTCAGCAGCAGAGGTAGCTTCTGCTAATATAATACTAGTTGCTCTCTGCTGACAGCGACATTTCAGCTTCATTTGAGCCAAATGAGATAAATTGCAATCAAAAATTCAGACTGCACGTCGTTAACGTAGGACGGTTCCAACCAGTATACGATATACTTTTGTATCATAGTCATCCAAGGGACTAAATTGAGTAAAATAAGGTAGACACTTTTGGCTTGAATATCCTTTTGGAGCACACGGCAGAGTGGATCCGAATGCACAAACTTACCAAGGACTTTAAGGATGTAAAATATTATAGTTAGAATTTTAATTAACTCAAATGCATTTGAATCACGTGCACTAAATAGGTCACATGAACGTTGTTATCTGAACCTACGAACGTAATAAATTAACAGTGTAGAAGGTAAGCACTCTTGGATGCAAGAAATTAAATTCCTTCTGTCACGGGATCACGCTTATTCTATTTATTTTTTTGTTTGTCAGTGAAGTTTTAAATTCCATGAAATTTAATATCGGGGAATGTAAGCGTCAAGCAATTTAAATTACCAAAATTAAAATTTAAAAAAAAAACATACTTCAAAATTCAAAAATCAAATAAAAAACAAAAATAATGAAAATGAGCTGTTTTGATCCAAAACAATTAAATAACCATTATAATTCATGTTGTTCATTCTCCCCTTGACTGGTTGACCGGAACTTGGTTGTAAATAAGCTGCTGATGTGCATGGAAGTTGAGACCTACAGAGTGATTACTTAAAAGAAATCCTACTAAATGCTTTAAATGTGCTAAGAAACTGCGCCGAGCTGTGTGCCATGGGCGTCAATCCTCACAAAACGGAACTTTTGCTATTCTCTAGGAAATATGAAATTCATCATGTGTGCCTTCCTTCCATCAAAGGTAATCCACTAGATTCCTCAGACAAGCAAAATATTTGAGTTTTATGTTAGATACAAAATAAGCTGGAAACCTAATAAACAAGAAAGAGTCACAAAGGCTACAGTGACTTTACTCATGCAAAAAACGTATTGGGGACAAATGCTGCCTCAAACCAGCATTAATCACTGACTACCAACTTCCGTAATCAAACCGAAGACTCCCTCTACCGCACTATATTTTCTGGTCCATCTGCCAGCACTTGATATTTTTGGGAAATAGACAGAGGCTGTGACTTAAAGCTTCTTCAAAATGGATAAATAACAACACTTGTCAAAAGTGGAACAACACTATGCCTGATAAGGCTACTACGCATCGCTATATATAAACTTATGCTGAAGCAAGATGATATAGAGAGGACAAACCTACGATGGAATAATTTGGCCACCTATGTCTAATGACAAAACAGAACTGGTCAATGCTTGATATCTCCTTAAGTTGATTGCACATCAGCTCCGTAATTGGTGTCATAACCAAGCACTGTCTTTTAGGTAAGCACGCAACGAGGCTTGGCGTTTACTCAAACGATTTTGCAGAAGCTTTATGCACCAGGAATAGGTATAGAATCTATGTACATGCTCTTCTCTATCCCATAGACGTATGCTTTTTCTTCAAAGAAGCTCGTGATTTTTTATGGACATTTGCATAAGTAGTTCCAAATGGTTCAAAGAGTTGGGAGAAAATCTCTGGATTAAAATAATGAAACAGCTCTAGTCTAAGTGTGTCAGCTGCGGCACTGGCAGTCACTATAATC
Source organism: Chrysotoxum bicinctum (assembly GCA_911387755.1). Classification (NCBI taxonomy): domain Eukaryota; kingdom Metazoa; phylum Arthropoda; class Insecta; order Diptera; family Syrphidae; genus Chrysotoxum; species Chrysotoxum bicinctum. The sequence continues at coordinate 267,658,544 of OU426987.1, forward strand.
TAACCCAATCTTACCAATGCGTCATATTTTAATTTTATAAACCATAACAGATTGAATGAACTTGTAAAGATTCTGCCAGCTTTTGACCCCATTTGGAATTTTTATTACTTCTTCGGCGTTAAAATGGTCCTCGTCGCGTTTAATTTCCTGAAGGTTAGATATAGTTCTAGAAAGTGCGTGAAATGTTCTCTTTCAAGGATATTGCGAATTTCTCATAAAATAGGTTGTTCTTGTCGATGAGGTATGAAGGTCAAAGACAGTATTTTCCCTCTGGAACAATATATCGCCTTGGTAATGTATGCATCGTTAAATGTCTTAGATATACATACGTTAAGCAAACTCTAGCATACACTACACATGCTTTTAGAGTGCATGTTGTCGATAAAATAATCTTTAATTTTAGTTTATTGTCAATAATAATCCTTAGGTTCTTTTTTATGTCTTGTTGAACTAACTTGTATCCATCCGCGTACTATATTTTCATTCCTTAACAAGTAAATAATATTGTACTTCTCAACATTTAGTATTTCAAGTGTATTATTTCCATTTTGAATGAAAAAAAAACTTAAGGGTTTTTCTATCCCCGGGTATCACATATGCATGTATATCTTGTGAGAAATGACATCACAATTCCTGACAAATTGAGTTCGTTTCGACAGATATAAGTCCATCATTTTTATTAAGTTTGCCTTAAGCCTATATATCATTAATTAAAACAGTAGCAGGTTTACTTTGTCGAAAGCTTGTCATATTTGTGGAAACATAAAACTCAAAACAAGACCAAAACTACGTAAATGTTCCAAAGGTGGTAAAAATGTTTGGTCACTTGTAAAAAAATAAGAAATTCTACCTGGTCATCGGTTCCAATGCTCATTTTCAATGACATACCTAATGTCAGCGTTTTAGAGAAAACTAATTTGCGTTGCTGGCAGAAAGTGTTATGATTCCTTCTGTACTTTAGAGCACTAAACCTTCATGGAACTCGTACAGTTGCAATTATCTGCTAGCATGGATACTATCCCTTGAATTGTCCAGGAGAGGTGTTTTTTATCCATCAATCTTCATGGACTCTTTCCGAGGGAATGAAAAACAGAATTTTTCCACCCTGTCCCTAAGAAAATTTAAATTAGCTTCCCCGTATAATTATCGTTCAATTGCACTAAATTTTTTTCTTCCAAGAACATGGAAAATTTGTATTACTCGTCATTTTTAGCAAAGACCACATTAAGTGCAATGACCAAATATTCGACGTCACCAAAACCGCTGTAAAGTTTTAAGGATAGAACTATAACAGAAACATTTGCATCTCTCAAGCATCGCCGCAATGTTTCTTGCCTTTCTTTCAGAAACTCTTTATTTAGCCGCACTACACGAATGTGGAATGTCTTACGTAGCACGGCTTTATGATCGTCTTTCGATATGCAAGACGACTTCAAAACCAATGTACATCTTAAGCTCCTCTTAAATTCTTCCCTTTATGCGCGCACATAATAGAAAAAAAAAAACATTTAATATATCCAGGTAATAAGATGGCCCTCAACTCACGGACTAAATCGAAAATTGTTTTTCTGTCACAAAGTCATTCCATGAAAATACTTATTTATTTATTTATTTGAATCAAGCTAATTAATATCTAGCGTACAAAAAATATTACTTAGAATTAAGAATTTATAAATTATACAATATTATAGAACATTTTTTTAAAACTATTATTTGAGACATCACAAAAATTTATTAATAAATTATGATTGACGTTATACAAATTAAACATTGTATTCAATGGTGAATTCTGCTCATAGTTGGTACGATAGTGTTTTATGTAAATTGGGTCACGAAAACCTCTTAGATTTCGATTTGGAACATTAAAATTAACACGACACAAAAGGTTTAAAGCATCGATATTACCATCAATAAGATTAACAATAAAAACAAAACATAAATAAGAACGTCTGCGCTCCAGACTGGGTAAATCTATGAGTTTTAAACGGCTGCTATATGAAGGAAGATTCAATGGATTCTGCCAGCCTAAGCCTCTAAGAGCAAATTGTAGGAATCTTTTTTGAATTTGTTCAATTCTTATTTTGTGACAACTGTAGTAGGGGGTCCATACCTGGCAAGCATACTCTATAATGGGTCTGACAAATGTGGTAAATAGTTGTTTGATAACATAAGGATCAGAAAACTGACGTGATTCCCTTTTAATCCAACCTAATATTGAATTGGCCTTATTACATGCCATATTGATATGCTGTGTGAATTCGAGTTTCTTATCGAACAATACACCAAGGATAGATACATCATTTACATTTGATAGATTTACGCCATTGAAACTATAGTCAAAAGATAAAACGGACAATTTTCTTGTAAAATTTATAATCTTACACTTATCGATATTTAACAACAAATAATTACGTGCACACCAATTATAGAAAGCATTTAGATCAATTTGAAGCTTTTCACAGTCAAGATTGCTAGAAATAGTTTTAAATATGTTAACATCGTCTGCATACATAAGACAATTAGAGTACTTTAAAACTGAAGGAAGATCATTTACAAACAATATAAAAAGAATTGGACCCAAATGGCTACCCTGGGGAACACCAGAATTTACGACAAAACTATTTGAATGGTAGCCGTTAAAATTCACTGAATAGGATCTGTCAAGTAAATAAGATTTTAGCCAAGCAATGAATTTTACGCTGAACCCCAGCCTACTCATTTTATTAAGCAAAACTCTATGCGATAGTTTGTCAAATGCCTTACTAAAATCTGTAAGAACACAATCCGTCTGTTTTTTGTTTTTAAAGGAATCGACACAAAACTCCGTTAACTCCATAAGTAGGGTGACAGTCGAGCGGCCCTTTGAGAAACCATGTTGGTTATGAACAATAAATGATTTTGTGTAAAAGCTTAATGTTTTGCAAACAATTGCTTCAAAAAGTTTGGGAATGGCCGACAGTTTAGCTATTGGACGGTAATTAATAATTTGATCCTTTTTACCTTTTTTATGTAAAGGAATTATAAAAGATTGTTTCCATACATGAGGAAACTTACAAGTAGACAATGAACAGTTAAAAAGGACAGAAAGTGGCATCGACAAGTTATTGACACATTTTTTCAGAACTGAAGCTGGTATCCCATCAGGACCAGACGCGTCATTATCTTCTAAATTAGCTATAAATTTCATAATATCGTCAATAGTTATATGAAAATTTATATCAGTCAAGTGAGAATATGATTTCAAATGACCAAATAATTGATCATTTTCGTCAAGATTATCACAGTTTAGGTTATCACAGTTCGAAAAGTTATCACAGTTAGAAGAATCACAGATGTATGCACTTTGAAAAAAGTCTGAGAATAGTTGTGTTATGATACGTGGGTCATGGTCTGAGATATTGTTATGCATAAGAACGGACGGATAAGGACAAGATTTTCGTTTGCTATTAATAAAGTTCCAAAAGGATTTAGGATCCATTTTTAAATTACTTTGAACCTTTTGTATGTAAAAAAGATACTTAATACTTGATTCTCTGTTGAAAATATTTCTGGCCTCACAATAAATATTAAAATCGGTAACTAGTCCAGTTTGTTTGTATTTAAGCCATAGTTTATTTCTACGGTTTTTTAATGTTCGCAGTTCACTATCATACCAGCTAGGAGCAAGAGATTTTGATTTAATAGATATTAGAGGAACAGATGCTAAAAAACAATCAAATATTTTGTCATAAAATTTCAAAACCATTGAATTAATATCTGAACAAGAGCAAAGGCATGACCAGTCAATTAAAGATAGCAAGTTATTTAATTTAGTATAATCAGTTTTTTTAAAGTTAAATTTAAAAACATTGTCAGGATCCTGATTATTCATTTCAAAGTTTTGAATAGATATGGTAAGTGCTGGGTGATGAGAGTCTTCGTTCACTAGAGGATCAGTTGATCTGTCAAGTGAAATACCGGCATCAATTGTTGTGTAAATTAAGTCGAGGATCTTGGCGTTAGAGTTTTTGATGTCGTTTATTTGGTGAAGACCAAGTGACGTTAGACTGTCAAGAGTTTGAGAATCATCCATTGATAGATTTCCTGTTGGAACCATTGCGTATGTATCGGGACAACGTTTCCAAGATACATTGGTTAGATTAAAATCGCCAAGGCAGATAACTTCATCATTATAACTCATTATCTCAAAAATGTAGTTCAAAAAAGAGAAGGCTTCGTTGTAAGTATTAACTGGGCTCCCAGGAACAATGTACATAGTTACAAGATAGATAGTTTTGTGTGAAAGAATCATCTTTACACATAGGAACTCTTCGTTCAAACAAACAGGAACATTGACTAGTGACGTCACAAAACAAGATTTAACAGCAATAAGGATCCCACCGCCGACAGTATTGATACTCGGATCGGAGTGTCTATCTCGTCTATATACATTAAACGAAGAATCAAAAAGTTCCGAGTCATTTATCTCGCCAAACAGCCATGTTTCAGTCAAAGATATGACATCGTAAGAAGAATTTGAAGAGCTGTAGTAGACCTTATTAGTCTTTGTCCGTAGGCCTCTTACATTTTGATAGAGTATATCAATTAGTTGCGACGACGGTGTGTTGGTCTTGTCAAAGTCTTTCGAAAAGGAGTATTCATAGTATTTCGCTTAACGAACTCGTGGATGATAATGTTTTCCGGCCAGAAATGCTTATCCAATAAACGGGTGAATATTTCATGTGGAACGAATAGTTTGAAAGATGAGTAGTCAATTCCTTTTGTTGGTAACTGCTCAATTTTGAATTTGATGTTGGAGAAATGAGAATCAACATATGCAGATATATCATTGCAGGTAGTGTTAGCATCGAAATTTGATAGAAAAATGCATTTAAATCTCTCAGCGGCTCTTAATTTAACTGCAGGTAATATATCACCATTTGGTAAAGCTACTGACGATACAAACGTAGAAGACGGGGGCACTGAAGTTGTGGAGAACTTTGAAATTGAGGAAGTCGTAGAAGTCGCAGAAGAGGTATTAGAAGCCGGTAAACAAAATGAAGATGATATTGATGCGAATGACGAAGGGGGTGGTGACGAAATTGTTGGTGAAGATGTTAAAGATGTCGTAGACGTTGAAGGTGGAGTCATAATATATGAAGATGAAGTAAATAAAGATGGTGAAGATGAAGAAGTCATAAATGAAGATGTTGCATATGTAGATGTTAAAGGTGTAGATGGTGTCGTAGATGAAGAAGTAGTAGATGTGGACGTTTTAGGTGAAAAAGCTGTAGGTAAAGATGAAGTTGTCGAAGATGAAGAAGTAGTTGATGTTGAAGTTGCAAGTGAAGGTGTCGTTGTCAAAGATGTAGTTAATGAAGATGTCGTAGAAGAACACGTAGTAGATATAGATGTTAACGGTAATGGAGTCGTTGATAAAGAAGATGAAGATGTAGATGAAGAATTTGTACATATAGATGTTGAAGGTAATGGTATTATAGTTGAAGGAGTTGAAAAGGATGAAGATGTCTTAGGTGAAAGCGTTGAAGTTGAAGATGTAGAAGATGCAGGAATTGAAGATAAAGATGTCACAGATGGTGGTTGTGTTACAGTTGTTGAAAGAGTAGGTTTCTTTGTCTTTTGGACTAAAGGTGAGAGAGCTAAATTTGCTCTTTTGAGGGTATTGCGAGTGACACGTAAGGGACCAGGGCGCTCATTTATCTTAAGGGAAGAGTTGTGGGATGTTAATACCGCCTTTCTTAGATTTTGAATCTTAGGAGTCATTGGAGTAACAGCATTAGATGAGGACAAGCAGAGATTTGAAAGTTGCTCATTGATCAGAGCAACAGCGTCAATAAGTTTATCAACTTTTAGTTCCAAAGAATTAATGTAACCACTGACATTTTCCATTTTTTGAATGTTTATTTTTTCTTTATGTTTATTAAAACTTACTTAAGTTCGGGGGCAATATTAACTACGGCCCTGGTGATTTGCATAGGTTATAATAATTGAACCATATATAGCACAAAAGTATGCAATGAAACAGAGAAAGAAACAACGATAGTTATTTGGAAATTTTCCACTCAAACAAAAATAGAAAAAAAAAAACACTTCATAGAGATTAATTGTCAAGCACAGAATGAAAAAAAATGCAAGAAAGATTTAGTTAATTAATTGTATCACTTGTATTTTTAGCTTAACACAAAGTCGAATTAAAAAACACTTTAAATAAAATAAAATATATAACCAACAAGTTAAATTTTATTGATGATTAAGTCAATTATTAAAGTACTTAGATGCAGCGCAAAAATAGACGTCACTCGCAAACAGAAGCAGCGATGTTATACTTAAATTGATTTAGCTACTCATTCATCTTGATTGGAATTTATAGGACAATGCGGCTCGTCAAACCTCAAACCAGACAAGTGGGCAGCTCAACGTACAAACAAACATAATGCAATGATCGATCGTTCAAGAATAAAAATCGGGCATACTTCGATAAAAGTAGTACCCCTTGGCATAATGGTTAGTGCGTTGGACTGTCATGCGGAAGGTCTCGAGTTCGATTCTCAGCCGCTGCAAACAAAAAAGTTTTTGAGGGGTGAACTGCCTCTTGCGAGGAATTGACAAATTCTCCAAGAGTATCTCTTGTCATGGAAAGTGCTGCTCATTAGCGGTTCGGAATCGGCAGAAAATTGTAGGTCCTCTCCGTTCCTGGTAACACGCACACAGGAATGGTTGAGAGTTGTAAGTCACTAGGTCCTGGTTCACTCCGAGCTGACGCACCACCAAATTTATTTATTTATTATACTTCGATAAATATTACCCACATAACGTTTAAATTACGAACTCACTAGTGGCGCAATAAATTTATTTGAAATATGTACATACAACTATCCTGCATCTTTTTTTAACATAATTTTTGACAATTAATATCCCTTCAAAATAGCAAAACAATCTACTCACAAAAGAGCATGGAATATTTATATTAAAAACCAAATGGTTTTTGAGATATGCATGCATGTTTTAAGGTAGGTTCTCAGTTAAAGCTTTACAGTAAGATACTTAATAGCTTATATTGTCATCTTTCTCCCTGTCAGATTACGATCAGGTAAGGCATAAAAGGCCACGAAAAGTCTTAAACGCCCTCAACCACCATCACCATTCCACTTCTAATAAACATATCCAAACAAAAATGGTTTAACAGAAAAATCCTCCACGTCCTTTTCTACTATGGGTATTTTGGTGAATTACTAATTTTGACAACACAGGCATCTGAAATATTCTATTGAAAATGAAGAGAAAATCCCTACTTACAGATATTCTCCCCCAACACTCCCTACACCACCGAACTCTCTGATCTAAGGCCTCAACTAAAGAGAAAGGAATACTGATGGGAGTATTTTATCAGTCCACAGAACCTAAAGGAGATGCTATTGTCCGAAAAAAGTGTAACCAACGCCGCCCGTAGCCATAGACTAAAGTCCTTTTGACAACGAGCGATATAGGTATAGGTAAGTACCCACGTTCCTCGCGTTCAAGGTGACTATGTGTGCAAAAACAGGTATCAGGTGGAAGCATGGACCATAATGGCCAAAGCATTAGGTATTTATCTTGGGTTATTTAATTTCATTTCCCTAATACTAAGCCGTAAAAACGGAATTTCGATACTCCCAATATACCAAGCACACACACACACATAATAATGAAACACCATAAAGAAATGAAAATGGTAATTTTTGTTTTGAATGTGAGTTGCTGCCTTCAGGAATTCTTTAGTCTCTTTAAGGATGAACAGGACATTATAGATGGCATGTGTTTAGTGTTTGTAAAAATTCATTGTGTTTAGGAAGAGTTATAGGAAGAAATGTGAAAGGCGATTTTTGTATATATACATATATCTTTAACGCCTATTTTTGGAAATGACTTTCTATTGGATTTGTGAGAGTAGATAGTGGGATTTAAGACGATACAGGTGAGATATAATCTTTATTCTAAGGAATTATGCGAAAACGTAGGTAGGTATTACGTGTAGGTATAGTCATCTAAGCTTTTTTTTAAATATATACTTTAAAGCTAACTGAAAAACAAAACTTATGATGGAGTACTTTTTCAAATTCGCATATACATATGGTAACTTGGCTTCAAGTCGTTTAAGTTGTGCAAATGAAAAGAAAAACAACGACAACTACTTATAGCTGAAATAAATTATAATCTAAGGGCTGAAAACTTTCAACAACAATTTTACAAAAACCTTAAAAAACTCAAGTCGTGAAAACTAAATCAATTCACACCTTCACCCTCTTAAGCATATACAACATTTCCCAAATAAAGAATTAAGAATTGGGTTTCTTAAGATCTTATATCAAAGAATAGAGAATAGCAGGGAGTTGGAAGGTAATGAAATGAAATACCTTGTACACATGGTCTTAGGGTATTTTTTATTAGTAAGCTGTGTTTAATTTCACCGATACCCTAAAAATGATAAAGATGAACCTCTTTATAAAATGAAATATTTATTAAAAATACAACAGGTAAAATACTCCCTTACCCATTTAAAAAAAAACTCGAAATAAGTACTAGGAACCCATACTAATATCTGTAGTCAAAGGGTGGTTTATTGAAAAGGGAGAGCCAATTTGGGACTATAAACGTTACCGTAATACCCATGTAAAATTCTTACCTTCATAAAATTTGCCAACTACATTAAACTTGTCATGGTAACGAAGAATCAAAAGAACCCATATAAATATCTACATTATATTCCAAGGATTTCTTAAGAAGAGGGAAAATGGGGAGAAACTTGCCCCAGTATTTTTTTTAGTGTATGAAATATTTACTTGAATTCGTTATTTTTAAATTTAAAGTATTAAAGATTTCTCCCTTCTGCCCTTTTTGGTGGCAGTAATTTTTCAATGAAAGATATTCATTAGTTCTCCCAACGTTTTATCTGAGTTTTCACTCTTCTTCGGGGGTTCTTTGTTGAATAATGAGAACACAAAAGAAGATACGTAAATGAGTCAATTAGTCCCCGAAAATTAAAGAAAATCCATAATTTTGTTTGTCAAGAAGCATCTTTCAAAGGAACGCACCCAAATTTTCAGACAAATATGTCACACAGTAATGTTGGTTATGTCAGACATTTTATATAAACGCTAACGAGCATTTTCGTTAAAGTTAAAATTGAAAACAAAAAATTAATTTCGAGTGCTGATTATATAATATTTTTTACAAGAAAAACAATCACCAAACCAAACAAAACCTTGAAAAATATTATGCAGACTCTTCGCCATCGATTGAAATCATTCACTATTGATTACATAACATTGGTACGGTCCTTCTAGCAGAAGTGACGCCGAGCGTTCCGGTCGCCCACCTGAGGTAACCACTCCAGAAATGGTTGATAAAATCCATGGTTTGATAATGGACTATCGACGAGTAAAGGTGTTCGAGCTTGAAGAGTCTTTGGCCAGTGATTTCAATTTGACATACATATTTGGACATGAAAAACCTTTTCGCAAGATAGATGCTGGAATTTACCCACAATCGACAACTTAAAAGGAGTGTATGGCGATGTTCAAGAAAAATTCAATTGAGCTTTTTGCCTTTCGTAACCAGCCGGGAATGAAACATTGATTCACCACAATACACTAGAGACTAAGGAACAGTCGAAGCTGGTGAATCGAAGCTCAAGAAGGCCAAAGTAGCTTTGTCAGCGAACAAGGTCATGACGATAGTCTTATGAGATGCTATCGATTGATATCGATCGAAAAGATATCGATTGTGTTGAAAAGGTTAAAACGATCATCAGCGAATAAAACGCGGAGTGGCTGATCGATTCCCATCTGATTTAAAGTAAAATCGGTCGCATTTGGCGAAGAAAAAAACAAGTTCTTATCCTGCACAATGGCAAAAGTGCATGACGGAGTTCCTAATCTTCCTCCTTCATCCAGCACATTTTCCAGATTTAGCTTCTGCGACCATTTGTGATAATTACCATTCGATTAAGCTGATGTCACACACCATGAAGATCGTTGAGCGAGTCTTGGGTAGCCGACTGCGAAAAATAATTATCTGATTACCAGTGCGGGTTTGTCGGGGGTAAGTCAACCACGGATGCAATCCAGAGTATAAGAATAATTATGGAAAAACATCGGGATTCTTTGGAGGATTTGCATGTCGTATTGGTTGATTTTGAAAAAGCATTCGATCGCCAACCACGAGATCTAATATGGGTGGCCCTCAGGCAAAGAGGAGTTCCAGAAACCTATGTGCGGATAATTATGGACATGTATGATGGAGCAGTTACTAAAGTAAGATGCGCAGCTGGAGTCACCGAAGAATTCGAAATCACAGTAGGTGTACACCAGGGAAGTGTCTTGAGTCCCCTGCTCTTTATTACAGTTCTTGATTACCTGCTTGAAGGCAAAGTGACGGATCCAAAAGTACATCAGTTATTCTTTGCTGACGATGGAGCCATCATAAGTGAAGACCCGATATCCCTACAACGAGTGGATGTTCTAGAAGGAAGTGGGTACCGCACAAGCGCGAAAAAGACAGAATACCTATGCTGCCCATTTTCTGATCCACACAGGCCTATTCCAGACATTTATTTGAATGGAGTAGTGCTTCCCAAGTGTGAAAAGTTTAAATATCTGGGGTCTATGATAAATAACGAAGCTACTTGTGATGACGATATCAATCATCGCGTAAGCGTAGGGTGGATGAAGTGGCGGGAAAATTCTGCTATCTTCTGTGACCGAAAAATGCCCCCTAAGCTGAAAGGAAAGCTCTACACTTCAGTTGTGCGTCCAGCACTCACATACGGTTCACAATGTTGGACAATGTACAAAAAGTATGAGAGTAAGCTAACGGCAGCTGAGATGAAGATGCTTCGTATGACAGCAGGAGTTACAAAGCTTGATCGAATTAGAAGTACGAAGATCCGAGGAAGCCTTCATGTTAAGAATACCATTTCCCAAAAAATTGAACACGACCGACTCAGTTGGTATTGCCATGTTCAAAGGAGAGATCCTGAGAACCCCGTCAAAAAGGCAATATCATACAACGTTCCAATTCGGAATAAAAAGAAAGGTAGGCCTAAACACTCCTGGTACAAACAAATGCAAAAACACCAGCATTCAGTTGGCCTCAGAAATGGAACAATACAAAACCGGGAGGCTTGCCGCCGATTTCTGAGGTCAACCCGGCGAACCCCACAGGCGGATCACTAGTGTGAAGCAGATACGTGGGAGAGTTATGATCCCCTCGACATCGAGATCATAACAGCGCCGAACAAAGGAAGAAGAAGAAGCTTCTGCGACCATTTATTGTTTCCGATCATGAAGAAATAGCTCAGAGATAAGAGCAGGTTTAATGAATAAGTCATCTTTGAAAGAGACGATTTTTTTGAGGGGCTAGAGAAGTTTTATTATTTTGAGGGTATCAACAAATTGGAGAAACATTGGATGGAAAGTAATGAGCTAAAAGGAGGCTATGTTTGGAACTAAAATATTTGTATGCCCAGTGTTTTTATTTAATTTTTCAGGGACTTATTGAGTAATCTCTCGTATGTACACAAAATGTTTATGCAAATTATAAGAAAAAAAACACAAAGTTCTTTAAAAAATATGTGTTTCTTTAAGATCAAATAATTGTAAAAAAGGTTCTTTTTTAATAAATAATAATAAACAAATAGTTAATTTGAAGAGAATAAGAAGTTAAGTCAACAGTACAATTCTATATTTTGGCAGGTGCTCCAATAACCACTTCAGTCTTTTGGATAGAATTCAATTTAAAATTGATATGAGATGGAAGTACACCAGAAACAGTTGCATCTCTCGAGTGCATGTTTCTTGTCTTTTATTGTGTTACCGATATTTTTATAAGCAATGTTTTAGTGAAATAGCCAGTTGTATTCCTCCGCCTAAGTAATTAAATGCCCATCATTTAACCCTTGAGCCCAACTTCGGAAGTAATGTTATATTCAGAAATTCTTTCATTAGCCGTGCTACACGAATGTGTAAATTTTTACCCGGATCAATATTTCCCTCCCAACTTCCTTAAACGCCCGCACTGTACTCAAACATTGTAAGGGTAGTCATAATCTCTATAGTGCTCGCAAAATTATGAAAAATAAAATGCACGACTGGATCGCTCGTACTTTGTTTAATGTAAAAAATACTTTGGAATTTAAGGACGTCATTAGAGCAAAATGTTCAAATGTATTGTTTTCTGAATTCTATAAAATATGAATTTAAGCAAACAAAGTTTAAAAATCGTTTAATTATTAAATTAATTTCTTCTATGTATAATTTCTTTAGAATTTTTGTAGAAAAAAATTTGGATTGCCAATTTTAAGTATTTAATAATATAAGTCATTTTTTATTGGTAAATGTATAGGCAGCGCAGCAAAATTTTACACAGTAAACAACAACAAAGGAATAGTGCGTATAAACTAGGCAGTAATAACAGTGCACATAATAGTGCTGATAAAGTTTTGGAGCATCTGGATTACAGTGACACTCAAATTGATTGCAAAAGTTTTATTTTTCGTGAGGTTGGCAGGTTTTGATTGTTCGAGAATGTGTTCGGTGATATTTGTTCATTTTATGGTAAATTTTCACAAGAGCCAAAATTATGTGGTTTGAAATATTAATTTACGATTAGACGATAAACGTTAATAGTCAATGGTCAAAATGTTGCCTCTTAATGCGTGTGCATGTTCCCTATCTGTCACGAGAGAGTATGAAATTCATCGAAGGATGGCTGCGATGCCAAACGATTAAAAAGGACATGAAAATGATTTTTTTCTGACACCGAGCCTTTATTTGACTTTGTGTACATATGTACATGCTATTAAGATTTGATTTTATTAATAATTTTGCCAAATTTTTACAAATTTGTCAGTGATGTTAATTTAGCATAAACCACATCTTTACGTTTTATTCATACAAAAACGTATACTTTTCCAACACATCACTTAGCTTATTCAAAAGTGGATTGTTTATTCGTAGGTATATATTTCATTTTTAGTTTTTGTTTCCTTTTACTTTGTTCACTTAATGAGTCTGAAATATCTACTAAATTAAGATGATTTGTTAAAAGAAACTCAGAAATTTTGTATAGCCCTTTTCTGTTTTGGATCTTTATTCATTTCAATTTGTATTATTTTTGTAAGAAATTACATAAATTTATTTTACTTCTTTTCCAAATCAGCTGATTTTGACATGGGTATAAATGCAAAGCATACCAACTTTAAAATTTAAAGTAAAAGTGTATATGCAGTCAAAAGAGCATTTTATTCGGACTTCCATTGCTGCACTATGTATAGTATAGATTACCAATAAAATAAGCCTATAGATTTGAAAAAGTAAGATATTTAAGATATTGATTTAAAAAAAAAAAAAACATTTTAGTTATTTTTTTAAAAATTCATAAACATTTTTTTCGAAAATTTTTATAAACAATATTTTTTTTCAAATTCAAAGGAGCTCTTGTACATATATAAATTTGGGTTGAAATAGATCAAAATTGAGAGAACAGTTTTATGAAAAATACCGCTAATAACATTTTTTCCTACATTTTTGTTTGACCAAAATCTAGTATAGATATTCATCAGTTGACATTACAACACGAAAAAGTAGTGATTCCGTCAGTCTGTATGTCTGTAGGTCTATACCTCAACCTGTAGGCTGTTGGACTAATTGAAACGTTTTTTGTTTTTAGTTTGGTTCCTTCCATACAGCCATTATAAAATATCATATTTATTTCGAAAACGGCTCTAATGATTTTGATATAAAAAATATGTGTAGACTATACCAACAATACGGTCTACATTTCGGTCAAAAAAAAAAAAGTTACTATACGCTGTTCAACACAAATTGTCAGCACAGACCTTATGGGAGAGCTTTTTCCAAAGCAGTGGCGCCTGATGCACTCTCACTACACTGCGTTGGGAAAAATGCCACTTAAAAAAGAGCAAGCCACCGGCAAAAAGTTGTGCACCCCAACCTGTCGCAGAACCTTTTTTGATTTTCAACTTACTCTTTTCTTGTTCTACTGCGACGAATGCAGAGACATTTCCATCTCTCACGTTATGCTCGCGATAAAATGCTTAAGTGACCAAACTGCCATTAGCCATACCGAATGTGTAAACAATATTAATAATCTATCCAAAAAATTTGATATTGTCTTAAAAAGTGTTGACGAGCTCCACCAACATTGTCAATTAAATACCTCGGAGTGCCACTCAAAGTTTCTAGAGGTTTATTAACGAACTTAAATTCCCTTAAATCTGACCTCGAGTTACAATTTCAAAGTAACTCCTCAAAAACAGTTTCTCCCTTCTCCCCGCCAGACCAACCCTTGCCCATCCAGACATACGATGATCTGTTTTCTATTAAGTCGATGTTATCCAGAGTCTCTGCCGAGCTCATCTCTATCGCATATGACGTTACCAGTAATAGTCAACGGATGATAGAAATCCAGCGGGATATGACACGGCTAAATAATAACTCGCGTGAGCTACGGCTGCAGATATACGACATGATAGACGAGTCAAAGAATCCTACTCCTGATACTGTAATGTTGTACAACAACCTATCGGTCTCGGATGAAATTTTAAGCTCCGAAACAAATAACGATCCTCCTGCACTCACCCAAATTGCTGTTCAACCGCAAACCAAACCAACCGCGCCTTCTTCACCCCGCAACGATCTGCCTGTGTCATCACCAACTATCATCAAATTCGGTCACCGTTGGACCCTATCCGATTGGAACAAAAGATTAAGCAAACTCGAATCTGCCAACAATACCTACTTTTGCCTGAAGAACACTCTTTATTTTGCCAACAAATCCTGGATCTACTCATATTTTGGACAAAAGTTCTCTATCTTTCCGAATGTTTGTCAACAAGTCTCACCTAAATGCTTCAAAATCCAGTTTCCTTCAAAGTACAACTGGATTTTTTTATAAACCCTATCCGACTCTACCGGTTTCGATTAAAATTATTTTTATCGGAGGTTCTTTGATTTTGAAATAATATTGTATACAAAAATTTTTTTCCTTAAATGTACATATATTTATTAAATATTTAAAATTTGTAAATACATTTCTTTTAATTTTAAAGAAATTTCGTTAAATAAAATTAAAAAAATAAATATAATTTACTTTTAAAATAAGAACACACACGCAAGCGAAATTTTCACACATGTGTGTGGTGAGTTTCTATGATTTTTAAAATTACTCATTTGTGTGTTTTTGTATTGTGTTGACGTTAATTTTGTTTATAGTAATTATGCGGTTACATACTACTTAGAGTGAAATAGAGAAAAAGAAGTTGATATGGGTTTTTTTTTTTAAATTGAAGTAGGTTGAAAAGATTTAAAAAATTAAGTATATTTCAGTATTTTGCTGATTATGCGAAGCAGCAAGTAGATTTTAAAAGATTTTGAAAAAAAAAAACAAACTAGATCTATTTCAATTGAAGCAAAGTGGTAACACTGCCTTGAATAGTCTGATTACACGATTCTTTTTTCGTTCGTTTTGTCGAAATGTTACGGGAATGGAGATGGCAAGTACTAATATCGAGATTTTAATCCATTGATACCATGGTCGACTCAAAGTTTTCACGGAAAACACCGTGCAGTTAGAACACTATAATCCCAATGTAAACAGGGTCCTATATTGCAATCTTCCGTTAGGTAACGTGCTACACGGAACGTATAACTTAGACCCACGTGGTTGGTTTAACCAAACTTCGTCATAGATGTACTTATACACATTAAAAAAAAAACACTTACATATGTATTGAAAAGTGGCCACGGATTTAAAAATGTTTTAAATATTTATTTAACTTATGTTTATTTTTTGATTTCTTATAAAAAAAAAACTAAAAATTGATATTTTTATTCGTAAATTTTAGTTAAGTAATAATTATTGAAAATTGAGATTACATATTTTTTTTTCACATTTTGAAAAACATTTTATGTTACAAATATTATTCTCGCATCAATTTAAAACTCAACTTCAAAAATCTGTCCATATAACCTACTTTGTCTCTGTGCTCAGTTTCTAATCTGCGCATTGACGACCTTTAGCTCATTATATATTTTTCATATCTGTAGACATAGGTATGTTTTTGACCTTCTTTATATTAAATGGAGAAAAAGAAGAAATAAATAATCCTAGCTTTGTTGGTCCTCTCCGTCATATTGTGTCATGAGACATGTTTTTTTTTATTGAATTCCCGCCTTTAGGTTATCACGTGCTCAAGTGAGTTGATGAATGGTAGATTGATGAGTCGCATCACATCGTCTTAAGGATTCGCAAGGATTAATTTTCAATGTCACGTACACCGTACAATGTTGATGCGAATTTTCTTTTCTAAGTCACAAGTGAAGTATTGGTATATAAGTACGAGTATACTCGTATGCTCAAGTCATTCATATGTACATATCCGTATAAAAGTTAAGAAGATTGAACGATGTGCCTTGTCGGTAGACTATATTATTATGGAGAAGTATATTTTTTATATGCACATACAACTTATCAAGCTATTACCCAATCAAGGTAATGGCAAGAATTTCTGTACAGGATATGATTATGTAAGTTGGATTGGTCACAGCTCGACAACTATCTAAGCTAATTTCAAAGGGCAAAGAACATGACCAGGTTCAAATTTGTCATGGTGTGGTTCTAATCAATTTTCCATGGACAAAACTCAAACTCGATTGCTTAAAAAGAGTCAAATTTATATTTATATTTTTTCCTTAAAGAAGACAGCCACAGAACTTGAGCTTCTTTTGAACTATAAACAGCGAATAAACCGCAATTACTTTTGTAAACTTTTATGGGGTTTGTATAAAAATATACAAATAAAAATAGAACCCAGACAATATAAAGAAGAAATAATAATAGACGCAACAAATTATGGCCGGATGTCCTCTCCTTTTTTTTCAAAAGGTTACTTCTTCAGGCACATCATTTCGTATTCGTGTCACAACAAAACGGAAAATTCTGCTTAAAAGGCAATATCTATTCAAACCAGGACTTCCTAGTGCCACAAATCCTCTGCTTTCCTCATTTTATCTAGGTAACCCGCTCTCCCCACGTTTTATCTGTCGTTAGTTGTTGGTTTGGGATCCCCGTCTATGGGAAAATAGGACGCTTGGAGCAAAATCAAACAAACAAAGCAAAAGGAAGATTATACTCGTACATATATACAATCCTTCCAAAGATGGGCTCTGATAATTTTCTTTTATCTGAAATAACGAAAAAAAACGACTTATTTTCAGATTTTCCGTGGTAAGGCTTAATTATTATGGTCGTAAGCCAGACGTTCATTTTCAACGGTGTAGTGTCTTTCTAGGTAGCTACAACTGATTAAAATATAATTATTAGGAAAAGCTTTTTCGAGTTGCAAACATGTACATATGATAATAATTATATGAAAAATTTACTTCGTTAATATGATATTTCCTTAAATAAAGTAAGTTAATGTTATTATCACTGCGGTAATGGATTTAATATGGAAACAAATTATGTAATCTATTGAACAAGTGCCTTATATTTAGTAATCAAGGGATAGTACTTTGTATCGATTTACTTTATAACGATAGATAGATAGATATATGTATAATGTAGATTATATATTAAAGAACATTTCTCAAATTTTATTAATTTCCGTCAGTCTTCGCCATCTAGTATTGCAATAACTTCTATTTAGTTTAGATAGTTTTACTGCCATATCTGCCGCCGTAATTCCACAAACATAAGGCCCTTTGCTATAATGAAAAATCATTGTTATCTGAATCAAGTAGATCTCTAAAATAATACGCTTCTTCAAGATTTTATTCTAGTTTGGAGTAGGTTTTCGGGTTGGGTTCGATATCTCGCTTTTTATAATCCCCTCTATTATAACCCCATTTTTACTTGCGATATAGGTACTATAGGGCAAGTTCTGCATTTGGAAAAAAAATCGAACTCGAGATTTTGATCAAAGTTGACATTACGATGATAGCGAAGACGAAAAAAGTGGGTCCGACAATTCCATTCCGTCTGTCTGTCTGTATGTCTGTAAGTCTGTATGTCTGTATGTCTGTATGTCTGTACCTCGAACTACAGCCTAAACTACTGGAGGTATTTTCTTCAAACTCGGTAGTTAAGGGTCTTCGGTGATTCCCTAGAGGAAAAATTGAAATTTTTTTTTAGCTCCAAAACTAAGGGTACCCCCATACACCCGTAATGCAAAATCTTATTTATCTCGAAAACGGCTCTAACGATTTTGATAAAAAAAATTAAGTGTGATATTATGGACATGGACTATATTTTGGTGAAAAAAAAATTTGGGGGTAAATGTTATTAGGGGTACCTGTCATAGAACGGTTTTTTTGATTTTCGAATTTCTCACCAACGGCTCTAACGATTTTAACCAAAATTTTTATGCAAGAGTTGCTTTGCATTTGAAAAAATATAAACTAAAAATTTTTTCGAAAAAATAGTTTTTGGATTTTTAAAAAAATAATACAATTTTTTTTTTGAAAATTCAATATCTTGAAAACCGATACACGATTAAATTTTTAAATTACGTTTAAAAATGTATTTTATTAAATAATAACAATTTGCATATCAATTTTTTTTATAAAAATTTTAAGGAAAATTTATTACACAAAAAACATGTTTCAGTGTGTCTGTATGTCTGTACCTCTCACTACAGCCTAAACCCCGAGACCTATTTCTTTCAATTTCGGTAGTTAAGGGTTTTCGGTGATTCCCTACAGGAGAAATTGAAATTTTTTTTTTAGCTCCAAAACTAACGGTACCCCCTATACACCCGTAATGCAAAATCTCATTTATCTCGAAAACGGCTCTAACGATTTTGATAAAAAAAATTAAGTGTGATATTATGGACATGGACTACATTTTGGTCAAACAAAATTTTGGGGCAAAATGTTATTAGGGGTACCTGCCAGAGACCCGTTTTTTTAATTTTCGACTTTCTCATTAACGGCTCTAAGGATCTTATCCCAAAATTTTTAGCAGGAGTCCTCTTAAGTTTAAAATAATATTGTATATAAAAATATTCGAAAAAATATTTAAGTATTGGTTTTTTTTGGAAAAAAAAAAAAAAAATTTTAAATCAATATCTTCAAAACCTATGAACGATTATTTTTTGAAATTATTTCCTAAACCCAATATTATTAAATAAATAAAATCCGCATCCCACATTTTTTTCTTGAAAAATTTTAGAGAAATTTCTTATATAAAAAATTTATTTAATAATAAAACGATTTTTTAAGGTTTATTTGCATAAATTCATACTTTTCCGGAAACCAGACGGCAATTTTATGCAGTTGAACATTATTATCTCATTAAATTCCATGTTTAATATTTATAAAATGTATCTTAAATTCCAAAGTACTTTTACATAAGAGCAAGTTCGTGCGATCCAGTCGTGCATTTTATTTATAATCCCGTTTCTTATTATCCCGCTTTCGCAATAAAAACCAGTTGTCTTATTTAAAAAAATCACGCTTTTTTTAACCTGTCACTTCTTTACCTCCATTTAAACTATACTCTTAACCTAATGTATAGTCCAACTGAAAAAATTGCTCCAAAATTCCTTATTTCAGTCATCAAACCCAAAAGTTCTTCTTTCGAAGAGTGGACAAATATTTCTGATACGTGGGCGATGCCATTCAATTTAACTTTGGAAAACCTGTCAAAGCTGAAACTATGCTTCGATGATCTGCTAGAACACTTTCACTCAAAATTTAAGAATGACAGTATCGAACTGGAAAAGAGCTTATTATGAAGGAAAACCTAGTGAGCGTATCGGAATCCCGCTTTTTAAAATCCCTTTTTTTTTTAAATCCCGACTTATCCCGCCGAGCTCGTTTTTTATACATATTTATATTTGAGTATTATAAACGCTTTATACCTACATTAAAATGATTAAGAATAACCAGACTAAAAGAAAACGCATTAGTTGATTTTTTATCTTGACTGCACGCATTTGGATTTGATCTCTAAACTCTAAGATTAAATTAAAATTACCCCTTTTACCAACCAATTTATTATTGCTGTAAATGTTTTAATTTATTTTTTTATTTTAGATATAGTATTATAGATATAGTAAATACAAGATCACCGTTCCAATATTCCCTTTATTCATTATTATTAAATAATTGTTAGTTTAAAATTGAAATTTATATTCATTTTTTATATATTAGTAGCATAATCTGTAGTTTTTTTCGAATCGTAGATTAAATAAATAAATAAATGTAATAGTAAATGCTTAAGCTACGAGTACTTTGAAAATAACAAGACGAAATAAATAAATTTTCAAACATATCAAAGACCAATAGAGTTAAAGACATACGAGAAAAAAATTGAAACGTCCTTTTAAAGATTTTTTAAAAAACACGGATACCAAAAACAAACAAACAAATAAGATATATTTTTATTTGTTAAAGTTGTCTGAAGAAGGGTGCAATCACATCCGAAACGTCGCAACACACAAAATAAAAAAAAATAATAACAAAATTGACCTTGAGCCCTCTTAACGACAAACATTTTATTTAAAATTATTTTTATTTTTCCATTTCTTAAAAATTCAAACATGTGCTCCCTTGGTCAGAGACCAATCGAGACTGAGTATATACATACATGTCATGTGACAGTACTTAAAATTAATATTAAAGGCTCGGATGGCCAGTGTTGGCATTAGTAACAGTAAATCCTAAGTACCAGAACACTTAACATGTTTCGATTTCATCTTCACCATAAAACCATTGTTCAATTCAAGCTAAGCGTCCTTGATACTCTTTGGAAGGCTATTGTTTTTGACTTATTTAGATTGACATTCAATTTTCATTCAGGGCAATAGCATCAGAACCTATTGATCATCAGCTGGAATGACTCAGGAGATTCTTAAATTGCAGCCTTGTTTCAATTTTGTCGTGGAAAATATATCAGAGAGATTTATGCCAATTCATACTGCGTCTCATGTATGACTGTAAATTCCCTCGAATTCCACTTATAAATATGTATATCATATCATATCGGACTCTTATATTTAATGTCCACATATTATTACTTTCAATTTCCCCTTTATGTTGGTTCAGTTAAAATTGGAACATAAACATTGACAGGCGAATCTATAAACAAATCTTAAAGGTTACTTTACTTTAAAATACCTCTAAGCAGCTCTTAAGTATGAAATCGGTATCTATAATCAATTTTCACATTTAAGTAACGTTACTTAAAGGCCTCTTAACTTAAACGCCATCAACCGCGTTTAAGGGTCACTTAAAGGCATTTTAAAATGTATTTTGACATATTGATTGTCATCTTTGAAATTTTGAAGTTTCAAATTGTGAGTTTGTAGGTATTGTTTGTTGTGATATTATATTAGAATTATAAAGTGCAACGATTTAAGAAATATAAAATTTGTATTGATTAAAGTATGTGTACGCGCAAAGAAATTTCGTCCACGCTTCCCTCTGAGCCTTTGAAGTGTTTGTATCGACACTTTCTTCCTCGTTTTTGGAAGAGAATAGGCGTTTTCCTAAATGCAGTGTTGCAGCGCATCGTGGATTTTGATGCCTTGAAATCAAGTTAGCAGAACATCAATTTTTACCAAAAGTACTGGAGCACTTAATTTTATTTTTGGGTACTTAATTAGCACTTAATAAGCGAATAATTATTGCATCATAAAAACTGTGTTCTGCTGACTTTGCTCTGCTAACTTGAGGGACATTAGGAAAACGCCCAATCTGTGCATAAAATAATTCTGTTTTGTAGTGTATTATTGCAAATTCTAAAATAAAAAAGGTTTCCTTGTAGGAGGCATCCCAATTTTCAGATCTTTTTCTTTTATTTGTGGCGGCGGGTGTGGGTGTGTGTTCGATAGCCATTTTTTTTGATTTCACAAATAAAAAAATGTGTCTTCCAATTATTTACAGAAAGAAGGTGTCACAAAACAGCTGTGTTGTATAAAATGAAGCAGCATTTGTTTTTTTTTCTGTACTAGATTTTCACATTCTTTTACGTTACGTGACACAACCATTGTTTAGTTAAGTACCAATGAAAAATCGATTATAGATACGAATAGAAGTTTCGTCGTTTAAAGCCAAATTAAATATTTAAGTATGCTTAACTAAATAACCTCTAAGATGCAGTTTAAGAAAATCTTATAGATACGGCTGTGAAACTTTAGAAAATTAAGCCGTACATAGAGTCGGAAATTGGCACATTGCACACATCAGACATCAATTCAATTTGAGCAAAAATTTTAGAAAAAATGTTTTACATTTCGCTTTTTAACGTGAAGCAAGCTATTTTCAAACAAAAGTAAGATTTTTGTCTCTAATATGAACCATTCAATACGTCGCAATTTTGAAAAAGAAAACATAACGAAAGTACGAGTTGTCCGTGTATAACTTTTTAAAACTTACACTCTCTAAACACTAAACACTCTCCACCAAAGAAAGTGTCAATAATTTTAAAAGAAGTACATATTATGTACTCCACTACAGACGGTTATGAGTTTTCTATTTTCCAAAAAAAAAAAACATTTTAATTTTGATAGCTACTTTTTTGGATATATTGCTGCCAATCAAGATCACTTGGAGCTGAAAAGTCTTATTACGGAGACTCAAATTATTGTTAAACGAAAATTTGATTTTCACCAGAGAAACTCTTGTTTTATCATTGAATTTTATTATCAAAATGCGTGCTCTGTTAAGAAAGGTCATCGCGCACTTCTTCCATTTTATGGTTAGTTTAATCGACTTATTGCGATTGTGACTAAATTTCACACCAAGTTTACATTGTTGGACACTAAATCACAAACACGCTTACGTAGAGTGCGAACTGAGGAAAATATCGCAGCTGTATCGGGCAGTGTTAGCGATGACTGTGAATTATCGATTCGGCGCCGTTCGCAGGAATTGGGCCTCTGTTACTCCACTACGTGGAAAATTTTGCGGAAGGATTTAGGTGTAAAGCCTTTCAAAATACAGCTGGTGCAAGAATTGAAACCGAACGACCTACCACAACGCCGAATTTTTGGTGAATAGGCTCTTGAAACGTTGGCGGAAGATCCACTTTTTTTCTGGTTGAATGGATACGTGGACAAGCAAAACTGCCGTATTTGGAGTGAATAGCAGCCAGACGCATTGCAAGAACTACTAATGCATCCAGAAAAAGTCACAGTTTGATGCGGATTATAGGCTGGCGGAATCATTGGGCCGTATTTCTTCAAAGAAAATGCGAATCGCAACGTTACTATGTGGTTTAAACAAGACGGTGCCACATACCACACAGCACGCGTAACAATGGACCAATTGAGAGGCGAGTTCGGTGAACAGTTTATTTCACGTTTGGTGCCGGTCAATTGGGCGCCTATATCGTGCGATTTAACGCCTCTAGACTATTTTTTGTGGGGCTATGTTAAGGCTCATGTCTATAGCGACAAGCCTGCTTCGATTTACGCACTGAAAGGCAACATTGAAGCCTTTATTCGTGATATACCGGCCGAAATGTTAGAAAGAGTATGCAAAAATTGGACTAAGCGGACAGACCATTTGAGGAGCAGCCGCGGCCAACATTTGCATGAAATAATCTTCAAACATTAAATTATATCGACCATATTATCGATTCAAATAAAAATTTGATGCATTTTTCTGAATTTTATGTGTTTTTTTTTAAATTTCCGATAGCTCTTAAAAAATCACTCGTTAGTATTTATGAGCTCATATAAAAATCAAGAATTTTGGATTTGACTTGCATGGTCGATAAAGTACTTGCCTGCCTAGTTAAAAGTTTTTGGCCTTTTACTGTCACATACATTTTCTTTTAATTTTACTATTTTTAGGTACACTTACTTAATTGGACTTGAGATTGCGTAAAACATCCTGAAAAACTAAATGGACTTCGTTTTCCTCATATCATGTACAGTACATACCTACCAATATAATTTGCTAAAGTCTTCACCGCTTGTACAGCCTTAGATGACTACTTCTGCTTTCTTCTCATAAATAAATGAAATTTTGCCCCATTTCGTAGGATACACCAAAAAACAAATATATATAAGACCCCAGGTTAACAAAGGCTAAATGTACGAAACATAAATTTATCTAACACTACATGACCATGTACTCAATTCTATTAATTTGCTTTCATCGCTTTATTTAACGCAACGCCATTTCAAACGTTAACTTTTTGATTCATTTGAAACATTTATCACTTCTAAGTACTCCTTTGTAAGACAAGTTGTAGAGAACCCATGGTCTCTATCGATTGTTGAACAGGCAACTTTTCAACTTTAAGAGGCTGGAACAGAGCTTCTCCTATCCTATGCAACTCAACTCGTATATCCGCCGAAAAATTCTGTTTGAATTAACTACTCTATTTCCAAGGCAATTATGTAGCTTTTTATGACCTTATTAAGTTCATCCCATTCATTAGGCTCCCCTTGAAGAGGAACTATTGAAGTGAAATGCTCTCTGCAAAATGGTCCCCAATCGTCTCTGAGAATTATAACCTGCCTCAAAGGCCATTTATCTTTCAAATTACTGAGGTATATGTACTGTACACCACCTACGACTACAGAATACCCTTCAGCAATTTTCGAGTTGAGACTCGAGTCTATGGTGTGCCATTCAGCCACAGTTGTGTTTTTGATTAATGAACCAAGAAGTCTTTATCCTGCCTGCATCCCTGTGATCCTATTTTGTAATATGAAAAAAAAAAAGAAGAACAGAAAGTCTAAAAAATAAAAGGTATAAATAATAATATGATTTAAACAATGGGTGGTAGTAGAGAATTTTTCAAATGGCACTCTTGAAATAAATGAGAATTAATAATTTGGTCTTCTAGTTGCCATCGTTCCCACTTTAACTCGCCGACCCTAAATGAAAAACAATGCAATATTTCTTATTGGAAGAAAGAAATTAATAATCGGGTGTCATGAAAATAAGGCAACTTCAATAAAATTGTACCAATTTTCAAAATGTGACTCTCACTTATTAAGTTTTTGGGACTGCCAAAAGAGGGAGATAAATAACGGTTAGGAAGGAATGCAATCAAATTCATAAAATATTGGTACTAAATGATCATGTTCAATTCAAACCTACCCAATTGTTTCTTCTTCTTTTCAGCGTGTTTTTTCTAAATAAACCCGGACTATTTCTTACGTGAGTACAAAATGTGAGACAAACTTTTGACCAACTCTGGTATTTTAATACTTGTAGAGTACCTACACATTAGTGTAATTGTTAGTGCGTTGGACTGTCAGGGCGTGTCAGAAACGGAGGTCTTAGATCAAATCGAAATACAGTGGCCCTCCAGTATAGCAAATGATATAAAGTTTGGGATCAAACACTACCAAACGCGTTCATTATATCGATCGAAATTTTGTACATTTTAAAACAAAAGTCATTAAAAATATGTTGATTCAGAGGATTTTATTAAATCTTAATTTTAATAGATGATGGGCTGCTTTTAATTTTACAGGTTTTATAAATAACTTTAAAATAATCACAAATAAGACTTCGTTTTATTTCAAGTTTAAATTTCAACCGCAAACCTTTTCTTCATGTCATCTCAACATGAATATTTCAGAGATATAAACCTCGACTTGTTGTTCCCATCGTATTTGTAATATAGTGGCCTAGCAACTTGCTGCTTCATCATGTCATATTGAAGCTTAAGGAATAACACCAATCTCATAATTGCTTTTAAAGTTTCGTTTAAAGATGTCTTCGTATTAAAATAAATAATTTTTCGTGGTGCGACAGCTTGCAGAGAACCAGGACCTAGTGTCTTAAAAATCACAACCATTTCTTTGTGTGCGTTACCATGTATGAAGGGGATCTTCAAGAATTAGATGATGCAGCACTTTTCATGACAAGAGATAAAATCTTGGATCAGAAAACGAGAAAACGAACACAAGACCATTTTTTAAAACTTTTGAGCGGTTCTAGTTCTATCACTTCCACAGTAGCCCGCACTATCAACGATCATCGCCATCACCACATAAGTTCGATGAACGACACCAACTTTCATTTTTAGTACTCCGCTACCTGGAAAAATGTGTTCCTTTTTGCTTAAGAAACCATCTTCATGCATGGATTTTCTTTTTAGAGAGCCAGGTTTTTAGGATTTTTGGCTTGAACTTTTTCACTTCCACAGATTGCCGATTTTTAAACAAGAAATTTTAATGGCCAACATTCGCTATTAAGCCATACTGATGTAAATCTGAAAACCGTTTTTTATATTGCAAATTCGAGATATAGGAAATTCGTTATATTGGTATTGTACCGAATATTCTACCGAATATAAAAGTATTTATTAGTGAAACTGAATTTTTCGGGGCAAAAGTCCTCTATCTTGGATAAAGTGCTCCTCATTTTAAGCCTTTATGATTCGGAGAAAAATTGAATTTACTCTCAAATCCTATTGAAAAACATCACATATATGTATAAATATTGGAGACCATAAGCCTCTAGGCTCTGGTTTTTGCGAACTGTCGTGACATAAAATTCATTTACTCGTATTTTAAAGAATACTACCGTATTTCAAAAGAAAATAAATCCTTTCTCAGTTCCAAAATGTCGGTTAGGTAAAAAAGATGATTCTTAAAATTACTAAGAGTAAACGTTTTTTGTAGGTTTAGCTTTGCTGGCCTGGTTGTCTTGGTGGTTCTGGTTGTAAGCCCCTACAAGCGTGATATTTTCCGTTGATTGGTACTTTACTCAAATTAACTCAGAATTTGACGACTTTAATCTTAAATTAAATTATTTCGAGCTACCACGAATTTCTTCATCGACTTCCACGACTCAACGAAGTATTATGTTTTGAAGGGGCAATAGAATAATAATATAATTTTCAAGCCAATTCAAACATTAGTTTATAGTTGTTATTATTGCGGGAACAATCCTTAGTCCCGAGTTATTTGCAAAATTGATTTTGTACGTGCCAAGCATTAAAAAAAAGTAATAATAACAGCTCTGGTAGCAAAATCAATAATGTCCTATCGATCAGTGGAAAACTGAAAGGGTGTCCTTTTTAGATTCAATTAGATTAAGCTGGATTTACTTTGATCTGCTATCATTTTGATGATTGAAGGTAGGCATTTTGAATTTATAGTGAGTTTGAGTTGGGTGAAGTCCGTAAAATATTGTTGTAAGGATTTGATAAATGGTTGGAGGATTCTTTTAAGGATGTGCTTTTTTTATCAATTTATATTTTGTTTTTTTTTTTTTTTTTCATTCAAGAATTACATAACTTGCTTATTCGAATAGAAATATTAAATAATCCAAATAAATAAGGAAAGAAAAGTGGTTAAACAGGCTGAAAATAATTCCATGCACATATTTTTAAATTCTCAGGGGGATAATTTCATGAGCATAATGAGGATAATTTTACGAGTATTGAAAATTAAATATAAATTAGATGTAATTCCAAGCCTTAACCTACATGTTAAGGTGGAAACTAGGACAAATATCAGTCGAACAGATAGCAGGTATGAAATTATTTTTTCATTTTTTGTCGCAAAGATGGTAAGAAAAAAATCATTAAGATCTATACCGATTTTTTTAAATGAACAACTGCTTGTGTAGAAATAAAGTGAGGTACCGATTTGTTATAACTTGAGCTCCTATTTATTTTGTTATTTCTTAAAATGTATCTTCAAATTTTACCAAAATTCTCGGATTCGTTTTGGAGTAAAATAAAATCACAACAAAAAACAGAAATGTTAAAAAATGGAGCCAAAGTCTCATGTATACAAAAATCGTGTGTATACCAAGTCAGCCACGAGAAGTTGTGAGATCCAAAATTACGCGAAGTTCTAAGGTTATGAAGTTTATTAACAAATTTATTGAGTACAGTTATATCGAAACAACTTCAAATTATGGGGGAAAATTTTGTTTCTAGGTTCAATTAAATATTGGAAATATAATTTTTTTCAAAAAGATAGATACTCAGGAATTTTATTCTGGGTTAATTTATGTCGATCAAAGGGCACGGTAGTGCCCAGCCAAGTTCTGGCACTACACCCTTTTTTACAGGAACAAACTCAGGCTATTTTTGACCTCTTCCTATCTTCAGTACCACTAAAGTCAGAAACTTCAAATTCCGAATATTTGCTAAGCTAGTCAGGCACAGGCGCCTCACAAAATTTCAATTTTCTAGCATAAGCGGTTCCTGAGATATAAGGCCTCAAAAAACACAAAAACCGTAACTGACTGACTGACTGACTGACTGACTGACTGACTGACTGACAGATCATCAAAATTATGGAGCACTTCCCGACATCGTAGAACCTTGTAATTTTGCACAACGGTAGGTCTTGTCATGCAACCAGAGGAAAAAATCGAAAATTTGAAATTTTCCATTCAGGGGGCGTGGGATCCGCCCACTTTCTCCGAATTGGTGTTGGTTGAATGGAGCACTTCCGACTATTGAAAAACGATGAAATTTGGTGAACCGGTAGGGCTTATATTGCATATAAAGAACCAAAAACAAACACCAAGGTTTTCTCTTCGGGGGGCGTGGTATCCGCCCACGTTCTCCAAATTGGTGTTGGTTGAATGGAGCACATCCGACTGCTGTAAAACGATGAAATTTGGTAAAGTGGTAGGGCTTAAGTTGCATACAAAGAAAAAAATATAAAATTAGCGGTTTTCCGTTCAGGGGCGTGGTATCCGCCCAGTTCCTCAGAGCTGATGTAAATTATATATGGCGCACTTCCGATTGGAGTAGACCAATGAAATTTGGTAGAACGGTAGGGCTCAAATCGCATATAAAACCAAAAATAAAAATCGAGGTTTTCCATGCAAGGGCGTGGTATCCGCCCACTTACTGAGAAAATGTTTAATTTATATGGAACACTTCCGATTGCTGTAATTAAGGTAGGTTTGTTAGTGTTAGGTATCTCGCCAGGATAAGAAGAAATAATTGAAGCGCAAATCAAAACAACCATTAACAAAAAGAAAATATACCAAAAGAAATAGGAAGCTATAAACTAAGTTGATTTTAGTAGGTAGGGTCCACCCTTCTATCCTTCCGTATCTTTCGAGATTTTGATATGTCAAAATATTAAAATCTTTGCAAAAAGGAGTGAGATCAGACCAAAAAACATAAATGTTAAAAAAAGAGCCAAGTTCTTCTATACAAAAATCTTTGTGTAACAAGTCAGCCGTGAAAAGTACTGAGATCTAAAAGTACGCCAAGTTCTTATTACTTCATGAAGGTTTAACACCGAATATTTAAAGTAGAATAATATTGAAACAGCTACAATGTAATAGAGAAATTTTATTATTTAATGACTACTGACTAAAATTTGATGGACTTACTGGTCAAGTTTTCAAAACCTTTTGAATTGGGCAAGTAAGCCCATCAAATTTTAGTCAGTAGTCATTAAATAATAAAATGTCTCTATTACATTGTAGCTGTTTCAATATTATTCTA
This sequence comes from Chrysotoxum bicinctum, assembly GCA_911387755.1. Lineage (NCBI taxonomy): Eukaryota > Metazoa > Arthropoda > Insecta > Diptera > Syrphidae > Chrysotoxum > Chrysotoxum bicinctum. The sequence continues at coordinate 267,688,004 of OU426987.1, forward strand.
CTTTAAATATTCGGTGTTAAACCTTCATGAAGTAATAAGAACTTGGCGTACTTTTAGATCTCAGTACTTTTCACGGCTGACTTGTTACACAAAGATTTTTGTATAGAAGAACTTGGCTCTTTTTTTAACATTTATGTTTTTTGGTCTGATTTTCTTTACACTCTAAGGGTTTTGATCCCGGATTGAAAATTTTTGTTTGGCGTAGGTGAAAGTAAGTGTTTCATGTACGTGTAAATCTTTCTTCAAATAAGGATTTGAAAATTTTGGAACTGTCAAAGAAAAATCGATTTTTTGGAGTGAATGAATGCAAATTTTACGACAGATGAAAATCTTCACACAGAAATTGATTTTTCATGTGTAATCGACATTAAATGGAAAAAAAATTATTATTATATATTCGTGGAAAATCTGTTGATGTACATCGTAGATTAATAATTAAATAAATGCGTGGAAATCAAGAAACTTACTCACGGGCATGTCAAATATACTATTTGCATGATTACTTCTGCTGTCTAAACAGCAAAAATCAAGGTGCAGTAGAATAGAAAGAACAAGGACAGACAGATTCCATTTCCTAAACCTCGAGAAATATGATTTTCCCATGAAAAAGTTAGATTAAAAATGATTCCTAACTTTTTCAACGTAGTTCAGAACAATCCTGTTGAGTTCAATGTTGATAAAGTATGATATTTCAAGCGGGGTATTACATTTTCCGCACATATGTTTTTTTCATAGTATTTGAGGATCCAAGGCATATCGTTGTTGAACAAGATAAAAAGAAGTGAACCTAAGATTGATCCTTGTGGAACATCCGCATGCTTTGAGAGGAAATCAGAAAGTTAATGACTTACAAGAACTTGAGTTCTTCCGGTGAAATATTCCTGATTGAGACCAACAGCCGAGTTTTCAAACGGGAAACTGTATTTTAACTTAAAAAAATGAATCTGCTGGCTCAATACTTCTTGAAAATCCTTAGACGTGAAAGGCAAATTGCCATAGGACGGTATTCTTTCTGCTTGGGATGACTGGGAGGCTTTTCATTTTCTATGTTATTGATCGCCTTAAGAACTGCATCCACTCTGTGAAAACTAAAACTTGCTGAGGTGTCATTCACAATGATACTGTTGATAAAGCCTTCATCTACAGGGAATCTTCCGATGACTGTGGAGGAGGAATACACAAATAATAATGTTCATCTCTTTTCAATCGCACCATTTTGAAATACCGATAGGTATGTGCATTTTGAAGAGCTTGTTTATTATTGAAATGAAAAATTGTACCTACCGGTAAAAATTGGAAAATAGTTGGAATTAATACGATGTGAGCCAAGGGACTTGGATGTTAAGCTATGAAAAGCCTGAAGCATTGAATTGTTCATAGTGAGTTACAAAATTTGGTTGGCTGACTAGAAAAACATCTAATAATGCAAAGCTCGAGATCTGAAATATGTTGGATATTTTTTACTTATAGGAGAGACATTCAAAAAAGCTATGTATATGTTCATACAAAAATTTGACATCTTGAAGATCAATATTTAAATCACCAGGAATTATAATGTGAATTTAGTTAGGATTTAATACTTCCAAAATATCTGTGATGGAGCTAGTTTTGGTTATATGTGGTGACTTGTAGATTACTCCAGTCATTTGATATTAGACTTCATAAGCTTGGCGTACTTTAAAATCTCACTACTTTTCACGGCTGGCTTGTTACGCATCTTTACGACGTTTGGCTCTATTTTTAAGATTTATATTTTTTGTTGTGATTTTATTTTAGTCCAAAACGAATGAGAACTTATGTCTCTTTTTTAACATTTATGTTTTTTGTTGTGAAAATTTCGATCTTTCTCTTTATTGGTTCTTCAAGTCTTGCCGCTCCACTAATTTTCATTCTTTTACAATTAAAGTTTTCCATATAATTTATAAGAATTTTTGAGAAAATGGGTGGAAAGTTTTCGATTTTTTCCTTTGTATGCACCACAAGATCTATCGTTAAATAAAATAACAAAAGTCTACGCTGCCGGGAAGTGCTTCATAGTTTTGATCATCTGTCAGTCGGTTTTACCGATTTTTGAAGTCCAAGCAATATTTTTTGCTTTGAAAATTTTGTTGTAAAATGTTTTTATTCTTAAGAAAAAAAAAAGCCGGTCCAAGTTTAGACAAAAAAAAATGGAAAATATCAAAAATGGAATAAACAGACAGAATATCAAAATCCATTTTTCCAGTCGTCCTTATTATCGTAACGATAAGTTTATTTATTTTCGAATCCATAATTAAGTATATACATATATGTATGTACATATGTAAGTAGTTTCTATATAATATCGCAAGAAAAAACATCTATTTCGGTTTCGTTCGTACATGTAAGTATTTAAATAAGTTCCTATTCTTAAGATAAGTGTTCTATCAAAACGATGCCCCTTTATAACTTATATATATATGTATGTATGTATATACGTTACCCAGAGACGTGGATTTTATTAAGGTACTTACCCTACACCAAACCGTTACGGTAACATAAAGAGATCTTTAATAAGCATATCAAAAGGTCAAATTTAATCAGATGCCAAAATTCAAAATTTAATTTAAAATAATGTCAAAAACATTGTTAAATCTCAATTTACAAGTAATTGTCGGTGAGAATAATTTCAAAACTCATATACCAGAGAAAACAAACATTAAAAACCCCGCAAATTTTATATCTCGGAAATGGAAATGAATATGAATAGGCCATAAAAAAATATATATGTATAGAAACATCGTTTGAAGAAGAATACAAATACGCAAAAAGAAAACGCGAGACAACATCGGGCAGGATGTAGGAACCAAAAGTGTTGTCAAAATATTTACACAATAATGCTCTCTGATGAGTATGAATAGATAAAGCTTCTCATATGTCACTCTCTTTTTTACCCCCCACACACAATAATATGTTCAAACAATATATGTACATATATGCATATGTACATAACCCACAAGTGACATTAAGACTAACTTGTCAAAAAAGGACATCTTTGAAATAAATATATCTCGCAAGATTTATATGACATTTAGAGCCTTTGTAGCTGCCATACATTATTTAAGCTACTAAACTGTCAACACTCAACATATCAATTTTTCTATTGAATCTAATTAGACCTTCTATTAATAAATAAAGCTTTCCAAAAAGAATTCTCCCAAATAAAAAAAAACGACAGCAAATAATCCCTTTCAAATTCGATGTTTTCACGGTCATTACAAATTTATAGGCAATATTCGAAATTTTTAACGCACACGCATTGTGGCCGTGGAACAAACAAATTCAACAATTTTGTGTCGTGTTGTTCTGTATTGTTTTTATAATAAAAGGAGCACTAGTACTACTCAGCAAAAGGACCTTTTTAGCAAGGGATTTGAAGTGAGTCAGAAGCACGATGCCGATGGATGCAAGCTAGGCGCTGACTGAGAGCCGTCACACAGTGGTCCATGGCTAGGCAAAAATTGATTTTTTCGAATGTAATAGTTTTGGGTTCTCTTTTTGTAAAAAAAAAGCAAGAGCTGGTAAAAATTGATACTTCTGAAAATTAAACAAACCCAGCTAAGCTAACATCATAGAATTGTATTAATTTCAAGCTTTGAACCAAAACAATACCTTCGCGCAAAACAGTTGCGAAGTATTTTATTTACAAAATAATATTTCAATATTTTTATGAACCAACTTTTGACATTTTTTGTTTTTTTTTTTTGTAATTTTGAGAGAAAAATTATTTTTATAACAAAGAGCTCATATGACAAAGAACATTTCAAAATTCAGCATGAAAAATTGCTTAGCAATATCATATCGATCAGTAGAAATACATGTACATATTCCATGTAATCCCATTCTGGAAATTTGACGTTTACTAATGGACTTTTCGATTACCAATTTGGAAGAACTTTCCAATCCGGAGTTAAAAAAAAAAACTAAAACAAACATACAGACTTAATTTGATTTTGAAGTTTTCGTATTCTATTGCAACGATTGTTTGGTGATAATGGATAAAGTCACTAGAAGACATTTTGATTGTGTTCAATCTAACTTTTTTTTTAATTTATTTAAGTTTTAGCATTTTCAAAAAAAATTTTATTATTGCCAGTTATTTGCTTCTGGCTTCGATTCTGAAGTTAAATTCAGATCTATACTCTCTGCTTTGCAGGAGAGTACCTGTCAATCTGAATGCCAATAGAACACATTCAGAAGAGCTTACACACAATCCGGACGCTTCTGGATTGCCAATCGAAAAAGTCCAAGATTCACAAAAATTTTGTTGCATTATTGTAAAATGGTTGATTTATTTACCTATTAAGTCAGCCTAACTAACTCTAATCATATTTAAACTTTTCATGCAGTGTTTTAGTTCATAAATAAAACTAAAACCGTCCGTCTGTACAACTTGAACCACTGTACGTCATCGCTTTTGCCAGAGAAAACCCCAGCAGGAGTCATCCTTAGAGCATAGAAATTTATCTATATTGCTCCTATGACTAGCCAGTCTCAGAGTTAGGCAGATGACTTCCAGCAGCAGCAGTAGCAGCAAGAATCTTTCGGGGAAGAAAATTCGAATTGCGAAATAATTCCCCTTTTTCTAGTACTACTATACCGATATATAGTGCGCATGCCTTGCGAAAGAAATAACCTTTCTCAACATCATCCACTTAAAGTTTTGCCCTGGCTGTCAAAAAATCTCTCTGTGTGTACACTCATTCGAATATTTTGCAAGGATACACAAAACACATCTTCGAGTGCTGTCCGTTACGAAGTTTCCGTTCAGTCATCTGGTATCTTTTCCGAGAGCTTGGTCGTTCTGTTTTGAATTCTTCTCGGCCGGTTTTGAAATTTGTTGTTTGATGCTTTTCTCGGTTTGGAATTGGAATAGCTTCGATTTCATAGCTCAGAGATTTCGCACTTCAGCAAGAAGCAGTATTATCACTTTATGTTGAGATTGGTGCTTTGAAAATTGTCTCTCTAAAAACCCGTGAATATTAATTTCAGTTAGACTCGGATCAAATATACTTCGGGTACTTGCGTGCAGAATTGATATTCGACGGATAAAAGAACTCATCCGACAATCCACCCCTATCCCCTTTTGAAAACATCGTCGACAGAAAAACAAGGCCTATTAAGGATTTTCTTTCTATTGCTTTGAACGCATGGGTGGCCCCTTGAGTGCCAAATAAAAAAAGGATCAAAAAAGCTTATGTATGTACGGTACGTCGAATAACGGTATCTGTGTGTATACAAACAGAAAATATCGATGAACGGTTAATAAATGATTCGATTGTGCTGCTGACATCTGTGATTTTTTCGGGTTACAGTTCAATGTTATGTTATTAACAACAAAATGTTTTAGCTTCTCCCAGTCAAGTCGTGCCAAACCCTTGCGTTTAAATTGCTTGGGCCTACGATATACGGAGCTTTTATGTGCCTTCGAATTTAACTGTGTAACAACAACCACCTTTTTTCCACATGTGCTATAAATTTAATTAAACCCTATAAGGATAATCGCTAACGCCTTCTGTTTGCGTGACACAATCGACTTGGAGAGGCAACGACAAAAGCAGCAGAGAATCCTGGCGGCGGGTTATATCCTGTCAGATAAGAGAACAGCAGCTATACCAAAGCAAATTTCCTCGAAAGACGTTCTCAGATAACGGCTTCAAAACGTTGTCGGATTTACTTAAAAGTAAGAAGCTAAATAATTTTGTTTGTGTTCGTTCTTCCCTTATAATAACTTTTATTTCCGATTATCTGTGGTGTAAGCGGGGGTTGGTAGCAGAGGTTTGATGAACCGGTGAGGAGTTGTTATTCAACAAAACAAAAAACAAACTCTAAATTGTAAAAAATGGAAATTAGATTTCTCAAAGCGCGAGGAATGTAATCAGCTAAATGTTAGTTTTTAGAACCTTTTTGACTGCTTGTGGGTGGAGGGGGTTGTTGTGAGGTTTATTTGAACAACAAAAGATATTTTCATCAGTAGATAGGTACTATGACAGAATTCTAATATGCGAGTACGCACGAGGAATGTTGGTCCTAATTAGACATAGATGAGTGAGAGAGCGTTAATTTTGTGGTTCAACAAAGTTGTAATTTCAAGGAAGTGAAGTTAGTTTGAGGTAGGTAATAGAGATGCCTGATGCGTATGTATAATCTTGAATTTCAGTCAGGAATTTCTCTTATTTTAGTTTAATATTAATAAAAACAGTCTTTTATATTTATATTTTGTGTTGACAGAAACTATTAGAAAAGTAAGATCTGAAATAGCAGACCATTAATTCTTCAAGCAGTTAGGTTTGTTTTTTTTTGTTTTGTCAAAAGATTGTGACTTCATTTTAAAAAGACAATACTATATACGATTGAATCAACTGAACTTATTTATAATAAAATACTTAATATGCCACATATGTATATAACTTGGATGAAATAAGAGAAAATCTAAACGAGCACACAAAATTGTAACTGCCTAAATGCGCCTAAATATTCCTGGTAACACGCACAAGGGAATAGTTCAAAGTTGTAAGTCACTAGATCCTAATTAACTTCGAGCTGTTGCACAGCTAAATTTATTTAATTTTTAAATGCGCTATCTAAATGGTTTTTAGATCAAAAAATATAATGCTATCAGATTCATTGAGTAAATCCAATATGAATTTATTTAAAAACAATCAAAAATTGTTGGAGCGGTTTTCTAAACAATATTTTTTTAAGAAAAAAAATTGCTTTTAAAAATCGAAGAAATGATTTTTACAAATGGTATCATGAAATATTATTTATAAATATTTTGAAAGATATTAGTCCAGCCGTTATCGAGTAAGTTGTAAATCAAATCGACTTCTGATTCAGTATCAAGTATTAAATTCATAATGAACCCATCTGGTAACCAATTCTCGAATTAACAAAATTTGAATAGTATCACCCCAACATTGGGAAGGATTGTTATTTATTTTTATTAAGGTACTACTACGGTCTACTAATGCCAAAAAAACGCACGATTTTTGGGAATTTTTTCTTGGAAACTTTATTAGGTAATAACATATCGTCGCTGTAGATCGAATACCTCGTAACCCAGAAAAAACCGATTTTTAGGTAATGATGCAATTATATTGTGAAAAAAATTCCGGATCTAATGAAAAATATCCTGTGTACCTAAAAACTATAATTGCAGAGCCACGCGCATAATTAACAACACGTCTCTCATTGCCTCTCATTGATTTGATAATAAGTTTTTTGTCTCTCCTGAAAAATCGACTTTTCTGGGTTACGAGGTATTCGATCTACAGCGACGATATTTTTTTTTAAATAATGAATACATGCCTCAAGAGTACAAACAAAATTGAATTTTGGCCGTATTATAAAGGGCAGCAACGTCGACTCATCAAAAAACACATTTTCCCATTGCGGACAGTTAATCTCCGGATCTACTGAACCGATTTTCAAAAAACCTGTTGCAACTTGATTGTTTTTATGTTTTCTAAGACAATTTACCACAATTTGACATAAAAGTTATGAACAAAAAAATGGCGACCCAAAAATGGGCAACAAAATTGCCAAAAAAAATGTTTTTTTCGAAGCTTGACATTTTTTTTTGTTTTTGACCTTTTAAACAAATTGTGATAAATTGTCTCGTAAGAAACCTTCTTTTAAATAACCCACTTTGTATTTTTGTTGTTTTAGTCCAGCCAATCCTGAGATTAACTGTAATGATGGTTATACTTTTAACAGAATTACTCATGCTTTTTTGAATTGCACAATTGCAATTCGGTCTTCACTATCATATATCTTGGTTCAGAGATACCGCGATCAAGCAAGCCAATTTCAACCTCAACTCTTTTCTTATCAGAACTCTGGGTCATTGTATTATTAAGGGAAATAAGGGGATTGACGAACTCCACATACTAGGATCATCCCTTTATTTGTAGCTCATTCCGGAAACATTCAGTATTTCCCTCAAATTATGAATGACAAAATGTTAACTTGTGACATATTCATAGGTTCAATGTATGTAGCAAGTTATGAATTCGTATAATAACTAAAGATTTTGATCAGACTTGATTTAAAAGTGGGTGACGCATATCTCTCGGCCTGTTCGGCTGCACCCTAATCGGCTCGGCCAAATTTCTTTAAATCTAGAAAATATCATTTTTCACACCTTTTTTTCTTTTTTTAATATTAAAAATAACGGTATCTGCCATACAATTTTTTGGAATTTTTTTTTTTAACTTTTTTATAGATTAAAAAAATATTTTCCAATAAATGGTTATTAATAGTACCTCACATAAAAATATTTTTTTGGTTTTCAATTTTCCCAAAAACTACTCAACGGATTTTTTTTATTACAAGACTCATAAGAAGTTTGAATTTTAATTTGTGTTCGAATTTCCAAAGCAAAAATGTTTAAAAACTAATTATTTCAAAAACCATATGCTCGACATTTTTGAAACTTAACAAATAATAGTTTTTTACTAATTTATATAAATCTAATTTATTCTTAAAATAACATTACTCACAGTACAAATGTTATAAAATGTTAAACTAGTATTTTTCTGGAAAATAGTGCCTACAATATTGATATACATTTTTCTCTTTGCCTAAATTTTTACAATCAACAAATAATTCAAAAAAAATTTGGAATCAAAATAACATATGTATAACTAACAGTAACTTTTTACCAATTTTTGGATTTCTCAATATCAGCATAATGGAATTAAATACAAACATTTATATATGTATATATTTCCAAAAAGTTTCAAAAAACATTGCAAATATTGGAGAAAATATTTTTGAAATTTTCGGAAAGTTAATACATTTTTGAAATTTAAATTTTATTTGAACAATAATACCTAAAAACTTAAAATCGGCGTCCCAAATTTTTTTCTTAAAAATTTCGTATACAAAAAGTTATTTTAAGATTTAAAATTTTTATTATGGCACATATTAGGTTTTAGTATTTTAAAAACTAATTTTATGCTTCAATACATTTTTTATTAATAACATCTATTTTTAAAATTCTAAGTCTCTTAAATATAAGAGCAAGTTCGTGCGATCCAGTCGTACATTTTATTTTTCAACGAAGCAAATCGTAAATGCGTTACGTCTAGAAAGATTTAGCCTACCTATCTCGACTGGGACCAGGCAATATTTCCAACATACCCTCTGTGAACTGTATTCTACGAGTAGTAAAATTGCTTAAAATATTGGCAGTTTTCAATCAAACTTTAAATAGAATAACCCGCGTAAGCAGTCTTGTGGGTAAAACACTACTACCAACTGCTGAGTGCGGCGTGAATCTTTCCATTCATCATCACGATATGCATTTCTTCAGTAGTTATGGATATTAGCAGGAAAAGGAAACAGTCATTTATTTCATCTGCTAATGTACATAGCACAGTATTGACAGATGAAATTAATGACTGTTTTCTTTCGCTCTGACTAGATAGAGCCCAGAATTGATTGGAAGAAATTTTCGACTCCCTTAACTAACTTACCGAATTTAAGATAAAGAACTTGATTTTTATTCTAAACCTTTATAAATGGATATAACCTGAACTTCGGTACTCTCGGTGATGTGTTCTACGTCAAACCTTCCAGGAACCAGCTCATGGTACATAGGGGACAGAGGATCACATAATTCGATTGGTTTAGCTGTAGTCAGAAGTAACAAAGTTGGTAGGAAGATTGTAGGTAGATATGGTGCAATGAATGGTTTCATGTGAAAATGGCGATCTAATTGAATCAGTGATCTCAGATCCCTGTAAAACATTGGTAAGCTGTAAGAAAACACATCGCCACCATCAAATCCTAACATGTAACTTTACGAGGTATCAGATCTACCAAACTTTGTACATTATTGCCGAACTCAGAGCAAACACAATGTTCTGCTAGGTGATATGTCCATGAAAATCACTAATCTCAAACCCATTTCATCCGCAGGTGGACAGAGATTATATTCTTTTTAATCCCAGAAGCTCTTAAGTATTACATTTAGCAGACAAGAATGACATTAAATTTTGTGTGGTGAATCATTTTGAAAATTAAATTTTAAAAGCATTCAGCTGTGTTCATTTTAGTAAATACCTACCTAAATATTTAAATTATTTTAAGTTATAGCTACAATTTTTGTATTCTGTCAGTAAATATAAAAAAGGACGCGATTGCTTAACCTCATTAGCTAGCTCAATTTGCTTACAGCTAGTCTTATCATCACGATAGCGGCTGCCACTATGCCTGTACTTCCGTGTAAGGTATTAAGCCTCTTATTCCTTAAAATTCTTATAGGTATACCTACCTTTGAACGAGATACGAACAACTATAAATCCATTTCTCTTTTATCTCCCACTAAATCCAAATACAAAGCATCAAGAATAAACTTACCAAAGTGGCGAACACCACAGAATACAAAATGTCTTAACGTAAACTTTCTTCCTTATAAAAGGAAACCATATACATAATGAAAATTTCATTTTTCCGTGCGACAGTAAAGTGTTGTATGCTTATAGCTCCGAAGAGATGAGAGAAAAATAAATGCACGCCAAACAGATGGATACCTCTCGAAAACGACGACGATATGATGTACGATGGCAACTGGCAAAAGGAACACCGGAATGCTGAACAAACACAGGTGATGCCGCCCGTTGAACGAATCAAATATTAAATAGCATAAACGCCTGATGGTGTGGAGCAGTAGCAGGCAGCAGGAGCTTAGTAGCCTTCTCGTCCTTGTCACAGAACTGTTTTCCGTCATTCGTTTTTTCAGCTTTGCAATTTAGCGTTATGGGAAACAATGGCGTAAAAGAATGAGGAAGAAGATGGAACGTATCTCACACGCAAACACTCTTTCACCATCTCTTTACTTTTGTCAGCTTTTTTATATTCATATATAGCCCAGAACTAGGTTCTGAGTTTTGCTTAGAGTCTACAAATGAAGATGAAAGAATAACACCGAGATTCCATTTCGATACGCAGTTACCGCAAACTTCTATTGAAGCTTGGTCTTTTAAAAGTTGTTGAAGCAAAAAACAAAAAAAAAACCTAATCTATTCCTGAAAAAAAAGCACGCTTGTCTGAAACAGAATTGGGCGAGTTATTAATGAAATATACGATACAAAATAAGAAAATTTTCAAAAGAACGTCCAAATAAAAATTTTTCTATGTGCTTGTTTCGCCAAAGTTGGAAACCGAGGAAGCCGATTTTTATATGCACCTAAACATGTAATGAAGATAAATTTGCAAACGTTGTTTTGGCGTAAGTCTAATCATGATGAATTGCCAAATGAAACTTACCTCAAAACTACCGAATTCTCTGTCAGAAAAAACAGTGTTGCCAATTTATAGTTATCTGTGTCTAAAAAAACACCCTTTACTATCTTCAAGGCTATCGGTACGGTTTTATGATATATTTATGTCTTCCAAGAGTATCCTTTTCTTCTCTTTCACCAGTTGAACTGAATTTATCAAAAAACCAAAGACTTTTCGAACAGCTGTTTAAGTTATTTAAAGTTATTATTTACTCGCCCAGCAGGATTAAAATTTATTTTAAAAAATGCGATAAAATTAACGAAATTGAATTTTTTCCATAAAATATGGCTTTGGTTTAATAATAGGAGCAAACATTCCCATTTAATATGGAACACAACGTCGGTCGTTCAAGCGATAACAAATAGGATGGTCGTGCGCCTACAATGGCTGACTCGACTTTACCTTGTAAGCGAATAATCCGGGATTTGTTTGCAGAATTCTTCTCAGGCTAGTGCTTGAAATATTGAGTTGTTGAGTCGAGGGCGAGTTGATGTTCGTGAATTGAGTCTCACACTCTCGGCTACAGCAACCACATTATCGTCTGTGCGCACCGTACGACGACGGAAACCATGAGTTTTGTCCACTAGCATACCAGCCTCACAAACTTTTTGCACAAACTTGCGTACAACAGGAGCGTTGTCTGTGGTCTGTAAGTCATATTCCGACAGAAGACAACATTGAGTTTTTGAAGTATTAAATTCTACGCGTTTCATGGTTCAGCATTTGACAATGCTATAGAATTTAATGAGCTTATCAAACGCTTCCGTTCTAAATCAACATCAGAATGGCAAAGACGTGCATCTGGAAACGAATATCAAAGTACTGTCGTCATCAAAAGATAATTGATAAATAGGAGAGAGAGTCGAAAATAATATGAAGCCCTGGGGCACACCAGCATTTATTTTATAACTTATACCGTCCAATACAAGCGGTCCTTAAGATAGATTCTAATTCTACGAAAAAGAGGTTCATCAATACCAATTAAACGTATTTTCGATAGGAGCTAAACTCTATCAAATACTTTTGAAATATCAAGTTCAATAGTAGTCAAAACTTCTTTTCAAAATTGCACAGTTCGGGCCACACAGCACTTATTTTGGAAATAAGTTTTCAATATTTCCCAACTTGTTAAAGCGAAAAGCGACTCATTTCCTTCCGCAGAGGTATGGATACTGACTTTCTGTCAAGATTTCACTGACACCTGTCAGCGTCAAAATAACCTATGATTTAAAAAAAAACCACTAGAGTACCAACCCTGTATATATTTTTCATAAAACCAAATTTCACTTATGTGAAATTCCTATGAAGTCCTTGCAAGGCTTCGGCAATCTCGATTTAAAGAGTGAGCTCGATTTCAAACAATCAAGTAAAACTTAACGAAAGTCATGGCGCTATTTGATGTGAGTAGAATTTTATAATACAAAAATATTTTATCTATGCTTGCGGAATATTTTTTTTATATTTTCATGCACTCTCAAAATGTTTGATCAACACGCTCGCTGTGTTGAAAAGTTGGAGAGGATTCAAAAAGTGATATCGATGCACACTGCATTGAATGTCTGAATATCATAATGGGAGGGAAAAGCATTCCACATTCGTGTAGTCTGGCTTCTGTGAATTCAACGGTACATCCGAAGTTGGGCTCAAGGGTAAATTGATGGGAATTTCCTTAAGCTCGAGTATAAAATTTGAATCGTTCGAGGGCAGGAATGCAACTGTCTATTTAACTGGAATACTTTTTATAAAAACAATGTTAATAATTATGAAAGACAAGAAACATTGTAAAGGTGGATTATTGGAGTACCTTCCCGATATGGAAATTATACTCAAGACTTAGAAGTCTTTATACTTTGCAGCCATATGAGAAGGTGTGAGAAATGTCTTACATTATACTTAGCAGCGTTTTTGGTGACGCTGACTATGTAGTCATTGCAAACAAGGTGGTCTGTAAGTCATATTCCGACAGAAGACAACATTGAGTTTTTGAAGTATTAAATTCTACGCGTTTCATGGTTCAGCATTTGAAAATGCTATAGAATTTAATGAGCTTATCAAACACTTCCGTTCTAAATCGACATCAGAATGAAAAAGACGTGCATCTTAAAACGAATATGAGAGTACTGTCGTCATCAAAAGATAATTGATAAATAGGAGAGAGAGTCGAAAATAATATGAAGCCCTGGGGCACACCAGCATTTATTTTATAATTTATACCGTCCAAGACAAGCGGTCCTTAAGATAGATTCTAATTCTACGAAAAAGAGGTTAGTCAATACCAAATGAACATATTTTCGATAGGAGCTAAACTCTATGAAATACTTTTGAAATATCAAGTTCAATAATTTGCAAAATGATGTAAGCATTTGTGCAACTGTTTGGTGAGATAAAACATCAGATCACCATTTGATCTATAGCGACGACAACTATACTGCCGGTAATTGAGAAACTTCGCTCTTCAAGATATTTGAGTTATTTTTGAAAATTGAAAAATAATCATTTTTCGATGCAATTTGTTGATATTAAATTAATTAGGCACAAATGTATAATATGGATAAATCCATACAAAATTCTTAGAGCATTAAACTTTTGTTTGTAGGAACCTTAAATTTATAAATGATTATTAAGAACATCTTATAGTTTATACAAATATGATTGTAAAATATAAAATTGAAAACAAACAAAATTTTAATTTTGTATTATATTTTTGTATTACTAATTTGATAAATATCGAAAAACAAGGAATTTACAATAACGAATAAAAATTTGAAAATAATAAAGGATTACATCTCATTTTATACATAGAAATTAGAGTAATTATTAACTAGACAAAACAAATAAGACATAATATTACCATTATCACTATTCATAGTGTTGTGAATAAACAGGCTATAGTATTTACGAAGTCTAAGGAGAGGAGGCAAGAAGATCCAAAAACTGAAAAGAACTCTACTGTTCAGTTACAACCAAGAAAGTTTAACCAAGAAAGGTATTTTCACTGGACACTGCAAAATTAGAAGACACCTACGTTTACTTTGTAAAGTAAGCAGTACCACGTGCAGTGTCCACTCATGCACCAAAGGAAAAACGAGCTGGGACGGTACCAGTTAGAAGATAGCAACCTATTCTCGCTGAAGGTGCTCCAAATACTAAAATTTCTGAGAGCAATAGAATTGGAGGAAGAATTGTAGGATGAGGAAGTTAATCCATATTGCGGTGGGGACATAATAGACCTGCAAAACCCCCAATAAATAATTAATTCATTCATTCATGGGTTAAGACGAATTCGTTTTTTGCAATTTGCCGCTAACCCTGCAAGAAATAATGAAATTCAGGTTTTCTTCAAATTATTCTAAAATTTCGGCGCATTTAAAGAGAAATATTCAATGGTGAATATCTTAACTCGCCCTTTATCCCCTACACCAAGTACATCCTGTTTCGTGGGATGATTATTATAATTTATAATTTAATGATTTTGAGTCTTTAAAAAAATGAGAAATTGTAGTACCCTTTGAAAAGGTTAGTGCATTGGACTGGGTCGAAGGGTTGGTTCGATGCACAACCATTGCTACTTAAGAACAACAAAATTGTTTTCTTAAGAAAAATTGCTTCCCATCTTAGTCATTTGAACTCGGCAGAAAATTCAGGAATGATTATGAGTCAGTCATATTAAGCCCTGGTGCTTCACGTATGATCAATTTTACGGCTTCCATTGTTTTGGATGCTTTTAGCTATGTACATTTAGAACTTATGACTTGGCATCAAAAATACATCTGATACATTTTAAAACTCAGCTTATATTCACAATTTGGAACAAAAAATATATATGTATATACATAACAAAATATAAAATTGATTAATAATTTGCAAATAATTAATTCTTGTTATTCTTCTTGACAGATCGAAAATGACTCTAAGATCTACGTACTTATTACCCAGGATCTAATCTTAAGGGTTGGTGTCCCAAGCCAGCCGACTCAAAATTCATGTAAATGTATTAGTAAGCTCTCTTCCCTAAAATACGATAGTCAAAAACTTCCATTATAAATAAATCTGAGTTATCAGAAGTACGGGTGCTGCAGGCAACAAAATTGCTATTTGAACAAATATACTCATACATACACATATATGCACGAAAGCATGCTTTTAAAGTCATATCGAGGCAATGCAAAACCCTTACTTTTGGTATGCATTTTTGATTGGTTTAAATGAATGAAATAGTGCAAGAATGAAATCATTTGTTCATTTTTTAGAATGTGCCCAAATTCCGGTCGTGAATTTGTGTAAGCTCGTATGTAGAGTAGACATAGCTGAAATCACATGACACCATTCCGTCCGAATCTCCAAATATGTAATGTCCTTTTTGCATGGCATGTTAGTTTTCAAATGCATTTCCCATAGCCAGAGGCTTATGTCGGTCTGGTTGAAATAGATTGTTTTTTTTTTTCTTCCCTTTAGTTCCGGCGAAAATTATATATGTAGGTAGTCAAAAGTCCACAGCAAAAAGCATTCCAAGCAATTTAAAATCATCACATAGCAGGAAATGGAAACGGTTGTTGACGAACAATACAACAATAGCAATTGTAAAACTAAACAGCACTTTTTGTTATTTGAAATAGGGTGGAACGAATTGCAGTGTTTATCTTTATAGTGTTTTATGCTTGAACGGATTTCAAGCAGACATTGTTTTTTTTTACGACAGGGTATTACAATCTGTGCTGTTAGAACAGTTTGGGGGTTTTCTTTAATAGTTTAAGGTTTGTTTTTTGCTGAAAGTAACCACAGTCGAGTAAGGGAACACAGTCTGTTATTTCTTCTATTTATAAAACAAATTAAAAATAATTGTAAATTAACATTTTTCGGTATTGACAGTCAAATGAAGTTAAAGTTCACCACGCAGAAACAAACTGATTGGAGAAGGACCCAAGGCACCCATTTAAAACTTGATTCATTGTCATAAAACGATTTTTGTAAATTATATCTTTTGATGTGATTTATGCATTTTTTTTATTTTAACGGAAAAAAGCTACAAGTCAGGCAAAAGAGGTTGTACGCCTAAATCGTAAGCAGGCGCTACCCAATATCTAATCTTAAGTGAGCGAGGCAGATCATATTAGTTAAGATGAAAGAGGTTGGGGAAAGTAGAATTTGTTTTCCTTTGCAGACCTTACACCACACATTATAAGGGGTTTTTCAACAGGAACGCTAAAAAGTAGATCGACAGGGACAGCAAACGACGCCATATTTCTTGCCGCTCTTTTGACGTTGCTCTTCAGTAATGTTTGCCATTTCGTGATGGAAAGATATACGAGCCTACAACGAGTCGAAATTATTAAAATTTACTACCGAAATCAGTCAGTGGAGTCAGTGGCCTCAACGTTAAGAGCACTACGTCCAATTTATGGTCGTCATAATCGTCCTAGCAGATCAACAATATTGAGCGTCTAGTGGAAAAATTTGATTCCACAGGCACAGTACAAAATGTTGCCGTGCGATTTGACGCCATTCTTTAGACTATTTCCTGTGAGGCTGCGTCAAGTCTATGGTCTATGCCAACAAGCCAGCGACGATTGATGAACTTCGTACGAATATCGAACGTGAAATTGCAGCAGTATCGGCCGATTTATGCTTGAAAACCGTCGAAAATTGGGTTCAGCGTCTGGACTTCTGCAAGCGGGCCCGTGGTGGCCATGCAAAAGAAATCGAGTTCCATACATAATGGCATCGAACGTACTTTCACAGGAATAAAGAATTTTATTGATATCCAAAACCATTTTTGTTTTATTTAAAAAAAAACTTTTGTAGCGCTCTTATTGAAAAACCCGATATTTGAACTGATTTCTTTTTTTCCAAAAGTAACGGTACATGTCATTTGCAAAAAATGAATAATAGGCCGTTAGGGCTCGTGGATAGCCTTAACAGAGTGACTTATAACACTCAATCATTCCTGTGCGAGCGTTAAAGGAATTGAGGGGACCTACAATTCTCTGCTGATTTGTAAATTCTAATGAGCAGCACTTTTCACGACAAGAAATTATCTGCGAGGATTCTTGAATTCCTGGCTGATTTTTGTAGCGGCTGATAATCAAATCTAAGATCCTCTGCCATAATAGTCCAACGCACTAAGCATTATGCCATAAGTTACTGCACACCGCCCATACCACCATTATGAAAATATCCTCAAGTTTCCACTTTAATCTACTTTATCTTTCATGTTAAAATGAGCACATTAGACGAAATGTTTGTGTACGAGTAGTTACATACGGGATTTTCTTTTTTCAAACCTGAATTAAAACAGCTCATTAACAAAATTATTCTTCAATCAACCAATCACAGGATAGTTTCGGTTCTTCATGCATAAATGAGTTGATGTGCCATCGAAGAAAAGCTTAAGGCTTTCTCTATCGAAAAGATACATAATGGCGTTGATGAGATTTGATAATTTTAGAAAGCAAAACGTGTGTTCTGTATGAAACCAGGTGGTCTAAGGACATTAAATACAAATTAAAATCGAATCACTGGAGATTCGATCATATCACGTTAAATTTAATACAAAACAAGCGGAATTACTAAAACATCATTTAACCTTTCCCTACTATCAGCATTGTAGTTAAATAATGTGTAATAGCCGTAATTAAGAACGTGAATAATGATTGTTCTTGCAGGCAGCATGTGGTTTTTTTGTAATTATAAGGAAACTTTCACCATCGACCTCATGTTGCAAACTAAGTTTTGTTTTATTTATGTATTTCTCCTCACTTCGATTTTTTAACAATGACAAGGTTGACTGGCTTGAAAATAAAATTGATGTGTATATTTATAAAAATAAAATGTTAAAGTTGAGATAAATATCGAATTGTCATCGGAACTAAAATAGAAAAACCTAGAGCCAACACACAAAATCATTATGCAGATTGATTACCCAGATTTCTATATCCGTAGATAGAGGTTTAATTTCTTCTTCAAGATAATATTATTGTTCAAGGAAAATCATGCCTACGCACGCTGTATTCGTCTTCCATCTAATAAAAAGCTAACATATAAATGCGTCTTATTATTATTCCACTACGTCCTTTCACATTTGCTAGGAGATGATAATACGACTACGGAGCTTAATAGTTTTCTCGGCGCCACCAATATTTTTGCAATGTTGTCGCCAATAGATACCTATATACGACATATACATAGACAGAATATTATATCCCAATGAAACACCCTAAAGACTCACTTGGACTCTCTTAAACTTCATGCACAAAATACGTAGTAATAAAATCTGGGTCAATGAATTAACCCGTTTAAGAACTCGTGCGAATATCTCTGACTGGCCGCTTAAATATTCCTCCATTTTAAGGATAGGAGCATGAAGCAGAAGAATACATTTTTAATGTGTATAATGTTCCACTGCCACTGTGTCAGACATACAGACAAAGTCACTTACAATCTTCTTTAATTACATAAAGGATCTGCGATGCGATGGGTGATGATGATTTTTTTTTTTTTTTGCGTAAGGAGCTCTCTTTGCACCAAGGGTGTTTTACCCTGAATATTTATTTGGCCCAAGGCCGTGAACACTGAAAACTGTGGAACATGTAAGTAGGTTTGTAGGTAGAAACTAGGAAGATAAAATTTTGTCCTTTCTTTCTTTTGCTCAGAGATTCTGAGTAGAAGGCCGGATAGCCAAATAGAATTCTTGCGATCCCTATCCCCACCTTAAAGTACATTAAATAATCAACGTAATTAAATCCTTTGTGCTTGGCAAAGCTGGTAGGAAAGAAAGCTAAGGCAATAAGATATGTGTTGGCGTCGAGCCTGATGCTGGTGCTGGTGCTGGTACCGGTGCCAGTGTGGTATAAACGTGCATTTGAAATATAATGTAATCCTCTTTGCAGCAATAGAAATGCAATTTAAAAGTTTCTGAAGACAGTAACGACTCCATGGCGTTACATCATAACGACGACTACCATGAATATCATATGCTCTTTACCTTTGAAAAGAATACAAGAAGAAGCCGTGTTTGAGATATTTTTTCTTTTCACTTACGGATAAAATTCTGGTATGAACTTTAGATGTGTGGGAAATTTATACCTTCAGAAATTGTGTATCAAAAGTTTTTGATTGCAGAAAAACCCACACAGTTAAAAGTAAGCTTAAATTATTCCCGCAACTAAGGGCACGGAATAAACCGTTTTTGTTATTAAAAATGTAAAACGAA
The DNA here is from genome assembly GCA_911387755.1 of Chrysotoxum bicinctum. Taxonomy (NCBI): domain Eukaryota; kingdom Metazoa; phylum Arthropoda; class Insecta; order Diptera; family Syrphidae; genus Chrysotoxum; species Chrysotoxum bicinctum. Next base: position 267,707,523 of record OU426987.1, read on the forward strand.
TAACCACATTTTAACATTTTATACAAAAAAGTATAGAAATTAAGAATTTATGCACACCAAATTGAAAACCCTCACATGAAAATGTTTCACAAAATTTACTGAAATAAGTAGACAGTTAACCATACAAATGATTTCAAAAATGCGTTTCTATTTATTTCAGGAAATTAAATTTTTAACAAATTTTACACAACTCTTTTCTAGTTAGAAAGATATTTTATTCAGAATGGTCTTAACTTGGACAAAATGTAAACTAAGAAGGATACAATTTCGGATAAGTCTTAAAACGATAAAAATTCTTTCTGTATAAGTTTTATTTTTTCAGGAATGTTTTTAAAAGCATTTGATGTAACGGAAGAGTGCTTTTATCGCAGAAAAATAAATATTTCAAAACAAAGTAATATTAGTAATAGCCTAATGGCTAATACTGCTACTTTGCAACTTGAAAAACATTCGCTTAAAACACGCAACTCAACTCGTTTAAGATAAATTGCTTAAGCAACGTCATAAATGTATTAAATTTAATTTTTGTTTCTAGTTTGTCCAATAGCCGTTTATTTAGAAAATTGAACTAAGTGACCTTAACTGACCAATTAAATGGAATAAATTTTTGTGAAAATCACATATATGGGGCAATTGCCCTTTTCCCAAGCAATGAATACAAAATTTTTAGTATTCGGATTTCGGACCATCATTATGAAGTGTCCACAGAATCTTTTTCAACAAAATTATCAATCAATTATTGGCTTATAAAATTTTAGTGAAAATACTCTGCTAAAAAAAATATTACGTATACGCCACAGTGTACGCTGACAAATTATTTTCTTTAATTGCTTGCGTTGTCTTTATCTTCAGTTCTATAATTGGAAGAGTAGGTCTCTCAAAAGTTAAATTTATTATATTCCCCTTTGCTACTGGAATATGTCTATATTTCTTAATCAAATTCGATATATAAGGTCATCAAAAAAGAAATTTTGCGCGCTTTTCAAGTTGCAATATTTTTACTGACATTGAAATGACTATTGATAAGTAAACACTATGATGTTTCTAAATATGTGTTGATATCAATTCGAAAATCTTGTTGATTTTTTCATTTTGTTACAAAGTGCCATTTGCTTGGGTACTTAACTCGGATCTGATTCTGAGGCCCAGAAACTTAATATTATAGTAATAGTGGGATCTCTTCATCCACCATTAGGGATATATTGTTGCAAGTCTTGAGCAAGTGGTGTCACTGGACCAAATAAAAAAAAATTATGTGATTAGATAAAATTACCAAAGGATATTCACACACTTCTTTTTCTTGAAATTGGTGCTACTTTAATTTGATTTCATTTTGGATGCTCCTGTAACCTACACTCCAAGTGTTAAAGTAAGATTCTATAAACTTCCGAGACTATGGCTTTCCAACCAAATTCAATTTGATAAAAGATAATTTAAAGAATCAAAAACAAAATATAAAAATAAATTAAGGTGTTAAAACACTCTCAATAAATTAGAAATCGTAACTGTTTCTACTTAACATTTTATTTACTTTAAGAATTCTGTTATTTATCTTCCAATGTATCCAAAAGCTACGAGCCCATTTGTTCCAATTAAACTACAAATCGGAGATCAAGTTCTGAATATTATGCAGTTTATCGTTAATCTTGATGTCTCTGGACTAAATATTGCCGCTGATTTCTTTGATATCAGTAGCATTGAAAATCGCTTATGCACTTAAAGGTCATTATGTATCTCCCTTTAACAGTACTAAGAGCTTGTTCTATAAGAACGACTTTAGTAATTCAATAGTTTGATGCTTATTATGGTGCTTTGAGATGATGTGTAAAATTATTCACAAATTAGAGATGCCGTTCTAACGGAACATCTTGCGTTTGAAGAAGAAAACACATATCACCTTATTGACAGATGCCCAATTTTTAATAAATCAAGACTTGTTTACTTTGGCAAGCAATTGCTGTCCATTGATGAGATACAGAAACCTTAAGATTAGTCAATTTGCTTAAAAAAGAACACCTGATATACATTTTGTGATATTATATTTAAGTAACTAAATTAAGAAAAAATAATTTGTATTATAATATTGTTATAAAGTTATAATACATCTTCCAATATTTATTGTAAGAAGTAACAGAAGACCCAAAGAGCGAGAATAACTCTTGAGAACACGTGAAGTGGGAACTAAATCAATTGTTGCTCAAGAACAGTGTTAATATAGACGCGTGCCTGTACACTGAATATATCATAAACGGAGGATAGGATTTGAGTGAGAACCCACAAGCCAAGCGAGTACTGTTGATCAATAAATAGTTTTTTTTAGCATTTTAATGAAAGAACAATTTTCGAACTTGCCGCGATTATTAATTATATTTTAATCAAATTTGTATTTGATTTTACCCGACGTTTCGACAGGGTTTCACTTGTCGTGCCTATTAAAATGTCTCAGAACCACGATAAAAATAGCCTTAAATCTACAAGTTTTCTTAGCTACCTACATTTAAACAAACTAAATTTTACTTTATATCTTATTATACAAGAAAACTACTCTTGGTGTCATTTTTAATATTTGTTTTAGTTCCACGTTATAAAGGGTGGTTAAGTTTTAAGGGCCGATGTTGATTTTGAATAAAACACAAATTATTTAGGAAATTATTGTCATTTCTTTTTATTATGATAATATTGGTATGCTTCAATTATGTATGGAACAAAATATCGGCAAAATGGCACACCTCCATCCGATGGTCCAAATTTTCGATGACGCTGAGGCATAATGAGGTTCTATGCCGTTAATATACCGAATAATCTCATCCTTTAGCTCTTGAATTGTTGCTGGCTTATCGACGTACACCTTTTCTTTTAAATAACCCCAAAGAAATAACTCCAACGGTGTCAAATCACATGATCTTGGCGGCCAATTGACATCGCCACCATTTGAGATAACACGGCCATTGAATTAGTCGCGCAAAAGAGCCATTGTTTCGTTAGCTGTGTGGCAAGTGGCACCGTCCTGTTGAAACCACATATCGTCCAAATCCATATCTTCGAATTCGGGCCATAAAAAGTTCGTTATGATCTCACGATAGCGAACACCATTCAAAGTAACTGCCTGACCGGCCTCATTTTGGCCGCACCAAACAGTCACTCTTTGTGAGTGCATTTGTTTTTCCACAATCAATCTTGGATTATCATTCGCCCAAATGTGGCAATCCTGCTTATTGACGAATCCACTGAGATGAAATGTGCCTCATCACTGAAGATGATTTTCTTCGAAAATTGATCATCCACTGTTGGCATTTCTTAGCACCATACTGACCATTGACAACGCTTGAAATTAGTCAATTGCACCTTGTATGCTTAGCTTATGCATAATGTTCATCAACGACGAGCGTGAGCACGATGACGACGAGTTGAGGTGGACGGCTCTTCAGCCACACCATCGCGAACAGCCGCAAAATGTATTTTCTGCAGTACGAGCTTTACGAGCATGCACTGGTGTTTTCACATCTCCTACGGTTTGCTCAAATTTTTGCACGATTTTTCCGATTGTACGCACATTTGGACGATTAAATTGACCGAAAAAATCACGAAGTGCACGTTATGCATTTTGATTTGAACGCCCATAATAAGCCTGAAAAACTTTAACGCGTTGCTCGATTTTGTATCTTTTCCATGGTTCAAATTAAGTAAGTCTGAAATTGAGAAATGTCAGATGAAATGCAGACAAAAACTTGACGTTTAGGTGTGGTTCACATTCAACACCGGCCCTTAAAATTTAACCACCCTTTATATGAGTAAAATTTAGTGTTCGAAAAGCTTAGACCAATTTTAATTACAAAATTAAGCCCCAACCAAGGAAAAAGGCCCAACATAATGTAAAACCAAGTCATCTTATCTTATCGATTTTAGAAAATTTTCGTTCTCATACAAATTCTTGCGGCAATTTTTAATTGGGGCCATATTAATTTCATGCATTGCATACCACATGTTATTATTTTAAAAGAAAAGCCGCTCCATTATTTCAATTTTTTTGCATAAATTTTTTTATAGGAGGTCAAAACTGCTCAAAGAATTATTGAAGTTATTTAAAAAAAAATTTCATGTATTCTTATAAGTTGTCTATTTGCAATCATGTTTTAAGCAACATTGACAATAAAAGCAAGTCTGTTCGACACAGTCTTGTATTTTATTTTGCTATCATATTGGAAATTATCTATTAGTATTTCATTTTTCCTCCTCCCCTTTTTCAAAAAGTTAATCTGTGAAAAGATAAAATTTTACCTTATAAAAAGTTTATGATTATGATTATTTTTAGTTATGATTATCTAATAATAATGAAACTTTAAATAAAATGAAATTCTCGGCAATACTTATCGTTGTAATTAAAAGCTTTATATGTTTAAATATTGAAAGTGAAAACAATTTGTTAATTCCAGATATCAGCCAGTTGAATATATTTATTTACTTACTTGAAGTATCTCTGCTTGAGCCACAATACCAAGTTTCGCCAAACCGAAGTAGTAGCGAGTTCCTAAGGTAATTCTACGTCGGATCTCCACTAAAGTGTTGTTCCCGGATTTAAAGTTAAGACTAAGGTATTATAGATGAACTCCCTAACTATGTACTTGTGACGTATTGCCCTAGCCCATGTATAGATTTCTTGCTAAAAGCGTGCACCTCATCTTATCCTTATTTTCTTTAAGACCAACAAGTTTTTCCTGATAAAAAATTACTGCTCCGTTCTGCTGTTCGTATACCACAATAGTTAGACAGATTTTCTAAATAAAGTGCGATCTGAGTTGACGACGAGTTGAGGCTGAAGAAGTCAGCAATAGAGCACATTTGCTTGTCCAAGTCCTGGGCATGTTTGGAACAGTTTGGAAGGAATAAACCCTAATTGCACATTGATCTGCGTTTTTTCCAATGTTATGCGACGCAGCTGGATCAGTTTTCATGGAAATTAGAGTATGGACTTCTTCATATAGGGATCATGACGATTAATGCTATAATTTACCATTTTGAAGTCAATGAAACAATCGTTAGTGTTATTGGTATTTTGGCTCAATTTGAAGAATTTATGAATGGTCGATTTGACATGCAGTAAGCCACAATGGTACTTGCCGATTAAAGTGTCGTAGAACAGCTTAAGACGCTCACACACCACGTTAGATAAAGTTATATGTATATGGAATGTTGACAAGGGATATGCCTCGATAGTTCTTGCAAAACATAAGATTACCTTTTTGTTTCCCCACATACTTGGTTGATGATTGGTTGCATATTCATTCTACCAAAACATAGCCTACGTATTAAAAGAGCTCCGAGGGCTAGTCATCAGATGATCATGTCTGCCTCTAAAAGTGCATTTTTTAACCGACACAAGTTGAACAGGTTTGTCTGACTAAAGCTATGAGTAGGTATAGTAACCTGAGAGCAAGGGTGAGTATATCGGGATGTCCCCTTTTTTAATTGTTACTACCCCTCGCAAGGAACCGACAAATCCTTTTAGACTATTTTTTCCCCTGAAAAATTGCTACTTCTACCACTTTGGAATGAGAAGATAATGAAAGTACTCCTCCATTCTTACCTGTAAGAAACACGTATAAATATTTTAGGTCTTGTTGATTTACAAGAGGTAATAGTTTCATGTATTTATTAAGTTTTTATAATATTATTTTATAGTATAACTCTTTATTTAATGCTGGACATACTTTTAAACATTTGTAGGTCTTTCTTCAAGGCCCGTGTTTTGTTTAATTATGCAGTTAACCATTAACACAATATTTGTTCTCTGATCCTTGGAGTTATTTTCATCCAAAAAAACTCAGATTGTTTTAGTTGTATCCTTTTCCTTGCTACAAATAAATCAGGAATGGATTTAGGACACGAAGTAAATTGGAACTCCAACATCAAGTGGTACAACATGATCTTTCCTACCATAACACCAAATTTATCACCTTTAAATGCAGAACGGTGTAAGTTCTAAGAAATATGAAGGAACAAAATATTTGTATACCTAAGCAGCTTCGAGCTCCAACTCCAAATGGAAAGTAAGTAAAAGGCCGTATATTTGATTTGTTCTGTTCACTAAATCTTTCCGGGTCAAAAGTGAAAGGATTTTCAAAATAATCTTCATCAAAATGACTTCCATAAACAGAAAAGCAAGCAACATCACCCGGCTTGAAGTCTACAATAAATTCACCAACAGCACTTTTGAGTGAATAGGCTTTAGAACAAACCCGTTCCAGGAGTGGCGTAGAAGGCCATTTTCTGAGTGACTCCGAAACAACCATATCCAAATAATTCATGTTTCTTAATAAATCATACGAAATGTCAGCGCCATTTAACTCATCGTTCATCTTTGCAACTTCTTCGTAGAGCTTTTTCTGAATATCCGGGTTCTTCATCAGCTCGTAGACAGTAGTACATAACATATTGACTATCGGCTCAAGACCCGCAAATAGAAACAAAATGCACTGAGCAACCATTTCATTTTCTGTACATTTGGTCACATATTTTGTAGAAATAATTTCTCCGTCGTTGGTTTTATTTTCGAAAATATTTTCTTCTCGTTTCAGGGTCTCAAGCATAAGGTGGATCATATCTTGTCGAATTATTTTATCATCTTGTCTCTGTTGAATTGCCTGGTTGGCTACACCTTTCATATAATTTAGAGCTCTTACATTAAAAGCATTTAATTTAATGATCTGAAATTGGAAGTAAGTGCAATTTTTATCTAATTAAAAAATCAGCATCTTCTGACGTACCTCGGAGATTTTTGGGAAATATGTCAATATCATCAACTTAATAACAACAACAAATCTTTCGATTTTTAAGAATGCTGCATGTCGAATAGTTTTACCTCTCAGAAAGTTTAAGAGTGTATATAACCTGCTTATCTGAAATAAAAAAAAAAAACTTGGATAACTTAAATCTTAATCTTCTAAAGCATAAAGATCCAAATCAATATTATGTACGTTTCAACATTCAGTTGTTGATATTTTCAACCAAAAATTTATTTGCTGCAAAAGTAGAAAAAAAAATTAAAAAATTCATACAAACCAATACGATTTGTGGAAAAATCGTCAAAATCAATAACTTAATCCAAGCTTTAATCTTTCTTAAAACGGCAGATCCCATTTTCAAGAATTTATTTTTCTTATTTCGTGGATCAATAGTTCGTGGATCAATATCTTGTGAATCAATATCTTGTGAACTAAAATCTTGATTTAGAGTGATTTTTTCTTTCTGACGTTGCCGTAGTTTTGGATTGAATAATCCTTTCACATAGTTACGAATTGACTGTACAAAACTGTACAAATAAAAAATCTGGAAAAAATAAAATTTTTTAAGACAGATTTGGTTTCTCCAATTTTTTCATACAAACAATTGCGATCTGTGGAAAAATTGTCAACACCATTGATTTGACTGCAGAACTTGATTTTTTTAAAAGACCTAGTATGGTTTTGAAGAATTCAGTTCGCTTCTTCTGGCTAATCGAGTCTTTTTGAATAATTTTATCTTTCGAACGTGTTCGAAACAAGCCTCTCACATATGCCAATACTTTTATGTAAATTCTATTTAACCTGTAAATCTGAAATCCAAGAAAATATGCTTTACAAATAAAATCTGAAAAGTTAAGTAATGCAAATAAACCTTAAGAACTTGTGGAGAAATCGTCAAATAAAATGACTTAACGGCAACACAGAGGCTTCGAGTTCTTAAAAGAACTTTTGCCATGTAGGAGAATTCATTTTTCTTATCCCTGTAAGAATTTATTTCTAAACCAAACGCTGCTGAAGCTATAACGTCATTTGAATATCGATGAAAATAATCTGCCAGATCAATTTCTGTACCCTCAGACTTGATTGTTTCCTTAAGATATTTAACAGCTTCTTTATTGCACTCGCTTATTACATTGAAAACTTGACTAATTTTGTTTTCTGTGAAAGCAGGTCTTAACATTGTTTTCATGTCTATCCATTTTTCATCTTTCAACATTGTTAGCATACTACCAGTAGTTTCATCACTCATCATTGCTTTATTTTCTGAACGATTAGTGAAACTTTCGACATCTTTAATTCCAATCTTTTGAATAAGCTCAGGATCACGGATGAAAAAATGCGGACTGCGGAAGCCATAATATCCATAGATTTTTCTGAAAGATGTGAAGAGTGTTTTGTATTTGTTATTCAAATATTGTATGGATTATAATACGAATCGTATTTTGTATAAAATATAGTATTTTCGAACTCTTCTGAAATCTGTAAAAAAATATGGAAAGGTCAGAGGATATTTGTGTATCACTTTTTAAAAATGTGTCAACCCTCATTAATCTCTTATAATGGTACAATGAATGAATTAAAATATTTTGTTTTCTTTTTTTTGACGCAAAATTTTAGTACCAATTTTTAAAACTTTTTAAGTATGATACTTCGTTAAAACATAATACATAAAGCATAATATTATCTTTTACATTTTATTAAAGCAAAAATCATCGATCAACTCTTTTATATTTTTAGTATCTTGGTAACTTTATGCGATTTTTTGATATTTCTAAATATCAAAAAATGAACTGTTAATATTTTAGGTGGGGATAGAAGCAACTTATTTTAAAAACTGGCTTCGTACTAGCCAGAATATGCTTAGTAAACTGCATCAAAGTTAGAAAATTGTTAATTAGTATCATAACTTAATACTAGACGGTTTAAAATGTTACGCCATTGTGTTCAAATAAACTTCACTTCTTCAAATTCCATTACTTAACAATGCGACCAAGAACAAATTGGTTGGATTTGAAGGGATAAAGTGACTTATCGTCGAGTCGCTGGCGCCGCCAACAAAATACAAAATACGATAGGTGCCATATAGGACTTATGGATACTACTAAGAACTCTCTCGAATCGTAAATACAAAATTCATCTTTATACATTTTTATTGAGCCAATAGTTTTACGAATCGAACTAAACCAAATCGAGTTGAACGCATTCATTGCATAATCGATTTGTTCTTTCTTCGTTTTTCATACGTTTAACTTTCTGCCTCACATCACCTTACTGAACGCATTAAAGGTCTACAACTGGAACCGAAGCTGCAGTTTGAATAACTGTCAAAAAGTGTCACAAGTGATATTTCTTGTGACCACAATGCTTTTGCATAGATTTTTAAAATGTAATTTGTGCATAATAGGTGTGTTTTTTTTGCAAGTCCATATAGAATTGTAAAAAAACGACATCGGGATTTAGGAGCTTTTTTCCACATAGCTGGAAGCACTGTGTACGCTATGTCATTTGTCAGCTGTATTGACGACTAGCATCAACAGCATCCAAAAACGTCACTTTTGACGTCTCTGAGCAAATTATCGATAACATATAGATAATACTATTTTGGCATCACCATTTTTATCGGGTCTTAGATTAACTCTCGAAAATTATCTGATTTAAGTAGTTGTTGCATTTGCATGTAAAGCGCTTAGTCCCGATGTCGTTTTTTTTTTACAATTCTATATGGACTTGCAAAAAAAAACACGCCTAATATTTGAAATCTTTTGAAGGTCTAAGTGGGAAAAAACCCGTGCTTCGCTTCACACTTCACAATAAACTAAACGGTTTTCAATAAGGATGGGTAGATTTTTAAATAGAACAAAACATAGATCCGACTGAATGTGAGCGATGGCCAGTGTTATTTTCACCTTAAGAGCATCGGTTAATTGTGGTTTATTCACATAGACCTGCGACTTCAAGAATCATCCCAGGAAAAAACTTCGCTGGGTCAAATCGCAATGGTTTTGGTGGGCAACTCACGTCATTTTTGCGAGAGATAACCTTACCCTCAAATCGTTCATGCAGAAAGTCAATCATGGCATCCGATGTGTACATATAGTGCAGTTAGAGCCATAATAAATTGATTATCATCATACGTTCGCAATTGACGGTGACTTCTTCGCGAACGTTGTTTTCAAAAAAAGTACGGACTAAAGACACCCTTAAATCTACACCAAACGGTAACTTTTTGAGGATGCATTGTCACTTGGTGAGCCTGTGTGGATTGATGTCATCCCATCCAATCATAATAATCATAACCTTTGAGACTGTTGTATCTTGTGAGTGCATACACTCAACTCCCGAAAAGTTGAAGTTTGCGAAAGGCCGAGCTGATTGAATACCAAACAGGTGGTCCTAAATTTATTTTTCACGCAACGCTTACACAAACAAACACTCATTTTGATAATAAAGTTGTATCATTTGGACGTGTTGTTCAATTATAACTGAATAATAAAAAACAGATTTGACAGATGTCACCAAAACAACATGGCCGCCACAGCGCAGCGTCTAAAATCTACCAACAAAAATTGAAAAACCCTTTACTTTAAATGCCAGTGTATCATTCCATTCAAAGATTGATAGTCATCCTTGGAGTCTTTAGTTTTTAATAAAAGTCGTTTTTTATTGGTAAATGTATAGGCAGCGCAGTAAAATTTTACAAAGTAAACAACAACAAAGGAATAGTGCGTATAAAATAGGCAGTAATAAGAGTGCACATAATAGTGCTGATAAAGTTTTGGAGCATCTGGATTACAGTGAGTCTCAAATTGGTTGCAAGAGTTTTATTTTTTGTTAGGTTGGCAGGTTTTGATTGATCGAGAATGTGTTCGGTGATATTTGTTCATTTTATGGTAAATTTTCACAAGAGCCAAAATTATGTACTTTGAAATATTAATTTACGATTAGACGGTAAACGTTAATAGTCAGTGGCCAAAATGATGCCTCTTACTGCGTGTGCTTGTTCCCTATTTGTCACGTGAGAGTATGAAATTCATCGAAGGATGGCTGCTATGCCAAACGATTAAAAAGGACATGAAAATGATTTTTTCCTGACACCGAGCCTTTATTTGCCTTTATGCACATATGTACATGCCATTAAGATTTGATTTTATTAATAATTTTGCCACTTGTTTGACAACAAATTTGTCAGTGATGTTAATTCAGCATATCTTTACGTTTTATTCATACAAAAAAATGTATACTTTTCCAACGCATCCCTTAGCTTATTCAAAAGTGGATTGTTTATTCGTAGGTATATATTTGATTTTTAGTTTTTGTTTCCTTTTACTTTGTTCACTTAATGAATCTGAAATATCTACTAAATTAAGATGATTTGTTAAAGGAAACTCAGAAATTATGTATAGCCCTTTTCTGTTTTGGATCTTTATAAATTTCAATTTGTATTATTTTTGTAAAAAATTACATATTTATTTAACTTCTTTTCGAAATCATATGATTTTGAAACGGGTATAAATGCAAAGCATACTAACCCTAAAATTTAAAGTAAAAGTGTATATGCAGTCAAAAAAGCATTTTATTCGGACCTCCATTGCTGCACTATGTATAGATTACCAATGAAATACGCCTAAAAAGATTTTTTAAAGGCAAAATCAAAAATTATTTTGATGCAAGAATATGTAAATATTTAAATAAAATAAAAATCATTCAAAAATTAATTTTAATACTTTTTTTTTACTTGCATCAGTTCATCATTTATACTTTATAAGAATATTAATTCACTTATTTAAATTTAATTTTAACTTTATTTAACTTTCACTTATTTTAAATTCCATTAAAGCAATTAAAAATTAAATTTCTTCTTACTAAATAAACAATAAATATACACAATTCACTCTTCGGAAATAATCATTGAAACTAAGTTAATTTTTAACAATACGATCACATTTTTTGTATCTCAGTATTTTCTAATCTATATATATAAAAATCAATTGCTCTTCGTTTGTCTCACTAAAACTCGAGAATGGCTGGACCCATTTTGATAATTTTGATCTTGAAATATTTGAAATATTTGTGAGAAACATAAATAATAAGTAACGGAAAATACTAAAAATGACAATTGAACTTTTCAATAAAAAATGTTCCTAGCTGTGAAACATTTGATGTCTTTTGCCTTTTGCCATTTTTCAAAAAAAAATTGTAACTTGGTTGTCAAATATTTATAGGTGCGTTCAGAAATTTGTCCGTTTCATAGTTGTATGAGGTCCGATCTTTTTGGTCCGTTTTGTTGGAATACAAAACAGATCTGATCTGGTTGTCGAAAAAAGAAAATAAATACATTAATTTCAAGACGATTATTAAAATATATCTAACGATTCACATTGGAATAATACGCTTAAAGATTCCGTCATATATTCATCGTCACATCAAATTCGCACATTGTTTGCGATTATAATATCGACATGTTTCCCCTCTAGTCCTGAAGATTTTTGGATGAAATACCTATAGGGTTGACATGTCTGAGGATGTGTTGCATCGTGTCCGTTGTCAAACTTTGAATCCTACACTACAAATTACTGCAGAAATGTACAATGAGAAATTGATCACGATAGAAGATGTGTGTTTATTGATGGTTAATAAAGTATTGTGGTGTTTGGATATGGCAGCACCCAATCGTCTTATGCGCAATGCAATTAACAAAAAACTTGCAAATCAACGAAGCAGCAGTTTGCAAGATTGCCAAAAGCAGCGCAATGGCGAATATTCTACAGATATGCAAATGGACCGTTTGGGATGAATGCACGATGGCCCACAAGAGGTCACTGGAAGAACTGGACAGAACGTTAAAAGATCTTTTTGAAACCAAAACATTTTTGGTGGAGCCATGATTCTGTTGCCAGGTGCTTTTTGTCAGGCTCTTCCAATCATTCCCCGATCAACTGTTGCTAACGAACTAAGCGCATGATCTCAATGCAACCATTCAGAATTTTCTTCCCGGAGAGTTGTTTTCATGCAAATCAGCTTACACAGTTACAAACCAGGATGAGTTAGGCTTCGGCCACGCACTGAGCGACGAGCGACTGAGCGATTGAGCGACGAGTCGCTGAGCGACGCAAAAAAATTAAAACACATGAAATTGTATGGAGGTGGCCACGTACACTCTGAGCGACTTGTCATTGTTTTAAGCGACAGAGCGACGTCGCTCAATCGCTCAGTCGCTCGTCGCTCATTGCGTGGCCAAGGCCTTAGTCAACAATCCCACAAAGTTTCTAAATTCTCTGGAGTCTGGACTCACAATTTAAAATTAAAAGTAGGATCAGTTGTGAATATGCTTCGTAACATTAATTAACCTCGACTGTTTAATGTAACGAGACTGGCTGTAAAAGAAGCTAATGAATAACGTCATCGAGGCCAAGATGTTCTTGGTCTGTATGTACCAAGACCAAAAATATTACATACTGACAATAGTTGAAATAGTAAAAGTCACTTTATTTGAAAGATTGGTTGTTTTGAATGAAATTTTTTGTTTGACTCAAATATTTCACCGCACAATATTTTTGTTTTCATCGTAGTAATCATTGATTTTGGTTTTCAAGTAAATTTCAATGTAAGCTATAAATAAGTGGTCCTCTAATACTTAATCCTAGAAATATATGGAACTCTTTAAAAATATTTCAGAGGGTTTGAAATACAAGACTTTTTAACCAGCTATAAGCTATAAAATGAGTACTCGTATCTATTTGAAAGTATAGATACTCCTATGTATGTCTAGGTGAACGCAAATTGGCTATAATATATTTGCTATGCATGCACATTACAGTACATCCAAGCTCGTTTGTTCACCATAAATAACGTTATACATAATTTTACAAAACAGCTATTAATTTTCTCCAATTATTTTGAGCAATTTCCCAGTTAACAGCTGCCCTTAAGATGCCTTGGAACACGACCAACCAAACAATATAACCGAAAATTATTTTTTATTGTAAACTGAAACTCACAAGCACTGGCACAAGGTTAATGTTGATTTTAAAAGTAATGAGAACGAAATACAGTCATTCTATGTTTCGGCCGGCGCCTTAGTAATTATGTAAATTAATTTTTAACAAAAAAAAAATTATTTAACAACAACTTACTCATCTTTAAATTGGTTATGGAGTCTTATCAACAGTTCTGGACTTGATTCTTTTCCTTCTAAAACTGTTAGATTATTTCCAATTAGAAACACTGGTTTCTCATGCGCTACATTGCGTCTGGAGAAACATTCAAAGTTTTTATTTGCCCATTTATAGAACAAATATCCGAAGATAATTGTGAAACAAAATATTTCAACCACATATTCCATTGGTAGTTCAATAAGATTACTGACTAACATTAACACCTGTGACAATACGAGTAGTTGTCATTTGGTGACTGTTTATTAAAGACTGACTGCAAGACTAAATTATACCCGATATGATAACAAAATACTTTCAGCTGTTTTTTTTTTTTAATTTCTATATCACAATATTTTGTTCATGAAAATTTGGTTTGTTAAAAAAGCTTCAGCTTTAAAGTCAGATAATTTGTTTTTGTTATTTTGCATTTAAACAATCTAGTTATTGATTTGTATTATTCTATAGATTGACTTCATTTGCACAAATTCTACCAACAATTTACCACTATAAGCATTTAAGACGGGTACCCACACAGTAACATTTAAGAGGTCAAAGGTCTAAAAGAGCGTAATGTAGATCATAAATAGTAAACAGAATTCTTTGTATTAAAATAGCTTTGACATGCCGTTATTTCTGGAGCTTTAAAATTTTTAATTCGTTCTAGGGAATTATATGAGGAAAATCGACAAAGCGTCTTAGGTTCGGGTGGACGTATAGACATACAGGTAGGTAACTAACCTGTCTATGGACATACAGACATACAAACGGAATATGACATGCCCAATGGTAGAAAGTTTGTTTTCAAAAGTGGCAATGTAACTTCTACCGCAATCTTCGATATCAAGAATGGTCTTCAGCAGGGAGCGGTGAACTCGCCGATTCTATTCAGCATTTACACCACCGATCTGATAAGTAGTCTAACTCAGGCAATTGCGTATGCCGATGACCTAATAGCGTACAGAACAGCTCCAAAAGTTGAAGTTAACAGAATTCTCTTACAGCGTGACTTCGACAAGATTCAGCGATATTGTGATGACTGGAAGTTGAAAATCAAATTTCAGAAATGTGAAACGATTCTGTTTAGGACTCCGTTGGCTAGAGCCCCTAGGGATACTAGAAAAAACTGGCGTAAGCTGATGATCGTAGGGCCGCACCGTCAACCACTGGCGAGCAAAAGTGTGGTAAAGTACCTTGGCATCTGGTTGAATCAGTATTTGTATTTCGACAGACATATAAATGCTGCTCTGAACAGGGCTAGGGGAGCCTTTGCCCTGACAAAATGGTTGTTCTACAGCAGCCGGCTTGACACCAGAGTGAAGGTGATTTGCTGCATGGCCCTCATCCTGCCGATGATTGCCTGTGGGTGCCCGGAGTGGTTCAACGTTGCGCCATCTCAAATGGAAAAGATTCGGGTGTTTGAAAGGCAGTGTCTTAGACGTTGTCTTGGATTACACAGAACACCAGAATTGGAGTACAAACATTACTATTCCAACAGGACTCTATACAACGGAGCCAACATTAACACAATAGATAATTTTTTGATAAAGCTGATTCGGAGTCACATTGCGAGAGCGATGACCTCAGCAAATAGCTTAATCTTTGGGGCTTACTACCCCAACACAGAATACTTCGAGAGTGTGCATTTAAGTGGCCATATTGCACCTAATGCCTTCCTCTATTTAGATAGTATAGTATAGGGTTGATCCAGGATAGAGAGGCGGTTCCGCTAATCTACCACGTCGGCCGTAGTACTGTGGATAGCCGACTCCATTATAGTCGAGACGTCCTCGCACAAGACGGAGCTGAGCGATTTCGGTTCAGTAGGACTGTGTCCGATCGGGACCTGAAAGACAGGGTACATTTTTCTAATGTACATATATTCAAAGAAAAAATCTCTGCTGTTCTGGCTGTTCTAGTTTTTAAGTAGTTTTAGTTTATTTTAAGTAGTTTAAGTTGGTTTAGGAAGTTTTAATTAGTTTTACTTTTAGTTTGTAAAATATAAAATATATAAAAAGATAAAGAATCCGAGTTTTTTAAATTTTCTCGAGAATTAAAAATAGTTTTTTAGGCCGAAGGGCATTGGTAAGTTAGTTTTAAGTTATTGGATAATTAGGCTAGTTTTTTATGAATTTTTTTCTAGCTTTACGATAGTTTTAAGATTGATGAAAATAAAAATGAATTAAAAAAAAAAAAAAAAACGGAACTGCAGGATCCACTTTCTTGTTCTCAATCATAAAAATGTTAAGTTTGATCGAAATCTCGAGTTCTGAATTTAGATACATTTCTTACAAAAGTTGACAATAAGATTATGGTTTTCCAAGAATTTTTCAATGTTTTTTTAAATAGCCTAGTGGTTTCAAAACTTGCTTGTTTATTTAAGTACCTGTAAAAACCTTTATTCATCTTTACCGTTTTCTTAAAAGTTCTCAAAAAGAGTAAGGTTTGGGATGTAAGAGTCTATTTGGAAATTTTTCCTAACAGGATTAGAAAACGAAATTAATTCATCATTTTAATTTTTACTGCAAGGCAACAGTTGATTAGAAACGCTGTTTGAAATGTCTACATTTAGAAACCAAGAATACACAGACATTATTTTCGTTTATGGGCTGTGCAATGGAACTTCAACTAGAGCGTAACAAAGATACGAGTATCAGGAACTTTATTCAAACCGACGACTTCCTAGTTCATGAGTATTTGGAAATAAATATCGAAGTCTACGAGAAACGGGAGTAGATTTAAATGCATGACCTAACGCGGGAGATCTAATCAAAATCGATAAAGCTGTTTTTCTTGAATGGCAGTTTCCCATTGTAGAGAAAATAGAGCAAACATTTTTAATAAGACTGGCGATATAACTAAAACCATCATTTTTGGATTTCCCATCTTTGTAACGTTTAGAATTATAAGAACCTCGTTACTTTATTTCACAAAAATACCTGAACTGTCGATTTAAAATTAAACAAAGAATTTCACCATTTGCCAACTTTCGAAATGAAAGCCATTACAATTATTACAACAGCAACAAAATACACAGGTAAAACATTGAGTAAGGCGTATTTAAATTCATAAATATATGCGTAGATAGGCCTCCATTTATAACACTAAAGAAAAGAAAAAAAAAGCTTATAACTGCTAATGAAGAACTCATAAATTACCTCTTCCACCTACTTCAAACCGAATAAAACTATCCCTTAGAACCCGTTGACAGGAACATAAATAAATATGTTTCCTATTACTATTTTCCTTTTGGGTCACACGCATCTGGAATCCGGATCTCTGAATCTGTAGTTGTAGTTGAGTACGGTCAAAAATGGAACTAAACCTTTTTTATTTTATATCTCTTGAGACCGTATCTTGAGCCTAAGCAGCCTACTATATACATACGTAGAGTTAATCTTTGGCAGATAAAAAAAGAAACACCAACAAAAATAATCCAAAGCAGTCTTTAATGTGTGTGTGGTAGGATTTATGTGATATTCTTTAAAGGACGATAACTCATTGGAATGTTCGACGTTTAGGGATTTAAATTTTGTATTTAAGTGAAATAACATTTTGCCATTTTGCTTGTAAATTAAAGTTAATTTCCATTTTTTTTCTGGAATGTTTGTTTTTTAAATTGTCCGTTTTGAAATAAAAAGAAAAGACTTTATTGACTGAACACCAATAGAGACGGAGCTTTAATTGGAGCTGTAATAGATGTAGATGTCAAAATACTGAATATACACAAATTCAATATTACGAAGGCCTAGTGTACTTTCAAACATCTGCTATTTGGCAAGTTCGAAAGTAAATTTCATGTTTTCATAAAAGAAGTAAAGACTAATTTCTACCTCAAATATTCCAGTTCAATACTTATATTAGCTCCTTAACATCAACTAGGCCAACTTTGGGAAGTACAAGAATGTTTGAATTTATATACTATGTCATGTTATACATTTTAATATAAGTAGGGATGGACAAAGGTCTATGGACTCTAAAGAGTTGAAACTGAACGCGTTCACTTTCTTTCATAAATAAATCAGTTAACTCTTACTGGTCGGATAAAATGATGAAGACGTAGCAATGTGAAACTAGAAAGGTAAACAAATAGTAACGTGAAGCTGCATTTGTAGCATCAAAAGCAGTGCCGGATTAAGCCAGCGCGGGGCCTGTAGCAAATTCTATCAAGTTTATGGTATTAAATTTTTTTTGTTTATAATCTACCCGCGCTCAAGAGATTATGATTACCCTTTAAATGTTTCAACACAGCGCGGGCGTGAAGTTAATGAAGAGAAAGAAGGATAGGAAAGATGTGTGACACGATGTTCTGAGACTGTTGGTGGTTGTCTCAGATATTTTTATCTCCGGGGATGGCGGCTGAGCTAAAGCGGAGAAATTCCGTGTCTTTTTTCTATGTCGCTTATAATTCACATTATTTTTATTCGTGTTCATCCTTGTTGGGCATACTAGTTTAACTCAATTACATGTTGTTAGTGTTATGCCTGAACAACATGTAATGAGTAAACCAGCAACCCATTGATGACAATTTTTAGAAGGTTTTTAATGGAATTAAAGCGACATAGACGACGGCAGGGATCGAACCTGTCATCATGAGGTTGACAGGCGAGCACACATCCATCGCGCCACGGCCACCCCCAAACAAAACTGTTACAAACAAACTTTTCTTGATTTAATTTGAGAAAATTTATAAATAATGCTGTTGATATCGACTTCTCGGAGTAAATCATGTTCAATATTCATTAAAGTGAGGAGATTAAGACGTTGTTGGCTCATCGTGTTCCTCAATTCATTTTTAACACGTTTTAATGTTGAGAAAGATCGTTCACCACTGCAGTTGGTGATCATGAGAGACAAATAAATGTGCAAAGCAATTTCAACGTTCGGGAAACAAGATTGTAAAGAATTATTTATCAACAACTTGTAAACCTGCATTTCCAGAGCCTCATGATTCCTGCTGTCAATAATACCAGCCACATCAGAATTGAGCATTGAAGCGAATTGCACTAATTCGTTGCCCAGACTGTCCTCCAAATCATCTGCGTAAGCACTTACTATGGTTGCAGATTTTTATTTTCTTCTGGTTTTGCTATTTTCAACAAATTCAACAAATCCATTAATAGTGCTAAGTCTTCTAATAGGCTGATTTATTTCAGTAGTATATAGAATTTGTATTATAAAAACCTTCATTTAGAATCAATGCTCGGCCACGGGCAAAATATTCCAACGTTAATTATTATAATTTTAATCTTGGTTGGATATAGTTCACATTGGATTTTTGTCAAAAAATCGATGTAAGATAAGATGAACTGAATTCAATAAAAATTGCGTACTTATTGACAAGGTCCTCACAGCCAACTAATGAGTCCATGTGCGATCACCCGGACGAAACGCCAGTTTTTGTTGACTAAAGGCCAAAAAAGCTATTTTGAATCAGAAAGAGATTTTAGCTCTCGGAATATTCCGAAAATGCCAGCAATTTTATGAAAACTGTTCATATATACGTTTACCTAAAGCAGTGAGTACGTTATCAATGTGACAATAAATACCTGAATTTCATACCGTTGTCCAATTTGCGTTTGGTGCGGTACGAAACATGATTTTTCGTAAGACCAGCAGATAGAAAAATAAAATTTTAGTTGATCATTTTGATGCAAATATTTTCTTATTAGTAATTGTGCCTAAATCTAATATGTAAATAATACTTTTTTATGGTCAGAAAAGGTTGGTGCGCGGGGCCCCCAAATGCGCGGGGCCCGTAGCATTTGCTACTCTTGCTTCATGGCTAATCCGGCACTGATCAAAAGTAGCTGTAGGAAAAGTTGAGTCAACGTTAACACTTGCGACTTAAAAACCAAATATATGAATGAAGCTTCAAAAAATTAAAGCAATATATTTTGTCATCAGTTTTTCCTTCAATTTAAAAAATATTTCCTGTCTTTTTCTAACCTAAATTATACGATATCGTATTTTGTCGCATCTGCATAAATGTTCTGACTTGCACATTATGTGCATATATTTAATTTTGTTCTACTAATTAGTTATGCTTTTTGTATATGTTGCATATAAGTAAATTTTTTTTTTGACATTTTCAGTGGCGGCTCTATTTTTCTTGAAATCCTTTTTTAAGTGCCTCTTTCTCAAAATCTAAAAAGTAATTGTGCATTTGATGGTGATAAAAAAGCGGAAAAAACTACTAAGCGATTCTAATATGAATGAAGCTTTCTGTTTAATTAAATAAAATAAATAAGTAAATTTGGTGTTGCAACAGCTCGAAGTGAACCAGGACCTTTCTTTTCTTTTTTTTTTTTTATAATCTACACGCGCTCAAGGGATTATAACTACCCTTTAAATGTTTCAACACAGCGCGGTCGTAAAGTTAAGGAAGAGAAAGAAGGATAGGACTTACAACTCTTAATCATTCCTGTGTGCGTATTACCAGGAACGGAGGGGACCTACAATTTTCTGCCGAATACAAACGGCTAATGAGCAGCACCTTTTCATGACAAGAGATATTATCTTAGAGGATTTGTCAATTCATCGCAAGAGGCAGTACACCCCTGAAAAACTTTTTTTTTTGCGGCGGCTTAGAATCAAACTCGAGACCTTCTGCATGACAGTCCAACGCACTAACCATTATGCCAAGAGGTACTACTTCCATAATGTTTATAATCGAATTACGAAAATCCGATCAAAAGCTGGAATAACATCTTCGAAAATTAGACAGTAGATTTGAAAATACAGAGTTTTTCTATTTGAATAATATTCTTAAGAATATTTTTGGAAAGCAAGTTTACTAAATAAACCTAAAAATTTTAAATTGATCATTTAAATTGTTTTTATGAACTCGCCATTTGTAAATTTAAAATTTTGGACCTTATTCGGAATTCCCCCCCCCCACCAAAATGAACTTTTTTTTTTACGAATCGATAAAAGAGTGTTTGCTGTTGATAAAAAACATCAAATTATGCAGGAGAAACACTTTTTTATGGTAAAAAGGTGAAGTAAAAACGGACCACCCACAGCACTATAACTAAAACTACTTTTGTATGGGATATTTGCTTTTTTTGCTTGCTTACCCATTACGGCAGCGTTTAAACAGTGATGTATGTATAGGGGGGCATGTTGCCCCCCTGCAACCCCCCTGCTTGGGCACACTATAGGATTTGGGGTAGGTGCGAGGTTGGGTGTATGCAAGGTTTCTTTTGCATTTACAGAATCTGGATTTAAAGAAACTTTGAATTTACCCTATGGCCTATATTAATTTTTTTATACTTCACTTTTTTACCATAAAAAAGTGTTTCTCCTCCATAATTTGATGTTTTTTATCAACAGCACACTTTTTTTTATCGATTCATTAAAAAAAAAGTGCATTTTGGTGGGGGGGGGAATTCCGAATAAGGACCAAAATTTTTAATGAACCTATTGCACGCGCCCGAGTGAGTCTTAAGTTATCTAAGAATAGTTGCTGACATCATTCATTTCCTAACAATTAATAACATTTTCAAGAATATTGAAACTGATGGGGTTTTCTATTGGTATACAGATTTCAATGAAAAATTAATTTTCTTCGTGGCGAGTGGAATGTTGGATTAGTGTAATTCAAACCAAATCTTCATCCTTAATTTACGAACGGTAGAGAACTATAACCTGATCAATTTTATTTTGAAATTTCCTTGTTTTTACTATAATCAATTTCCTTGTTGTTTTGGACATAATTTTCACTATTGAAAAATATTAAACAAACCTAGAACCAAATTTAAAAACTGACAGCTGAAAATTGGTGTCACAATGACACCACAGAGGCGTAAATCTTTCGCAAAAATTAAGATTTGCCAAATTGTTTTGAATTCGAAAATTAAATCATTTTTTCCAAAAAAAAGACAAATTTGGAATTTTTGTTCAAAAACCCGAAAAACATTTCTTCGAATATTTTTATATTCAATATTATTTTAAGTTTGAAGGTGCTGCTGTACAAAAATTTTGATCAAAATTGTTAGAACCGTTAATGAGAAAGCCGAAAATCAAAAAACGATTCTATGACATTTTCTATAATATTTAATATTTAATATTTAATATTTTTTTTATCAAAATCATAAGAAGCGTTTTTGAAATAAGTAAGATTTGGCATAATAGCTCCAGCATCTTAAGCTGTAGGTCAAGGTACAGACAGACAGACGGAATTGCCTGATCCACTTTTTTCGTGTTCTCGATCATCGTAATGCAACTTTGATAAAATCTCGAGTTTGAGTTTTTTCCAAATGCAGAACTTACCCTTTTTCTATGAATGAACGCATCCGACAAATATACTCGTATTATGTCTTTTGAGGTTATGGGAAGTTCACAACACAATGGCTGTTTTAAGGAAACTTACAGCTGATTATTTTGTTAATCTTTTTATTACTCGTATAGTAGAAGTTTGCGAGTAATTATTTTGAAAAAAGTGCATTAGATTTGATTTTGTGGCAGAAGATTTATTTTTTGCGGATACTGCAGTTCAAAATATTAGCTTTTTAAATGTTCATGTTATTCAGCTTAGGTCACCAGTTTGTTCACACACCATTCCCAAATAACAGCGTAATATAAGGAAGTTTTCTCTAATGGGTTTTTCTTGCAAGCTGTGTACAGGTCTGCTTTCTATAGATAAAATATGTAGATACTCTGGGTTCTAAAGAGCAAACGACGGCTTTATGTGTATCATACTTTTAATTGCATTCCCAAACATTATTTCTAAAAATGTATAAATGAAACATTTTATTTAAATAAAAAACATTTCTTTATTATGTATGTACTTATAAATTTTTGATAATTTTCATATAAAACAACAACAAGAGCTTGAAGAATGTTTACTATTTAGTTAATAAGATTCTCAAAAAGTAAAATCCCGAAACAAATTTAAACACTAAAGCCTCAAAACAAAGCAAAACCGTTTTGCAAAAAAAGTAATTGTGTTAAAATTCAAAATTAAATTTAAAGTTAAACAAACAAACATTTGCCTAAAAGCATCACCCTGTTTACAACTAAGTACATTAGGGTGGAGAGTGGAGTGATAATGTATGAAAAAAATTAAAAAAATTTTTTTTTAATGGAATAGCAATACAAAGTTGCCTTTTTATGAGTAAATTCAGCATACAAAAGATTGTTTACTTGCTTTGATGTTATGAAGTGCCCCAACCCAATTGAAAATTAGAAAAATACTAAATTTTTAAAACATTGATCTAGTTTTGATTTTCTTCAAAGGCGCATTCAAATCAATCTGTGAACAGGGGAAATTAAAAATATTACTTACATGAGTCTTATTTTCTTGACGGCAGTGGTTAAAATCAATGTTTCTCACAAGTAGAATAACAATAACACGCGCGCACTTAATGGCGTTCGAACAACGTTTGACAACGATTGAATTGAAATGAAATGAAAGTGCAGTGAAATCACCTCTCCCGCCTCAACCCCCCCTCCACCACCTCCATCCACGCACTATTCAAGGTTAAACAGTTGCCAACGAAACGGAACACACAGAATATGATTTAGCGTTAATTTGACAATATTAGACATTGGTGTTTTCTGACAAAATTTTGCGAATTTTTCTAAAGTTCATATTGGGGGCACCTCTAAATTTATCATGAGCCGAATAAAATTTTGTATGTATATTTGTGAACAATAAAAGCAACTTTTTACAGGTATTCCGAAACGAATATGAAAAAAAAATGTTCACTCCACCCTAACGTACATGTTTATACTACTATCAGTAAGAGAACATCTATCGACAATTCTTTCCCTGTTATTCAAAGACACAGCTGAAGGATACCTCTTACGTTTTTGTTTTTGTAATATCTTCAAAACATATTTTTTTTTTCTTGCAGATTTACAATCCTTATGGATAACGAGCTGGTGTAGCTCAGATCTACACAAGAGAAAACGTTTACCTAAGGATAACTTGAAAAAGAGGAAACAAGGCGATTTACTCTTTGGCAGGAGCACAGGCCTGGAAACTTTAGAGACAAAATTCATCAGCAGCTCTTTGGGTAAGTCTTTGCTTTTTTTTGTATGTACCTGTCGTAGTTTAAGGCCTTCTTTAGCTTCTGGCTCTTGTTCATTTACCTCTCGTTCTACTTATTTGTTTAAACGAAATGGAACACACAAGCTATATACATACACCCAAGAACTTCCGGTTTTTTTGAAAGAGATGAGGGTTAGGAGTTTTCTCTACAATTTATTCTTTGTAAGTTCAGTGGATGGTTAAGGCTTTCTTGACTTACTGCCGTTTCCTTTAATTTATTTTTATCTTCTGTTCACATTTCCTTATGGCGATGGCGATGAGATGTCTTGAGATTAAAGAAGTCATTTGGTGGGATTCCCATGCACTTTGAAGCATAGCAAAATATCACCGCATTGAATCGTCTTTCCAAGCATACTTTCTGTCCACCCCCCTTTGAGGTGTCCAACTTGTGGATTTCTTTGAGGCCATTTAGAAGCACACTCTACTGACTGAGAGGGCATGGAAGAAAAAAGTCTAGAACCCACTTTGCCTATATGGAAATTTGTTTACCTTTTCCCCCCTGTTTTTTCTGTTCAACTTTCACGTTGGGTCTACAGGATGACGACAAGATTTGACTTTAAGTTTGTCATATACGTAAGTACATGAACGGAAACAGGCGTTCGCGTCGTCGTCGACACGATGCCCCTTCACCCGCAAGTAAATGAAATGAATGCTGTAAAAGGAAAAGCAAAGGATGAACGTTTTCGTCGTTGCTCTTTCATGCCACTTGTTGGTTGCCTTGCCACCATGGTGGTTTTTTTTCCTCAACTCCTGTCCCCAACCCCTTTGACACTTTTCTTTTTATATTTAGGTGTTTCTTCAACCAGACGGGGATATGACTCATAGTTAAAAGGAGTGACAACCCCCGTATGTAGGGTGCGGAGGGGTTAAATTTATTTTCCAAGCCTTTAAAGAGGGTTGTTTGGGGGCTTTTTTGCAGCCCTAACAGTGTGTTTGTTATGGTACTTTTGAAGGACATAAAGAACGGCAAAAATAATGCGGAAGCGGTGGAGTGAATGTTTTAAATTGCCGATATATATGTATTTTTGGAAAAGAAAAAAAAAATTGGGGAACACATAAATTTTCACAAAATTTGTGGTCCTTTGTGCTAGCCCTTATAACTACCAATTTGTGTTGTTAAAATACAGTTAAGAAGTTAAAGTGTAATAAAATATTTGTTTGTAGTACGACTTGTGGGTTCTAAATGTGAATAGAAACTATTATATGATGTATGTACAGTACATGTGTATATCTACAAGATAGATTTCGAATTTTCAAGTAGGTAAAGTTGGAATTTTGTATGGGTTTGAAGAACAACAATATCGAGATAATGTAACTTATAACAGATAAAACATATTTTAAAAACTGAAAATATTTTATGGTATATATTTTAGAGTGATATTTAGAGCCAATAAATCGGACATTAAATTGTTGAAAAGTAATTGAAAGGGGATTTTCTTATGAAAAGTGTCTGAACTCTAATTTCATTTCATTTTATTTATTATTATGGCTCTTTACGGTGTGAACTAAGTTCATTTAATAGTACAGATGGTATTTTGTAATTTAATAATATCAACTAACATTATAATAATATCTATTTACAGAAAAAAATTACATAATTAAAGACTATTGTCAGAAACTGGCTTTGAACAATTTTAATTCTAATTGAAAGGGGAAGGCTATTCCCGAGGGTTAATGAGTGAATGAAGAATTGAAGTCTTGATACCAAGTAAAAAGTATTAGAAATTTCGAGAAACATACACGAGAATTTTCTAGAGGACCCCCAAAAACAAAGTCGACAGTCACATGTAATTGAGTGTTGCATAGCAGACTTGATATATAAAATGGATTTTAGGTGAAACTAAGTGCGTTTTATGAAGGAAGGATTTTGGCAAAAGCAATAAGTTTTATTTTGATTAAGCGTATAAGTAGTAAAATGTGTACACTAGTGCTTATTTCTACCATTTTTCAATGAGAAATGAATAAGAGAACTATGGCTTAAAGTGAATCTGAAACTAATTTCTAACAACTCTCATTCATTCGTTTATGCGTGTTGTCGGCGGGAATTTAGGTAACCTGCAATTTTCTCCCGAGTCAGAAAGGCTTAAATGGGAAATACTTTTTATGACAAGAGATGCTCTTCCTCGGAAGAGGTAGTACCGAACTTCCAGCATGACAGTCCAATGCACTAAGAAGATCTGACTTGATTCCCAGACGGTGCAAATTATGTTTTCTTCTCTTTCGAGGGACTGGAAAATCCTCCAAGAATAGCCCTTGTTATGAAAAGGGTTTCTCATCGTAACCTTTCGGACTTGGCAAAACATTTTTGAACTTCTCTTCTTACTTCTGTTAATATGAACAAAAGAATGTTAAATATTTGAAAGTCACTATATTTGGACTCTCTACAGATTTATTTATGTACTTGCATACCTTTGAAGAGGGTTCAAGTGATGTTATTCTTTTCACAAGCCGTGAAAATAGTAACTAAACCCGTCTGGCCTCCCGAAGGAGTTTTTAAAGTTTGACAAATGAGTGCGGCATACAAATGATGCTTAGTCTGTAAATTTGGCTATTGATTATACAATCTGTCTTGCCAAATTAACAAGAAGAGTAATAGCGTTTACCAAATTGTGAAAATCATTAAAATGTTCGAGCAAAAATTCGCGCACTTTACCCGAAAAATCATATTCAGTGACGAGTCCCATTCATTTCTAGATGAGTGGGTTCGTCAACAAGCAATATTATCGAATTTGGAACAATCACAATCCACACTAATTGCAATGCATCAAAACAAAAATTCACTGTTTGAAGTTAATTTTGGGCTGGCGATATCATCGGTCTATACTTCTTTGAAAACGGCCTTGACCAGGCCATCACAATCAACAGCAGTTAATAATATACAATTCCTTTTGCCCAAAATTGGATAATATGGAAACCCACGACATGTAGTTTGAACAGGACAGAGCAACGAGTCACACAGCCCATGTTACAATGAACATTTTGGGAGCGATTTACGAACATTGATATCTCATGCGGAAGTAATTTAAGGTGGACAGCGGATTGTGCGATTTAACTCCGTAAGACTTCTTCTTGTGATGTTTTCTTAAGTCACAGGTCCATGCCAATACATCGCAAGCCACCAGTGTCTTGAAACCATGATTATCAATGCCATAAGTCAAATTCAGCCTGATTAATGCGCTTAAAAATGAAAAATTGGACTGTTCGGATGCGCTACCCAGCGCAACATCGGCGGTTATTTAAATGATTTTATATTTCATAAAAATGACATATGTACATGGGTCTTTTAAAAAATATCAATGATATCTCACTTCAAGTTTTTTTTGTTCAAATTTTAGAATAGGAAACGCTTAACAGGGAACCCTTTTGTTTCTACAGGGTCCGGCAGCGAGGTATGGAAGATTTGGAAAAATTGTTTCACACTCATTTTTTCACAAAAACTCTAATTTTATTTATGAATGTATTCTTTAGATTTTGCCATTACAAAACCAGTCAAAAAAATGAAAAAAAAAAATATTAATTACGTACGAAAAATCACATCAGTCAAGTGCTGTCCAGTTTTGTCAAAACACTCCTACAGATGTTGTGATAAGTTCTGCATACTCCTATGAAGCATTTGACTTGGAACTGCTAGAATGTCTTTGGTTATTGTATCACTTACTTAGGGCATCGAGTGTACGTGGTTTGCTTATGTATACTCGTGCTTTGAGATAGCCCCATAAAAAGTAATCACATGGTGACAAATCTGGTGATCGAGGGGGCCATTCCACATCTCCTCGCAATGAAATCAGACGTCCAGGGAATGTTTCTCTTAAAAAAAAACATTGTTGCTCTTGATGTATGGCAAGTCGCCCCATCTTGTTGAAATCATACAGTATTCAAGTTGATACGACGTCTTCTCAGTTCCGGCAAACAAAATCACGCAGCATCTGTAAGTAACGATCTGATGTGTGACAGTGACAGTCCGACCATTTTCATGAAAAAAGTACGGACCAATAATGAAGTTTCGACTAATGCCACACCAGCAGTGACCAGGTCTCAAAAAACCAGTTCCGTGAAAGCTATTCACCCACTTCACAATCGTATCAAACTTTGGAACACGACCGTGGCGGCCAATATTAAAATGATTTCGGAATCGTTTCTGTGTTTCAATGACCGAACGGCCCATTTCAATGAACGTGTTGCCCCTATTAGTGTGGTTTTGCCCGGCAAATCTACCCTTAATCAGTTGTTCACACTTGGATAGATTTTGGAAAAAACCCAGGAGTTCCAAATCGATACACACCAGGACACCACCTTTTTATCGATTTCAAAGTCGCGTATGATAGCGCGGACAGAGACAAATATATAGAGCCATGTCTCATCTCTGAATCCCTGCCAAGCTCGTCCGCTTGTGCAGGATGACGATGGAGAAATCTCGCTGCTCCGTCAAGGTCGGTAAGAACACCACCGAACCCTTTGATGTCGAGAAAGGTCTGAGGCAAGGCGACGCTCTATCATGCAACCTATTTAACATCGCTCTTGAAGAATTGTACGAAACTCAAACGTCAACAATAGAGGTACATTTTTCAAAAAAAGTCAGTTCAACTGCTTGCTTATGCGGATGATATTGATATCATTGAGAGGACGAAGCGAGCTGTTACCGGTGCGTTTGCAAGTATTGAACTGGAGGCGGCGAAAATGGGTTTGGCTGTTAATGAGGACAAGACGAAGAATATGCTATCATCGAGAAAGGAATCTCGACTCGGGCAAAACGTCACGACGGATAGGTATAACTTCGAAGTCGTCAAAGACTTTGTCTACCTGGGCTCCACTATAACATCGCAAAACGACATAAGTGCATAGATCAAGCGAAGAATTACTCTTGCCAACCGCGGTTTCTTCGGACTAAGAAGGCATTTGAGTAATAAAGCCCTATCTCAAAGAACCAAGGAGACCTTGTATAAGACCCTTATCATCCCGGTCCTGCTGTATGGGGCAGAAGCATGGACACTGTCTAAAACGGATGAAAATCTGCTTGGGTGCTTTGAAAGAAAAGTTCTTCGTTTGATCTTCGGTCCAGTCTGTATAGATGGAGTATGGAGGAGAAGGTTCAACAACGAGCTGTACGAATCCACCCCTGATGGTCTGCACAGCAGAGGAAGACCCCACCTCAGGTGGCGCGCACAAGTGGAGAGCGACCTCAACCAACTTGAAGTGCGTAACTGAAGGCAGCTGGCTAGGTATCGAGCTAGCTGGAGGGGCTTGTTGGTTGAGGCCGTAGTCCACCGTGGACTGTGAGCGCCATCTAAAGTAAAGTAAAGTAAGTAAGTTGTAAACAAACACACGATGCGCAATAGACCACGGCTCCATGGTTACTAAAATGGCATACTACTAACAATACAGTTTCCTCCACCTCGCTTGACGCCCGTTCAAATCTTCCATGCCTCGCTGAAGGACCCTGTATTATAATTTGACTTCTACCAATCTTTCTTACGATATGTCAATGTTTTCAACCCAATTCATTAAACACTCTGAGCTTACCCTAGTTCGTTGGTGTGCATTATATAGGAGTAGAATTTCAAAAAGGTTACAAAATGATACATATAGTATCTATCAAAGAATTCTCGTTTTAAGATGCAAGTTTAAAGTTAGCAACTGATTGACTGAAAGTGAGCATTTCAAAAGGACAAGAACATCAATCAGTTGCAACTGATTTTTAAACGTCAAACTAATTTTACTCCTTTAGTCTGATTGAAGTTCTATTTCAGTCACTGCATCTGGGTTCAAAAATGATCCTACTTTTCTTTTATTCTCTCTCAAAACAGAAAAACACAATAGTTCTAGAATGACCTGTGGCAATTGTCAATTTGATGAAACAACACTGCAAGTCCAAGAATAATAATGAAATTCTGAGACTGCAAGTCACCTCCATGCTTGCTAGGTTATTTTTTCCATAGTTCTTCATCACTTTTATATTGTACTTTTCAACAGTACGAGCAATTTTAATAGCATTCTTCGTTTCACAAAGCCAGAGTTTAATCTTCTTAAGTACAATCGTGTTTTCTTTTTTATCCGGAATTATCCTTTCATAGAAATTAATATTCATAAACCAAGCAAAATCAAAATCTTTTGTTATGGTTACCCTTTCCAGGAATGGCAGGAATAGTCTTTTGCTTTTCAAGTGCTCTTTGTTTTTTTTAAATTTTCTATGAGAAAATAACAGCAATCACAACAGTGAGCACTTGAAATCACAACATTGTCCGTTAATTAATTAAAAAACAACAAACCAAAAACAAAACAATAATTATATTGAGTTTTTCTATGTCGGGATTTTCAAGTCGTTATACTGGTGAAAATTTTAATAATTGTATTTATTGTTGGTTTTAATCATAATTTGTTTGGTTCTGCCCTGTCTTAAAAATGTACGTACATATATATGTATATCCACTTGGATAACAACTCATGCTGATATTTTTCAATCTAACATGTAAGCGAAATGAAAACAATACTATTAATCGTCCAGTGTATTCTGACCATGGTCCTTTTGGCAACATGTACAAATATTGTTTTATTCATTTTTTTTTTTTTATTTTTTTCAGATAACATGGACGACATGGTATTCCAGAATAATAATAAAAACGCCATTTATGTACTTAATACCAGCTATAACACATACGGGGTAAGTAGCTCTCACATTAATGAGAAACTGCTCGTACGCTTTTATTTATACCATCCCAATATTTGTTTTATATAAATGGGAGAGCAACACAACACAACACGGATGTGAAAAAATATAAAAAAGGCGCATTCGTGATAGAGCTTAATTTACTATGAATGCCTCTTCGTATATACATATGTCTTAACCTATTGAAATGGCGTATTACTCTATACACCGTAACGGCTACAAGTACTTTTATAGGAAACGGAGGCGCTTAGCGTTTTTAACTTAAATCCCCTTTATGGGTGAATTTTGACCTTTTTGTATCCTTATCGCCCGTAAAAGTTATAGAGAAAGATTAAAGTAGTTTGATAAAACCTTGGAGCCACGTATCAAATTGAAACGGTAATCTGAAGCTTATAACATTAAATCCATGCTTATAAGGGTTAGTGTTATGACTTATATTAGGTTCATTAATATCGGCATGAAAATAAATTCATTTAATTATCATTTAATATTCGGATTTAAGAGCTAATCAATAGCTTTACAAAGTTCATTAAAATTTATAAATAGTTAATTTAAATTTACTAGTCAATGAAGACAAAACATAGATAAGAACGTCTGCTTTCAAGACCACCCTTAATCAAACCTTAGGAATCTTTTTTGCAACTATTCTAATCTGGCCTTAAAGCAGGGGGAATTTGGTGCCCAAACTTGACAGTCGTATTCCAGAATGGACAAACAAATGTTATGAAAAGCTGTTTTGTAACAAAAGAATCAGCAAACTGCCTTGACTCCCTCTTTATCCAACCAAGAATTGAATTGGCTGTATAAGCTATGAAGCTGATGTTTTGTATGAATTTAAGCTTCCCATAGAATGTCATACCAAGGACAGACATATGGCTAACAGGAGTGATACTGATAAATCGTTTAACAAGTAAATAAAAGAAGTTACGAAAACGTTCCTCGTTAAACTACTAGTCTAACATTTGTCGACTTTTAGAAACAAACAGTTACGAACACAACATTAAATAAAATACACGACTGGACAGCACGAAATTGCTCATATGTAATAGAAAAAGATTTTTTAAAATGCAGGTTATTAGATAATACTCAAAACAGCTTCTTTGGCCTTTAGTCCACAAAAATTTGCATTTCGTCCCGGCGATCTCACATTAGGCGTTTTTCTTTTTTAGTTCAGTATAGAGCTCTGAACAGAGTCCGAGCATGTCGAGCAAGTTCCGAACATTCTCTGAAACAAGCGTGCTCTGAGCGCTCTGAGTATATTTTGAAACAGACCTGAACACTTATGTAGCTGTCGCCATTTTTTTTAAATTTCCATCTGTCAAATGCTTGTGTTAAGCATTTTACTCTGTCTGCTCAGTTATTTTATTCTGAGCTCATAGAGCGCACTCTGAACACGCTCAGAACATGCTCAGAACGAAAAAAGAAACACATTTTCGAAACTCTGAACACTCTGAACTAAAAAAGAAACACAATTTATTTTTTGACAACTCAGGTTCTGTTCTGAACTAAAAAAGAAAAACGCCTATTGATGAATTTGATTTTTGAAAAAAATCCAATGTGAACTACATAATATGCAACCATAAAGATCTAATCATTAACGATGGAAGATTTCGCCCATGGCCTGGCATTGTTTTTATATGGAGGTTTTTTATAATACAAACTCTATATACTACTGAAATAAAATAGGAGGCTTATTTTTTTCAGTAGTATATAGTGTTTGTATTATAAAAACCTTCATATTAGAGAATACTGTTCAGAAACATAAACTTTATTTTTAAAATATTTTTGTAGTAAGAGATAAAAAAAAAGAATACCATGTGATTTCTTATTCAAAAACAAAAAATATAAGTCGTTGTAGCGTTGTAGTCGTTGTCCGAATAAAATTGAAATTTCAAAAAAAAAATATAGCCCAATTTTGAGATAACAAACTTTCAAAAATTAAAATTGATTTTTTTTTCAAAAATTAAAATTTATTTTAAGTTAAGTTTTGAAATGCAATGTTTTTCAAACATTTTAGAAGCTTCTCTATAAAAAAAATTAATTAAGATCCGTTATGCCAATTATGAGAAATTCAAAATTCGGAAAAATGGTTCCATGTTAGGTACAGTCAGCAATATATTAATTTTAATGGCAACTCTGCTGTAAAAGTGAATAGTATACATTCAAAATCGCTCGTGAATATTTTCAATTTTAAATGTGTTAAGCCTAGAAATAAAATTTAAAACGAACTTATACTTGAACAAATTAAATAGTTTATCAAATCGAAACAATAAAACCACCAGGTAAAATTAGTTTTAAGCCGCAGAAGAAAGAAAACTTTTCGCTATTTGGTCACATGACTAGTAAAAGAAAAGTAGGAGAAACTTCACCTGAAGAAAATTCAAGTTTGGCATCGAAAAACAAAAGAAAGTCAAAAACATTTAAACACCACAATAACATGTCTATAACACAATCAGATTTTGAACAAATTAAATCAATTAAGTCACTCCAAAAAGAACTCCCCATTGCTATTGCCAATTTGGCCACGAAAGAAGACATCAACAATGTAAACAAAGAGCTGAGCCTTTTGCGCCAGCAAAATCACGAATTGACAGAAAGGGTCCATCACTTTGAAAACCGTTGTCGACTACTGGAGGAGGAACTGGAGCATCAAAGTCGAGAAATAAAAGGAAAGAACATTATTTTCTCTATTCCAAATGATCCCGCATGTGTTAATCCTCAGGAACGTGTCCAATCAATAACAAAACTTTTGCTGGACAATCAAAATCTTCACATGCCAGAGGCCACAAAAATAAGCGAAAATAGCAAAATAATTAAGCTCAAGTTTAACACAGGATCGAACGAAACTGCAAGCAAAATGTTGAAGAACTCTTCTAAGCTTAAAGGCACAGGTGTATTTATTCAACGTGATCTTAGCAAACAAGCTCAACTTAAACGTCGAATCCTCCTGGGTTATCGCAAAGTGACCAGAACAAAAACAACAGATGCAGTACAGATAAAAAATAACACTTTAATTATTCGTGATAAAATGTTTTATTTAGATGATACCAATAACCTAAAATATAAAGATACTAATGGAGAAACTGAACTACAAAATATGTTTGGTGATCTTAACTTTGGAGAGGTCAGAGAAATCAAACTGTCAATGACAAATAGACAGCAACCCAAATGGAATAGATCACAGAATTCGTATCCACCAGGGATGGCACATGAAACACCAAACTGTAGTAGATTTGCAAATAATTGAGAATTAAATGCCGTCAGCCCTAATAATCATATATTTTGTAAGATTTTATCCTATAATATCTCAGGATTAAATAATAAGTTGTTATTTGTAGATTTTTTTAAATACGTTAAAAATTTTGATATATTTTTTCTATATGAAACTCATGTTACCGAAGATAAAATTATTAAATTTAAAAACTATTTTATAGACTTTAAGCTTATATGGGTTGAAGCAATAAAAACTAATATTAAGGGTCGTGCAAGTGGAGGTCATTTGTATGGAATAAAAACATCATTAACAAATACGTACGATTTCGAGCAAATTGAGGGAAATATAGCAGTAAAACTCATCCACCAAAACAATATGTACATTTTACCTTGCTACATTAATTGTAACAAGTGGGATCATGATTTTGAGAAGTTACATAACATCATGCAATTCCTTGCGAGTAAAAGCGTCTTATTAATCGGAGATTGGAATGCTAGAATTAGCAACGCACAAACTACTACATGCCAACACATTTCTAATCCAGCGATATCTCATTCAAACAGGAAATCAAAAGACATCGTATGTAATAAAAATGGCTATGATATGATTGAGTTACTTCAAATGTATGACCTAGTAGTTCTAAATGGATGTACTGAAGGAGATGAAGAGGGCTACTTTACCTTCATAGGAGGCCAAGGGCAATCAGTCATTGACTACTGTGCTGCAAGTAACGAATGGATTGAGCAGATTAAAAAATTCGAAGTGCAGTGTAAAACCTTCTCGGATCATATGCCTATTACAGTTGAAATTGCAAGAGAATCATCTCCCCGGCACACTAATCTCAAATTACTACCGCGGCTTAAATGGAAGAATGAGGAATCAGTCTCTTATAAGCGCACTTTGAACAATTTAATTGAAGCGAACTTATTGGCAACTGAATCTACTGAGATTATGGCTAATCAATTAACAGAATTTATACGAAGCTCTACAGCGATAAACATTTCAAACGCGAGCTCACCGTTTAAACAACAATGGTTTGATAAGGACTGTTTGAAGGCACGTCAAAAATCTTTTGCACTTCTGAAAGTCATCCGGAATTCATATAACCCCGATTTAAGGAAATGGTACAATGATTACAACAGTTACTACAAAAATTTATGTCTACATAAGAAAATAGAATTCGAAAATAACCAAGCACTTACCCTAGGTCAAACTAAAAACTCGAAAGAATTTTGGAAAATTGCCAGAACTATTAACGGAACAAGCTACAAAATAGGTACTGGGCTATCAGCTGAGTCACTTGCAATCCATTTCAAACATCTTCTCCACAGCGACGCAAACCTTCTATTTTCCTACGCTCAGCCATCAATCTTCGATGAATCATTAGATTCGGCCATAACACTCGAAGAAATAGAAGCAGTAATGAAGAAAGCGAAAAATGGAAAGGCACCAGGTGAAGATGGGATTCCCTACGAATTTTACCAGAATGCAACTCCCTCATACTTTAACTATTTACTTAAATTTTATAACAAAATCTTCGCTAACGCCGAAATTCCCTCATCGTTCACAAAATCAGTTATCTTCCCCATTCATAAAAAAGGCGCTTTTGAAATTGCAGAAAACTATCGAGGCATATCATTTATGAACGCGCTAGCCAAAATATTCTGCGGTATACTTGTGGAGAGACTTGAGAAATGGGTGAAGAGGAAAAGTATTCTTTCAAATCTTCAAGCCGGTTTTAGAAAGCATTATTCTACAACAGACCAGATTTTTACACTTTCTTCAATTGTTAAAGCCTTCCAAGCACGGAACAAGAAAGTCTACTCATTCTTTGTAGATTTCAAAACGGCCTTCGATCGCGTGAATCGTAACGCACTTTTATACAAGCTTTCGCAGTTGGGTATTTCTTCTAAATTCTTGTGTGTAGTTAAGGAAATGTACGATGGAACAAAAGCAGCGGTATGGGATGGTGCAATATTCTCAGATTGGTTTGAAACGACTACTGGAGTAAAGCAAGGATGTCTTCTCAGCGCGTTACTGTTCTCCCTTTTTATCAATGACATTGTTGAAGAACTACCTGGAGGCATAAGGATAGCTAATTTGGTTATAAATGTTTTATTATATGCCGATGATCTTGTAATACTGTCTGAATCACCGGTAAATCTTCAATTAATGATTAATCGATTGGCATCTTACTGCAACAGATGGGGATTAAAGATTAATACGGACAAATCGAAGGTTATGGTATTCTCACGCTCCTCTCAAAGGCAAAATGTCAAAAGGTGGTATTACAATGGCAATCTACTAGAAGTAACCAATGAAATTAAGTATCTAGGCGTAAAACTTAACTCTACTTTGAACTTCAGCAACCATCTAAGAGAAAAGGCCAACACATCACAAAGCCTATTGAATTCTTCATGGAGAAAAGTGTTTGCGAATAGTAGAATAATTCTTTCTGCCAAGTACAAGATATACGAAGCAGTTGTAAAGTCAACTCTCTGTTACGCGTGTCAAGTCTGGGGTGCAGATGAATATGAACATATTGAACAATTTCAGAGAAATTTTTTAAAAAAACTCTTCAATTTACCTCGAAACACACCAAACTATGCAATCTACCTGGAAACAGGAATACCTAAACTTCTAACAAGTACCCTTAAAGCGCAGGCTGATTTTATTATTAAGACATTAGCGCATGACGATTCGAGGATAACAAAGATAATGCTCTTATACGAATTAAGGAATAAAGACTGGCTGACTGCTAAGTGGGAAAGGTTAGGAACTGCTTGTGGTGAAACACTACACATTGACTTAAATAATCCCATCAACTTGAAAAAATAACTGTACCGTATAATTAATAAAAATGAGGAATTGACGCGAGAAACATTTGTTATAAATGGCCGTGAATCCAACAGTAGATTGCTATACTCTCAGCTTAATTACAATCTTGAGAAGAGAAACTATTTTAACGATTCCTTAACATACCGAGAGATTTCTTTTATTTTTAAAGCAAGATATGAACTACTCAGCTTAAATGGATGTCCTTATAACGGCAGCTTCGACCAGTTCTATTCATTATGCAACCTTAAGTCAAAAGAGGACTGCTTTCATTTTATGAGTATTTGCCCAATATTTAAGCCACACCGACTTTTCTTCTTTGGAAAAAATACCCTTTCCATGCAAGACACCCTTAAAATACTTAACGAGTGCGACTGGAAAACGCTCAGTAAATTTTTAGAAGTTATCTTCAAATATAGAATGCTTTTAGTTACGGAATATGTTTGATTTGTAAATTTATTTATTAAATACTTATGTCTTATTTAAACGATAAAAATTGTATATTTGAATTATTTTTGTCAACCAGGCTGACGGCTTAGCCATAGCTTTAAATTCATTTAATATGTAAACTTTAACAATTAATGTATTAATAAATGAATTTGTTACTTACTTACTTACTTACTTATTAATTTCAAAAATTTTTATTGAATTATAAATAATAAGTAATAAGTTAGTGCTCAAAAATGAACAATTATGAAGAAATATGATTTAATAAGAAATTATAATAATTTTACAATATAAGAGAATTAAGAAAAATTTTCTTTCTTTTATATCATTTTGCGGGAGCTTTCTAAAAGCAATCAAAATTAAGGTGAATAAGCTATGAAAAACTCGGAAAATTCGTCATCGAGTCCTCTTATCTTTGACCTAAGATATCAGACTATGCCGTTCCACTGTTAGAGTCTAATGTTAAGGTCTTTAGGAATTAAGAATAGCCTTACTTTGATGTACCTTGACCCATGTAAATGAAAATTGCACTGTCAATATTAGTGGTAAAAACTTCGTTTATGACTCTATTTTTGGAAGAAATACTGTTCTTGTGACTTAGTTTTAACTTTATTTATTTATTATTACTTAATCTTGCACAGTATCATACAATACCTTTTAAGTAAGCTTCAGCGTTACAATTGAGATACATTATTTGAATTATTACTAAATTTTAAACAATAAGATGACCTAAAACAACTTCGACACAAGGTAGAAATAACGTATTGGTAACAGATCGCAACTTCGTGTTGAGCTTGGAAAAGCTAAAGAAAAGAACAGAAGGGATACTTAGAGCAAAGGCTAAGACCGTAATAACGAAAGTTGTGCTAAAGCTAGAAAATATCTAAATTGATGTAGTAACTATGTAATAAGTGGAAGGCTTGCCAAGTGAAATGCCGTTACCCCAGAACAAGAACGCCATTTCATCATAACCATATTATGTTGTATTAATTATTGCATTTAGAAACTAAGTATACATGTTGTAAGAAATATACCGAAGATATATTAATAGTCTAGACTCAGTGAGATTAAGAGCTTTCGAGACTAAATTAAAGTAAAAATAAACTAGTCTTTTCTACTGGAACTAAAGATAAGTTTCCAGGTTTTTCGCCTAAGAAACTAAACAAACTAAAATAAGCTTTTTAGCCTAAGTAATTTAGCCTTCAAGTTATGACTAACAACCCTTCTTATCCATGGTGTTCTTAGTATGAACACTAGTCCTTCCAAATCACCTCTTCAGGTTCCTACAGAAAGGACCGCCGACAACCTCAGGGAAAAACTCAAAGCCCATATCCATCCGCCGTTCTCAGACATATGCAAGAGTACAAACACAGTTCGGTCTGCCTCGCTCCCAAAAACCCAAAACACGGTTGGTTCTTTCCCGAACAGACCCACTCCCCCCAAGCGGTACTGAAGCCCCTTCACCAGGTGTGACAATGGCTAGGGTAACTTGCTACGCTCAGTGGAGGTGCTACTAAACGCAAGATTTTGGTGGAAGCCCGTACCATAAAATTACAGGAATATAGTCGCGGAACAGCGAGAGTCCGTGAACGCCTGGTGAAGCGACCAAAATTAGGGGAGGAAAGTTCCAACTCATAAACAAATACAAAGAATAAAAAGAGTTATTTCATTATGATCTCCAATGTCGCCTGGCTTGAGCCATTAATAAATTGGGAAGTAGTTTTACCAAATCTCCTACCTTGTTTAGACAAATTGGCGATCCCGACGGGCCCTAACACAACAGTTCTATCCAAAAACAGGTTTTCAAGAGGTTAACCGTATAAGTATTTGTCTTGCATCTCAGAAAATAAAATTATATGCCCGTAGACTATCTTGTCTTAATATTTTAGACAACATTACTTTTTTTCTGTTTACTTGAAATCACAACAATCACTAAAAAGTTCAAACTCAAATAAAATAAATAAAAAGTAATAAAATGAAAAAAATCAAAGACAAAAAAAAATCCCCTTTTATATAATACGAGTATAGTATCTATAGATTCATTACTTATTTTCTAGCTAATGGTTGCCTGGCAAAATTGTAAATTTAATCAAAAAAGCTAAGAAATTAAGAATTGCATTTAGTATGTATGTACTTCTTCAAACTTTCTCCATAACTATGCCACAATATTAATAAATCAATACCTTAAATCTTGAATGGTAACTTTAAAGACATGAATTATAAGAGAACGTACCTATACATATATACAACAAAGTCCTGTAGTTTATTTTATATTTTTAATTTCCATTATACACAAGTCCCACCGAATCCATCTCCCTTTTTTTAAAATTCGTCTCTCAGAATATGAAATCACATTTAAAAAACAGAAACTTTTAACAAAATAATATTGACATAAATTTCCACTCAAATTATAAAAGAAAAAAAACTTTTTCTATCTTCTAGGAATTCGGTCGTCCCAACGCCTTCGGTTATCCCCAGACCAACTCGGATGAAATATACAACAACCCTAAGAATTGTTCACTTTCAAGGAGTCTACATAAATTGAAAAGTTTGCGACACCATTCCAGCGAAATGATTGCGGGAGGTGCCTCGAGTGCCGCAGAGAGCAGTAATTCATCATCAATGACATCCTGTTCGCCTGCTGCGGCCGCTCTCCAAAAGCTATTCAATTGCAGCAGTAGTACGGCCCACAGCTGCAGGAGTATTAATAATTATAGAAACACTACACTAAACAACAACTGCCATTCATCCAATAGCCATATAAGCCCTGACTTGAGCCATCATCACAGCACTAGCAATGATCCCCAGCATCAGCATTATGCTCAAAAGGAAACGGGGACGCAGTCCCATCCGGTGCACCACCCGCAAATAGAATACCATCATCTGATGGAGAACCAAATGTCACTATCGTTACGTGGCAATAACAACAGCTCTTCCGGTGGCGGAGGTAGCACAAGTTGCGTGCTTCCCTGCGTAGGTGGCGTAGGTGGCGGCAAGAAGAAACATTTCAATTCGTCTAACTCCGTTAAATCAGCGCTAATTGCCAAGAAGACAAAGTTTTGGAAATACTTAGTCGAGGAAGAGAAATGGCGGAAGCATAGTGATGAGAATTTACCAACTACCAACAACTGTGAACGCGACCGAGAAAGGTAAAGATATGCTACAGCTTCGTTCGTTTTGTTAGGTGCGAAACTTTTAAATGTTGCTTCCTTTTCGCGTATTTTACAAGAATATCAGGGGATAAAGAGACTCCCGCAGGTGAACAAGGAAGAAGTTGAATAATATGTTATTTTTTTTTTCTTGTTTTTGCTTTTTATGTTCGCCTCGCCTTTGTGTATGAGTTGCGCTTGTGAGCTCCATCCTATCCATGTAAAAAGCACACACTGGCAAAGGATAAAGTTGTACTTTTTGAAAAGAATTAGAGTGTTTTAGTTCTTTGAGTGATAACCTTTGAAGTCTTATGTGATCTCTGTCTAAAGATTAGGTATATGGCTTTTAATGACTACTTTTAGATTAGCCTTAAAATCGATGCACTTTCATAATCTAACCTAAGTAGTGTTTCATTGTAAACGTAGGTTTTCATTGGGTAGTTACCAATTTTAAAAAAATCCAATACAGCATACTTGTTAGATAATAGAATTTTTTCGGAGGGAAATTTAAATATCAAAGCTTAACTCTAAAGAACTCAAAAAATTTATAAAATCGAATAACTTTCAGGATTTTAATGATATCGGGTCGAAATTTCCTGGAAATGTTTGCCCATGAATTAAGTTAAGGAATATACTCGTATTTAGTAGGATGACTTAAAATTATAAATCTTAAGCTGAGACTAAATGACCGAAGTCGAAAAATTCAAATTCGGAAAACATTTAGAATTAACAGTAAATCTCCATATTTGTGTTTGAAAAGTCAGAATATTCGTGTATGTAGTTTATGAATATTTATCATTTGAATACGATTGATAATTTTTTTTTCTTTAAATTAAAAAATAATCATGTATAGTACAAAAGTGAAGCCGATCTGAGATATGGAGTTCTACTAAAACTTCTACTGCTTATACTCGTGTCTTGTGCTTGTCTCATCGTTAATTTATTGCTTAGATCTTTTTAAGAAACAAATCGTCTAAGTCTATTTAAATTAAACTATGCAGAAGCCCCAATAATATTACAAGATTTTCGATTTTTAAAATTAAATTCAAAAAAATTTTGAAATTATGAAGCTGAAGATTGCTGCATCTAAATTTATTTTTTCATTTAGGATAGCATATCTGGATAAGTTTCAATGATATTGAAACATTTTGAACGCCAAAATGTTGGGCGCAAATTTTCATAGGTGCGATATCCGTTACTTTTTTTTTAAATTGTATCCCGTTATATTTTATTTTAGTGAGTTTTAAGACTTTTAAGACAAAATTTTTTTCAGGAGAGGATATATGTAGACCACAATAATTTTTTTAGAAATAAAATAAAAATGGCTCTATGTAGACCATACCTTTCTCTAGGGGCGATGTTTCTTACTTTTTTAATTTTTTTTTATTAAACTTTTTTAACCATGAAATTAAAAAAAAAAGTTTGGACCCTTATAACTTTGGATCAACTAATCGTAGATAAAAAAATGGTACATGAACAAATTAGATTTTCCAAACGGGATCCAATTTAAAAAAAAGTAACGGACATCGCTCCTAGGAAAATTTGCGCCCAACATTTTGGCGTTTAAAATGTTCCAATATCTTTGATACTTATCGAGATATGCTTTCCTAAATGAAAAAATAAATTCGGATGCAGCGATCTTCAGCTTCATTTGAAATTTTATATTTCAGAAACAGGCTTTTAATTCTGTTTGAAATTACATTTTGCGCATCAATTAATATTTTAAAAATACATATCATATAATATTTTTCCTTTAACACCCTTTACGAACCTTAAATAAAAGGAATGAGACTTGCTTAAAATTCAGATTTTTGAAGTTTTCTTCAAGAAATCGAACACCATTTTTCTCACTTAAAACTAATTAACGTGTTGTTTTATCAAATAATGAATGAATTTTATACTTTTAAACATTTTTCTCTAATTATACCAAGTCTTATCAACTTTAAAATTGTAAACCAATTTAACACAATCTTTTCTTTTGAAACCAAAATTTCAGTCAAAAAGTAAGGTCTTATTCACGAATAATTTGGAAATAGTATCGTCTAGGTTATTTTATCATCTTAACATTAACACAGTTTATCAAATAAGATTTAAAATGTTTTTGTTGTTATCATGGACTTGAGATCAAAGCTTTCGTTGCTGAGTTCAATGAGTCCAAAGGTGCAGATTTTGCACAACCAAACGTCCATCGCAAAGATATGAAAAGAGCAGTTATCAGTTATAAAATTAAGTTCGTTGACATAAAAGGAGAATAATAGAGG
The DNA here is from genome assembly GCA_911387755.1 of Chrysotoxum bicinctum. Lineage (NCBI taxonomy): Eukaryota > Metazoa > Arthropoda > Insecta > Diptera > Syrphidae > Chrysotoxum > Chrysotoxum bicinctum. Next base: position 267,750,083 of record OU426987.1, read on the forward strand.
AGCCAGTATGGATCCTTGAGGAACACCGATATCATTCGACAAAAAATTAGACAAGCCGTCCCCAACCTTTACTGCTTGCTTTCTTTTAGGCAAATAATCATTCAGTTCGGCGTAAGATAAATGTTCTCCAAAACTTTTGATTAATAGGACAGGACTGAGGTGGGCAAACTTGTAGTACATTTCTTCGTCACAAGCACGATAAAACAAAGTATATATTATTTCCTAATACTAGCAGCTGTGACTGGAACGGTTAGCCCGTTGTAAGCCAAAATCGTGGTGAGATGCACATCAAGGAAACTGTTTAAGTACTCATAAAGATATGTGAAGGGATCAGTTATAGCTATCATTGAAAACCATCATTGAAACACAAATCAGTGGAACGGTTTTTTTTTTTTGACAAGTCGGTTATAGCAATCAATAATTTCGCTGTCATTGAAAAGATCTGTCATTGAAAAAATTTGTCTCTTGGATGCTTCCTAAATTACAAAGACAAACTCAATAGTTTTTTGAGGTTAGAGTTGTTGATCATTGAAAAAAGAACTGACACATGAGAATAGAAGGAGAATCGAACTCAAATCATTGGAACGATTGTGTTCCACTTTGTTGGAACGAAAATCAGCTGTTCATTGAAAACGATTTTCATCATTGAAAAATTAAAAGTAGTTTTATTAGAAATATCTAACATTATGTATTTGCTTATTTTTATTTGCAAAAGTAAAATATATAATTGATTAGCTTCATTTGTATACCAAACATTCTCAATATGTATTCATAGTTTAACTACTCCAAAAAGTGAAAACAAAATTTTCAATGATGGTTTTCAATGATAGCTATAATTAGGGCTTTATAACTAAAAAATTAAAAGACATTTCAATGTATTTCAATAAAAAAAACAATCATCCATCAGACAATTATAGTTATGAATATAGAGACGTTGTAAATTTTCCAGATGCCCCGCCTTTCCTTGTCTAGATCAGATTCTGAGAACGCCCTTGTATATTTACATCCTAACTATAAGGCTATCACCATAAAAATTTATATTACTCTCCTTAACTTACTGTTATGTCAGCAACCAGAGAACTACTAAAATTGCTTTTAACTTACCCATAGTCTTAAGTTCTTTTGCTTTCCAGCATGAATTTCCCAAAATATTAGAAGTCATTAAAAATGTGAAACAAAGCATGAACCCGTTCAAGAGCCACCAATAAATTTATAACTCTGCAGGTGCAGTGACCATTAGCACTTAACACTTAAGTCTCAAAAGACCCAACCACGTAAAATTATCCGCCTTGCTCATTTTAACGTTCTAAGTGTTAGATATATACTTTTCTCCTTCCTCTTCTCTCCCCTTTGTAGCTATACAACTTTATGATTTTTCTTGAAAAAAATTAGCAGTGAAAATGCATTTTCGAGGAGCTTGAAAAACCATACGACCAACAATGTGATGGTAGAAGAAAAAGAACTTTTGTCTTGGCGATGAAAGACACTTTTATCTTAAATCCGACCCCAGTTTTGTGAATAGATTTGCCACTGGATCTGTGGACTATATAATTTTTATACCCACATACATATTTTAATACATTCGTATGCGTGAATAAATCTCTTCCGTGGATGTCCTTCCCTAGAGAATACATTATAGTTCCTTTGTACTTCTTGTATCTAAAGTAAAATAAAACCTCATAATAGCTGGATACTTTAGTAGAATAATAATGTGCCGTGCATGACATGGCAATTTGAGAACCGTATAGCAATACAACCAAGGAGCCGGATGTCGGCCCGGCCATGAGTTGAGCATTATGCCAAGAAGAACAGAAAACTTACCAGCCAGGGATTTCCGTTTCATTAAAATGAGAAAAGTTTTTGGTGCGACAAAAATGAAATGTCTCGTCTTATATGAGAGTTTGAAATTTGTATTGCGAGGCACTTGAGAATTTGTCCTGGCCAAAGTCGTCGTCTGAGAGGTGTGAATATTTTTTTTTTTGTTGTCTATTTTGAAAGAGATCTACATAATAAACTACTCTGGCCGGGTGGCCCCATTTGAGGGTAGACAATGGAAATTGGATTGAGACTTGATAAAATGGTGGCCATAAATGAAAACACAGTTGAATGGTTGGGGATTTGAAGATGCGAAGATGCGAACAACGGCCTTGGTTGCGTTAAACACGCCTTTATGTATGAATAATAAAACAAATATTTGAAATCAAATACAAAATCAAACCAAAGCGAATACTTTTTAGCTTTTGGATTTGTATAGTAATTTGGTAATAAAACACACTCCTATGTTATACTCGTATAAGTAAGACTTACTAAAAATATACAGCTCTAATAATATTAACAACTTTTTAGCAAGTTTTCTCTCGTGTCATGGAAGGAGCTTATAATGTAGATTTAAGGTATCTATACATAGAACGTGTCTTGCATAAAAAACTAGTGCTCATTTTTTTTAAATCAAAGCTGAGAAAAATTCTTAAAATTCGGCTCAAAGCTAGCTAAAGTATTGGATGATGATTTCGCGAAAGGTTGCGTCAAAAATATTAGGACAAATTATTTCCGTTTTCATTTTATTTCATACAGATATACATTTTGAATCTTATCTACGCTTTCTGGAACAGAAACTCTTTGTAATATTTGATCAAAGTTGTACAAGTAGATATTGAGGAATACAGAAAAGAAAAATATATTTACAAGGAACTGTATTTAATTTTGCAATATTTTTAATCAAAATCGTTAGATAAGTATGTTAGAAACCCCCACTGCCACTGCCTCCCACCGATAATTACCTTTTGGGCATCTCAATCACCGCAGTATCAGGGTCGAGTAAAACTTTGAAACGTTGCAAAAAATAAATTTTTTCTGGAAATCTTAACAAATTTTTAGCCAATAATTTTAAGTGAATTCGAACAAAAAACAACAGCCAATATTTTATTTTCATAGCAGAACGTATGTAATTTCCCATACTTCTATTATCTCTTACAACTAGAAGCAACCTTATAAGAGTTTCTAAAGTTACGACTTTCTAAATGTATGTTTCTATATCCTTTAAAATATCGTTCTTCTTTAATTGCATGTTCTATTGCAAACACTTGAAACTGTATTCTTGTGGGGATTGCGTCAAAAGATTTATTGAAAAGCTTTCACCGAGCAGCAAAGTAAACGCAAACGATAACCACACCTCGAAAGCTGCACAAAATGATGGCAGAATTACCCAAGCTATTAATAACCAGTGTAGCAAAAGTAATTCTAGAGGCTCCAGCGGTAACAACTTAAATAATAGTAATTGGAGCGGAAACAACGATACGAATACAAACAACAACAACAGCAGCATTAATCAAAAATCAAGCGCCGAACTATATAAGGAAGCCGCCCAACTCCTAGGACTTTCCTGCACCCTATGTGATAACTGCCGATGCCTCGATTGTCAAGTGAGTGTAATAAAATTTTATTGTTTCTCAAAGAAGCTATCTAAATATTTACACTTCTCTCTTCTCATTTTTGTCCTCTTAAAATAAAAAAAAAACAGAGTCGTTACTTCGAATGCGATGACTCTGACAGCTATTCGGAATTTTCTTTCATGGACGAATACTTCGAAACCCTACCCCCCGAAGTCGATAGAAATTTCCATCATCGCACATCACCAAGTTTGCATCAGCAGCACCATTCCCAAGATGAAATCAGTAGCGTTAGCGAAGATCAGCAGCCAGCTAGTGCTGATTTCGATAACAACGTACTTGACCACTGTGAATCCCTTAACGATTTAACTCTCGAGGAGAACTGTATTAAGAACGAGGACTAATTAGTGCTTTCATGCCAGGAGCAAAACAACACGGAACAAAACTACGCCAAGGACCCACTCTCTCCATCTCAGCCAAGGTAAGTTATTTTATTTGACGTATTCAGTGCTGGTGGTTTGGCTCTAAGCCAAAACTACTTTTAACTGTTTTAAGTGCTGGCTGACCGCAAAAGCTTGCTACGGTCCAACAAATTCACTCAGCTGATGTTTCGCTGCATAATGCAATTTTAGTCTTGTAGATTTTTTTTTAATTTCCGCCATCCATTTATGTTTACTTCTCTGGTTTTGCTGTTGTAGGTATTTAAGCGAGTTTTTTTTTATTTTGAGGGTTTTGGTTGATGCGGGCTGCAAAAAAGAACCTGACGCCATACTTAACTGTGTGCTTTTCAATTTTTTGAGAATAAACCATTTTCTGTGGGTACGAGGAGGAGAAAGACTTTAACGCAGTCAAAATTACATTGGAAAAAAGTCAATTAACAGTTAAGCTTTGTTTCAGCGTTATCTCAGTTTCAAGGTCTTGAAACATTTTGTGCATGCGTTGAGTTTATTTTATCTTGTTTAATTTCTTACCAAACTTATTTATAATTTGATGGAGAGGATTTAGCTATAGAAGTTCGTCTATAAGAACGAGTAAGACTGTAGCGAAATGAAAACAAAATCCTTGAGAGAAAAGAGGGACGATGACTTTTTCTGCATGGATTCATGGCCGTAGCTAGGGGAGGGCATTAGGGGGCAATGCCCTACCTTAAAACCTCCAATGCCCTACATTAAAAATCAACTATCGTATCGTAATACCACTGATTCAAAAACTGGTTTTCCAAAACACGAAAAATCCATTTCCCATTACTATGGCTATGGCGATGTGGAAATTATATTTTGGAAGAAGAAAAAGAACAAGGATTATTTCAGAATTTGTTTGAATACACCTGCATCAAAGATCCAAATTTAAAAGATTCTCTTACTCATATACACAAATTGCTAAATATCGTTCACCCGAAATTCAAAATCAAATAATTCAAGCAATGATTATAGCAGTACGAAGTTCCATTGTTAAAGATATTAATTATCGTACCTAAACTGGCTTACTATAATGGAAGAAAAATAACCGCGAAAATATTGCAATAGCAATACGCTACGTTTAAGATGGAATTGTCAATGAGTCGTTGCTGACAGTTACTACTTACTACTACAGAAAATATTGATGCAGCCAATTTTACGGAATTAACGTTAAATAACATAACCAGAATAGAAAATATTTTGGGCCGAAAAATCCCTTACGTCCACTGCTTTAACCATCGCTTGCATTTGGTAGTCATTAGGGTTATCTCGGAAATGACTTTCATTCATTTATTTTTTGATCAATGCATCATGTTACATGAATTTTTTCAGCATTGAAAAATTGCTGAACTGTATGGTGGAAAAAGGATTTTCCGGCTCCTAGAACAGAGTTGGTCAGGACGTTTGGCCGTAACAAAAGTTGTACACGATAATTGTTCATTGATTTTGATGACTGTATGAAGTTAAAAATTACAGATTTAAGGGTGATGACGTCGCCAAGAGTGTGGACATTAAAAAAGTGATGCTCAATATTGAATTCCGAATGGCCTTGATTGTGGCCAAAAAAATATTATCCATGTTCCAGCCTGCAGACGCAGCTTTACAATCCCGAAGCGCAGGATTGAAAAGCGCCATAACAATCATTAAACCCACCCAAAATAAAATAAGGAAACTTAGATCAGAAATGTATCATAAAATTTTGGAAGAAGCAAAGTCTATGACAAGCGGCGATTCTGAAAATAAGACTCATACCCAAAAGAGACAAATCAAAAAATCAAATCGGATGGATGCCTACTTCGTATATGGCCCTTCCTGGTCTGCGAGACAATAGAACATCAGAACACTCAGCCATTTAAGTCTGAGTATTTCGTAACGTTTTACCTACTAATTTCTAAATTACAAAGGAGATTTTCGGACAGAGACAATCTACTAAATACAGTAGCAAGTATAGATGAGTTGGATGTAGACAAAATGGTACCGTTGAAAAACTTAAGTAAGTGTGAGAAAACAAAACTGTTTGTAAACTGTACAGTTTCACCAAGGCACTTTTAATTCTAAAAGGACAATAAACGAACCAAAACAGATAAATTTTTTTAGCGAAAGCCCATTTAATTGCAATTTGGTGCAACTGGCCATAAGTTACTGCAAGAAAATCAAATATTTAACGCTACTTCATTCAAACTGCAGTGCCAAGTCTTTTTGATTGTTCCTCTTTATATGACAATAAATAAATACATACTTTTAAATATTTCATAACAAAATTACATCTGTGGCGATGTAATAGACCTCAAAGGCTATCAATCAACCTTATTCCTGTAGTCGTTTTATTAAAGATAATAATAATAAGAAAAGGGCAACGTTCTCTATGTTTTTCACTTTTCTAAGGATTATATTACCATATAACCATAGTCGTTTCAATAAAATTCCAATTTTCGTTTCTAGAGCCTTGTCGTTTTACTGGCCTTTTATTAAAACAACTATCGGAATAAGGGTGAATGAGTCACGAAAGAAAGCTAAGGTAATTCTGGCCTTTGAAAAGAAAAGAACCAAGTCAGTTGATCTGGATGAAGTCCTTCGTTTTTTTTTATAATATGGCGAATCAAAGAATTCAGTTATTTTAATAAAAGAACTTTGTATTGTTGTCTATGTAGGTGTACTGAATATAATGTTAAGAGAAATAATATTATAAACCATTATATGTATAAATGAATGCTTAGCACTTATCTATCAGCCCCTCCCGAAAATTGAATACCACCTTTACCAGATCAGATCATATTTCTTATCAAGTAAAATTTGTACTTCCGCCCTACATGTTATCACCGATGCCCTACCTTGAATTCAACTCTAGCTACGGCCCTGCATGGATTATACACAATAAAATTACTTTAATAAAATGTCTTAAAATGTACATCGTCAAGCTTCAAAATGGTTGGTTCAAAATATTTCCAAAACCTGAATTGACTTAAACTCGTAAAAATTAAAGATTAGTATTTTGGACTGAAATTGAATAAACCTGGATTACTTGTTGAGATGCTAGAGACTGTTTAATTTCTTTGGAATTATCATGATAGCGGTGTCAAGGCCTTCTTCTTATAGAAAAGAAGCTCAGAATTTTTAATATGGATTTCCTTGAAGGCAATGCTATATATTTTACTGGACTCAGTTCTGTTAGGTAAATTTAGGCTTATACAGCCTTTCGTTGAGCAGGGATGCATTTTTGTATGAAAGTCCACAGACTAACTTCCTTGAGAAACTTAAGTATATGGGGTATTCTCACAGATTGCAACTCCCTTTTTTCTCTTTGAAGCCGTCCCAGATCCCATTGTCTTAAATGCACGAGTGGCATAATATGTAATTAATATATGATCCAGTGTTTCCTCCTGAGCATTACAGAAAATTTATGTGACATTATTCAACAGGCCAAGAACACTGACGCGAGGTGTCTTCTCAGTTTGCATCGACTAGTGACAGTGACCCGTAGTTTTTGTAAAGTTGTTTCTGTTTAATCCTTCTTTGTTATAGCTTCCAAGAAGAAGTTTGGACTGACTTTGTTTTAAAAGATGTATCCATGTTTTTGGTCTTCAAGAAGGTAATTTCGAGAATCACCTATCTGATCAAACTAACTTATACTGTTATTAAATGTTAACAGCGTTTTACATTTTTTTTTTAATTGAATCTGTCTTAAAGTGGAACTTGATTTAAGGAAATGTCCCTAATCTCGTATTACATTAGATAGTTCACCCTCTTTTTGCTTGACAACAAAAATCATCATACAAAGAATATATGACAAATTTAATAGTAGATTACATAAACCAATGTTGTCCTTTAGAATTCAATTTGCTAAAATATCATATTTTCTGCTGGATAGAGGATGGTTTTTTCAAATTTTGTAAGTTGTTATCATAAACCTCATTCTCTTCAAAGATTTGTTTTGTGGGGTTAGGAACCGGTGACCCAAAAGCATCAATAAGCCACCACTCTAGAAGATTGCATGTCACCATTTCGGCTTTTTTTTGTTTTTGTTATCTTGAAATGTAAACCTTTATCTTTTTTATGAAGTGGGTGAGACTTTTTCTATTTCAAGTAGGCCTAGATTTATATTAATGTACAAATAGCTCCACAAATACAAAACTGATATCTATTTCTATACATTACACATGCAGTGCCGGATTAAGCCAGCGCGGGGCCTGTAGCAAATTCTATCAAGGGGCCCTTAGACTGTTTTAGGTTAGGCACTTATCAAGTTTATGGTATTAAATAAAACAAAACTGTTACAAACAAACTTTTCTTGATTTAATTTGGGAAAATTTATAAATAATGCTGTTGATATCGACTTCTCGGAGTAAATCATGTTCAATATTTATTAAAGTGAGGAGATTAAGACGTTGTTGGCTCATGTGTTCCTCAATTAATTTTTAACACGTTTTAATGTTGAGAAAGATCGTTCACCACTGCAGTTGGTGATCATGAGAGACAAATAAATGCGCAAAGCAATTTCAACGTTCGGGAAACAAGATTGTAAAGAATTATTTATCAACAGCTTGTAAACCTGCATTTCCAGAGCCTCATGATTCCTGCTGTCAATAATACCAGCCACATCAGAATTGAGCATTGAAGCGAATTGCACTAATTCGTTGCCCAGACTGTCCTCCAAATCATCTGCGTAAGCACTTACTATGGTTGCAGATTTTTAATTTCTTCTGGTGGAAGAGATTTTATATGAAGGTTTTTATAATACAAATTCTATATACTACTAAAATAAATCAGCCAAGTAGAAGACTTAGCACTATTAATGGACTTGTTGAATTATTGATTCAAAATAGCTTTTATGGCTTTTAGTCCACAAAAATTGGCGTTTCGTCCGGGTGATCGCACATGGACTCATCAGTTGGCTGTGAGGACCTTGTCAATACGCAATTTTTATTGAATTCAGTTCATCTTACATTGATTTTTTAACAAAAATCCAATGTGAACTATATCCAACCAAGATTAAAATTGTAATCATTAACGTTGAAATATTTTGCTATTTTCAACAAATTCAACAAATCCATTAATAGTGCTAAGTCTTCTACTAGGCTGATTTATTTCAGTAGTATATAGAATTTGTATTATAAAAACCTTCATATAGAATCAATGCTCGGCCACGGCCAAAATATTCCAACGTTAATCAATGATTATAATTTTAATCTTGGTTGGATATAGTTCACATTGGATTTTTGTCTAAAAATCGATGTAGGATGAACTGAATTCAATAAAAATTGCGTATTGACAAGGTCCTCACAGCCAACTGATGAGTCCATGTGCGATCACCCGGACGAAACGCCAGTTTTTGTGGACTAAAGGCCAAAAAAGCTAGTTTGAATCAGGAAGAGATTTTAGCTCTCGGAATATTCCGAAAATGCCAGCAATTTTATGATAACTGTTACTGTATACGTTTACTAAAGCAGTGAGTACGCTATCAATGGTGACAATAAATACCCGAATTTCATACCGTTGTTCAATTTGCGTTTGGTGCATGCGAAACATGATTTTTGGTAAGACCAGCAGATAGAAAAATAAAATTTTAGTTGATCATTTTGATGCAAATATTTTCTTCTTAGTAATTGTGACTAAATCTAATATGTAAATAATACTTTTTTATGGTCAGAAAAGGTTGGTGCGCGGGGCCCCCAAATGTAGCATTTGCTACTCTTGCTTCGTGGCTAATCCGGCACTGTACACATGCATATACATATGTACAATGTTGGCAAAAACTAAAACAACTATTTGCTCAAGAAAATGCCTTACGATTTAGTTCGTATTGATGAGAAGGAAAAGTAAAATATTTTTATTTTTCCAATAGATATGAAAGTTGTTAATAATTGTACAAAATCTATAAGTTCTTGTCAATAGTTCATGAGAAAATTTAAAATATTTAATTGGAATCACCTCAATCGGCCGTTGGTCAAAACTAAAGCAACTTACGAGCTCTCCTTCTTTTTATAAATAATATGATGTTATTAGATATAGAAAGGCCGTTACTTTTTATCTTACTAAATAGATTAAATGTGTTAGAATCTAAATAAATAAAGTGGACTCATGCACTTTTTCAATTTGTTTAAAAATAAACTCTTAACCAAGCTTTAACTGAAATAAATAACATAAGAAGCATAGTTATCAAGAAAATACTTGCATTTATAAATAAATGATATTTAATTTTACAACCTTAACGATTCCGTCAAAACCATTACCCGAGGTGGTAAGCCAAGAGTCACAACATTTTGTGAAGATATAAGGCTGTAAAACAGCCCTCAACAAATCTCTGGAAACTGCCTGCCCTCTTATACAAATAAGAGGTAAAAAGAAACCACACTGGTGGAACTCGGGGCTGGATCCACTAAGAAAAAATTGCAGGAAACTCTTTAATAGAGCGAAAACCTCTAGAGAAGCTTCTGATTGGGATTCATATAAAGACTCCCTCAAGTTATATAAAAAAGAACTAAGGAAAACCAAGCGTATGTCCTGGACAACTTTCTGTAACAATAAAGAAGGTAACTCAGAGGCATCAAGACTAAGAAATATCCTCTCCAAAAAACCAGTAATGCCAAGTTGCCTAAAAAACAATGACGGTTCCTGGACAAACTCAAATAAAATGCACGACTGGGTCGCACCAACTTGCTCCTATGTAATAGACTAGGAATTTTAAAAACGAATGTTATTAGAGAAAACTGTTCATAAGGATAAAATGAATTTTTTAAATTCTTTTAGTAGTAAGAGATAAAAACAGAATGCTATGCAAATATGAATTTATGCAGGAACAAAAATTATAAGTCGTTGTAGTGGTTCCTTAAAAAAATAAGCTTTTATGTACAAAATTTTTAAAACATTTCTGAGAAAAAATTTTAGTACGCCAACCTTAAGTTTTTATTACTGTACGAATAAAAGTTTAATTTCCAAAAAAAATACTAAACCGTTCTTGAGATATCGAATTTAAAAAAAAAATACTTTTTTTTCTAAAAATTGAAAAAATATTTTTTCTTAAGTTTTTAAATGCAATGTTTTTTAAACTTTTTAGGAGTTTCTTTATAAAAAATTTCATTAAAATCCGTTATGTCGATAATGAGAAATTCAGGATTCGAAAAAATCGTTCTATGGTAGGTACAGTCAGTAATATCTAGATTTAAAGTTTTCCTTTATTAAATTATAGATCGTAAAGATTAATTAAAAGAAAAAAAAATTTAGCAAAATTCTCGGAACGATACGATTTTCGAAAAGCATTTTTTAAAATTTGTATGGAAGGTACTGTTAGTTTTAGATAAAACAAAATTTTTTTCTCAAATCTTGTAGATTATGTTAAGAAACTTTTATTTGTCGAGTTTGAAAAAAATCGAGCATGGGGTTTTCGAAATATTGAGTTTCCAAAAAAAAATTTTGATTTTTTTTTTGTTTTAAATCCAAAAAATTAAAAATTGAAAATTTGAATATGTAATAATATTCAAACTTTGGAGGAACTTTGGCATAAAAAAAATTATTTAAATCGGCTGTACCGTTTTCGAGAAAATCAAAAACAAAAAAAATGGACCCAGGGGGGCTACCAAAAATAACAATTTTTTATAAATTTTTTTTTCACCCATTAGCTAGTTTTAACCAATTGAAATTTTTCAAATTTTTTTTCAAAAATTCTGTGGGACAGTTTTTGAGAAAAAAAAAATATTTATAACATTTCGAAAAAAAATCGTATGGCAGGTACCGTTATTTTTGGTCTTAAAAAAAAACAGAAAAAAAAGTCCGGGGGGAAAAAATTAAAACCCATATCTACCAAGTTTGAAGAAAATCGGCCGAGCCGTTTAGGCTGTAGTCGAACCGACAGACAGAATTGCGAGACCCACTTCTTTGGTCTTCGCTATCATCGTAATGTCAACTTTGATCAAAATCTCGAGTTCAATTTTTTTTACGAATGCATATAGTACCTTATAGTACCTATAAGTCGCAAGTAAAAATTAAAATGGGCGATAAACAGCATCAATCCATACAAATCTGCTGGGCCAGATGGAATTATTCCAGCGGAATTACAGAAAAATTCCGATATATTAATACTCATTCTGGTCAACATCCTAAATGGTTGTATCACTCTGGCTCACATTCCTTTGTCATGGAGAGAAGTAAATGTTATTTTCATCCCCAAAGCTGGTTAACCTAGCCATGTTAATCCTAAAGATCTAAGACCTATTAGCCTTTCATCATTCCTTCTTAAAACATTTGAACATCTGATCGAAATCCATTTGAGGGCAAACATTGATAAGTCCCTTCTATCCAATGCTCAACATGCCTATAACAAAGGGAAATCTGTAGTAACCGCTCTACATACGCTCGCTGGTTCGCACTATCGAACACTCCCTTCATCATAAGGAGTTTACCTTAGTTGCTTTTCTAGATATAGAAGGAGCTTTCAACAATGTCGACGCATCCGCAATCACATCTGCGCTGTCATCTCTGAAGGTGGATAAGTCAATCAGTAATTTGATAAATCATATGCTGATATGCAGGATTAAAAATTCAAAACGGGGCGATTATACTACTCGAAGAACTGTCAGTAGAGGTACGCCACAAGGCGGTGTCCTCTCTCCTCTCCTCTGGAACCTGGTCGTAAATGACCTACTAATGATTCTAGAAAGGGAGGGGCACAGGGTGATTGCCTATGCAGACGATGTTGCGATAGCGATATCTGGTAAGCATCCTAACACTCTGAAGGAACTCCTACAAAATGCTTTAAACAAGCTGACTACCTGGGCAGATCAATGTGGACTCGGTGTCAACCCCCACAAAACTGAACTTGTCCTATTTACCGGGAAATATTCCAAACATAGACCCTCCCTACATCGAAGGTATACCGCTTAAATTTTCAGACAAAGCAAAATATCTGGGCCTTATTTTGGACAAGAAATTAAGCTGGAAGCCCAATATCCAAGAGAGAATCAACAAAGCCAACATAGCTCTTTTCTCTTGCAAAAAAGCCGTATGTAATAAATGGGGTCTACAAACTCATATTACACACTGGCTATACATCTCAGTTATTAGACCGATACTTACATATGGAGTGACAGTATGGTGGACTGCGCTGGAAACAGCAACAAACCACGATAAGCTCAGCAAAGTCCAACGAACAGCCTGTTTAATCATGGGTGGAGCTCTCCCCTTAACTCCTTCTGCAGCACTTGATGTTCTTTTTCATCTCATACCGCTACCCAATTTGCCGGTCCCCAATTTGCCGGTCTACTAAACTGATTTGGCCATTGTTTGATGCTAAACGCTCAAAACAAGTAATTTCTATTGGTAGATTGCATATTAGCTCTGTTATAGGTGTTCTTACTCGACACTGCCTAATAGGAAGACATGCTTTTCGTCTTGGAGTTCCTGCAAATGATTTTTGCAGAAGCTGCATGGATGAAGAAGAAGAGGAGTCAATTACTCACCTTCTATGCTCTTGTCCTGCCCTAGCGCGAAGACGTAGACTCCACTTGGGAGACTTCTACTATAACGATCCTAGTGATCTAAATAATTCCGACATTCACTGTCTCAAACGCTTCTTTATTAGCTCAAAATGGTTTAACGAGTAAGGGGAATTTTTGAAATCCTTGTGGTATCACAACGGACCAAATATTGGTCTAAGTGTGCTGATCTTTTCCGGTGAGCAGCCACTATAACCTAACCTAACCTAAGGCTGTAAAAACCCTTTTAATTTCGTTCAAGAACAAAAAGGCAAAGTTGAAATTTTTCAAAAATCACATCAACTGGACATTATCAGTGTAATACGGTGTTATTTCTGATAAATCCAAATTTAATTTGAATGGGTCGGACGGTTGCCGACTTGTCCGCCGGACAATCAATGAACATCTCAAACCCTGGTTTACAAATTGCACTGTTAAGCAATGTTAGAGGAAATGTTATGTTCTGAGAATGTTTGTTAAGACATGCAATGAGTCCAATTAATAGAATAGAAGACATTATGGAACGGCTCATGTACAAACTTATCTTCAAGAATATTATTCGACAAAATTCTGAGGAAGATGTTCCCATAAAATGGTAATTTCGGCACGTATCTTACTTCAAAAATAGTGAAAGAATTGTTTCAAGTGCCAAAAATTGGCTTAATGAAATATACAGCGAAGTCATTCAACAACATTCGGAAGTGCTCCATATAATTGGTAAGAATTTTCAGAAATTGGCACCACAATACCTACCGTTGTGAGAAATTACAAATTTCTACAGTGTCCAGAAGAGCTCCATAACACAGATAATTATATACAGATGTCGCATCCCCATAGAAAAAACTGACATATGAAAATGAAAATCTTCATTTGAAAGAGCTTTTAAGAAAGCTGTTTTCAATTTATTATTTTCAGATATGTGAGAAGTGCTTTTTCTCTTTAAAATGTATGCTCTCTGAATTCACGAGTAAGATCCAGGGATGGAAAGTGAAATTTTTCAATTGTACTGAAATCAGGAATAAAATTGTACTGAAATGATGTCAATTGTACCGAAAACGAATTTGGTATGAACACAAAATAAGTAATTCAACTATTTAAAAGTTTTCCAAAGTACAATTTGATTAAAAAAAATCAAACCAGAAGTAATCAGTTTGTCTTTTTATAAAAAATAAATAAATATCTTCAATGTAAAAGTATATATGAACATAACTATTGTATTGTGATGACAAAACTAAATCTTTTACTTGTCCATTTTTGCTGCACCAGCTTATACAAAAAAATTGAAATATAAAACAAAAATTTACAAATTAAATATCTTAAAAATGCACAGACGAAAAACGGCAATCATATCCACAAGTTTTCAGTTTAAGCCTAGTACGCAGATCGAGCAAAGACAGATTTTATCTCTACAATTTTAATCTCTACAAAACGTTTCCAAATATCGCGCAAAAGTTTGAATTTAGAGAAATAAAAAATAATGTCAAGTATCTACGAGTATCAAGCAATAAAAATATTCGTGTTAGTGTTTTTTTGAGTGTATTTATGGAACGGGTTGTCTTACAAAAGTCGGTCATACATTTTTGGAGTCCCCTCTTGATGCTTTCAAGAGAAGCATGAGCAGCTATTACATAAAACCAGTATTGACAAAAATCACTTAGGAATACGGTGGCTGTCAAAATAATACTTCTATCATTCTTTTTCCTGGAAAAATTTAGTGGAGACTTTTTGACATATTAAAGTACAGCAAAGCACAAAAGTATCAATTTTGCGCGCGAGCTGCGTACCTCGGAATACAATCCAAGATAAAATTTTTGAGGAAAAAAATTATATGGGAGACAAAATTTTTCCCGATTTGCGTACTAGGCTTTAGTGTTTACAAAACGAAGTGATGTCTGAAAGAAAGCTGATCGATGAAGAGGCAGCAAAGCAAGGCGCCATCTAGAAGTGAAAACTGTAATTAAGAGTTATAAGGGTGTTCTGGTATGAAAATAAATGCATTCAGGCCAGGATGATGTATTCAACTTTCAATTTCCTTCTATGTGCTTTTGTTTTTATTTTGTGAAATACATAAAATATGGAAATTTAGAAATTGTACTGAATTGAAACAAATTGTACTTTGGTACTTGTACAAACTCAATTGTATCGAATTCGGTACAATTGTACCGAATTTTCCATCCCTGGTAAGATCTATTTCGTCTGTTGCTCTTGCGTATTCAACTCTTTTTTTAATACCACCAGACCATTTTTTTTAAATAGATTTGTTATGAACACAAGAACACAAGATACCTACACAGATAATTATATACAGATGTCTCACCTCCATACAAAATTCTGTCATCGAAAATTTTCTCGAGCAGACAATCTCGAGCAGACAAAAGCTTTCTTAAGAAGGTTTCATAAGAAGAGAATTTTATAGTCATTCTGAATTAAAAAGAGAACAATATAATATTCTCTCTTTTGTTTAAGAACTTTTTTTTATTATGCGCGAGAAAGATAATACTGGCAGACAATGCGGCTACCTTTGTTCATGTGGAATAGATGTACATAGGTAGGTATCTACCAAAAAAATCAAGTTCCTACTGTGGTATCCTATTTTTTTTTAGAAAAAAGGCAAAAGGTAAGGCATTAGGTAGATAGAACATATGAATTCTATTAATATCTCCATCATTTGTATTATATTAATTTATAATCTTTGTTTTTTTTTTAAATACCTTACACCTGTTCGTCACTCTTATTTAAAGATATCGAAATCTAATGTTTTCGTATTAAGGTACTAGTACGGTCTAGAATGCCAAAAAACGCACGATTTTTGGGAATTTTTTTCTCGGAAACCTTATTAGGTAATAACATAATTTTTTTTTTAATAATGAACACATGCGTCAAGAGTACAAAAAAAATGTTTTTTGTTTAATTTTCGAATTTTGGCCGAATTATAGAGGGCGCAAACGTCTACTCATCAAAAAATACATGGTCCCATGGCGGACAGTTAATCTCTGGCTGGACTGAAACAAAAAAAACAAAATGGGTTATTTAAAGGAAAATTTGTTACGACACAATTTACCACAATTTGTTTAAGAAGTCAAAACAAAAAAAATATCGAGCTTTGAAAAAAAAAATTTTTTTTTTGGAAATTTTTTTGGCCATTTTTGGGTCGCCATTTTTTTTGTTCATAATTTTTTGGTCAAATTGTGGTAAATTGTCTCGTAAGAAAACTTCCTTTAAATAACCCACTTTGTTTTTTTTTTGTTTCAGTCCAGCCAATTCTGAGATTAACTGTCCGCCATGGGTAGGGTAAGGTCGGGATGATTTGACACGTTAACAAACTTTGCAAAATATCTCAAAATCCAAATACAGTTTTATATTTTAAAAATTTGCATATGTTAAAATATCATTTTAGCAACATAAAAACATTGTTTAATTATCGATTTAAATATTTGCATCTGAGTTATAGACTTTTTTGTTTACCCTTCCAAATTGTCAATTCCTCCTTCGGGGAAGGATGATTTGACGTTGGCTTTAGGAGGTTTTGACAGGGGCGGGAGAATTCGACAAATGATCACGATTCAACAGTTTTAATTATTAAATAAACACAAATTTGCTTATTTTTCAGTACATATGTAGTTATTTTATTATTTTTCTAACTTATAAGGAACTCAGTCTTTTTAAATTCTTTAAGTTGAATTTTATATTGAATTTTAAAAGCTTTAAAAATAACTACTTAAAATGAATGTCTTCTTACATAGCGCTTTTAAGCTGGCATAAATGGATACATCTAAATGTTGTAATTTATGGAATGTATGCGGAGGAAAAGAAAGCATAACAATTCCGTTTTCTCGACAATATATGATGGCTTCAAGACTGATATGTATGATTATCGAGCAATAAAAGTATTGGGTTTTCCTTGGAGCAGTTACTATATTGTTTTAAGTGAGTCAGAACATTTGGAAATATTTCACTTTTCATCCAACCGCTGTCTGAGAGTAGGCCGTAACCCGTCATAAAATTAGGTTTTATCCGCTTTCGTGGAAACACATAGACCGGCGGAATATGATTTTCTATGGCATTGATAATACCAACCATTGTGATTCGGCTGCCCCTTTCTGCGGATGCAACTTGAGAAACAGTCCTCTTTCCCTTTTCAATAATTTGCCTTAGGGTAATTGACCTTTAGAAATTATGAGCATCAAGTACGGTTGTTAAACCAGTTTCATCCCAATTGTAGATTTTTTCGGGACCAAATTTATATTGCTCATACGGTCTTTTGAGATTTTGAAAAAAAAAACAAAAAGTTCCACTGGTGCTTTTTTAAAGCCATAAAGACGTGCCAAACTTGTATTTTCTGGCTTGCGTAAGCTAAGAGAACTGTTTCGTCTCATAAAACACGGAAGCCAAGCTTTTCCAGCTAGTTTGTTAACATTCCACGAATGATATGGAATTTCGTTAATTTTCACATATTGTAAAACTAATTGTTTAACCAATTTATATGTCAATCTAAAATGTAAGTTGGAGTATTTTTTAAAATATTCAACGAGCTCGCTTTCGTAAGCTGTTGTAAGAATTTGCTTATGCGAATATTTTGTACTATGTCAGTCATTAATTTGTTTTTCTTCCTGTATTTTTTTAAGTTCAAACATTAATGTGGTACGATTAATACCATTTTTTTTGCGGCACTGCTTATAGACTCTTTTTTGTTGTGAATGTTTTTAATAGCATTTTCAACATTTTTTTCGTCGATGTTGCGGTTAGGATGTTTTCTTTTAATTTTAATTTTTTATGTTTAATATTCTAAAAAAAAGAGTAAAAGGTTGTTTTACTATAAGATATTCTTATTGACTTAAGAAGGAGGATTTGACATTCTGTCAATTGCTCCTACAAAACAATTGTCAAAACCTCCTTCCATTCTACCTTTTGAAAAAATTCTAAAAAACACATTTAAAAGCGCGCAGAAAAATTGTTTTTGTACCTATAAGTTTTAGTCAAATACAGGTGCAACCCGATATTGCAATTTATGTATCAAAAGCTTTAAATTAAAGAAATTGCACTTGGATTACTTACCATCAAAAATTACATCAACCGGCTAAAAAAACATAGAAACACATCCACTCCACAGAGCTTCAAAGACACACTGATCAGTTATTTACCACTCCAACCCATCGCAACTAACTTCATTTGCTCATCATTTAAAGTGCTGCAAAATCAATAGTTTTCAAGAAAAGTACTAATGTCAATTCCTCCTCCCTGTCAAATCCTCCCGACCTTACCCTACATGTATTTTTTGATGAGTCGACGTTTGCGCCCTCTATAATTCGGCCAAAATTCGAAAATTAAACAAAAAACATTTTTTTTTGTACTCTTGACGCATGTGTTCATTATTTAAAAAAAAAATTATGTTATTACCTAATAAGGTTTCCGAGAAAAAAAATCCCAAAAATCGTGCGTTTTTTTGGCATTCTAGACCGTACTAGTACCTTAAACAGAAAAATCGCGGCATATGTCTAACACACTAACACATAAATCTTGATATTAAAGAAAATACATAATTTGACTTTAGACTTTATAAATATATATGTAGGTACATACATACAGATGAATCTGAGTAGGTTGTAATTAAAACTCATCATTGAAAATTTAGACTTATATTTTTGTATTCACTTTTTAAACACCATCATCAATTATTATGTGTCAAAATTAAAATTAATATTTTTTTATGAACTATTTTATAGCGAAATAAGATCTTTTAAATTCTCGGATTAGCCGCGTTAGGTACATACCGGGACCACGCTCAGTGAAATTTGTAGAGAAACGTTCGGGGTGGTTACAGTATTGCATATTGCACTCGCTAAATATCTTTTATATACGCGGCTAATCAATTTAAAATAAGAATTACATACCAATAACCATTTAAATATAATAATTGATTTTATGTGGAAGGTTGGTTAATATAATTTCTGGGCCAGAAGAAATGATTGTACAAATAAAATTAAAAAAATGAATGATAGCACCAAAATAATGATTGATGGTGCTTTTCAGAAATTACAATTTTCAAAGACGAGTTTTATAGATATCTTTAAATAAGCCCTAGACAAAATATTATACATATATGTATATATATTTTTTTTTTTGATTTTTTCATTCGGTTGAATTTCACATATTAGTCGAATACGACTAGTAATTAAAAGTATTTTTTCTTAATTAAGTAGGTGGTATACGAGATATACATATATTTCTGCGAATATTGGAATAAAAACCTGATTCTATGCCTATTAAACAAACATTAAGGATAGACAGGTTTTTCAAAAATATACCTATTTATTTTTCAATTTTTCTTATCTGATATACCTTCGTTGATTGAAGTTTCTTTTTATTTTAAAAACCACCTGATGGAATTGTTAGCTCAAAGGTAATCGAATTTATCTTCAACAATGAAAAAATACAAAAAAATATACCAAAAGCTTACAAACTGGCACATATATGTATGTCTGGAGTAAAATTCTCCATAAAGCTGGGTCCTCAATCATATACATATGATATATCAAAATATTCGTTTTCCGAAAACATTTTATATTATTTTATTTACTTTTAAAAACAATTAACTCACGAATCGAAATAAAAAAAAAAAAACAAAATAATACACAATTTAACTCTTCCAAATAAAATTGCCAATAGATTTTTTTGAGGAAAATGACAGATTTTATATTAATTTAGTAAATTACTAAAAGTTGAAGTAACCAGTTTGTTATATTAACTTAAGTAAAATGTTTAGAGATAGTAAGATGATAAAATCGTTTAAAGTTAGCGAAATCCTCTTTTTAACTTAGTAGCTTACTAAAATGTCTTAAATGCTTAAGATATTGCATTAATATATTTAAACAATAAATAATATCTCTCAAATTGGTTTGACAATTAGAATGAATGCCGTACACACAGACTTGATACAGTCAACTTCTTGATAATTGTTTTTCTCTCAGAAATTTGTAAATGGACTTATGACAAGAACGTTAGAAAAATTTAAAACCTTAATATACATATAAACAAGAAGCTACAGAACTAGTGAATGCATGAAAAATTAAACAGTATGAAAAAAAATGGATTGTAAAAATAATAAATGTAAAATGGGATGAAGGGTGGGTGAACTAAGCAAATACCTATACGCAATTTACAATTTAAATGCTTCAGACATTTCATATGGAACAGGCTAAGAGCAGAAAATACCCATTCAAAAAATACTCATTTTTTCTTCAATAAAACTATCATTATTTTTTCACTTACAAACAAAAAAATAGAAAACAGAAAAACCGTTTTTATGTACTTTCGTATGTATGTATATATACTACGTTTTCTTATTTATGCTGAAATGAAATGATTTTGAAAATCGTAGTAGGTACGAGTAGATATTTACCTACATATAAATTGTTTCGTTTGACAATTCGTAACATTTATAAATTAACTTCTGCTACAAAGGTATGTTTGTATCTAATTGATAACTGGAAAATTGTCACCTTTTAATAAAAATGAATTCCTGGACATATGTTTTTAAAAAATTGTATGTACTACCTATATACATATGTTCGTCTGTACAATGTGTATTCTCGTACCTACACTTATTCTTCTGGTTGCGTTTTTTCATGAAAACATACAACCTATCATACCCATAAACACTTCGAAAATTATGGAAAATGATAATTTTATTTGTATAAAATAAATATCTACCTAACCCGTAAAAAAATCTGTATCCACAATTTCTTAGGGTTTTATTTTCTTCTTTTTTGTCGCCCTATTTCAAATTGAAGTTTTAATTTAATTACTTTTTTCAGATTGTTTTTATTTTTATCAAACCCAAAAAAGTCAACCACGCTATTCTCGCCATCATCAAAAGACCGCACCAGATCAAATGAAACCAACCTTCCTGCCTGCAGGTGTCATCATAACCTCATGAACCTGAATGCAAAATACGCACATACATAATGTATCTACGTATGTCACCTGCAGGTGTCAGGCAGGAATGTTGGTTTTATTTGATTTGGTGCGATCTTTTGATGATGGCGAGAATAGCGTGGTTGACTTTTTTGGGTTTGATAAAAATAAAAACAATCTGAAAAAATTAATTTAATTAAAACTTCAATTTGAAATAGGGCGACAAAGAAGAAGAAAATAAAATCTTAAGAAATTGTGGATACAGATTTTTTTACGGGTAAGGTATTTATTTTATACAAATAAAAGTATCATTTTCCGTAATTTTTGAAGAGTTTATATGATAGGTTGTATGTATGCAACCAGAAGAATAACTGTAGGTACGAAGTTATACATTGTACGCAGGTGCATATATAGGTACATATATATGCAGTACATACAATTTTTCAAAAACGTATGCCTAGGAATTCATTGCGTTTGTGAAAATTTATTAAAAGATGACAATTTTCTAGTTATCAATTAGATACAAACATACCTTTACTGTACCAGAAGTTAATTTATAAATGTTACGAATTGTCAAGTGAAACAATTTATACCTACTCTTCTACAAATTTCGAAATTATTTCATTTCAGAATAAATAAGAAAACGTAGTATGTATGTATGTATGTATTTACATACGAAGGTACATAAGAATGGTTTTTCTGTTTTCTATTTTTTTGTAAGTGAAAAAATAATGATAGATTTAATTAAAAAAAAATGAGCTTTTTAATAGGTATTTTCTGCTCTTAGCCTATTCCATATAAAATGTCTGAAGCATTTATACTGTTAATTGCGTATTTGGTTAATTAACCCACCCTTCGTCCTGTTTTACATTTATTATTTTTACAATCCATTTTTGGTTTTTCATACTGTTTAATTCTTAATTTTTTCAAGCATTGACTAGTTCTGTAGCTTCTTATTTTTATTTTAAGGTTTTAAATTTTTCTAACGTTCTTGTCATGAGTCCATTTACAAATTTTTGAGAGAAAAACAATTATCAAGAAACTGTATCAAGTCTGTGCGTACGACATTCATTCTTATTGTCAAACCAATTTGAAAAATATTTTTGTTTAAATATATTAATGCAAAATCTTAAGCATTGTAGACATTTTAGTAAGTTACTAAGTTAAAAAGAGGATTTCGCTAATTTTAAACGATTTTATCATCTTACTATCTCTAAACATCTTACTCGTACTTAAATTAAAATAAAAAATTGGTTACTTTAACCTTTATTAATTTACTAAATTAATATGAAATCTGTCATTTTCCTCAAAAAAAACTATCTTGGCAGTTTTATTTGAAAGATTTAAATCTTGTTTTTTTTTATTTCGATTCGTGAGTTTATTGTTTTTAAAAGTAAATAAAATAATATAAAATGTTTTCGGAAGACGAAGATTTTGATATACACATGTATATTATTGAAGACCCAGAGTTATGGAGAATTTTACTCCAGAAATAGGTTTGACAAGATAGCAGTTCGGTTTTTAGTTGAAAAAGTTAAAGATCCAAGATCGAATTGTAAGCCGTAGGCTTCCGATTGCAGCAGAATTTCAAGTACCTACTATTTACATTACACTTTTTTGGAAGAAGACTGGAATAGTCCAATCCAAAGTGGAAAAATAATAAAAAAACATTTCGAAAAAAGTTGTCAAAAATAAACAAATAACATAATAAATTTAAGGTTGTCCTTTTGACTTTTGTGTTTCCGACATTTCAAACTATTCTGTCCGTTCCCCAGATTTAGTTAAGTTTTGTTTGTTAATTTTAACGAACTGTCATGATTTAAATGTGTTCACATGCACCGTTTTTATAAAAGGGAATTAGTCTATTACTAGTTAGTAAAACGAAAAAAAAGGTTTAAAAATTTCGAAGAGCTAGTAAATTACTAAACAAATTACTAACAAATTGCTAACTAATAAAATGCTAAGTCCTTAAAAATATGTTGTTTAAAATGTTGTTCCTATGTTTCTACCATCACGTGTGAACGCTTGTTTCCTATTAATAAATCTTATAATCTATTTATTTATCTAATAAAATTGTATGTTGGGCTGAAATAATTCTCTTCTAATAGCAACTGATTAATTTATTGTCCGTACCGCCATTCCGATATTCATTTTTTTTTTTTTTGAAAATCTGTATATGTATATGTGCCAGTTTGTAAGCTTTGGGCATATTTTTTTTTATTTTTTCATTGTTGAAGATAAATTCGATTACCTTTCAGCTAACAATTTCATCAGGTGGTTCTTAAAATAAAAACAAACTTTAATCAACGAAGGTACATGAAATAAGAATATAATGCGTTTAGCCCAGGTAGCTGTCGTACCCTTTACCATCTTACTGATGAGCCCACTGTCATAACTGGGCGAAAGCACTTTGGAGCTTAAGGTCCCTTGAACTTCAATTTAATTAAAAACTTTAATTTTATATTTTATTACTTTATATATTATTACACAACTTGAAAACTCAAAAAAAAACAACCCCCCACATAAAATCAATTATTATATTTCAATAATTATTACTATGTTTATCTTATTTTTAATTTTTCAGATTAACCGCGTATATAAAATATATTTAGCAAGTGCAATATGCAAAACTGTAACCACCCCGAACGTTTCCCTAGAAATTTCACTGAGTGTGGTCGCGGTATATATAACGCGGCTAATCCGAAAATTTAAAAGTTCTGATTTTTTTATAAAATATAGTTTATAAAAAAAGATTAATTTTAATTTTGACACAAATTGATGATGGTGTTTAAAAAGTGAAAAATTTTCAATGATGAGTTTTAACGACAACCTAAAGTCAAATTAATATTTTTTTTAATATCAAGATTTATCTATGTGTTAAACAAATGCCGTGATTTTTCTGTTTAAAAACGATATACATTAGATTTTGATATCTTTAAATAAAAGTGTAGGTATAATTAACACTTTATAATAACATTAAAAACTTTCTGTGTTATTTTATTTTAACTTTAGAAAACTCTTTTCTTGCTTAGAAATTTTTATGAAGACAATAATTATTTTTATTTATTTTTTTTATTCGTTCTTCTAATAGAAGCTATGAACGTTTTGTGAAATGAATTCGAAGTAAAAATATACCCTGTTTAGAAGTTATGGCGCAAAATTTTACACAATAAAACCGGTTTTACTTAACGCGAATTTACGTTGAACAACCCTTAATTTGACAGATACATAACTTGAACACAACAACACAATTAAAAAAACATAAAAAGCCAACTTTAAACCAAATAATTTTTCGCCGGAAAAAGTATAAGTATCTAATTTATATACTACCTCCGTACAGACTTTGATTGTTTATAAGTTATTTACATTATTTAAGATGTAAATGAAGTATTTACATATAAGTAGCTAATTAATAGCACACATATTCAATTTTGTTTTTTCAAGGTGAAAATTCATTTGGCTATACTCGTCTTGGCATGCATATCATAGGTACATAGCATATGTACACTTGTATGTAAAGATTTCCCGATCGTAAAATACTTTTGTAGGATTGTTTCGAATTTCTAATATTCAGTGATTGAGTCTATTTACAAAGCACATCTTTTAGAAAATCAAATAAAACATCAGTAAACATTTTTACTTAGATTTGCTTTGGTATGAAATAACCCTTTACAATATGGATAAAGTACACTTTTAAAAGACAAACTAGCTATTTGCTGCTGTTATAATTAGAAGAGCTCTTTAAAGTTAAAGTATAATTTATGTCCTTTAAAATTAACATAAAGTCGGTTCTCGTTTTATATATCTACAATATTTAGAGTCGACTCCTATTCTAAAATTGATTTAGAGCTGGTTTAAATGTTTACAATTTTGCGCCCATGTCTTTTATTTGTCTCACCCGTGACAGAAAAAAGATCCTGACTATTTTCAAAATACATAAATGTGGTGTTTTTTTTCAATTTCAGCAAAAATGAATTAGTAGATATAGTAATATTATTGGTTCTTAGGAAGTCCCTGTAGATTTAAAAAAAAAAATTAAACACTCTTCACTGTGGAATTACACTTTGGGAAATTTCAGAAAAATGTTCTGTACAAAAACTGAAAAACTGTATTGCAAACATGCACATTCTTCATAGAATACCGACCTATACATGCGGCTATTCCATGGATGTACACACACACACAAACAAACAATATGAACATGACAAACAAGTGTAAAGTATTTAAAAAAAAAAACAAAGATTATAAATTAATATAATACAAATGATGAAGATATTAATAGAATATGTTCTATCTACCAAATGCCTTACCTTTTGCCTTTTTTCTTTAACAAAAATAGGATACCCGATACCCCAATAGGAAATTGCTTTTTTTGGTAGATATCTACATACATACATATATTCCACATGAATAAAGGTAGCCGCATTGTCTGCCAGTATTATCTTTCTTGCGCATAATACAAAAAAAGTCCTTAAACAGAAGAGAGAATATTATATTGTTCTCTTTTTAATTCAGAAAAGCTTTCTTACGGCGACTATAAAATTCTCTTCTTCTTATGAAACCTTCTTAAGAAAGCTTTTGTCTGCTGGAGATTGTCTGCTGGAGAAAATTTTCGATGACAGAATTTTGTATGGAGGTGAGACATCTGTATATAATTATCTGTGTCCATAATTTTGATGATCTGTCAGTGAGTCAGTAAATCAGTAAGCCAGTGAGTCCGTGCGACAGTGAGTAAGTCAAAACGACTAATGCTAAAAAGTTTAAATTTGGTAAAGAACCATTTATTGATAACCTGAGCATATACCGTGAATTTGAAGTTTCTGACTCCATTGATACTGAAGTTAGAAGGGGGTTGAACTCACCTTTTCCTCTAAAAAGGGTATAGGTAATGCCGCGAACTACCCGTTTGATATAATAAAATATATATTAAATGTATGAATCTATTCCATTCAATAAGCTGCATTTTTGTTGCCAACACTGTATGTATGTATGTACATGTGCACATACCTATCATAATATAAATACAGAAGAAAACCGTTACACGACACAAATTACACAACAACCAATGAAATTGGAGTGTTAAAAACGTATTTTTT
Source organism: Chrysotoxum bicinctum (assembly GCA_911387755.1). Lineage (NCBI taxonomy): Eukaryota > Metazoa > Arthropoda > Insecta > Diptera > Syrphidae > Chrysotoxum > Chrysotoxum bicinctum. The sequence continues at coordinate 267,776,407 of OU426987.1, forward strand.
TCTGGTAATACAGAAAGCTTCAGTTTATTAGTTTTGAGTGGAGCACTTTCGAGGTTTAAATCTTTTATTTTAACAGATTATTATATGTAAATTGAAATTTTTGTTTGCTTTTCTGTTTGCCTAAGCCGACAAAAAGGAACTGTTAAATTGTGTCGTTTTCCTTCCTGATGGAGTACGACGACATGTAGATATTTTTAGATTAATAGATTCGTATCTCTTGAGACTCAGTTTCTTATTTTTACTTTTATATCGCATAGACAGAAATGTTTTAACCACCCAAACAACCAAATAACCCAATATATGAATATAGGCCTGTATACGACTATTTGAGAATGAGAGAAACATAAAGCAATAGTTAGAATAGAGAACCAATAATAGCCAATAGATGCAGGAAATGAGGTGCATGTGTATTGTAGATACAATAAAAGTTATTTAAGCATCCCCAGCATCACTAGCAATACAAGGACGATAAGAAAAACAAACCGAAAGCTAAGAAAGTAAACGTCAAACATTTTACGTTTGATTCCTTCGTGGTCCATTTAATTCATTGGAATTTCGGAAACTGTTCCCGGGATTAATAGTTAAATTAATAGTATTGATTGTTGGTAAATTTCACTTTTTGAAAGGATATAGAGGTCAGGCCAATGGGGTATTGTTTGATTAATGTCTGGAATAATATACAAGGTGTCCGCCGGGAAGGTATACTACTTTGTTTTGCCGCCATTTTGGTAAACATTAGTCTTGACAGTTCATATTTGGCAGTCGTAAAGTAGACACGTTGCAAATTTATTATGGAAAAATATTCGATAAACCAACGTGTCTTAATAGTTAAAACATTTTATCAAAATCAATCATCGATTACTGTGACGATGAGAAAGTTACGTGAAATTTTTGGGAGAAACAACGTGCCAACGAAACGCACTATTTATCGTTCGGTTCTGGGCAATGGAAACCCCTTAAATTATTCATCAGTCACCTTTGCATCCAATAAAAGTTACAGTCTGGTGTGCAATTCGGTCAGGAGGAATCATTGGACCTTACTTCTTTGAAAATGAAAACGGCGTAACGGTAACTGTGAGGAGTGATATTGTGATATGATTGAAAACTTTTTAACGCCACAACTGCATGCTTTGGGCTTGATTAACATGTGGTATCAACAAAATGGTGTCACATCGCATACAGCCAGGATTACAATGGAATTACTGCGAGACCTCTTTCCACAACAAGTTATTTCGAGAAATCGTGATGTTGATTGGCCTCCACGGTCGCCTGATTTGACTGCTCCGGACTTCTTTTTGTGGGGATATCTGAAAAGCAATGTTTATGCAAGCAAACCAGAAACGCTTGAAAAACTCAAACAAAATATTCGTGATGAAATTAATGAAATACCGCGTGAAATGTGTGAGAATGTAATGAAAAATGTGATCAAAAGCGCTCGCATTTGTGAGACTAACAGAGGCGGACATTTACCTGATATTGTATTCCATACATAATTGCCGACATTAAATAAAACATTTATCAATATAAGATCCATTCTCTTTCATTTAATCAAAAATTATAAACAAACAAAGTAGTATACCTTCCCGGCGGACACCCTGTACATACTATCATGACTTATTTGTGGGAAAAGAAAATAAATGGCTCATTCGACTTATTGTGACATTTTTATTGCTATATACATATAGGTACTATAGGGTAAGTTTTACAATTGGAAAAGAAATCAAACTATATATTTTGATCAAAGTTGACATTACGGTAACAGAGAACACGAAAAGAGTGGGTGCCGCAATTCCGTCTTTCTTTCTGTACAGCCTAAATCTCTAAAGAAATTTTATTTCAACCTGGTATTTAAGGTTCTTCGATGATTCCCTATAGGAGAAATTGAAATTTGTTTAGCTTCAAAACTAACAGTATTTGCCATAAAGTCATTATGCAAAATTTTATATATCTCAAATACGGCGGTTTTTATAAAAAAGATAAAATGCACGATTGGGTCGCACGAACTTGCTCTTATGCAATAGACTAAGAATTTTAAAAATAAAATGTAGTTATCAGTTATAACTGTTCATAGTCATAAGTTTATTTTTTTGAACTCTTTTAGCAGTGAGAGATAAAAAAAATGCCATGTGATTTCTTAAGCAAATATGATTTAATGCAAGAACAAAAACTACAAGTCGTTGTAGCGATTTCTCAAAAAATAATTTTCAAGAAAAAAATTGTTTTTTTTTCCAAAAACTCTAAAAATATATTTTTTAAGTTGTAAAATGCAATTTTTTTCATACTTTAAAGAAGCTTCTCTATTAATTTTTTTTTTAAATCCGTAACGCCAATAATGAAGATTCAAAATTCGAAAAGTGGTTCTATGGTAGGTAGGTACTCGTACCTACAATAAGTAATATCATAATTTTATTTTTTTTATTGAATAATAGCTAGATCGTAAAAATTAATAGAAAGAAAACAAAATTTATTAAAATTCTAGGCTCCGTGTTTAAGATTTGTATGGGGTGCCGTTATTTTTAAGTAAAATAATTTTTTTTAACACAGCATAATAAAAACTTTTAACTATCAAGTTTAAAAAAATCGAGCATGGAATTTTCGAAATATTCAATCCAGAATACTTTTCCAACTTTTGGGCAGCTTTAGAATCAAAAAAATTTAATCAAATTCGGTTATACCGTTTTTGAGAAAATCAAAAACTAAACAAAACGGTTTTAAGGGTGTACCATTAATAACCATTTTTCGGAAATTTTATTTCAACTTAGGTAATGGTTTAACTAAATGAAATTCTTAAAAAAATTTTCTTAAATAATCTGTGTGCATAGTTTTTGAGAAAAAAAAATTGTTATAAAATTTCGAAAAAAAATCGTATGATAGGTATCGTCATTTTTAATCTTAAAAAATAAGAAAAAAACGTGTGGAGGAATAAAATTGCGATACCATCCAAATTAAATTTGTTTCGTCTGAAAATACCACTGGGTTCACTTTCGATTCTACGTCATAAATGATAGATATGCAAAAATCTCTACGATCTTGTTTTCGTAATGGATTCAGCGGTGTTTTTTCTTGCAATCTTACACGCTTTAAATATGGTGTTCTATTTATTACACGCCTTACAGTACTTGTTACACCACCCTAAGTCCTGATTTTACTTTTGCTTGCCTTCCTATAACATTATTTCCATAACTTTTCTTGTTCTTCAAAAAAGACTTACAACCTTCTACCGATCTTTTTAGCAGTTTGGCGAAGGGTAAGCTTGTTTTTGGAATAAACTTCTATTTTCGCTTTTTCTGCAATGGTCGATGAACTTTTTATGCCCATTTTAATTTTAAATAAAAGAAAATTAGCAACAATCTAAGCTTTTACCACGACAATATTTATTTATTTTTATTCCGTGAGCTAGTGAAACTCCGCGATTGCTGTTTCTATTCAAGTGGCGTAAAAAAAAACAAAGTTTTTCAGTTGTGAAAAACAAAACAGACCATAAAAACCATTTAACAAAATTCACTCCAATTTGGGTGTGTTGGGATTGTTAACTTTATTGTTAAACTTTAGAAAAATAAAATAAAAATTGTGTTTCGCTATCCTCCACAACACAACCGGGCTTCATGTTGAAATATTAATTTTCAAATAAATAAATAAATTTAGTAGTGCAACAGCTGATATACGCCAGGGTCTAGTGACTTGCAAGTCTCAACCATTCCTGTGAACGTGCTACCAGAAGTCCAGAAGTGGACCTACAATTTTCTGACGAGTCCAAACGGCTAAGTGTAGCTCATTCTTTTCATGACAAAAGATGTTCTTACAGATTTGTCACCCAAGGCCCTCTTCTTGACTGCCCAACACAAAAACCCTTATCCCAAAAAGTACTACCTCCGTAAATAGTCAATCTAAAATGTTTTTTTTTTTAGAAAAATTGTATATGCAATATATTATTTCAAGGTTATAAACGGTTCTACGGTAAGTTAATAACAGTTTTTAGTAATTCTTTTTACCAAATTTAAATTCTACTTACAATTGTACTAGTAAAATGATAATAGGCCTTTTCTATATAACTAATTTATTTATAAGGAACTGTCAATTTCTCTTCTAGAACTTAAAACAAGTCTAAAAAAAAGTTTAAAAGTTCAGCCTAATCTCCACATGTTCGATTATCATTGTTATGCTAAAGTCTTTAAGCCAGAAAACCGGATCTTAAGAAGATTTCTAAGCTTCACTAGATTCTTATTCAATTTCAAGTACACTGTCTTCAAAAAAAAAGCAACCAATATTATAATCAGCATCAAACTATTCCAAGGTGCTCTAATTTCCTTGGAAATGTTTTTATCATACTTTTTACCAAAAAACTTGGCACTTCACTTCCTTTCAACTTGATTTAAGATATCAATTTATTTGTTGCTGCACCTATGAAGGAATGGATTATCGTCCCAACCAGGTCAGTGGTTTGAAATGTGTTGCGGCATGTCATTCAAACGACATTATAATGGTTTTTCCGCTTAGAAAAAAAAAACACCAAAATCCGCACAATCAAGTTTAGATGCCAGAATGAATAAAAATTTCACCCACACATTTCCGGATGTGGCAAGAAAAAATTCGAACTGAAAAAAAAATTCTCCATCAATATTTGTGGATTGAAAGAGAAAACCGAAAAACTAGCGCAAACCCAAAAGAATTCCTTTTTATTAGAACCAAAGTGCATTTAAATCTCCCTGGCACGATTCCAAAAACTTCAAAGATGCATCGGATTTAACGTCGAATTCGCTTGGGCTTGGTGGCCATGCTGATGGTGTCCCTACATGGAAAAGTGGTTTTCTATGGCACATGTACTACAATGCGCCTAGCATCCTTGTACGCCATTAACATTCGCAAACTCCCTTTTGCTTTACTCAAAGCTCAGGGGTATAAAATTTTGCTCTATATATGGTTTATAGATACATTTGTTTGTAAGGACTAAACTATATCCACACAGCACACTCGTTATATGAATAACCTACTACAACTCCTACATGTATGCAAGAAACGAGGAAGATAAATTGAAATCGATTATAGACATGATGACGCGTATTGCGGCGCATTAAGTTGTAAAGTTTTTTTGTTTTATTGTTTCAGAAAGTGTGGCATTATTCATGTTGTGTGCTAGAAAATAAATTTTTTTTTTTTTTCTTGAGCTCTTGATGTGAAACTTTTCAATGGGATATGTCTGGGCTTTTGAAAAGAAAAACCATACACGCTAAACGTTGGCCTTTTTGAAAAATTACAAACACAAATGTCCGAACCCATCGTTATAACTCTTTTTACTTTCTCTTAAGGGCAAGTGTTGGTTTGGTGTGAATCAATCGATATTTTAATCAAACCTAACGTACCGATGATGGACAAGTCCAAAAAAAGTGGTTTTCTTCATAGCAGTTGTCCGTTGAACTGTGCGAATGTGTCTCTGCACACTTGTGCGTTCAATAATAATCTTTACCGACCTTAAGGTTAAGCGGATCGACAGAACTACCTTAAATTTATTTTAAATCAAATTGCAAGTTTTTTGCAATTTTTTTTTCTTTATATTTTTTGTTGCCCTTCTTCTTAAACTTATTTTGTTAAAACCATTTATAGGCACCTAATAATATAATAATATAATAATATATAATATTTTTTAGAAGAACACACTTTATTTTAATTGTTTTAAAAAAAAGTGTGAGTACGGGGCTCACGGTTAAGATGTGCAAACATCAACGTTCGTCCAAGTGCCGAATTTTTGTTATCGAACGTACCCAATAAACATTTTTTTCCCACAATTTATCCATCTTACTTGTACTTAAATCCAAAAATATCTCTACATAGCTGAACATAACGCTTTTATTTCAAAACAGTGTTGCCATTGGAATTGAACTAACTCCTCAGACTTATTTTGAAGTGTCTGTAGTTGAGTTTCAAAATAAAGGAACAAACCTATCTATTTCATAATTTTAATATTGTAAGAAAAAGAACGCACCATTGGACTCCACTACGTAACGTAAAGTTTGTTTGACTTATGTTTAAACAGGGATGTTGTTTGAGACAGCATTACATTTTTACACTTAAATTCAAACAGAGATTTTATCTGATAGAAAATAGGCTGTTTTAACACAAAACCGATGTTTGTCTTTTGGTATTCTTTCGATTGCATGGGTGCTTTTAAACACAACGATTTTTACTATTAGTTAACTTTGTTCAAGGGAAAAGGAGTTATCTCTTCGCAATCCTTACTCTACACAGTTAAGTGAATTTCACTGAGCGAACGCCAAATATAAAATGAAACATACTCGAGAAATAAAGGAAACCAGGAAGAAGAAAGAGTGATAACCACATATGTAGGTCTCTCGCAAACATGCTTAAAAATTGCAGAGTGATATCGCATCGTTTGAAACCAGTCATACTTCAGCTATTTGCTGGGAGCATTAATAGGGGCGTTCACATTCTCAAATTTGTTTGACAACAACGGCATGTTGAATATTTGATGGATAAAAAAAGGAGCGTTCACATTCGTCAAATATGCTGTGAAATATCACTTCTCATTAGAATTTTGACTATGACGGGCCAACATGCTTGACGAATATGCGTTCACATTCTCAAATATGCTTGTCATGTCTCGAAAATGTCAAAACATTTTTTGTTTGTCAAGCCACTAGATGGAGCGTTCACCTTATCGAAATCAAGCCAATCATGCCGTTCGTGTCAAACATATTTGAGAATATCACCGGCTCTAATACGCATGAAAAGATGATACTTCAGTTCGACTTTTGGGTCCTGAATACGATTGTTTTTTATTTTGTTTCGTCTTTAGTTTTTTTAACAGCTTAGGTGAGAGGCATTGAAGCGTAGCTTTATTTCTCAACATTTCTTCGCCTCATATCAAATATGTCAAAAAGACGAAAAAAGACTCGTACAATCAGGCTCTTGATGTTTTTTTTCTGCTAGAGACGGTGTTCACATTGAGCTAAATCCTCCAGCTTTTTTTTTAGGTTTCTGTACTTTATCTTACTCGATCTATTAGAGATTTATAAACCGATTAACATCATTCCCACCTTGTAATGAAAATTGTTAAAGTAAATATAAGTTGCGAAACCTAAATTTTTTAATCCATTGAAGTCGTAGTCATCATCCAGTTCATGGCTTGACAGATGGAGATTTTATATAGCGAATGCTAAAAGTATATTTTTATATAATAAAGAATATTTAATTCTATAATTAAAATAATTATGTGTTATGACAAATCAGGGACAGATTAAATTTTGACGTATCGGGAATATTTCGTTGCAGATGTCAACTGGTTGCCTTGAACAACATTTTTCGGATTTTTAAATCTAAACTTTTAAAATGCATTTTTTGCGAGCATAAAATAAAATGTAATCGTCCAACACATTGAATGAACCCGCTATGAAATTTTACACCAGTTGTTTTTTCTTTCGTATTTTTGACATATTGGTCGAGAGGTGAATGTTCGGGGATTGAATTAAGTTCTAGCCAGCAATGGAAAGTAATAAAATCGAGATTTCAGTACTCAAAGTTTCCAATGTAAGCACGATGTCGTAAGTACGCAATATTTCCAATGAAAACAGGTTCTTAAATGCAATCTTCCGTAGGGTAAGTTGCTACACGGAACGTGTAACCATAACATATAACCGTAACATGTTACCGTAATGTGTAACCGTAATGTGAAACCGAAACGGGCTACACGGAACGTATAAGTTTTACCCACGTTTTCGGTTTACTCTACCGCCGGCAAAGATGTTTACACATCAGAAAAAAAAAACATTCACAGTAAAGGATTTTTAAACCTTTTAAAAGTTCTGTATAAAAACTTTCATTAAAATTTGTATATATATAAATATTATATATTTTCTTAATTATGAAAATATGTATTTAAATATTATATTTTAAGCGACTTTATTCCTTTAAGATATCATAACTTCTTGCAATGATTATTATTTCTATAAGCTCAACGTCTCCTTATCTATACGAAAAAAAAAGTTGACTGAAAATAATGAAAAAAATTGCCGCTCGTTTCTCAAACATATAGCAGACTTGTCAACCGAACTCCCGTACACGTAGACTTAACGAATTGAAATGAATAATCTTTCAAATTTACCTTTCCAAGAAGATAAATATAAGATATAAGTTTCTATCCACATACCTTATACTACCTTAGTCAATCAACTCTAAGGTCTACGATTTATTGGGTGGGGATGACAAAGTCTATGAAGGATCACGAAAGGATGGTATCATATATAAAGCGGTGGTATTCCTATTTTTATTTATCCTGTGACACAACTTAAAGGAGCCACGCAATGAAAATGGTTGAAAAGATAAATTTAATGCCAAAGTAATTTGTGAAGGAAAATCAAATCAACAGGGGCTCGGAAAGAAAATGAAAAGTTTCCTAAATAAATCGTGCGTGGAAACGTATCCCGCAGGGAAAAGGCAAAATTAAGAAAAAACTGTCATCAGGGGTCTGATTGCTAGAAAGGATTATTAGTCGACATTACGAAATTATGTAAATTCATTGCTGGGTAAATTATAATTAAAAGCATTCGTTTTTTTACGCCTGACTGGTATAAATTAAAGAATTACCTGCCAGTCACAAGTTTTTAAACAAATATTTTCCAGTCATTCTATGCTAGATGATTGCATTTCTACCTAATGTAAGATTTGTATATTATGCAAATTCATGCGATTGATAGATCACAAAATTTAAATATGCGTTGAAAATGTCAAAGCCAAAATTAAGCCTCATAAACTCATGCGATGCCTGTCGACTAAATCGTCAAAATCACAGCAGCGCATCTAAGGAGTCTGCAAATGATGCCATACATTTCTCCGACAGCAAAACAAAAGTTAAGTTTCCTGAGAGAACAAATATGGATTACCAATAAAATCAAGTCTTAATTGTGAAATTTTTGTTTGAAGCTATGAAGAACATCCGGTTAAATTATAATTTAAAGTCTTGAAATGGCTGCATCTAATGCTGCTTTTCCAATCGTCTTGGAATCGGCACAGTTTGATAGTTCACGATCTGGCATTTGAACGATGCATTTGCCAATTTATTTTTACTTGTGTCTTTGATTGAACAAAACTATTTTGTCTTTTCAACGAAAAACAAAAAATGTGAAGTTTCATTTATCATGGACAAGCAGAGTTAGTTATGCAGACGCAAAATGCGTCTTTCGTCTGTTGATAAACGAAAGATGGGAAAGAGCATAAACTATCTTTTTTTCTCTACTTGCTGGTGCAACTAGTTAAAAGGTTATTTTATTCGGGCACTTGATGATTTCAAGGAGTTTTAATAAGTTCAAAAATTTAAAGACTTTTTAGACCTAAATATTGTAAGACAGAGCACTGATATATTTGTTGGTTCTAAGGTTCTTAATTAGTCAAAAGATTAAACGGTTGATACTTTGATACTTTGTGTGCTTATTTATATAATTTTTTTATAAAATTGCCCCAAATCATTGTATTAGCAGAGACTTGGGTTATTATTATAATACATATACATTATAATTCTATTCCGAGCTAAAATATACATACATATATGCAAAGTTCTATGAAAAATATAAAGCGGATGAAGGACTTGTATTTGTGCAAAATAATCTTGGTGAAGTTTTTTGCTCCAGACATTGAAATACCTGATGCTTTGAAAGTAGGTGAGAAACCTATGCACTTTGTGTGCGTTTATTGATTAATTTTTTTTTTTTATGAAGTTTTTCTTAATGACCTACTGTGTGTAATGTCTACTGTGCTCAATTAACATTGTAATATTTGTTTAATTGGTGATATTAATGTACATATATATGTACTAAATATAACGAGGTTTTTTCTAAGGTTTATCTGTTTATATTATCATTAACGGGTTATCAGTCTTTGATAAACAGGCCTACAAGAGTATTTAGTCGGTCAAAACAATTTATCGACCATGTATTTCTTAAGTCTAAAAATATTTTTAATGTAACTTGACTATACGCACCATTAAACTATTGGTCTTGCGTTTAAAAATATCTAGACTTTAGACAATGACTCCTACGAATCTTTTTTCAAAATAGACTAAGAGCCCACATCAATTTTCGGGTGTGATTGATAACAAAAAATAATCAGCATAATTAGATAGGCCTTTTAAAGTTATTTACAAATGTGAAAGTCTTGCATACTCTAGTGGGAGCGATAGTGCATAATAGTACATCAAGTATGCAGTTCTTTCCAAGTCCAAATAATTTTGATAACAACTTTGACAAAATGTAGAGTTAAGCCCCCTGAAAATATCGAAGTCCAAGACGTTTTACAAACAGCCTTCTGCCTGCCAGACGCGATAAGAATAGGCTACTTCTTGCACTAAGAAGGCCAACTTCAAAACGTCTTGGACCTCGATATTTGTAATCAGGGCACTTACCTGTTAATTTTGAAGTTTTGGAAAATTTTGCCTATCTAATTATGCTAAATATTTTTTGTTATCAATCACACCCAAACATTGCTGTGGGATCTCGGTCTAAAAGAACAGATTATAAGAATTGATTTTGGGAATCTCAATTACACAAGAGTCTTCTGTTATCTGTTATGACTTAAAATCAAAAAGCTTAAATTTGAGGAGGAATTAACGGATATCTTCCGTAATATTCTTAAAACTTCAATTAATTTGCCATTATTTAAAAAAGGTGAATCCTGCAACCTAAACAAAATTAATAGTTATAATTATTATAGACCGATCTCTTTTTGTTGTCAGTTTTCTCTAAGAAATCTAAAAAGATCATATAAAATAAAATGTTGCCATTCTTTGAAGGAACTAAATTTTTATTTGTTAAAAGAAAATCCGCCGAAGATGTTATAATTGCCATTCTGAGCAGAAAAAATGATGGTCTAGATCACAACTAGGAATTGGCTCATATTTTCTTCATTTAACAAAAGCTTTTGATCTGGTAAATTATGAAATGCTAATACAAAAATTGAAGAACGACGGTCTTAGAGGTAGTATTAATCAGTTACTAGTTTACTGCACGGGTCGATACTTGGACCGATCATATTTCTTGAATGTATAAACTGTATTTTTAACTTACCACTTAATGGTAACATAATTGGATACGCAATTAACCTACCACTCTTCTATATAGAAAACTTTTTAGAAAACGTAATCCTTTATGTTAAATCAGATCTCTGTCTGCTCCGTATTTGGTTAAACTATCATCAGATGGGCTTGAGCTCAATATCAAAGGCTATGTGTTTTTTGTTGCCTAAAGTGAATTTAGTATTTAAAGATATCTGTTTTTGTCATACCGATTGCAATCAAATAAACTGCTGAAATAAATGTTTTATTTTAGAGTTTGTTAAAGGAATCAAATACCTGGGAGTCATGATAGATAAAATGAATTAAATTGGAAGTCACGTCTGTAAGAAAAATATTTTACATCACGATTAGTAACATGTATCACTTATGCAAAGTGATTCCCAACAACTTGCTTTTGACTATCTACTCCGCACTTCTTGTCATTGAATCAAGATAGATTAGAGTATGGATTGGCTGTTGGGTCTCTGCGTACATTAGTAATCTGATGCCTTTGATTTTTGCGCAAAAAATTATCACGTGGTTGATGTTATAAAAATAGAAGAAGATTTAAAATCTCACTGCTCATATTTCAATCTCTGTAAATACTCCCACTTCGGTATCTCTTTTTTTATAAAGAACTTCCAATTTTTTTATTCGAAGTGGTAACATAAATTACAAACCAATCAAAGCATTTCATTTAGAAACAATCTTGCCGTGGCTGTCCCGTTTTCTTAATAGTATTATATCTTAAGCCAATTACCAGTGGAAATATCCAGTTTGGTCAAACAGGGTTACATATTTTTAAATAAACTAATCTTCTTCATTTGCTCTTGTATCTTCCTTCATGTACATTACATTGGATTTTGTTAAAATTACTTTTAAACTCATCGTCATCAGGACCTGGATTTTTTTTCTTAAATTTCTTTTCACCCCGTTTTCTTTGGCGGTTCATATATATTTTTTTTTGAAATATTAATAGATATGCTTACTACAGGTATTATGATTAAATTATTCCCATTTTCTAAAAGCTGTTTTACAAAGATTTAATAAACGCTCAAACCCCTTTCCTAAATGTTCTCATATTCCTGCCTACCATCAAAGATATGCATGCTGATTGGTATTATCAAGTCGACATTAAAATCTTAACTTTTTGTTAATACTGATTTTGATTCTTAGTAATATTTAAGCAATTTCTTGAATAGGGCAACGCCCCTGACCAACTAGCGAAAATATCGCAGACGTAAATGCTTCAGTTTGAATTTTTTACGATTTACAGTGAATATTTTAGTGAATTATGCATAAAGATCTATCCTACAACCATAAAAGTCCAAAAGAACTCAAAATAGAAGACTCATGCTCGTTTGAAGGGCCGAATTTTCTCGAATAGGCTCTTCAAAAGTTTGCAGAAAATTCTGAGTTTTAATGTTATTTTTCTTATAAAAGTCCCTCCGGAAAGAAAGAAAAACAGTGTGAAATGAAATAAGTTGCAAAATCTCCCGATGTTTTTCAAAATAATGAATTTGTTCGCCCTTTTGTGTTCGGATGCCTAATTAACAAAAACCTTAGCAAACGGCATCTTTTCCGAACCCACATCTCTTCTATAATTACCGTGTCTAGGGTAAAAGTTAAATTAGGTATGCTAAAGTCATTTAGAAACTGAAATTGAAACTGAAATCAACAAAAGTTTAAGAATAGTTAAGAATCTTTGTTTAAGTATTTATTTTCGACAAACTGTTAGTCAATAACACAGAAAATACGAGGACCTATTATACATACATATAAATATATCTAATGCAAACCTTTTTCCTAAAACACTCTTCTAACATTTGAAGCAAAACAAATTTTCTATTTTCCAGATTTTGAAAACATTTAATGGATTTGTTGGTTTCCTCGTTTTTCAATCGTTTCAATCGTGAATTATTGATTTGATTATTTCCTTGGAAAGCATTGCGACGAGAACGAAAATGATAGCAACTTGTGTGCAAATCCACAAAAATTCTAAAAATAAAAAACAATTTCATTTCAATTCAACCATCGTACGGAATGAAGGGAACATCTACTTTCAAATCGCTAACTCGAATTCACCCCATGGACCATAAACAATACCTAAAACAATGCGGGTATTAATATTTTCCGACTGCCACTTCCGGAAAAATTTATTTCCCTTTTTTGGTTAGATCCGGTTGGTGGCTCGCGGAGGACCTTGTTGGGAACTATTTTCTACTGGAATTTAATGAAGCGATTTAATTAATAGCCACCTTTTCTGATCCGGCGCTCTGGGTGGCAGAGTTGGAGTGTGAGTTTAAAAATGTCTACCAAAAGCTGAAGTGAAAGAAGGGGGCATAGCCGCATCCGGTGATGCTAATATTGCGCTACGACTACGACAAGGAGGAGACAACCCACCAGAACTTTTACATTGAAATAGTGTTTCGCTGACCCAGAGGGTGTAGGGAGGTTTCACTCATTTCCCTTCCTTTATTTTTTTTTCTGATCAAATGAAAGTGATAAACCAACAAAAAAAACATGTTCTGCTGCAGAAAAACGAAAATGAATTCTATCAAATATTTTTTCCGTCCTGTCCCGTTGTGGGGAGGTTGAAATTTTTGTTGCGTTATTTTTTGGTTGCGGGCAAAAGGGTCGGTTGCCAAAAACTTTAATTTGAAAACTTGTCTGGCATCTAAAGTGTGCATGCTGACTTTATTTAATTTTGCAATAATGGGCGTTCATTTTGAAGGTTATGGTTTTTCAGGGACAATGCAAACAAAATGTAAGGAATTAAACAATTTAAAGTTTAAGAGCAGACAGGAAGTTGTCTTTTAATCCGGTATTAAGTTAGGGATTTTAAATGGCTGTGATTTAGTGGAGGATTTAACCAAAAGACATTGGTAAGTGCGTCATCTTCGATATTTGGCCTTTTTTTGTTAGTCTGTATCTATTCTAGTTTGAAGAAATTTATGAATTAGGGTGAACTTGAGAGATTAATAGAAATTAGTGGCAGGAGCTCATCATTTTAAATTAAATGCTGTTTATAATATAATTCACTATAATTCACCAACAAATCTGCAACGATGAACACTTTCGAGATTTCCAAAATGAATGATGTTAAAGTTAAAAAAATCATCAGTTTCAATAAATAAAGACCTTAAACAGAACGAATAAGCTGAAAATATCAAAATTCGTCAATTAAAGAGGTGCTTTTATGGAGCTGGATCTACTTTTCAGCTTGAAATTAAAATGTGAATTTTAATTTATAAATTTTAAGTTTTCTTTTTACCCCAAGCATTTGTGCTTGCTGAAAATGATAAGAACTTCGAAAAATTATTTCCTGGTCTTAAGCTTAAATGGATTTCTGCACCAAAAACAAACTATTTCAGGAGAGATTGTAGGGCCTGTATATTTAGCTGTAGAAAAGTTAAATCCCTCTACAAACTAAAATGCTCAAGTCTTGATGAAGAGGTTATCTTGCAAGGGTGTTTTAGTGGGAATATATTGAGTTTGGTTCCACTGTATTTAAACTGTAATCATTGAAACATTTTGTTTCTTAAAATCAAAATCCAAATACAAATAATAGATTTTTTCTTTGTATATAAAATTGCAAGAAATATTTACATAAGTAAATGAAAAAGTTATTTTTTATATAATCGAAATAGAGGTAATTTCCCTACTAGGTAAATAATAAGAACATTATAAATTAAATTGGGGTAACCAAAAAAAAATTAATAACATTTGTTAATCTATCATTTAGCAATACATTAACATGTCATATAAACAAAAAATAATGTGTAAGAACACGGAACTACATCATAAAATACACGAATTGTACTTGTACAAAAAGCCTTGTCAAACTGGAAGAATTTTGAGATCATTAAAAAGAGGAAAAATTAGAATATAGCCATACGGCAAATTTCATTTAGAACAAACTATTACAATATCAAAACCAAAAGAGGTTGGATTTAATTTGAATAGGTTCCTTCCCAATTGCAAATTTGAATGGAAAATGTTATAATAAATTTTCCCTAAAATTTGAAAGGAGCAAAAATTCTTAAAAAAAAAAAATAAATATACGAGTACCTCAAAGTGTCACAAAAGAACTGTCACAGATTTTCTGTGTGAATACAAAATCTCATTCTAGAATCAATGCTAAGCCCAAAATATTTTAACTCATTAACATTCACTAACTAAAAGCATTTATCACTACAGCTGAAAGAATTGAGAAAGTACAAGAGTAGAAATTAGAGGTACAGTAAATGCTCAAACGTTTCATTTTTTGGCATTATGTAGCATGAAAAAATAGATCAGGGGCCAAATTACAGCATGAGCTTTCGAGTAATACGTGACTGAATTGTGTGAGCTTGGCATTACCGAGCAATCGATTACACTAATTTGCCTTTTTAGTCCCATCACTGATGGGACTCACTTACTCGGTCACTGAAGCGGTAATTTGGCCCCAGCATTAACATTTTTCTTTTCTACAAGCAAATTTAAGAACATACTGTCAACGGCCTTAGCTTTGATGAAAGCATCGCTTCCCATCGATCAGCGAAATCAAGCATCATTGCGCGCGCTTAGTACTTGGATGGGGGACCGTTCAAATACCAACCGTGTGCTGTTGACATGTGTTTCTTCTGTTGTTCTTTCTTTCTGTGTGTCTCTCTCTGTGGTATTGTCTAAAGCCGATGGCCTCAGTTGCCAGTGCTTTTCAGTGTCTCTACTTCGTAGATTTATCTACGGAGTAGTGTAAAATGTAATGTAATGTAAGAACATAAACTATAGTTTTTGAATTAATAATTACTAAACTTATAATTACTAATCCTCAAATAATGCTCAAAAAAATAAATCCTTAACGAGCTTACATCTCAATTTATATTAACTGTAAAATGCAACAATTCGCATGTAGCAATTCGCACTAAAATTAAAACCTACATCATCAGCAAAAGGCTCCAATAACCTTTAAACGGCAGCTTAAGCAATCAATTAATACATATCAGGAAAAAAAATGGTCCCTAAGCCCCTGAACTTTCACATCGATTGACCTCATAAAAAAGATGTATTTCCTATAAAACAAATATCGAGTAACTTGTGCCGTGTAAATCTAGCAAAAGGTAAAAGCGTTGAAGACCGTTGTAAGGGTATAACAAGAGTAAATATAATACAAAAAGTGTACCCGCTATCTAAAAAATTAAAATTGAGTTCAAGAAGCCCTGGTTGGACTTAGCTAGTTATTTGGCTAGGAAAACTGCGTTTAAACACCTCAAAGTATTTAGAAAATTCAATCTTGATACCTGCAGAAATAATTATAATTCTGCAATTTATGTATGTATGTAAAGTATATAAAGGAAGCTTACTTCCAAATTTTAGCAAATTGTTTAAAGAATGTTAATTCAGCCAGAGAATAGTGGAACAGAGATATTCGGCATCCATTTCAATACGCCAATATTCTTATCAAGCCTCGAATTGAAAATAAAGGGCTTTTTAGTTGACACGAGTAGATTTTGGTAGTCTCTGGTTGTTTTGGTGCCATTGTTTATTATTCAGTTACTGATGTCAAATTTGGCAAGTAACACGATTGAACATAACGTCCAAAAGATAAAACTTTATTATCAAAATGAATCTTCGTTGGTGTAAAGGCAAACGTTGGGTCCGTTGCCACCATTTTCATAGTCGACTCTTCAAAGTTCAAATTTGAGACCACCGCGACCGGTTCAGTAATCAATCAATTGTTGGGTTTTCTGAAGTCGCAGGTCTTTGTCAATAAACAACAATCGACCCATGTCCTTAATGTGAACATACGAGTAACACAGGCCATGTGGAAAAGTCGTTGAAAATGGACCTCGCGGATCCGTGCCACCGCAAAAGAAGCCGATGCGGTCATTTAAACGATGTCATATTCCATAGTGGCATACATGAACCTTTCAATGTTAATCACTCAATAACAGCCTGTTTTATTCCATTTAAACATCTACCTAGGCTTATTGAAAAACCCTATTTTTTTCAAAACTTGCTGCTGTAATTGCTGAACTATAGTTCCCTCAGTTCCTTTTCAATTCAATCATAATTCCTCAATTCGACCGCACCTTGAAGTTTATTCTACCGTGTGCGTCGTATATGGATGGAATATTATTCTCTAGTCAATGAAATTCATAAATTATGCAATCGTTCCAGACTCATTCAAAAAATGAGAAAAAAAAAACTTTTTATTATTTGTTTTGTTCTAAAATTGTCTATATCACTCGTTGGACTTTTTTAAAAACTGAAAGAAAATTATGCAGTAGAACAAAATTTTAAGTTACTTAATTATTTATTTCAAATATTTTTAAATATTGATTTGATTATTTCTTATAATTTCAGAAAAAAACCATCACATAAACGTTAAAACTAATAAAAACCAAACATATACATATGTATAAGAAATAAATCCAATTCCACGAGGAAGCTTAAATACACATATATAGTGCTTTTTACATAACGGATCATCGCCTACTGCCCCATTTATGGAATCTCAAAACATCCTGAAACATCTCGCATTCCATTTTATCCTTATATCCCTCAGTTTGTTAACTTCAAAAAGCGCTGCTGGCTGCGCCACACTGGATGTGTGTATGCAAATTTAGCACTTATCAAATATTCCACGACAACGACTACAGAAAGAGACCTTTGTGAACCACATCACCCGCCAGCTGGTAATTGAATACAAAATTAAATATTGACTCTATCAGGCCTTCGTCTCTGTGGAGAATGGCGTGTTATCATTTGTTTAACTTGTTTTTCTTTGTAAATTAAAATAAGAAAAAACTATACTATAAATTTTGAATTACAATTTTCAAGAAAGCAGACTTTTTTAATTGCTTTCCACTAATTATAGTTTTGCTTGTCTTCCATCCATGAATACTTTTATAAGCTTCTTGATTAAATTTGAATTTTAAAACGTAAAAAATAATTTAATTTAATTTAATTTTATGAATTGTATCTTTAAAAAAAGAATTTGAAATGAAAATGAATTCACCATTCAGGTATGAATATTTTTGACTGAAAAACAGGTAATTGCTTAATTTAAAATTATTTGTAATTTTTATATTAGAAAGCCACTTAAGACGCTTAAAAAGTTAATTTAAATTTTATTATTCATTAAAATATGCCAATTTCTAACGCAAATTATAATTTTTTCTGAAAAATTTAATTTATTCACGTTATTATATGATTAATCCAAGTCAAGTTTGAATACAAAATTTTAAATTAAGATCGTGCTTATTTATTTAAATCTTATATTACAAAAAAAGATTGTTTTACAGAAATACAAGAACTACAAACATAGAATTTTGGATTGTTCAAAACTAAAAATACCTCCTTAGAAAAATTAAAATAACAGCATCAGCAACTTCCCAAACCCGCTACTATTTAAATTTTAAATAAAATGCATAAGAAACCTGTGCCAAAACTAATAGATTATATTTAATGTACCTACCTATATTAGATAAAATATAATCTCAAAATTGTTAAGCAAAAATTGTAGTTTTACTTTAAATCATATGAATTGTTATAAAAACGAGATTTATTATTAAAATCTTTAAACAAATAAAGAACGTTAACATATAAATAAATAAATGTTTTTTTCTTCTTAAATTTTTTTTCAAAATAATTCTAAATAAATTATTTATAATGATTGTAAATAAAATATTTTTTTTTTGTGTACGAAAATAAATCAAAAAATGTCTTTCTTTGAGAATGCATTTATAAATATAAATATTGAAAACAAAAGACAAAAGTACGAATTATAATCATACGTAAATCCCAAATGTTGTTGGTTTTTTATTTTATATTTCAGCTGAATATATTATTGATATTTTATGTCCCTTCAGCCGCATTCGTTGGAGTGGGTCTTTCCTGCCAATAATTCTAGAGCCTCATTTTTTAAGTACAAATTTACATAAAAGTACATAAAGGTATCTAAAAGGGTAAGTAAGAGATAGGATTCAGGAGCGGACTGCCGATGTGTGCCGATTCAAGGCACACACAGGCGTCAAGGACATCTTCAGTAAGCTGTACTTTATTCAAAAGTCTACAAGATGATTTTACAACTATTTTGGTATGATACTACTCGTATGTTTGAAAAAAAAAAATGCAACGAAAGGATCCTTTTTTTAATTAAAATTGAAGTGGTCAACACGTGGGTGAATTTTGGTATCAGGATTAGAATTCTAACTTTTTGTTTGTGATCTTTTTGAAAAAAGTTTGATATGTGTACTAAGATTTTTTTGAACAAACTTGAAAGTGGTAAATATTTGTATGACTTCAAAAATTTTATTTGGTGGTACAACAGCTTGTAGAAAATCAAGTCATAGATAAATTAAATAACTATACGTACAATGGTTATTTATATATATAAAAATATTTTTTTTTAAATAGTAACTATACAGTGGCGATAAAATAAATAGCACATGTAGTCTTAAATTTCTGTAATGCAAGTTTTTCCATCTTTCTTAAACTTTAAAGAGCTGTTTGACTTATGAGGAAGTAAGACCAAATATACATATCTCTGATTTTACAATATTTTATACAATTTAAGTATACTAGGACAAAATAAATAGCACATTTCGTAAATAACAAATAAAAAACATAACAAAATTTTAACATTATTGGAAGAAAATATCCGGTATTTGGTAGAGTAACCCTTATTTTTAATCACAGCGGAATACTGGCGTTTTATAGACGAAGAAAGACTCCGGAATCGTTCAACAGATACTGAGTACCAGGCTTGCTCGACTTTCCTTCATAGTTTGTCGAAATTTGAAGTATCAGTTTAATTTATCGCTTCGTCCACAACATTCCACAAGTTATCAATAGAATTACGATCTGGGGACTAAGTTTGCTTATTCTTTAACAGCGGTTTTTTGGATGAATAGCCATTGCTTCACAGACTTAGCCATATGGTTAGGATCGTTATCCTGTTGAAATTTACACGTGAAGGGCATTCCCTCCTCAGAATACGGTAGAATTGTATCCCGTAGGATTTCCTTGTATTATAAATGGTCCTTAATAACCTCTATCTGATGAAGTGGTCCCATACCATGTCAATAAAAACATCCGTAAGCAAGAATGCTACCCTACCATGCTTAACAGACTTTATTGTGTAATATACACAATCATATTCCTGGTGGATTCCTCGTCGAAAGTAGTTTTTACCATCTGACCAAAAGGATTAAATTTATACTCATCGCCCCGTAAGATATTTCTCCACCAATTTTGAAGTTTTGAAATATGCTCCCTTGTAAACTGCATCCGACGTGAGAGATTGCTTTTAAAGACGTCTGCTTTCTTTCTGGCAAATCGTCCAAACAGCTTTTTTCCACTGAGACAGTTTCTAATCGTACTTACAGACACATTAACACCAAGATCTTGTTCATTTGCATGTTCAATTTTTACTTGCGACTTATAGGTACTATAAGGCAAGTTATGCATTCGTAAAAAAAATCGAACTCGAGATTTTGATCAAAGTTGACATTACGATGATAGCGAAGACTAAAAAAGTGGGTCTCGCAATTCTGTCTGTCTGTCTGTCTGTCTGTCTGTCTGTTCGACTACAGGCTAAACAACTCGGCCGATTTTCTTTAAACTTGGTAGATATCATTTTTAATTTTTTCCCCCCACACGTTTTTTTCTTTTTTTTTTAAGACCAAAAATAACGGTACCCCCCATACGAATTTTTTTTCGAAATTTTATAAACATTTTTTTTTCTTAAAAACTGTTCAATAGATTTTAAAAATAAAGACAGAAAAATTTCATTTAATTAAATCTAGGTATTGGTTAAAAAAAATTTTCCGAAAAATGGTTATTGGGGTACCCCCATGGAACCATTTTTTTTGTTTTTGATTTTCTCAAAAACGGTTCAACCGATTTTGAAAATTTTTTTTTTTACTAAAGCTCCCCAAACACATAAATAGAATTGTACACTCAAATTTTCAAAAAAATTTTTTTTGGATTTTTAAAAAAACTTCAAAATTTTTTTTTTCAAAACTCAATATTTCGAAAACCCCATGCTAGATTTTCTTTAAACTTCATAAATAAAACTTTCTCAATATAATCTACAAAATGTGAAAAATTTTTTTTTATTTTACCTAAAAATAAAGGTACCTACCATACAAATGCTAAAAAATTACAAAAAATGGTTTTCAAAAATCGTATTTTTCTCGAAAACGGCACCTAGAATTTTGATAAATTTTTTTTTTTTCTTTAAATCAATTTTTACGATCTTTAATTTAATAAAAAAAATTTTGAAATTAAGATATTACAGCTTCTACCTACCATAGAACCATTTTTTCGAATTTTGAATTTCTCATTATTCACATAACGGATCTTAATGAAAAATTTTAGAGAGAAGCTTCTAAAAAGTGTAAAACACACTGCATTTCAAAACTTTAAAGTAAATATTTTTTGAATTTTTGAAAAAAATATCTATTTTTTTTCTTTTTTTTTGAAAATTCGATATCTCCGAAACGGGTCAATATTTCTTTTCGTAAATTTAATTTTTATTCGAACAATAATAAAAACTTTAAACTAGCGTACCAACATTTTTTCTTAAAAAGCTTTTAAAAAGTTTGTATATAAAAGCTTCTTTTAAAGAAACCACTACAAGGACTTATAATTTTTGTTAAAGACTAAAAAAGAATTTAAAAATTTATTTTATTATGAACAGTTTTCTCTAATAACATATGTTTTTAAAATTCCCAGTCGATTACATAGGAGCAAGTTCGTGCGACCCAGTCGTGCATTTTATTTTGACTTAGCTCAGGCAGACGATGTCAAATTCAGTTCAAGGGGTGGTTTTTCTGGTCTTACTCATACGAATTTTGTTTTGAGCACTTCCTTCTTTTTTGCAATGGTGAAGAGCATTTATAACATTGTTATTCTTGCTTGAAAATTTTTATTTCCGGTTTTTATTTCCCCTAGCTTACATGTCTGTGCTGATTGTTTTCCACTTCTCATACTACATTTCGGCAATTAAAATTGAAGCAACTTAATTAAGAACCTTATCAAAACTCATAACTTTTTCACTAATCTTTTAAAAGTTAAGAATATTTGTTAAAAATGTATTAAATTTGCAACGCAAGCAATATGTGCTATTTAAATTGTCCTCACCTGAGTGCAACTTGTATACCATTTGACTTACATTTGAATTTTTTATAAAATAATTTCTGGAGAAGTTTTATCCAGTTATTTTGTATTCAAAATCCAGATACTCAACATTCAAAATCTACAACCAAAATGGTCTTACAGTACCGGATTTCAAAATCCACTTATGTTTTATGGCCAAGAAAGAATTTTTAACAGAAGTGTGCTATTTATTTTGCCGCCACTGTATAATACACTGAACGAATTTTAAAAAGTAAGTACACAGTAAACCATGTTTGAACCAAGGGACTCTATACTGTTATTTATTTGCTTTATAATTCTATTATTCAGTTTGGGTCTTGTGAACAAAATTCCCAAAAATCATGCGTTTTTTTGGCATTATAGACCGTACTAGTAGATACCTTAATTATGAAATACAACGTCGTTCAAGCGGATGGTCGTGCGCCTTCAATTTCTTAGTTTTTTGAGCTTGTAAGCGAATAATCCGAGATATTTGTGCTGAATTCTCCTCAGACTAGTGTGTGAAATATTGAGCTATTGATATAAATGGCAAGTTGATGTTCGTAAATTGAGTCTCACACGCTCGGCTACAGCAACCACATTCTCGTCTGTGCGCGGACCGTACGACGACGGAGAACATGAGTGTTGTCCACTAGCATACCAGTCTCACGAACTTTTTTGGAAATAAATTTTCAATATTTCCCAACTTTGCTCAATCGTAGAGCGAATCATTTTGTTCCGCGGACGTAGGTATGATACTGATATTCTGACAAGATTTCGATCGGGAAACAGCTGTCAGTGTCAATATAACCTTTGACTTAAAAAGAAACCACTAGATGGCCCACACTGTACAGTGAGCTCGAGCTTAAGCGGATCGCCTGATTTGCTTGAAACTTTGTATGTTATTCCCTAAGAGAAAATAAAAAAAAAAAACAAATATTAATAAATAGGGTTGAAAGAATCTTGATAGATATTTAACTTAACTACATTATTATATTATGAATTGTTTTTATTCACTCAAATAGAAGATTAAACTAGGAAAATAAGCTAAAGCTACATATGTAGCATGAATGGACAAAATATTGGGACTAGTTTTTATTTTTCTAATTCAAGGAAAAATATTATTTAGGGTAAGAGCAGTAGCCAGACAGGTGCCTATGTCAACAGCAGGTGGAACCTTTCGCGGTTTTTGTTTTCATAAAAAGTCTGGGAAAAAACTGGGACCTACTAGAAATTCGAAACCTGAATGTGACATTACCTAGTATCTAGGTATATATATCAGTGGCGTGGCGTCCATATAACACGATTCCTATCGTCTTACCTTTTAGAAAATCCACAAATAACACAATTTACCAAACAAACATCGAATAAGTTTAAGTTATCCATTCTGCCTCTCGTTTATATCTTATACTTTATCCAAACACATTCCACAATCCACAACCAACATTAATCAAGAGAGTCACAAAAATACTCTGACGTAAACTTTTCAATCACCGTCTTATTTATTTGTGTTATATCCCTTTCTTCCCCAAGCATTGTTTTTCGGATCCTCTTTGTCCAACATATTCAAAAAATAAGACGCTACATTCCGTCTTATAAAATTTTCGATGTATACCTGTAGGAGTTGGAATTATTTGTATTTTATTCTCCCTTTAGCAATTAGCATTGCATTTCAGTAGGAAGATAATACATTGCAGGAGTTCAGGTGCTCGCCTTTTTTCAACCTTGTGTAAGAAATAAGACGGTGTTCTTCGACTTATTTGTTTTTTTTTTTTTCTTTAATAATATGTCATATAAATATAAATATGGCATGTGGCATGTGGGTATTGTTGATTCTTGATTTTGAATTTGATGTTGATTTGCATGCTAATGTAAAATGCACCATTGATGTTTTTGCAAATTTACTGTGATAATGTTGAATTATGAAATAAATCATGGTAGAATATATGGCAATTTGTCAGCAGTGTAAATTTAGCATATCGCTACTCTGGACAAATAAAATGCATTTGCTTTTTTTTTTTAATAGGAATTTAAATTTAGATTCAATTGGCATTCAATAAAAGACTGTGTTGCAGAGGTTCAATAACTTCAAATAAATCTAGTGTTTTGAAAAGCCAATTTGAACTTAATTAAAAATAGTGAAAAGTTAGATGTGAAGGTGAAGATTTAATTCCTTTTATTACCCACTATAGTGATAAAAAAATTAAGCTTCTTAATTTTAGTGCAGTTCTAGATTTTGTCTTGGAAATGTCTTTGATAAATGTAGATTGCTGTTTAACAGATTACCTATCGGAGAAACCAAATAATTTTAGCAAGGAAAGTTGATAGTTTACATTTTATCCTTTTTTCGTTTACACACCCGGGATTTCGATCCCAGATTGAATTTTTTTGTTTTTGGATGCGTGTTTCATGTATACATGTAAATCCCTCTTTAAATATGGATTTAAAGATTTTGATCCATGTCAAAGAAAAACAAATTTTTGTTGGGTGTTTAGGAACGCAAAATCTGGCGAGGGATCAAAATCTTCATACAGAAATTGATTTCTTATGTTTAAAGAAAATCAACATATATAAGTACCTATGACACTTTAATGGAATCCTATTTAGAGTAGTGTTATAGGGCAACGATATTCAAAATGATTTGATACATAGTATCGCGGCTGTTATTAAATCTGAAATTAAAGCAGAAATCATAGAAGCTCGGTTTGTGTCAATTATGATCGACGAAACATCAGATTTGAGTCATAGGGGACAACGGAGTGCCATATTCCGGTTCTTGTCAGAGAATGGAATACAAGAAAGATATCTTGTATTTTTTGACGTTAGGACGAGTCTTAATGCAGATGAGTTGTCCTATCATATATTTTATATTCTTGACACATATGATTGCAAGGAAAATTTAATAGAACATTCCTAGGAAGGTGCCTCAGTTATGTCCGACGAAGGGGGTGGTGTCTAAAAGGAGCTCCTTTTTTGTTATGTTTCAAGCTCATTGTTGATTGAAATATTAATATCTTGAAGTATAAAAAATATAGCTACCCATTTTTTGCTAAGTCAATGTGGAATGCATTTGTAGATACCATATCTTTACTAGAAATTCTTACAGGTGACAAAATTTTATAACGGGTTCCCATTTAAAATTATCCACGCCACGCCACTGATATATATATTGATTACAGTTCAATAACATATGATATGACGAACGAACTGAAACAAAATACTAGCAACAAAAACCGTTCTGGGAAAAATTTAAGTTTTGACATGTTACAATTTACTCTGTCAAAATTTTACAACAAGACCCGTAAATTTATTTGACGAATATCTTACAAACATCACTCTACACTGTATATCTTCTGTGTGAAGACGAATACGAAACAACAAATACACGAAAAACATAGTTACAAACCATACTTTAAGTACCTACTAAACCAAAGGCATATTTCTTTTTAATTGGAAATGCCAGTTAATTTATCTATTTAGTTTTTGCTTCCTATCCCTGTTGATTTTTGCCACAATTTTGTAATTTTACGAGAACTTAAGTCCTATAATTTCTGTAACAAGAGGCGCTGCCGAGGGTCCGTGCAGCCCTGAAAATATTGATAGCCTTGTAGATTTTATTTGAATTTTCCCTTGAAAACTTTCAGATCCACAATCGAAACGCGTTTATAATAACGCATGTGCCCTTATACTTGAATGTTCAATAGCAGAAGAAGAGTGTCATTATATTTTTCCGGAGCAAAAGGCTATGTAAGTATATGTGTAAATATATATTGTATAAAACATAATAAGCACTTAAATATCGTATCGAATAAAATAAAACTTTTTCAATATCTACAACCAGCTTAAAACTCACGTCACAGTTGCGTGTTATTGCTCATCTCTTTGTATTCAATAAGAAAAAAAAACCTCAGAAATCCTCAGAACTACTGAAATAAATAAATTTAACATGTATTATTATAATTAATATTATTTATTAATCTTACAATAAATGGACAGACTAATACATTTAACTACAGCGCTTTTTAACATGGCTTTCTGCGAAGAATTAAATTTATTAATTTAATCAATTTAGAAGAGGTCTGCAAATACGAGTATTACCATGTCCAAAATAGTTCTGAATCCTCAATTTCCATTAAATTCAATTCACTACACAGAAAAATATTTAATTTTACAAAATTACGAGATCTATTAAAAAGTTAAAGTATTTTCCAATAGAGATTTTTGAACTTTGACAGGTGATGGCGGCCATATTGTTGAAGCTACATCTGTCAAATCGACAGTCATTGTCATGGTCATTTACTGTCGCATTCAACAACATGTGCATATGATTAAATTGATTGCTTTATGAAAGTTGAACTTCTGTTCGAGCAACATTTCGCGTATTTGGGTCAAAAAATCTTTTCAGATGGAAGGCCCATTTCTGGATGAATGGGTTCGTCAACAAATAAAATTCTTAAATTTCGGACAATCACAATCCACACGAGATCCACCGAATTGCAATATATCCAGAAAAAGTCACTGTTTTGTGAGGATTTTGGGCACGCGGCATCTACGGTCAATACTTTTTTAAGAACAACGCGACGTACAGAGTTAAAAGGTGTATTTGCTTCCATTAGTAAGTTTTTTTTACTAAAATAAGAGCAATATTGGCAAATAATTACCATTAAAGATACCGTCATACAAAACAAATTTTTGTATGCACGAAATATATATCTTTTAAATTAGATTATACTTACATAGATCAAGACTAAAAACCAATGACAAGTGAAAGGTGCGGTACCTTTTTGAGCTATTATGTTATTGTAAGCTCTCGGATTTTTCGACTACTCCTATAGATAGTGACACATACAAACCTTTATTTAAACATAACCACTTTGCAAAAGTTTCATGAATCCATGTTCCGAAATATGGCCTCAACTCTTATTCCAAATGACCACTTTTCTTTTTTGAAGATATGGCACTTCTTCGCACAAGGACCATGGTATTGGCTGGGCTTGGGAGTGAATCCAGGCCTACTGCATAATAGTCTAACGCACTAAACATTACGCCAAGGGGTATACTAGAATTTTAAAAATATTATAAACTTTTTTTGCAAACTCAATATTGGTCTTTTAAACAGATTAATATGGTGACAATGTGAAATGAAAGATGGGAGAGAGAAAAAGGTTAATATTTTATTGAGGGTAATTCAAAAAGGTAATAAAATAACCATTCCGCAGAGTCATACCTTTATATTAATGAATATGAGAGTGGCTGAGGAAATTCGGTTAATTAACTTTAAAAAAATGTCGTTTTAATGAAATTTTATGTTCACATTTTGAAATTTAATGAGTGATGAAAATTAAATAATTGTTCATCTCTCATTAAAATTAAATAAAAGTTTCGTGTTTATGTTTTCATTTTATTACCACAAGTATTCATGGTGCTAGAGTGATAAAGTTAACGCAATAAGATTATAAAAGTAGTCTTGGACGTCATAGAGTTACGTGGACTCATTTCAATAGTTTCCATATATAACTTTTATATTTTTAAAGCTACATATTTGTTTTTCAAATAAGGGTGCAATGGTGAGCTTTTAAGTGGTGATTATGAGCTGATATATTCCCCAAAACTGTCCCTGTTATACTAATTTTTAATCTTTAAGTAAGTTTAACGAAAAAACCCATACTTGCCCCATTTTTCTCTTCAAATTATATTTCCTTCATACAAAAAAATCAAATATATGACTGCGTCCCATCTAGTTGCACTTATATGCAAGTTTATGTTCAACCTAAGAACTTATTTATTATTTACATAACATGCGGGAAAAACTACATTCATGTTGAACTTTAATTTTATGATATGAAGTAGTATGTCTAGTATATTAGTGCGTAGGATAGGACTGTAGGTCTGCGCTCAAATAGAAACTATATTATAGAGATGGACTGTCCAGATTTTTCAGTTCATGGCGGCCATATTGTTTTCTCAGCTATAAATTTCCCTGTTTTTTTATTTCTTAAGAAACTAAAAATAAATCACCATGGCGGATCCCGATGAACGAGTACCTCAACAAGCAAAATTGGTGGATTTGGGACGATGCCAATCCACATAAGAACCGCAAAATGTCATTGCATCTACCAAAAGCCACTTTTTAGTGTTTAATGTTAGGCGGCGGCATCATCGGTGATTGCTTGTTCGAAAACGACAACGGCATTATATTCCGGTCAATCTACACATTGCAAGCTACAAAAATTACCATCAAGCTGAAATTGAGTAAACTTGTTCAAAACACAATTAAAAACAACTTTTCAAAATTCCCCATCGTTACGACCCATGGAAAAAAATTGACGCAAGGTCAAAGGTAAAAAAAATGGGTTTTTCACGATTTTCTTCAAAACGGTAAGTTTTATCGTAAAATTACCTCAGACAAAAATTGTAGATCATAAAATTATCTATAAAAAAGGTATCAATAATTTTTTTCCTAAAAGCTACCGCTTCTGAGATAAAACGATTCAAAACGTCATTGCATGCATAAGCGCGCCACGTATGTATATACCTCTGTAGCTGTAATATAAGTAAAAATATGTTTGTATGGGTGAAGTGAAGTTGGACTTGCTTCTATGGCGAAAATAACAGGACTGAAATTTAAGGATATTAAATTAAAACGCGCTGACAAAATTTAGCTATGAGTAGTACCCTTAAAGTTCATGAAGAAAAAGTACCTGTTGACCCTGTATTATTGTTCCAGCGCATGAGTGTTACTGCAGCATTTCAAGATGAAATAGAAAAATATTTTGAATATGAGTTGGCTCCGTACCCTTTATCGTTGTTTGATGATATCGGAATGCGTAAAACACAGAAGTCTGCAATTTACGATTGTTTTAAAAAGGTAAATATTGATATTAATAACGCTAATGCGATATATATCATTGACGGAGGATATTTATTGCAAATACTCACAACAAGTCTCGGTTCATTTCAATGTTAAAAGAAAAGTTTAATGCTCAAAATATAAAATAATAATATACTAACGACGCCGACGTACTGATTATTGAAACAGCAATAGAGCAATTTAATTTGACCAATACAACTATTGTTGTAGATGAAGATGTAGACTTAATCGTATTACTCACTGCTCGAACTCCAGCTGACAGAACTATTTTCTTCTTAAAACCAGGAAAAGCTCAAAATCAATCTGAAATATTTACATCCAAAAGCTTATCGACTTTTGGAAAGTGTTAAAATCATGTACTATTTTTACACGCAATAACAGGCAACGGAATTTGCTTTCTTCTTCGTATGTACGGAGCCCCTAAAAAACTACCTGTTTAGATAAGTATCGATATGCATGTTTTGTTAAAAACACTACTCGGAATAAAAAACAAGTACAATTAGCTTGTCTTCCTCCAACCTCAGTCGCTGCTCATCAACATCTTTTTCAGGTATATTATCAAGTTCAGACGTGGCTTGGATATCAGCTGGACCCAACAGATTGGGGTTGGAAGTTGGTTGATAATGCATTGGAACCAATCCAGACTTTACTTCCACCTGCGCCGGAAAAACTGCTAAACTCAATTTTTTGCAACTGTAAAAAAGGATGCAGTGCTAAATGTGGTTGCAAAAAAGTTGGACTGTTTTGTTCTCTTGCATGATCGAATGGTCAAGGCCGGTCGTGTTCTAACGTTGAATCACCAACAGCAGAGGATGAAATGAACAAACATGGGATGCATCGCTTCTCACGCAATTTACTTGCACTGAAGATGAAGAAGAAAAAGAAGAAGAAGAAGAAGAAGAAGAAGAAAAAGAAGAAGAAGAAGAAGAAGAAGAAGAAGAAGAAGAAGAAGAAGAAGAAGAAGAAGAAGAAGAAGAAGAAGAAGAAGAAGAAGAAGAAGAAGAAGAAGAAGAAGAAGAAGAAGAAGAAGAAGAAGAAGAAGAAGACGACGACGACGACGACGAAGATTAACAAGAAGTAATTGAAGATTACGAGTAGAAGTAATACATTTTTCTACTGTTTTTTTAATTTCCATCGCTTTTATCAATTCCAACTTCAATTTCAACTTCCATTTCCATCGCTTTTATCAATTTGACCTTGAGTCAATTTTTTCCATGGGTCGTAACGATGGAGAATTTTGAAAAATTGTTTTTAATTGTGTTTTGAACAAGTTTACTCAGTTTCAGCTTGATGGTAATTTTTGTAGCTTTGCTCTTGTTTTTTGACCTAATTTGACCGGACTATTACCATCATTGTTATGAATGAAAAACCCAAAAATTCCTGCAACTGTCCTAGAAAAGTGCTCAGCTCATCAGCCATTTACTGGCATTGAGACAGTATAGTTTACTGTTTCATCTACCTACTCTTTCTTGCTTCTTTACTCTGTTCTGAAGTTTTTCTCGAAGTTATACTTTTTAATCATGCCATCTCTTGGAATGTTTATGAGCTCGATACTGGAGTCTTAATTTAATGCGCCCAACATTATATTGACGTTGAGGTTCCACATCCGAAGAAAGTGGTGGTGCGCTTGAAAATAATGAGAAACTTAGAGTGCTGTCCTCAGCAAAACAACGGAATGGATAAGAAGTTTTAAAAAATAAATCATTAATTAAAATAAAGAGACAAGACGGAGCACTTGGGCACAACACCATGTATTTTGTGACTGTCAGACATGATTCCATCTAATACTACTTACATGTATTA
Source organism: Chrysotoxum bicinctum (assembly GCA_911387755.1). Classification (NCBI taxonomy): domain Eukaryota; kingdom Metazoa; phylum Arthropoda; class Insecta; order Diptera; family Syrphidae; genus Chrysotoxum; species Chrysotoxum bicinctum. The sequence continues at coordinate 267,807,264 of OU426987.1, forward strand.
AACGGTCCCAGAGAGAACTCCTTATCCACCAAAGCACTTACTTTCGATAAAAGGTCTTCATTGCAAACTCTATCAAATGTAAATATCAAGCATAATAATTATTTTGCTTTCATGAAAGCTATGCAAATATTGATTCCATCTTTCGGTCACATAAGCCATCAGAACACCGTATGTGACACTTTTCTCGCCTGATTCCATAATAAATTGGTTAATGCAAACTTATTTTACAATACTTGCGAAGAGACATTGGTGCTATTTGACAATTTCTTTCAAATGCCGTCGTCGGTTTCTATTCAACGGCTTTTTTTTTTTTTTTGTTCAAGAACCTCAGATGATAGAATTCATTATTGAATTTGTAGAACGAACTTCAATTTGTTCATTTTTGCATTAAAAATGATGTGCCAAATATCCCAATGCCAATGCAAGCTGCACAAAACTAAAATCATCATTTTTACCTTTGCCAGCCCGTGAACTTGTGCTCCCGAAAAATAAAACATTTTTCACTCTCAATGATAAATGGTTCAAATCGAAACGAAACTCTATGCAAGAAAAAACAAAACAGAATAAATAAAAAAGAAAATAAACAAAAAAAATCAATAGAAATCGAATTTCACTGTCAAGAAAAGCGTGAAAAATTATCACTGCAGTTCATTTAAAACTTCCAAATTGTCCCCCAACCTCCCAGTTTTTAATAGAACAGCAACGAAGATGGAATCAATGATGTGACTGTGTGTCTTCGAAGAAAATAAAAGCAATACCTTTGCCAACTGCTTCTCGCCCCAAAAAACAAAATTCAAATTGAAATCGAATCATTTTATCGCTTCATCGGACTTGGCAACTATGAATCATGGAATTGCTTCAGTGACTATATTCGTTGAGTTTAAGAATGCCATTCAAGGACATGTAGCCGTGTAGCCAGTAGGTCCTTAAAAAAATACAAAAAAGAACAACATCCCAACCGCGTCTTCACTAACCAATGGACTGGTATATGGTGCTTACGATTGAGAGCAAAGCCATGAACAGCAAATTTTATGATATTTATAGCCTCGAATTCTTAACAACTCTGACAAGAGCGAAAAAATGTATCGTTAGGGCTTTTTGTCGTGCTGTTATTGAGATACACTTACATCGTGTCCGCATGAAAGCAAAACCATAAATTTGCCTTTAAAAATGTGAATTATTCTCAAGGATTAGTGTACGCCAATTTGTATGCAAATAAAAATTGAAGCAAGTTTATTTGGTTGTGCGAATCAGCCTTATGATGATAGCCATTAGTTATACTCGTAGTTTTTTTTTTTTTGAATATACAAACGAAGTACATGAAATATCGAGTTGGATTTGTTTTCCTTCTATTTATTGTCCTTAATATAATCACAGTAATACATTCTAGTCCAGGATTAACTGCTAGGAATGGGTACCGACTTCGTACGAAAAGCTTGTGCTGCTTGCTTTAAACTAATCTCATTTTCTTCACGTTTTGACCTGAGTGAATTTTTTAAACATTGCCGATCTCTTTATTTTTCAGACACTAACTACACAGAGTCGGGTCTATTCTATGACATTATAAAATGAAAACTGGAACTTTTTTCCCTTCAAAATTGTTTCCCAACCAATAAGAATTTAAATAAACAATTTTAAAAATAAACATTTGGAAAGGGATGAAGTACTGCTTAGCTTATTCCAGCCCATTACAAATTATTGTGACCTCTATTTCTGTGTCTAGTTTGATTGTTTTACAGTCGAAATGGGTATAAAATTATATAAAACATAACTTGAATTCAAATTGCTACAAAGAATGACTTAACAGAAAAAACGGTTCTACTATCTATGATAATTAGCAAAGTCTAAGATACGGTTGGTTTAACAGGAATACCCAAACGATTTTATTTTTAAGACCTTTAATTACAATTCACTAGTTTTATTGCATACGAATAGGATGACAATGATAAATGAAAATCTCATGTGTAACTTTGTAAAATCAAATCATCGTCTTTACAACTCTTCCCTTCACTAATCGCTCGTCATAAATCATAACAAACCAAAACTACATAAAATCATCCTTCACCATCTGATGTGTCATTCAAATCCCTACTCCCAACTACCCTGAATATCTTTTCTCTATTCCGGCACTATAGATCTAACAGACACACTATCTAACCTCCAACCGCTCATAAACCATCACATCCGATTAAAGGGAAATTCTTCTAGCTCAACTAAGAAGTTTCTCAATATAACACCCGCACACTCATAGAAGCACCTACACATGGACCTCTCCAAACTATATGCCGACAGTTAAAAGGAGAGATAGAGTGGGCTCAAGGATATAAATTTATGCCAGAAAACTTTGGATCAAAACTGTTTCAACTTTGTGACAATAATTATTTTCTTCCGTTCTTAAAGGAGTCTGATAAAATGCATTCATTTTGAAATGGATTAGTTTGTACGAGTAGTTTGCAAGGATTGACAATTTTTCATTGCATTTATATTCTTTTAAAGTACTTTTTACATTAATATTCATCTAGGGTGAAGATTTGGCAGATACTTCCACCCAGTCTCCGAGCAATTGTATTCAATGCCTCACAAGAAAATTCTAAGAAAAATATTACGGACAGAACCTACGAGTATGTACATCCTACAATAGAACCATTGTTTTGATTTTTGACTTTGTCATTATGAGCATTACGTATTCAAATTAAATTTGAAAGTTTAAAAACATTACATATCAAAATATAAAAGAAGTTTTTTTTTTTTAAATTTAATTTTTATTTGCGCAGTAATAAAAACTAAACATTGGGGTACCTTATTATCTTAAAAAAAATGTTTTAAAAATGTAAAAAAAACTTGTTTTTCTTTTATACAGATTTAAATAGCACATAGCATTCTGTTCTGAACTCCACATACTAAAGAAGTTGATTTAGCCATTTAAAAAATAAATTTCATCCTAATGAGCATTTTTCTCTAAAAACATCAGTTTTAAAATGCTTAATCTTTTAAATACATATAAATAATTACAAGTTCGTTTGACAGCAATGACCATTTCATATTCATATAAAAAATGTTCATACCCTTACTTAAAAACATTTAAACTTCTGACTTGCCGTTATGCTAAGTCAGTTTCAGTTTAACGTTGCCTTCATTTTTCAACTAATAACTTTTGAGTGTTTGAACGAATTTATTTGATTTCGCACCAAGTAAATAAAGGAAAGATAAAATATTCTTTCTAAATAACACTTCAACTGCGAAGCGCAGGGTAAGGTCGAGCGGATTGGAGATGCAGGAGGAATTGACATCAGTACTTTTCTAACTAAGATCTTGGCAGTGCTATAAATGATGAGGATACAAAGATAGAAACGATTGGTTTCAGTGGTAGTTGGTAGATAAATAAGACTTTTCTTCAGTAAGCTGAAGGAATTACGTGTTTTTTTTTTATTTTGGATCCGATTGATGTAATTTTTAGGGTAAGAAATCCAACTGAAATTTCTCTGTTGTTTTAGATATAAAAAGTGTAATGTAAAGAGCGTATTTTAAAAACAAAGTGTTTGTACTATTTTTTTCAATCACTTCCCTTACCCGTAGCTTTTCAAAATCAAACAATCAAACAAGTCAGAATCAGAACAGATCAAACAAACAGATCGATAATCTCTTAAGTACTTATACAATATCACTAGTTAGTATCCTTTAAACGTACAATCTTTGTATATAAAACTATCAAGAAGACGAAAGATTGTGGCGACATCTTAAGTATAGGGACAATACTTGCTAGTTTTGTCTCTGCTAAATTTAATAATAAAAAAATATTCTCTTTTTTACTACCTGTTTTGTATCTTATTCTACTCTCTACTGTAAAATCTAGCGCTAATTTCAGCGCCACCACCAGGATAGAGTTCGCAATACAAAATCACGCTCCATGATAATACTATAGGTTATATATATACAAAGGTACAATACAAATCCTAACCGCAAATGTATGAATGTACATAGGTATAACATAATCCTGACCTTTAACTCCAAGAAAAAAACAACACCAAAAATAGGTAAAAATTTACTAATGGATTAGGAAGTTAAACAAGGAAAAACGGTTTGCAGAGGTATAGGGTAATTCACGTTAAGATTCTTGCTGTTTCCTATAAATATACATTCGTATGTTTGTACTTATATGTAGGTATACCTACAATAACAAAATAAAATTCCTTCTTTTTCTCACCTTCATATGTATGTAGATATGTTAAATAACCTAAGGAAGGTATGTTTTTTTTCTATTAAGTCTGTTTCATGATTGTAAGATGAATATTGAATAAGCTGGTGATGAAATTCCTAGAATTTAATCCAAAAGAAAGTTTTTCTACAACCTTCTTGCCTGATTCGGGGTTCACGATTACATACAACCAAACTGACCAAAACTCAAAGAAAACTCTTAGATTAGGCTAAAGAATACCACTTTACTATGTCTAAGAAATATAGAAGACCGATAGGTATAACTATTTATGCTCCTTATATCCACATACGTATAAAGTGTTTATGTACTTAAAAAAAGGAATCACCAATTTACGGGTGTGATGATTGTTTCGACACGCTTTACTAGAACAACAAACATTACATCAAAGCAAATCCCTCGTATGTTTATACATATTGTAATTTAGGACCATCCATCCTATTTAAATAAAACAACAAAAGTTAGCAAGGTGTGGATCAAAATATTAACTTATACTTGTTTTAATTTAAGAGGTGTTAGATGTCATTAAAAGCCCATTTTATAAATTATGTTAACCGAGAGTTTAAATTTATTTACAATTACGATTTCGACAGTAGATTGCAAAACATGGGAGAAGAAATTGCACTGTGTCAGTCATGCAGATCCGTATTCACTTAGACTTAAAATAGTTTGAGTTTTGTATCTTTATAATATCTTGTCCTAGATAGACCGTAGAGAGTTCGCGATCACAATTTATTATGGAGCACCTAACGTAGCAACAGTGTATTAGAAATATTGAAATATTTTATTTAAATAATTGATCAATTGTAAAATAATTGTTAAACTTTAGGCTAGGCACCCACATGCAATTTTTAGTTTCGCAACTATTTAGTTGCTAAAATGAAACATATGGGCTTATATGGGACACCGCGCACTTAGACCAACTCGATTCGAGAAACTAAAAAGTTTGTGTTTTTTGACACAAACAAAACACAAAACAGTTGAGCTGTTTTCTATAAGCGCAAGAGAGAAAAGAGTGTGAGCGTGAGTAAAGAGTTGCCAGTGCGCGGTACTTTATCAACTGGTGATTAAACTATTTGATTTCGATCACAGTTGCCAGTGCGCGGCTAGTCTTAAGAGCGACGAAGCACATTTCGACTTGGCTGGCCGTCTTAATAAACAGAAAAGTCACTATTGGGGCACTGAAAACCATCGATTGATTCTCCATATAGATCACACCACAATCCTATAGTGATTTATTGGTGATTTTAGAGTTAGAGGCGCAAAATTTTAAACAGCCTATTATTAAGGTGTTAGTATGATACTACTTACTTACTTACTTACTACAATTTGCTAACTTTAAAGTAGTTTGCAAACTCATTCTTAATTTTAACCATTTTCTAACTAGTATCTTACTAAGCAATTTTCTTAATAAATGCTTCTGAACACACCTAAAACAATGACAGTTTGTGCAATAAACTAAGTAAACAGACCATTTATGGCGTTTGTAAATAGCACGATACTAAAAAATAAAATAGCTATTCGATGATTTTAACTTTAATGAAAGGGTAGAGAAAGTATGATGCTACATTCGATTAAAATTTGCAAAACCGTTGCTTTAACCAAGTTTCATACTAAAACAGCTTTAACATCGTTCTAATTCAACTAAAATTTTGCGCCAGAGTTTTTTAAAGACGCCAGAGCATCAACCTTCATTCGTTGTGAAATACTTCCCAAAATATGTCATTGATGTTCACTTTGGGGCTAATATATCTCTGGCTAAGACAAATTTCCTCCTGAAGCTGCGGTTTTGGATGTCCTCGAAGTTTTTCAGAATTTTGGTAATTAGCTCCAACATATGCTGGTCAATCGCTTATAGGCCGTACCGTATATGGCTAATACCTGCTTGCGAGTGTTATAGTGAAATGCACATTCTCAAAATTTTCCTTTTGAAAATCTGTACATTCTTTATTTCTGATGGAGATATTGTGGAACAAATAAGACACGCATACGTAAGTTCAGTTTCAGGTATAAAAAATGCGATCCATAAAATCTCCCCATTATATTAAATACACTCAAAAACAACTGACAAATATTCAGCCCTATCGAGGTATCTGTTCGGAAGAAGTTCCGAAACGATAGTCCGTTCCGATCGGAACTTAGATTTCGTTCGAGGTATCCACTTCAGAACAAAAATAAATGAAGCATACAATCGCATTTATTTGACAATTGTGTCAGCTGGATTAATTCAATAAATGAAAATTTTTGTGATGTTTAAAAGTTTTTAAATTCGTCTACAAATGGATAGTGTTGCTTTAGTTTTGGAAGCAGAAGGCTTAAATATAAGAACATGGCACAAGCAGAAAAGACGTGTCTTAAGAGATAACTGGAATATAAATCTACTATCTGAAGCAGCGTAAGTATGGAAATAGTTGCACATAATTCACAAAATTAGTTCAAAGTTTTTCATTAAAGATTTAAAAAAAACTTTCGTCTTAATAAAGCTGCATTTACATATGTTTGGAGGGAAACAAAAGATAAATTCCTAGTCACTAATCGTTCTGGTAGTGTTTCTTCAGAACAAAAGCTTGCGATTTGCTTAAGATTCCTCGCTGAAGGAAACTATCAGCATGGTGTAGGAAAGGATTTCCACATTGCAGTTGGACAGTCAACATTTTCAAGTATACTCAAAGAAGTCTTGCACATTTTGGAGGAAGTCTTGTGCCCAAAATGGATAAATCTTCGAATGACCAATGAGGAGGTTGAAATATCGAAAATTAACTTCTTTGAAAGAACAGGTTTTCCTGGAATAATTGGATGTGTGGATGGAACCCACGTAAAAATAATTGCTCCTAAAGAAAATAAGCACCTTTTCTTCAATCGGAAAGGTTTCTATAGCCTGAACGTGTTAATTGTTAGTTAAGTTTTACAAATCTTCATTGATAAATACTCATTGCTGTTTTCCAGATTTGCGATTACAAAATGAGAATAAGAGCAGTAAACGCAAATTATCAAGGAGCTAACCATGATTCCCATATATGGAATATGAGCCCACAACGTCGGCATTTTGAACATGCTTACCAGAACGGAGTAAGAGACGGGTGGCTACTGGGTTGGTATATTATCTGTTATTTATCTTTTCTTATAGTGATTGTTTCCTTTTTTTTATTTCTGTAGGTGATGCAGGTTATGCACTGGAACCGTGGCTTATGACCCCCTTTAGAATGCCTGTTGTAAATAGTGTGGAAAGTCGCTATAACAAATCGCATTGCAAAGCCCGAAACATAGTAGAAAGAACCATAGGGTTGTTAAAAGGTACATTTCGTTGTATATTGGGTGCTCGGCAACTCCATTATAGCCCCAAAAAGTCGGCACAAATTGTCAACGTATGTTGTGCGCTACACAACATATGTCTCCATTACAACACAACAGAAGAAGCTAACGCAACATTGGAAGATTTTGAAGAAACTGAAAACCTTATTGAGGAATCTAATGAAAATATTCTACAATCTAATGAATCCCTAAGATCATCACACCATAGCCAGGCAGTTGCAACCAGAAATGAAATACTTATGCATTTTTAATACATTTATTTACTATACTAAATGAATAAATAACAAAAAGTAAAAGAATACATGGATAACACTAATTAATAAAAAAAACGCCTTCATGGCAGATACATAACATTTGTATCTTAAAAAAAAATGACTAGCCTTCTTGGCTTAGAAACAAAGGTTATTAAATTAATAAGTAAATACACTCTTTAGATGCGTATTCATGGTGTATCTTTTCAATCACTTAATTATTATTGATTAAGTGCAAAATTCGTCTTTTCGATTTGAGCCTCGAGGATCTGGACTTTGAGTTGTAGTTTTCGATTCAATATGTTCACAACCTCGATATTGTGCTCTTGAACTTCTTTAAGCTTCTTTTTTTCGATGGCGCACAGATCTTCTAAAGATCGACTTACTCTCTTCAAATGCTTGCAAACATCTTGTAAGTTTTGATTTGTTGCATTGAGTACCAAAGAAATTTCTTTATAATAATCCTCTTGGAAGTTCACCTGCTTGTTTAACAGTTGCGCAGTCGATAGCGGCTTTCTTACTGAATGTCCTGCGCTTTCCTCAGGCTCGGATATATACCCAATGTTTTCAACCATTATATTATTTTCTTGAGGCTCGAGACTTAATCCTGCATCGTTTTCCTTGTTTTCATTTTCATATTTTTTAGTGTTTTGTACAATGGAAATATTTTGAACGGGGCCCGTTCCAAATGTCCTTGCACCGATTCCGTCTATGCTATCCTTCATATTTATTATGGCTATGACCGCTTCTTCTATGGGTGTGAAACTTTTTTGAGTGAAAGGTCCACCACCTGTAGCTCCCACCTCTCTTTTGTTTTCAGCCAACTTCTTTTTGATGTATCCTTTGTAATCACTCCAAACCTATTTAATTACAAATTTTATAAGTATTTAATGATTTAAAACTATATTTCCATAATCCATACCTTTTTCCATCCATTGATATCACGGATCGGTGGTCCCAAGGAATTGACATCGTTGGCAATGTTTTGCCAAAAATTCGCAACTTCTTCGGCTGGTCTTTTTGTGGAGTTGCGTGCAACATCTATTTTAGTTCGTAACATTTCAACCAACCTCTCTTGCTGAGCCTTCGTCGTTGTTTTTTTTCTTTAATATAAGTACAATATTATTGCATTAATAAAGCAAAATTATATATATTTATGTTTTTTTTATTTACTTTTGTGAAGATTCCATTTTTCTTAAAATATTCCGCAACTATTTTCTGTCGGAGAATTTCCGAAGAAATTTAAAGCACAACTGTCAAAAATTCTTTGCTGAATGTGGTTCATCGCAATGCGTTGATGGGCGTCACATTCTATCGGAAGATTGTCCGATATGTCAATCGGACAGGTTACTTCGGTAGAAAATTCTCCGATTTCGAACAAATCGGAAAAAATTTTTCTCCGAACAGATACCTCGATAGGGCTGATTATCTAATTTATATATACCTGCACTATATTTTTCTTCATCGATTTTAAAGCGCTAGTTACTTACAATATCTTTAGATGCCTTCTGTTTTTGTGACAATCGGTGTAGTGTGTTAAGAAATTGAGAAAAAATTTAATAGTTTTGTCAAATCCTGATCGTCCCAGTCGTTTTCGATAGTTCATAGTTTATTTGAATCGTAAAAGGAATGGGCTTAATTGTTTCGAAAGAAAGTTATTTCAGTTGTAACTTAACTTAAATGGCGTTGTTGGATAAAAGAATTTGTCTTTGACTAAGTAATCCAAAGGCTGGGTATTCTTTCTCAAAGACATTTTTAAGCCATCAAAGACATTTTTAAGCCATCCCAGAGAAGAGAGGCAACATATGAGGGACCTTTTACACTTAATATAAAATTATTCGAAAAATTGTGAACTGCTTTTACCTTCAATGATTTCTCATTGACTTAACGAAAACTTTGTCATCCCAAATGAAAATAAACGTAGCTTGAGGAAAGGTTTGTATCAATGAAAGGCAGTTGGTTGAACGGTCTTATCCTTGCTCTGCTAAATCAAATCTTTATATCAAATCTGAAAATATTAAATTTTTCAGAACGCATTTTCGGTAATTCGGTATTATAAGTACTTTACTTATTTATCAACATTTTAAATCAAATGTTGTTCCCATAAAAACAATTTAACTTAAAGAAAAAGTTTATCAATTGCAATTGGCTGCCGCAAGTTATATTATTTTCTTATTGGGATGTCGTGTCGCCATTATATGCGCTATGCCTCATTTCCAAATCATTAGACATTGAAGTAAGCGGAGCTGAAGAATATACACGTTTCTTGCTAATCCCATGGATGTTACAAGTATATACTCCCGTATATTCTCTAACCTACCTAACCTGCCTCCTTCCTAATGGAGGAAATCTTCCAACTTGTGAACTACGTTCAAATTGAATTTTTTTTAAACTTTATTCACTTCCCGCCTGCCGGATACGGACTCTAACCCGAATAAATGGAAAGTATAAAGTTAAGATGGAGAATAAAAACAATAATCGATTTGTGGAAGTTGTTGGCATCCGCATCACCATTCACCAATGTTCTTTTGTTTGTTTGGTTGGTTGTTTGCCCCCGATGGTGGTTCCTGGTTCTGTGAGTTTTTTTATGTTTTCACGATGTTGATGTCGTCGTGCATGTACCTTTCCTAGACTTTGAACTTTTCTTACGAATGTTTTGTTCAAAATAAGAAATAATCCTCTTTCAGATGAGTTTTTTTTTGTGTGTTTGTGAAGAATAAAGTTCTTGTCATAGCAGACCCATCCGTGCATACTTCGACAAAATAGCTAAAAAGAACCAATAATATTTTATTTATTTTTTTATTTCATTTTCTATAAAAGAATAAACTTTACAAACGATATTACCTACAGTTTGCTTGTAAGTTTCAACGTATAGTCAAATAAAAGTTTAATTCAAGTGTTGTTGTTCGGTGTGCTGAGAAAAGCAAATTATTGTTTCACATAATATTTTCATGATGAAAGTTTGTTGTTTTGACTAAGTTTCCTAAGTTTATATTACCGTTCGAAAAGTTAAAAATTAAAAATAAGCTAATTATAGGAAGATGATGTCTTAGCTAATAGAAAAGGCAATAACAATTTTCTAAAGCCAATTAGTTGAACTTAAATGAGGTTTGGCATTGAAAGTTCTTGAAAATTAAATTATTTTTCCCTCAATAAGAGAAACATCAAAGCAAAAACTTCTAGCCAAGGGAGATAAATTAAGAAATTGATTTAACATTTTTCCTTGCTTCAGGCATTGGGGGTGAGTGCGGAGAGTAATAATTAGTTTGTTCATTAATGTTGTTTCCAGTTGTTAAAGAGAAATAAAATGCACGACTGAATCGAACCTACTTGCTTTTATGTGTATCTACAATTGTTTTGGAACTTTTAAAATTATATACTAACAAAGTATGCATTTAATTAGAGCAAAATGTTCAAAACCATATATTCATTCAAGCATTCTCTTAAAATAGTTTGTGCTAAAAAATAGAATGCCGTCGATTTTTGGGACAAATATAAGTTAATGCAAAACATAGAAAATAATTATTATATATTAATTTTGTATGCACAACATTTCTTTAATATTTTTCAAAAATAAAAAAGTGACATTAAGTAATTTTTAATGTATGTATATTTGAACAAATAATTTCCAAAAGATTCTTCCACTCCTTTTCGAGATACTGAATTTTCGTTGATTTTTTTGCAAATCAAAAGAATAAAAATCGGTAGATCCGTTGATTAAAAATTATAAAAACGCTTTCATGGTATTCAACAATTGATAACAATTAAGACCACAGCTCCAATAATACACAGATTTTTGTTTTTATTAAGATCGTTATGCCGTTTTCAAGATAAAATAAATTGTTAATAAGGATTGGTAACATAATTTTAGGAGTTAAAAAATCAAATTCACCTCAAGGAAAATATCTCAGTCCCTAATCTAGCAAGTTTGAAGAAAATCACATCACCGGCTTAGGGTCGAAGTAAAGCCATACAGACATACACACGGACAGACGGACAGACGGAATTGCGTGCTTCTTGTTTTTCGTTTTATCTAACATCGTTATGTATTTACGAAATCAAAACTTTTCCTAAAGTACATATTTTAAATACATAATTGTATGCTCTTACCCATATTACCTACTACCTATATCCAATACAAGATATACAAATCTCAATTGATAGATAGATACCTTAAAGAGATAGTTAGTTAGAGGAAAACCATTTTGAGGTAAGGTTTCTTCGCTCTTCGGAGGAGACCAAGCCTAATTTTCCCTATTATAATATGTATCTTTATATCGGGATTGAAACTATAGATTCAGTTAAAGCACACGTTTTGGAGTGATTTGTGAAGTCCTACGATTTTAGTAAGACAATATTATTTCATTTCAAATTATGTAAGAATCACACCTCTTTGAAATGCTTACCGTCAAACCCCTTTGCTATTCAAAGGTACAGAATCAACACCAACAAGATTCTTACCAACAAAAAAAAACAATAATACAAATTTTCATGAAAAAAAGACTTGACAAGCTATTTCTGAAGGAAGTGCTTTTTTGGTTCGGTTGATGTCTTAGGTTGTTTATGTATAGATTTAAGCGTTTTTGCATAAAGGAAACTTTGTGGTGAAAATGTTTCTGTAAGTGAGCTTTATTAAAAAGCTTTTTTTTTGCTGTTGGAGATATATCATAGAGATATCATGGATGTGTCAAAATGTAAATTCATCATTATGCTGGGTTCCCAGTAAACTATGAACTTATGCAATAACCGCGTGTTTTGTGAGAATAATATTTATCATATTAAAGTAAAAGCTTTTCCACAAATAGATGGGAAGTCAATTACTTACCTTTTTTTATGTGATTTCAATAGGTCCAAGTTGTTGCAAAGTATTTATACGAACTCAAATTTGACAGGCTTTTTTATCGGTCCTACTATTCTGGAATCCTCTCTGGAAGATGAAAAACCGTTACTAAACAAGTCTGTTTCTAAAAATGACGACACTTCCTCCCCCTCCTTCTATAGACAAATTGCACTTACGTCCTTTATTTCCAAGATCGTGGAATCGCTAATCAATTATTATCAGCTCAAGAAATATCTCGAAGATCAAAAGTCCCTGAATGACTATGGCAATACGGCCTCCGCAGCAATCGTTTCACTGGTGATCTAATGACATGTCTCTTTACATTGTCTAGAAGAAAATCATTTTATAGCGCTCAATAATTCTAAGGCCTCGGCCACGCACTGAGCGATTGAGCGACGTGTCGCTCTGTCGCTTAAAACAATGACAAGTCGCTCAGGGTGTACGTGGCCACCTCCATACAATTTCATGTGTTTTAATTTTTTTGCGTCGCTCAGCGACTCGTCGCTCAATCGCTCAGTCGCTCGTAGCTCAGTGCGTGGCCGAAGCCTAAGGCATTTGATAGAGTTTGACATCAAGCCTTCTTATCGGAAATGTGTGCGCTGGCATCAAATAACCTCTTTTTTAATTAGTTATTACGTTCTAGATCTGGATCGTTCAATATATAAATGTTTTATTGGACAGTTTCAAGGCTGATCTTCATAAGATAATTGTGATGTTCCCGAAGACTTCGATTTGTCTCCGACCCTCTTCTTCATTTTTATAAATTATCTCTTGTCTGAACATTTTAATCTATTTCATTGTTTTGTCGGAGACTCTACCCTCAGCTTTTCATACTCGTTCTTATATGCATGTCCATCTCCTTCGGAAGCGAAACTCCAACGGTATCGTAGGATGAGCTCATTAAACTCCGATCCTTACAGCATTTTTAAATGGGGTGTACAAAATTATGTGGAGTTTAATGCTTCTATGCTGTCTTTTTTCATTGAAGCAAAATATACCCTCTATGCCATGGTCCATGAATGGCAATTGCATCGAAGAAGCCGAAAATCTCTCAGCACCGAGACCGCCAAAGATTTCTTTTGTCTCTCCTTCTGATCTGATCTACAATTTATAAGACGTTTAAGCTTAAGTATGAATCACATCTTTGGGCAGGTGCTGCCTAAACTTTTCTTCATTTACTGAAGAGGAACAGAACAGTTTTAAAGCTAATAGAAAACAGAACTATCTTTCCTTGTTTGATCGCTTTTTTCACAAGCAAGGCTCGAAGTAGCTAGTTGAATTCCTCCGTGATACCCGTTTCAGTATAAATGCTCATCAGTTTACGCTCGTATGAAGATTCGTTTTTTACTAGCATAACTCGATTATGGAATAATTTACTGTTCACGGTTTTCCCTTGCCATTTCAATTTATAAACTTTCAAAACCAATGTGCATAAATATCTCCTTGCTCTCTCTCCTTGTTGAACTTTAAAAAAATCGTTAGAAGAGATATCTATTCATGGCTGTATTGATCTTTTAACTTAAAGCTTGAAGACAAGCTTATTTGTATTTTTTTTTATTTAAAGCATCACAAAATTCGAAAACCATTTTGGTTGTGTTAGATTATCTGTATTTTGAAACTAAGCAGGAACTTTTGTGAGTGAGTGAACATTTAAATTTCACAAAAATAAGAGTAATGGCAATCCCAAAACAAAAGCTTGCCTCATCCTTAGAACAAATTCAAGCTCTACTTTAAAAAAAGCTTCATAAAGCTTCTTCTTACTGGTCCTTTCTACGTCTGCGCGCTTGTAATCCTTATAAATACATTTTTGTTAACAAAGTTATGTACTCACCCCGTAAAGGGAATTTCCACAGCAAAACAACAAGCCCACCATTCACCCCTTCTTTGAAGAAGAGCCAACTTTTCGGGGGTGAAAAGCCGACATAGACGACGACGGCTACGAAGGTAACAACATCGGCTGTTCTTCTCCGTGGCTTTTTTGTGGGTTTTTAGCCCCAAAACGACTTCCTTCGCAAACAGTCATGAGCAGCACATCACTGTGGAAAAAATCATTCAAAATGGTGGCATTCGTTGTTGTCGGGTCGTGTTTGTAATTTATTTGTCTTTTCTTTACTTTTGGGTTAAAAATATTATTATTCCATGTGAAGATATAAAAACAAAAACGTAATGCAAAAGTTGAACTGAAATTTGTCGATCTTTTTACTCCACCTATAAATCCTCAGTGTAGATTCAGTTTCTAATTTATATTTTGAGACTAAATTCAGTGATATTCAGGCCAAATCCATTCACCCCCTATAAAATTAAAACAAAGTAAGAAAGCTTTAATTAAAAAATTATATATATACATGTACATGTTCATACATATACATATGTATATTTTTTGACATAATACATCATTGCTTAATCATCTGTTTGACGTGTGATAGAACCAGTTAATTCGTCTAGTGACTGGACTGGCATCTCTGAGTCATAGTTTATTTATTGCTCCTTTTTTCAATCCATATAACTTTCATCTTTTTTACCTCCTCGTGAAAAGAAAGTGGTTTATTCTTTGCTTATACTTTACACAGATAAAGAAGTGTTGTGTATGTGTGTATATTTATGTTTATTCGACCTCAATCCATTAAATCAGCACAAGGGTAAGTTCTTACGAGATGATTCCAAGTTCGTACTTTAATTTTTTTTGTTGTGTCTCAAAGACATACGGAGTTTCGAACTATCATTAGAGCTCTTTATTTCTTTAAACATTTTCAAATACAAAATTGTATTGGGAAATGGTTAATTGGTTCTCAAGAATCTAATCAAGCTCTGTTTTTCGCCTCAGGTGAGTTAGGAACCAGCGAAGGGCTTGTTTGGTTGTGAATGCAAGGAGCTTTTGAATTCTAAAAAGTTTTCAAAACCATATTCATATAATATGGCAAGTTTGGTTTAATGGTCTGTTTATTATATGTGCAACTTGTGTTTCTGCTAGGTGATTTAATTAACGACAAATCGAAAAAAATGCCTCTTCAACGTGGCACTGAATGTGTCAACGGCATTAACAGCTTCTCTTCGAATTACTACATACAAAGATGTTATACATCAGGAGGTGAAATACGGTTTTCAGCAAAAATTATGAAAAAATTTTCTTTTGTTCCTGATGAATCCTTTGGTGCATGCAGTATACTTCGGCTCTATGTCAGTAGGTATTTTTGAAATAGAATTCCATTGAATGTGTCTAAAGCTTAAAAATTTCAAGTGTTACTATGCTTTGCACACAAATTGAAAAGTTTCAGTTAAGACTCATACCTTATCCTTGTAATTCGAAGAAAATCCCCTGCCAAATTGCAATCTACTTTTCTTTAGAGGGCTTCAAGTTTTATCTCCCTGTGGATTTACTTCTTCATCAGCCTTCAACCACTTAACCTATATCATTCAAAGTCAAAACTGGCAATGCATCTATTTTAAGACTTTTGAAGAGATCAATCTTGATTCCTAATCCGCGTTGCATATCTCAAGGTTACCGCTGTCTTGAATGCTCAACTCTTCACACCATATTTAAACAACACATGTGCATGTTTTATCAAAAATTATATTAAAATATGTTGGTGCATACCGTTATTTATAAAAATAGACATGTAGGTACATATACTTTGTATTAATATACAGTTTTAAAGGGTTTCATTAAGAGAGAGCTAGTCTTTCAACCTGTATTACTTGGCACTAGTTCGATGAAATAGAAATGTAAGAAATATTTTTCGTCAAGCAATGAAATAAGAATAAGATGTTTTTTTCATAAAATCGCTGGATGGAACCCAGTTGAAATTGGAGGTATTTCGACAAAAATGTTGCTTAGGTTGGGGCTCAAACTCAGTTATCAGTAGAGTAGAACATCCAATATGCTATTAACATTTTATTGAATTTTTTAAAATATTTTGTTAGTTAGACATAAACTAGAAACTTTAACGTCGTTTTGAAAAGATTAATTCAATAATTTAAATTAACTTTAAAAAAATGTAGGAAACTAGATTAATACTAACTATTAAAAAAAATTCGGGCCAGAAGCATTTTTGTATGTTGGCACATAATAAGAACATACAAACTTAAAATACTTATTTAAGTAAATCGTATTGGCAAAGATAGAAAAGCAAAATGATACATAATAGGAATTTTAAATATAAATAAAGAAGAATACTTTTTTTTAGATATACAATTATTTACTTAATGCGCATATGAAGTTGATTTGATTTGACGCTATACTTTTAAAAAAGTTGTGTTGCTATCTTTTTTTTATTTCTTAAATTTTTTAATTGTTTTAGTTCTTAAAATTTAAACCCTTGATTAAATCTCTTTTGATGCGTTTGTCTACTAATTCAAAGTTTTTGTATGCAGATGGAGCTATCTAAGCCAAAGGAAAAAGTATTATGCTTTTTTCTCGAAGTAAACAAAAATGCTCTTTCTTTACAAAATATAAAAAGCACTTTGTATTGATACTCGTAACAATATTACGATCAATTCATGAAATGATAAAAGGTGTCAATCTGGTTGGCTTGTTTTGAGAAAGTTATTGGTCATCTGTTCTTTCATTGATGAATGTTAAGTTAGAAAAGCAACATTCGCAATCAAAAAGCTTTTAGGTAGATATTTTGCAGTCAATTAGTTTGTATGAATTCAAATTTGTCCTTTCTTTTATCTCTCTTCAATTGCTGTTTTGTTAACTCGATATCGAGTTCAAGTTTCAACCCGAAAGATTATTAAAAGTACTCTTAATTTAATTTTGAAGCACTCGTTCAAATCGAAAACATTAAAACAATTCCTATTCTTTTAAGAGTACACTCCTAAAAGAAAACATTTCATAACATCAAAATTTGAAGCAAAATGTTTTTGAATTTAGTCTTTGTTTTTTTAGAAAATGTTGAGCTTTATAAACAGGTAGTACCCCTTTTTGTAGTTTTAAGTATGTTGCATTATTATGTCTGGGGAGAAAGTGCCAAACTATCTAATAATATGTCTTGTCATAAAAAAGTGCTTCTCCTCTTAGCCGTTTAAGAACAGAATGCGGTTGCCCGCAGAAAAAAAAAGGTTTTGGGACAAACTAAAACTGTAATAAATTCTTGATTGGTTATAAAAAAAATCTTACGAAGCGGACGTAGTTTGGCAAAGATAAAGCCAGTTAAGGGAAAAATCATAAAAACCATTATAACTCGAAAACGGGACGAAAACGAGAAAATGACCTCTTAAGTTTTTCGACTTAAAATGTCCTCAGGAATCCATGGTTTTTATTTGGGGCGGTGACTGTTGGGCACCCTGTATACATAGATTAAAGGAAATAATTTCAAAAAATAATCGTTTACACGTTTTGAAGACATTGATTTTTCGAAAAAAAACAAGAAAATTTGGAATTTTTGTTCAAAAACCCAAAAATATTTTTTTGAATATTTTTATATACGATATTATTTGAAATTCAACGGAGCTCCTGTCTTCAAATTTTGGTCAAAGTTGTTAGAGCCGTCAATGAGAAAGTTGAAAATAAAAAAAAAACGTTCTGTGACAGATACCGTTAATAACATTTTTTCCCGATTTTTTTTTCACCAAAATTATACCAATTCGTTAGAGCTATTTTTGAGATAAATAAGATTTTGTATAACGACAGGTACCGTTAGTTTTGGAGCTAAAAAAAAATTCAATTTTTCCTCTAGGAAATTACCGAAGAAATTTAAATACCAAGTTTAAAGAAAATAGCTCCAGATGCTTAGGCTGTAGGTCGGTGTTCTCTATCATCGTAATGTCAACTTTGATCAAAATCTCGAGTTCGACTTTTTTTCCAAATTCAGAACTTGCCTTATATGTAGTACCTATATCATACCTATATTTAAAATTTTTTAAATATTTTCAAGAAAAAATTTTGGTATGCCAACTTTAAGTTTTGTAATTGTACGAATAAAAATTAAATTAAAAAAAAATATTATCCCGTTTTTGATATATCGAATTTTCAAAAAACAATGGATTTTTTTTTAGTTTTGAAATTCAATGTTTGTCGAACATTGTTGAAGCTTCTCTTAGCAAAATTTTTTTAAAATACGTTACGCTAATGATTAAAAATTCATAATTCGAAAAAATCTAGGGTTAACGAAATATTGAGTTTTGAAAAAGAAACTTTGAATTTTTTTTTTAAATCCAAAATTTTTTTTTTGAAAATTTGAATATATGTACATATGTACTAGGTACTATTCATACTTACTTTTGCAAGCTTTAGTATAAAAAAATTTATCAGTCGGTTGTACCGTTTTTGAGAAAATAAAAAAAAAAACAAAAAAAATATTTCCTAAGAGGGTGCCATTAATAACCATTTTTCGCAAATATTTTTAACTATTAGGTACCTAGCTTTAACTAAATGAATTTTTTTGATTTTTTTTTAAATCTGTGAAATAGTTTTTGAGAAAAAAAATATTTATAAGATTTCGAAAAAAAAATTGGGGGGAGGGATTTAAAAATACTATCTACCAAGTTTGAGGAAAACCAGCCGAGCCGTTTAGGCTGTAGTGGAACAGACAGACAGAATTTTTTCCGTCTTCGCTATCATACGAGTAGTAATTTCAAATTTGATCAAAATTTCGAGTGCCTTATAGTACCTATAAGTCCCAAGTAAAAATTTACGACGGACTCCTGTCATAAACTTAACGTCTGCATTCCGGTTTCATTCCTTAAACAATTTTGAATTGAAATGAGTGATTTAATAAATTTACTCTGTTTGCCTTTGCCTTTTAGTGTTGTATAAAATAAATATATTCTCAAACACTTCTCAATCAAAATGAAATCAAATAATCAAACGGCCGTACGTAACGAGTCGAAGGAACTATTCAACAACAATTTCCTCTTATTTGTTATTAAAGGGTTTTGCAACAGAGATTTCTGAATTTAAACAGGTTATTGCTGTCAGTTGAAGCTACATCCGTCAGGCAAATGATTTAATTGTTTTATGAATGTGAGTCTTCTATTATAGAGCAACATTTCGAACAAAACACCATCCATTTCTGGATGAATCGAACATTAAATGAAAAACTTTCAAATTTTTGACGATCAAAATCCATACAAATTCTAATGCATCCACATAAAGCCACTGTATGGATATTGGGTTGATGGCATTAATCAATACCCATTTTCTTTTGGGCCGAATTCGATGATATGTATGAAGAAGAGCGATTTTCGAACATGGTTATCTCAATCGGAGGCGATGTGAATTGGCCGATTTCATTCTTTAAGGTATTTGCCAATAAATCACAAACCTATACCCCTGCCCTGAAAGTTAACATAATTAATGAAATTATTCAAACTCAGCCTGATTTGCGCGACACCTAGCAAGGCCACGACGGACATGTGAATGATTCCATAAATAATGACCTTCTAAATTAATAGAAAAATTCACTCATATCTCACTCAGTTTGTTTTATTCAAATTTAAAGATAGGAAACGCTTTATCGAAAACGCTGGATATGTATCTACATAATGTATATGGGTTAGTTTTAAGGTGGCAAAGAAACAAGGCCGTGGCTAAACTATTTTCAATTCAACAACAAGAAATTCCATACGGGCTTACATATATTTAGAATATAACTTTAAAAACTGTTTTACTGACGTGGCGTGAACTACGTGAATAATGAACAATTTGATTCCCACCATTGTGTTACCCTCTGTTCCTGCTCCAGGAACTTAGGAAAATTCGAGATATTGAGTATTAAAATCCAAAAAATATTTCTTGGTCTTCAATATAATCGTAATCTTAAGTTTGATTAATGCTTCGACTTAGATATTTTGATAAATGCATAACTTATCATTTACATGTGTATTTAAGATAAAAAATAAAATTAGCTACACAAAAGTATAAAAAATATTCCTAATACAACATTGTGGTGCAATATTTTGAAAGCTTATAGAAGTTAGTTTCAAAAGCGCAATGATAAACCGTCGTAATCAATTGCTGATTTGTATACGAAAGGATGTACATGTAGTATATTTTTTTGTTTTTATTGTGGTTAATTTTTTTTGTTTCTGTATACTCGTATTCAAGCTAAAACAATAAAGCACAAAAAAAGCTATTTGCATCCTTTTGTATTGCAAAACTGTGTGATGGTGGCACCAACAACAAAAGAGCGATGATGCACTCCTCTCATATTAAGAAACAAGAGAATTATTTTTCTCCCCTACAACCTCGTTCAAAGCCCCGCATAGCCCCAAGGAACAAGGAATATATTATTCGGAGGGAGTGTGGGTGTATGGGAGTTCCATTTCAACATCCATAGCCAGCAGCTTTACTCTGAGCTCTGACTAACAACCCAAAAAGATTCCGGTTTCATCGCATCCCAACAGAACGCCCATCATCAGCCCCACATCGTCGGTCGTGCCATTCCATCCTTGCATTGTATTATAGTTCTAAACAAAGGAGCACAGAAATATGTGCGGCGAATGGGGCATAGAGGGAACAGGGATTCCTGTTATTGTTTGCACAAAAATTAACTTTATTGTTATCTATTTTGTTGTTGTGTTGTATTTTGTTAGTCGTTGTTGGTGTGTCCTAATTTTTGATGCTTTTTCATTATTTAAGCCTAAACATCCTTGAAATATCAAAAAGAATTACAAAAATGCAAAGAAAAAATACGAGGACGTTCTGGAAAATTAGGGCTGTTACATTGTTCTGGAGTAATTACATATTTCAGGGCAGAGACAGTGGTTAATCTTGGTCTCACCCAACGGCAGCGTGCATCACAGAAATAGTTTATTTAAAAAAAAATGCCTCGTACTACATACCATGTCCTAAAAACCCTAATATTGTAAAATGAAAATGTGAAACCAAAATCATGACATTGTCATCAAAATGTTTGGTTTGCTTACAAAATAAAAAGAAATCCGAAATGTACACATTGTGTGCTGTTTGTAGAATAATTATATTCTTATAATTATATTCCTATGATAACGTAGGCAATTAAACGATACAAAAAAAAAAAACAATTAATTTTTAGCACAAGAGAACCGATGAAATGAACCTTATTTATACAGAGCATTTTCGTTCAACAAGTTAACAGACATAAATACATAGATCATACTGGCACTTCGGAAGGTTTTGCTAACAGAGATGAATAATTAACTGACAAACTGGCGATGGCGGAACCAATTCCCGAGGTTTTTGAATAAGTGTCATTTTTACTTGGGACATACATAGGTACTATAGGGCAAGTTCTTCGTTTGGGAAAAAAATCGAACTCAAGATTTTGATCAAAGTTCATATTACGATGATAGAGAACACGAAAAAAGTGGGTCCGGCAATTCCGTCTGTCTGTCTGTATGTCTGTATATCTGTATGTCTGTATGTCTGTACCTTAAAGCCTAAGCTACTGGAGGTATTTTTGTCAAACTTGGTATTTAATCCTAGAGGAGAAATTAAAATTTTTTTTAACTCTAAGACTAACGGTACCTGCCATATAGCCACTATACAAAATCTTATCTATCTCTTTAAAACGTGTGAACGGTTTTTTTTTTGAAATTATTTCCTTAAATCTATATTATTAAATACTCAAAATTGATATAGCAAATTTTTTTCTTAAAAAAAATTTAACAAATTTGTTATATCAAAATTAATTTAATACTGAAACAATTTTTAAACTTTTTTAGCAGAAATTCATACAGTTTTATGCATTTGAACATTTATATCTCATTAAATCCATATTTTATGTTTATTTATACACAATTTTTAAATTCCAAAGTACTTTTACATTAGAGGAAGTATGTGCGATTCAGTCGTGCTTTCAAATTAAGAATAGGTGTGTTTTTTTGGGAAAATTATCCGTAGTGAAGTAGGATTTCCCAAAAAAACGTATCCGCAGTTGTGCGATTTTTCTACTTTAAAGTTGGTACCACTGACTAGTTGTCAAATATTTAATTGAAAAAAAAAACAACCAATAACTTTTTGCCAAGTAATTTTCATGTTTCTGAAAATATAATGGAGGTTTTTATTTATGAATTTCAATTTAAATCATTTTGTATTTACTTTTTCTGTTCACCAGCCATTCTTCATAAAGCAGAAGTTTTGTTTGTGAATTTTTTTTTTGTTGACAATTATCACCACAAAAGTCAAGGGATCTGTTCGCAGACTTTAGTTATTTTTGGATTTCTCAACAGCTTTTTTTCATAAGAAGGCTTTGTCGCGTTAGTAACTCTTAAATGTCGCTGTTTAACTAAAGTATAACAGCTGACCACGACATTTCGGTCCTACAAAAACGCGTTAGTTATTAAACAGCTTTCTATAAGAGTTCGACACCAACACGATACAAAATGCAGCGTTTTTCTTATAAAAATGGTTTTGTAAAAAAAAGACTTAAACTCTCAATGGAAAATGCTAAACAACAAACTACTTTTCGTACTCTACGAACATGCCTTCGAGATACAAAAGAGTTTTCAATTGTACCAACATTTGTATTCGAGACTCGAGCAAACGTCAACATTCTATCCGCAGTTGGATCCTACTTCTACTTTTATCGGCAGTGAAGACTTTGTATTTGTAATACGTATAAAATCTTACTTCACTACGGATAGCTTTGCGAAAAAAACACACCTAATATTTAAGTACGTATATGTTATTAGTCACTTATTTAAGGTGGCGCTACAGTCCGGGGCACGGACTCAATCAACAAGCTTATCTAACCAGCTCTTTCCACTCCCAATCTACACTGAAAATAAAATCTAAGTAGATATACATATATGATAAAAATGTAGGTTGAGCTGATAAAAATTCTGTCAATATACCTCCAACAAAACGTTCATCAAATTGATAAAAATTACAGAAATTTGTTGAGGTAACAAAAAATATTTTGTTGTATCCACAAAATTATTTTGTTAAGCTAACAGATTGATTTGTTGAAGTGATTGATTTGTTTGTCGTAGAATTTACAAAAGTAATTTGTCACATTAACAATTCTCTTGTTATTGTATCAAAAAATTTTTTTGTTAATGTTACAATTTTTTTTGCATTATTGGATTAAAAAAATTATTTTGTTAAATCAACAAAAAATTTTGTCAATTTAACATGTTGAATCCACAAAATTTATCTGTCAGCTTAATAAAAATGGTTACTTTCAATTTAAAAATGTTTCTTGTTTCAAAATAGCGTTTTTGACCTTTAAGTCCACAAAAATTGGCGTTTCGTCCCTGCAATCTCACATGGAATCATCTGTGAGGGCGTATTGACAATGAGCAATTTTTGTTAAATTCAGTTAATTTCACAACGATTTTCTGACAAAAACCAATTGTGAACTATATCATACTCAAAAGATTTGTCATGATCAAAAAAATATTCGCAGATTTTTTTCTTTTCCTTACAAAATAGTTTTATCTATCTGATAATTTTATTTTATCAATAATACAAAATAACTCAACCTCAAAATAAAAATATTTGTTATTTTAACAAAAAATTTTTCATTTTTTGTTAAATTGACGACTAGCATCAACCAGCATCCAAAAACGTCACTTTTGACTTCTCTGAGCAAATTATCGATAACATTATATGTAGATAATATTATTTTTGCATCACCATTTTTATCGGGTCTTAAATAAGTCTCGAAAATTATCTGGTCTTAGCTAACTCTGTACAGATTTAAGTAGTTGTTGCATTTGCCTGTAAAGCGCTTAGTCCCGATGTCGTTTTTTTCTACAATTCTATATGGACTTGCGAAAAAAAACACGCCTAATAATATTTGTAGTGCATATTTTGTTAAACTAACAAAAAATCGTCCAGAATTATAAAAAAAATCGTTAAATCAACAAAATCATTCTTTCGTATTGACAAAATTTAATCAAAACGATAAAATTGTTTTGTTGAAGGTCAACAAAAACGTTTTTATTTTTATTACCTAGGAATTTATTTTCAGTGTATGCTGACGGGGCCAAATATTACCCAGATTTTTCCTCTCATAAAGTTTTCCCATCCACTTTTGAAAAAGTTCCTTTATCTCCACCATATATAAGAACCGGGAAGATAGAGTTTTATCAAGAACCTATTTAGTTGTTCGAGAGAGGAAGTTAACCCAATTTGTTTTTTATATTATACGGGCATTCAAGGGGTTATGAATACCCTTAAACACAGTGCGATCAATAAGAAAAGTAGGATAGGAGAGTGTTGGCATTTTTAGTCTAAAGAAGCAGCGATTGGCAAGAGTCAGTTTGATTTCAGCGCTCGCGTCATTGTCTGAATTAATAGCTGCTAATAAGCTAAGTAGACAAAGTCCTTTCCTGCCTCAAAGTTATAGTCGTCTATGGTGACGTTCTGTGTATGTTCTATCAATCCTTTTAAAAACTGATATTTTTAATACTATGTATTAAAATGATGTAAAATTTATATTGGTTAATTTGGCTTTTATTTTTCTGTTGTGTCTACATATTTACTTACGATATAAAGGAAATATATATATGTATAGGGTTTTCCAATAAGAGGTGTTATTTTGATATTGAAAGAAAAATGGCATTTTTGGAGATAAATGATCGGATGTTTATTTCATTATAAAGAGGAAAGTATGCCGTTAATAATGGAACACAACATCAGCCAAATGGCCGCCAAGACTACGCTTACAGGACCATATCCTTTTCATGAAATTTTCCATAACCAAATCGCAAAGTGGCTGCCCTATGTCCTCGATAGCCTCACGAATTTCATCTTTGAGGTCTTGAATCGACGCTGGGCTGTTGGCGTAGACCTTATCTTTTACGTGGCCCCAAAGGAAGAAGTCGCAAGGTGTTAAATCACAAGATCTCGGTGGCCAATTGTGATCACCTCTTCGAGACATAACACGGTCCGGAAACTTTTCCCGTAAAAGATCGATGGTTTCATTGCTTGTGTGGCACGTAGCGCCGTCTTGTTGAAAGTAAACGTTGTCCAGATCAATACCATCCAATTCAGGCCATAAAAAATCATTAATCATCTCTCGATAGCGCAATCCATTGACCGTAACTGTTGCTCCAGCCTCATTTTCGAAAAAGTAAGGTCCAATGACCCCGCGGGACCATAAACCGCACCAAACAGTCACGCGTTGTGGATGGAGAGGCTTTTCAACAATAACTCTTGGGTTTTCCGAGCCCCAGATGCGACAGTTTTGCTTGTTGACGTAGCCTCCGAGGTGGAAATGGGCTTCATCAGTCAAGATGATTTTTCGATGAAATTCCGGTTCATTTTCATGCAGTTCAAGGACCCAATTTTAATAATTTCAATGCGTTGTTGAAGCGTGTATCGTTCCATTTTTATTAATAGCGTAGTTTCTACTTGTCAAATGTCAAAAAATGACAGCTTCAAAAGTGACAGCTACCGAAATAGCGGGCTATTCAAAATAACACCTCTCATTGGAAAACCCTTTACATATATACATCTATAATAGATAAGTTATTTATTCATTCGCAAAAATATCGAACTCAAGAATTGGATCAAATTTAACATTACGACATTGACTTGGACGACGACGCACAAAGTGGGTTCTCGAAATTCTATCGGTCTGTCCGTCTGATCTATTACAGCCAAACGGCTCGGTCAATTTTCCTTAAACTTGGTATGTATATCGATTTTTAATTTTGTTTATATTTTTGATATTACCTAAAAGTTAAAAAAAAAAAAATAACCACCTTACAAATGTTAAAACACCTTTTTGGAAAATCTTATTTTTCTCGAAAACGGCAATTCAATTGAATTTAGTTTTATTGAACATCGATTTTCATAGTTTTTGATTTGTTGTATCTGTCCCCGTCCCGAATAGCAGAATAACTATTAAAAACATTGGAAAATTGATGAAAAAATAAAATAAAGGGAAATACATTTTCCCATACAAAATGTTCATGGGTTTCAAATGTTCAATGTCTCAAATTAAAGAACGTATGCATTTAAATTTATGTTTCAAATCGACAAGATACATATATCCACATTATTTGGATAATTGCGTATTTTAAATTTTAAAAATGTAGAATAACGTCAGTGATAAAAAAGGATACATATATTGGTTGTAAAATATTGATGGGTACGTTCAGAAATGTATTTTGTGTAAACTAAGGAAAATTATATCAGCTACTTAAATATATACAGCATATGAACAAATTACTTAATTTAAAAAAAACATCAAAGCGATTGGCCACAAAAAAATTTATCAAAAGAAGTATTTTTCCAAGTCCTTACAGCTTTCTTCCTACAAGAAATAAATATTTGTATGTGAAAATCGATATTTGTATGTATGTATGTTTCCTATGGACTCCAAAACATCGTGAACGATTTTTATGAAATTTTCAGGAAATCTTAAGATTAGCCCAGTCATCGGATCAATTAAATTTTTGTTTGCTCTTTTTGCACAAAAGAAACATAATTTCGCATTTGGCTTAAATAAATGTTTTTTTTTTTTTTTTTGTGTGGAGCAAGGCACTGTACCGTTTCTATGGATATCAGCTAAAACTTAACCACGACCGTTCGATCATTCTGACAAAAGATATATGGATAATAAGTGCTTCCCGTGCAAAGCTGGGACACATTGCTAGTATTATTTACAATTTGACTTACAACTAATAAGAAACTATGATAATTTACATTTTTTGGCTCATAGGGGGTATATGGTTGTACCCCTTAAGACTTAAGTTTATCTTTACACAAAATTAAAAAAAAAAAAAAAAATAGCCAGCCCTATGCATAGTGCATGCTTGATTTTAGTATGGAATTTTAGTGTTGTCTCGTCACATCTTTTTCGTACAACTGTTTTGTTCGTCTTAACTTAAAAATATGCAAGCACTGTATGCTCTTCACTTTGCTTTGAATTTGATAGTATCAAATCAGTCTGGAATGACCCAAATCATATACTTCCTTATACCAGCCGTCTTCTTCTTTTGAATGACTTCTCTGGGAAAACGTCAGAAAGTTACAGATGTTATATGTTTTTATACCAACTCACGGTTGGATTCATTGATTAATAAGATCATCGTCGAAATTCGTTTAGTTTTAAGTTCTCCCAAATACAGTTTTTGGAACTCTGATCTCTGACATTTTCAATCTTAACTACCACCGTATCAATTATCGTCTCAATGAGCTAGAAATATAATGTCAGTCGCAGTTGAGAAATTCTCCTTACATCTCGTATAAATATATCGATTTTTAAATGATTGAATTTCGACCACTAGAAAAATGCTAGCTGAAATATAAATCCAATAATACACAGTTCTGAAAAAACCACATTAAATGAATTCGGAAGCCATCCTACTAAAGCTGACATATAATTAGGTTTTAATTGAACAGGTATGGTCTTTATAACAAATCATTTTGGTCTATATAATGAGTTCCTGCTTGTCCAATTTATTTTTAAACTTAGTTTCCCAACTACTCGTATATATTCACATTACACATATAATCGTTTTTAATTGAATACTATTATGGCTTCATCAACAGATACTCAAATGCATGAGATACAATTTCTTTTCTTTATTTTTATTTAAAGCCAAAAGGCAAACTCTATGCTGTCATTGTATTCTGTTTCCTCTTCTGATGTAACAATTAAAATTTCTACAATTTATTGCACACAATGTGTATAATTGGAGTGCTGGTGGATTCTTTATAAAAAAGAAGGATGTTGATGTTGATGACATGTGAAATCCTTATTTTGTGCAACGTAGGATATTTCATAATAACAATGGCAGTATTGGGTCAGGATTTTTATTTCTGTTTGTTTTCTGTACTGTTCGTTGTGAGTGGCAATGACAGTTCTTTTAAAAGCCTAAGGATTATGAAATGTTGCATGGAAATGCATTTCGTCTATATATGATTTAGAAACGTTAGCAAGTTAAGCAAGAAACCCGAGACTTACATATATGCACATTTAAGAAAATTTGATTGATGAGGATCAACGTTATGAATAAGGACTTCTTTAGAAATTAATAAAATGCACGACTGGATCGCACGAACTTGCTCTTATGTAAAAGTACTTTGGAATTTAAGATACATTTTATAAATATAAAACATGGATTTAATGAGATAATAATGTTCAAATGCATAAAATTGTCGTCTGGTTTCCGGAAAAGTATGAATTTATGCAAATAAACCTTAAAAAATCGTTTTATTATTAAATTAATTTTTTATATAAGAAATTTCTCCAAAATTTTTCAAGAAAAAATGTGGGATGCGAATTTTAAGTATTTAATAATATTGGTTTTAAGAAATAATTTCAAAAAATAATCGTTCATAGGTTTTGAAGATATTGATTTAATTTTTTTTTTTTTTTTAAACCCAATAAATATTTTTTCGAATATTTTTATATCCAATATTATTTTAAACTTAAGGGGACTCCTGCTAAAAATTTTGGGTTAAAATCCTTAGAGCAGTTAATGAGAAAGTCGAAAATCAAAAAACCGGTCTATGGCAGGTACCCCTAATAACATTTTGCCCCAAAATTTTTTTTAACCAAAATGTAGTCCATGTCCATAATATCACACCTAATTTTTTTTATCAAAATCGTTAGAGTCGTTTTCGAGATAAATAAAATTTTGCATTACGGGTGTATGGGGGTACCCTTAGTTTTGGAGCTAAAAACAAATTTCAATTTCTCCTCTAGGGAATCACCGAAGACCCTTAACCACAGAGATTGAAAGAAATAAGTCCAAGGGTTTAGGCTGTAGTGAGAGGTACAGACATACAGACACACTGAAACATGTTTTTTGTGTACTAAATTTTCCTTAAAATTTTTATAAAAAAAATTGATATGCAAATTGTTAGTATTTAATAAAATACATTTTAAAACGTAATTTAAAAATTTAATCGTGTATCGGTTTTCAAGATATTGAATTTTCAAAAAAAAGATTTTATTATTTTTTTAAAAATCCAAAAACTATTTTTTCGAAAAAATTTTTAGTTTATATTTTTTCAAATGCAAAGCAGCTCCTGCATAAAAATTTTGGTTAAAATCGTTAGAGCCGTTCGTGAGAAATTCGAAAATCAAAAAAACCGTTATATGACAGGTACCCCTAATAACATTTCCCCCCAAATTTTTTTTTCACCAAAATATAGTCCATGTCCATAATATCACACTTATTTTTTTTATCAAAATCGTTAGAGCCGTTTTCGAGATAAATAAGATTTTGCATTACGGGTGTATGGGGGGTACCCTTAGTTTTGGAGCTAAAAAAAAAATTTCAATTTTTCCTCTAGGGAATCACCGAAGACCCTTAACTACCGAGATTGAAAGAAATAGGTCCAAGGGTTTAGGCTGTAGTGAGAGGTACAGACATACAGACACACTGAAACATGTTTTTTTGTGTACTAAATTTTCCTTAAAATTTTTATAAAAAAAATTGATATGCAAATTGTTAGTATTTAATAAAATACATTTTAAAACGTAATTTAAAAATTTAATCTTGTATCGGTTTTCAAGATATTGAATTTTCAAAAAAAAAATTGTATTATTTTTTTAAAAATCCAAAAACTATTTTTTCGAAAAAAATTTTAGTTTATATTTTTTAAAATGCAAAGCAGCTCCTGCATAAAAATTTTGGTTAAAATCGTTAGAGCCGTTGGTGAGAAATTCGAAAATCAAAAAAAACGTTCTATGACAGGTACCCCTAATAACATTTCCCCCCAAATTTTTTTTTCACCAAAATATAGTCCATGTCCATAATATCACACTTAATTTTTTTTATCAAAATCGTTAGAGCCGTTTTCGAGATAAATAAGATTTTGCATTACGGGTGTATGGGGGGTACCCTTAGTTTTGGAGCTAAAAAAAAAATTTCAATTTTTCCTCTAGGGAATCACCGAAGACCCTTAACTACCGAGTTTGAAGAAAATACGTTCGGTAGTTTAGGCTGTAGTTCGAGGTACAGACATACAGACATACAGACATACAGACATACAGACATACAGACATACAGACATACAGACAGACAGACGGAATTGTCGGACCCACTTTTTTCGTCTTCGCTATCATCGTAATGTCAACTTTGATCAAAATCTCGAGTTCGATTTTTTTTCCAAATGCAGAACTTGCCCTATAGTACCTATATCGCAAGTAAAAATGACCGTGTAGTATGTTTTTATTATAAACATCACAATAAGGAGTTCAAGTTATGTGTGAAAATATCAATTGTTATTGCATCAGCTTAATGCAAATTATGCCAAAAGGAATAGACATCAGAAGGGCCCTTTTTTAACGTATAAAATTAATATATAAAAGATAATATTTTGAATAACTTAAAAAATTAAATATAATTTACATAAATTTAAACAAAGGTAATAGGTACTAAGAGCGCTTTGAAGCTTTAAAGAACCAAATAGACATTATTAAAGGTTTCTTCCATGATCTTATCAATAAAATTAATATCTATACAAACGCTCATAAGAAAATAATAACGAAATGTAATTTAATTTTGCCCAATTCCCATAATGTTTGCCTCATAAATCCACTGGCTTCTCCTGTTTTTGTGGTTAGAGAGAAAGGAGAAAGCTGGAATAATCAGTATCCAAACATTACGTCACCAGTTCATTTATTTCCTCAACGTGTAGAAGAGGCAGAAGATGTGTCGTTCCGATAAGCGAATGCTTAACACTGAATACTAATTATTATATTTTTTGTTTGTTATAAAAATGGAACTCGGAAACGCAGACAATCCTAAAATATTTCCCTTGTTTAGAAGACTGTTGTTTTACGCTCTATGATATAAGTATGTTATCTTATAGTGGCCTTTATTAGTGTTAGTTCTGATGAAGTTGGGACATTTGTGATAAAAAGAAGCATTTCTGTTTGGATCGAAATATTACTTTGTGACACGCTTTTTTTTTAGGTTATGTCTATTAAATAAAAAGGAAAAATATGAAATAAACGACCTTATACCCTGTTAAGTAGATATGATTTGTTCGTGTACGGCGAAGGTTATTTTCATTTATGAGAAAATGAATATTATTTTCACATTAATAAATTAACGATGACCTATGAAAATGATGTTAGCCTTTATTTTTACTTTGCTTTTTGTATCTTTTGGGTGTGTTATTTTCTATTTCGATTTAATAATTTCTTGTGTTGTATTTATTAGGTGTGTGCTCCAAGAACTGAGTATTTTTAGAAATCAAAATAAAAACACTGGCGCAAACTTTTAAATAGTCTGGTGTTAAGGATTAGTATGGTACTACAGGGTGCGTTTTATGTTTTAGGTTTATTTGAGTGAGATTTGTCAGTTGACATTTGACAGTCGTAGGTCGCTATAGACGATTATGAAAATCATTTTGAGCGACCAAGCACCTTTCGACTTCGTTAATAAACAGAATAGCCGCTGTTAGGGCACTGAAAACCCTGCACTACACCCTATTAGTAATTGAATGATGTGTAATTACGGCCGGGGGCGTAACTTTACCATATTTCTTTTAGGATGCCATTGATGATGTAACAGTTACAAGTGTCTGACTGTCTGCTATCGGGACGACATGTTGGAAAATTGTATTGTGCCCGAATTGGATCAATTAGGCAAACAGAACACGCGCTTCGAACAAGACGGTGCCACATCACAAACAACTCGTGCTACGATCTGAATTTTACGAGATGCTGTGACCAGCATCTAACTGATGAGCCCACTGACGTACCTGGGCGAAACGCACTTTGGAGTTGAGGTCACTTGAGCTTTCAATTGAATTATTCTAACTAAAGCTAATGGGTTGAGGGTTTGATATTTGGACTACAGGTTTCTTTTGAGGAAGAGGTATTGTGGTTGAAGTCGAGGATGTGCTGAGCGTAGCATTATGAAATTCAAATGAAAAGGGCATAGGGTTCTGTGGATAGGAAGGTGAAATAAGAGAACAGATCTTATGTTACTTGGATTGGTTTTAAAGAAAATCCATTCAAGAAGTGCCGAAGAAACGATGGCACCAGTGACTATATGGTGAACAAAGATTATCTCACCACAGCCCGGCTGGCATTTGGAGACGGTGTTTTAGTCGATTAATTGCAGTCCATCCTCATAAGGTGGTAGGAAAAAAGGATCAGACCATTGGAGATAGCGTTAAGCGAAGTAGAGAAAACGGCGTTGCACTGCTTCTATTTTAAGTGAGTTGGATGGCATGCTCAAGAAAAGATCTAACGTATTTGGGGAAGAGTGATTTGGTAACGCAGGTGATCGCGAACAATTTAGAAGGCGTTAGTGCAGGCGTTAACGAGAAAAAGTCATGAATTGACATTTGTTAACATTTAGATCAAAAAAAATTGTATTACAACAAGAAAAGAATTTAAGTCTTGTTGAATCAGGGAAGAATCAAAAGAAGTACATATTATCTTAGCCATTATTGCTTCGTCGGCATTATGTAGAAAGGTAAGAAGAAGAAACAACGTTTTCAACATCGCTTACGGACAAATCAAAGTGGGCGAAGATGGCTACCTTGAGCCCTTGAGGACGCGGATCTTCTAAGCACAATATTGTATATAGGTAGCTTTCCAAGTAAGATCTCACTCATTGCTTTAAGTTTAACATAAACAATTTGGTGAGAAATCTTATCGAATGCTATACTGAAGTCGGTAGTGATTGCATCGACATCGCATCCTTTTTCCAGTGCGCATAAGGTCATAGAAACGAATTGAGTTAAGTTCGTTGTTGTGTATCTACCCTTTGGAAAACCATGCTATAGTGGTAAAACAATTGACTTACAGTAAAAACAAAAAGAGGCATGAACAATGCCTTCGAAGAACTTGGGTATTGAGGACAGTTTTAATATCGGCCGATAATTTGAGATTTCGTTCATACTGCCTTTTTTGTGAATCGGGGTAAATAATGAGTTTTTCCATAAAGATCAATCAATAAAATACATATCAATTATGAAATTGTATTTCATTTAAAATTAATTACAAAAAAAATATCGACCTGGAACATAAAAGGCATCCTGTACTGTACCAAACTATTTGCTGACTTATTTTTAATTTTATTAATTTTCTAATTAGTACCGTACTTAAGCAATTTTTTAAATAAATTGCTTTTGACGCCACACATTATTTTCAAAAAACATTAAACTGACCTTTTCGAAAATTGGAAATGCTTAGGCTAGCTCGATAAGATAGGAGATCGACGAATTTAACTTTAAAAAAATGATGGAAAAAGTATGATGCTAAATTCGATTGAATTTTGTAAAATCGTCCTTAAAACCTATTATCAAATTAAAATAGTTTAAACATCGTGGTAGTTCGCTTAAAATTTTGCATTGCCATTGAAAATTTATAATAAAACAGCAGTAAAATACAACTTATTACTTTTTAACTAAGTATGTATTAAAAATAGTTTTTTAATACAAATAATGACATTGTCATTGTGCAAATCAGCAAAAGTTGAAAGTAGAAAACTTAGCCCTTAATGACGCATCGGGGTAAGACAAAAGCTTGTAGAAAATCTTGACAGCAAATTAAAAAAGATGTTTTTATGTAATATAGCAAATCAATCTAAACCTAACGCAATCAGGTTAATCCTAAACGCAAATATATTTAAGCTTTTAGAAAATCAATTTATATTTTTTATAGTTTAAATTCATTTGTGTTTGAGGTAAATCTATAACCCCAAAATTGTATCGTGTAACACACAAGGTGTTCAGTTGTGTGTTCAGTTTATTACTTTTGACATACATATGTATGTATGTAGGTATAGTAAGGACGATGTCTTATCTTATATGTTTGATGTAGAAATCGGAAAAAGCACCCAGATTGGGACCGATCACCCTTAAAAATGTTTGCCTTACCTTGCTCAAAAAACATTTCAAACTTACACAAAAATCCAACTAAATTATGCTATTTAATTATTACAATCGTTTTTTTTTTAATTTCAGAATTGGACCTCTTCGTCGTGAAGTAAGTTCGTATTATAAACTGAATTTTAAGCATGGCAACATTCATTCAGCACTCTTCTTTCTTTAAACATAATCCACACAAACTTTTAATCTTTTGTTTCTGCCAAATATTTTAATTTATAGTCGTGTGTCGAAACTCTTCTTTCAGGTTTGAATATCTTCTACATCTGCTAACACCTACATATATGTCTCACCTATCAAAGTGTAACTGTTTTGTGTGTCTATTTTGTGTATCTAAATAAAAACAAATATTATGCATCTCTGTAAATGTTAAGCATCAAAAGTTTGCATTAAAAAAGAAAAACTTATAAATTATGATATAAATGTTTTGAATATATAGTTTGTAGCGAGTAAGCATAGTAAAATTGTAAAAATAAATTCCCAAGTGGAAGAACTAAGGCCGAGACGGGGCAGAGCTGGTGGCAGCGAAGACGTCAGGCGGACAAGGAGAAGACTTTTCAATATGGCACCTTTTAAGTTGAAATTTCGCATGGGCGGCTCCCGGAGCACATCCCAAGAAGTCGATTCAGATCCTCAGGTTAACGAAGCTCTTCTCAATCATTCGACTACAATAGGAGCTAGTAGCTCGACAATTGATTCGGCTGACTGCACCAGTTTGGGATCAATTGGCAACGAAAGGAAATCATTGCTGCCAAACAAATCTAATAATTTACGATTGGGTAAGAGTTTTTGAGCCTTTTCGAAGAGCTTTATTGATTTCAACAATATTTGATGCATGTTCTATTTGCATCATAATTAAAATTATTATACAAACTAATTGATTGGAATATTTATTCATATATTGGCTTATGTAGAATCGTTTAGCTGTCTCAACTTTTTAAATTAAAATGAAAAAATTGAAATTAATTTTTTGTTCCCCTAATTTCCTAGAATACATTTATACACACACAAATTTCTAAGCTTTACAATTTTATTCCTTTTTCAGTTAAATTTCGCAAATTAAAAAATAAATTAACTTAATTTTTATATTACTAAAAACTGGCCCACCTATAATAAAGAACGAACAGTGGATCTGATATACAGACCAAGACAATACATAGCTAGGATCGTAGTTAATTTTAACAGACATTAGCCAATAAGAGAGCATGCAGCGAAGCTATGCATTCCTTAGAACACTTACTTTCATATACCTGTGGCAGCGGGAAAAGGAAACAGTCCTTCACTTCCTCTGCAAATGCCCTGCTCTGGTCAAATTTAGAGCACGATCATTAGGAAATGAAGATCAAAGACTTGATCTCTTCGGTTACTTCTATGCCATGCCCTTCGTTTGACTCCTTAGATCTTAGCGGACTGAGGGCTTTGTCGGAGGGCTACGGTGCGGGGGCCGGATATCAACTTAATCGGATTGGCTACATTTTCAGTACCAGTCTACAAGCTTCCTAGCTTAGCACAGTGTATAGATGGTGCCGGATGAGGGTGGTGGGTGAGTGATTGATCTAATTTCCGGATTATTGTGCAAAACCAAACACACAATAAGTGACATCAAAACCTACTAAATCCATATTTTTGAACTTAATCCATACTGGAAAACACTGTTGGAATGTCCCCAATTTCCTATATCAATTTCATCAGTTTCATACGAGTTATGGTATCATAATGGCGCACTTCAGCGCAAATGGGCCACAGGGCTAGACTGCCGGTGGTCGCCATTTCTACTTACCTACCTAAAAACTTCTTTTAACTTCAAGTGAAATATAATTTTCATATAAATATATAAGATACACAAAAAATAAATATATTCTTTCTCTACGTATTTTTAAAAAGATACCCCATTGACTGCTGTCGATTTTAAACTTGAAGCTTAGACAGTAGGCAGTGATTTTCCAAATTTTTATTTAGCACTTGTGGATAAAATTAAAAACTAATTTTGTAATTTTACAATTTTTTCTTTTAAACGGCTTTACCGATTTTAATCAAACTTTTTATTACTTTATATAAATGTATTCAGGTCGATGTTTAGTTCAATTACTTTTAAATTAAATAAAATTTCATAATTTATAAATATTCATGTAATTGATCGATTATATGGCCTTTTATATTATGTTTGGAATATAATGTCAGTCAAATAGGCTCATTTAAGCACATTTTGCATAAGAGACATTCGCAATTCTTGTGCACGACATTCAGCAACACTCTGCCTCACATCATAAGTCTTTTCTAGCACACGTTGGCTTTCTTGCCACTCAGTCTTTCAGTCTTTATTGTAGCTCCCAGTGTATGCCAATTTTCAAAAATAAAAATTATACGCTGAATGGTTTGCTTGCTCTGCACATGATTAACACCAAAAAAGTCACGTTATTTTCTCCGTGTATTCAAAATATTTAAATAAAATGTTTCAATAATTTCAACACGTTGTTGCTGCGTTAGATGCTCCATAGTAAATTTTTAGCGACCATTCTCTACTGTGCGAGTGTTATAAGGCAACTGACAATTTTCATTCACACAAAAATGAAAACCAAATAAAATCGACCTTGAGCATAAGAAGCACCCTGTATTATTAAATGAAGATATTAGTGAAATCCCAAAAATGCAGCTGTTTCTTCCACTCTTTCTTTCAATTCTCCTAGAACTAAGGGGTTTTAAACGACGACGACCGAATAATGCATAGCCCTATAAGGAAACGGTAGCCAATTCTTGTTATTCTGATATTTCTGTGTATAATCTTTTTATTGACTCAACTATAATGCCCTCTATTAGTTTACGTGAATGTCAAATATATTTGCATGCAATCAAAATTAAAACAAAAATGATGGCTTTTTCCGGAATTTCCCTTAAAATGGTATATGGTCATCGTATATTAAAACAACATTAAGGCTGCTTGCCTTATTTAGATAAAACTGCAAAAAGCCAAGTGTTATGTTGAGAGAAACACATACCCCCGGCTGTGTCTTCAACTCCATTCGAAATTACACATTTGCCCTCATTACGAGCAGGTGTGGGCGTAACTAAGTTCTGTAGAAGGTGGTAAATTTCCCCCCACATAACAAACATACTCGTAAACCCTTCAATACTACAGTCGCAGTTTCACATCCTCACATATCCTCCTTCTCGTGACCTGTAAAGGGCCATGAGGATGGTGATGATGATGATGACACGATGAGTGTGTTGAATTGATGTTGGTGACCTCACAAGTCAATGTGATGACAAAAACGTCTTTTTTCTTATAGATAATGATTTAAGGTTAAAATTTATTCATTCATATTTTTGCAGGATATTTGAATCCCACCATAACCCAGTGCGCATCAGAAAGCCCTGTACCAAAGAGCCCACCGCCTTCTTATGAACACGTTCTTGAGGAAGTAAGTTTATATTTTTTTTAATATAATTCTTTTAGCATAGTTAAATTGTTGCAATGTGCCAACGGCGCGGCGGCGGTGATGGTGATGATAGTTTATGCTCAGTACTGATGCTTAACTTTGTTGTCCTATATTTCTTTTTTTTTCGTGTTTTATTTTTATGTGGTGAAGAACACACGCCTTGCAAATAGTCTCGACCTAGGTAGTCGACTTACATTGTCCGCCGAAGACGGTTGTGGGGATCAAACTTCCAATATAAGGAAAAGCACATCAGGAAGAACCTCATGTGAGCAGATATCAACCCAATGCACGGATCCTGATTGCACTGAGAACACTGCATCGAATGAACATATCTCTGAGGACGCTCACAACAACAACAATCAGCAGAGTCAGAACCATTGTAGCCAGGACGAAGAAGACGGCGATAACGAACCTGACAATCGCAAGGAATCAATTGATTCGACTGAATATTTAATTTCTAGAATGACGGCACCTTCGTCAGAGGAGAATTTGTTAGATGATTGTAGTGGAAGTGCCTGCCATAGTTCGGATAATTCGGGATTTTGTGATCCCTTGATGCATGGTAGGTTTTAAGGGTCCCTAAATTAGGAGAAAAAAAAACTAACATAAGATTTTTGATTTATTAACAGATACCCATCATAACCAAAATAGCCAGCAACAGGACTTAGATTGCAGTAATCATGACGAATCACAGAATCAACCTCCACCAGAGTACTCGGAGAACCAGGAGAATCAGCAAAGTGATAGCGAAAGTGATGGTGGCTGGGACTCTAATCAAATGAGTCAAATGAGTGGAAATTACTCTCAGCAGCAAGAGAGATCGGAAATCATAAGTAACAAATCATCGAAGGAAATCTACAAGGCAATTTCCAAGCAGTGGGGTATTACATGCAAAATGTCGGATCAATGTCGCTGTATGGAGTGTCAAAGCCACTACTTCGATTGCGAGTATGATGATGTAAGTCTTTTGGATTATTTGAAAAAAGGTACAGACAAAATATAAGAACTGGGTACACATTATTTTGCCGGTTACTATAAAATGGCAGTTTGGACTATTCGGAGAGTGCTAATCACATTTTGCCTGACAAAAAATTAAAAAAAAAATTCTCAATCCCTTCTGTCTTATTTCCGGGAGTCGTAGATATTTTTGAGCCTCAGATATAAGCAAACATATAACAAATAAGAATGTGTTTGTTATAAGAGAAATTCACTATTCAGCAGAAAACTATTTAAGTGGGCTTGTTGATTTCAAGTATCTTCTAAGATGGCATTTGTTTAACTAAAATTTGCGGTTATTAAAAGTCAATATATCCACTTTTATTCCACTATGTGTATATGTGCTTAAGATAATAACAAAACCAATTAATTTTTTAAATATTTTGATCATGTTTGACCCCATGCGGCAATACTACATTTTCTATCGTTAGAAAATAATTTGGATTCATTAAGACGAAATCATTTTACAACACTTTATTTTTTGATAAAGCTCTAAGTCCTCCAACTTAGTTGCTGGTTTACTCATTACATGTTGTTCAGGCATAACACTAACAACATGTAATTGAGTTAAACTAGTATGCCCACCAAGGATGAATACAAATAAAATAATGTGAATTATAAGTGACATATAAATAAGACACGGCATTTCTCCGCTTTAGTTCAGCCGCCATCCCTGGAGATAAAAAATCTGAGACAACCACATTCAGTCTCAGAATATCGTGCCACACATCTTTCCTATCCTTCTTTCTCTTCATTAACTTCACATCCGCGCTGTGTTGAAACATTTAAAGGGTATAATCCTAATCCCTTGAGCGTGGGTAGATTATAAAAAAAAAACTAATTTTAACCAGTTTGGTAACTTACTTCTTACTGGAGTTTCACGCTCTTGAATCTAATTTTAAGATATATAAAACTTAAATAAGTCGACTAACTGATGTCTTAAGATGAACCTATAGCCTGGCGTGGACCACAATATGAACACATTAAGCTTCTTCCAGCCAGTGCGGATTCAGCTACCGAACCTATCGAAAACCAAGTTGTTTAGTGTCCTCTTTCCTTGCATGCACCATCTGAGTCGCGAGGATTTCAATATTCTTTCGAAAACGATGACCAAAAAATCAAGCGTATCTCTTGTCTTTTTATTGACCTAAATGATTACTCAATTCAAAGCTTTTTGCGACCTCTAGTTCAAGTGCGTTTCATCCAGAATTTAACCTCCTTAATGGGGCAGCGTGCCTTCTTTATTGTTATCCGCAAATGCCACTCTATAGATGCTACTCTACATAATCTTGAAATCAATTAAAATGAGGTGAATGTCGATTAGAAGTTATTGGGTATTTTTTGTATGATTTTGTGCGTATTAGAGGGATTATGACTACCCTTAAAATACTTGCACACTGTGCGAGCGTTTAGGAAAGTTGGGGAGTGTTAAAGTGTAAACCCTAAAAACCTTTATTTTGCGCATAATTGCAAATTAAATTATGATTTAGGTTTTTGGGAAATAATATAAAAAATAAATAGTTAAGAAATTCTCGAGTTTAAAATATTTTTAAAATTAAGTTATAAATTGATTTTAGCGGTATATGCATATAATGTACAGTATATTTTAAGTTCTGTTCTAAACAATTTGTCCAAATGAATTTCACTACACCTAAAATTTAGATAGTAAGACTAATTTAATTATTTTTTTTAAATTTTAGAATGAACATCAAAAAACAGATGGTGGACTTGGCGCTGGCACACCGATGTTTATTAGTGAAGTTATGCAAGGATCAGCTTGCACGATTTTGTAATTACTACATTAACAAAAAAATATATACAATTTTAACCTGTTTGCATTGCGAATAAGAAATACATTTTATATCATAGATATGAGAACAAAAAATCATTGAAATTTAACACTTAACAATGATGGAATATTGCCTATTGCACGACGATTTCATTATATTATTAGTAATTAATTTAAGGTAAATTGCACTGAACAATTATAATTATAACTTGGTAATTTAAAAAAAAAAAACCGCATTGGTTATTTACTTAAAGTTAAGCAGCGTGGATGTCAATTTACAAGCTCGCATTTGTATTGTAAATAAGCTTGATAAAATTGACCAGCATTTAAATTTCAACAATTTTATTATTTGATTTTGAATAATTATGAATGTCCTGGGCAAATGTATTAATTTACGTACGTAAATGGTAAACTTGGCTTTAAGTGAATATTCTTTGAAGTGCTTATCTACCAAGTCTATATTTTAATTAAAAGAAAATACCATACAATCTAGCATACATGCACAAACGAGAAAAGTTATTTTCTAGACTAAAAAAAAATATAATGCCAAAATTAAAATGAAACTGATACTCGTATCTACCCGCACAACATTGACACAAAACCCACCTGAAATTTAAGTTGATTTTTGTTGGATCTGAGAATTATTGTACACAACACATCATTAAAACCAATCTTCTTGACTTAGAAGAGATATCTATAAAAAAAAATTGTTGTTGGTCAAGTCGACTTCATACTGAGTAATTTAATTTATAACTGGGTGTCCAGTGTCCACAAGAATGTTTTCATTTTATAAGTGCTTTTTCTTGTGATTATGTTATAGGAAATATCTGATGCTGAGCCCTTTTGAACTTATAGATAGCTTTATTTTATTGAAGTTTTCAAATATTTCTAAAAGTTTAGAGACCTTAGATCTTTAAGCTTATTCAGCTATGTATTTGAGTATATGGAATATTGCATCTCAGTATTGGAATTTACATGCCATCTTCAAATCGGCTTTGTTTTTCAGATTTCCAATACGGCATTTTTTTAAAACAAAGCTTTGTTCTCCAACATTCATTCACTCATACAATGAACTCACTCTCAAACAATCATTTTCGTATAGGATACCTATAGCAGAAACAAAATGAATTCTCAAACGAGGTTCTCAATTCTAGTAAGTTATAGTTACCGGAAAACAGCTTGATGTCGTTATACTGTTTTACATATATTATGACCTAAAGACCAAACAAGTTTAATTTGTCTCTCTATTCTGTACTCAAGAATTATTAAAATTTTTCTAAGTTCATTATAAAAAAAGAGTTTTTTATTAACATTCTTACATTTCAGTCAAGAATCACAGAATCACGTTTAAGTTAAAACGAGTACGTACATGCATATATTACATACCATTTTTTAAAATAAGAGCTTGAAATGATTTCTTTACATTATTATTAAATGCATGCAAAGCTAAATTTATAGTATTTAGTTTAAAGGATCATAAATAAAAAAAGTCAATATCTTTCTCAGCCAAATTTATTAAAAATACAAAGAAAACAAACATAAAATGTGTATGTTTTAATTTAAATATAAAATTTTAAATATTACAAAAAAAAAAAAAAACAAATTAAATTAAAATGAAAAATTTTAAATTCAAAATCAAATCATAATCGTATATATATATTTTTACATAATTAAAAAAAAGAACAAAGATTTTATCTTGTTTCCAAGAAAAAAATCTAATCAATTTGTCATTTTTAGCAGTTTCTCTAACAAAAAAAAAATAATTCAAACTCTTTTAATTTGTTCATAAAATAAATAAAATATTAAAACAATTAACAATCCAGAAACGTTAAATGAAAATACAATGAATGAATACAACAAAACCAAAAAAAAAAACAATTTAACAATTACGTAAAAAGACTTTACGACGGCCTTTTTGTAAAATTATAAGAAATACATTATATTTCTTATTTGATATTAGAAATTAAAAATAAAACTAAATCTAGCAAAATAAGAAAAATTCAGCTCTGTACTAAACAATAATGATATGCAGAAAATATACAACGTTCTCCGAAACGAATTAACTACAACGTTAAGTTAAATTATAGTAATGAAAAAAAAAACAGAAATAAAACATAAACAAATAATATTTTGTGTTCTCAGAAAAATAATTAAAATTGAAAACGATCATGTATACCAATTTAAATTTGAATGCAGAGGCAAACGCCAAATCACAAAGTTATAAAATAGAAAAATACTAAATTTTTAGATTTAGCAGTGTACCTACATACTTATAGAGAAAAGAAAACCAACAACCTTGCAACAACAAAAACAAATGATGAAAATAACGAATGATAATTATTGTGACACAAATTAGAAATGAAATAAAATGCTGATCCTAAAACAAAATTTTAACTTTGGTTCTTCATTGTTGTGGGCCTTGGAAATTTGGGTTCATTCACTCATCTACAAACGTTCAAAGTGATTACCAATGTGACGTACGGATTTAAGTTTTTAATAATAATGGCGCAAAATGTTTAACAGCCTAGATTTAAGTTTTTAGTACTTAAAAATTTGGTAGATAACTTTAAAGTAGTTTACAAATAGCGTTTTCGCTTGACATTCCGAATGCTTCTGGAAACGTTCGTTTCCAGCTTTGAGTATATATAATATGGAGGGCTCGTTCCTATCCCTAATGCATTGTAGTACTTGCAGTAGTGATAGGGGTCGCTGTCTCACTTTCTGTAAGTTAAGGATACAGCTGTATGCTGTCAATTTTTGTTTACCTTCTCCTAGCACATCGTTCTCGGTCGCATGTGATATGAAGCACTCGGTAAATTTTCAGTCTTGTTTACAAAAAACCGCATATCAATAAGCTTTGTGACTGTTTTAATTCTTTACAAATCATACGTAAAAATAAGATCAAACTTTAAAGTGACTGTTAATTGCTGGTTTTGTAATCAAAATATTAAAGCTCCCTACTTGGAGGCGAATAGCTTCCCCACAATGTGACCAATACAATGGATTTACCAAGGAT
Organism: Chrysotoxum bicinctum; assembly: GCA_911387755.1. Classification (NCBI taxonomy): domain Eukaryota; kingdom Metazoa; phylum Arthropoda; class Insecta; order Diptera; family Syrphidae; genus Chrysotoxum; species Chrysotoxum bicinctum. The sequence continues at coordinate 267,850,860 of OU426987.1, forward strand.
GGCGACTACAATCGGGAGATCAATCAACAGCTGGACTGCAGTAATTGAGCCTCGACTAAGAGAGATGAACAGCAGAATGATTTTTCCGACATCAGCGACCCATTCCCTGCAAGTGGTTTGTGTCACCTTTGTAATGAGGTAAAGATTATAAAAAAGAATAAGAATTATCTCTTGGTGAAAACGCAGTATTATACTACTATCTTCATTGGATCAATCGTTGTATAGTTCGAACTGACCTAATATCCATATAGTGCTAAATTATTTCGATTATTTTTCATCGTTTGCCAAAAATGAAACTCTCTTTCTCTCGCTTACACTTTATAAGAAAAATTGAAACAGCATTAGAATTTTGATAGTTGCTGTCAAAGTTAATCTTCGCACTGTGCTCAAACATTTTAAGGGTAGTCATAATCCGTTTAGTGCGTCAAAATTATTTAAAAAAATTGTTTTAAAAATGAACAAAAAACAATATTGTGTTGTTGCTGAATAATAAAACGCGCCTAATGTCATTTTCCATTGGTCGTCCAGAAGCGTTTGGAAGCGTCCAGAAGCGTCCAGAAGTCTTCTCAAACCATTCCATTGGGAAAAAAATACTCTTCTGAGAAGAGAATTTCGCTTCTCGATTTCAAGTCAGAATCCACTCAAGAAGCACTAATACTCATACCCAAATGTCAAAAGCAACTACTATCGCAGATTTTCACAAACACGACTATTAACTAGTATATAGGCAAAATTTCAAAGTTGAGAAGAAGAAGTTAGCACCGTTCCATTGGATTTCAGAATAGGTGGATCCTTGAGTGAAACCAATGGAAAACGACATAACACTACCTTTATATGCAGTATCGAAAGATCGAGTTGGATTAGGGTCCGATTTTCGACCCAGGTTTTTCGTCATTTGAGTTAAGAGCTCGATTTGGAGTTGAGTTGAAATGGTTTTGAGCGATTCTGAAACATTTTGTTAAGCCAACTCCTCGACCCAGGTTTTTCGTCTCACATTTCGACACGACACCGCCGAGCGAGTGGGATCGAGTCGAACGAAGCTCATTTCAACTCAAAGGATCGAATAAACGTAGTAATAAATTGCGAATCGCACAACGCACAGTGTGTAAAGCTGTGAAAAAACTTATCACTTCAAAGTTTCACAGATAGAGAATTGACCCCTAGGTTGATTTCAGGTTTTTCAAAAAACGATTAAGGGCGACCCCAGGGCTCAACGAACATATTTAAGTAAACTTATTTTTGATTTTTATCTTTCAAAATGCCTATTTTAATAATTTTTGAAAATTCTAGTTTTCCAAAAAGATGATGAAAAGATGATATCGGTCAAGTGGCTGCCGTTAGTGTTGATACACATTTACGTCAATTTTATCGCATTTTCCATGACTCCGCAAAATTTCCTGTGATAACAGTTCGGATTTCTGTCGAATATTCTCCTTGAGGGCTGCAATTGTCAGAGACTTTTTGGGCATAAGCCCGCGACTTCAAGTAGCCCCAAAGAAAGAAGTCTGGGATGGGTAATTAGGGCCATCTTGCTGTCCATGCCAAATCACCAAAACGGGAGATTGCGTGACGAGGAAACGTTTTCTTCACAATATCTATTGTGGCTCGTGCTGAGTGTGCGGCTACACCATTTTATTAAAACAACATTTTCACCGATACCTGCTTATCTGATTGCGGCTATAAGAAGTAGTTTATCTCTCTAGTGTGACCCGTCGTTTTGTTGATTTTTCTTCCTTGTCAGCGACATCGGCAGCCACAGCCGCGATATTCTCGGCCAAACGACCATTCCGGTAGTGGGCACGCCCTGCATATGGTCTCCTGTGGTTTCGGTCTGTTCGAGTGGAGTAGCTAATTTCTGAAACCTTTGCCCAATTGGCGCTACACGATTAAGAAGTCGACGTCATGCTGCGTTAACATCACCGACCGATTATTGTCACGTTTTGCGGTGCACAGTGCGGTATTTTGATCAAAAACCTGGCCAAAAATATTTGGGCACATTTTTCACATCAAATAGGTACCAAATGACTAAAAAGTTATTTGGAAGGATAAATTTTCATTTTTTGGGTACAGTAAGACCCACTTAAGTGCTTACCCACTTACCTCGCGATTAGCCGAGAGAAAAAAAATTATTAAAAATCAAAGAAAGCACGTACAATACTCTGCTATAACTTTTTTTAAAGCTTATATTTCATTCTTTATTTTGTTTTTTGATGCAAGCTGTTTCATTAAATAGTTTTTGAGAAATTAAGTTTTAAAGATGAAATTTAGAAAAAAAAAAAAAATAGTTTTTTAATTGATTTTTTATAAAGTTTTGCAATTTTTAGGACATTTTTTATTTTAATTTTCAATGGCCTAATAAATTTGTACTCAAATACTAAAAACCTTATTCCAATAAATATTATAGTTTCTAAAAAATTAGAAAAATACTGAAAGATACTTTTTTCCCAGAAAACCTCTTTTTTCGATTTTTTTTATGAGTGGATTTACAACCGGAAATTTTCTTAATGCAGGTAGCCAATTTAAAATTTAGTTTTAGTTGCATATTTTATGATTACAGGTCAATTACTCAATAAAAAGATTAATCTTTTTTGTCTTATATGCAAGTAGGTAATAAAAAAAGACCTGGGGTGGAATCGGCTAAGGTGATTTGTGATAGTTGACAGTCACAAAAAACAAATTTGGTCTGCGTAAGGTGACTATCACATGTGATAATCACATTTTTGTGACATTTGCTTGTGACAGCTATTTTGTTATCACTTCTAAATAAAATTGTCGTGTTTCAACTTCGTTTTGTTAATTTTTCATATATTTCAATACAAAATGAACGTGTTTGTGCCGGTGCAATTATTGTTTAGAAATGAAAATGATGACGGTGAAAACAATTACCGCAGACAAGTTCGTTTAATAAATCTGAATCTGCGAAACAAATTAAATATATTAGAGCTACCAAATGCAAAGTAAGCTTTTTTTCTTTTTCCTGATTTTTTATGTCTTAATAACTGTTTTTTGATTTAATAGATTTTTGAAAAATTTCCGCGTAACTAAAGAGACATTTTCATATATTTTACGGCTTTTGGATTTACCCACTGGAGTTCGGTCCACCTATATACCACCCACCCTCCAGTTAGCTGTGAAGCTGAACTTTCTTGGAAGGGGAGCCTACCAAAGGCAAGTTGGCTTTGACTGGTCGACTCTGATGGGACAAAGCACCGTTAGTGAGGTCACTACAGCAACTTTGAAGATAATGGAGAGAAAAATGTGTCCTTTGGTAATCAAATTTATTACCTCGGAGACAACAAAAAGATTTTATTTCGAAAAATTTGGAATTCCAGGAGCTACCTCTACATTATATCTATTAATTGTGCGGATGATGTTCCATGTAGTTAGTTAGCAAATCTATCTGTGATTTGTTGGCTTGTGACCTATAGGAAACATGTATATTTCATTCCATAACATTCTTAAAATAGGATTTTAGCATTTACTTACATTTTCAACTTTTTTATTTATCAAAATTGTTTCGATTATAATTTGTTTTCCACAAAATAAATATGTAGAAGAAAAACTGAGATGAAAAACAAACGTCAATGCTTTTCTTCTAAAGTCATGCCAAATTTTAAATATTTTTTTGTGATCACCTTACCCAGATGTAAAATTAAAGGTGATCACAAATGATAATCACAAATGTGATAATCACCAATCACCTTAGCCGATTCCACCCCTGGAATAATTGAATTTTCTAGTTTATATTTTATTATTTATTCATCATCATAAACATCTTCAAAAACATCATCATCACCATCATCATCATTATTACCATCATCATCATCATCATCATAATCATCATCATCGTCATCATCATCATTGTTATTAACAGTCAAAAATTCGAGAGCCTCCTTTGAAAACGACTGTTTCTTGGTCTTACTTTTTGTCCTTAAACTACTGAGATAAGGGTCTGACGTCAATAGAAGCCGGTTAATCACATCCTCGTTGCATGCCGTCCTGGAGAATTTTCGTGAAAATTTTTCTCTGTATTGGCGGAAATGCTTATTTCTAGCTTCCGCGGCTTCTTCGGACAACTGACCGATTGGCAACAATGCATGGGATATGACACTAGCAGAATGAATTAAAATCTTATGCACTGTTGGAGACATAGGCTGCCATGGATATAAGCTAACATAATGTTTAGCAGTATCCATCGTGAATTTTTCGAATTTTTTAAGATCTATCTCATAACCAGAGGATATCACTTCTAATATAGTTTTGAATTTGTTAATTAATGATAAATCCACGCCTGTAATGGAAGCTGCTTCTTCTTGGCTATTGAAAAATCTACGAGAGGTGTTGCCGTCATTTGTGTTGCCAAACCCAGCTTTTGGAATGTCCACCAGTAAGCCCAATTTGTCGTGGAACTCTTTTTGTATCTGTCTCTTGGCCGCTTGAATTTTTTCCCGGTCACTTTTATCTGTAACGCGTCCCTTATGCACGTCCGCTTTAAGTTTGTACGAAAGATGCACCAGAAATTCGAAAAACCTAATCCTGGCGTGTAGTATTGATAGCCCAAATCTGAAAGTCTCTGGATTCTCTGGTTCTGTAGAAGACAAGTCGTTGAAACTTTTTGAAGTTTTTCCGCATATGTAACAACGTAATGTAGATGAAGTATTCGTAGCTGCATTACACACCTTTCCATCGACCATTGTTGGAAGCAGTACATGGTTGATTCTTATGTTGTCGCTTACTTTTGTTGCTTGAAGATTTTGGGCCTGGTTTTCAATGTATTCGATTTCTTCATTGGTTATGTCCTTATTTTCTTTCAAATAACGAATCCGTATTGGTCGGCACCACCTCGGTGATGAAGAGTGGATATTTTGCCATATAATTTCACTCCCAGACTTGAGACGAAGAGGCACAAGGGAACTCAAAAATATATTTGCATCACTGTTGTCGTCATCTTCAAATTTCTGCTTGTATTGGCTTTGAGATCCATCGCATCCCCACTTTATATTAGCTCTAAATCGGTTTCCCTGTTATCCAAGCACTGTGAGAGTTCTGGTTCCAAATATTTACATAATCGCGATATTGTGTGATCCACTAAATCTTGGAGCTTCACTTCGGCAACTGTCTCACTGACGCTTTTTGGTGGATAACATTCTTGTTTAGCTTTATACAAGTAGGTGTAGCACGGATATATATCTTTGTTGGCTTGATGAATCACTTCGTATTGACTTACAGTTAAATTGGCATCGACGAATATCCTCAAGGCGTTTTCAGGTGTGTGTTTCTTCGTTTTCAGGGCTTTACTGCCAATCGCAGCTGCTTTTCGGAACTTCATAGCCCTGGTTGGAGTTTTTGTCACAGTTTGAATCACTTTGGCTACATCATTATTTCCCGTCGCTCTTTGACTCATCTGTGCTGCGTATGTCAGTTCATCAACAGACACATTCCTTCGAAGTTCCACTGTTTTTCGACGTTTTGTTCGGTCACTTGATTCCCCGAATTCTTTGCTTGGGCGACCTTTAGACCTTCCGGGAAGTATGCCAATAGGTAGTATTATTTCTTCGCTAAGCCACTCTTCATTCTTATCCAAGAAACGGCTTTCTATTCTGTGGCAGAGTTGCCATCTTCGTTTATAATTTGGTTTGAACGCCTTGATAATGTTGAGAAGTTCATCTTGTTTCTCTGGGGGACAATTTGTTATATCCATAAGTTTTTTATCCAAATCTTCAAGTTTTTCGTCAAAACACCCTTGTGAGCTTCCTTTTACTAACTCGTGAAGCTGTTTTCTGGTCATAGCTAAGGTGGAATTAGAGTCATCTGGAATAATATAAAAATCTATTATTAAAGGTCGTTTTAAAGGGTTTTTTTTCAAAGCCTCTGTTTTTTCTTAGGTGCAAACTCTTGAAATGTAAGATTGTTCTACATATCCAGCAGTTTAATAAAATGTATGATAGACTATGTTGCGGCGTGTTGCGCTATTTCAAAAACACTAATGTTTGAAAAAAACAGCGAAAAAAGTGCAATTTTTTTAAGTGATTACTTCAACTCATCGATATGAAAAAGTTAAGATGGATATACAAATAAATTTTTGCTTAAAATACTATACATACCTTGATTAACGATATCCATATCAAATTTTTTCACTAAAATCACTTTTAAAAAAAATCGTGCTTACTCAACTAATACTAGTTGCAACTGATGGTGTCGCGAACGGGGGTGACCAATTTATAGATAGACTTCACTAAAGAGTAGCCTGGTTATCTACCTGTTATCGGACACAAGCTTAATCCTGGGAGGTAAAATTTTTTTTTTTGATTTATGGCCAGGTTTTTGATCAAAATACCGCACTGTGCGGTGTATAGCCCTCCATTGCATTGCTTGTCTGTTTGTATACTTCAGCTGTCTGGTGCACAATTGTCAAATATGATTGACGTACCAAGCCATTTGCAAAAATTATAACATCTTTCGATAGGATGATTAATTTTGCGCCACATTGCAAATTGCAGTTTCCAAATAGACTTTATTCCTAGTATAAAATATATTTCTCTATAGAAAGTAAATTGAGGATGAAGATTTGTTTGGAAATAATGAAACACGCAAAATAAATAAATAAAATAACTTATACGGATAATAAAATAAATCAATTAGCCGCGAAAGAAAAAACAATTTTTAACTGAAATCTGAACTTGTGAATGGAAAACCCCATTACATTTTTGAGACACTCATTGGATACCCTTTCCCTTTCGCCCTGCTATCCATCGGGTGAACTGCACTATTTCAAACTAATTTCTTAATTACGTAAACAGTGGTTCATGAGAAAATCTTTGAAACTTTAGATATTCCTTAAACAGAAAATTATGGAAAAATATAAGAAAATCGAAAAATGTGGTATGGACCTGTTGTTTGTTGATCTGCCCCAAAAATATTTATGTATTTCTTTAAGTATTATTTGAAAAATATTTGAAATTTAGCAATAAATACATAAATAAATAAGCAATACAACAAATAAAAAATCAGCGACATTGTGCCAATATATATGTATGTATGTACATATATTATGTATTCTGTACATATATTATGATTCTGTTCGAATGTATAGCAGAATAGTAATGTTTGACACTTTAAAGAAAATTCCAACAATGAATAGCAGAATAAGGCTGAGTGTATGTGTAGTTTTGATCGTAGAATTTTAATCAGTGTTATAAAATAATACTACATAATTAAATAATTTTGAAATTTTGTTTGATTTATTTTTATTTTTGGACTAGCCTGGTATATTTGCTCAACTGATTTATTCCTTTCTTAAACGAAAGGAACTCCTCAAAACTTAACTTTTGATTTATTAAACCAATAGTACTAACAACCTAATGAAGGCACTGCTTAGCCACATAATAGTCTTAAAACGCAAAAGGCAAATTCGTGCTATCCAGTCTTGTATCTATACTTTTAGTTTAAGTTTCAAAAATTGTTTTTCCAAGAATTAAAAAAAAAAACTAGTTGCATCTTTGTTTAATACTTTTTCATAAATATTTGTTTTCTTTTTTTATTAAATTCAAAATAGCAATAAATATTTTATTGTTTAATTTTTGTGATTCGTAAGGAAGATATTTTTTATTCTTCTTCTGCTTGTCTTTAGTTTATATTTTTAAAAGGGTTGAAATGTATTTCCAATCATCAAAAATGAATTAATCTTAATACATAATTTTATATTTTGTATTTCATCTATATATTACAATAGATTTTTACTATTTAAATCACAATCAATGGATTTAACGGTTATAATTTTACATAATATTTTGTTTTTTTTTTTATTATAGTGTAAGAAGTAGAATTTATATTTTGTAATCAGCCAAAAGTGTATTGTGTAGTATTTTTGTATGATTTATTTTATTTTCTTCTTAATAATACATATAATGTTTTTTTTTCCATTTATTGTTTTAATTCTCATATTAATTTAATATAATTTTGTATTGATTTAGTTAAAGCATTGTTATAATCATAATGATAGGGTTTTTTTTGTTGTTACATTATAATCAAACCATATTGTTTGGTGTTTACTTATTTTTATTTTATATTTGTTTTTATTATTAATATTATCTGCGTTCAATTCTAAACATAAACAATGACATGAACATAAGTAAATTTTATTTAGGTACTAAATAAATAAATATCATCTTAAAACGATTTTTTTCTTTACATTTCTTATATCTTTTCATTTCAAAGGTTTTCGAAGAATTTAAGAATAAAGAAGGAGGCACACAAGAGAAATATTATTTCTTATTTTTTTTTCAAATTTTAACAATTTCAATTAATGTTAAACTTATTTAAGAGGTAAATAACTTTTTACATACATATTATGTGTTCAAAAAGAAGTAAATACACAAATAAACTACTATTTGAATGCCAAACAAATTGAATTTTTTTTTTTAATGGGGGCTGGAGGTTGGTTTAAATTTTTCTTCAAAAAAAAAATATTAAAAACAGCCAATCGGTATTGACGGTTTTAATGAGACATCGATTAGCTGTCAGCTCAATTCAAATACAAAGTTCAATAAATTATTCAACATTTCTTTTCAATTTTCGGTCTTAAGTAAGTTGCGATGAATGCAATGAAATATACGAGAATTAAGAAATATTTTACGTAAGAACACAGCTTCTTTAAGAAGGGACATGGACTTTCAAGAATTGATTTATTTTAGGTTGCCCAAACGAAGGCAACGTTTTGATAGTTCTTTTTAAGAACCCTAATCATTTGTGAGCTTGTTTCAAACTTAAGAAATTTTTAAGGAGCAATTTTACGTATTTTACATGACAACTCTTGTGAAGCAGTTAAGAAATTAGTTGGATAAGAGTTCCACAGAAAAAAGTGAACACTTTATGAGAACCATTTTCCGGTCCTTGCGCAAGAATTGAAGCTGCTTAGAATACAGTGAAGTTCGGATAACACAATTTGTAGATCTTTCTTTTCAAAAATAATAAATAGGTACGATGATTACGAGAACTTTTATGAAAACATCAGTAATTTTCTACTTAACTTGTAAAATTACGAGTATTATACGAACATGTTTTCAAATGAACAAATCTTAAAGGGTGTTTAAAAAAGTATTCAAAGTATTTTCGGAGGCGGATTAACATTTTTTTTAAGATTCTGAAACAAGTACTTTACATTCATTAACAAGAATTATTAGTTATCAGAAGTTCTTACAGTAAAAAGTCCAAGTTAATTAAAAGTGGATAAAATCAAACAAAATTTGTATGTAGACACTTTTTACTTTGAACAAAAAGAAGAGTTTACCTTGATTTTGAAAAGACACACTTAAAATATTGAAAAACAAAACATTTGAAAAGTTTTCAATAACAAACAACTAACCACGCGCATATAATTTTATAACTTAACAAAATAAAACGAAAATCAACTATCGAGCTTGATACAAAAAAAAAGTATTCATATATAGAATAAATGCAATCTTCACACAAAGTATAACATCTACATAAATAACAAATACAATAAAACTCTAAACTCTTCTTTCGTTCGAGGGTTGCGAACTATAGGCATAATTTAAAACTCATCTTAGAGAACACATAACACTTCGATTCAAAACATTTTCAACAAGTAATATATATATGTATGTATATGTATATTAAAAAATACCAAATAACAATTTGCGAGAAAAAAAAAGATATAAAATATAACATAGACGGTGAGAGAAATCAAAGCGATAAATAAAATTATTTAATTTAATTAAACACAAGTCGGAGTGTTAGTCGACTCTAAAATTAAATTTTTACTCTTCGAACACATCTCACAAACTCGTTTTGTGTCGGGATTCAAAAACGTACAAAATCTACAACTCCATTCGTTCGGACTTGTTACAATGACCTGTGTTGCAATTGCATTGCTCGCATTATTTGTTATAATAGAGGGCGTTCGTGATGATGAGCTACTCAATCGACTTGAAACAACTCTTTCGTGTGAGGGTTGCTGATGATTATCTTCTTCAAAATTATTGTTCAAGTGCTTGGTGCTCGATTTCAGACTCGGTTTTAAGTGGAACACCTGACCATTTTCGACCGGCTTTGATTGTACCTTTAGAATTGACTTTTCGGTGCCATTCCTATTTCGCGAAACAGGGGTAACTTTTTCGAGAGTTTTCGGCTTTCCAATATCGCCATTTGATGGGCGAGGTTTTGCCTCTGGGTTGCGACTCACGCGGCGCTTTTCCGTGCCTATATGACTTCCCGTGGATATATTTAGAGAGTCTAGATCCAGACTTTGTACCAGTAAGTCACCCCTTTCGCCGAGGTCTTTTGAATATCCGTGTTTTTCGAGGTTCTGAAACACATAGTCCCATGACTCAAATGATCCAACCCCATCTTGATTTTTATTGGCTTTGAGAGCTTTTGTCGCAGTCGTCGATTCGCTTACACTGCCTTTTGTATTTTCAACATTTACAAAATCATCGAAGCTCTCAAAGTTGTCTAAGGGCGCATTTGTGAGCTGACTTGTGTGAGTTCCACCATTGGTCTGTACAACAACATCCAATGGGGGCTTTTTATTGTCTAGTATCTTTTCGTACTCTTGTAGGATTTCTGAATTTTTCAAATACTTTTCAGTCGTTACCTTTCGATGTTTTCCAGGTATAGGTGTGGCATACACATAGTTTCCATCCAAATCGTCTGAACTTTCTACGTGATTATTATGATTCCGGCTGTAGATGTCCTTTTGTGAGAGCGGAGTTGCTTGCATCATGCTAGAACGACTTCGCCTATTATCGTAAATTTGTGTAGTGCGGTCGTGCAAATCGAAACTGTTGTTTTGGGAGCGGGAGTGAGAGTGTGGGAGTTCATGGGGCGCGGGTCGTTCCTCGAAATCGATCAGTTGATGATCTGGCGGAAATGATCTCTGCCTGTAGTTCTGAAAGTCTTTGTTTCCTCCACTATTTCGCGACTGGTGAGAAGGGTAATTGCAAGGAGTTATTTTTGCGTAGCCTCCGTTGCAATCACCATAAGCCGCATCGATAGCTTGTGGAGCGATTTTATGACCACAGCCCGCAACTGGATGATACATATTTCCAGAGCCATTATAGGCATATTGATTGTGGTTATTCAATTGGTTGGATATATTGTAAGGAAGAGGATAACGATTGCCTGATACATTGTACGGGTGGTTATATGCATTAAAGTTGCACGTATTTTGATAACTTTCGACACAGTCATAGGGATTGTCATAGAGGTGTTGTGGCTGGTGGGATTGTGGAGGTTGATCGAATGAGTGACGATGGGGCAAGGGAGGACCATCTGAATGTTCGTTGTAATGCTCTAGACTTCTAGAGTGTGACATCTGCGAATAGTTTGGATGTTTGCAATGAATAATATTGCTGGTGGGGTGATGAATAGTGCAGGAAGGGTTATAGCTTGGCTGCGATCGCATATTACATCCATTCGTAATTTGATGGGTCGGAGGTCCAGTTGATGGATGCAAGTGGTGATGGTAGTTTCCATGAACTGCACAATTTTCACAAGATGATCCACTTTTTGCACCAACCGGTGGAGTTGCTACATGAGTTGCAAATTGAGTTTCTATAAAAACCATTTTGTTAAATCATGAGTGTCTTTAATGAAAATCTGTTTACCTGCTGCAAGTTTCTTTGCTCGAAATCTTCGTTCTTGTTCTGCATAAGCTATAGCTTTGATTGCCTGCGATGCACCACCTTTTGAATAAGAAAAGTTGTAATAGGTTTTTTGAATTGTTTCAACAGTGATTAACTACCCAAGTGAGTTTCTCTAAACTTAAAAATATCAATCCAAGAGCAAACAAGTGGTAGCGCTGTTAGACCAGCTTTAATTTGTTTCATTATTTGGCATTCAACGTAGGCGGCCATTGCATCACGAGATACGTTTGTGACTTGGTCCGGGCATATTGGTCCATCTAATACAAGTATTTGATTTGAAATCTGACGGTAGCCCATCGCCTCAAAGAGTCTTTCAGCATCAACTAAATTTGATTTAATTTCATGTTGATAAAACCCGGAATACATCTGAAATAAAAGCATGAAAAAATATAGATTTAAAAATTTTCATTATTTCGGAACTTCGAACAAGAGTATTGGCCATTGGGAACTCAAAACTCACCTTAATAATTCTGTACTCTTTTCTCCAAGGTTTCGTGAATAAATTGTTAGCGTATTGACTTATTGACTCGAACCCAACCATTGCCTTGAACGCATTGAAATCATCCAATTCTTTGACAGTCTTCTTTAACACATGAGCTGTCTCGGGTAGGAAAAATTTCCTATCATGTGGCACAACACAGAGGAACTCTTTTAAACATGCTAGAATATAAAAAAAGGTCATAAAAACATTCACATGATGAATAAAAAAGTCCTGTTGACGTACCTTCTAACTTCTTGCGTTCCTCTAATTTTTGCATACTTTCTTCAGTCTCTAGAAATGTCCAATGCCTTTGGAGTATTTCTTCCCACAAATCCGGCAATATATCACGTGGCACAAAATCAGACATTTTAACTCTCTTTTATTATTATCGTTTCGTTTTATAAGCTTATTGTTTTTCTTTGGTTGTTTGTTTATTTCGTTTGGTGAAAGGAAAGCTTAAATAAGTAGAAAATGCAAACTGTTATGAATAATTATTTTTGAGAAAGTTTTAAAATCTATTATCAAAAAGAGCAAACTTACTTTTGAGTTAAAAAAAAATTTTAAAAATAAACTAGAGATCCGATAGGAATGGATCTAGAATTTTCTACGATTCTGAAGCGCTAATGAGCAAAGACATGACAACATGACAAAAGATACTGGGAGATTTATCACTTTTTTATAAGAGGGACTAAGCCCCTGAAAAATATTTTTGCAGTGGCTTAGAGTCGAACCCGAGAACCTCTACATGACACCTCAACGCACTAACCATTTTCTTTTGAGTTAAGCTTGTCTTAAATTTGAAATTTATATTGTTTATTGTTTCGTAAAAAGAATTCCGGTCTCTTGGCTGGGTCGTAATTTCTACTTCTCCTACAATTTTCAAATATCGAATGAAATAATCCACAACCCATTACGTAATGGATGATACGATGGATGCAGAATCGGGAACATAATCATAATGAAATGACAAGTAATGAAAATGTAGACAATAATTGTTATTGTTTTGAGTGACTAATTGTTAAATCCAATACGAGTACACAACCAATTTATAAACATTCTCTTCAAATTCAAACAGATATTAACGCCACGTCACATAATTCCAATGCATTCGTATAAAAGCACAAAGTAAAAACATACAAGAATGTGTGATTCATATTTGAGTTGCAGCCGACAGCATTATATCAGGTCGATCACCGTTTTATCTTTCTGGACTTTAAGCCTAAGAAATTAAATCTTTTGAATAAAACGAAGGGTTTAGTCATGAGGTTGATACATATACTTTTTGTTTTACTTTTTACATTTGAAGCTAATTATAGTTAATAAAATGAACGATGGGATCGCACGTTCCTGCTCCTATATAAGCTTGTTATGATTATAAAAAATGTTCAAAACAAAAATAAGAATACGGCTTTACGAGTATTTCTTAAACAAATACTCGTATACTAATAATTAATTTTGTTTATACAAAATGTCATTAACATTTTTCTAAAAATCCTTCGGTATACCAATATATTTTTTATATTTTACGCGCTCTAAATGGATTTTGACTACCCTTAAAATGTTTAGGAAGGATTTAATATGAGATACCGATAAACATTGGTTTTGAATGTCTGAATATCATAATAAACTGATTGGCATTACCTAAAGCGCGATTATTCATGTTGAACTGTTTAAGGGTAGAATGCAACTGGCTACCTTACTAGAACCCTCTTTGTAAAAATAATGAAAGCAAATAACATTGCGGCGGTAATCGAGAGATTCAAATGCTTCTGCTGTCCTCCTATCATTTTTAAAGCTCTTTGTTTGGATTCTATTCAAGAGACTCAAGTTTATTATTGGTGCACCTGCCCAAATATGGGAATTATAATCAAGCTTTGGACGAATATAGGCTTTATAGATTTCAGCCAGATCATAAGCGGTGAAAGATTGCTTGCATCGAACAAGGAAACTTAAACAAACACTAAGCAGCGTTTTTGGAGACGCCGAATATGTGGTCATTTTACGCACGGTGGTCTGTGATGCACATACCGAGAACTGAAAGTTGATTCAAAACCGAAAATAAATAGGTGTTTCGTCCCGTCGATCTCACTTAAACTGATTAGTTGACTACTTCGGTTTCCTCAATCTATGTGCCGCTAATATAAATTAAGGGACATAATAAATATTTTTCCACTCGATTTCCAAAATTCCAGAGTCAAATATCAAAAACCGGTTCTATGGGTTTTGTTCACCAAAATATAGACAATCAGCCCTATCACGAATTCCATCGTAATCGGAAACTTTTACGAATCCCGAAAAAAGCTATCACCAAATCCGTTCGTAATGACAATTTGTATGAGATTTTCCACTACGATGGATTTTGTGATAGATTTTTTCGGGATTCGTAACAAGTTTCCGATTACGATGGAATTCATGATAGGGCTGAATATCTAAATTAGTATAACACAAAACTTATTGAGTTAAATAAGCCATTAAAGAATGGTTTGTATGACAGGTTTAGTTATTTTTGAGCTAAAAAAAATTAAATTTTCTCTATAGGCTTTCAATTGTTTAGGCATGTGCAAATCTATGATTTAACTTATTGGTAAAATTCTTCTGTTGGAGCTAAGGCATTTATTAAGAAGAATTGTAGTTTTTTAAAGGGATTTTTAAGGGCATTTCGTTCATAAGCTGACAATATGTTAAATACTCTTAGGTGCTTTATTGTTTAATGATCTATATTGACCTTGTTGAATCTGATGGAAAATAGGTTATGTTTTTCACCAATTGAACCGAGTTAAAAACATTCGCAATATGTAGTGCAAAATAATCAGTTTTTCTTTCGATCAATTTTCATCTTGTGATTCTAATGGCGAAAGTAAAAAGTAGAAGTAGTTTGGCTCCTTTTTATTAGACGGGTTCGGTGTATAAGGTGGAATTAGTTGCGGTGGACTAGTTGTCAGTAGGAATGGACAAGACATTTAATTGTCTGCACGCTCCAAACGGCTAAAATGAGGAGCACATTACATTACTAGAGATACATTTCATTTTCTCCTAAGAGACAGTACGATTTCTCAAAAAAAGCATCTTTTGGGGATCGAACATAGACATCCGCAAGGCAGTTCAAGGCACTCACTATTATGCCAAAGGTTTCTGTAAAATTTACTAAAAATGTTTTAGCAATGGTTCAAAAAACGAATTTCATTTTGAAAAACCAATGAACAATGAAATATCAAACAAACATACAATTTGGAAATGTTCTTTAGTTGGAAAATTTTTATTTTACCCTTCGTTGATCGTATGACCTCTATATAAGGATGTATGGAGCTTAAGAAAAAAAATTACAATAGGTGTATTTTTCAGTGCATGAATATGCGCTAGACAAATATTGTATTTATTTTACTCGTATTAGGTTCTATCCAGAATAGGAATCAACGTATGTATGTATGTAAATATTATATTGATAGGACGTAATCAAAATATGTTATTATTTCTTCTATATCTACTGGCTTATGAAAATAAATAAAAAATATTGACATTTGTATTTTCTATGTACATACAGCTTCATTCCTCCTTAACTTTAATAATATTCCTAAAAAGTAAAGTCAATAATTTCAATACTAAACCAAGTAAACACCTTGAGCAGAATGAAAGCAAATAATAAGTCACATCGTGCTTCACACGCTACTCGCCTACTTCTTATACTCAGTGTCAGTATGAGCTGAAATCTCTCTATTCCCTTCCTTCGTGCTCATAACTCACACTGCCATCGTTCATAGCCCTAAAAAGATAATAATAGCAAAACAAAATACAAAACAAAATTATAAAATAAACAACTTATCCGACGTTGTCGATTGAATATTTAACCTTGAGGGTGACTCATGCAGTGAGTGAGTTATCAAATAGTCGTTCCAGCGTCATCTTTTGTTTTAGTTTAAAGTAGTTTTATATTTTGCTGATGTTGTTGTTTTTGTTTCTGGGGCTTTCTTCTTCTTTTCGTGTAGTTTGATTTTTTTTTCCCTGGAGCAGCAGGTGGTGGGAATGGGTAAGGGTAAATTATGCTGGAAGGCGCATAGGTAGATGTATATTATTTTGTCACAAGTGAATGCTTGAAACTTGTTGTAGTAAAGAACGCACGCATCAACCAGAAGCAATGACTTGAAAGTAGAGTAACTACTGCTACCACGAGTGTATTCAGTTGCAATGAACAGGTAGCCAAGTTGCAGAGTGGAAGGCAACAACAACAAACAACAATGGCAACATCAAATATAGTGAAAAATGATATTTGTTTATTTCCTATCAATGGTCATGCACAAGGTATTATAATTTTTCTGATGTTTTTTTTTCTTTTCCAACGTAAGTGAGAGAAATGTGCAAAAACTAGTAAAGACGAATGGTATGCGACAAACCGACATCGCAATGCAAACGTACATTGTCGAAGCGCAAGTTGAATGACACTCCCAACATTTTATTTTTTTTTTTCCAGCAACACCTTCCACGAAATCAGTTCCTGCTGCCATTTCTTTGAAAGGGATTTACTTAACTCAGAAAAGAAACAATTCAAAGCCTTATTCCTGGACAATCATTTTCCAAAGTCGATGTTTTCTAATTTCAAGTCTCGTATTCAAAAACGAATTTCTGAGAAAGACGAAAAACATGTAATTCAAGTTAAGTAAGTAAAAGATAGCTATAAACGCCGGTTTTTTCAACAAAAAAAATAGCAAAACTCGCTATGAAAAGTAGTTACTAAGTGTTAATTAATGATATTATATACATATTTTGTTTTCTATGTAAAGCAACCGAAGGTAACGACCTGAGCAAAGCCTCTGACTTAAGAAAATTAATCGTTTTATGGCTACCTTCATTAAACCTTACGGAATAATAAACTCTTATTTCGATTTCGGATTACAGTGGAATAGAGAGAAATGAACGGACCGACGAGCTAGCCAGGCAAGAATCAAACCATCATTGCTCACTTGCGGAAAGTGTTATCATTCCGCTTGGTGTTATACAGGGCAAAATCTTCCCAGCTTTTCTCACAGAGTTCAACAGCAACTGGAGCAGTTTAACCAACTGCATTATATCTAGAAAGGTGTGGCATATAATAAGTCCTGAATGAATGAACTAATACGCAGACTTATGCAAGACATAGCTGGGGTAGTTGCACCATGCAATAGGCATTACACAAATAGGAGCGAAGGTCGACCTTCTTTGCAGTACTCATTTTGGTAGTTGTGGGGATCAGCAGGAAAAGAAAACAGTCATTCATTTCCTGTGTAAATGTCCTGCTCTGACCGGATGCGAGCCCAACTATTGGGTTATCTACTGAAAACCTTAACGAACTAGCTTATAAATCCTTCATCATATTCAATTAAATCCATAGTTTTAAACGAGTTTATGGTATCAAATAAGCGCACTGCAGCGTTATTTGGATCACTGAGCAAGAATGCTCGTGACCACCATTTCGATCTACCTGCCTTGGCAATACTTATGAACAACATTTTTAGTAAGTTCTTGGTCGTTAAAACTGTATTACGATCCTGTAAGACGAGTTTAGCTTGTTCAAGTTTTGTATGTCATTTCAGAAAATCTCTTAAATTTAGCTGGTTGATAAATGGTTTAAATGTTTGGTTTTAGAAGTCCCACACAAGAATTTAATGGTCCTAAATGCTCCTCTGTTGAAAACTGGCGCAAAGTCTCCCAACATTTGAAGTACAAGCTGAAGCAAACAAATTAAAAAAAAATATATGTATGTATTAAGCAACATAAAATAGAATACACTGTACCAAATTTTAAGCGTTTAGTTTCTAGATCGATGTAGAGAGCACATACAGTCAAATATACGCACAGACCGACAGACCATATGATGAAAACCGCTTTGTTGAACTTCTCCATTTTTGCTGTGTTGAGGCACAACAGTACGTGGAGAACAAGAGCCTAGTGACTTACAACTTCCGAACGTCCCTGATTGCCTGCTGTCGGCAGGAATTTAAAGTTTGTAGTATAAAATAGCAAATACAAAAAAAAAGATAGAACGTTTCAGCAAACAACAACAATAATTATAAGTCCTTCTTTATTGGCGCACTTATCATTTAAAAAAACTGAAGACATCAAGCTGCGCACAGATTCAAAGGTAGACAACGGATATAAGGATGAAACAAAATCGGTTGATTTACATGCAAATTGTCATGCGTCTATTATTTCTTTCGAATATTTCAGTATAAGACACAAATGGTAGTTTTCAAGATTTTGCAGAAACTTATACTTCATCAAAGTTGGGGTCACTTCCGACGAACAATTACTCGTATCCTAGGCATCGACTACCGGTATTTCGGTTTGGCAACTGGGATTTTTTGAAACAAAAATTCTTCGATGGATATTTGGTTCTGTGTGCGAGAAGTGCGAATGGAGCAGAAAATACAACTCTATAAGCTGTACCAAGATGTTGATGCAGTCCAAAATGCCAAAAAATGTGGACTAAATTGGCTCGGCCACATCGAATGAAAGAACAATGATCACCAAATAATCTTCGAGGCGACAAGGTAGAATGAACCTCCGGTTTAAAGATCAGGCCGACGCGGATGTCATTTTGACTTGCTGGTCCTAGCCGACTAGAAACAGACTGCTCGGAATTCCAGAGAATGGAAAACTGTGCTGTCTCAGACAAACCCCTTTCATTGATCGGCAGCCGGGTAAGTAAGTAAGAAAGGTGGATATCTTTTTTTAACTTTTTCAGATAAACTTTGCACAATTGGTCTTATAAGTGTAAACAACTTAGCAATTGAAATTCGAGTCTGTTTTAGTGAGTTTTTATTCTTTGGTAAAGAATACATATAATTCACACTAGATTATTTTCTATAAGTTCGACCCTTCTTAGAATATTATTTTTGTGAATGAACCGCAACTGCAATTTAGTGGATTCTTGTGAGGGGAACTATGGTCAAAATCTTTTGTACAATTTTAATAGAAGGAAACTCAATTTAGCTATGGATATACATAATTGAGGTGTAAATTTAAGTATGATTTGATTTACAAGCAGAAGCCAAAGCATGGAAGATTAGAGTTTATATGACCGAACTTTTAGCTTGGTTTAACGATAACACAAGAACAAGCACACAAAATAATAAAAATTCAATCACTTTAATATAAATGACCAAATTGAAAATAAGATTGGATACGTACATAATTCTAAATGCAACAAGCTCAAAATGAAAAATATTATCTAAAGTTGCAATTTGTCCAAGTCCAAGGCGGTATTATCATTATCCAAGTTTTTATTTAGACAAAACAAATCAAGTCATTAACACCGGCGGGCGACAGTTCTTTTAAAAACATCACCACGAAAAGGCCAATATCCTGCATACGTGTTGCCATATATTCGTTTCACTTATTTACGCAAACACTTGCTCAGGAGATTTTTATTGCACCACACTGAGGTTTTTCTTTAGCGCAAAGAAATACCGGATTATAATCTTCATAACGTCCGATTTTCAATAACTGCAGCAGCAAAAAACAAAAGCCAAACCACTGCACAAGCACATACACTGAATACGGAGAGAAAATCAATAAAATATTTATTACCATCCCCTGCTCATAGTAGAAATGAATCTTTTACGTATATCCGTAGATATTCTGGCTTATGGCAAAAAATGTAAGGAAACCAGAGTGGTGGAAGGTGCACGATGACGTTGCAGGAGCAGGAGTATGAACAAGCAGAGAGACAGAGGCAAAGGGAGTTGATTCAATTTCAAAACCAACCTACGCGCAAATTGTATGAATGAATGAATGAAAGAACAGACCAACATCCACAGGAATTCGTCCGAACGTCACACAATTCGTCCCCCCACAAGAAGTGAAAACCGAAAAAGTCCTTCCTCAATGAATTTCGATGGTGCAGCTAATCTGTGTGAATTTATTTATACACACACATCACGGCGCACTAGAAAGGTTTCTTTTTTTTTGTATTTTATATTTTTCACAATATTTGAGACTCAAATGCAAAAAGACACAAGCCGAGCGTGTGCTGCAACTGTTGCTAGTTAGCGGAAGCGAGTTCACCTAGTTCCCAATTTCCAAATTAAACAAATAATCTTGGTTGCAGTCCAACAAACGAAAAAAAACCACAATTCTAATATTTTTATTTTTGAAATAGGGAACCAAAAATGAAAGAAACAAAACTACAGGAATAAAAATAATTCGAACGAAAGACCACTTACTCAACAGAACACTCAATTCTTTGCGAGAATGTAGGCTGGCTATTTGCACGGTTTCCACAGATTTTATTTTTAGAATCGCAAATGAGAAAATCCGATAAAATGACGACGACTCGGGAAGATCGATGAAGTTCCTTTTTACATTTTAATGAATTTAATTCTTATGCTGCGAGAATATATTTTGGGGGATTTTTTCACTTCGATTATTGACACTGAGAAGTCGTATTTTTTTCTTGGATTTTTACGAATTTTTCGAACGATTTATTTTTGGGGAAACTTCATTACAACATCTCGTCGATATAGGTACTTTTTACTTTACTTTTGTTTTGAGAAGAAAAATCTGTCAAATATGGGTAGGCCATGTTTATTTTTTTAGGTGTACTGTCAAAATGGGGGAAAGTTAAAATGTATAACAGTTTGATTTGTGATGGAATGCACTTCATTTGGGAAGAGTGCAGAGCTATTGTTAATTAAGGCCTGATCAGATTAGACGTTCACTGCGTTGTTCAGAATGATATGAGATGTTTGGTAACATTAGGTGCGTTTTATTATTCACAAATCTATGTGGATCCGGATCTGGATCTTCCCTTGAAAATAAAACGATACGGAACTTACTGACAGCAGTGTTATAAGCCCGTCTCTTTTTATCCTTGGGTTTTTAAATTTTAAATTATGTCTTGTCTTTTTTCTTTACACTATAGCTTACACTACCTTATCATAAAAAGCCATCTACTCGCCAGTGTAATAACTAATTTTTGGATCTTTGAAATAGATCCCGATAAAAAACAGGATCCCAAATTGTTTTTGTAATACATGTTAAAACTTAAAATAGTTCATCTCTTTTCTATAAGCAAGCAAACAGTTGTTCAACTAAAAGTTGAATATGCGCGCCTAGTCTAACATCAACGAAAACTTCAACATCAAAAGTCTTGCGAAATAGATTACAACTCGAACAGCGTTTTTGACAGCATATAATCGAAATAAATTCAAATGCGAAATGATTTTGCCGTACATTTAACGATAAAAATTAACGTAAATTGCGTCAATGTATACGACTTGCACAATTTGTCGTACTAAAATTTAGTTGTTTTTAGCAATTCTTCCATTGTCAAAACCAAAATAAATAGACGAATCAAAAAGATGGTTGTTACATTTTCATTTAAGTGTTGATAATACTGACAAATTTCGCCTCAAAAGTTGGTAGCATTTGCACAGCGACATCGAATTTAGGGTTAAGGTCTAACATTAATGTCGAAGTTTCTGTGTTAGGCTAGGCGCGCACATTCAACTTTTAGTTGAACAACTGTTTGGTTGCTTTTAGAGAAGGGATGAACTATTTGGTTGAATGTCCGCGCAGGTGCAAAGGTCATTTTAGGCAATCGTTTAGTTTGTGTCAAAACACAAACTTTTTAGTTGCTCGAACTAAGCAGTTACGAAACTAAAAATTGAATGTATGCGCCTAGCCTTAATGTAATTAAAGCTATTTAAAGGTTCGGTCAAACAGAACGCGTTTTTACGCCGCGTTTCACCGCCGCATTCAATCGAAGCGTTGTATTACATTGCAATACATGTCCCATGTCACACTGAACGCGTTTTTGACGCCGCGTTGAATTCACCATGGCGTTGCAACGCGGCGGTGAAACGCGACGTTGTGTGATATTACAGATTATTTCTAACGCTGCGGCAGTCAAAGAAATTTCAAGATGGGAAAATTAATTGAATTGGTGAGAAATTACCCTCGTCTATACGATATGGGTGATAAATCGTATAAGAACATTGTCTTACATACATATTTAATTATTATTATTGAAATATGAGAGAAATTTGTCTCTTATCATAAATTCCGCATTGGTAGGTCTTCTGTTTGTTGGCCTTCGAGTTGTTTTACTCTAGTTCCCAGCACAGCCGATGATATTCGCCATTTTCTTCTCTTTTTTTTTTGTTAATTGGCATGTACCCAAATTCTTTTTCTTTTACGAGAATTTCGTAATATATAGCAAATAGAAGCAATAATTCATCTTCTGAATCTGAGCTGCTTGACATTATTTTTGTTAAGGAATGATTGTTTTGTTTGTTCATTGCTTAACAGCTCTCTGTTTGACGTCCTCTAACGCGGCGGTTACAACGTCGCGTCAAAATAATCTTACCGTCGCGTTAAAAAATCTTAACGCGGCGTTGAAAACGCGTTCTGTTTGACCGAGCCTTAAAACAGTGGCCCTAAGAAGAGTGACGTGGTTGTTTAAGTTGCTGTTGAAGTTACTGCAACAGATCGACACACCGTCAATCTGTTTCTCTTATTTCTCGCATTATTTGTAAATTTTAAATATTTATTATTAAAATTAAAATAATAAATTGAAAATTGGACGAAAATCATTTGTTTTGATTGACAAATTGACAATTTAATAAGATTGCAGGAATGTCGTTTCAGTTCTGTTTTTTAGGCAAAAGACTGGTAAGCACAGTAATCTTTTCATTTATTCAGCTGTTGGCGTTGCTGTTGCTGTTCTTATGTGTGTTGAACAATTGAAATGCATTGGTTCTAAATTAATGGCGGCCGCTGTTGCTGTTGACGGTGCTGTTGCTGGTTCAATCTGTTCCGCGCTTTATGATGCTGTTTTAGATGTTATACAGTTATACTGTTATACGGCACCGTGGGCAGCTTCATAATATAACAATGTTCAAATGGAGTCAACTTTTTTGGATGAATGCGCTATCCAGTGTATTATCTTTGAGTATATATAATATGGAGGGCTCGTTCCTATCCCTAATGCATTGTAGTACTTGAAGTTGTGATAGGGGTCGCTGTCTCACTTTCTGTAAGTTAAGGATACAGCCGTATCCTCCGATTTGTGCTTACCTTCTCCTCGCATATAGTTCTCCGTCACATGAGATATGAAGCACTCGGCAATATCTTTGTCTTACACAAATTTGAGTAGCGCCCCCTATGATAGTCACGCATTTGGAATAGAAACGAGCCCTCCATATTATATATACTCAAAGTGTATTATATCAGTGATCTAGGTATTTTGCTGTGGCGAGTTCAGGTAACGATCGAACTGTCAAAAGTCACATGCTATTTCATATCTATTTTTTTTTGTCGTTTGTCGATTCGCATGTTGCATGTTATTGCTTGGGTTTGCAATTAAATGTTCGTTGAACTCATCAGATGTTCAGCATTAACGCAAAGTTTTTTTGTTCATTTTTAAAACTAATTTATAACAAATTTAAAGTTTTATAAGAGCACAGAATTAATTATTTCTTGCTTTTAGTTGTCAACTAAACAATTGATACCCCGTTGGTTTTTTTTTTGAAAACCGAAAACCGCAGGTTTTTTGACAACTCTGACGGCTGTCAAGAAAACCTGGGTAAACCCTGGGTAAAACCTAACGAACGAACCTAATGTATATTATCGTCTTACATTAAGGTTGCCACATTGCGAACGAGGGCAAAAGGCTTGTAACATCTTACGAATTCGACTACATTTTTGGGCCCATTTTTTTTTTTAAATAACTGGTGGAATGCGAAGAGCAAAAAGTGCCAGCAGCGTCCAATAAAACTCGTCGCGCAATATAGAGAAAGATATTCACACTCTACATATATTATCTCGTAGATGTGTGCCTCTCATTTATTTAGATAAATATCCATTTTGTGACCGTCGCGCTTGACATACATGATTGATGCAACCCTCCCGCCGTTTAAGGTCTGATGAAAAGTGTAAGGTCGGCATTAAACCGTTTTTAATGTCTTCCAAAAATGTACTCTTGGGATGGCATGTACCCCTAACACACGCCACATCGATCAACCTAATCGACAAAGTACTTCGCTTTTGTATGGGCATTTACACGCCAATACGCCGATGTAGAAGTATATGCCAAAATCAGCTGTTAAATGGTAGGGTTGTGAAATTTTAAAAGAAAAGTGAAAATTATCGAAAAATATTTGAATTTTAATGCTCCAGAACCACTTTTTTGTGTTGATCAGAGCTTTATTGAATTGTTGCTTAAGGAGATTAAATTTTATTCTTACTTTATCAGACGATTTGTAAATTTTAACAACTAAAATCGAATAACATCATAAAAAACTGTGTCGACGAACTAGTTCGGTCCTTTTTACACGCCATGTCGGCATACTACTTCGATTCCCAGAGTTCGCACTGCTATGTCGACACATATTCATTTCACACGACCCAAAAACCTTATCGACAATATGCTTCGATGAAGTAGTTCGTGGCGTGTGATAGGGGTAATGGTCGACTTGACAGCTATTTTGAAGTTTTATAATTCCATTTTTGGATTTTTCCAAATATTTAGCATTTAATTCAAAAGAAAAACTATTTATTTGAGGAAAAAATGTCCTCCGACAATGAGAATCAAATAGATCTGGGATTTGCCGAAGAATGTGAGTCCAACTTGCTTAGAAACGTCTATTTTCCCAGTAAAATCGGTGGAAAACCAGCTTGGTTAGATCTGGAAAAAATTCCAACTACCGACGACTTGAAATGCAAAAAATGTGCTGCACCTCAATCTTTTCTGTGTCAGGTAAGCAAACAAACATGATATCTTATACAAGCTGTTCCAAATCAATGCGAGTCTTCTGTAGATTTATGCGCCCATAGAAGAAAAACTTGAGTGTTTTCACAGGACGATTTATATATTTGTTTGCCGTGAACCAAGTTGTTCCACTCAGAACTCTGCAGAGTAAGTACCCAATTTCTCTCTTTATCTGCTTTGAATACGAATTTGGAACTTTGCATCTTTTCTAGAAACTTCTCAGCATTTCGATCTCAACTTCCTCGACAAAACCAATTCTACTCGGCAGTTCCGCCAAACGAGGATGAGGAATTAGTAAGAACATTCATTGAACAATTTCTTGCCATCAATGACAACTCATTACTTTCAGCCTGGTGTGGACCCGCCTTGCAGAATTTGTTCGGTTTGTGGTTGCCGTGGTGGTTTAGTGTGTTCGCGATGCAAAGGCATCAACTACTGCTCCGCCAAGCACCAGCGAGCCCATTGGCCGCAACACAAAGTTCCTTGTCGATCCGGTGCCCAAATCCCCACTGAAGACATAAACATCCCAGTTGTTTCTTTTCCGGAATTCGAAGTTGTGATTGAAGCCGATTCGTGTGTTGCAGAGAAATCCGATCATGCCGATGACGAAGCCACAGAGCAAAGTCGCTTGGATGAATTCCAAAAACTGGTCGAGCAAGGAAAAGCTGGAACTATGGACGAGATTCCCGAATCCGAGCTCAGCAAGTATGCAACCGAAGATGACGAAAACGCCGACGTCTTCTTCCGCAACTTCAAAGATCAAGTATCGAAGAACCCATCCCAAATATTGCGTTACAATCTTGGCGGGCAACCGCTGTGGATCGCCGATACAGCAAAGACCATCGGAAGCAACATCAAAATTCCTCCATGTGCAAATTGTTCTGCCCCCAGACAATTTGAGTTCCAAATTATGCCACAAATGCTAAATTACTTGAAGGATGACAACATTGATTGGGGTGTCCTGGCTGTGTATACTTGCAAGGAGAGTTGTCAGCCATCGAGCGAATATGTCCGAGAATTCATAATCAAACAAGATATCATTTCAGATGATAATAAATAATTCAATTCTCCTTTAGGTATGATTTTGTTCAGTTTATTGCTTAAAAAAAAAAGAGAAACACTCACTGTTTTATGAGTGACAGTTGAGGATGTTGGCGCACAATTTTGAATGCGAAATGGTTTTGCTAAGTTCTTAGTTAAGTTTTATAATTGGGAAGTAACGATGTTTGCTAAAATCGAAGTCAGGCTGGGCTTTCGAATCCTTTTGGTGACCCTTGGCGAGCACATTCATCACAACGAAGTTAACCTTCGCCACGTGAATCATATCGAGGATCTGTAAATCAAAAAGAAACTGATTAAGGAACTTTAAATTCAACCGAATAAAAATAAGAAAAGAAAATCAACCATCTATTAAAAGCAAACATACACAGGCATTTCTTTTTTTTTGTATATTTAATAATTTAGAACAAATATATTAGTCAAAAGTGTTTGCTTTGATTCGATCCTCTATTTTCCGATAGTCATATGAGAGGTCAGTCGAAAATGCAACTGGAAGTGGCCATTGTCTGACCAAAGCAACATGAAAAAGTTTCTCCAATCAGTAGTTTTGTTTTAAGGTATGCTTAAGTGTCCACTTTGTCAAAAGACGGAATGAGCATTCACTCTCATGAGTTTGTCTCTTAAATATCAGTTTTTTTGATGAAAATCCTACGAAACGAAGGGTAAGATTATGTAAATAAAGATTTCTGAACTGAAAAATAGTGACCAAAAAAGCTTGACAATATTTTAAACATCATCATTGTATCGGTAGTGTTGTGATGTTCAAATGGTAGATATGTGCACCCAAGAGGACAAAAGCGTCCACAGGTTTTTATAAAAACCCACCTTTGTCTATCAACTCCTACTCTCAACTCCCCGCGGTGAACATCGGGTGCCTAGTACCTCAACCGGAAATTGGGGAGAGGTATTCCCACTAAGGCATCTGTCTTTCATCCAAGCGACAGGGAAGGAATTCCCCAGATGGAATCAACGGCGGCGTCTACAGTTCCAGTGAGACTGAACTACTTAGTGAACAACTTAAAGGGCTCGGAGCTCAGGCCTGTAAGGAGCGGTTTCTCTGGCTCCCCGTTCTTGGAGTCATACTAAGGATCTGGTCCTCTAGGTTGGAGATTGTAAGGGCCACAATATATCTTTAGGTCGCAGTGTTTTTATACCCCAATTTATTCATTCATGGGGGTTGTGCCGTCGGGGTGACTTCCCGGCCACATAACATATCTTCATATTTGGGAAGCAAAAACAAGCCTCGGATACGCGGATTCACTGATAACGAAACACGCAAACGAAATAAGGATAACGAACTTCAGATCTGTAAGTGGAATGTTAGGTCCCTTGATAGACAACGTGCAGCCGAACAAAAAAAATTGACCGTTTGCATAGACGGGGAGTGGAGGAGAAGATATAACCATGAACTGTACGAGCTGTACAGCAAAACTGACCTAGTCAAACGGATCAAAGTCAAACGACTGAGATGTCTAGGTCATGTAAAGCGAATGGACCCGAATGCTCCTGCCCCAAAAGTCTTCGAATCCAACCCCGAGGGACAGCGCACATAAGTGGGAGAGGACCTCATCCAACTTGACGTGCGAAACCGGAGACAGCTAGCTATTGACCGAGCTAGCTAGTTGAGGCCCTGGTCCACCCCGCACCACCTTAAGAAGAAGATTATATCAATAACAAGGATATCAACAGAGTGTGCAAATGGGACGATTCCACCAAACAGATTGAGGTCAAAACGAGGTTTTCACTTTCATGGATGTTGCTTGGTTTGCACAACCTTTTGCATTGTTAGCACATCTACAAGGTTAATGGAATGATTTTCAGCTTTGAACGATAGATAAACGTGATTAAAACAGAAAAACATAATCAGGCC
Organism: Chrysotoxum bicinctum; assembly: GCA_911387755.1. Classification (NCBI taxonomy): domain Eukaryota; kingdom Metazoa; phylum Arthropoda; class Insecta; order Diptera; family Syrphidae; genus Chrysotoxum; species Chrysotoxum bicinctum. The sequence goes on from OU426987.1 coordinate 267,878,678, forward strand.
TATCGCCAATTCCATCGTAATCGGATACTTCTACGAATCCCGAAAAAAGCTATCTCCAAATCCGTTCGTAGGGTCAATTTGTATGAGATTTTTCACACGATGGATTCTACGATGACTTCTATCGGGATTCGTAACAAGTTTCCGATTACGATGGAATTCGTGATAGGGCTGAATATTTTAGAAGAAGACTAACAACTCGAGCTAGTGTACAAACTTACAACTTAAGAAATAGTTATAACGTAAATATGCAATTACTTCGAAATTTAATTTTTGTTTGAAGTTAAAAACTTACTTCTTGTTCAGGATTCTGTATCGACTCCAATACATTTCGAGCTTGTTCGAAATACCTTGCTGCACACATATAAATCTCGGACGATGGCATCTGCATAAGTTGCGCTCTGATTTTCTTGAATTCTTGGTAGGTTACCTGAGGGGGACTAGTTAATGCTGCAAAAGGAGCAAATCTTCGATTAAAACGAATCTCCTCATTGTCGAATTTCGGCATTGGTTGTCGAATACGTTCGTCTTTTGTGAACGCCCCCATTGCCATGTGAAAACCACCGCACATATTCAACATGGCATGGTAGTAGATAATCTCCTGTCGGTATGGTTTCAACTGCTTCTTTTTTTTGGGCTTTGGTTTGCGTTGTTTGGAATTTCCCGTCTTGTTCATTTGTTCCGTGAGAGCTTCCTGTTCCAGCAGCGCTGATTCGGCACGTGTAAGTGCCGACACAATAAAGCCAATCAGCAGCTCATAGGGATACCAATAGATGTACAAAAACTCATGCACACTGTACAACTCCAATTCGAAACCGGACATCAAGAAGAGCATCATTGCCCTGAAGCAATTGTAAAGCACCCAAGTTGCAAAATGCGACGAGTGTTTTCCAACATTGTCAGTCTGTTCTGCTACCATATTCAAATGGGAATCTATTCTGGCTGCTTCGACTTGAATATTAGCAAATCCCTCAATGAGGCGGGCGAGTTTGTCCCGTTGGCGGGCCCGATTGTATCCACATATTTCAATGAAGTGCGTAAAAGTGGTCATGTTAATACAGTAAGTTAGGAAGCACTCAACATACAGTTGAATTTTTCGATCATTAGCTAAGGGACAGCGAGGATTCAAAACTGGCGGGGCATTGAAAGCTCGAATTGAGTCCCGAAGAAATTCTTTTATTGGGATGTATCCAAAGACGAGATGACGATTGAAAATGAAGAGAACTTGGAGAACGCTACGTGAAAGGATACATTGGCCAGACTTGCGACTGAATTCGATAAAGAAATTCTAATAAAGTGTATTAGTTTATTTTTATAAAAAAACAGTGTCTTTCTCACCAAAGCTGAATAGTAATCCCTCTGTCTTATAATTTTGCAGGCAAATTTCAATCTTTGCACCAATTCTTCTAGAAATTGTAGACTCGATGAACGATCACGGATTTTTGCACTGCGTGGAAATGTCGGAGGTTGATTGCGAACATGCACTCGTGGGGAGAAACCCATTGGATTGGGTGCTTCAGCTATAAGAAGTTTAGTTTCATTTCTATTTTATTTTTTCTACAAAATCTGACTTACAGTCCTGCTCTGGTTGAGTTCCTTTCTCAATGGTTCTCTTGATCAACGGGACCAGTTCCAATGCGGCATTAAGATTCTTATGAATTTCTGCCAGTTCTGCTTCGCAAGCTGATGGACGTATAATGTCTGGTTGCAATTGCAAAATCGATTGAAAGAGGAAGCGCATAAAACGCAGACGATGAACGACAGCAAGGGTATCCTACAAGATTTTAAAATGTTTCCTAAGAAAGTCTGAGCTTGATAACAAAAATTTGCTTTTGCCTGAACAATTTTGAACTATTCTGAAGCATATGTATCTAGATACACCTTTTCAAGCCGGAACATTTTTTCGTGGGCTCTTTTAATACTTAACTCACCTCAGGATACGTTTCTGATTTACTCCGGCGAACCATGTCATCTTCGGCTTCTTTTAACGCGGGTGCAACATTAGCGTCTGGAATTTCCTCAATAAATAAAAAGCTAGAGTTGCCATAGAGCTGAAAGTCTTCCTCTTCGTTTCCGCTGCTAGTTATGATTATTTTCTTCACAATTGAAATCAAATTATGGATCGCATAGCAAAATGCCCGCAGGGATTTATCTTTTATGCTGTGCGGCGAATGCAGATACAAACAGGTAAACAGCACTTGATCCATTGAATTGCCTTCCAGCCACGAGACAATACAAGAGAAAAGTGCGTCGAAGATACCGATCAATTCGGCGTTCTCCAAGTCTTCTAGTTTTAAAATGCCAGCCTATTGAGGAAATTGGATATCTGATGAAATCAATTGAAAAAGAGTCGAACACCTACGGCAACAGCAGTTTCAAATGTATGCGGAGGAGCATCGTTCTTGTTGTAGCCCATTCCGACATCCATTTTTGGATCCATCATCTCGATTGCGGACATAGCTTCGAATAACCCGAAGACATCATCTTGAGCGAGTTCACCTAGTGCCAACTCTGCATAAAAGGTTATATGACTGTTATTTATATAATGCTTTGGACAGCTTACCCGAACAGGCTTCGAAGAAGTCCTTTGTAATATCAGTCCATTCGTACTGTGGATAAATCGAACCACTTTCCATAGCCATGTTGGACATTTGCAGGTCGTCGTTGAGCAGATCCTGCTTGTATCTGAAGTCTTCTGCAGCTGACCATTGCGATAGGTTTTCCCTTTCAGGAGCGCCTGCCCCACAAACAGCCAAAGCAGCGGAGGTAGCTGCGGCGGCAGCAGCCGCAGCCGTAGCCGTTGCTGCTTGCAGACGAAGGTCAGATGGGCTTTAATCGAAAAGGTTTTTCGTTATGTTTGGCTTTAAAAAAATAAATAAACTTACTCAAGTGGTTTCATTAAATTCAATTTAAATAGCTAAATTTTTTCGCAAGGGATACAGTATACAAGAATTTTCTTATTTGACTTTATCTTGTCAACTGACAACTAATGTCAAGCCAAATGTCGACGTTCAGGCGAAAATGTCAAATGCTCTACTCGACAATGAACGCATTCAACAAAAAGATTTTGTTCATGGAGGGTGTACATATGCAAGGATTTACCGGAACTTGGTTTTAAATAGTAGTAAAAACGATAACTAAAAAAATATATGTCTTTCGAAAAATATTCCAAAATAAATGTGATAGAATGAAATATCAGGTTTGTATTTCAAGTCTATTGTATTGTCACAGTGAAAAACGACCAGGACGAAACATAGTCCCCTATTACACGTTGCCTCATGAGACATGTATCATTTTTGACTTTCCTTTTAAATTTGTATCCCGTGAGGCAAAAGCTATTACACGTTGACTTGTGTCTCATGAGACTCATGTCTCAAATTTGACTGTTGTTCGTATTTTTTAATGCACAACACAACATAAAACGATTTTGAGAAAAAGAAACGTCAAAATGAGACTACTAAAAATCAGCCCGGTACTCACCGGGAAAACTTTTTTGCATCTCATTTCCTCATATCTGCTTTCTTTTTCGCACTTACGTGAGCCTCGTCTCGTGAGACATCGTGTAATAGGGGACATATTAAAAAATATACCCAGCATTTTTTCGCCTAGACTATTGGAGAATTCGAATATTCATACTAAAAGGATATATCAATAAGAACGGGAATACTACTTATTAACGAGCGAGCGAACGTCAATGGATGAATTGAATCGAATGATCTTTCCAATGGCTGGAGGCAGCTAGCTAAGTACCGGTCTGGCTCCTATTAGCACCACATATGGTATATAAAATATATTAGGTAAATACAAAATGTCACATTATTTTGAAAAATCCATTTCAACGTGAATTGCTTCTCTTAAAGCATATGAAAATAATGAAAACACGACTAAATTTTCATAGATTTTATGGAATATTACGATAATATATATACTTACATATTCAGTGAGGCTGTGTGGGTACTTAAACCTTGCATGAATTTTTTGAAAACAAGTTTCATATCTAAATATTTGAACCGCTGAGAAGAAAAAGGAAAACATTCCACAAAAATGGGAAATTGAAGTAATGATGCAAAAGCGTAGCTATTTTTATAGCGCACATTATAAGCCTAAAAACGAAAACATTCCATGTAAACCTAGTTTTTAAATGCGATTATAAAATATCATTGAGTGGAAAAAGGAAGAGATTCCAGAAATATTTTCCTTTTTCCACTCAACATTTGAAATTTTCCGTTGAAATAATAGGGGTATTCATGTAAGCGCGGAAAACCCTCGTAAATCAGATAATTTTATCTCCGCAGAAACGAGCTGTCAAAATTTGTATGGGAAAAAGTTTCTGCAAATCGCATAAAATTATCTCACAAATTTGCTGCGGAAAGTGCAGAAATAAACCTCGTAAACTAAAGAAGTATGGATTCTGACTTTTAATTTGACATTTCACAAAATATTTCCTACATTTACGCAAGTATTTCTTAGGGGGTGTTCATGAAAACATGCTTCGGAAAGTTATATCTTTCTACAAAGCGGAAAATTATCTCGTTACATGAATACCCTTAATTTTTTTATTTTGTTGGCCGTTATTTAAGTTTATTAAGTTTGTTAGTAGCCTATGCTTTTTGATGAGGAGTTCAATCAAACTTTTGATGGCACTGAATATGAGTGGGAGATTCAAAGTCATTCAACAATATTACCCTGTGACAGGAACTTTTCTGTCATAAAGCAAGTTGCTCGCAGATTTGATCATATATTCATAATCTTATTTATCTTAAAAACGGCTCTAACGATTTTGTTAAAAAAAAAAATTCGCGTAAAATGTTATTAACGGTATCTGTGATAGAACCGTTTTTTGATTTTTTGACTTTCTCATCAACGGCTTTAACGATTTTAACCAAAAATTTTCAGCAGGAGGCCCCTTAAGTTTAAAATAATATTGTATATAAAAAAAAAAAATGCAAGTTTTTTTTTTGATAAACCAATATCGAACGATTATTTTTTGAAACTATTCCTTAAATCTATACCTACTACTAAATACTTAAAATTTGGCATCCCAAATTTTGTTCTCGAAAAATTTTAAGGAAATTTGTTATATACAAAATTACTTTAATATTAAAAGGATTAATCAGACGGCAATTGAACATTTTTATCTCATTAAATCCATGTTTTATATTTTTATAAAATGTATTTTAAATTCGAAAGTACTTTAACATAAGAGCAAGTTCGTGCGATCCAGTCGTGCATTTTATTTCTGTTTATTTTTATTCCCTTGAACTATTATAAAATATTGTTTTAGTTTTCATTTTGCAGAATTATTTGATATTATATAAATAAAATGTTTTGAACCCATTATTTATATTATTTGAATAAAAAAACCCAATTTAAAATAATTTATCTGATTTTTTCTTTTCAATTAGTGGAAAAAGGAAAACAATCCACTCACTTTAACATGAATTATTAAGCCAGAGCTTAAAGTTTTTAATTTCAATTATTTGGTATGTTAATCTCTTTACTAGCTTCACATTTTCCCTTCAGAATGTTTTGAAGAATAACTTTCAGTTTCAGAAATAAACAGTTTTCTTCGATTTTCCAAAGTCTATGATTAGTGGAATGTTTTCCTTTTTCTTCTCAGCGGTTCATTTATTCTCAAGATAAATTTTGATTTTAGCTCAGTTTTGTTCATTTATTCGAATCTGAAATTAAAAACGAAAAACGTTTTTTGGCAGTTAGAGATTAAATTTCTTTCCTCGAAATTCCCCAGAGCATCAGAAATATTCACCTTCAGTCTCAGAACATCGTGCCACACATCTTTCCTATCCTTCTTTTTCTTCCGTAACTTCACATTTAAAGGGTAATCATAATCCCTTGAGCGTGAGTAGATTATAAAAAAAAAATTTGATCTTAGAGAAATTTTAACTCCTATCAGTTTTGCATGTTAGTTTTCTAGAATTAAACAAGGCGGACGAAAACTAAAAAAGATTTCTCGAAGACTCGTTATTAGACTTAAAATACTCGTATAAAATATCATGAACAAAAAAACAACATGAAGCGAAATTTGATCTTAGAAATACTCGTAGACATAAAATGTAAGGACAATGCGCTGTTCTCTTCGTGATGTCTAAGAACTTTAAATTTAAAATTCTCTCCATTTATTTTATTGTATTTTGCATCAAAAAGTAAATACAATCAATCACATATTTGAACTCTGGTTGAATCTCAGCTAATCCGTTCAAGTGGGTGAGTTAAAATTATTATTGACCTGAGTACGAACCATCTTTGTACAATTTCGTCCTAAGGCCTTTTTGAGCACCCACCAGGGCGCAGGTTAAAATTAAATTTATGGACATATTAATTAAGCTAACAGGATCGCTTTCAAGGCAGACGGGGTGTAATACCGATTCTAGTTTTATAAAAAAAGCACGCGCCTTAATTTCATTTTACAAATTTTTCATAAGACCGAACGGTCAGGCGTTGAGCTACTGGATTAGTTGGATCTTGAACAGGTTTAAGCCTAAGTCCCAAAGCAAAATTTACCAGGTTGAAGCTTGCGAAAGGCCGAGTTCTTGTGCATAGTGAGGAATCGACTGCCTTGGGTTTTCGGCCGATCTTGCGTTCCTTTAACGTACGAATATTGGCTGATTAATTACCGAACGTGCGTTCAAATGTTAATTTGGCATTAGTAACTGACTTATAAATAACAGATTTGACAGATGTCATCAAAACAACATGGCCACCTCAGGCCGCCAAAATCTACTCGCGCCAATTAAGCATTTACAGCCTTATTTATCAGTTTTCATTAATACTCCGTTCGATCTCGGAATAATTAAACGGACCCGAAGTATCTATTTACTTTGGGCTTACGCCACGTCAAACAAATACTTATTTATAATGAATTTCTTAGCCGTCTTAGCTACGCCTTCCTTACGTCAAATCAAAAAAAGTCACCAATCTAAAACTCTGGTTATTATAAACGTAAGCAAACCCTATCTGATATAGCCATTTTTATTTATTTTATTCATATTGCAAATTGGATTCATTTAAGTTGGATTGTATAAAGTTCAAATCCTACAAATGAATGTACCAATCACATTGCGTCCCTAATGTCGTACTTTGTGCAACTGTTAGAGCGTTTGAAAAATGTAAATGATTTATTAATGCAAAATATCTAATGCCCCTGACACACATCTAGTATAGACACCATAGTATGAATACCATATTACTCTCGATACCATGCTACGTGACACACTACAGAACGTAGTATAGTTTGACAGCCACTCACTTCTGGCAAAAACAAATTTTCAATCTTTCAAACGAAGATACATATTTAAAATTTGTATGGATCTTTTCAGCTTAATCACTTTAAATAATAGTAAATTTCCGCTTAAACCGTCGATATTTTCAATCCAAATATTGAAAATCTTGGCGATTTGGTCACTGTCAAGAACTTTCCGTTTATAAAATTCGTTTCCATTTTGAAATTACAAATTAGAAAATATTAAAAAATCATAACAAACATCAATATGACACTAAGTTTTAGTAAATCTATTATTCACTTGAGAAAAATGGAGCTGTTTTCACTAAGGAGAAGACTATACTACGCAAAAAACTCTAGTATAGATACCACGCTCATACTATTTTGCTCGGCTGGTATTACCGTAGTATACCCTGACAGACATGTTGTTCATTCGTATACTATGGTGTCTATACTAGATGTGTGGCATAACCATTTTATCTTATTAGCAAACGAAAAAAAAATTGTTTATACTCCTTTTTGTAAATTTCACACGATGTCATATGTCAAAATGACATTTAGATACTAAAACGGCTTTAAACCCTCAATTCCCTCAAAATTCGCATCGTAGCACGAGATGGGTTTGATATGGCAACGTCTTTTTTAAAACACTTGTTCTGTAGTACTAATTGATCCCACAAGTCCTGATTGGTCAAAAATGACGCCGCCGGTCCAGTTATTCTACGAGAGTGTAGTAGTCTTTGGTGCATTCTGTTTATTAACAAAGCCAGCCAAGTCGAAATGTGTTTTGTCGCCCATACTGATTTTTTTCCAAAATAGCGCTTTATGAACTCGAGAACTCTACTTTCGGCGACGACGACGCACGCTTATGCTCATTTCCATGCTCCATAATAACTTGTTTTCTACAACTCTCTACGGCTGTCAAATGCCAAAACAAAAATCGTACCATAAACATGCATAGGAGCACTTAACTATAAGCACCGATAAAAGTATACCTGATGATCTCGTTGGTCCCCGTGGTATAGCTTGAAATTAAGACTATAAAGTTGGTATTACTACATACTCGTACATAAAATGTTGCTGTTTTATTTGAACCTTCAACCTTAATATGATGTTGCCGAAAGCTTTAGATGTTCTATTCCGAGTATGTTATAATACAGAATCTTCTTAACGTATAAGTAAAGATAAATTGAAAGAAATTAAAATCCTTTACTTTCCTTCCAGACATTATTTATTTATTTACATAACTAAATTGTGATTTACAAAAAAATTATAAATATAAATATAAAATTATATTATAATCACATCAATTAAAGTTGGCATTTAAACTTGCGCTCACTTACATAGTACGATTGAATAATGCCTATATAGATTTTTAAAGATTATATCATTGTTGTTTGATAAGAGCTCTTTTAATTTCGCTTTGTCATAATACAAACACTTTTATTTTACACAATAAATTGTATTTATTTATTGTGCGCGCCTTGTTCATTCAAAAAGAGTGAGCACTCTATTTTCATTGAACATAATGGATGAGCTGGCTAACAAAAGCGGACTTGTTCATACTAATGTTTTTTTTCGTTTCTGTTTCGTTTCGTGTTTAATTTAAAGCTCATAGCTAAACCGAATTAATAATTTTTGAATATAACCGGTTCTAAGCTTAACAAATAAAAATACAAAAAGTTTTTAAATAAACCTAATCGTTATTTTTGAACGTCTTAACAAAAAAAAAATTAATTGGACAAGTCCGCTTTTGCTTGCGACTTACAAGTTGATATAATGAAAGACTGATTAATACGAGTACATAGAGAATATGAGCTTCAATATATAACAAAACCGTTAACTAATTAACATGGAATTGTTAACGAATCAAAAAGGATTTTATGAGAACTAATTAAAACTTTTTATATTTTTTTTTTTTTTTTTTTAATTCAAGCTGGGATGCAATAAAAAGTTTAGTTATTATATAACATGTAAATAGAACAAGAATATTTCAACCAAATCTGCCTTCCATTCCTTTCGACACTTAACCAGAGTGGTGGAAGTTTTATTTTTTTTAATATTTAAACGTATGCTTGTATAATAATTTGAATTGTTCAACAAGACATTTTTTGAGTTTTATATCGTATCATTTAAAAATCTGGTTTGGTCGTTATTGTTTCAAATGGGGAACTTTTTATTTCATTTGGAATTCATGGCACTTCCTTCTTCTTTCAAATTACCACAAGCGCCATCTAAATTTTAAAGATGCTATACAAACACACTTTAAGTAAAGAAATTATTTGACACTTATAATTTTGCTACCTACACTCTTACACAAGCCATGAAATGAAATAAGTTTTTTTTACAGATTTAAAGGAGTGAGAGAAATTTGACAGTAACAATCCGTTAATAATGACATTAAATTGAAATTAAATTGAAATGAATTTAATTGAATTGTATTAAATTTAATAAAATTTAATTGATTTGAATTGTTTTTACGTATTATAGATTTTTCTTTTATCTCAATGCATTAATCACCAATTATCTTGATCACCAGTCCCAGCCCAATTTTCCAAAAAAAAAACACCTTGAACACCGCTGTCTTTCAATATTTTATCGCTTTTTCTACCGACCCAACAATGGTCAAATGAAATAGCCAGTTGCACTTCTCCAAAACAATTCCACGATAATACTCGTCTAGTTATGAATGCACATCAGTTTACGCTTGAGCCTAACTTCGGACGTACTGTCAAATTACAGGTTCTTTCTTTAGCCGCTCTACTAGATTGTGGAATAACTTTCCCTTCTCGATACAGGCTTTCAAAACCAATGTGCATCGTGATCTCCTGTTAACTCCTCTCCATAATTCCTAAACCCTCGTACTGTATTACACCATACCATTATAAGGGTAGTCATAACCCCTTGAGTGTGTGCAAATTAAAAAAAATCAACATATTTTAAGACTTTTTGTCGTACACCGATTGATAAACATAAAATGGAAGCAGGTGCTGAATCCAATATTTTGTCAATTCTCTTTGTGTAAGAATTACAGCCCACCCGTCTCAAATCGTTTTTTTATTTCCTAAAAAATTGCATCACAATATTTCAAAACAGCAGATTTTTAGCAGAAATATTTTTAAGAAATAGTTCAAAATTCTATATGAATACAAAACAATTATCCCAATTTTTCAATACAAATCTTCGTTGAATCTTTTTCGACTTCCACTTCTCCATAAATAACAATAATTATAATAAGATTTTATTAAAATATTTGAGGTCAAAAACTTTATTATGAAGAAAGCCGACTAAAAAAATAAGATGTTAATCGTATTTTGTCAGAATTTGTCAAAGCAAATTAATGAAAGAAAAGAAATTCTGAATTCTTTTGGTGCTTCCTGGAAATAATGTTAAGTCATCACCCTGTTCTTCTTCGATGAATGAAATAATCGCAGATTTAAAAAAGGTCATTTATTAAACAGAAGTTATACTAATTGCATACATGAATACAGATTACTATCGTGCAACCATAAATTACAAGTTAATTACGTCTCCTTACAAAAATTCCTGAACCTGAATTGGTCAAATTTAAATTCTTATTTTCTATTTCTGATAACTAGCAAGACGGAAAAATCCTTCTTTAGCTGCCAGCTGGGCTTTTTTTTACATATTTATTTTTCATACTAATATCTTCCATGGATGAAAAGGATACCAGCGAATTCAGCAACAAATGATAATATATGGCCTATTTGGAAACTGAATACATAATGGGAACCAATATTGAAGCGATTATTCACTTTGGCAATAGTAGGTTTTCCTTAAGGTGGGAGTAGTGAACGCAGTGCGCATGATAGGAAATATCCAGGGTGGGGGAAATAAATCTATTCGGTGATATAAAGGCAACAGACTGTATTATTAAATCCTGAAACATGCAGAAGAGCCAAATGTATTTGTTGTTATTGATGCTGTTCAATGGGATTGGAATGAAGGGGAGTGGGTGTATGACAGGTATATATCCTGGAGCTGGATACATTTCAGTTACATATTGGAAATACAGTAAGATCACAATTGTATTCAACATTTGGTACAAATATTTCTAGTTTATTCACTTAGAGGGGGATTTTACTAAACACAACATATTTCTTTTTGACAAAAAAATGTTTTTAATTAGTTATCTTAAATGGCAGAGGTTACACATTTTTACGCGGTGGCGTAATTGACTCTCTCGTCAAAAATCTGGGATCAATTACCAGCCATTGGCAGTAAAAAAAAAAAAAAAACTTTTTTTTCAGGGGTAGTGCCTCGACAAGGACGTGACAAGCTCCAAAATATCTTTTGTGGTGAAAAGTCCTTCTCATCTTAGTTTGTCAGACTCAGCAGAAAATTGTAGGTCCCCACCCATCATACCGACAGTCTCCTAGATTTGTTGTCACATTTATTTGTTTTTGAAAATTAACCGATACAAAAATTTAAATTTTCATTGTTCTCAGGTACCTAAGTAATTTACAAATCGCATGCTTATTGAATACTGACCTAACTCGAAAAAGACGATTTTTGGGAAATTGCAAAAAAGATCTTGCTATGAGGATTTGTCCTACTTGTTGACTGATAAAACTAAAACTAATTCATGAATAAATCATGAATATTGATATTCTTAAAGTATGATAAACTATTCACGAGATCTGAGGCTTGCAAAAGTCTGTATCTGTACGTAACTCAATGTTGACCTATCTGCCAATGGGTCAGTATTCCATTAAGCATGCGAAATATATGCATCTGAACCTCTTAATTTTTAAACACCAAATTATTTAGTCCTTGCATTAAAGTAGCGATGTGATATTTCTCAGAGGAATAACTTGATATAATACCCATTTTCTTCAACTAACCTTAAAAATATATATAAGAAATTATATTAAAAGTTTAATAGACAAAAAAATACCAAACTTTGAAAAATTTTGACAAAGTTGAATTTAAGGGGAGTGCCTTATTTGAGAGTCTTAAGCATTTCTGAAAAAGTACCCTGAATTTTTTGTGTGCAGAAAGGAATTGAAATTAAGTTTTCTTAATATATCTCGAAAACTATGAGTTTTATTAAAAAAATGTGAATGCGATTCGTCTAAAAACAGATTTTGAGTTAAAGTTTTCATAATGATCATATTGTACGTCATATTGCTGAACTTTGGCCCGCTATAACTTTTAGATAAATTAATTTACAAAGCTTATTAACAGCAAATTCCTAAGATAATTAATTTTTTTTTCGAACGAGTTATTAAAAGAAAACATCGCCTTTTTCAAAATGATGGTCCTGTTCTAACCCCAAACACCCCAAAACATTTATTTTATAACGTAGAGAGGTTCCATATCACTTAAAATAAATAAATATTAAACAAACAAAAATTTAGTTTTATTACGTTTTTTTCCGACTAAATACATATATGTATGTTTTTCTTAAAATCAATTGATTCTACGAAAAAAAAAGTTCCATAATCTTTTACTTTAGAATTACATACGCTACAATTTTTCCATTCACATTGTTTCAATAAAACTCATAGTTTTCGAGAAATGTAAAAAAAAACAAAATTTCACCGCCTTTCCCGCCAAACTAAATCTTAACGCCAGTTCAAATTTAGGGTACTTTTAAAAAAATGCTTAAGACCTGCAAATAAAGCTCTCCACCAAAATTTAGATTTGTCGGAATTTGTTTGAAGTGAAAGTCTAATTATTTTCCTGGGCTCAGTCTCAGTCATAAGGTAATGAGGTCGACTACGACTCGTTTGCAGGGAATATTTGCTTAATTTCTTTCATTTATTGAGTCTATTGAGTTTATTAAGTGACCAATTAAGCATAGCATACGGGTTGCACTCGGATTTTGGTGATTTGTTTTTCAAAATGTATGTACCTATGTACCTACATATATTAAATTCAAAAACTTACTATTAAAATATTATTTAAAAGTTTTTAAGTCACATATCTATTAATTTACATATTTTGTTTTCAAATTTGCCCATATTCTGAAACTCGTAATTATGACTCGTATTCGACTACAGTCGTACGTTGTTATTCCAGGAGTCGAACATCCGACTTCTCTTGTACTAATATTGGGAAACGAAAAAAATCGCATACGACTGTTTCTACGACTGTTGTCGAATACGAGTTTCAGAATATGGGTGATTGTCTTTTTTTTCAATTTGTTTCAATGAACACTTTTTCAAAAAATAATTTCAAACTAAAATTGTAGGTAGATATGCAAATAGAATTTTTAGGTGTGGTGTTCTTTCTTTAAGAAAGGAGAGAATTTTAGAAAATCAAAATAAATTAGAAAAATAATTTTAAAAGGCAACGCCTTTCAAAAGACAAGACTTTCGATATTTTCGTACAGCCTTATTTTGACATTCGATTTCATTAGAAAGTATGTCGAATTCGAATAATTTGTATTTTGAGATTCGAACGATTAGAAAGTTCATTTATCTTTCGAAAACTAAGCAAATTTTCACTTTCGAATCGTTCGAAAGAAATGCCATTTCATTCTCGTTCAATTTTTTCTGGCGAATAGATTCATAAAACATGTAAGTTTAGTATAATGTTAGTAGTAATGGATGCATAAAAAGGATTTGATGCATCCATAATCCTTCTCCTATACAACTGCTTCTAACCGTTTTCTCTTTTCATACACAAAACAAATGCCATTTTGATTTTTAACGTCTGGCTTCAATTTATCAATATTTTCATAAAACAATTTACAAATTGTGATTCAAAATTCGAGTGTGACCAGATTTGTGTAAATTAAATAGGCTTTGAAGTTGCCTTCTTTTTTACTTGCGACTTATAGGTACTATAAGGCAAGTTATGCATTCGTAAAAAAAATCGAACTCGAGATTTTGATCAAAGTTGACATTACGATGATAGCGAAGACTAAAAAAGTGGGTCTCGCAATTCTGTCTGTCTGTCTGTCTGTCTGTCTGTCTGTCTGTCTGTTCGACTACAGGCTAAACGACTCGGCCGATTTTCTTTAAACTTGGTAGATATCATTTTTAATTTTTTCCCCCCACATGTTTTTTTCTTTTTTTTTTAAGACCAAAAATAACGGTACCCCCCATACAAATTTTTTTCGAAATTTTATAAACATTTTTTTTTCTCAAAAACTGTTCAGCAGATTTTAAAAATAAAGACACATAAAAATTTCATTTAATTAAATCTAGGTATTGGTTGAAAAAAATTTTCCCAAAAATGGTTATTTAGGGTACCCCCCATGGAACCATTTTTTTTGTTTTTGATTTTCTCAAAAACGGTTTAACCGATTTTGATCATTTTTTTTTTTGTGCTAAAGCTCCCCAAAAACATAAATAGAATTGTGTACTCAAATTTTCAAAAAAAAATGTTTTGGATTTTTAAAAAAAACTTCAAAAATTTTTTTTCAAAACTCAATATTTCGAAAACACCATGCTGGATTTTTTTTAAACTTGATAAATAAAAGTTTCTCAATATAATCTACAAAATGTGAAAAAATTTTTTTTATTTTACCTAAAAATAAAGGTACCTACCATACAAATGCTAAAAAATTAAAAATTTTGATAAAATTTTTTTTCTTTCAATTAATTTTTACGATCTTTAATTTAATAAAAAAAATTTTGAAATTAAGATATTACAGCTTGTACCTACCATAGAACCATTTTTTCGAATTTTGAATTTCTCAGCTTCTGAAGCTTCTAAAAAGTATAAAACACATTGCATTTCAAAACTTTAAAATAAATATTTTTTGAATTTTTGAAAAAAAATCTATTTTTTTTTCTTTTTTTTTGAAAATTTGATATCTCCGAAACGGGTCAATATTTCTTTTCGTAAATTTAATTTTTATTCGAACAATAATAAAAACTTTAAACTAGCGTACCAAAATTTTTTCTTAAAAAGCTTTTAAAAAGTTTGTATATAAAAGCTTCTTTTAAAGAAACCACTACAAGGACTTATAATTTTTGTTAAAGACTAAAAAAGAATTTAAAAATTAATTTTATCCTTATGAACAGTTTTCCCTAATAACATTCGTTTTTAAAATTCCCAGTCGATTACACAGGAGCAAGTTCGTGCGACCCAGTCGTGCATTTTATTTGTTTATCAACTTGGAAAACAAAATTAGTTTACATGGAAATTAAAACATAAATCAAGTATTTTATTATACAGAGAAGTTGTACCGTTACTTTACTTCTTTTGATATCAATAAACTTACCATACTCTTTTCTAAATGCTCCCAATTTTTAAAATGTCAGTTTTATTGATGTTTTTCAAATTTTAACTTTACCTGGCCGTTAGCATTAGTTTATTTTTCTTAAATGATAAAGTATTATTTTTATATTTTTAGACCATAATTTTTTTTTTTAAATAAAAATCATCAAAAAAAACAGTTTGGACATACTAAATCAGATAGAAATGTCAGTAAATTTCAAACAGCTGATTTCGGAAATAAATTTCATTGAGGTTCATTTTATTCAATCATTCAACAATGAACATTTTTCGCTCGAATGTCAAAATATGCAAAGTTTATTCGAATGAAAATATCTATTCTATCGAATTAGCTATTCGTTTGAATCTCAAAATAAGCATGGTAGTTTTTTTTTTCAATCCATCCATTTTTTTCAAGTATCCATTTTTGAAATATTTTTTCCAAAAATTACTGATGGTAACAGCTTGTTGAATTTTTCCAAAGAATATCATCAAAATCAAAGCTGCACTTTAAATATGTTTGAAGTTCAAACCTCTTTTGCTTCGATTACAAAAAGTAGGTATCATGCAAATACCTTAACATTCGGCTATTAAAATTGCATGAAATTAATTTTTTCTAGGTATAGCAAATTAAAAGAGTCGAAATGGTTTAAAACTAAAGACGTTTTTTCTTCGGTTGAAGACGTATAGGTAATACCAATGGTCCTCACTCTACTGTAAAGAATATACCAAAGTAACCATTTGTTTTGCTTCCTGTTTAATTATATCTCGAGCTTAGATATTAGTTTCCGTAAGGAGTTTTGTGGGTAAATATTAATTATTGCATTAACATAACCTTGATTAAATCTAGTGCTGCTAGAAAGTGCATTTTCTTCATAATGGGTATTTTTAAAACCATTAAGCCAACTTTTAATTTTATTATTTTCGCCTCTACTGTGTGGTACCACCCCATCAGCATCTAAATCGGAAATAGTAGCAACAGTATTAAACTGTTGCAACAAATAATCATCCACATAGAGCACAGATACAATCTAACAGGAGAAAGAGAGAAAACAAAGAATACCGCAAAAAATACAAAAACAAATCAGAACTTATTTAAGCCCAGTGGGTGATTTTGCTGTGTATGCTGAAACTGAAACCCCCAAACGCTAAATCCTAACAATTTTATTCACCCGCTTACGGTATCGATAGAATACTCCCTCCCTCCTCTCAAAGTAAACACCATTCATCTGCTTTCGCAAAACCCCATCCCTTACCGTTTTCAGTTCGAACAAAAAGTGGCACCATGTGAGTGCCGCCAGCAAGTGTATGGAGGCGAACATCTAACCACACACCCATATCTCACATTCCCATCGACTTGAGTTCTGTTTGGAAAAATATAAACAAAACGCTTTCAGTATCGAGAGACATAAATATAAATTGTAGCCCCTAGCAAGCTCATTGTTTCTCACGAGATGGAAATCAGTTATATGGCACGCGAGCGATGGGGGGTCATTTCCACCCCCATTTTATTTCGAGAGCTACGAGTAAAAGTTTGATAAACAGATTTACCCAAAAATTGTGTGTAATGCTGTTGACAAGTTCTCTCGTTGTGAAACTTTCTCTATTTCAATACCAGCGGCAGTGGAGCGGCGGGGGCGGCGGCGTATATACCTAATTCAGTGGCGTAGCATATTTAATTCGTCGACGCTTTATTACCGAATAAAAATATTTATGCTAAAAACCCCTCATCTACGCACTATAGTCGGGCGTAAGCACACATTCAGATCTTTGGTAAACAGAATTAGGTATTTTATATTGGTACAAATATTGTATCTTAATTATGAAGATAATTCTAACAAAGTATCAGTTGGTCCTCTTTACTCACTAAACGTTACGCTACTGTTCTAAGTGTGTATTTATCACACCTTAGACCTAATGCTCACCTTACTTTGTCCGATAGCTAAGGGTTGAAATTGAAACCCCCATACTTCGTTTCACAATATGGGTGAGCGAGAGAGCAGACGCAAGTCCCCCTTCAGCTCTATTAGGCACTAGGGGCTGTGCGAATAGGAAAAGTGCTATGTCAGGAAGTTCGTTCGGCACGGGATCTATGTCCATGTTAAAGGGAGGAAGTATCCATCGTTGGGGGTTGCATGGGTAGAGCACTGCTGGAGGAAACCGTAATCTGTGCGGCCAAAACGGGAAAAATGTTTCAATTTGGATTCGTTTCATTTGTAGCTCATTTCTATTTTTCCCTAGCTCTGGTTCTGGCTCCGGATAAGGAAAACACTATGAGTTAAATTTTTTTGTGTGTGCTTCCGACCCACAACGTCTACGGTTCTGCTCGCTGTTTATGTTTGCGTTGCTTGTGTTGGACAAAAAACTAGCGACGGACAGGGTGAAATTCGTATATTATACAAGGAACTCTAGTGCTGTTGTGTCTCGGATAAGAGCCGATGTTTCGCATGATGAGTAACAATAACGCCAGCCAGTGGTCGATTGTTGTGTTGTGAACGGGTTCGCCGCCGCCGTCGTCATTGCCACCGTCTGCTACCGCCACATTAGAGGTGGACATAATTTGAGAAGTGTTCTAACGCCTGTTGTAACTGCCAAATCCTGAAGTAGTTAGTCTTCACTACAAATATTTTTGGTACAAGAAAAAGTTTTTTGCTAGCACTTGTCCATTCTAAAAGTTAATTAAATAGTGAAAAGTATTTGTGTTTAATTGCACAAAAATAGATAAATCGCATCAGTGAAACACAAATCACTTATGAAGTTGACTCAGCGCCATCCGTTCATATAAATAAGTTTTTTTTTCCAATTTAATTTAGTACCTATTTTTTTGCTCAATTCGATTGTTTATTTACGTGAACGACGACGACGTGTGTACGGGCGGCACCATGAGCGGGAAATAGATTTTGGCTCGGATTCGTACGTGGCGCACACGTTTGTGCTGAAAAATTTGTGGCAGGAATAGATTCTGCGGGCAATTAAACAGTTTGTGGTTTTCGTTATTTATTATTGTAACGGAATATTATTAATGTTCTTGGATGACGGCTTTATGTGATATGGACTTAAAATATTAAAAAAAAGGTATAAACCATTTATATTTTTTAATGTCACCGTAGTTACAAAAAACGAAAATATTTTTTTTTTTTAAATTAATGGATTTGAGTACGCATTCCATGTAAAAAGTTTAATTTGCATAAAGAGACATTTACCGTGAGGCAGACAAAATAAAAATATTTGGTCTTTGAAATTAGTTAATTTTAAGCTACTTACTTTTATTAGCTCTTAACCTAAATGCAAAAGGATTTTGATGAGTGAGTATATTCTAACGCGTACCTACACTAAAAAAACGAAGGTTTTTTGGATTTTTTTAATTACAGCCAGGTTTGAAATGGTTTTTAATAACAATGAAAGTTGTATCTTGCTTTTTTTTAGTGATTTCACATATGAAATAAATTAAATAAATACCTACATAAAGATGCAACTATTTAAAGATATCAAAACTAATTCATAAAATAGTAAAAGATATACATATAGGTATGTACGTACATTTTACAATGTAAAAGTGAACATGGCAAAATAGGAGCTTAAGCGAAAAAACCACATAGAGGAATGTTTGAGATTTGTAAGCCAATTGATCCTAGTTTTCCGTGAGCTATCGAGTCCTCAAAATTATTGCTAAATTAAGCAGAAAAGCAAAAACATACCTACATACGAGTATGTACAGTAGTAATACATAATATTTTCTAACATAATTTATGAAATCGATGCTTTACATTTATGGGAAGATAACCTTCAGAATCAAAAAACAAAACTTCAAGTTTTATATAGTAATACACAACATACTGCAATGAAACCGGGCGAAAACCTGTACTCGATCCACCACTACAAAAATTAGTCTAGTTCCACACTTAAAAATTAATCTTTAAGACATATTACTGCAGAGAGAAAGAGGAGCAGATAGAAGAAATCATAATAAATTGAGTTGAATTCCAAGATTTTATTTAAAAATTTTGCCTTTAGTTGCTCTCATTTTCAGTGCCAATCAGTGTTGGGACTTTGCAGAAGCTAAAGAGTGGTAGAAAGGTTGTCAAAAAAGTGGTAGAAAAGTGGTAGAAATTAAAAGCCATTTTTATGTAGCAAATCGTATATTGAAAATAAATTTATTAAAAATAATTCAAATACAAAAATAAAAGAAATAATATTTCGGTTCTTTATGTTTCAAAGATCACATTATTATCTGGAAGAAAGTCACATACATACATATTATACAATTTCATTTTAAACTCGTTCCAAACCAAAAACTTAAATGTCATTTTCTAATGAGTACCTTTCAAAGTAAAGGCCAAAATACAAATGAGAAAATGGTAAATAGTTTTCAGGGTTTCTCACATTTGTGTTTATATTAAGATTTTCTGACTTTACCAAATTTTTCCTAATATTTAGTTTTTTAAGTATTCATACTTTCGATCAAAAAGTGTATTTTTGTGTTCTCAGATTGAAATATTCTGTTTAACTCAACTCATTTATAATTTTAAGATTTATTGACAAAAATTTCCAAGAAACTTAATTGCCTTTATTTTAAAAAGAATGAGAAATTTGTGAAGCCTTAGAAGTAGGTTCTTCAAACGAGTGCAGTATATATTTAAAAATCAAACAAGGGATTCATTCAACTGCTCTATGATTCTTTTTAAGCGAAGAAGTTTGGCAAACCTTTAAAATTTGATGCTCATTAGCGCAAAGTGCTTTTAGGAAAGTAATGAAATCTTTTTGTTTTTTTTTTCGAGCTGTGGAAAAAATAGAAATACATATTTATATATTCCTTTAATGATTTTTCTGTTTGCCACGGTATACATTTAGTAGCATAAGCGGAGCACAAACTTAAATTGTGACATGCAATCGTTAAAATATTAGGATTAGTATTTGGGATAAATTTTAGGAGTGATTTTGGTCGTATGGTACATACGTATATGGTAAAGTAGAAATATACGAGTAGGTGAAATCTGAGTTGCAAAAAGTGGTAGAATTAGATTTTTATGTGGTAGGTTTTCTATCATCCAGACTGCTCAATATTTAATATGTTATATTGGAAGTCTTCAAGTTTAATAGTTATTGAATAAACGGTGTGCCCAAAAACTCCGCTTTGTCTCCAACGCTCTTTCTGATATTCATAAATTATACTTTTGTCTGAAATTTCTAACCGATTAAATTGTTTTAAAAAAGATATGTAGTACTCCCAGCCTTTCAAATTCGTTTTAAGATTCGCATTCTTGTTGCTCGTATGTGGATGTGGAGGAGCTTCAACGGTAACATTACCCAACGCCATGCCGCTATCCTGATCTAGCTGTAATTTATAAGGCCTTTAATCAACCAAAGCTTGAGCACACTTCTTGGATATAACTCAAAACAGAGGTATAAAAATGATTGGTGATAGAATTAAAACGGAAAACTTTTCATCTCTTGAGTACCGACGACGACGTTAAGTTTCATGTCTATCTATCTGAAATTGTATGCTGCATTCTTCCCCTAAAAAATGTCTACCTTTATATTCGAACTTATAGAAGGAATGTTCATTAGGGTTTACCCTTCGGGCTCAGTGATAAGTACAGAGATTCATCATTCTTCAGGCGTATATCCGTCCAATATCAATATTCAAAACTAATGTGCATCGATACCTCCTATTTTATAATTCCATATTTCCGTGAAGCTCACACTGTGTTTATCATCTTAGGTGTAGTGAGGTTACTGAATAGTTTTATTAAAATTCTATTATGTCTTGTGGAAACAATCTATTGTTATTCTCATTTTGATGCAGTTAAATAATTTCATAAAATAAAACTTTTTAAAAATGTTGTTATTACTTAGCTTAACTGACGTTAACAAAATTTGGACAAAATTGTTTGAGACATTACTAAAACATTTGGATTTTTTATATTTCCGTTTCGTTTATTTTTATCGAAAACTTATTAATCTTTATATTCTTCTTTTTGAGAAAAAAAACCTCAAATAAACGATATATGTACATATTCTCCTGTTAAAATAAAGTGTATAAATTTCAAAAAAAATACAACAAGCCTATCGTTCTTATTCGCTTGAGACCTACATATTTAATAATTATATTTTAATGAACATACATGTGATACAAATTGCGTTTAAAATTACGATTTTTTACTGTTGCAAAGTAAAAAACCAACTAAGTTAAATATATACTAGACTGATCTTTATTGAACAGAGGATAATAATAGTCTGAGAGCGATTAGTTACATAAAAAGTATAATAAGCAAGAACTAAGAATTTGAGAAAACATAGAATCAGCAAGTAGTGCAAACGTTATTATATGTACATACATATTGTGAGAGTGTTGCAATGAATTATAGTTAACTGATTTATATAATGTAAATGATGTACAGTGATTCAAATAATATTTCAACACACCCCCACAATGCAATACTCGAATTATTATCATTGATGGAATTACATGAAAAACATAAATATTAAGCAATTTTTAAGCCCATCATGGATGTAAACTTCGTGTGCTTCGGTTTTGCTAGGTTCTTGGTCAACACATCGGCCATCATGTCTCCAGTGCATAGGTATTTGGTTTCAATGACACCTTCTTTGATTAGATCTCGGACAAAATGGTATCTAATATCAATGTGCTTCGTTCTTGGATGATGAACTGGGTTTTTCCCAAGTTGTTGTGCACCTAGATTGTCGTTAAAGAGAAAAATTGCATTATTAACCAATTTAACACCGAGTTCTAAGATTAAATTTCTTAAAAATATAGCTTCTTTACTAGCTTGGCATAGCGCCATATACTCAGCTTCTGTGCTACTGAGTGCGACTGAGGATTGTTTTTTGGACTCCCATGAAATAGCGGCATTCGCCATTATAAAAACGAAACCTGTATAAGACTTTCTGTCGTCCAGGTCGCCTGCCCAGTCAGCGTCAACAAAACCTTTCAGATCCTCTGAAGTTTTTGTGTATGTTAATTTTGCCTTACAGGTAGTACTCAGGTAGCGAAGTAAATGTTTGAGAGCAACAGCATGTTCTCCATGAGGATCAGAGTTGAATTGCGATAGTTTACTCATCGTATGAACAATATCAGGACGCGTAGACACAGCCAGATACATGAGTGCTCCCACCAACGATTGATATGAGGTAGGATCTTCCTTCGTACATGTTGTGCTCGAACATTTCTGTAGTTTAATACCTGGATCCAGTGGCGTAGATAAAGGCTTACATGTTTCCATTCCATGTTGTCTCAGGATATCCAAAATGTATTGACTTTGATGTATGCTGATTGACCCTCTCTGGTCTTCTCTTTCGATTTGAATTCCTAGAAAATATTTAAGCGGACCTTTGTCCACGCATTCAAACTCTTCACAAATCTTTCGTTTTATCTCTGCCAAGGAAACTTCATTAGAACAGGCAATCATCATATCATCAACATAAATAACAATTATATTAAAATTATTTTTATCGTTCATACTGTAAACACAACAGTCGCCATTACATTTTGCAAATCCGATATCGTACAGAACCTTGTCCAGCTTTTTGTTCCACTCTCGGCCTGCTTGTTTTAATCCATACAGAGATTTTCTTAATTTGCAGACTTTTTGAACATTGTCGGCATCTATAAAGCCTTCGGGTTGTGCCATGTATACTGTTTCCTCTAGTTCGCCGTTTAAGTAAGCTGAAGTAACGTCTAGGTGGTGGAGAAGAAGCTCATATTCAACAGCCAAAGCAATAATAAGACGAATTGTAGAGAACCGTGCTACTGGTGAGAAAGTTTCTTTAAAATTTACTAGATATTTCTGGGCACAACCTTTTGCCACAAGTCTACATTTATATCTCTCTATAGAGCCGTTCGGGTTTCGCTTTAGACTAAACACCCACTTGCAACCAATGACTTGACTGTTATGAGGGCGATCTACTAAATCCCATGTGTTACTAGATAATAGTGCATCCATTTCAACTTTCATTGCAGACTTCCATCTTTCTGAATCTCTGCCTGATAACGCCTCAGATACCGTCATTGGGAGAGGTACATCTTCAACAGAATTTACAGCTTCAATGAAGTTGAACTCTTTCGTTGGACGGCCAGGTCTACCAGTGCGAATGATTTTTGGACGTCCAGGTCCCCTTACATAATCAATTTCTTTATCAATTAACTCGTCCTCTTTCTCACCATTACCTTCAGTTGCATTGCTGTCGGCCTCTCCTGGAAGAGCTTCAGGAAAAGAAACAGGTTCAATCTCGGTTGTTAGATAGTCTTCTGATTGGTCAGAGGGAATTTGACTAAAATTTTCGAAAAATAATACATCACGGCTTTTCTCAACTCTTCTTTTTATAGGGTCAAACAAACGATACGCCTTGGACTCATCCGAGTAACCAACCATATAAAACTCTTTCCCCTTTGGAGAAAACTTGGAGCGACCACCTTTCTTATCAAGCACAATAGCCTTTGAACCAAACAGTTTAAGATGCGATATAATTGGCTTTTTGCCCGACCACAGTTCATATGGTGTTACCTGACCAGCTACGTTAGTGGGTGATCGGTTTCGAAGGTATGCTGCAGTATTAATAGCTTCACCCCATAAAAACTCTGAAAGTTCAGAACCAACGAGCATACACCGTGCCATTTCTACCAATGTGCGATTTGCTCTTTCGGCCACACCATTTTGCTGAGGGGTATACTCGACCGTAAGCTGCCTCTTTATTCCACATTCTTTTAAATAATCATCAAACTTGTTATTCACGTATTCTTTACCATTATCGCTACGAATAGTTTTAATCTTACGTCCTGTTTCCAGCTCCGTCATAGCTTTGAATTGTTTGAAAACCCCAAGAACTTCATCTTTGTGCTTAATCAAATAGACAAATATTTTCCTAGACTTATCGTCAATGAATGTGAGGAAAAATTTTGCGCCTCCCGCTGAAGGTACTCGCATTGGACCGCAAACGTCCGTGTGAACTAGCTCAAGCAATTCTGTACTTCTATTAGAAGACTGCTTAGGGAAAGATTTCGTGGTTATTTTCCCTTTGGCGCACACAACGCATTCAATATTTTGAACAGATGAATTAAAACCAAGCCCTATCACCATATTATTTTGTTTCAGTTGTTGAAGACTGTGGACGTTTAAGTGCCCGAAACGTTGATGCCATTTATGGAAGTTGTCCACATCCTTTTTAGAAACAAAACATAAAACCTCAACTTCCAGCTCTATTATAAATAAGTTCTTCCTTCTATTTGCTTTGAGAACTACTTCATTGCATGCATTTTTTATTTTCGCTGTTTTTTCAGAGAAGTCTACAAAACAGTTATGCTGAGTTATCTTACTGACAGATATAAAATTTCCACGAAGCTCAGGAACGAACAGTACATTGTTGAGAATAATTTTACCGCTCAGAGATTTCAACGTAACTGTACCGATCCCACTCGAAGAAACTGATTTATCATTTGCTAACTGTACGTGTTCACCGTTAATAAAATTAAGAGAACTGAAATATGCTTGATTGCAACACATATGAGACGTTGCCCCGCTATCTAAGCACCATTCATCTGACTTGAGCACACTACCCTCGATCGTTGAGAAAAGTCCAAAAGATGTTGTTGTTTGGCGATTTTTATTGTTGCGGCAATTAGCTGCAAAATGACCCCTTTTTCCGCATGCATAACATTTACCCTTAGCTTTATGATTACTGTTATTTACTTTATGATTCGATTTAACAGATAAAATTTGCTGAGTGACTTCGCTGCTACTACCCTTTTCATGACGTCGTTGTTCCTCCTCTAATAATTTTATTTTTAAACTCGACAAACTCGGCAATTGGTCTCGACTTTCAATTGCCACAATAAAATTTTCATAAGTTTCAGGCAAATTACATAATAAAATTATACTTAACATTTCGTCAGGAATAGAAACATTGATCTCATGCATTTTTTCCACGATATCGAAAAAGTCATTTAAATGAGTAGACATAGACTGGCCATCTATCATCTTCGCATGCATAATTTTTTTAAAAAGACTCACCATACGAGCTGGACCACTTGGTGTATAGATTTCTTTAAGCTTGCTCCATGCATCCTTGGAAGTTTTGCAGTGCTTCAAGTAGATGAGTTCTGAGGATTTAACGCTCAATAGAATCGTTGCGAGGGCTTTTCCATCTGCGGTCTTCCATGCTGCGGTTTGTTCTGGTTTCGGTTCGGCTGGTAGAACGTTTGATCCATTCGTGTATCCCCACAAATCAGCATGTATGAGGACACTTTTCATCTGAATGCACCACGTGGAATAATTTTCTGCATTAAGCTTCTCAATCTGGTAAAGAGAACTCATTTTTTTCTTTTAATATGGATTATTCAGTTTAATTAAAACGATACTATTATATTTTTTTTTTTTTATTATAATTACGAACAAATCGTTCAATACAACTTAATTTTTGACACACGATTTCGACATACGAAATTTGACAATTTAACTTTGGTTTTTTTTTTTTTTTTTTCGACAGACGAACAAGAGTTTTACATTATCTCTATGTACTAGCAACCTGGGCCCATAACCTGTTGCAAAGTAAAAAACCAACTAAGTTAAATATATACTAGACTGATCTTTATTGAACAGAGGATAATAATAGTCTGAGAGCGATTAGTTACATAAAAAGTATAATAAGCAAGAACTAAGAATTTGAGAAAACATAGAATCAGCAAGTAGTGCAAACGTTATTATATGTACATACATATTGTGAGAGTGTTGCAATGAATTATAGTTAACTGATTTATATAATGTAAATGATGTACAGTGATTCAAATAATATTTCAACATTTACTAACAATATTTTCAATGTATGTATGTATAATATCACACATTCACTTGCAACGATTGCACAATCATAACTATCAACGCAATCAATGGTAAAAAGGTTTCTTTTTTCGCAAAAGTATATTTATAAATTAAAGCTAAGCACAACATATACGAGTAGTACATTTAGTTTTTGATAGCGATATCAAATTGCTTCTTATCAGCTTGTCAGCAAATATTGCTTTAAATCAACATTAATGAACTTCCAAGAAAAATTTTTAAGTTTCATTCAGTCTTTAAAGTGTGCTTGACTAATTATCAACGAAAAATTATTTGTATTAATTTGCGTGAATAAATTTTTGATAGTCTTGCAAATTTGCACATATCGAACTTACGAATGCCGAAAAAGAAACTTATTGGTATGTGCTAAAAACTAAAACAAACAAAATAAAAAATCGGCAATATTTTAAGTGCGCTGAAATATTATTGCAATTAACGAATAAATTTATTATTTCAAAAATCTTACGTGAGTTTGTTCTTTTAAGATTTCGAGAGTTGAGTCCAAAAATATCAATTGCCCTTCGCGATTTGTGTTTCGGAAAGAATACAGAATCACTTATATATTGTCTTTTTTCATTGTATGTTTTGTTTTGCGTGTATATATTGGAAAAATTATTTTTACATACATACGTATAATGTAAATGTTGTAAATAATGTATTTTAATAATTCTATATATGTACATAAATCATAATTGACAAATTTGTTTTTAATATTAGAACTGAAAAATACTTTTGGTTCAAGAATTCGGTCGTGGAAGATATTTGAGCTTTTCTTATAAGAAGTTAAAAAATCTTACTGAATGCTAGATCTAAAAATATAAACAAGAACATTTTGTGGGCCGACAGCTCTTGTGACTTACATCTCTCATCTCTCAACAATTCATGTGTTTGTCTTTATCATCAGAAATGGAAGCGACTTACAATCTTCTGCCAAGTCCGAACAGAGGCAAGAGGCAGTACCCCTGAAAAAAAAAATAGTTTTAAAGTGGCAGAGACTGGGAATCGATTGCCAGAGATTCGGTGCGGCGTAACAGTCTTAAGCATTTTTAATGTGTGAAGTGCGGTTAAGAAAGTAATTCGGTAAATTTGATTGTTACTATATCTATCGTTTAGTCAATACAAATTTTGTATCAAACATTATAAGAGCCAATTTTGATAACAAATAAGTTTTTAGGGTGTGTGGTAGATAATACTAAATTCGAAGCCAGTAAATCCCATGTCTTCATTTATAAGACTGCCTACATTCACAAGTACGCCAAAAATACTTCTAATTATAATGTCATAATGATTGAACAGTTGTTCAATTTTTGAATAAATACAAAACTGTCTACAACTACGCATACTAAAATGGGTGCACGAGTATGCCTGAAAGTTATTTTCAGACAGTTGAAAAAATTTCTATAGCGTTCATCGATCATTGGACTAGAACTTAAAGAAAATAAAATGCACTACTGGGTCACACGAAGTTGCTCTAATAGTTCAAATTGCTTGGAATTTTAAAAATTTAATAAAGGGTTTTTCAATAAGGGCGGGTAGATGTTAAAATGGAATAAAACAAGCTATGTGTGAGATATAAATAAATTCTTCCGGCCAAACGCAAAATTCGCGAAGTTGAAGAATGCGAAACGCCAAGTTCTTGCGCATGGGAAGGAATCGACTGCCTTGGGATCTGCTACACACTTTCACGGACCGCAGCGTTCGACTCAAATTTGGCCACCATAGATTGAAGAGCGACTTTGAAGTGCCACCACGTCTACCGTAAAATGGGTGCCACGCGCGCAACGTTAGCACTAACGAACACTCATTTTGATAGTAAAGTTTTATCATTTGGAAGTGCTATTCAATCGTGTAACATGCCAAATCATTATAGCAAGTCATTATAGGAATTATAGGAATTTTAAGTGCTTATAATTTGCTCAATATCTCGATAGTTCGATTTTTTCATGAATTCAAATTTTGCTCTATATTACCCCTATCGCAATCAAAAATATCAGTATGAGTATATGAATATTATTACTGTTGATAAACACTTTGAATCCATAAATAGCTAAGGAAATTAACAGACCAGTGAATATTGATTATAAATCAGAAAAATCAGTGGGCCGAAAGAATATAAACGTCATTATTGTAATAATAATTATTAAATCTATAAACGCTTTTAGGAGCGAAGGTCATTTTTAAATGCAGTTTAAGTTTAAATGCAATTGATATTTAGAAGAAATAGAATAATAGAACACAATTGTGTGGCTTATGTGAATTGAGAATATGCACATACATACATAGTTACATGCTTTATTATTAATTGATTAGAATTTCTATTTTAAGACTTAATTATTTCGGGAAATTTGAACATAAATTGAACAAGCTTATCAGAGATTAGTGACAATAAATCAATGCAAGTCATATCAGGTTTATACTGAAAGATCGTTATCTTCTATATAATCTTTTGAAATAAGGTTCATCCTCTTCAAAAAGGTTCTTGGGTATTTTGATACAAATTTGATTGCGTACTATTTTTGGGAACATACCATTTTTTCGACCTTTCTGCGAAAAACTATTATAATATATGAAAGGCTTTTACCAATAAGAACTATTCGTTCCTGATTTTATACTGACTTTGAGATACTTTTTGGATAAACATGACTTTTATTTGCTTAAACATTTATAATATCAGTTTCAGGTCAATATTTGAAGAATTAACATATCTGACTTTTTAGGTAGGCTAGCTGTAGAAAACTAAATTAAACAAAAAAAAACAGTTGTCTGAAAAATGATGTCAGTCGACCATCCAAAATCTCCCAGCTGTAAAAAACTCGTTAGGATTATAAACTTTTTAAAATTTGTGCCTTCTTACAGATATTATTACAAACAAAATATGGATTTAGTATAAATAAGATTATGTCCAAACCTGCAAATCTCCAAACTTTTTTTTTAAAAGACAGACTTTCCCCCAAAATTTGCAGTTTATATTTTTAGAGGCAGAACAATTTAATTTGGAATAAAACAGTCAAATGATTTTAATATCAATGAGATTGGATTGAAAGATAATTTTTTATCATTAATGTTTGACTATGGTTTCGTTCGGGCCAGGGTTGCAAAAGCTTAAGTCACTTTTTAGCTTAAACTTGGTTTTAATTCATAAGCTAGTGGGTGACTTAAGAATTAAAAAATGTAATTCAGAAGCTAGTTACTGACTTATGAATTAAAAAAATTTAATTCATTAGTCAGTTGGTGACTTGTGAATTAAAAAAAATTAAATGATAAGCTTCTTAGTGACTTATGAATTTAAAAAATTAATTCAGAACCTTCTAAGTGACTTATGAATTAAAAAAACTTAAGTCATGAGCAAGTTAGTGAATGAATTTCAAAAAAATTTCAAGCATTTCTCAAGTGGCCTCAGTCTATTTATGATGAATTAGCCAACCCAACTAACCTCAAAACAACCGAGAACTTTCAAATTCACATCATATAAAGCAGTATTGCCAATTTAAAGTTCTCCGTATCTAAAAAACAACCCGTTCGGTTTAGGCAGTAGCGAACAGCCATATTATTTGCGACTTAAAGCTCCTTCGTAACCTTTTTTGTAATATTTTACAAGTCTTTTTTTTTTTGTTTTTTTTTTTTTTTTTTGCAGTGATTCAATACAGTATCTCTACAAAAAAAACCTGTGTATCTCCATATCGATCTTATTAAAACAGTCAAATACTTTATTTGTAATAAAGAAATGTAAGAACTACCCCATGAATATGAAAAAAATCTCTCATTTGCACTATAAACATTCGAGTAGTGAAATAATTTTTAAAATTTTAGACATCTAAAGTTTGAAAGCTCAGGTAAGAAAAAAATAAAAAGTGTTTTAAGAAATGGCATTTAGTGTTCGATTAATGTATATGAAGCATCGTTTCAAACTTACCCTCAAAAACAAAAACTAAAACACATCCTTCTTCATCTCAAACGGAAATCAAAGAATCTCAAGATATCCAATTTACTAGAGAGGAAATCTTTTCATTTTTTTTATGAGTCTCTTTGCTTACGAGAAGAACACTTTACCTACAAAATGACATATATCTTAAGAGTCTCTTCAAAACAAAACTAATCCATTAAGGTCCTCACCAACAACTTTCACAGTAAACAAAGCTGTTTACAATGTTTTCCTCCTTTCGAGCACAAAACAGAGTCGCTGCTTCGTTTCCTTGATACACACATAAATATGTACATATGTATATACACAAAGTAAGCAAAGGACAAAGAGGATCTGAGATTAAATGAGTGTTTCCCTTTTTACCACCATCATCTGTTGTACAATTTGCTTTTGAAAATTGAATCCTCTTTAAAAGAGGTTTCGAGAAGTTTGTAGAGACCTGACGTGAAAGTGTTTTCTGAACTATAAAGACTTTTGACGTTGTCACTTCCGCTTCAAACGTACTCAATAATTTAAGTCTTTAAAAAAGTGTTTGGCAACATTTTATGAGATAAGGCCAGATAGGGGTATGCTATTAAATTAATTTTAATTGATTTTGAAATTTCTTTTGATACTTTACCTCTAAATCCAAATTTCAATTAATGTACCAGTGATGGGCATATTTAATTGAAAATGATCATTCCAGAATAACCTATTGGGTCGCCATATTCATTCAATTTCACCGTCTCTATGGTAACTGCAGTTCATCCAGTGACAGCGGGTTTGCATAATTAAAAGAATACATTAATAATAGGTCCTGTCATCATATCCTGCTGTCGGTCGAGCACACATTTAACAGATAACCAAACACGAATAGCAATATGTATGTATGTACACGATTATATATACCTTTTGCCACATACAATGTGGTTACCGACTTAATTGAAAATGCATGAATGATTCTTCTGTCAATTTTGCGAGATATATTCCAAGGGATAAAGGATGTTTTCCCTTTTCCATGAGCACAGCTGAAGGTTATTTTCTGATATGATGTTGAATTGATTTTAGAAGGAATGGATTTTGTTTTTTTTTTTAAATGAAAACATTTTTTCCTTTGAATTTTGTTAAGGTTGTTCTTTTTACGAAAATACAAAAGTTCCAATAAGAAAGAAACGAAAGAGAGATAAAAGGCTCGCATAATAATAGAACGAAGAAAATAGATACAAAATATACTATTAAATAAGTTCTTCCGTTCAACAGAATAATTATTTTATATCGTACTTTATAACTACATAATAAACTAGAAACAGTTTACAGTTTAATGTATATGTACAACTTTAACAATTTTCATGTAAATAAAATACACGACTAAATCGCTTGAACATACTCTAATGTTAAAGAGAATTAATTTTGAAAATGTATTTTATTAGAAAAAAAATGTTCAAGCAAGCATAAAATTCATTTTTTAAAGACTAAAACATTTAGTAATTGGAGCTAAAAACAGAATGCAATGTGAGTTTTTAAGTAAATATGAATTTATATGAAAACAAAAATAAGTGGCTTTCTAAAAAATAAAGTTTTATTTATGCATGAGATTTTTAAGAAAACAATTTGATATGCAATTTTTTTTTAAACATTTAAGAAGCTTTGTATGAAAAATTTACTTGGAATCCGTTTTGCTATAAAATGAGAAAGTCAATTTTAGAATAAATGGTTCTATGGTACCTACGTATAGTCTGTAATATCATAATTTGATTTTTTTTATTGATTAATAGATTATACAAATTTAGCAAAAGAAAAAAAAAATTAAATTCTAGACGCCGATTTTAAGAAAAATACTATTTTCGAAAACCGTTATTTTAATATGAAATATTAAAAAAATATTCTTAAATCTTGCAGATAGTATTAAAACACTGTTAATTGTAAAGTTTAAAAAAATCGAGTTTGTGGTTTTCGAAAGTTTTAAGAAAAATATTAAATGCTTTTGAAAATCCAAAAACTGAAATTGGTCAGACTGGGTTATATCGTTTTTAATCAATTCCAAAAAAATGTTCTATAAGAGATCCTACTAATAAAATTTTTTTTAGTTAGCTTCTACTAACAAAATTTTTTCAATATATGGAACAGTTTTTGAACAAAAATATTCTTTAAAATTTTGAAAAAAGTTTGTGTGACATAATAATAATCTTTAAAATTTTGAAAAAGTTTGTATGACATAAATTTGCTGGGAAGAAAACATAAATGCTATGTACATGGTTTAAAGAAAATTAATCAAGCTGTTTAGGCTGTAGTTAAGCAGGCAGGCATACAGACCGAATTTTTACGAATGCATAACTTGCAATAATTTAGTGCCTATACATATATGTAAATAGGTATATCTCATATAAAAAGGTCACGAAAGAAGGCTTGATTATATTTTTAACCAGTTAATGAATAAACGTTTCGAAATGAAATTTTTGGTTTTGCTAATTTCCTAATGAATTACATTTGAAAAACGACCTTAGCGAAAGTGCAGCAACATATAGGTATTTCTTATTTTTATTTTCAAATATATTTACTTTTTTTTTTTGTAAAATTATCTTGTCGATACTGCATAGTTTCAGTACTATTTCATTAATTATCAGTTTAATTTTATTTGATTAGAAAAAAACAAATGAATTAAACTTACAATAATATTTAAAATTAATTTATTTGAAAATTAATAAATACGAGTACTTAAAATTGATAAAACTAGTGTGAGTAAATATGATCATCGTCCTACAAAGCATTATCGGCTTATGTAAAACAAAATAAAATAAATAAATAAAAATAAATTATTACTTGAAATACTCGTAGTTATATTATGCATGTAAGATAAAAAAAATAGTTCGAACAGTAAAAGTCTATATGAGTCACCACGTGTATTCCAGATGTGATAGCAAGGACATAATGCAAAAACTTCATTTTGTCTGGAATATTAAGTGTTTTATTAGGATTTTAAATCAAATCCAAATTTTTTGTTTTCTGTAAGAATTTTAAATAAAACAATGTATACGAAATTTGATTCATAGGGGGCCTTGAATTTAATAATTTACATAAGCATTTATAGATAAAGGTATGTTGTATGTGATTTTTAAGTTAAAAAGCAATACAGCTTTTAATATGGTTGAAGTGATACAACAAATGGTAGCGGGGTTGTTCGATAAAGATGTATACACAATTGAGCTACCCATGTATTTTGGTTTTGAATACCTGAATATAGAATTGGGAGGGAAATATTGATCCGGGTAAAGCATTCCACATTCGTGAAGTGCGGCTAAAGGAAGAATCTCTAAAGGCTCAAGTGTAAACTGATTAGCAATCCCTGAAGCGCAAGTATTACGGTTGAAGGGGATGAATGGTGATATTGATTGACAAAATAATCAGTAATATAAATAAATATGTATAGTTTAATAATATCAGAGGGATAAATCGATGAAAAAATGTTATCCAAAAAGTACGTTAACAGAGCTTAAGACAGAACTTGCCGTTAAGAATATAGTTTATTCACATTTTCTGAGCTAAACCCTTTTAACCCTACTATGAACACAGTATACCATTAGGACTAGCTTTTAATATACATAAGCATTTTATAATTTACCAGGTGGTTCTCTAAACAGAAATTATCCGAATAAATGTGGGAAGATATATCCCCCCTCTTCCTATAGTAGGAATTAATGATTTTGGGCTGTCTTAGTTTTGTGAGTTCTGTCCATGTTTTTGATCTAATGACTTCCAGTTTCGTTTTTATTTTTTATTTAGTCAAATACCTCCTCCACAATATGGCTCAGTTCCAGTTAGGCCCCAATGACATCTACGTGTATCGAAACCCACTGTAATGGGACATTATTATGCTTACTGTGATCGGTTAGCTTGGCCGCACACTTACTTATCAATTAAGAACTAGGAGTAAAACGCTTTGACTAAGCCAACATGATAGCAATGTTTAGGGGCGGTAATTTCTTCCGAGATTTTGTAGAGCACATATTTCTATGGCATTTACTTCCGTTTAAAAAATGCGTGTGTATAGAGAAAGTTTGGTTCTAGGCCTAAAAATTATCTACACCTGTGTCTTGAGACGTTTTCGATCCATTAGTATAATATTTAGTGGCATTTTCTGTTTCGCCTACCCACTCCTTTTTACTACTTAACTCGGTTCTTAAGTTTTTCTCGAAGTTATACTTTTTAATCATGCCATCTCCTAGAATGTCTAGTAAACTCGATACTGAAGACTTCGTTGCTAGATCAGTTTTTTTTTTTGTGGCACGAAACTGGACCCTAAATAATGATGGGTCTTTCCTTAATCCTGCGGAAAGACACCATTTCTAACTTATTATCAGCACTCTGTAAATTAAATCACAGAAAATTTCTTACAACTTCCCTACGGCTGTTTAAACGATGTCATCAGCAAAACCGATGCATCATATGCCTTGAGAAGTAAGACTTTCTAGGAATTCACCATAACTGGACTCCACAGCAAGGATGATAGTACCCCTCCCTGAGAACAGCCTCTTGTTGTTGATGTCTAAAAAGGCACATAAGGCCGTTGTTTAAGGCATCTAGCATTTAAGGATATTTGTGTGTAACGTTCACCTTTTACTATTTTATTTTCACATTTTAATATTGAGAGATTCTTTTGCTTAGGAGGTCAAACTATAAGTCAAGTGTAAAAAGAAGTATTAAAATCTTAATAAACTTTATCTTTTTTTCAGATCATCCTGCAAAAACCCCCTAAGGTGAGTGTTACATTATTTGAAGCCAGAATGACTCAAATTAATTTCACTGCAGAAAGTTGCATATGCACAGTAATTAAATTTATCTTTCTCTTTTTATGAGCAACTTAATTCCCGTGCGATATTAAGCCGTATATCTAAACGATAAATTGCATCCATTGAGGTTTTAGTCATATGACACTTTTTCGTTATACGGATACAGTGTTTGCATATAATTTTCCCGATGCAGTTACTTGATTGCACTGTCAATACGTATAGTTTAAAAATTATTATACAAAGCGTAAGTTGGAAATGTTGATTATAGTTTTTTGTTCATATGAGCAGTATACTTAGGCAATGAATTTAAATTATGGTCCTCTATAAAAAAAAAACAAACAACAATAAACAAATGCAAATTACATGAAATATATATTTTTAAGCATCAAATTAATTTTTACACATTGCCAATGCAACTCAACTGCGAAAATTTATCTCAAGGCGACGTTTGACAGCAACATTTAGGTACTTAATGAGATTTAATACTCCGCTTTTGTTAACATTGAGATAAGCTCTGAACGTTGCGGATGCTTGGGAAATTACTTCCGAAAAAAACTTTAAACATAATTTACATGAAGTAAAATAATTTCGTATTGCAAAATATAAAGAAAATCTGAGAAAATATTAATAAAATAAATAATTTAGTGAAACAAAAACGAATTGGTAAGTAACACTGTGCAGCTGTCAATGTTTAAATGTTTTAATAATTCCAAACGTGGTTGAGATGCTAATTTAGATACGAAACTAGATGAAGTAGCACTGTATGATGGCGGTATTTATTAAAACCTTCAATTGTCACGAACTTGGTTGAATAATGTCTTATCGGGGAGCGTATACATTCCAAAGGGTTCCGATTCAAAGCTTATATTCCTTTTCTGCTGATTTAAAGAAAAACAAACATATTTACGTATACAGTTCATGTCATTCAGTTCATTTTAAATTTGTTAAAAAAATATTGTGTTACCATATCTCAGATGTGGGGTGTTTACGTGCTTTTCTGAAATTACAACACAATTTTAAATAGAATTTAAAACAGTGGTGAATAATTAATTTTGAAATGGTAACAAAATGAAATGTTAATAACTTTAGATCAGATTAGTTTTGTTTCAAGGAAAGTACTTTATGCATATTTCGATAAACTAAAACGAAAGTTATATGAAAAGTGGTTTATTCAAAAGAAAAGCGAAAAAACTACCAAAATATGATTGTTATTATTATTTGAGTGTATAAAATAATAAAAATTTCCTATAGAATATAACGAAAACCCATTAAGCAGATTAAATTTAGGTCGGGGCACAAGATCGACAAGAAATAAATCCACCTTTCCTTTCGACAATTGGATTTTCAGCCAAAACATCATTCCTGACATAACACGAGTAGGGTCTTAGATACGAAGTTTAATGACAATCTTTACATGCCTTTTCCAAGATAAAATTTGAAACAAAACCAGCAAAAGCATTTACTATAAATGATCTTAAACTTCCTTCTCCATTTGATAAGGCTGAACTCATAGTTTCAGCAAAACTATTTTCAATAACGAGATTTTGTTTATTTTTTATCAGGATATGATTGTATATTTATCAACAAGATAACATTGAGCAGCTTGGAAGTTAATAAAATTACTGCCTAAAAATATTGTTTGATAACTATTTAAATTTTTTGTTAACTATGTATATTATTAGAACTTTGAAAGTAGCAAATTATGAAAAAAAATTTTGATATCGAATAAAGTTGATTTTATTTGACTCAACCATGCAGAGGATCATGTCACTCTAAAAATGTTTTGCAGGACGTACTGCCCTACTGCCTCTTGAGAGGAAGTGACAAGTCCTCCAAGAATATCTCTTGCCATGAAAAGTTCTGCCATTTGCCGTTTGGAATTGTCAGAAAATTGAAGGTCACTATAACTATCTACGAGCCGTAATGTATTCTAATTTATTTGTTTTCGCCATAGCAGGTCAGAAGTTGTATGAATGTGCAAATTTTCCTATTTTGGGTTGATTGGCGGGTTTGATTAACCTTTAGGTGTACTAAACTAGAATTCCCTGTGTACAAGGAAACCGCAATATTTTACAGTGCCAGAAATACGAGTGTTTAGCATTCAAGATTCTGGGTCCCAACTGGAAACTATAAACAGCATAAATTATCATGAATATGTCACAAAAATTCAAAGATTTAAATAAAATGTGTGAGAAATTGGTAATTCTTAAGAATATCGTGTTTCTTATAAAAAATCTAAAGGACATGATTGTGGTTCGTCTATTTCAGAATTCGACTTTTTAGTAGATTCTTATTCTAGAAATGAGAACTAAGTAAAATTATTATTATTATTTTTGGTACCCCCCTGTTTTAAATGAATGTTTTAAAAAAAATTTATATAAAAGCTTATTTTTTAAGAAACCACTACAAAGACTAATAATTTTTGTTCTTGCATAAACCTATATTTGCTTGAATCACATGACATCCTATTTTTCTCCAACTACTAAAGAAGTTGTTTTAGTCATTAAAAAAACTAATTTTATGCTTATGAACAGTTTTTCTTTAATAACATTCATTTTTGAAATTCTTAATCTATTACATAGGAGAAAGTTCATGCGACCCAGTCGTGCATTTTATTTTGTTAACACTTTTGTTTTCAACTTTGTAAGAGTTAAAGTTGTTTTATAAAGTTACTCGCAAAATTCAAGAATGCCATGTCAAAATACGAAGTTTCGACAGCATTCGATTATTTGAAGTTACTTGTGACTCGTACGGTTTTCGTGAGCAAGGCTCAACAGAA
Organism: Chrysotoxum bicinctum; assembly: GCA_911387755.1. Lineage (NCBI taxonomy): Eukaryota > Metazoa > Arthropoda > Insecta > Diptera > Syrphidae > Chrysotoxum > Chrysotoxum bicinctum. The sequence continues at coordinate 267,916,428 of OU426987.1, forward strand.
TTTTTTTTTTTTTTTTTATAATCTATATGCGCTCAAGGGATTTTGATTACCCTTTAAATGTAGGCGTGAAGTTAAGGAAGAGAAAGAAGGATAGGAAAGATGATTCATATTTGATGGGCACAGCGTTGCCGCCAAAAAAAAAATTTTTCGTGCCACACTCTTTGAAAAAACGTGCCATTTGTGACATTTTCGTGCCATATGAAAAAAAATTCAAGTTATTCTTTAAAAATAAATTTTAATTAAATACTATTACAAGCAAATAACAAACAAAAAATCACTTCCTCTATTCGTGTATAGGTATTTTCCAGAAATAGGAGTTTTTGGCAAGTTCATAATAAGTAATGGCTAATGATTATGTATTATGTAACTACCTATATCACATCACATGAGTACCTATTATTATTATTTAAAAATATAAAGACGTTATTAGCTGGAGGTTTGAAATTTTGACAATTATTAGGCTTAATAATTTCATTATATGACATTATGGCATTAATTGTTTTGTATTACAGTCTGTTTTTGTTGTTTGTTTTAATATTATAAACTGAGAAGAATCAACATAAATTTTGAATTATTAATGAACCTAGAACGTTTTTGAATCTTCAACAAAAATACTTTCGACTAGTCCAATCTCAAAAATTTTTCTTATTTCGCCAAAAAGAACAGCTTTCTCGCACTCTAATAGATGAAAAAATTCTGATACCAAAATATTGAAGTGTAGCAGAATACTTTCTATATTTGGATTATTTCTTAAAAAGGTTGGGTCAGTTATCTTAAACGCATTTAGGTTAAATGATGAAAAAAAACGTGCCATATTGAAACTTTTCGTGATACCGTGCCACGAGAAAATTTCCGTGTCAAAATGGCACGATCGTGCCACATCGGCAACGCTGGATGGGCATACTAGTTTTACTCAATTACATGTTGTTAGTGTTTTGCCTGAACAACATGCAATGAGCAAACTAGCAACCCATTGATGACAACTTTATAAGGTTTTTTTTAATGGAATTAAGAAGACATAAGCGACAGCAGGGATCGAACCTGTGATCATGAGGTTGAGAGGCGAGCACACAACCATCGCGCCACGGCCACCCCTGGTGCCAACATATCTACTTTGTTTTCGGAAACTAAACCTTCTGATTTTACGAGAGCAACTAACAATCAGTCATGATTTCTTTACAATTTTATTTCTACACATTAATATTTTGTGCATAAGGGGACTATTAAGAAATATTTAACTAAAAGTTTTAAAATTTTCTATATTTATATAATCAAAAAAATAGGATATTATCCTCTAACCCCCAATATTTTTATTCTCCTGGGTCCAACTAGTTCAGTTTATTCAGGGCTTGGGTGATAAGCTAATTTTATAAATGGAAATAAGCTGTGCTTATTTTAAAATGACACTTTACTTGATAGTTGCTGATTTTGTATTTCAGTAGGAAAATGATGATTTCAAACCTCAGATTGGCGTCACTGCGTTGTTTTTTTTTTAATAAATCACGCACGAACACCCATAACTGATTAAATAAAAAATAATATTATATTGTTATTTCAAATTATCTGCTATATCTTTTATTTAATAAAAACAAACACGAATATACATACATATGTACGCGCATGTAGGAACCCGAGAAAAATATCAATTGAATTTATTCAATATAATTTCGAAAACTATTTAAAATTTTAAAATTGCTTTCGTTTAATGTAATCATGATTACTTTTTTAAAGTTGTTAAGTAGTTTTTTGACGTTAAACTATGTATGTATTATTTCAACAATTTAAGACTTCTAGCATAATAGCACGTTCATTCGTTTCAAAGCAATTGTTTTTTATTTAAAAACTTTATTTGATAACAAAATACAAGCTTTGAAATTGATTTGGAAACTAGTTTATTTGTGAGTATTATATAGTTGAATTAAATTGGTTTAATTAATATAAAAAGTAAATATGTTAAGAAAATATTGGTTCGAATTCATGACTTCAAAAAAGGACATCGTCACTCTCATGCCAGAAGATTAAATGTGCAATTAGGAACATTTTGTAACATCGTGTTTGAATAGATTTATTAATATTTGAAAATAGTATTATATTTTCTTTGATGTCAGGACAATAATAGTACTGAGATATTATAGATATAAAAATATTATAAAACCAATTTTACACATTCACACATCTGACATTGACTGATGAAATTATAGAAATTATAAACTAGATATCCCAGCAGATGTTCTCCTGCCCTTTCTAGTTTGTAACGCATTGAGTTTGTTTTTTAATTATAATAATTTGGTGTTAAGGCAATAAGGTCTTTAGTCGCATCGTTGGTTATTGATTAGTTTCTAATCAATTTGGTTTGACTTCCGATTGGTAGTTACAACTTAAGTCTAGCAAAACTACTCCCTATCGTAGTTATTATTATTATTTAAACAATAAGTCAGAAAAATGCATATTCTATTTTGTATTAGCGTCTTAAGTTCATTTAAGTTTTTATACGCGATGTCGTTTAAACATTAAAGCTTTTCCTAAGAAGTTAGGTCAACATAATTTAAGCCTCATAAATCGGAGAATAGCATAAAACTTATATAGATATACTCGTACTTTAAAACATGCATTTTTTGTTACAACACATTTAGTTTTATAGCGAAAAACTTTGTTCACCAAGAAAAAGCAAACGGCAAATTTGCGCATTATGTACGACGAACTTTACAAAGAAATACGAGCAAATTTTGTTGGCCGTTCAGTTTGTTCAGATACTTGCTATTAGTGTGACACCCTCCATATGCTGCTAATCCGAAGGAAATACAAGAAGTAGAAAACGATTATGATGCCGACAAAAATTTAAGCTACTCGCAGCATAAGAAAAATCTCAAAAATCACAAAAGTTCTTTGTGCCAAGCCATTACACATATGGAATTCGAAAAGGATCATTCCATGATTGAAAAACTTAAGAAGGAAACTCAAATACCTGTTTATCACCACTATGATTGGTAACAAGCAGAAAAAAGGAAGGATCATTTTTTTTATTTTTCAGCTTTGTTGAAGAAGGTTTTTGTACACATAAAGAAAAATGTTGATGATATATTTCGAGGTTTTAAGATTCTTAAGGGGAGAAAGAAATAGAAACTTCAACGATTGTAGTCCAACATAATACAAAATTTAAGTTCCAAAATCTGAGGATTTATTTTTTCAGATATATTTTTTTTTCGAACCAAAATTCAGTCAGATTGATCAAGATACAGATTGACTTCGCATTCACATTCAGATTATGTTGTTTTCTTCTCATATAATAAGCTAATAATTGTATAATTTTGGTCCACAAATTAATAGTTTGTTGAATAATCACTCTAATACAGCCCGATCTATTTATGTATTGTATACCTATACAAACACTGCATACACATAGACTGCAGCGCCACCCGTCAGGTCCAGATTTTATAATTTATTTTAGGCACTAACCCACACATACATATGTATGTACATATAGTGAGAATATACGTAATTTTTGTCAATAAATTTAGAGTTAGTTAATAAACAAGAGCGCCACCTTTCGGATCGCATAATCACATGTATATAAATGTTATACTAAAATTATTTTGATATTACTTAAATTTAAAAATTTTAATGATGCTTTTTATTGGTACATAACTGATTAAAACGACCGAAGATTGAACTAGCAATACACTTATAATAATCCAAACAGAATCAAAAATTCAAAAAAAAAATTAATCCTGCTTTAAATCAAATATTTAAACATACAAACTGTGTACTTTTAAAAGAAGCAATTTTGATCTCATTTTGATCCATTTAATCAAAACTTCAAGATAAATGGAGATATTTTTCTTTGAAGCTAATTGTATTTTTTATATAAAATTGATTTACATACCTAAATACCGAATTAAAATTGAATATGTATTAAAATTCCATGGCACAAATAGCTCGTGAAGGTTCACCAACGCGAGCCACTTATGTACATTTATGGCATCCTGGATTATCAACTTGTGGCTAGTTAACCGCTCTTTTTTTTGTAATATTTTGTGCTACACTCATACCTGTCACAATTAACATGGTCATATAACTCTACCTCAGAAGCTAAATACTTTGTATAACAAATAAACTAGTTAATAATTTATTATATGTAAATAAATAATAATAGTGAACTGCACAGAAAACACTTTCCACCAATAGCAATTGACGAACATCGGTTCAGATCATAGACAAAATGCAAATACCTATGCAAAAAAGATTAGGTGTGGTACTAATCATAATCTATTTAATGGCCTGATTGATTATTTTATTATAATTCCTCCTTTTTAGATTTTAAGAATGCATTTTAAAAGTTAAGGTTGCGAGGTTCAAGTGCTTCCTTTCTAAAATTATAATTGGCGTAATTACGTAAATGAAACATTGCATCGAACATGTTTGTAAGACCTCTGCTATGAAAGATTTATGTCTGATTTATGTTCAATTTTTGCAAATATTTACTGTTTTCCTTTACGAGTATAATATTCAATTTTAAATGTGAGAAGGACTATCAGTTCTACAAATTATTGGTTTGAAAGTTGAAACATATGATTGCTTGTAAATCTTGTAATCTTTATGAGTTGCTATTGGACAAGTTTTGCATTTGAAAAGAGTCGAATAAAAACTAAAATTTATTTCGTTATAAAGATAAATAGTGACTCCCGTAATTCTGTCTGTTTGTTAATATTTATGCATTTTTGGACATTTATTCATCAAACTTGTAACCTTAAGTTATTAGGTTGTACCATAAATTCAAATTATTTTCTTAGCTCAGGAATAAAGACAACTTTCATACAACTGTTAACAAAATGCATAATTTATCATGAAAATGAAAAAATCTTTATTTTAATTACGAAATCTACTAATGTATTCGTATTTCCTTATTAAATTCAATGCCCCGAAGAAGATTTTGATGATTTTTCAAAATTTCGTTTCGGAATTATATTATAAAAAGCGGAATATAAATATTTATGTAAATATGTTTAAGAAATTTCAAATACATATAAAAAACTAAGATAACTTCTCTAGTATCTGATAACGAATTTCATGTCGGGGATTTTAAAAGTGAACACTAACTTATATAGCTTAAGGCTGGTCGTATCGTCTATGGTCATCTTCCGGTCAGATTTTGGACTAAGCACGAGTACGTTTATCTCATAAGGGATTTCTATAAAAGGGGTATCAAATGGAAGCTAATACTGTCCTCGTTTACAGGTGTCTGGAAAGGGTTTGGTTTTATTTATTTTAATGTTAAATATTTCTTGGAGAAAACCATTTGAGATATTTTTTGTTAAATAAAGAATTAAAAACAAATAGGAATATTTTGCCAGAAAATACGATTGCAACATAAGTTATACAAAAATAAATATCTTTATAACAAAAAAAAAAAACCTTTAAGGAAATATATCAAGTTAAACGAAAATCAACTTCCTACAAATGCACCCAGTATTCACTGTACTTAAAGGCCAGATTCATGACTTGTTCTTTAGCAGAATTTTTGCTGCAAATTCAAGTTCATGGTTGTTTTATTTTATTTCTGTTAATTGTGTTGCAACTTTGTTGTTTCTTTTTTGCATTTTTTTTGTTGTGATTTTATTTTAATTTTGTTTGCCCTGTGTGTGGTAAACTTAATCATGACGGGAAAAAAATGTGAACAAGACATAAAGAAAGATAATAAAATTGATTGCAATTATAATCCTTGCATTGGCATTCACTTTGATTGACATGCAAGTTCAGTTAACACCTACTATCAAATGTATAACCTTTTATTTTATTTTTTTTTAAAAGTTGACTTAAATATGACTAAGTTATGTCACAGCTGGTTTTTATGTCAATTTTGGTCAAGCAAAAATAAAAAGTCCAGCTGTGTGCCATAAAGATTAATGGTTATTGTTCTGTTCTTTCACTTCCTAGTGAAAAGTTTAACGGTACTAAATACAACATAAGCGGATTTGGTAGTATTATTTGCTGTAGAAAGCCTTCTCAAATATTTTGAAGCTTTTATAAATCTTTGGTCAGTTTTGTTCTAAAGGGTTTTCCAATAAAACGTTTTATTTTAAGGAACCCGCTATTTCAGCAGTTATCACTTTTGAAGTTGTCATCTTTTGACATTTGACAAGTAAAAATTACGCCAGTACTAAAAACAAAAACAAACAACGCATTGAAATTCTTCAAAATCTCTACAAAAATGGTGCAAAATTTGTACAGTTCGCAAAACTAGAGCACTTTTGGGTCGTCGAGAAGCAACTTCTCGGCCGTCAATAGTGAAACTGGTGGAAAAATTTGAGCTGTTGTGAGAGTTTAGTGATATGAAGAATCAAAGCCGTGTACATCTCTCAAGAACAACTGAGAATTTTGCTGCTGTAACCTAAGTGTTGACGAAAACCCAAGTTTTTCGATTCCTCGTCGATCTTTGAAATAAGGAATTACACCGTATTTTGCATAAGGACTTAGGTCTTAAGGCTTTTTAAGTTCAGTTAACACAAGAACTCAAGCTGGTCGATCACCAGCAACGTCGTGTCTTCCCTGATTGGGTTCTTAAAATGCATCAAAATAATCCGGATTTTCATCGAAAAATCATCTTCAGTGATAAGGCCCATTTTCACCTCGCAGGCTGCGTTAATAAACAGCTAGCGGTGTGATTTAACCCTACTTATTTGAAAATAAGGCTGGTGCAACTGTTACGGTGAATGGATTGCGCTACCGAGCTTTGAATAATGATTTTTTATGGCAGAAATCGGAATATAATGACGTGGACGATGTTTATTTTCAACAAGACGGTGTTACGTGCAACACAAGCAACGAAACAATCGCGTATTTTGCAATAAAATTTTCCTGGCCGTGTTATTTCTCGAAGAGATGATCACAATTGGCCACCGAGATCTTGTGATTTAACACCTTTTTTTCTTTGGGGTCACGTGAAAGATAAAGTCTATGCCAATGCTCCACAATCCACATGAAAAGAATATGGTGCTACAACCGTAGCCATGATGGCCATTTGTCTGATATCATTTTCCATTGTTAATAGCATACCTTCCTCTTTACAGTGAAATAAACATCTATTGATTTCTCTCAAAAACATAGAAAACTCTATAGTTGGATTTCGGCAGAAAAGCTACACCTATCTAGAAAAACTTATGTCTTTTATCTTTGTTTACTGGTATCAAGTCTGCAAAATTTTATTAAGTGAAACATTTGTTTTTAAAGAAGGTATTTAAAAATCGTTAAGTTTGTATTTTGTGTGGTCAAAGACAAAAAACTTAGGAACATTTAAATAGCCAGCTTCATGCTCCAACTTTCTGGGGAGAGAAGAAATACGACTTTGCAAACTTTTACAGCAAACACAGTTATATTTGGACTATAGAACTCTTCATACAAATAATTTTAAATTTACAATGTTTCATAAAAAAAAAAAAAACAAATCTTTTCATCAGCTTGTCACATTGCAAACTTGTGAAACGAATTTTGTAAAGAACGAAATTTACAAAAATTAATTGTAAAGATGCAAAGTATTTGATGAAATGAGGCCCTGCATACTTATCCATATATTCTTTACTTTAATAACAATTATTTGTTAAAATGTCAGTTGAAAAAAATTTATTCTGCTTTGATATAATTGTTAAATGAGAACGCAAATTGATTTTTGTTTATTTAACAACTTTCGTATGAAAAAAGCTAAACATTAAAAAAGCTGGTTTTTTATTCTGGGATTTAAATACAACCCAAATATATGTACAAGCATCGTTTTTCTGGGTCGTTAGTAAAAGTAATTAAGTTTTGGCAAGAGTTACTCTCCATTCAGTCTCCTAGTGAATGCAAATTTGATTTCTTAAACTTGTTTGTTATTTCTTATTAATTGTATTTTTTAAAGATTCCATGACGATGTTATTATGGATGTGGTTTTATTGTTAAGTTTTATGTTCGTTTTTATTTACGGCTTTGTTAATATAATTAATTTGTGATAATTTTTAGACAAAAATATGGTTGTCGAGAGTGAGAAAGTTATTTCGGTTTCAGATCAATAAATTTAAGAATTCTGGATGGTTATTTATTGATAATGGTTAGCTATAAAAAGTTTAGTTTGTTTTTGGAAAAAAATTGTATAAACTGCCATTGAATATCAGTTCATAATTTTCTTCAAATCCTTAAGTCAATTATATTTTCTTCAAAAGCTTTACAAATAAAATACAGGATTTCCTCTTATACAAAAATTTACTTGAAAAAAAAAACTTAAATTAAGACATAATTCATAGTAGATACCTTCTAAAGAATTATTTTTCAAATTTTTTACTTTATCATTAACCGCTAAACGGATTCAAATTAAATTTTTGTTTATAAAAGTTCAAAAATATGGCTTATAACATTTTTTTCCAATAAAGAAAATGAAAATTAACTTAATTTAATTTTCATTTTCACACTTGTTCTTTAGATTTTATATATTTTATATATGGAGGTATATAAAGTAACTTATTTTTTTAAAAGCCTGCTAAAACAATTTTAAATTTTTGAGCTAGCATATATTCATATATTACAATCTTTTTTGAATCAAACTAATATAGTAGTTATTCCAAATGTACATAATTTTTTTTTTTTAAATTATGACTACCCTTAAAATGTTTGAGCACAAAATGGAGAGGATTTAAAAAAGCAGATATCGATACGACATGAAATATTGCGACAGTTCTGTTATAGTTGTACCATGTATCAATCAATTTTAAAGCTCGTTTTTCGATTCTATCCAAGAAACTCAAATGGATAATTGCACATCTACCCAAATATTTAAATTTCAGTCAAGCTTTAGGTAAGATTACAACCAGATCAGATAGTTTGAAAAATGTTTGCATCGTGGAAGAAAATCTACACACTTAACAGCGTTTTTGGCAATGTTAATTACGGATATTTCTAATTCATCAAAGTACAGATTCATCAATACCAAATGTACACATTTTTGTTAGAAGAAATCGATCTTAAAGTTTATCAAATGTTTTTGAAACATCAACCGCATATTAATTTTTCCAAAACGATATGAAGATTTGTTTCGCTGTTCGGTAAACATATACCATCAGATCAGCAGTTGACATCTTGGTACGAAACGAATACTGTCAGTCATTAAGAAGCTTTCATTCTTCGAGATATTACTTGAGCTGATAATTATTAATCGTTTACATGATCTTGGAAAGAAGGGAATCACGAGTATACGAAAAATGATATTTTTCCGGCTGATTTAACTTTTTCAAAAAAAAAAAAAACGCAGTTAATGTTTCAGCTCTACTGTGTTAGGAATCTTCAGCTTAGTATATCTGAAATAGCCCTTAAGCTCTCTATGTTCTGTTTTTATTTAAAACAAAAATTTTTGCATGACAGGTATAGGTATAAATTAAAAACACAATACTCGTTTTGATAGTTTATTTTTCACTCGCGAAGGAGAATATTTAAATCACTGTCGACATAAACGGACATAAGTTATAAGATTATAGTCAAATGTCAGTCGGTTAATTCCGGCTAAACACTTAGCTATACTTTAGCTAAACCTATTCGACTTGCCTACATTAAGAATATATTTAAATTTAAAGCATTTCTGAATAATTCTGGTCACGAATGAAATCTTAACAACAATCACTTTTCAAAGTTCTCGATATTCAGTCCAGGTTATTTACTTGGAAGCGGGGCGAAGCGATTGCTCCATCAGCATCATTACAATGCAAAATAGTGTCTGTCTACCTATATGGCCAAGATTTAATGGTCCCACTCAGCTTCGAATTTCATGCAAAAAAAATGCACTACATCATTTGATTAATGTTCCGATAGAGTAGGCGCCTAAGTTGTGTGACCCAAAAAAAAAAAAACAATCCAGATGAAAACCATCGATCTCAAAAGGACCTAAAGCGTCTTAAAAACACTTCACTTAGATAAATTGTCTTTGCAAAAGTCAACCCCCCCAGAACGAAATGTAAAGGCATTTTCTGTTGACAGGCACGACATACATAGATGGTATACTATGGGGCCAAATGAGCTAAAAAATAAATTTTTAAAAGGGTGGATTTTGTATTTTATCTATACAGACAAAATGGAAAGCGGAAAAGTTTTCAAAAAACTAAAAAACATGAAGAAAATGATTTTTAAAACTGTAAGCTGTTGAGTTTAGCGTATTGTATAACCTATCATATTGTTACTTGGTCTAGGCCAAGTATTGTTTTTTTTTTTTGTGAAAACAAGTTGTGAGTTTTTAACCAATTTAAAGTAAACATAATGGAAAAGTTCGAAAAAGTTATTTGCGACATGCCATTCATGGTTCTGTGCGTCTTTACACTCAATACGTTCAGAATAAATTAAGCTAGAGCCTGATCAAAAAGGGAGATTTTCTTTAAATTTAGTACACAAAATTATGACCAGTCTGAATTTTTGTTTTAGGTCATTTACAGAGGAAGCTGGCTTTTTTGTATTTTCTCTGTCTAACGATTTTGATGAGCTGTGTGTCTCTTTGTAGAAAACTTGAGTTTCAGAATTTTTAAGAACTTGTTTATTCACACTTGTATTTTTAAGTGCTTGTTTCACACTGTTCCGTCGATAATTAATAACCATATGCTTAATTTATTCAATGTCTATCTGCATTATAAGCCTTGAATTAGAAGAGAAAGTCTGTGTGATCCAGCCGTGAATTCCAATTTAATTGATTTCGGCTAGCCACTGTCCCACTGTGTTATGCATGTCTAAACGTTGGTAGTTTGTATAAATAATCGAACAATCCGGTTAAAAATTGATAGAGTTCATAGGCTTGTGATTATTGTACAGGAAAGGGGACAAACTATTAAATTCTATGTATTTCACACTCACAATTTTGTTAATTGCTAAATTTATTGCAAGCGATCGTTGCATGTGGCATGTTAAAGTCTCCGTGCTGTCCCGTGTTACATTGAATAGTGATAAGCGAGTATGAAATTAATATGAAGGATTCGATCGATAAATTATTTAAATTGCTTGAACTTCAACTTTGTTATGAATTTTCATGAGATGCTAAAAATTAGTGAACGTCAAATTGATTAAGATAATCTAATTATGCCTCTCAGCAAGTCGAAAAACTCGACATATAACATGATTGTGGCGATGTAAAATTATTTTTAAATGGCTTTCTGTAGTTGAATTATAGGGACATTTTGTCAATGTTATATTAATTATAATGCTTATAAGTTTAGTTAGTCCTTTCACTTGTCATTTATATTTCAAATGCAGTTCAGTAATATTGCCTTGATGACAAAATTCAAAGGCGGGAGTTAGACTCACTTTTACCATTATCGAATCTGTGAATATGTCGATCAACTAAAAAAATTGAAATTGTCAAGAAAATCATATCTTTTATTATTATTTCCTACTTACTACTTATTTATTAATAATTACACATACAAAGGGTGGTTAAATTTTAAGGGCAGATGTTGATTTTGAATAAAAAATAATTGAGGTTCTATGCCGTTAATGTGCCGAATTATCTCATCCTTTAGCTCTTGAATTGTTGCTGGCTTATCGACGTACACCTTTTCTTTCAAATAACCCCAAAGAAAGAAGTCCAACGGTGTCAAATAACATGATCTTGGCGGCCAATGGACATCGACACCACGTGAATTTGTCGCTCAAAAGAGCCATTGTTTCGTTAGTTGTGTGGCAAGTGGCACCGTCCTGTTAAAACCACATATCGTCCACATCCATAAAAAGTTATCATCTCACGTTAGCGAACACCATACACAGTAAGTGCTTGAACGGCCTCATTTTGAAAAAATACGGCCTGATATGATGCCGCCAGCCCATAAACCGCACCAAACAGTCACTCTTTGTGGGTGCCTTTGTTTTTCGACAATCACTCTTGGATTTTATCATTCGCCCAAATGCAGCAATTCTGCTGCTTGACGAATCCACTGAGGTGAAAATGTGCCTCATCACTGAAGTTTATTTTCTTCAAAAACTGACCATCCACTGTTGCCATTTCTTGCCACCAATCTGACCATTGACGACGCTTGAAACGGTCAAGAGGTTTATGTTCTTGAGTCAATTGCACCTTGTAAGCGTGTAAATGCAAGTCTTTATGCATAATGTTCATCAACGACAAGCGTGAGAGGTGCAATTGTTGGGCACGACGACGAGTTGAGGTGGACGGCTCTTCAGACACACTATCGTGAACAGCAGCAATATTTTCTGCAGTACGAGCTGTACGAGCTGTACGAGCATGCACTGGTGTTTTCACATCACCTACAGACACGGTTTGCTAAAATTTTTGCACGATTTTTCCTATTGTACGCCGCACATTTGGACGATTAAATTGACCGAAAAAATCACGAAGTGCACGATATGCATTTTGATTTGAACGCCCATTTTCATAATAAGCCTAAATAACTTTAACGCGTTGCTCGATTGTGTATCTTTCCATGGTTCAAATTGAGTTAGTCTGAAATTGAGAAATGTCAAATGAAATGCAGAAAAAAACTTGACGTTTAGGTGTGGTTAACATTCAACATCGGCCCTTAAAATTTAACCACATTTTATGTTCAAATGTCATCCTTGAAACGTACAGTTGTGAACCAATTCATTCAGCCATAATAGAATTTCGTGCGAAGAAGTACATAATTGCAATTATGAAACATAATAAAGTTACATATTTGAACTAACTAACCAGCGATTTGTTGTAATCGTTTTTAAATGTTCGAAAAAAAAAAATACTTCAAAAATATTTAATCCATCACTGCTTGAGTTCATGAGAACAAAGTGGTGCTAATAGCTAGCGGCGATGTCTCACAAGCGTTCCTGCAAGAATGTAAGTGTGACTAACTCCTTCGGGGCAATTTTATAATAACTTGTACCTACGTTAAAACCATACGAATCAAGGAATGCAACTTTTAGCCCACAGGTAAAAAAGTTTCCGAGTGTTTCCCATGAATTATTCCAACTCTTTGGGTTTTTTTGTGCATTTCGGACCTCATATTATGCATAAATTGAGTACATTAACCTTTCCGGATGAAAATCATGCGATCCGAATGAGAGTCACACCGAAACTACTTTCAAACCAACAATAAGTTATGGTATTATCGTGGAAAATACGACAGGTATCCGCTTACATTAAATCATTTAAACTGCTCTACTTTTCTTACGCAAAACAGCAAAACAAGTCGACTTTTAGTTTGTGCACTTGGCATACACTAACTCCTCTCCGAGATACTTTGACGTTCAAACATATTGTATTACAAGAACCTTGTCAACCTAAGAATAATCGCAATCTAAGTGAAGAAAAACCAAATAAGTTGTCTTTGTAAAACAAATTGAGTCAAGTCAAATTCATCCATTTGGATAGGTACTCGTACAACATTTTTTTCAGTTCGTATAGATCGATTTGTAGTGGGTACCTGTGTTTAGCTGGAAAACTCATAAATTAAGTTCTCTTTGTCACTTGGTTTATACTTGGTTTGATCTATGGCCGTGTGAACGTTGTAGGAAGGAAAAGGAGGTGTGAAAACGTAATATTTTCGCTGGCGCTAATAAATAGCCTTTGGTTAAAACTTAAGCTTTTAACAAGGCTTCTATTTGCATAATGTTTATCGCTTTATCAGTTATGGAGCGGAAACTTCGAAAAGTTGAAAATCATATAAGAATATGTCGTGTTATGTACAAATAAATAAAATATAATTAAAAGCTACTAACCATACATATGTACTATCATGTCTTTAAGCTTTGTCTAAGCCAATGATGTATATGCCATAACCTTCAAACAATTTGTTTCTTTTGCTACTACATCTTGCGAGGAAGAGAAAAATTCTTAAAGAGTATAACTGGTCTTAAAAAAGTATCTCTCATCTTAAACGTTTTGATTCACAGAAAGTTTTAGGCTAGAAGTAAGAATTGCACTAATATTTCACTAGGCCCTAGTTCTCACGAACTGTTGAAGTGCTATAGGCTTGGAATCAAATGTCCGCCTCGACTTCTTACGGTGGCACGAGTGGTCCAATTCCTAATGACTTTTGCATAGATCTAGCTGAATTTGAGCGATGGCTAGTGTTATGTTTACATTAAGGGCATCATTCGATTGTGGTGTATTTGCATAGACCTGCGACCTTAGGAAAAAGTTCAGCGTAGCGGGGTCAAATTGCATAACCTTGGTGGCACCCATGCGAGAGATAACCTTACCATCAAATCGTTCATGCAGAATGTCAATCGTGGTTGTGGCGTCCGCTATGTGGCTGGTAGTGCTATCCTTCTGAAACCACATGTCTACTAGGTCCATATGGATCAATTTGGGTCATAAGAAATTGTTTATCTTATCGTTTTGTAACGCTATTTCTATTAGCGATGACCGCCTCATCAACGTCGTTTTCGAAATAGTTCGTCGCCCTAAAATCAACACCGAACGTTAACTTTCTAAGGATAAGGGTTGGTGTCTTCCTTTATACGGCAATTTCGCTTTAAATTAATCCAAAAATGTGATTCGTCGCTAGAGATGATTTTTGGCCATGAACATTAATTCTTTTCATTTGGACATGCTGCTCAAAAGTGTAACTTGGCTTCATGGTTTGACATCAGTAACTGAATAATAAACAACAGATTTGACAGATATCAATCACCAAAACAACATGGCCGGCATATGACGCCAAAATCTATTTGCGCCAAGTTAGGCACCTTTTATATAAATTTTGTAGATGTCCAGAATGTGCTTTTATAGAAAATGCAGCTTTAAGAAATATACAATTTTGAGAATTTAATTTTTCATTTAAACGCTTAAATTATATTATAAATGCCAGAACTATAAAACTGTTGAAATCGACGCTTAATCATATAATAAAACGGCAAACATGTTTTTTGTGGTACACTTTTCTCCAAAAGTATTTAACCGATTTCGATAAATTTTATATGGTTGGAAAGCCACAGTTACGGAGATGTGCAGAATATACTTGAGACACGCATTTACACACTGTGTGTCATTTTTGTTTTTGCACTGTCGAACACTTTGCATATTACATAAAATAAAATTTAATTTAATAAATTTGCTGCTTGAAAACACTGCCAATAATATAAATAATAAATAATAAATAATAAATAATAAATAATAAATAATAAATAATAAATAATAAATAAATTGGCACTCGAATTTCGAGAGCTGGGTCGGCTAGTATAATCATATAAAAAACAATAATTTTCTTTTTTTTATTTTCCCACATAATTATGTACTTATATTGACTCTAAATTTTAAATATCACTTCAGTTTCTTATTGAATATGTATATGTATTATACAATTCATAAATTATCATAAGTTGATTGCTGGTGATGTGGTGTGATATGTCAATCTTTCTGCCGGAATCCTTATATATATTTCACAAGAGATTTCCTGAGTAATTATCCATTTAAGTTTAACTTGAAATGTAGCGATATATGTTATATAAATGCACATACATATGTTCATAAACATATATATGTTTAGTTAAATGAAATCAAATCATATTTGTCATCGAATGTTTTCATATTACTACCAAGAAAACGGATTATGTAGGAGTATGTAGCTGGAACCTATTGTTAAAGTTAAACAAAGCTTATTGTATGTAACTGAAGTTTCGTACAACATCAATGTGAAGTCATTTATGAGCCATAGCAATATTGAATCAAAGCCAACATGGCTGTATTTTTTGTTTATGGTAGCTATTTTTTTAAATTTTGTTTTACAGGTTGTAAAAAATAATGACTTCATGTTATATTAAGTGCTTCAAATTGGAAAATAAAAAATAATTTGCTGCAGTCATTAATTGTTTTGTTAGATATGGGTGAAAATAAATACATTGGACAATCCTCAAATCGAGCACACATTTTTTTATTAAATTATTTGATAAATGTTTAAAGTGTCTTGCACATTTACCTGTTCAGGTTAACATGATTACACACCGCACAGATCGACATTCGTTCACGCGATACACAGATAATAGCTATATGGTTAGTTGAACATACATGAACACAAATAAAACTCGAGATTTTGATCAAATCTGATTATACGATAATAAAGAATATGATGAGCAAAGTCGGTCCTGCAGTTCTGTATATCTGTCTGCTGAAATGTATAGTCGTAAACATTTAAATCTCTTTTCTTTACCTTCTGAACGAGTTTTTTTTTACTAAAAACAAGTTCTGTTTTTGAATGAAATATATTAAAATGTTAATAACAGTTCCATCAATCACTTTCCATTCTTTTAAATGTTAAATGGTATCGAAAAACACTTCATACAAGGCGTATAGAAAAGGCGCTCATCTGAAACGAGTTAAAAAAAGTAATTTTTATCTTTATTATCTTTTTTAATAATAATATTATTTCTAAAAATCTCTCTTAAACCGGAACCACACTTACCTTGACGTGTTGTGTTATGTGTCGCTATAGCTTAAATGTATTTCATATGCCATATTTGATATATGGTATGTTGTGAAGTTGTCTGTTGCACCGCACAGTGGGGCAAAATGGCGAAAAGATGGCATTAAATCAACCAACAGGGCAAGAAACTTGAAATTTGGCACAAATACTACTGATACCAATGTTAATACATGGCCAAAGTTTCTAATGGCCACGCCCATTTCTAGGGTTACCACCCATACAAATTTCATTAGTTTACGAAACTACTCAAAAACGGCTCAAACGATTTAAATGAAGCTCTGCGTGTGTTACATCCTTCGTGATTGTAATACAACTACATTTATAAAAAAAATTAAAAAAAAAAATTATAGGGTTACCATTTTGGGATATTTTGTGTTACTAATTTTTGTTTGCTAAACTTAGTATCCTTTCTTCAATAGAAATAAATTCTTTGCTTTTCAGCTACATGTACACTTTTAAAAACTCAATTTTAATAGGTCTACAGTATCTATTTGAGCTTGGACGTGAATTTTTGTATATTATTTTAACACCAGAAACTAAGCGAAGTGGAACAAGTAAAGTAAGAAAAACAGTCGATTCTACCTGGTTCAATTCATAAAAGGCTTGCTTATTTGAATTGTGACCAAAACTCCCATCAAAGTCCCATTTAGAGTACAAGCATACATTTATCAATTCTTAGTGGAGTGAATTAATCTCGTCTTTTTGGAGAATAATTAAGCCTTTAACTGTTAAGTTTAACAAACTTTTTAAACTTGTACTCACAGAAGTTTTCGAAAGAATGATATATGTTCAGGATCGGGATAGCAATTTTTTTTTACACTCCTGAACTATTTTATACGAAAGAAATACTTAAGAAGCTTTTGATTTGATAATTTCATATTTAAATTTAGATAAGTCTGCTTCGAAAATTAACGCTAAAGCTTCTTCACCATTCATCGAAGTAGGTTAAATGGACTCTCTTAAAGCTTTCCTACACTGTTTGTCTTTTCTAGGACTTTGGTATACTTCGTGAATTAGTTTTGCAGCTACCAACTGCCCACATGTTCTCAAACTACGAGTAATTTCAGATGCATATGCCAATTCAGAATGTATGTCATTTCAAATGTTACCCAAGTATTGAGTTTGCCTTACAATTTCTTTCTTTAAAAAATCCGTCTGGCTATTAAATCCTTGGCAACTTGACTTCTTCTTTATATTAAAAAGATCTTGCCTGGTTATTGGTAGTATTTTTGATTTTGTTCGGCGTAAGAAATTTCAAAAATACAATAATATTGACGAAAAATATCTTTTTCTAGAAAGTGACGTCACCAACAAAAATGTACACAACACACAGGGGAGCAGATTGGAGCAAGAAAATTTTGCACATTCTGAAAGGAGAATGTACAGGTACACTTAACAAAATGACATATAAAACTTAATGGCACCTTACGGCGAACACAACTAAACGTCTAAGGATTTTAGAGAAATGCAAAAAAACAAGCAATTTTTTAACTTTTTTTTATATTCAACTACGAATTAAAATAAAAATAATTTATTTCACAAAAATGCTTCTGAGCTTACTGATTCTATTGCAATTTAATTTAATTTGATGCACGCAATAAATAATAAACTGTACACAATTTACTTAACCAACTCGAAATGACAAAAAGAGGTCTGCGATCGACTCAAAACGTGACGACTCCACACGATGTGGAGTGTTGTGATATGGTTAATCAGCCTTATTATGAGTTTTGCCCGAAAAACCATATTTGTTCCCCCGAAATTTTTCAAGTTATTGTGAAGTTCGATTGAATAAAATTTCACTTCGAATTAAAAGTGCCGCTTCGAAGAAATATATGAGCTATGGAAACAACGAAACAACACATATATTTCCTAACACTCATTAAATGGACCAAAGAACACACAAAAATCAATTTACACATTCTTGTTGTTTTTGCTTAGCTATTTTGTATGCAAATCGTTTTGCATTTTACCCGAACTGAATGTTGCTAATAAGGTGAATTTTTCGAACATGACATTTTTTTTGCCCGAAACTCGTAATAAGGATACAGAACAGGGCATCTTTTCGGACGGAATGATATTCGGTCGTAACACATAATAAGGCTGAATATTTTTTTTACATAATTTTCGATAAAATTAATGGTTTAGGAGTTATTGGTTAAGGTAGCGAGATTCTTGTTATTTTCTCTTTTAGAAATGGCGATGTCATCTACATTCTACACGATCGAAAAAAATGATGCCTCAGTCTGTTTTTTTTTTTTTTTTTTTTAATAGAACTGTATATGTTTTTAGTACTTTTTTGATTGAATGTTGTATGCTAAGATATATGTAAATACCTGCTTTAAAAATATCTCCTGGATTTTTTCCTCGGATTGGCTTTATTTTTCTAGGTAAATTTTTCACGAGCTATGAAAGGCATGAATATTCAATAAACTTTTAAAAATTATTTTATCTAAAAAACCAGTCACTATGTTCAAATAAACTTCCTTGATATGTCTTCCATTTCTCAGTATACAAAGAAAAAGCAATTCGCATTTCAATATTGTTATTTACAATGACCCTTCAGTTCAACAAAATAAAAAGAGAATATTATTTCAAGTGCAAAATAATAAAAAACAAACAAAAAAGCTGCAGAAATACGCTGATATACATATGTACATTGTACATACGAGTAGGTACAATGCTAATCAAACTAAAATTTTATACAATCTTTTAAACGTTCTCCATTTAGATTTAAAATTTATGTTCTGTCGCTTTTGCTTCTGGTGCTATTTAACCCTGCATACATTTACATGCATCAATCAACATGCAAAATTAAAAATTAATCAACAACAAACACCTGTGACACCTGACAATTTATAAAAGAAATAAAAACAAAATGAAAGAAACAATAAGCCAAGAAACCAAATCTAAACGTAAAGAATTTGTATACATGTACATATGTAAATATTCTAGCCAAACTCATTGAACATTCAATTGCTGACCAATTGAGTTTGCCAAATTGAAATCACTCGTAATTGTTTAAATAAAATAGAGAAAAGTATCTATAAACATTTAAAGTCGGCAGCGGAAGTTTATTATTCAGCATTCTTCTTTTTTGTCTGTACTTACTTAATTTCAAGACTCTTTTTTCGTCGAATGTTTTACTTGGCTAAAATGTTTGTTTGGGTTTATCTGAATTGTTCTTGCATAATTTTCGATAATTGAATTTGCGAAACTTAAAACTCACTAAGGAATTTTGTTCTTTTGATTTATACTTAACTCGTTTATAAATCTTTGTTTGCCAAAATGTCTTTGGTGCTCTTAAGTAATAAAAATAACTTGTTATAAGGTTGTTATAAATATACTTATTTTATTGGTTGGTTGGAAAAAGGCATACCAATATCACGATAACTCGAAAACTGTTGTTATTTTTATTTGTTTATTTATTTTATTGATCTTTAAAGTTTCAAAACTTTGCCTAGACTATATTTAAGGATAATAATAAATCTGTAAATACAATTACATTAAAAATTAATAATATTACAATAAATAAATAAAACAAATAAATATTAAACATTGATAACAAAATTGGACAATCAATGACACAATTCAAGACATCAAAAGCAAAAAGTACTGAATTTAATTTTAATAAGTCATTTACAAAAATAATAAAAAGCAGCGGTCCAAGATGACTTCCTTCAGGAACACCTGAAAAGTTAAATATTTCTTTGGAAAACACATTACCAATTTTGACAATTTTTGCTTTCTATCTACTAAATTACTTTTTTCAAAAGGAAACAATGTTGACCACGGTCAAATGCCTTCGAAAAATCAGTGTATACAGTGTCTACTTGTGAATGTGTATCCACATGGGTTAAACAGTAGTTGGAAAATATTGCTAAAGTAGTAGTTGTAGATCTTGGTGTTCAGAAATATGATTATGAATAAGGCTGTATAATTTCTTTTTCACAACAGCTTCGAAAACTTTAGGTATTAATTGCAACCTTGCAATGGGTCTATAGTTTTCAACAGGTCATTTTGACCCAGATTTATGGAGAGGAGTGATTATGGAGTATATCCAAGTATCTAAAAAAACACCTTGACTTAAAGACAGGTTGAATAAAAAACATAGTGGAGCTGCAAGGTTGTTACAAAAAGTTTTTAAAAGAATCGGTGGAATTTTATCTAGTGAAATCGAACAGTTATTTTCAAGAGATGACAACACTTGCAAAACGTCGTTTACACATAAATTTAGGTTCTCAACGTCAACAAAGGAACTTGTGTTTAAAATTTTATCACAGTCTGATTTAATATCGATGAAGTTTCATTGAATAAAATACACGACTGGGTCGCACGAACTTGACTTTTATTTATCAAGTTTTAAAATAATCGAGCATGGGGTTTTCGAAATACAAATTGAGTTTTCAAAAAAAAATTTTGAAATTTTTTTTAAAAATCCAAAAAAAAATTTTTGAAAATTTGAATACACAATAATTTTGAAACTGCTGGGGAGCCTTATCATTAAAAAAATGATCAAAATCGGTTGTACCGTTTTTGAGAAAATCAAAAACAAAAAAAATAGTTCCAAGAGGAGTACCAAAAATAATATTTTTTCGGAATTTTTTTTTCATTCATTACCTAGGTTTAACTAAATGAAATTTTATGATTTTTTTTTTTTAAATCTGTGGGACAGTTTTTGAGAAAAAAAAATATTTATTAAATTTCGAAAAAAAATTGTATGGCAGGTACCGTTATTTTTGGTCTTAAGAAATCAAATCAAAAAACATCCGGGGGAAAAAAAATAAAACCCATATCTACCAAGTTTAAAGAAAATCAGCGGAGCCGTTTAGCTGTAGTAGAATAGACAGACAGAATTGCGAGATCCACTTTTTTAGTCTTCGCTATCATCGTAATGTCAAATTTGATCAAAATCTCGAGTTCGATTTTTTTTCCGATTTCATAACATTAATGTCATCAGAAGATTTACTACTGTAAAAAACGCTAGATGGAATCCCAACTGAATTTCTCTTTGTATTTAAGTAAGAGCAAAAACTCTTTGGATTAATTTTAACTTTAAATTCCAGAGAACAAATGTATTGATTATATGTAAGTAAATTTCTTCAAGACTTCGTACTAACGGGTGATTTTTTAAGAGCTTGAGAACTTTTTTTAAAAAAAAAACGCATAAAATTTGCAAAATCTCATCGATTCTTTATTTGAAACGTTAGATTGGTCCATGACATTTACTTTTTGAAGATAATTTCATTTAAATGTTGACCGCGGCTGCGTCTTAGGTGGTCCATTCGGAAAGTCCAATTTTGGGTAACTTTTTCGAGTATTTCGGCCGGAATAGCCCGAATTTCTTCGGAAATGTTGTCTTCCAAAGCTGGAATAGTTGCTGGCTTATTTGTGTAGACTTTAGACTTGACGTAGCCCCACAAAAAATAGTCTAAAGGCGTCAAATCGCATGATCTTGGTGGCCAACTTACCGGTCCATTCCTTGAGATGAATTGTTCTCCGAAGTTTTCCCTCAAAATGGCCATAGAATCGCGAGCTGTGTGGCATGTAGCGCCATCTTGTTGAAACCACATGTCAACCAAGTTCAGTTCTTCCATTTTTGGCAACAAAAAGTTTGTTAGCATTGAACGATAGCGATCGCCATTCACCGTAACGTTGCGTCCAACAGCATCTTTGAAAAAATACGGTCCAATGATTCCACCAGCGTACAAACCACACCAAACAGTGCATTTTTCGGGATGCATGGGCAGTTCTTGAACGGCTTCTGGTTGCTCTTCACTCCAAATGCGGCAATTTTGCTTATTTACGTAGCCATTCAACCAGAAATGAGCCTCATCGCTGAACAAAATTTGTCGATAAAAAAGCGGATTTTCTGCCAACTCATTTCGAACCGAACACTGATTTTGGTAATAAAATTCAATGATTTGCAAGCGTTGCTCGTTAGTAAGTCTATTCATGATGAAATGTCAAAGCATACTGAGCATCTTTCTCTTTGACACCATGTCTGAAATCCCGCGTGATCTGTCAAATACTAATGCATGAAAATCCTAACCTCAAAAAAATCACCCGTTACTTTCTTATTTTTTTGAATTGTTCATGAAACTGATTTGAATTTTTATTCTTTTTATTCATGTCATTTTTCAGTCTAGATAAACTTTTAATAAACCAAATTGGTTTTTTAGAATTTCTAAGTTTTTTTTTTTAAAGGAACGTAAGAGGAGATCATCGAGATCAAAATGTCCCGTAACAAAGTACACGCTTGCTCAGTATTTTTACAGACAAACATGTTCTGCCAATCAATTGAATCAAGATAAGTTTTCATAGCAGCCACCTTAACCTAACCTAACCTTGGTTGCATTATATGGAAACATTTTCTTTTCATCACTTCAAAATATCCATTTTATATTGGGTAAGTTAAAATCATCTAAGACTACGCCATATTATTAGCAATATCTATAATATTTTTAATGAGATTTATATATTAAATTTTGGGATAAGGGTGGAATATATGAAACAAAAATATATAATTTAATAATTTTAAAAGATTGAATAGGTAAATCTGCACAAACACAAATCTGTTCAATATTACCAGAATCATTCGATAATTTTATTTTCCTACTTGTAAAAGTTAAGCTAATAGCTAATAAAACTCCACCTCCTCTACACAGGCCGATCTGATCCAAAGAACGGTCCTTTCGAAAAACGTTGAAGTCGGAAGTGAAATATTCACTGCTTAGAAAATTTTCGTTCAGCCAAGTCTCAGTAAGTGCGATATCATCATACGGACAGTCGACACAAGCAATTAAAAAATCATGTAATTTTGTTCTCATAATGTAACAAATATCAGACCAAAAAACACAAATGTTAAAAAAAGAGCCAAGTTCTTCTATACAAAAACCTTTGTGTAACAAGTCAGCCGTGAAAAGTACTGAGATCTAAAAGTACGCCAAGTTCTTATTACTTCATGAAGGTTTAACACCGAATATTTAAAGTAGAATAATATTGAAACAGCAACAATGTAATAAAGAAATTTTATTATTTAATGACTACTGACTAAAATTTGATGGACTTACTGGTCAAGTTTTCGAAACCTTTTGAATTGGGTTTAAGAAAAAACTTGCCAAGTAAGCCCATCAAATTTTAGTGAGTAGTCATTAAATAATAAAATTTCTTTATTACATTGTTGCTGTTTCAATATTATTCTACTTTAAATATTCGGTGTTAAACCTTCATGAAGTAATAAGAACTTGGCGTACTTTTAGATCTCAGTACTTTTCACGGCTGACTTGTTACACAAAGGTTTTTGTATAGAAGAACTTGGCTCTTTTTTCAACATTTGTGTTTTTTGGTCTGATCTCACTCCTTTTTGCAAAGATTTTAATATTTTATCATGTCAAAATCTCGAAAGATACGGAAGGATAGAAGGGTGTACCCTACCTACTAGAATCAACTTAGTTTATAGCTTCCTATTTCTTTTGGTATATTTTCTTTTTGTTAATGGTTGTTTTGATTTGCGCTTCAATTATTTCTTCTTATCCTGGCAGGATACCTAACACTAACAAACCTACCTTAATTACAGCAATCGGAAGTGTTCCATATAAATTAAACATTTTCTGAGTAAGTGGGCGGATACCACGCCCTTGCTTGGAAAACCTCGATTTTTATTTTTGGTCCTTTTTATGCGATTTGAGCCCTACCGTTCTACCAAATTTCATTGGTCTACTCCAATCGGAAGTGCGCCATATATAATTTACATCAGCTCTGAGGAACTGGGCGGATACCACGCCCCTGAATGGAAAACCGCTACTTTTATATTTTTTTCTTTGTATGCAATTTAAGCCCTACCACTTTACCAAATTTCATGGTTTTACAGCAGTCGGAAGTGCTCCATTCAACCAACACCAATTCGGAGAAAGTGAGTGGATACCACGCCCCAGAATGGAATACCTGGATTTTTATTTTTGGTCCTTTATATGCGATTTGAGTCCTACCTTTCCACCAAATTTCATTGTTCTACTGCAATCGGAAGTGTGCCATATATAATTTACATCAGTTCTGAGGAAGTGGGCGGATACCACGCCCCTGAATGGAAAACCTCAAATTTTATATTTTTTTCTTTATATGCAATTTAAGCCCTACCACTTTACCAAATTTCATCGTTTTACAGCAGTCGGATGTGCTCCATTCAACCAACACAAATTTGGAGAACATGGGCGGATACCACGCCCCCTGAAAGGAAAACCTTGGTGTTTATTTTTGGTTCTTTATATGCAATATAAGAACTACCGGTTCACCAAATTTTATCGTTTTTCAGCAGTCGGAAGTGCTCCATTCAACCAACACCAATTCGGAGAAAGTGGGCGGATCCCACGCCCCCTGAATGGAAAATTTCAAATTTTTGATTTTTTCCTCTGGTTGCATGACAAGACCTACCGTTGTGCAAAATTACAAGGTTCTACGATGTCGGGAAGTGCTCTATAATTTTGATGATCTGTCAGTCAGTCAGTCAGTCAGTCAGTTACGGTTTTTGTGATTTTTGAGGCCTTATATCTCAGGAACTGCTTATGCTAGAAAATTGAAATTTGGTGAGGCGCCTGTGCCTGACTAGCTTAGCAAATATTCGGAATTTGAAGTTTCTGACTTTAGTGGTACTGAAGATATTGAGGGGTAAAAAATCGCCTGAGATTGTTCCTGTAAAAAAGGGTGTAGTGCCAGAACTTGGCTGGGCACTACCGTGCCCTTTGATAAATAGGTTATATAAATGAGCCGGGTTCATTCAGTTCACCAAAAAAATAATTGAAAGTTCTACGAGGATCTACAAAAGGGGTAAACATTGTGAAGAGGTGCGACTTAAAGTCACTGAATAGGTGCGAGCTTTACAGATTTTAGATCTCGTTTGCATGGAAATTTCGATATTCTTCACTCTACGGAAATAAAAGTGAAGACAAGGTGACGAGTTATCATTCCACCTCGTTTTAGAAAGGTTAAAACAAAATGCTTCACGTCAATACAAAGATCGTTTCCCAAAGTTTTATTTTGCTAAATTTGAAATTATCTATTGAAAAAAAAAAAAAAAACGAGTTAGCACTGGGGCACTTTCAACGCGGAAGAAGCGTAACTAGGCTTATTTGTTATTTAGATCAAGATGAAAGGTTGTTTGTACTCTAGTTTGTGTGCCATGTGTTATCAAGAAAAGGCTCTCTGTCACAATGCGTCGAAAAAAAATCTCCTGGTGCTGGGATTAACATCACGCAAAGTTAGGTCGCGTATAATTTTGAACTGGTCATTCACAATTCTTTCTAAAAATTGACAGGGATAATGCAATGGAAATGATCGGTGAGATAAATTTATTCCGCACGGTCTAGTGCGTCTTATGAATATTATCGTTTTTCATTCCTCGAAATGAGGACCACATGGTCATAAGTTCACAGGCCAAAAAGCAAAAAAGGAATTTGAAATTACTTAGATACATGAATTGTAACTTACTCTGATAGTCCAAAAGTCCACATTAAATTTCTGCAAAAAAAATAAACAAAACCAAAAAAGAAAAATTACAAAAATCTTAAAAGAAAAGGTTAAAAACAGATAAAGACGATATAATGTCTTCTCGTCCATCGGTTGGGGTAAAATATTTTTAAAAAATTATTTGAATTGTTTGAAATAACTATACAAATTTTATAAAGTAATTTTGAATACTCTACTTTTAATTTTTTTAAATCGAAAAATCAAAATCTTAGATAAGATTAGATAAGATTTTGAAAAGTGGACCCAAATTCTGAAAATGTTTGCTTTGGTTTAACTTCCCTACCAGACTTCGGCTTAAATTTGTCAAAATTCAATTAGCAAAAAAGCTTCATGTAAATTTTTTCAATTGATATTTGGCGTTATTTCGCTCAACCTACCTTTCATACAACCTCCTCTTCAAAACCTTTGTCCCCTTCTGAAATTAAAATTCAGTTTGTGGAACTTAAATCCACCAAAAAATTCCCTAATTCAATCATATGGAAGAGGATACATTTCTGTGATGGCTTCAAACAAGATTTTTCACTTTCTGCCAATTGTTTAGCTACACAGAAAAAAAAAAAGTTGTCATATTAACAATCGTCGATAGTCAACCTGAAATTTGGCCAAATTGTCGCATTGACTACCAAAATAGTCAATATGACAACCTAATTTTTTTAAATTGACTACTGGATAGTCAATGGAACAATTTTCGATTGTCAATTTTCGGTAGTCAATATGACAACAGAAGAAGTCAATAGAACAACTTCGGTAGTCAATATGACAATTTGGTTGTCATATTGACTACCAAAATTGACTATCGAGAATTGTTACATTGACTACCCGGTAGTCAAATTAGATTTCGGTTTTCAACAAAAATTGTCATATTGACTACCGCAGTTGTCCTATTGACTACCGCAGTTGTCATATTGACTACCGTGGTAGTCATATTGACTACCAAAATTGACAATTGAGAATTGTTATATTGACTACCGCAGTTGTCCTATTGACTACCGCAGTTGTCCTATTGACTACCATGGTTGTCATATTGACTACCAAAATTGAATATTGAGAATTGTTATATTGACTACCGAAGTGGTCCTATTGATTACCGCAGTTGTCATATTGACTACCGCAGTTGTCATATTGACTTCCGTGGTTGTCATATTGACTACCAAAATTGACTATCGAGAATTGTTATATTGACTACCACAGTTGTCCTATTGACTACCGCAGTTGTCATATTGACTACCGCAATTGTCCTATTGACTACCGCAGTTGTCATATTGACTACCGTGGTTGTCATATTGACTACCAAAATTGACTATCGAGAGTTGTTATATTGACTACCGCAGTTGTCCTATTGACTACCGCAGTTGTCATATTGACTATCGCAGTTGTCATATTGACTACTGTGGTTGTCATATTGACTACTGTGGTTGTCATATTGACTGCCAAAATTTACTATCGAGAATTGTTACATTGACTACCTGGTATTCAAATTAGATTTCGGTTTTCAAAAAAAAATTGCATATTGACTACAGCAGTTGTCCTATTGACTACCGCAGTTGTCATATTGACTACCGCAATTGTCCTATTGACTACCGCAGTTGTCATATTGACTACCGCGGTTGTCATATTGACTACCAAAATTGAGTATCGAGAATTGTTATATTGACTACCACAGTTGTCCTATTGACTACCGCAGTTGTCATATTGACTACCGCAATTGTCCTATTGACTACCGCAGTTGTCATATTGACTACCGTGGTTGTCAAATTGACTACCAAAATTGACTATCGAGAGTTGTTATATTGACTACCACAGTTGTCCTATTGACTACCGCAGTTGTCATATTGACTACCGTGGTTGTCATATTGACTACCAAAATTGACTATCGAGAATTGTTATATTGACTACCGCAGTTGTCATATTGACTACCGCAGTTTTCCTATTGACTACCGCAGTTGTCATATTGACTACCGCAATTGTCCTATTGACTACCGCAGTTGTCATATTGACTACCGTGGTTGTCATATTGACTACCGTGGTTGTCATATTGACTACCAAAATTGACTATCGGGAACTGTTATATTGACTACCACAGTTGTCCTATTGACTATCGCTGTTGTCACATTGACTATCGCAGTTGTCATATTGACTACCGCAGTTGTCATATTGACTACCGTGGTTGTCATATTGACTACCAAAATTGAGTAGCGAGAGTTGTTATATTGACTACCACAGTTGTCCTATTGACTACCGCAGTTGTCATATTGACTACCGTGGTTGTCATATTGACTACCAAAATTGACTATCGAGAATTGTTATATTGACTACCGCAGTTGTCATATTGACTACCGCAGTTTTCCTATTGACTAACGCAGTTGTCATATTGACTACCGCAATTGTCCTATTGACTACCGCAGTTGTCATATTGACTACCGCAGTTGTCATATTGACTATCGAGAATTGTTACATTGATTACCCGGTATTTAAATTAGATTTCGGTTTTCAAAAAAAAATTGCATATTGACTACAGCAGTTGTCCTATTGACTACCGCAGTTATCATATTGACTACCGCAATTGTCCTATTGACTACCGCAGTTGTCATATTGACTACCGTGGTTGTCATATTGACTACCAAAATTGACTATCGAGAATTGTTATATTGACTACCACAGTTGTCCTATTGACTATCGCAGTTGTCATATTGACT
Organism: Chrysotoxum bicinctum; assembly: GCA_911387755.1. Classification (NCBI taxonomy): domain Eukaryota; kingdom Metazoa; phylum Arthropoda; class Insecta; order Diptera; family Syrphidae; genus Chrysotoxum; species Chrysotoxum bicinctum. The sequence goes on from OU426987.1 coordinate 267,945,055, forward strand.
ACCACAGTTGTCCTATTGACTACCGCAGTTGTCATATTGACTACCGCAGTTGTCATATTGACTACCGCTGTTGTCACTTTGACTACCACGGTTGTATAACTGAAATCCAAAAAAGATTCTGGGATGCAACCCACACTGATAACTTCCCATCCCTTCTGTCAATTATTTATCTTGCTTAAAATTTTCATAAAATATTCAGAACAATATTTTGTTTGAGATAATTATTTTGGAGTCAATATTTATTTGGTCTCCTAACACTTGATTCGAAAACCATTCCTTATTAGTTCTTTTGTTTTTTGCAGGTTTTCGTGTTTTCTAAAAAAAAGTTGTTAGTTAAATTTTTCGAAAAAATTTACTGAAAACTTGCAACAATATTTTGAATGTGATGAAATAGTTTGATTTTAAAATCTGTTTTTGCTAACGAGATCTTTAGTCAAAAACCATTTTTTACAAATTTTAGGAGCATTTCTTGAAAATTTGTATTTCTTATGTAAACAAATACAGATTGGAGTTTTCTTAGAATAATATTTTACGTTCAAATTTTAGCACAAAAAAAATCATTAAGTCAATACCTTTATAATAAATTCACGAGATATCGAGAATCGAATATAAATGTTATTAATTTGCATACTATTTTTTGTAAATTTTAATTTTTATGAAAAAACTGACGGTTGCATTTTTATAAAAATTAAACTAAATTTCGATCACATGAATGAATAGTTCCAAGCCAATATCTTAAATTTTTGGAAAGATAATTGAGTTGATAATCAATTTTTACAAAATTTTACTAATATTTTTTTAATTTTTTTTAAAAACTTTCAATTAAATCTTTTTCATAGTTTGACAGAATGTTGAAAACCATAGTTTTTAAAATGTAAATCAATTTTGTGTTTGTAAAATATTCGTGACAAACATTTTTTTCAGTTTTTTGATTTTTTTTTTCAAAAAAAAACGGACCGATTATAATAACTTCCTATGGGAAGTTAATAATAATTAATTAGAAAACCAAAGTAAATATTTAATAGTTGTCTTATAAATAAACGTTAGCTTTTGACAAATAACGTTTAGTGTAAGCGTAGCAAACGTATTCAAATTCTCATGGTTTTCATATACTGTGATCCTTCAGTGTTTGAAAAGTATAGCTACTTGACTTTTGCAAATACTTTTCAAACATATTGACGGCACTTTAATTTTACAGGTTTTACAAATAAGAATCAGCTTACTGTTTGAAATACGTTCATAAAATTTAATAACTTTTACTTTAAAGAGTTAGAAGTTACAGCTTTAAATAATTTTTAAACATTTGTATGGCGCTGTAATTGTACAGATTTTACATAACGAAATCAGTTTCTAATGCTTGTTTTTATTGTAGTTTCTGAGCTTCCGGTATCATTTTTGCAAGTTTTCCATCGTTCACTTTTGCACTTTCTCATTTTTAATACAATGTCCATAGACAAAGCCTAAAAACTTGAATTCAATATTTGAGAAATAAGATACATATTTTTAACGATTCCAAATGCATATGCCAAAAATAGTGAAATAATTTAAAATAGTAAAGTATATTGTTAATTTTTCCGTTTTCCCTGTTAACAAAAACCAAACCCCACAAGCTTTTCTTTGCCAGACACCTACATGACATAAACAAATAAAAATCTGAAAATATTTAGATTGCGTTCAGTGTACTCGTAATTGAAGTAAGTTTTTCAATCATTTTTCTATACGGTCGCGAAAGTTTTTCTGTATTCAACCTCGATTTTAAAGTGTTTTAAGTGCATGTACTTGTATTAGCATAATATTTAGAAAGTGATAACAAGGTATGTATGTAAAAAACGTGATATTTAAAACACATAACTATTTTTTTCCAGAATAAATGTATATTTAAAATTTATTTTTTTCAGTGTGCAAAATTCAAACCCTCTTAATTTCCAGACAAAAACGGTAAATCACAGTTACGTTGAAACTAAAGTTGTTATATTGACTATTGCGATAGTCAATGTGACAACTCGGTAGTCAATGTGACAACTCGGTAGTCAATATGACAACTTTAGAATTTTCATTCAGTTTTCAGTTTTTTCCCAAAATCATTATTCTCTCTTGAGCTCTGGAATCTGGTCGCGGAACAATTTCTCTACTGAAATTAAGTATTTTTCAAAGTTCTTAAATTAAAAATTCCTCGAAAGTATAAGTTTTAACAAGTTTCGTTTGTGCATTTTTAAAAAAAACATAAGAACTTCAATTGAAAAAAAATTACAAGGTAAAACATTGTATTAATAAGAAAAATATTCTGAGATATTAGGTTATGGCGTCCTTATTTATCAATTTTTTTTCAAAGTCGTTAAATTTACATATCAAGTCAACTTATATTATTCAATTGGTGCATTTTAAATCTATTGAACGGAGTGTAAGATAAATCAAATCATATAATTAATAACAAATAGTCTAAGGTATCAATTCTATAAAAAAATGCTAATTTGAAAAGCCAAAAAAAAAAAAATTGTGAAAACCATTGACTACCGCAATCATCCTATTGACTATTGCGATAGTCAATATGACAACTCGGTAGTCAATATGACAACTTTAGAATTTTCTATTTAGTTTCCAGTGTTTTCCAAAAATTATAATTCTTTCTTAAGCTCTTGCTTCGAGTCGCAAAAAAAATGTCTCTTCTAAAATTTAATATTTTCAAATTTCGTAGATTCTCAATTTTAAGAAAAATATTAGTTTTATCTAGTGTCGTTAGTGCATTTTTATACACCCAAGGACTTCAATTTAAACAAATTACAAGGTAAACCAATTTATAAATAAGAAAAATAATCTGCGATACAAAGTAATGGCGTCCTCTGTGAACTTAATATTTTCAAAGTCATTTATTGGAAATATCAAGTCAACTAATATTGTTCAACAATATCATTAGTGCATTTTGAAATATATACGTACAAAATTAATTGAATGAAGTAGAGAATAAATCTATTAAATTATAAAAAATAATATTCGTGGGTATCAATTCTACAGAAAAAAAAAACAATTTGCTAAGCCAGAAAAAAAAACATTTAGTGAAATTTATTTGCATCAAATTGAATACCCCGGTTGTCATATTGACTACCGCGATCATCCTGTGGACTATTTTGCTTTTAATTATTTGCCAAAAATCTTCGTTTTTCTTGAGTCATCAAAATTAACTTTCAATTATTAAATTTGTTTAAAAAATGTAAAAAGCGTAATTAATGCATTTTGAAACAGTAATGTAACTATATAAGTAATTAAAACGCTTATTGCAACAGCATGATCAGCCACAAAAGCCTAAACAAAAATAATAATCGTTTTCTAGGGCTAAAAAAATATAAACATTATGAATATCAATATTTCAAGTTTCACAAGTTTCTTTTTAGAAATTTGGTATCAAAGTGAAGTGACCATAATGTCTATGTATTTCTAGTACGTAAAATCATTTTCTTTTCGAATATGTCAAAAAATTAAATTGTTCTAATTGTTTTTGCTTTTCCAATAACAGAGTTTTTTCAGAAAAATGTATTAGGCTGCTTTTCAATTATTATTGATTTCAATGACGTACATTTCCTGATCTTTATAAAAACTCATAAAGAAACAAATTCAGATTCTTCACGTTTCAAATTTTCCCGATCACTAAAACACACCTACCTAAAAGGAAAAAAAATCTCATTAAAATCAACAAAAGAACATACGACAATGTGAAATAGGGAAAAAACTAGAAATAAATTTAAAAAATTACAAAATATAAAAAAGGAAAATTATAGAACATTGTTTTTTTTTTATTAGACATGAAGTGCTTCATATGCCACTTGAATTTTACTGTTATAAACGATCTAACAAAACATTTAAGAAGAAAACATGAATTGGGTACTACTAGCACATTAATGTGCTTTGAAAAGACTTGCGCTCAGTTTTTTACAAATATGGATAGTTATAAGCGACACATTTTACGTAGGCACCATACTAAAATTGATAACATTGAACGTAATAGTAATATTATAACAAACAAAATCACTTTGGATACATCAACACTACAGGAGAAAATTGATAACATTACTAACGTTGCTTCAGGTTCTAAAGCAGTTGAGTCCGTAGTAGAGAATGAGAAACCAAATTTTGATCTCAAGGAAAATTTGAAAAATATTTTTGAGAACGCTTTGAAATTTTCAACATTTCTGCACAGTAAAAATAACTTTGCACGGAAGGATGTTATTGATATACAAGAAAGTGTAACAATTTGTTTAATTAGCCCAATATTAAACATGTTTAAGCAGTTTGCTCAGACCAAACTTAATAGTGACTTAGATACAGATCTACAAAACCAAATGATCAGCATAGTTGTGAATTGTCAAGACGTATTTAAAAATTGTGGGACGGACTACACGTTATCACAAAAACTAAAAAAGATGGGATATATGGATGACATAAAAGAGTTCACAATCACAAGTGATCTCCAACCATCTTTTTCCAGATCAGAATTAGTTTACGGGGAAAAAAAGGTCAAAGGAAGCGTTTTGCCTTTACGTTCCCAGTTCAAAATATATTTTGAGCAAGCAAATAATTTAGCAGATATGTTAAAACATATGGACGAACTTAAGTCTAGTGTTAGATATACAAACTTTGTTCAAGGACCGGTTTGGAAAAAAAAATGCGAAAAATATGAGTCAAAAACACTCATTCCATACTTTTTATATGCTGATGATTTTTGTGTAAATAATCCTCTCGGTTCTAATGCAACAACTCATTCTGTTTGCAATTTTTACTATTCCTATCCATGTGTGCCAATCCAGAATTCGAAACTGGATAGTGTTTTTCTAGCTGCTGTTATTAAATCTAAAGACTTAAAAGAGATGGGAAATGCTCATTGTTTAGAATATTTAATAGCAGAACTTAGATTTCTTGAAGAGGAAGGAGTTGAAATATATTTGAATGATGGGACAAAACAACAAGTGTATTTCTTACTGGGTCTATTTCTTGGTGACAACTTGGGTGTCAATACACTTCTAGATTTCAGCAAATCTTTTTCAAGTGGATCATTTTGTAGGTTTTGTAAAGCAGACAGAAATGATTGCAATACACTTAGCATAGAACACAAATCTAAAATGCGAAATGTGCAGAATTATACAAGTGACATAATTTCTCAGGATCCTCAAAAGACTGGAATAATGAAAGAAAGCTGTTTCAACAAAATACCTTCTTTCCATGTCGTAGACAATTTTTGCGTGGACGCAATGCATGACATATGCGAAGGTATTCTTCATTATGATATATGTCAAATAATTTTGTATTTATTGCAAGATAAACACTACTTACCATCGTTGTCAATTATGAATCAAAGGAAACAAACTTTTGATTATGGATCAACAGAAATTGGTAATTTTTCTGGAGAAATTAAAATTCATCATTTAAAGAAGAAACATTTGAAAATGACAGCAAGGGAAATGTTAACTTTTGCAATGTATCTGCCCTTGATGATAGGAGACTTAATCCCAAGTGAAGATGAAGTCTGGAAATTCCTTATATTACTCAACGATATAATTGATTTAATACTTTGTTTCGAAGTAACAAATAATATGGTGGAAACTCTGGAACAAAAAATAAAAATACACAATGATCAATATGTTAAACTTTTTAAAGACAATTTAAAACCCAAATTTCACTTTTTGACACACTACCCCACAATTTTAAGAAATTCAGGGCCTGTTAGAAATTTCTGGTGTTTCAAATTCGAAGCTAAGCACAAGGCGTTTAAAATATATGCCCACTCTATCACATCACGGAAAAACATATGCTTAACTATTGCTAAAAAATTTCAGCTAAAATTCGCAAGCGATATCCTTCATTCGAAAAACAATCGTATCGAATATGAAATTGATACAAAACATAAATGTGAAACCGTGTTTATGAACATTATCCACAAGAAACTTAATCTAAAGGAAGATGCAAGGTTAAGTTGTTATAACCATATAACTTTTAAAGGAATTAAATACAGTTCTGGTCTCTACGTTGCCACATGTTTTGGCGATTATAAATTTTTTTTAATTAAAACAATAATTCAAGTTGAACATAGTATTCACCTGTTCTGCCAGCAGCTACTGGAGTTAAAATTTAACTTTCATTTTTCAGCTTTTGAAATAGATTCAGAAATTTTTGGAGAGTATCACATAATCAAATTCTCGGAAATACTCGGACCTCCTTTTACTATAATCCATACACATAAAGGAAAAAAATTTATAAAAATTAAAGAATTTTTTTTATACAACTAAAAAATGGAAGATACTGAAGCTCAAAATTACGAACAGTTAGAAGAAGAGTCCGATTCTCAAAATAATAGAGAAGCGGAAGAACTTGAAATTCAAAATATTATATCAAACGAAACTGAGTCACCGACTAACACTACAAGTATTGAGCTTTTAAATGATCCTCAAGACGTACACTTATTTACATTGAGTGGACAAGAATGTCTTGAATTATCTTCTTTAATCAACTTACCTGGCCCTACAAAACATCCCGAAGACATACCCTTAAGAAACCTCTTGAAAAGCTGGAATCAAGAACATTTGTACGACGCTTTAAACGGTAAGTTTGTATGTGTATTAAAGGTACTTTTTCAAAACAAGTTTGGCGTAGATTTCTACATAAGGTTTTGTTATTCTTCGGGATTTATGTTAACTTTTCTATGTTATAACGTTTTTGAAAAATTGAATTTAGAACTTGCGAAAAACATAATTTTTGCCATATTTTTGGCTAGGACCATATCGGCTAAATAAAAAAGATTATGTTTTTCACAAAACTAACTATAAATGCCAGATTTCAGATAACTCACTTTTCTTTATCCTTAAAACAACTCAGTGCTTTGTTTTAAAAAAATTGAATATGATTTTAGCTTCCTGTTGATTTATAGAATAATGTAAGAAGTCAAGACTTTAAAAAAACACTGTGTTATTTTTTCAAACACGAACAAATAATTCAACCACTTTAAATACATTAATTATTAATATTAAATAAAAGATAAATAAATAAAATAAAATAAAATAAAAGATAAATAATCAATTATTTATTAGAATGTTAATTATTAATAACTTTAAACCAACATAACTTTTTTTTTTTTTTGGCTTAAATAGTGACGCGTTTCAGATAAAAGTTCCATCTTCAGGCTCCTAAAACTGCGAGATAAGAGTGACACAGTTGTTAGAGCAAGAAGATGTTACTTGAGTCACTATTTTAAAAAAATCAAAAATTGTGTTAACATTCTAATATATAAATATTTTATTTATCTTTTATTAAAAGTAAACACTTGGAGACGAAAAACGAACAACATGTATTAATGTTTGCTCATTTAAACGATTGTCCTTATTATTTTTTTTTATACAGATGCGGGCATCGACGTAGAAATTCTGAAAATTATAAAGTGGTATCATATCCAAGCAGTATTAAAGAATTTCATGATAAGTGACCAAATCGTTTTTGAACGTAATATTGAGCAATGGCGCAAAGATATTGGTGCGCCGTTAGTTATTTCATTTCCAGTGTCGGATTATGCATTTAGTCCAACACATTCTTCCTCAATGTCGTCAATTCATAGCCTTTTACCATCATCGCCATCTCAATCACCAGAGCCAAATGAAAGCTACATCAGCTTGTCCACTATCCTCGAAGAAAAAAATAGAGGAAAGCAGTTGATGGAGTTTTACAAAAGAAATAATTGCTTTCAACAACAACAACGTAACTTACTAATTAATCTGATTGCCACCTATTTCGACGAAAATAACATCCATCTGTCGCTTTGTTCAAGTCAAAAATTAGAAGAGGAAATAACTCAGATGTTTCCTTCTGAAAAAACTGCGTTTTATCGAATGGGAAAAGAGGAAAAATTTATTTCAAATACTTCAATTTAAGAAGACAATCACGGAAATTGCAACCTGCAAAAAGAAAACTTATTTCTCCACAAAAGAAAACCAACAAATCATTCCGTAAGTACAAAAAATAACGAAGTAGCCTTTCGTGATATACTTGAGTTTACAAATGCTTTCAAATTAAAAAACAAATATAGGTTTTAACTTTGATTAAGAACTGTTTGATTTTAATACTAAACATTTAGGATTTAATAATTCAGTATTAAAAACGCACTTTATTAACACATTAAACTTACAATTTTAGATCCAGAGACAGATGCCGAAACTTGTTTGAATAGCCTGAAGTATGATAATTTATCGGTCGAAGAATTTGATAGTTTGTGGGCATCATGTAGCCAATTTCGACTTAACGATATATTTAACTCCACCAAACAAACCGAAATATTTGAAAAATGGCCCTTTTATAAAAAACCTAATGGATATAGACTGGTAAGTTGTATAAGAATAGACGTTTATGTTTTTCAAGCTTCTGTTTTCCATCAAATCACATAAAATATATGTTAAAAACTTTGGCGCAAAATTTTAAACAACCTATTGTTAAGGGTTTAAAAATTTACTAGTTAGCGATTTACTAAATATTTACTTAGTGCGTCCAAAATGTTAAACCTTTCTCTTTGTATTGCTAACTAGTTAATTGTCTTTTATTAAAAAAAGAGCATCAAAACATGTCTAAAAACTGACAGGTGGTGAAAATAAAAAAAGCAATTACGCTTAAATGGACCTGTTATTTGGAATTCCCAACTGTTGCCTGGACCATTCCATCCACTGCTCTCATAAGATTTTAACTTTAGCAAATCATCTTTCAAGCTTAGTCATTTGTTTAAAATGGCCTTAACATTTTACTAAATATTTTAAAAAATATTTTGTTTCCAAGGCTTAGATACATTTCATTCTTGAATTTGGTTTTAGTTTCAAGTTTTAAAATCAAAAATCAAAAATAAAAAAAAAACTTCATACTTTTTCTATTTGTATTTGTACACAATATGCGAAGCTAGTTAAATATTTTTTTTTCATGAACAATTTAATTTTTTTTTAAATTTTTGACTCCTAGTTTTTAAAAAAATTTAAAACAGGTCAGTTTTTTTTATTTCGAAGATATGAAGTTTTTCTTAAACAGTTCTTAAGTGAGCACAAATTGATTGATAACCATCTTTATATGTATTTTGTTTCGTTATCAGATCGATAAAGACTTTCAAACGCTCCATCCAACCAGCACATCAATACTTTCTTTGTGGCAAGACCATTGGAAAATATTAAAAAACTTCCTGATGGAAAACATTAAGGACAAAAAGGTTACAGAAACATTGAAAGACTTGGGAGACACACATTTTGGAGAAGGTATGCACAGTTATAAATATTTTTTTTTCTTTTATGATGGTTAACATATGTATATACAAACAAAATTAAATTTTAACCTATATCTTAATTATGTCTACATAATCAATTATAGTAATTGAGGTGTAAAATAAATTTTCTTATTATCTGTATGAAAATAATAAATACATAAATGTGAAACAATGCTTTACTAATGTCATACTTTTTTATTTTCATTCCTTTCAGATGATTTTGTGCTGGAGATACTTAAAAGTATTCACTTCTACTTATTTCCAACAGCAGCAGTTTCAAGAAAATCTAACACCGGGGCCAAGTCAAGAAGCAAGTTCACCATCAAAGATTCACTGATGGCATTCATCTTTGAAGGAGAGACGACGCAAGTATTAGAGGACCACATAACATTCCTGAAATCCAGAGGTGAAACCATTCAACCTCTAATACTGGCGTTAAGGGAAAAAAATGAGTACTTCATTTTGTTAGATGACTACAAACTAAAGACAACTAATGTCTTAAGAGCTGTGGACATATGCTTCAAATGCTTTTTTTTATTCAACTTAAAATATCCACCAGCGTGCGAGAATTTCTGGGATTTCATAGAACTTTATTTTTACATGAAAACAAACACAAATAAAACCAAAAAGATGAATCCAAAACTGTCAACAATGCTGCATACGTTAAGTACATAATTTAATTTAATTATAAACATGAGCAACTTAATTTGTTGTTTTTATTTTTGATGTATTATTTCTCATATTGCAGTGTTTTATAACATCTTTGCATTGCTAAATATGCTTACTACATTTTTAATAATAAGAGCTTTAAGTTAATTAAAATAAAAGAATTTGTATTGTGTTATTGTTATTTTTGATAAATTATTTCTTGGGTTGCAATGTTTTTTTATGTTTAAAAAAATGTATAGTTATAAAATAAAATATGTAAATATATAGTAAGCACATTAAGTAAAAAGAAGATGTTAAAAATAATTTCAACTTAACAAATAAATCAACAAAAATAAGAAGAACAGATTAAGTTGCTATAGTTTTTTAAGACAATGCATATATCTGTATATTATTGCAAACAAGTTATATTTAAGATATATGTAATAATATATTAATTAAAAATACCCATAAAAGCGATTAAAATAAATGTATTTATAACTAAGAAACTAATTTGGTTTTTATTGAAATTTTAATTAATTTTGAAGATTTTACAGATTGGAAACAGACTGGGTGAGATGACCACAAAATTTGGATTCTAGTATCTTATCATGTTTTTTTTTAGGATTTGCTTGTCATACTGACTACCGCAGTTGTCGTATTGACAACCGCAGTTGTCATATTGACTACCGCAGCTGTCATATTGACTACCGCAGTTGTCATATTGACTACTGCAGTTGTCATATTGACTGCCGCAGTTGTCATATTGACTACTGCAGTTGTCCTATTGACTACCGCAGTTGTCATATTGACTACTGCAGTTGTCATATTGACTATTGCAGTTGTCATATTGACTACCGTAGTTGTCATATTGACTACCGAAGTTGTCATATTGACTACTGCAGTTGTCATATTGACTACCGCAGTTGTCATATTGACTACCGCAGTTGTCATATTGACTACTGCAGTTGTCATAATGACTACCGCAGTTGTCATATTGACTACCGCAGTTGTCGTATTGACTACCGCAGTTGTCGTATTGACTACCGCAGTTGTCATATTGACTACATGAGTTGTCGTATTGACTACCGCAGTTGTCATATTGACTATCGCAGTTGTCACATTGGCTATCGCAGTTGTCATATTGACTACCGCAGTTGTCATATTGACTACTGCAGTTGTCATATTGACTACCGCAGTTGTCATATTGACTATCGCAGTTGTCATATTGACTATCGCAGTTGTCATATTGACTACCGCAGTTGTCATATTGACTACTGCAGTTGTCATATTGACTACCGCAGTTGTCATATTGACTACTGCAGTTGTCATATTGACTACCGCAGTTGTCATATTGACTACCGTGGTTGTCATATTGACTATCGCAGTTGTCATATTGACTATCGCAGTTGTCATATTGACTACCGCAGTTGTCATATTGACAACCGCAGTTGTCATATTGACTACTGCAGTTGTCGTATTGACTACCGGAGTTGTCATATTGACTACCGCAGTTGTCGTATTAACTACCGCAGTTGTCATATTGACAACCGCAGTTGTCGTATTGACTACCGCAGTTGTCATATTGACTACCGCAGTTGTCATATTGACTACCGCAGTTGTCGTATTGACTACCACATTAGTCAATACGACAACCGTAGTTTCAATTTCTTTCAACCAAAGTTGTCATATTGACTACCGCAGTTGTCATATTAGTCAATATGACAACCGGAGTTTCAAATTCCTTCAACCAAAGTTGTCATATTGACTACTACAGTTGTCATATTGACTACCAAATTTTAAAAAAATTTCGGATCCCAAAATTGACAACCGAAAATTGTTCTATTGACTATGGCGGTTATCGGCTGAAAATTGACTACCAAATTGTCATATTGACTACCAAAATAGTCAATAGGATGACTTTTTTCGTTCTGTGTAATTTTACGTTTCAAAGAAAGCAGAATGAGTTTTAAAGTATTGATTTGCAGATGACTTTATTAAAACAAAAATTTCCCGACTTAAACAACTATAACGTTAAGCTTAAAATAACTAATATTTAAATATAAGCAAATTAAAACTAATAGATATTAAAATGTGCGATGAACTTGCATGTAAATTTTTGCATTTATGACTCAAATTTTTCCATATTCATTTTAGTGGAGGTAGAGATCCGATTTTAATGAATTTTAATGAAATGAAATTTGAACGAAATTTAATTTGAGAATGGCGGACAAAACCCAAGTGAAGATTTTTAAAAACAATTATTTTTATTGGCATATGAAATATTGCGTACAGTATCCATTCCCAAACCATATGTGCATTACAAATTATTCAAAGTCAAGTCAACTGTAATACGCTGAACGAATGAATAATTATGGAGTTTAAGTGCACTGCGACCCGAGGATCTACTGTGCTACCGGAATGAGATTATTCATTTTAAAGCTTTTCCTCCAGACTGTTTTCTTGACAAACTTAAGTATATGGATCACTTTCAGAGATTGTTGTTCGATCTCTTCTATCCGATGACATCCCTGTTTTAGGCTGCTGATGCAAAACGAAATTCCATGCAAAAATGGCGATACGAAAATGTTTGCTCTGTATTACACAGTTCGACCAGCCAAATTGTCAACAATCCTTTTCGCAGTTGCTAAAAATTTGTATTGCTACAAATCTCTGACTAACGTGAAGTTTGACAAATCTTTGTTTTATTCCCTCCTGATGGGATTGTGACTTTTTACTAAACAATAATTTATATAGTTTAAAATCACAATCTACCTAAATATGGATTTACAACATGAAGTACAGTCATGTCCCGAAAATAGTCTGCCCTAATTCTAGAGGGTTGATTGGGGAATAATTTACTAAATTACGCTTTCTTAAATACTCGTATACTAAAATTCCTAATTTTAGTTTAGAAAATATTTATTTTTTTATTGTCTGACACTAAAAATTGTTCATTGTTAAATTTTCATCTTTTTCTTAAGCTAAATCCGTGGAAATCATTTGTTAATCTAGCTTCCTATAATAGATTGAAATGACAACAAATAAAAATTCTAATTTAAGTTACATAACTTTCTTTTACTTGAGGAAACCTCGGATGATAAGAAAAACTTTCAATTTAATAGACCACAAGTTTTAGGAAATAATTTAGAAAATCGGTACCATTAAGATAGAGCTAATTATTTATATCAAAAGGGCTCTATCGATTCGAAAAAAATGGGTACAAAACTGTCATTATATATATGTATACGAATTTCGAATGTCGGGTTTCCCCCTACAGCGATTTCGAAATTTGTATACACGAACTGCTTTTATTTTAAAATATTATTGTACGAGTATTAAGAAATGTTAGAAAAACTAGGTCTTTGTTTTTAAAAAAGTTACATTCATATGTTTATAATTGCAATTTTTGAACAGAAGGTAAATATGTGAGATAAATTGGTGCATTTTATTTTTTAATTTTTTTTTAATTGACACGTTTAATGAATTTTTTGAGAGACCCTTATAATGTTAAAGACAGCAGAAGCGGTAGAGAAATTAGGGGGAGACAAAAAGGTGTTGATGAACATTGGACTTGAATGTTTCCAAATTAAAATGGCAAGGAAAAACAGTCACGGGTAAATTAAAAACCGGGTAAATTAAAAAAGTAAAAAATGAATCTCTGTATTTGACGGTACGACCAAAATTAGGCTCGGAGGTGAATTGATGAGAATTCCTAGCGAAACGGCTATCGCGGGTGAACTCATTTAAAAGAGAATGCAACTGGCTACTTTGAGTGAGCATTGTCGGTGAAAAAAGGAAATTCGTGAAACATTCCGACTGTGTCCAAGAGATGGTAATGCGTCTGTTCTAAATTGAATCCAATAAATGGAGACAAAATTTTGCTGCATCTGTCCAAAGATGTGAGTGAAAGAGGGGGTTAAAAATGTCTAACATCGATATAGAAATCCTAAGCATTTTTGGTGGTGTCGAGAATGTGGTTATTCCAACGAAGATTATCGCTGACACACAAACCGAGTATTGAAAGCTTTCCAGTTTCTTCGATGCAAGTTCTGTTCAAGGAAAATGGCATAAAGGGTATATTTTGCTTCAACGACAACAGACAGCATTGAGTTTTCGAAGCATTAAACTTCACGCGATTTTGTATACCCCATTTAACAATGCTGTAAAGTTCGGAGTTAAATTTCAAAGTACTTTTACATAGAGCATGCATACACCTATGATCCAATCGTGCATTTTATTTAATAACAAATCATTTTTTCTAATTTTCAAAAACATTAAATTTTAAGGTTTGAAAAGAATTCTTCACCTATAAATTACCTTCTCAATGATAAATCACGTTATGATCTTGACCAATATGGAAGCGAAAGTACGCTTGTTACAAATGTTTCATATGCTGTCCCCATAATAACCATACCACTGCTAATAACTATAGAGATACCAGGGTCAGCACTTTGAAAATAAAGATGTTATGGGATGGGTCAACATAAACAAAGAAGGGGACTTATACAAAAGATATAAATCCACCAAGTTGCCGCATCATCATAATCGAAGGATCGTAATGATCTTAATATACGAGTACATATGTTTGTGATTTTGTCTCCATGTCGTATTTTAATATTAAATTTAAGTAAAATAATTAGTTTTTGTTTTGTAAAATAATTTTAAATTATTTATTTATTTATTTAAAATTGTCTTACAAAACAAAAACTAACTCAAAAGAATGTATCTTAGTTCTAAGTTGAGTTCTTATTCAAAATTCCTATGAAGAAGATCTCTAGATCTTACCTACAAAAAAAATTCACGTTTCATTTAACATATTGAAGTCGTTCTTCCAAGTGGGAGAAGAAATATTTTTCAGGATCCCGGATTACCAACATACTCGTAACTTGAGGGAGCCAGTAGTGCCAATGATTGTTAGGTGGGTTACTTTATATTCGATGGGTAAATACTGCCTTACAGTTAATTCAAGTTTTGATAGCAGCTCCGATTATTTATAGTTTTGGGCTTCTTTATAACCGGGGAAGGTACTCGAGATCGACTAAGCTGATGCGGAATCTGAAGTACAAGGTTTGAATTTAAAAAAAATATAGTTTTGCTTACAAGGTTTTTTAGAATTATGTATCTTAATTTACTTACGCATTCTCTTTTTTATTTAATGTATTTTAATTTATTTTTTTTGTGTCTCTCTATGCATATTTATGGATGAAGATCGTTAAAAAGGTGTTGACTGGTCGATTTGTTTTTAAGCAATCTCACGGTTCTGAATAAATTTGCATACATAAAAATAAACTGCTTTTAAAGATTTATATTATCTTAATTAATGTTAAAAATTTTATAATTAATCAGCTGATAAAAATAAGGGAATCCCCTCGAAGCTTAGTCATCAATGCATAAGCTCGAGAATCTCTTAAAATTGATTTTTTCACTCATTTGCTGTTCAAAATTCTTTTTAGGAATATAATTAGATTACACATAGCAAGAATTATTTATTTATTTTGTGAATTTCATGGAAAAATACAAATTTTATTTATTTAACTTTTGTGGTTTTTTTAATCACTGAGCTCTTTACCTTAAAGGGGTTTGTTTTTTTGGTAATAACGAGTATTCCCTGTTTCTCTCGTTATTCTTACTTATTTATAATATCTTTTTAATCATTTATTTGGATAAATTTGCAATACTTAAAAAAAAAACAGCTTAATGTATTTTAATTTATTTTTTATAATATACATATATATTTTATGACCAAGCAGTCACATGAAGCAAGTGAGAAAGCTTTGAGGAGAGTGCGAGGTGGGATGGGTGATTAAATTTTAGTACGGATTAAATGCAAAACTAAATTTTTGAAGAATGTTGAACTTTTCTGGAAACATTGAGAAAGGCATCTATTTTTTTGTACAAAATGTATGAGTTCTTTATATGGGTATGGATATGTTTAAGGACAAATAAGAAAACAAGAGTCCAATCAAGATTCAAAGAATATCCCCCAACAGTAAAAAAAAACAAAAGGAAGGTCATTGAAAAACTGACCCAAAAATAAAATCTCAAGTTCGAATTCTTTTGATTGGGTGTATTTTTATTTCCAGTAAAAACCACAAACCAAAATAAATTGCTGTTACCATGTTAAGATTTAAAATAAATTCGAGAGATTTAAATATTGAAAAAAGAATTAAATAATTGTTTTTCAGAAGTCCTTGCCTTCTGCTTCGATTTTGGTATCTTAGCTTAATTTTCAGCTCGATTTTCATATAAACTAATTGCTATCGTCACATACAACAAATTAATGTATTCATTTAATACAAATTCATGTTTTTCTCGTGTGTTGTATGCCAATAATTGTACTTGAGTTCAACATTTTTATTTGAATTAATTAGACCGATTCATTTTTAAAAAAATGCAGAAAATGAAAATGCCCCGCATCACCGCATTTTAACATAAATTTTATTTGAATACATACAAATTGGCATCCATCCAATTCAGAGAACAAAATGTAAGAAAAACATATACTTGAGTGTTTCTGAATACCAAAAGTTATCTTTGTGTTTTCTTTGAAATTTATTGTTTGTTGTTCAAATAAATCAAAATCAAATTTTAATTTTAATGGATTGTCCTCTCATGTTTATGCATTATCCCATCTCATTTTTCTTTTGAAAAATTCAAAGAAATTATCTCTTTCTTTAGATCAATGGATTTGCAAACATAATTGCTTTAAAATAAAAATTACATATGTACATATAAACATACATACATATATACATACATAAATACATTGTATATGTACATACATATATATTTTTTTAATTTGAAATTCCGAATAGAATCAATGGTGATGTCTCCAATAAGGCCGAAATACTTGCTCACCACCTCATGCGACCTATGCCGACATTTAGAGCTGAGGTTATTGGTCCCAAGATAATGCAAGTTAAACATGTCTAAACCATCTATAATTTCAGTTAATAGAAAGACATGAGGACGTTCAGATAATGATTACACTCAAATGGCAACAAAAGGGAAGAGAAGAATATCCTGCAGGCTGCAGCCTCTTGCCTCAAGAAAATTTAAGAGTATATAGATCGAAAGTTATTGCTTGAAGACCGGAATTCTGGCTCTTCGAAGCAACTTAAATAATACCAAAATATTGCGGAACACAGAGCGCTTGGTCTTTATAACTGGAATCAATGTGCTGACGATCAGGCAGTGATACTTCATGGATCTTCTTTTTCCTACTCCACTATTTTTTATTCGTCCTTTATTCTTCTTTTTTAAACCTGTTACTCCATTGGAGCGTTATTGCTAGAAAAATACCCAAAAAGACGTGCTTTCACAAGCTCAGAATTTCAGGTTAGAAATAACTCTGTCTAGATGTACAAGTACATAATATATAGTATATCTAAATCTACGTACGTATTACCCGAAGATGAAATTAATTGCATACATACATGTTAGAAGAAGTTGGTATTTTTTTTTTTTGATGAGAAGTAAAATTTAAAAATACGCTTAAACGCAGTATATACTCGTACATTTTTTTTTTAATTTTTTTTTTGTTAAATCATTAAGACCCATTTCCGAAAAATTATTTGCTTAACCAGAAGAAACTGGTTTGTTTCAGTTATATCCTGCAAATACAAGATACTCGTAAGTATTAAAAAGGGATCTTCTTTTCTGCGAATGTCAACGAACTAGAAGAACCTTTGCACAATATTTAAATTAGCTCAAAGCGTTCGATGTATATTTATATCATGATTGAGAATTTGAATTTGTTAACATTTTAAGTGACACAATAATGTTTAAAGATTTTAATTTTGTTTTTTACTATAAAATTTTAATTATTGGTAAATCATACATCATACTTGTTATGTTATGCTCTTATGGTTATAAACTGTAACGAGTTTTAACATAGCATATATAAGGCAATTCGACTAAAGTCAAAAGTACTAAAATTTTAAGTACGCAATATATAAATCTAACTTTAAGTTAGGTTTGATTGATTTGATGTGTGTATGTAGCAATAGCTAAATATTAATTTCGTACTATAAAATATTCCAAGATAAGCTTTTTCAGCATACAAACCAGCACACGGCGGCATCCATGCTCCAGGCTGCATTTTAATTGGACGCATAATTAATAAGTGTACTAAAAAATAATTGATTCAGTAAAGCGTTTAGCATTCGGGGCGCAAGTCAGAAAGTGGCGCTGAAATTTAGTTCTCTCGAATCTGCAAGCGATCAATAGTTGTAGAAAAGGGGTAGTTTGATACCACTGTACACGAAGCTTGGATAGTCTATTAGACCTATTTTGCCATATTTTTCAAAATTAAACTCATACAGTTTTTGTATTATATTTCATCGAACATGCGATAATTGCGAACACTTTCTTGGATTTGACATTGAAATGACAGATATATTTGCAAAGAAAAAACAACCTTAAAGACAGAAGACAAATCGTTGGCAATGTACCTAGCTTTCACGGTTATATTAAATATTCCAGAGTTCTGCAAGAAATTCAAATTCTCTGCAGCAGAATGTTATTAGCGGCTATTATGGATGGATTTAAAAAAACTTCACAGTTTTAGCTAATATCCTTAGAGATATTAATAAAGTCAAAATACAGAAAGGAGATAACCATTCCACATTCTTTGACAATATTTTCTTGCAAGAATTGACTAGTATGTATATTAAACAGAATAAACTGCACCTGTACTAGAAAAGCTAGGATTCACGCATGCAAAAAAAAAAAAGAAATCAAGAGCTTTAAACCCGATTAAGCTGTTCTAAATATATAAAAGAAGTATTTGAAAAAAATTTAGAACACAAGTAGCACAGAATTACTTAACGAAGTCTTTAAGAATCAGTATCTGACATCTTCTATAAGACGGATTTAAGTACATATTAAGTAGATTAAAGGCGCAAGTGGGCGGTCCGATAGAAGGAAATAAGAAGAGAAATTGAGTCTTAAAATGTTCTTAAATCGGGATATCATTCTTCTCAAATACTTCATTACTCCTTCTTAAATAGTTCCTTACATCTTCTTAAATACTTCTTTACTCCTTCTAAAATAGCTCCTTACTTTTTCTTAAAAACATCCTAACTGCTTCTTAAATACTTCTTAACTCCTTCTTAAAGAGCTACGGCAATTCTTAAAAAAAATTATTAGAAAAAATAAAAATAAATTTTTTTTATTAAGTGTTTGGTTTTTTATTATTGTTGATTATTTGGGGAGTCCTCTTCATTTTTTCTTTGCCTTCCTACATTCGACTCTTTATGTGATTTTTTGCTGGAATGAAAGAATCTTAACAGTTATTTTTTTTAATTTACCTCTGTGCTCTCCACTGAGATTCGAACCCTAGTCCTCTCGCTTGCCGTGCTTGTGCTCTGCCTATTGTGCCACTGGCACTGTGATACAGTGCTACTCTCTCGTGTTTTTAATTATACTGTTTAAGAAGACTTAAATACGTATTAAAGAATCTGAAAAATACCGATTTAGGTCCAAAACAAAAAAGTTATGTTTTTAGAAGGATTAAAGAAGGAATGAAGTAACAAAAAAATCGATTTAAAAAATGCCAATTTAAGAAGTATTTAAGAATGCTTTAAGTAGAAGTAAACACACCAAGTTAAGTTCTTTAAAACAATATTTAATAAAGATCATATTAAGATGGAATTAAGAAGGCATAAATTGACATATCTAATAAAGAAGGAATAAAGTATGAATTAAGAAATGTGATACCGAAATTATACCATTTTGTGCTACTTGTGAAGAAGCTTACAAAGTCTACAATACCCATATGCGACGGACTAAATTTTAATATGACCAAAAATTAAGGAAAAAATACTACAATGCCCCGAATATAATGAGAATTATTGCTCATATATAAGAAATATTTGAAACACCACCTCAATCTTGGTTCCAACAATTGTCTTCAATGACACTGTTTTTTATTGGATTGCGAAAACTAGCCTTCTTCAAGGTAGTTAGCTAAAAATTCTGCGCTTCAATAAAGTGTCATGATAAGTTAACAATTCAATAGGACGAATCTAATCTCTCTCTACCGTGCTGTTGCAAACGCTGTGAAAGGTCTTCATATAATCCGGTGGGCTTTATAATATCCTCGCCATTGCGCTGAATAGATGTTCGTTCTTACACGCTGACAAAACCACTGCGTAAGCTTTTCCATCTACCCTACTCTACAAATCTCTTAAATAGTGGATGGAACACTGCATTTGTCTGACCAGTCATTGGAAATGGTGATTCTTCATTATTAAATTCACGTCCCCCTTCCCAAGGTCATGCAAAAGCTCATCAATTTTCAGATTCACAAAAAAGTGATGGGCAATACGACTTTCGAAGCAGAAGGTGTGCTGGTGATCTGATGGTATATCTCATATCTGATGACATATCTCACAGTGGAACAAACCTTTATGTCGTTCTGGTGCTAAAACCTTACTATAGCACTTGATAATTTCAAAAGAATTCGACACAGTCTATCTTCAAGCTCTCTTATCAATAAGGAGTGCCTTCTCTCTCTACGATGAATAAGAACTATCTTTCAAATCTACAAAATAAACACTGGTGTGCCCCAGGGCTCTGTTTTGTCTCCGAACCTATTTTACAAATTTATCGATGATATTTTGTTTGAAACTTTCTAATCCATTAAATAGTTTTGCTGGCGAAATTACTCCCGCCTTTTCATATTCGAGGTATAGACATACTTCCACATGGACTATAGGAGATACTAAAATACAGAAATAAAGTTTTATCGAAATCTCCAGTTCAGTTTGTTCGAACGGAGAACTTGCCCTATTAGTATCTAAATCGCAAATAAAAACTTTGTCTTTGCACTTTTAGGTTTGATTATCGCTAAAAACTAATGTAATGAAGTAATTACAAATTCCGATTCGCATTAAAGGAATAAAAACCATCAGGAAAATATAGTGTGGTTCACAGAATAAATAAAAAGCTAAATTTTAAATAAAATAATTTCTGTAGATGTGCTTTTAATTTTGTAATACCATCAGTGAGTAATTTTGTCTAGTGTGAAGTTTAAACGAGATACCTATAGGTGTAATAGGCCTATTTCAAATACTTAAATTTATTTTAAAATAGTTCCACAATAATGAAACCATCAACAATGTTCTAATAAAGTTTATAAATGCCATGTTAAGAAAAAAACAAAGCCAATAATTATCACCTTCAATCTATCTTTTAAAGATATCGAGCATATAATGTACATAACAATTGCACTGGATGTCAATGCATCCTATATCTCGGTGCGTACAGGAAGTGTTGTCAGTTGCGAGCTATGATTGTTTCCAAAGCCGGCCTCAACACCCCCGTTACACTTATGTCGAATTTGCCATTTTTATTGTTTCATTTTACCGGAGTTTTTCGTGGTCAAAGCACGAGATATAACCAAACAAAAAACGTGACATAAAAAATTAACTTAAAACAAAGTATACATAACAATACCGAAGATCATTGCCTAAGGTGATCACAAGAGATCTCCAACCTGTCTACACCTTAACGACGACGACGCTCTGCCCGTACACGACCAGCGCAAGCGGGTAATATCGGCTTTTTTTTTCCTACAGATACAGATACCGCTACAGTGAGAATTTAAGAGATACATTTAAAGCACATCGTACAACCGGGCAGACTGAAGCGAGACAGGGAAACATGGCACAGTTGTTTTGGATCACACGGCCATAAGGAATGAAGTGTTGGAAGTTAGAAGCTCACTTCGCGAATTTTACCTATATATAGAGCCGCAGGTTTGCCATTCCGAATCAGAAAAGATTGAATGAACGTCTGGCAAATTCATAGCTGCGATTTGGCTTGATCACATTCGTCTGAGAGAAAATATTACACATCAATAAAATTTGAAAAGAATCCACAATACGGATATATTTAAATAGTTTCACGAAAAAAGGAAGTTTTGTATCCCTTTGTGAAAAGTAAAATTTTTCTGTTTAAAGTGAATTGTTTCAATTTGAGTTTATATTAAATAAATATCCCCAAATTAATACAAAAACAAATTTATACATTTTTTAAAACTTGCCAAAACCAAACAAATCAAATTTTGTGTAATAAATACAAGAAGCATTTGGCTTTAATTTGTGAAATAAACAAAAGGAAAATAAACTAAACAAACAAAAATGGAGCTCCAAATTCAACAACAAATAAGTGTGAAGAAAGGACCACAATCGTTTGCGGAAAATGGCTCGATCATGCACGAGTCACGATATACGGTAAGTGCTGATTTATCTATCAGAAAAGGCTGTATATTATAATTAATGGAAAAGAAAGTCTCAAATTAATAGGCACAAGAGAAAAAGAATTTAATCAAAGTCAAAGAGAAAACTTGTAGAATTTTATCGAGTGCTTGATTTGTTTTGTATTCATGCTCATCACTCATAAATGTAAACGCATTATGTTTAACTGAACTTTATTATAAAAGAATCAAACTGCGAACTAAGTTGAATGATAGGGTATTTTTATTATGTTGAATACACAAACAATTTTCGCTCAGGAGTTGTCGATAGTTTATTGTTTCTACTACTCATTATTATATTCACTTTAAGAATTAACTGTAGATGAAGTTACTTTTGAATTATTTTTTTTATATATGTATGTCATTAAATTTCAATGGAACCAGTGCAGCGAGAAATTAAATGATTATTTTTCAAATCAATCCCTTCTGTAAATGGTTAGTTTTATTTTATTGTAATAAAATGATATAATTTGTTTTTAAAAGTATATGTATGCAGGTACTGAGTTAAAGAAGTAACACGACTTATAAATACGTTTTTGTATCACAACTCACAATATCAATTCTTACATTCGTTTTTCTTGAAAATAATCCTGCTGAATAAAAATTCAAAAACATGTTAGAACACAAACTTAAAAATATTCGGAAGTTGACAGCAAACACTCAAATCGGTTAAGATAAGATTGATTGTAAAATATACTCTTTAAGGATTTGTCACTTCCTCGCAGAAAGTGTGTGCAAAAGTCTGGATTTAAGCCCACGCCTTTAGCGCCATAATCCGAAAACACTATGACGTATTTATAAGATGCCCTTTGTGTATGGAAATCTACACCCAAGACAGTGGGGTTCAAAAATTATTTTCTGCATTCACTTTGTATGAACTTGGTATTACAAGTCAATCAACAATCTGATTTGAATTGATATCTCTCTGCATGGACATATACATTTTTTGTGCCATCATTGGTTTTTTCTAGACATAATGGTACATTATCTTAGAATCGTTCATATCCAGTGGGAGCAGCATGCTATTACAGAAGCATTACAGACCTCTCTTCGAAGCATCCTTTTGGCGAAATCGAATAACCCAAAATTTTTTCATAAAACGTCTAAACCATATACATATGTCCGTTGATAGGTACAGATTTATTGAAACCCTTGATAAATTACAGATTTAACCAAAATATTGTTTTCAAGAAATCTTCAAAAAACCAAAACCGTTGTATGAAAGCTATCCATTCTAACTTAATGAAAAATTCGAATTTCTACAGGAAGTCATATTCAAACGCTCTGTTCTATTCATCCATCGTTCTAGCTTCTAGCTCAATGTATACCTATGCGCACCGAAAATTTTTCTAAAAAACGACCCTAAGCTCCGTACTTATAATATCTCGGACAGGGATAAGACAAATCGGAAAATATGATTTTGAAGTTCTTAGAGATATTTGCCTTATTTTAGGCAAATATTCCAGCAAATAATAATTCCACTGTTTTTAATCAAAATGACTAACAATTTAGTTTAAACTCCGGACCTGTAATATCTCGGAAAGCTTAAACAAATCTGGAAATGTGTTTTTTTGAGTTATTTTCCTTATTTCAAGGTTATTCTTATATAAGTATAAATAGTTAAAGAAGAAAACTATTGTATTACTTTGGAATTTTCCACACTTTTTATTTTAAAATTATATTAGTGGTAAAACGTTGCCGTAAATATTCGAACCTTTGTTTTAGATTTGAAGATTAAAGCAAGTGCTTGCGATGCAGTCATGTATTTTATTTTTTTATGTGACACCAATACTTATAGATCAAGCTATATAATAAGAAAATACACGACTGGGACGCACGTACTTGCTCTTATGTAAAACTATTTTGGAATTTAAAAATTCTGTATAGTATAAATATAAAAACAAGGGCGTAATTAGAGAAAAATGTTTAAATACATAAAATTTTCCGTCTGAATTTTGTAGAATAACATGAAATCTAAACCAAATTTAATAGATTCTTTTATTAATAAATTCAGTTTTTGTGTACAAAATTTCTTTAAAAAAAAAAATGGTATACCAATTTTAGGTATTCAACAATGTAAATTTAAGGAAATATGTAATTTGAAAAAAAAAAACTTGTTTTCAAGATATTGAATTCTCAAAAATAATGTTTGATTTTTCTTTTAATTGAAAACTTTTTTTTCGGAAATTCTTATATATAATATTTTTCTAAATTCAAAGATGTTTCTTAATAAAAATATTTATCGAATCGTTAGATTGTATAATGAGAAACACAAAAATAAAAAAAAAGTTCATGATGGGTAGGTAGGTACCATTAAAAACATTTTTTCTCAAAATTTATTTGACCAAAATAATACCATACCTACAATAGTAAACGATATTTTTTCATTCAAATCGTTAGAGTCGTTTTCGAGATAAATAAGATTTATTTCTCCTCTAGGCAATCAGCGAAATTAATTTAATTCGCGTCTGCTCAGAGGGATTTTTGCACCAAATTTTAACATTTTCAAGAAACAATTGATTTGTTAAAAAACTAAATATTTGTCTTTGATTTAAATTAGTCCATAAAAAGATTATCCCCGAAGACAAATTGTAATTGAGATACTATATACTTACTTCCACCAACCCAGTGACGCTCAAAGTAATTTGAAACGAAAAGTTTTGCGTTAAGTTTTATTATATCGATCACAATTACAAAATATCTCTTTATTTTAAAGAGACAAATTAGTTTCCAATAATGTGATTTTTATTTTATAATATCGTACTAAATACATAAATTAATATAATATTAAAAATAAAATAAAACAAAAAGAAGAAATCACAATCAGATTTATTTGTACACCTTTAGCAATAAGCAAATTATTATGAATATTAATGAAGAACACTTTTTAATTTATTATAGACTTAATACAAGCAGAACTTAAAACTAGACATAATAAACTTAAATCTATACTTTAACACAACTGCCGAATTTGGAATATATTTAATTAAACATACATATGTATATCGTTTTATCTCCATGGATAAAAACAAAATACCAAATAGTAAAAGCAATCACAATCAATAGAAATTCAAAAGCAAAACCACTTCTTTCCAAAATCCGGTTTATTATTATTGGATTTCTAAAAAAATACATATGTTTTACTATTTTTTCGTGATTTGCAAAACCATGCCCTTTTTTTGTTTCGCAATTACTATTTTTACAAAGAAAAAAAAAAAAACTCAGCAAGAAAGATAAACAATATATTTACATGTCTATTGATATTTATTTTAAATAAAAAATATATTTTCACATAAGAAAGTTTTCGAATTGAGGTTTTGAGTTATAGAATAAATAATTGAATTGACATAATAATATCTTGTCTTTCCTATCGGTTACCCATATATGGTTCTCCTTTATTCGAATAATTTAGATGTCACTGTCGAAATCTTAGATCAAAAAATTATATTTTTTTACGAGTGAAGTATTACTAATTCTTACGTTTAAATTAAATAAGGCATCCAATTTTCAGTCATAGTTTAATAATATATTATGACAAAAAGACAACAACAAAGTATGTGAAGTATTCTCCAAAATAAACTTTCATTCTGTATATAAAATAAAATGTTTATTTTTTATTTTAACTTTAGCTTCATTTAGACTTTCGTTCTTGTCGTCTGTGTACGTTGTACGTTGTTGTACGTACACGGAACAACGAGAATGTAAATGATAAAAACGAACAACGAACTATAACAACGAATGAAGAACGTACAAATTCAAAGGAGGTCGGAAAATTCCATATTTGAACAATTAATAGTGCCGCTACTGCCAACAATGTGTTGTTATCCATTTTGTTGTTAAAAACGAACAAAAAACAAAACCGAATTAATGTGAATGCTTCTTCGTTGTTCGTTGTTGAGAGAAGAACGAACAACGAACAACGTACAGCGAATGAAGAACGAGAGTCTAAATGGAGCTTTAGATTTACAAATATTAAACAATGTTATCAAATTTGTTAAAAAATATGGACTAGTAACTTTTGAATTGTTGATTATTTTATTTGCCATCAGATACATCTTACATTTTTGTAATTTTTATTGGTGGTCTCCATTTTAAAGGACTTTTCTTATTTGCTTTGTTGCATATTCAAAAATACAGATCTTGGTCAAAATGCAAATGTGAAATTTTTCATGTACAAAATGTCAATCAAACCAAATAAATTATTACCTAAATGTTTTAATATAAAATTAGATAATTTAAATAATCATTTTAACCTTTCAACTTTCAGCTCTCCGACTTGAATCCCATTGCCAGGTTAACAAAGAAGATGGACAAAACGTTAAAAGTATCTGAGCAAGTACGTGCTCCTGTGGTCGATGATGTGCCTTACACCATTGAATTGATCACGGAAAAAGATGCTGACGGTGTTCTTTCAATGCTCAAAACATTCTTTTTTAAAGTGAGTACCATATTGTTCTTAAAAAAATATTCCATTAAGATTAATAGCAAAGCTTGCTATAGCAGTGATATAAGTTTATTACAAATATACATAATTTGTATCTAATATAATTTTAATAAATTACACCTCAGCTCCAATTATATCAATTAGATTAGATTTAGATTAGTAAAGATTTATTTAAATTCCATATAACAATTTTATCTAATAACAAAGGATAATAAAATCTTAATAATTTTGACATAACGTATTTTTGTTGTCTGTCAGATTGGCGTTTTAAATTCTTAATTAATTAAACTAAAACTAACATCAGCAAATACTTATTTTAAGATATATATACATATATTTGTAGATATTTTTACTTTATATTTCAATTTATTTATAAGATGCTTTAATAATTTAGTTAAATTTAATATCACACATTTTACATCAGTTCTAAAATATGGTTTCAATGATAATTTTTCATAGTTTTAAGCAAATTCATTCATTAATAAAGATCTATATCTAAGACAGGTAGTTAAAAAGTTGTATAGGGAAGAGAAATTGTTACCATTTAATTCATTATAAAATTCATCAATGCACAGTGTCTCTTTACCAAAACAAGCGAGTCTTGATTTATTAAAAATTGGGCATCTACCTATTAGGTGATAAGTATTCTCTACTTCATCCAGATTGCATATTGAACAGATACCAACTGTATCTTTTTTGAATGCTCTAGCATTAATATTTAATAAACCACCTCTAGCTTTAAAAATTAAGCTCACCAGGTGAGGTGAGTTTTCATCAATGAAGTAAGGTGCAATATTATAGTTCAAATGAGGATAAACATCATGAAACTGAGAGGCTTTAGCATCTGCAATGTGATTATCATATTCTTTAACTTCTAGTGCCATTAACATAATTTTCTGAACACTCCTGAAAGATGTGTTAGACAGGTCAATTTCAATATTAAGCATTTGCCCTAAATTAAGCCAGTCTAAGACCCAAAACGTTTTATGAGCGATTGATTCTTCCGCTAGTATTCGCGGTAATCTACTTCTGGGGTATTCAAGTATCTTATTAATGTAGTCGAAGTGAATAGAAAGCGTTCGTAGAAACTGAGTTCTTAAGCCAGTTTCCAAGTGTAACATGTAGTTAGGGGTGTTGCTGGGAAGGTTTAACATACGTTTCATGAAGAATCTGAACAGTTTTTCTACTTGATCAAATTTTTTTGATCCCCAAATTTGTGCACCGTATATCATAATGGATCTGGCTGCGGCGTCAAAAATTTTAAGCTTATTCGAGAAACTGATATTTGGGTGATCAATATATTTCGACCACGTTGAGATGATCGTACTTTTAGATATTGTGAGCTTTAAGTCTAAGTGTTTATTGAATGATAAGTTATAATTGAGTGTTACCCCCAAATACTTGTAATCATTTACGATTTCAATCTGGTCAGAACCATAATTCCATTTGAGATTGCTAGAAATTCTAGTACCCCTTCTGAACACCACGATTTTGGACTTGGACAAATTTATTTTCAGACCCCATAACATGCAGTAGCTGAATAAACAGTCTATCATATTTTGAAGCTCGCTTGGGGAATCAGAGATGATGACGAGGTCATCGGCGTATAGGAGCACTTTCACAATCACATCGGCCACACAAATACCTCCTGGTAAATGTGAATGTAAGTCATTCAGGTAGAGGCTAAATAACAGTGGACTAAGTAAACATCCCTGCTTAACACCCACTTTAACTTCAAAAGAGTCTGAAAGAGAGATTCCATCCCAAACCTGACAAGTTGTTTCTTTATAAAGCAGTTGCAAAATTGTTATTATTTTTGTTGACAAACCCAAAGAAGACAGTTTAAAAAAAAGAGAGTTACGTGGAATCATATCAAAAGCACATGAAAAATCAACAAAAAAAGCATATGTGTTTTTCTTTCTTTTTTGGTTTAAGTGGACTATGCTTGTTAAATTAAATATGTTATCGATTGTGGAGTAACCTGATCGGAAACCAGCTTGGTACTCACAAAGAATGTCATTATCATTAATCCATCCATTTATCCTATTTAAGATTAGCCCCGTGAATACTTTATATAATGTATCCAAAAGCGAAAGTCCTCTATAGTTACCACAGTTATTAGGATCACCTTTCTTAAATAAAGGAATAATTATCGAACTGCGAAAAGAAACTTGGATCTCACCGGTCAAAAATATTTTGTTAAGCAATATAAGAACTTCTTCTAAGAAACAAGATGGTGCGTTTTTATAAAACTCATAGCTGATTCTGTCCTTTCCTGGTGCTTTTTTAACTTTAGCTTTTTGCAGTACATGTGAAAGTTCCCACATTTCAAAAGGTGAGTCAAGGAAGACATCTGTTATCTCAGGCATAACCCAAGAAATTTGCTCACATTCGGGGGGTGAGAATAAAGTCTTAAAATGATTATAAAAATCAAAAATCTGGAGAGAACTTCTTTTTTTTGGCAAGGCCTGTTTCAAGTTGTTCACCAATTTCCACCAGTCACTGGAATTTCTAACACTGTTCAATTTATTAATGTTTTCATGCTTGTGATGCAACTTTTTAATTTTGCATAATTTAAGATATTGAAATCTGTATCGAACATATTGTTTTTTAAAAATGCTTAGATTATGCATACGAAAGAGTCGAAGTAATTTCAACATTTTCTTCCTTGCACGCAAACACTGAAAATCAAACCAGATCTGTTTAGATACAAATTTTTTCCTATTATTAAACGCACCAGCAGCTGTCTTTATTTTATTTATTAATGTACTTACTTTCTCTTCAATAGGTTTATTTGTTTGAATGTATTCACAACTATGTAGACGTACTAATACTTCATTGTACTTAGAAGCCATTTTGGGAAACCAATTTAACTTTTTTTCAAGTGCCATGTTACCAACTTTAGTTGTTATTGACAACGGCGGGGAGAAACTCAATTTTAAAGGCATATGATCCGAATATGGTTTACTCTGAATGGAAAAGTTGTTAATCAGCCCTAAAGAATCAAACGAGCATATACAGTAATCGATAACTGAATTACCCATTACACCACTAAACGTTAATTCACCATCTGCATCCCCAGGTACTCTACCATTCAAAATAACGCCACCGATATTTTCAAAAAGTTCCAAACATTTTTTACCTTTCCCATCTGCTACTTTATCTTTTGATTTTCTATATTGAGAAATAAAAGAAAAACCTTTCAGTAAATGTCCATCGATAAATTGACCATCAGCCGTTCGAGCATTCAAATCACCAATAATGCAAAAGGATTCAAATCTCATGCTGCCTAAAAACTCTTCAAACTTTTTGAAATCACTCGTCCACCTTGTGCAATTCAAATATCGAGGTATAAAGTAGAAATTTTTATCACCAAATTTAGCAGATAAAGCGAAATTCCCTGAAAAGTTATTGAATTTAAAATTATATTTATTTTGGATAGCCTTTTTAAACCCAAACAAACAACCGCCGCATGCGCGACCAGCACTATGTAACTTTTCAGCATCTTCCCAATACAACATATAATCATTAAAAAAATGTAAAAATTCATTCTTTTTATCATTTAATACATTCGTTTCAAACAAAAAGAAAATATCAAACTTATTTATATACGTAAAGAAATTACAAAAACTTAGCTTACTTTTTAAATTCGCTACGTTATATGCTACCAACTGACAGACATCTTGTTGCTAATGTTGACTTGCATTCCAGGACGTAGAAGCAGCATCAGAGTCTTTTAAAGGTGGGCGATGCATATCTGTTACCATCACATTGCACGGAAAATTAGCTTTTTGCGCCAGGGCTCTTAAAAGTTCAGCATCTTTATGTTGTTTGGCTACAAAGCTACCATTGTTCCATTTGTAAAGTTTATCATTGATGTAAATGGAGGTCTCACCAAAGCGAACTTTAACTTTTTTATCAAGTTTCGAAATATTTTTTCCCAGTTGACGAAGGTTAAATCGCTTTTCCCTTTCATCCGCAGTATAGTCCTTTTGGATGTAAATTGCAGAACCATCAAGCTTCTTTTTCACAGACATAATATTATTTACTTGCAGTGGTGATTCCATCGTGAATGCATAGGACAATCCATTTTTTGTTTTTAATTGACGAGATTCTATAACAAGTACATTTTGTTTTAGTACTCGGGAACAGATCTCACAGAATTCATCCACAGCTAGTTTTGTATTTGTGTTTTTCAGCCCACTAACGATAACCTTCGGGCGCCGAGATGTTCTATCAATAAGTTCGAGTCTTTTTTTCATTTTATTTAAGTCTTCCTTAAGCATCTCGTTCTCGATACGAAGATTTTCGATCTCCTGGCGAAGAGGTATTAGGTCATCTTTTTTCGCGACATCTTCTAGCTTCTTATCCAGCATATTTCCCAATTTTTGATCAAAAAGATACCACGAAAAGACATCGGGAGTTTCAGCAGTATTAGCAGCGGGTGCAACAACAACAGGTACAACAGCTGGAGCAGCAGCAGCAGCAGCAGCAGGTGGTGGTGGTGTTGAGTATGAGACGTAGGTTTTGTTGTTATTCATACTTTTGTTGAACATTGTTCCTTCTGAGTGTTTTTTGGCGTTACTCGTTTCACTTTGTTCAGGAGAAGTTAAATGCAGAGCTCTTTTTTTGTTTGGTCCCATATATTTGTAGGTTATGTTGCAAAGGTATATATGTATTTCAGTCACTTTTTAATTTTTTTGATAAATTTATGGTCTTTATGTTATGAAACTTATGTTAAATGTGAAAAACGAAATTTAATTTTAATAATTCAAACAAAATTATAGATTTAAAGCCAATAAATTACTTTTAGATAAATATAAAGAAAATAAAATTGGCGGACAAAAATTAATTAGGTGTTTGACGTTTCGTATCAGTGATGCCAATCCCAATCAATTATATCAATTTTTCCAATTCGTGTCGATGGCCGAAGAGGGATTGCTGTAAAATCCTCCAAAGTTACTTCTTCTTCTGAAGAAGTATTTCTCAAAACAAAACGCCTATAGAAATGGTTGAGGGTTGTCAATAATTAATAGGCTCTGGTTCCTTGACCGACTAGAAAACATTTTGGCATGTGATGTCCAAAAGTTCTAAGAAGACCCGTTTCGAAATCGCCTTCATGTTGATAAATCTATATAGATTTATATTGATCAGAAGACAAAATTCTTAACTTTTGCTCTCTGAAAAAAAAATTTACACGCATGTAACTACATACATATGTACATAGTACATACATATTTGGCCTTCGAAATGATTTAGTTTCATAAAACGTTCAGGTCGTTACGGAAAATGATATTTTGAAACATTATGTTCAATTACATAACAAAAATTGTCAAACTTTTTAAAAACATTGGCGCAAAATTGTAATTGAATTAGTACAATGCTAAAGCTGTTTTAGTATGATATTAGGTTAAAACAACGAATTTGCAAATTTTACTCGAATATAACATTATATCTACCCTTTTATTAAAGTTAAAACGTTCTTATATTTTTTTTTAATATCGTGCTAGCTTCACATGACTCTTCGACATTTGCAAACATCGAAAAAGGTTCGTGTACTTACTTTTTTACACGAAATGTCATTGTTTTAGGTGTGTTCAGAAGCAATTTATTAAGAAAATTCTTTTACTACAATACTAGTTAGAAAATGTTTAAAATTAAGAATGAGTTAGTAAACTACTATAAAGTTAGCAAATTGTTAAGTATTATCATACAAATACCTTATAATAGGCTGTTTAAAATTTTGCGCCAATAAGTCCCATAAGTTTAGTAATATTTAAAATATTTTAAAGAGAAATGGAACATTCACACAGTGGGACATTCACAATGAGAAATATGTATATACTCGTACATATCTTCAATTTTAAAAGTTAAATTTCGATATCAGAAACACTGAACATAGATACGAGGCCTGGTTGTTTTCTTAACAGAAATAAATGATCCAAAAAAAGTTCAAAAACAAACAATTTTTGTGACCTCTGTTACCGGAAAAACAGAAAAAAAGGACTTCTGTCAGCCATGCCAGCCCCAAACATAACTCTTGTTACAAAACTAAAAAAAAACAATATGCCATACTTTATAACGATCTTAAAGCCAATAGGAAGTAATTCTCAGACAATCACTATTGAAAGTCGTGCTGAACTTAATCGGAAGTAGGCACTTGTTGCCACCAGAGCATTGCAATCTCCAGCCAAGTCGCGATGACTACGGCGGCGACACTATTGAGTATTGACGCTTACCAATTATTCACTTTTGTGATTGTTACCCACACAAACGACATTCAACAATCTCACGATTTGGTTCACCTTTCATTTAATTTGCATTTGCATGACAATGAGTTCTTGACCAAGCATCCAGCTTGAGGTGTTTTTTTTTTATTTTTAAATGAACCCTGCTTAACCCTATGAATATTGATACTACACGGATAAGCGAGTGCCAACCACCTGTGGAGTCTGAGGTTAAAGCTGCAACTCTGTTGGTGAAAACACGTCAGCTTTTAGTTCACAGAGTTTGCACTTAAGGACCTCACTATATGAACCGATACGAATCTTTCTTCAAATAGCTTGTACATACAAACATAAGTGGAACTAAAAATTTAAAAAAAAAAACGTATTATGCATATCCGAATTAAATTCTAAGGCAAGCACTATTGCCAATTAAATTTTATTATTTTGCAATTTTTTCGTTTTTACCAATCAATTCACACATTATTCAAAATGGACCGTTTTGAAATAGTTTGAGCACAGTGTGAGCTTTTAGGAAAGTTGGAGAGGATAAGAAAGTGCAACTGATGCACATTCGTTTTGAGTATCTAAAAATCGCAATGGGAGTTCTCACATTTGAATGAAATTCAATATAAGTTCTGAAAAAAGGACAACTTGAAAAGCTCAAAAATTGTTTTTGTCATAGACTTGTTGGCACAGTTCTATCTTTTAAATAATAAAATCTAAATACGCGGAATACAAATTATTTAAAGGATTTACATTTTACAACACTAAACAGAAAAATAATATTAACTTAGTTGGCAATGTTAACAGTGACATGCTGTATTAAACAATGACCTACCTCACATACGAAAGCAACGCCTGTTTTCAACTCAACGCTTACAGCTAGACGTTAGTCGTTGGGGGAGGCATAAATATTGAAGCCTTTAACTTCTGCGGTCGCAAACATGTTATTTTGATTATCGGTGTGCCATCGAGCACGTTTTATTAAGTGCCACCTATGAAAGGCAAGGCGTGCCATGCACACGGAATGGAAAACGGACACCGTGCAGTTGGGGAAACACCTTTACACCAGATGGCCAACAATGACCACCGCCGCGCCGCCGCCGCCACTACCTCAAGCAACATCCTAAGGTTGCCCCAGCAATCATTCGCCGGTAATATTGTTTTTCGTATTATTTATGAGCAGAATAGATTTGTGGCACATAAAAGGTTGTAACTATTTTGTAATCGGATTTAAATATTTAAATTATGATTCATATCAGAATCATACTTATCGACAGCTTAATATGCACATTATAAGGTTGTTAGCTGGGAAAGCCGCTGTTAAGTTGAGTTTTTACATGAGGCATCGGGAATGTTTAATACGCACGGTCAAGATATTATGCTGGCGGGTGATAAAATATCAATATTAGTATTCATAAATCATGAGACTTCATTATTAATTATGGAAATTATGGAAAACAAAAGAATTACTTATTTGTTAATAATAGTTCGAGATTAAAATCGATAAGGGGATATTGAATGTCGTTTGTGAGTAATGTATACTGACTTGGTGAAGCGAGCAATTATTTAAGAAATAAATTATACTCGTAATTTGCATCCATATGCCATCTATATCTATTCAACCCACGATATTTGAAGCATAGAAGGAATAGAATTTTATTTGAATTTTTGTTTGAAGTTACGTATCTTTTGATCGAAAAAGATCCGGGATGTAGTTCTGATTTCCGAGCAATAATAATGTTAACGTAAGTAGATACATATAAGATTTTATAATATTATTGTACCCTATCCATAAAACAAAAGTGTTTACTAAAAAGTTTTTTTTTTTTTAAAGTATAGTTAATATTAAAGCTTCTAGTAGAAGATAAGACTTAGGCGGAAAATTCTTAGCATTTAAAGTCAGTTCTAAAAAGATTTTACTTCAAAATTTTATCGTTGAAGTGCTCGCTTAACTTTAACAGTGATAAAAAGGCTTCCGGAAAGTACGCCAGAATTTATTTCTAAAAAAAAGCCAGAAAATGTTGTTTGCTCAAAATTGGAAAAATGGCCAGAAATTATCTTGGAAAATAAACCAAAAATGTTGGAAATTGGGCCAGCTAGGTAGGGTATGTTCAGTCGCCTTTAACAGTTTTCTTGGGCAACAGTACATAATTGTCAGTTGTTTACTCCAATAATTAATGTAAAGTACAGTTTTCGGGCTTTTTTTCCAAAAAAAAACGCCAGAAATTAGATTTTTGCTGTTTTTTCCAAACATTATTTTCTGGCCTTTTCCTCATTTCTAAAAATGGAAAAAACGCCAGATTTTTTCTTGGAAAAAATACCTGAAATTCTTTTTCCTAGGAAAAACGGCCAGAATTTGTATGAACAACATTTTGGCGTTTTTTTCCAAATGAAAAACTGGCGTAATTTCCTCTGGCTTAAATTTCAGGAGCCTGATAAAACTCTTTTTTATAATTTTAAAGTATACTTTATCCAGTTTTTTTTTCCGCACAAAAGCGGACATTTGCAATGGATAAAGGAAAGTGACTGCTTGAAACCTAGATTAAAGAATATGAATTTTGGCATTCAACTAAAGAATTTAGTAAGTTTTGACAGACTTGGAAAATGAAATGTAAATGCTAGAAGGTAATAGTTCTTATTAGTTTTTTTTTACATACAATTTATAACTGTGGATCTCATGGAATCATATAGATGGTTCCTGAACTAAAGAGCATGAGTGAATAACTATGCGCATTGAGTACACTCCGAACCATAGATCTACTGTGACAACGGTTTGATTTACGGATTCGAGGGGTTTAAAAAAGTTAAGTAGAAATTAAAATAAACTTGTCATTATCCGTTAAAAGTCACATTTTAACTTAAACTTTTGGTTGTGAATAAGGATATTTTATGACAAAGTTTCAAAATACAGAAAATCAAAATGATCAGACAAATAGTGGGAGTGATTCTACTTGACTAGTTTATTTCAGTAGTATAATGAATTTGTTCTGAGGTCACAATTCGGCTATGTTTGTATGTATAACAGCTATTGAAATGATAAAATACATCGTGCTCATCATCAAATTCAACAAATTATGGGAAAGATTAAATTCCAATAGACAGTAATAATTTGGTCACACAGAATATTTAAGAAGGCTAGCCAAGAATCTCCATCTTTATTGGAACATTTATTTGAAATCTATTTCCATTTTTTTTTTTTTGAAAATAAGAACTTATTATCATTACTTCCTTAATTTTAAAATTTTCTTGTTTATTAAAGGATTTTTTTATTTAATACATAACTGTACAGAACAACCTGTTAAAGTCCTTACATAAATTTAAAATAAAAGTTTGAATTTACAAAACTTTGAAAAGCAGAATTATGATTTTATAGAATCTTAAAATTTACATAATAATGGAATACAGACTTAGAGTCAAACATAATGTATGATTCATTTACAGAATTTTGGTCATACAGAATTTTGTGATACAGATCCGTTTCCATAGATTTCATACGAGTATTATAAAGACCCTAATGTAGTGTGTTTCATTGAAACCAAAATTGTTTTTGTACCCGTTGTATAGCCTTGTTGTTTGATAGGTGTCTTGTGTAAAGATAATATTTGTTCTTCTAATAGCATGATTTTACTCTTAACACAGTGCAAAAATATCTTGAATTTGTCGGACACCAAAATGCCTCTTGTACCTAACGTCTTCGTAGATCATGATATTTGATTTCTTTGTGAAGGGTTGGTTAAAAGCTTGCATACTCCAAAATGTCTGAAAAATTCATCAAACGGTTCGAAAAGACGACGGGATCGTTTATCGGATATTGTGTGCCATACATTAACTCGTACTCTAAATTAAAGAAAAAAAAACAGACATTTTAAGATATAAGCAATGTATTTTAATCAAAATCAAAAAATGCTGTGGTCTTAATGGGATAAATATGAGCTGTTGATAATTTTTTGTCAGAAGCAATATCCGTTGTAATTTAAAGAATTTAATTTTATTTTATCACAGTTTTCATAGTTGGATATATGTATGTATATAAATATGTTCCACTTCACTTTCGAACTACAAATATTTTCTGATATACTCGTAAATAAACATTTAAAGTGATCAACATCCATCACTTTTACTTAAACATTAAAAGTAAATTCTTTCCAAAAAAATGGACCTTGTCTAAAGTTTTGGTCAGTGCCCCAATATATCAGCTGTTGTAAACATTTATCAAAACACACGAGAAATAATTTGGCAATCTGCGTTGATTTTTTGTTTATATTCAAGAAATGTTTCCATGATTCCAATCGTAAAAAAAAAATCAATGCTAAATTTCTTCCTCAATATAATAATTCTCATTTGAGTTAATGTTTTTTTTTTCAAATCTCATTAAAAAAAATAATAAAAATTCTCAATTATTTCCAATTTTTTTTAATTAATAGGATGAACCACTTAATACTTTCCTTAACCTCGGCGAATGTCAAGAGCTGGAGGAATACTCACTTAAGTGTATACCCGAAGGATGCTCGTTTAAAGCTGTCAACAAACAAGGTGAAATCATTGGAGTGTTCATAAACGGTCTCCTGCGCCGACCGGTAAGCAAGCATGTTATTGGACTATTTAAACCACATATACACTAACAAGCTATTTTTTTTAATGATCCAGAAACCTGATGAAAAACATGAAAGTGCAGCTGAATCTTGTCAGCATCCCAAATTCAAGAAAATCCTGTCCCTCATGGACTACATCGACGAAGATTTCAACATTTTCGATGTATTTCCTGACACAGACATCGTTTTGGACGGAAAAATTGTATCGGTTAATACCAACTATCGAGGCTTAGGTATCGCTGGTCGTTTGACGGAAAGAGTCCTGGAATATATGCGCGAAAATTCAATTCCTGTGATGCATGTCTTGTGCACTAGTCATTTTTCAGCCCGTGTTATGGAGAAGCTTGGTTTTCATGAAGTCTATGAGCTCCCATTCGAGAATTTCAAAATAAACGGCGAAGTAGTGCTTCGCCCAGCAAAGCCACATGTATCAGCCAGAGTTTTAGCAAAGGAAATTAGTAAATAGTCTATTTAACATAGCGTTTTTTGTTGTTGACTGTTTTTTTTATTAAATCAAACAAATAAGAGTGATTTTTGTATGCTATGTATATTTATTTAAACAAAATTTTGTATATGTTTTTGGGTTAAGGAATATATTTTTTTCTTGTACAGAACAACAAATTTTGAAAGTATTGCAATATAATATTGTCAATTAATATCTTGTATTATGTTATATTATTTTTACAAAATGTTATTCATTATAAAAAAGAAACAAAAATGAAAAAAAAAGTATTTTTAAATATAAATTAAGTGTCAATTAATATAAATAATATGTAGCTAATTATATTTATTGATTTAAAAACAATATGTAAAAACTAAAGAATTAATTGTGAAGTTAGTGCAAGTTTAATAATATTGTGACTAGCAATAACTTTTAAATTTAATAGTTAATTGTTTGTGTAGTTAGTTCAAGAAATCATCAGAGTATTGAAAATAATCATGATGGTGAATGAAATAAGAATTATCATCATTCAATGTGCGAAATCCATAGCAAAATTGTTATTGTACCTATATTATTTGTTCATTGTTCATTATGATACTGGATGAAAATAAAACTTGAATAGATAATTTAATTTTTGAAAGTGTTATATTTTTTACTGTTTTTAATTTTTTCATACTCTGCAGCAATAATTTTTTTTTAAATACAATGCTTTAGTTTTCAATAAGTCTAGCCTGTTTGGTTACGCTGATTAGAGTTCATATCATCTTTACGAAAAGGATACTCGTATCATTGTAATGTTTCTGAAGGACCTAAGCAATACTTAAACTCGTTTTTTTTTTTTTTGAGAATAGCTAGTCACACTCCACTTATTAATTATTTTGCATTATGTACCTCAAAAATAAATCTTAGAACCCATTAACCTATTTACTTTTGATATAGTATAGGTACTATACGATAACGATAAGTTATGCATTCGAAACATAAAATCGATCTCGTAATTTTGATCAGATTTGACAATACAATGTAGGAAAGACGAACAAAATGGGTCCCGGAATTCTGTATGTCTGTTCGAATACAGGCTAAATGGCTCGGCCGATTTTCTTAAAACTTTGGTAGATAGCATTTTTAAATTTTTCCCCCGACACGTGTTTTTCTTTCTTTAAGACTAAAAATAACGATACCTTCCTGCAATACACTTGTTTTCGAAATTTTAGAAAATAGTTTTTATCTTCAAAAATTGTTCCACAGATTTTTTTTAACTTATTTTAGCAAAATATAGCTAATGGTTAAAAAAATACCAGAAAAATGTTTTTTAATGGTACTTTCTATAGAAGCATTTTTTGTTTTTGATGTGATCAAAAATAGTAAAGCTAAATTTGATCAATTTCTTTATACTTGAACTCCTAAATAGTATAAATAGTCTTGTGTATTCAAATTTAAAAATAAAATACATTTTTTAAGACATTAAATTTCTTAATACCCAATATTTCGAAAACCTCATACTTGATTTTATGAAACTATGTAGATAATCAACAGTTTTTAAATATTACGTACAAGATGTAGAAATATAATTTTTAATTTATCTTGGCACTCGAACCATTACAAATGTTAAAAAAATGGTTTTCAAAATCGTATTTTATTTTTAAAACTGCACATAGAATTTTCATTGATTTTTTCGATTTCTTAAGTTCATAGTTGTTAAAAAAAAATCAGATTACAGTTATTTTTTTAGCTCAAACATTTGCTGGGACGTGTTTTAGCAATTTCTTGAAC
This sequence comes from Chrysotoxum bicinctum, assembly GCA_911387755.1. Classification (NCBI taxonomy): domain Eukaryota; kingdom Metazoa; phylum Arthropoda; class Insecta; order Diptera; family Syrphidae; genus Chrysotoxum; species Chrysotoxum bicinctum. Next base: position 267,984,717 of record OU426987.1, read on the forward strand.
TTAGTGAAGTAAGGCGTTGGATTGCCACTCTCTCTGCAAGTAATTTTTCAAGAATATCTCTTTTACCTTAGTTTTATAAGACCAATTATTAACTTATTAAATGTATCCTATTATATAGCCTTCAATCATAAGATCAATATCATGCCATTTATTCTTGCAGATTATTTCATATTATATATACATGTCATATACATATATATAGGTATAACTAATACACTACATTAAGTACTAGTTTTTGTGCATTCACCTAGATAAATATACTTTGTTCTTGTACCTTTAAAATAGATACATCTTTCTATACTTAACTGAAATATATAATTAAAGCTAATCGTACTACTCTACAGTCACCTTTTGTATGAATGAAATTAACATCAGTGCATAATATATGAACTTTTTTTCACATGCAATTATACCGATCTTAAGCATTAACTTAATGAATCCAATAATAGACTTAATAAGTCTTTAAACTGAGTATTTGCTGTCATTTTGTAGTTTGTGTACTTAACGCCTTATCTTCGAAAACTTATGGCAGAATTATACCTACTGAAATATTGCAATTTATTAAAAGTTAAGATTCATTGTCATCTTATAACTTGCATTCAAGCTGACACGGTTGTTAAAAGTTACTTAAGGGTTTTCATTATTAAATCACGACATTGGAAATTCAGAGATAAGATAAGAAGATCATGTAACGGCAGGCCATATAACAATTACCTTCAAGTAATCTAACAAATGATGTGACTCTGTATCGAGACAATAGTGCATATTTGATGCCATATGGCTTCGATTCAAAATCTGGCTAGAACAATGCCACTGAAGTGTTGGATGTGCTGAAATTATTCCATTAACCATGTGGGGAGTATTCAATTAGTCTATTCAAAATGGACTTAAGCACTATTGAAGATTTGCACAGTAATTAAATCCAAATAAGCTAAGATAATTTTATTCTGAACAAGCAAATCGAACTTATAAAATCATTCAAATACACTTTATTTAAAACAAATCTCATCTTTATTCAAACTAAACATTAGTTGTTATCACAAAATTAAAAAAACATTGAAACTACATATATAAATCCGCAAATATTTTGACACAAGAAACAATTTTCTTATTCAACTTATGTGGGCCTGTTTAGCATCCTATCGACCATTCTCTTTAACTGTTCGTCGTTGCCAAACTTTTGAGCATTTACTCTGACTGCAGCGTGGTGTTCCCCAGCCTCTTTTGATCTTTCTTCCAATTGGCTACAATTTAGTTCAAAGGATTTCCTTAAAAGAAGATAGTTTAGAACTTATTTAAATGCAAAACAAATTACGATATATTACCTCACAGAAAGAAATCCAATTCCAATCCCAATCGCTGCAAAGCCAACTAGCAATATAACAATGGTTGAGTTAGAAACTTTGGACAGGCCTCTTATGCCGTAATAGGGACCAGGATTCGGATCGAAGTTTGGTTTTACCTCCCAGGGCCTGTAACATTATAATTTTAATTTTATGTTTTAATGACATTCCATTTTATTGTAGTTTGTTTCTATTAATAATTTGTAGTTATAATTGATGAGTTAATATGCAGAAATCGTGATGGATAGATATTTATAAAAAAGTGAATGCATTCTATAAGTAGTTTTAAGGCTTAATGAACACTATTATTGGGTGGAGCAATATAATGCAAATTGAAATACCTAGCACTATAATTATTTTTATTTAATAAAATTGCAAAGTTACTTTATGAAAATTTCCATAAAAATCTTTTACATCAACAATTTATCTGAGCGTTCAAATCGTAAATCGTAAATCGACGAAAGAGTAATTTTGCATAATTGACGTTAATAGGTTATAACGTTTAAAAGTCAAACGTAAGATTTACAATCAGTTTAGCAGTGAGAGTTGAGTTAGGTAATGATTTTCCTTACCTGTGAACTTCTGGTTTCTTAAATCCGCTGCTGGAGTTAGTGCTTCCTCCGCCAAAACTTCTAGCCAAAAGATCTTGATCGTATGCATCGCGGGATATTGTTTTACTTAGAACTTGATATGCCTCCGAGATTTTTACAAATTTTGCAGTATCTTTTGGATTTGTATTCGCACCCTTGACATCTGGGTGAAACTGAAATTTTTATAATTTAGTTTTAGTCGAAGGAGTAAAAATTCTACATATATGCGTGATTATTGGACAACGAATGATTCTATTTTTGCTAATCTCCTTTTTGTTTTAGAAAGTTTGAACTTTTTATAATATTGGGCCTAAAACTTTTAATTAATATTGTGACGCTCAATTACGTTTGGATTTCTTTATGATCTCATTATTTTACGATAGATTTCTTAAAAATATTTTTAAAGGAAAAACCGATCGATTTATTTTACATTTTAAAGGCCAATGTATGCCATTATGTATGGAATATGACATTGTTCAACTACATGCTTCGGCATCTTACGGCGGTACGGATGCGAGAGATCCAATTTTCAATGACTCTTTCGCATAGATCCGGCTAAATTTGAGCGATGGCCTGTGTTACACTCACCATAAGGGCATCGGCCGATTATGGTTTATTCGCATAAACCTGCGACTTTAGGTTAGGTTGGAGTGGCTGTCTAGTTGTTATTGACTCACTTAGACCTCAAGGATCCGTTGTGATACCACTAAAGAAGTTACTCATGGGAGAGTAATGAATTTAAACAAACCATTCCGTGCTTTTAATAAAGTTAGAGAGACATTTTGTGTCGATCGTTGCCAGTTCACTGGTATTATCGAAGAAGGGATTACCGAGATAGTTATTCCTTCTATTGGAGAGTGCTGGACATGTACATAGGAGGTGTTGGACTGTTTCCTCTTCCTCCTCGTCCATGCAGCTTCTACAGAAGTCATTTGTGTAGACTCCTAGCCTCAAAGCATGTCTACCTATGAGGCAGTGTCCTGTTATAACTCCGATTGTAGAGCTTATATTTTGTCTGCTCAGGGAGATCAAGTCTTTTGACCGTTTAAGGTCTATGCTTGGCCATATTTGTTTAGTTGCCAGGCAGGTGGTACCCTGTGACCATCTAGCATTTGTTGATTCTAGAGCATGTTGTTTGAGAAGATATTTGCATGTAGCAAGTGGTGTTCCTATGTTATGTTTTTGTCTAACAGTAGGCAGAAGTGTTCCGTTTTTGGCGAGCTCATCGGCCTTGCAATTTCCCGGAATGTCTCTGTGGCCCGGCACCCAAATAAGGTGAATATTAAACTGTTCTGTCATCTCATTCAGAGATGATCGACAATCGTGGACTAATTGAGAGTTAGTGGAAACAGACGCGAGAGATTTGAGGGCGGCTTGGCTGTCCGAGAAGATTCGTATATCCTTGCAATATATAACGTTTTCTTTGAGCCAGGATAGTGCCTCTTTAATCGCCATTACTTCTGCCTGGAATACACTACATTGATTGAGAAGTCTATATGAAAGACTGAGATTCAGTTGTTTCGAATAGATGCCACTTCCAACGCCGTAATCGGTCTTTGAACCGTCTGTATAGAAGTGTACCGCATTGTCTTCCAGGGGTCTCTCTTCTTCCCAACACGATCTTGAAGGGATGGAAACAAGGAAGCTGTTATCGAATACCATTTTTGGGGTGGTATAGTCTAAGCGATCTGGGATAGATCTGAAGTTGTCTAAGATGGTTGTATGACCAGTATTGTTACTGATCCATGAGAGGTGGCTCTAAGTCTCACGCATGAGTTGGCTGCCACCATTTTGGAGAAGATGTCAAGAGGTGTTAGGTTTAAAAGCACTTCCAGGGCTGCGGTTGGTGTTGAGCGAAGTGCTCCTGTGATGCACATACCTGCTGACCGCTGGACTTTGATGAGTTTATTTAGATTTACCATCTTGTCCAGTGCGGTCCACCATACGACAACTCCATAAATGAGTATCGGTCTGATTACCGAGGTGTATAGCCAGTGGGTTATTTTTGGGGAGAAGCCCCATTTCGATCCTATTGCCTTTTTACAAGTGAAAAGCGCTACGGTAGCCTTTTTTACTCTTTCATCAATATTTGCCTTCCAATTTAGTTTTTTGTCTAAAATGATGCCTAAATATTTGGCTTGGTCGGAAAAGCTTAATGGTATTCCTTTAATCTTGGGTGGGTTAATCTGAGGAATTTTGTACCTTCTCGTAAAGAGTACTAATTCTGTTTTATGTGGATTGACGTCCAAGCCACACTGCTTAGCCCACTTTGTTAGCCTATTTAAGGCATTTTGTAGGAGTTCTGAGAACTTGGGGATGTTTCCCAGATACAGATATTGCAACATCGTCAGCATAGGCAATCACCTTGAAACCCTCTGCTTCCATTGATGTTAGCAGTTCGTTTACTACCATGTTCCATAAGAGAGGCGAAAGGACCCCACCTTGGGGGGTACCTCGATTCACCGATCTGGTGGTAGTAAAACTTCTCATGCTGGAAGTTATTGTCCTGCTTTTGAGCATGAGACTTATAAGGTCAATGAGTGGTTTCTCTAATTTCAGCTTGTTCATTGCTGTTGTGATCGCCTGGTAGCTGACGTTGTTGAAAGCTCCTTCGATATCTAGGAAAGCTACTAGATTGTATTCTTTGTATTTGAGGGAATATTCAATACCACGTACCAGCGAATGAATGCTGTTTCTACTGATTTTCCCTTAGAGTACGCATGTTGAGCTGTGGAAATGAGACATGGTTTTAAGTTATGTCTGATGTGAATTTCAATCAATCTTTCCAAGGTTTTAAGAAGGAAGGATGATAGGCTGATTGGTCGCAGATCTTTAGGGCTAACGTGAGAGGGTTTCCCCGCTTTAGGAATGAAGACTACTTTTGCCATTCTCCAGGCTTTAGGAATATATCTCAACCTTACGCAGCTTGTCAGAATGATTTCCAATGGTGGAATGATCATGTCAGAGCATTTTTGTAATTTGGCCGGAATGATTCCGTCTGGTCCTGGAGATTTATATGGATCAAAGCTGTCTACAGCCCCTTGCAGTTTTTCCCGCGTTATTAGATCAACTGTGTCGCTTGTAGCGGTTTGAGACTCTGATGTTGAGTCGTAAAGTATGTTAGAGCTATACATGGAAAGTGGGTGTCTAATAACAGATTAAGAGATTCTTCATCTGTGGTAGTCCATGTGCCCGCATCTGTCGTTAAAGCACTGGGTATAGAGTCTTGAGGCTTCTGAAGTATTGTCTATTTTTCCACAGAAGTTTCTCCAAGAAGACCTCTTGCTCTTCCTTAATTCTTTCTTATATTACCTTAGAGCTTGTTTATATAAGTCCCAATCAGAGGGGGATCTAGTGTATTCAGATCTATTGAAGAGTTTGCGACAGCTCTTCCTGAATGGTTCTAGATCTTTGTGCCACCAGTGAGGTTTCTTTTTACCCTTTACAATGGTAATAGGGCATGAAGTCCTCATTGATTCGTTGAAGGCTTCGGTGAGATGATTTACCGAGAGGTCAAGTTCATCTTTGGTGGAGGAGCTTTTAAGAAGGTTGTGGTCAAGTAGTTGTGCTAGTACCTCCCTGTATCGTTCCCAGTTAGTGTTACGGAGATTGCGAAATCCCGTAGATATATTTGCCACATCACTGAGATCAAACTGAATATATCTGTGATCAGAGAAGGAATTCTCTTTTGAGACGTGCCAGTCTGAAATCAGGTTATGGATCGAGTCAGAGGTAAGTGTAATATCAAGTACCTCTTTCCTGTTCTTGGTTACAAATTTAGGTTCATTACCAATATTATTAATGAGTAGATTAGTGCTTAGTAAGTAATCAAATAAGGACTCACCTCTCTCATTTATGTCAGAGCTACTCCTTACCGTGTGATGGGCGTTAGCGTCCATACCGATTAGGAGACCCACTTTCTTCGATTGCGCGTCCGCAATTGCCTTCCTTAAGGTGTTTCCTGGAACTGGGCTGTCGTGGCCAAGGTAGGAGGATATGAGCCAGTAGGTGGCTTTATCCGTTGTTAGGACAGCGGTGGTAGTGTCCTTGTCGCTGTAATTGGGGAGTAAAAATACATTTAAGTCTTTTTTTACTAATATGCATGACCTTGGTTCACCTTTCTCCGATGCATATAATAGATTATAACCAGGAGTCCTGAGGCCTCTGATGATGGAGTTTGAGACCCACGGCTCCTGTATCAAGACAATGTCTTCTTTGTTGCTCGGAGTACCAGGTTATTTGTGGCCATGATGGCGTGATGGAGATTAATCTGAACTAATCGCAGCATTGCTACTTTTAGCCAGATCAACCACCACCACTGTTTTATCGGCGTTTTCATCGTCTGAGGAGGAATGAAGTAGGGTTTCCTCACTCAGAGTGATGCCTAAGGTGGAGTCTTCAGTATCCATGTCGGAATTGCTGCGACTATAGAATTAGCCTCCACGTCGGATGGCTTGTTCGGGGCTTTGGAGGTCGGTGGTTCCTCGTGTGGTGTTGCATGGACCTCCATTGTTTGGGGTTGTGAAGCGTTTCCTTCCGCTGAAGGGGCTTCTGTGGGGGGCGCGTTTAGCGAATCTTCATCTTTTTTTATAGATGCGAACTATGACTTCGTCGAAACCATACCTAATCACGCCTTCGGTCGCGGCCAGTGGAGCTAGCGATTCCCTATTGATCACCAAGAGAGCTGATCTATAGCGACCCACTGTCTCCTTCTCAACCTTTGGGACTTTCCAGTCGTGAGTAGGCAGGTTTGGATTGCTGGTTTTGATTAATTTCAAAATCATATCTGGGCAGTTATGTAGAGCCGGGACCATTATACGTGCTTTTGGTCGGCAAGGGATATTCTCCCTTGTAACAACTTCGAGCTTGGCACCCGGCCAGACTTCTGGCAAGCCATTGACAGCAGCCCTGTATAGATCGAAAGATCTCTGATCACCACAGGCGATGAGTTTGATACGATTTTGGTACCATCCTGCATCGGCTGTGTCAGGGAGAGGCCCCGGATTCTCCTCGATGACAGATAGAAATCTGAAACCAAGGTGAGCCTTGACGTCTGCCCATTGATCATGAGAGATGTTACCATCCACATGATTCCTGTCAATGACCGCGACTATGATCTTGTCTTTGAGCGCGTCTCTAAAAGAAAGATCTTTATTGAAGGCTGTTGTGCTGCTGGAATGCACTTTCTGCCTTTTCGCTTCAGGCTTGTCGCCCTCAAGAGACCTATTACGCTTTGACGTTGAGTCGCTGCAGGTCGATTTGGTTTTTCTGCTAAGGAAGCCACTAGCCCACTCGAGTTTTCGCGTTTGCTTCGGGATTCTTTCCGCCGCCGGTATGACACCGACTGCGGCCAGAATCCGCGCAGCATTACGCTGATCTCGACAGACCTGTGCCTTCATGGACCTCTTTCTGGCCGACCCAGAACTATGTCCGTGTGACACAGTTGTGGATCCACCTCCAGAGTTAATCGCTACCGATGCCAATCGGGGTGCGCCCTCATACTTCGAGTCATTTCCACATGTCGTAGATTTTGCCTCTCCGGATGGAGTGTCCCTTCTTGGAGTCGTTTGTGACGTCCTAGCAGGAGCGGGGATGGGGTTGGATGTGGAATACCCGCCCTTGGGACAGCCGAGCGTCACAGCTGTACCACTGACGGGTAGTTCCTTCATGTAAAGGTTGCGGCTAGTAGAGGGAGAAGGATTCCCGCCACTAGTAGCAACCACAGGGTTGACAACCCTTTCGCACCCCTGAGTTGACTCGACAGCCTTTTCAGGAGATGTGACCGCATTGTCAGCCCTGGCTCGATTTATTTTATTTATTATTTTACGCTTTGTTTGTTTTTTTTTCATTTTTATTCCCACGAGTGTTGCGGAAAGACGGTCAGCCCCGGCAGAGCCGCTTACCGGGGCAAGGCAAAAAATATGACGGACCTTGCCACAGCATCCGAAAGAGCTCGTTAATGGCTGGTTTATCCCCCAGCCTTTCATTCTTCGGCACGGTTTAAAATACGCTCACACCACCACTGAAATTAGGAACCTCTAAACTATGATTGAATTGGGTTTCCGAACGTTGCACTATTGAGGAGTTATAACAATTCGGCGACCCAACTCAACCTTAGCTAATCACCATCCTGCCAAAAACGCACAGAACTACTGTGGTGATCATTGCCCGCCTGGCACCCACTTGGAGGGTTTGAATGAGGATTTTTGCCGGGCGCGACTTTAGGAAACCCCAAAAGAAAAAGTCTAGCGGGGTCAAATTGAATGCCATATGGTTCAATTTGGACATTGGTTATCATCATTCCATAACGCTCGCAATTGACGGTGACCGCCTCATGTAAGTTGTTTTCGAAAAATTTACACCAAACGGTAACTTTTTAAAACCGCATTGTCACCTGGTGAAACTCGTGTGGGTTGGCGTCGTCTCATATACAGCAATTTTGCTTGTTAACATATAAAAAAAAATACGCCTCGTCACTAAAGGCGATTTTTAAGCCAAAATTGAGGTCCTTTTCCAAACGCTCACGAAGTACAGTGAGCGAACAAACAGCGTTTTCTATGGTCATGAAGTTTGAGCTCCTGGTCAAGTTGGATCTTGTACAGGTTAAGGCCCAAGTCTCGACGCAGCAAGTTGAAGTATGCTAAAGGCACAGTTCTTGTGCACGGCGAAGAATCAATTACCTCGGGTTCTGCTGTGATTGATAACCGAACCGGTCGTCTCAAATATGGCCATGTAACCAAGTCAACATGGCTGCCAAAATCTACGTGCGCCACATGGAAAACCCTCTATAATAGTACAAAATCTCAAAACTTACATAATATAAAGTGAACTAATAATATTGGTTATGGATGCAAATCCACGTCCATATCCAGAGAGTTACTTTAGGGCATATACATAATATCAGGATTTTTAATACATGGTATCCATTTTTACTGGTGAATAAATCGTAACTTAAACATGTTTGTTAATTGCTCTATGACCACGATCAGGGAAGACTATAGGGAAATAATTGCGATGATTTAAATTCAGGTGCTATTTCTTAAAACCAAACATGTTTTCTCACATATGCACATAATGCCCTCTTGCGAGGAAGTGTCAAGTCCTTCAAGAGCATCTCTTGAAAAGTGCAAATCATCTTAAGCGTTCAAAATCGGCAGAACTATAGGTTCGCTTCCATCACACATTATGAATGTTTGAGAGTTGTAAGTCACTAGGTTTAGGCTCTCTACGAGCCATAATGGCCTCTAATTTGTTATGTTTGAAGTTTTCTGTGAGCCACTACTGGTGGGGAACCAGACACCAAATAGAAATCACCATCGCAAGTAACAACGCCGCCGAGCAATATCTGCAAACGATAATATTTTTATAGAAAGTGACACGATTTCAGAAAAAAAAAATCATCTTCAGCGAAGGGTTCGTTTTTAAATTAGGCCGATAAGAATCTTTATTTATTTATTTATTATTATTAGTCTTGCACAGTAAGATACAATATCTTTTAAGGTAGTACAAGCTTCAACGTTATAATTGGTTTACATGTAATGAATAATTTTAAATTTTAAACAAGATGACTTTAAAGAACCATTAATAAGACAAGAAAAACTACATCAACATAAGAAAAATTAATAGGTAAAAAAAAATAAATTAAATTAAATGCACTTAATTGTAATACCTTATAACACCTATAATACAAAATAAACAAGAATTAGAAAATATCATCACAGCGCCTGAAAATAATGTCTTAGTCTCATTTTAAACCGGGTAGTACAACCTATCATCCTAATAGATTGAGGTAGGGAATTCCACAACCGAACCGCGTGTACGAAAAATTGACGGCTTGAAACAAGGTAGGAGAAGCGTACTGGTATCAGATCGCAACTTCGAGTGGATCGTGGAAAAAGGATTTTGTTGTAGAGATATGGTGGTTGTCGTGTTTGCATGACATTGTGGAGCAGTATTAAGGTCCTAAACGAAAATAAATTATCAAGAGAGCAACCGTGTATTAGTCTTGTATATGGGGAAATATGATCATATCTCCGAATACCAAAAATATATCTTGCCACGCTATTATAAACAACATTAAGTTTCCGTCTGTCCTTGGAATCACAATTGCTGAAAAGTTCACACCCAAATAACAAAAGCGGTATAAGCAGCGCCTTAGCAAGAATCATTCTTGTTTTGATTGGAGTGATTCTTTGGGTGGTCCATAACATACGTAAACTACCGTATACTCTACCTGTGATAAGTTTAATGTGATTTGTCCAGGAGAGTGTCTTATTGAATACTACTCCAAGATTCTTGGCCGAGTCAACAAACTGAATAGGATTATTATTGAGTAGAATTGGAGAAAAGTAGGATGTGTCTGTAAAGTCTTTTGAAATGACTAAGCATTTGGACTTAGTTGGATTTAAACAAAGTCCGTTTGATTGAGACCACAGCAAGATCTTACTTAGATCTTCGTTTATCTCGCAAATACCATTTTCAATTAACCCCAGCGGACAACTATACCTAAGCTGTACATCATCTGCATACATGTGTATGGAAGATTTAAAGCCTAATAACGGGAGCTCATTAACATACATAGTGAAAAGTAATGGGCCCAAAATAGAACCTTGAGGAACACCTCGGGATAGTGGAAGAAAACTTGAGGTTTGTTCGTTAGCAACTACTGCTTGGTACCTGGAACTAAGATACGAGAAAATGAGCCTCACTGATGATGACGTGAATTTAAATTCATTCTTCAATTTGATGCATAAATTATTATGGTTCACAGTGTCGAAGGCTTTGGAAAAATCTAAGAGAGTGAGAAAAGTGACATAGTCCATATCTACACTGTTTCTTATTTCTTCCACTACATTTATAAGGGCAGTTGTACAGCTGTGCTTGGGACGGAAACCGGATTGATTGGGACATAGCATGTCATTACGCCTTAGATATTGCCGCATTTGTGTGTTCATAATTTTTTCCAAGACTTTAGATAAATAAGGCAGTATGGCTATTGGCCGATACTCATTTCGATTTTTTGGGACAGAAACAATTTTGGCACATTTCCAGGTGGTAGGAAAAACACCAGTCATAAGAATATTGTTAAAAAGATGTGTTATATATCTCAAGGTGAATGGTAGAGTTGCCTTTATAAACACTGGATGAATTTCATCGAATGCTATAGAATTTGATTTAATAGATAGACAAGCTTTTAGGACATCTTCATCATTAACTGCTGAGAAGCTAAATCCAGTTGAAGAAAAACTGTCGGATTCTAAAAATCCAGAAAAGTCTCTGCTATCATTACACTCTAGCGATGATAGGGATGTAAAATTTTTATTCAGCTCATCACAATCAATGTTAGTTGAAGCATAGTTCACATGTTTACCAACCCCAATTTCTTTTAAATTTTTCCAAAGTCTATGACCGGCTAGTGAAGGATTAAGTCGAGGAGCATAGAAACGTCTCTTAGATTCCCTGATCTCAAGTACGATTTTATTCCTTAAGTCAGTATAGGCCTTATGAAGTTCTTCGATTCTAAAACGTTTCCAAGCTTTGTAAGCTAAATTTCGTTTGTTTATTAATATTTTAATTTTTTTGCTAAACCAAGGATGGTCGTTGCATTTAAAAGTTTTTGTTTTGTAAGGAACGTGCATATTAAAAAGAAAGTTGATGTTTTCTTGAATAAACGAAACTTGGTCATCGACAGATTCCATTGTGAAGACTCGAGACCATTCAACCGATCTTAGGTCATCTTCTAGAAGGCTATAATTAATGTTTTTAAAATCTCTAAAGCAATAACTGCTGCTTGAAACAAGAGGTTCACACTGGTAAGTTAAATGCAGTAGGTCATGATGTGAAAAACAGGATGCACAGAGTTGGTTAAAGTGAAGAACTTTGCTCAATTCACTAACAAAAAATACATCAAGTAGGCTACTTGAGTCCTTGGTAAAGTGAGTGGGAGTAGATGTATTTACAGGATGTAAGTTTAAAGCTTTCATGTCATCACAAAATGTAGATTCTAAAAGAAGGTTGCTATTGAAATCTCCACCTAAAATAATATAAGGTGAAACATGGGCCAACTCATCCAATTTGGTTAATAATGGCGTTGTATCAATGTTTTTATTTGGTCTATATGCTGAACCCAGTAGAATCTTGTTATCCTTGCATGTTATTTCAATAAATATAAAATCAATGTTACTAGTGGGAAGGGATTCACATACAAATTGTGGTTTTAACCCACTACGTGCATAAATGGCTACACCACCACCAATGCGGCCCACTCTATCCCGTCTATATAGTTTAAAACCTTTTACTTCACAATATGAATCATTCAATTCAGGATAAAACCATGTTTCAGTCACACATATGATATCCACCTTTGAAGCCGCAAATAAGTACCTAAATTCATCAATTTTTGGAACTAAACTCTGAGCGTTTAAGCAGCAGACTTGTAGACCAGTACGCTGACCACACAAAATATCAATCATTAAACGAGAACTATAATTATCAGCGGTTGTGGAATTCCTATTGTTTACTTCATTAGGGCCAACCATTATTATCAATTACAAATAATCGGCGGCTAAAAAAGCACACCTGAACATAAGGAAGACAGAAAGCATCACCCATAGAAAAATTCGACCAGACAAAAAGCAAAGACTCAGATTCGATAGAAAGTAAATGACTTAAAAAAGTCTGCAAACTTGTATATAAGGCATTACAAAAGGTGCGTATAATATCCATTATTAAAAACATCATAATCAATAAAAAGGAAATTATATTAATTATTTATAAATTTATGATGAAGAGAAAGAAGAAAAAACAAAAACAAAATAAATAAAAATATACCTAGATAACAATAATTATAAACTATTAATTCAAAGCAAAATCAATTAGATGAATTGTAAACAATAAAAATAATCTGTATAATAGAAGTTTGTGTTCTTCTTTTCAGTTCCGATAAGTTGCATCTGTCGTAGGGTCAGCAGCAGCATTAGTTAAGTCCTCAGTATTCGTAATTAAAATTGGTTTCGCATTTTGATGTTTTTTTACATTGACAATTCCAAGTAATGTATAAACAGAGAACAGTTTGAGATCTCTCTTTAGTTTAAGGGCGTATTGTAAAAGAGATCGATTTTTTACAGTTAAACACTCATGAATGAAAACCACAGTATCGTTGTTGCCATTTATTCCAAGATCTCTAAGTTGTTGTTTTGTTTTCATTAGATAGTTAGCTAACGATCGCAATACTGTGCTCTTGTCAATCGGTGAAAAGAATTTAATAACAATCGGCGCGTGTGAATTATTATTTTTATTTGGTTTAAGACGAAAAATGCCTCCACACGAGGCTATGCATACGTTCTTCAAAGACGATGGCATTGTCATCATCATCATTAACGGAACGATTATAACTAATTTGATCTGACCTAAATAGGATGCAGGCGACTTGTACCAAATAGCTGATGCCACAATGCACAATCGGTATACAAACGGTTTGCGAACATGGTTACCTCATTTGATCCCTTAACTTTTTCTTGTTGGGTTTCCTTATGCCAATAAGTAAGTAACGATGGTTACCCTCAAAATGAAGATAAACTACAGTGAATCAATTTCATATTCGTACCCCTTCTATACAAAGTTTGAAAGTCCTCCTTATCCCTAATGCCTTGATATACAAAATTAAATACAACATGCGATTTAAGCATGTACATGGTTGATATATTTTATCAAATTTTCTTAGTTGATAAAAATCATTTTACTTGGTAAATGCAAGCAAACCATAAAACTAATGCAAAACTAGGTCAATTTCGTATTCGTACTCTTAGTTCTAAGTAGCCAAACAACTTGCATTTTCATTAAATTTTCAATCAAATGTGCTTTGCCAATTCATTTGCTATTATTTACCGTATCCTGAAGTTATTTTAAATTTAAAAGAGCGTTTTGGACAATTTTCCAAAGAATTTAAGAACAATGGGAAGAAAATCAAGTGAAACATTAAAAGAACTTCGAGAACTCATAATAAAATACCACCAAGAAGGTAAATCATATAAACAGATTTCATCGTTAGTTAATCGAGCCAAATCAACCATTCAAACTATCGTTAATCGGTTTGTAAATGAAAAACGAATTGAAAACTTGCCTCGTAATACGACGAGAAGTATTTTCAACACGCAGGACAAGAGGGTAATTGTGCGAGAAATAAATAAAAACCCAAAAATAAGTGCACCAAAATTGGCCCAGAGTCTTTGCCAATCCCTCGAAAAAAAATTTTGCACTGAAACATTGCGGAAATGTATGCGGGAACATGGTTTGAATGGAAGAGTAATGCGGAAAAAACCATTTATTAGTCAAGTCAACAGACTTAAACGGCTTGAATTCGCTAAAGGATACCAAGCAAAAGACTTTGACTTTTGGAAATCCGTTATTTTCACAGATGAGTCAAAGTTTAATGTTCATGGCTCGGATGGCAGGCAAATGGTTTGGCGTAAGCCGAATACAGAATTCCTTCCAAAAAACACGCAAGGAACAATTAAACATGGTGGTGGGTCGGTGATGGTGTGGGGGTGGTTTTCAGCAGCTGAAGTGGGAAAACTGCACATAATTGAAGGCATTATGGATCACAAGATCTACATTGATATCCTGAAGACAAATTTAAAAGATAGTGCTGCACAAATGGGCCTAGAAAACAACTTCATTTTTTATCAGGATAATGACCCAAAGCATAAGGCTAATGCAACTCGAATGTGGCTTCTCTATAACTGCCGGAAAGTTTTGGAAACGCCCCCACAATCACCTGACATTAATCCGATAGAGAATTTATGGGACGAACTGGACCGCAGAATCCGCAAATACACCATTAGGAACAGGAACGACCTCAAAGAGAAGATTCTATATGAATGGTCACAAATATCGTCGGAAACAACTGAAAAGTTGGTTAGGTCAATGCCAAGACGATTGCAAGCCGTAATTGCTTCCAAAGGTTATGCTACAAAATATTAAAGCCTACTTTTTTTATTGATTAAAAAAGGGTACGAATATGAAATTGGCCCAGTATTACTGTAGTTTAGTCTTTTGTTTGCATTTTTCAGGAAAAATGATTGTTACCAACTATAAAAAATTGATAAAATATATCAACCATGTACATACTTAAATTGCATTTTGTTTTTATTTTTGTATCTCAAATCATTTACGATTAGGATAACATTCAAACTTTTTATAGAAGGGGTACGAATATGAAATTGATACACTGTATGTTATCGCTCAAATTCAAAATGAAAATGGCAGATATATTGAATTGGACATCTCGGATGCACACCACTTATAATTAACTTGAAAGATGTCTTACTCTACATTTGTTTGGCTTTTAAATAAAATAAAAACATTCTCGATATCTCACACGCAACTTATTTTATTTGAATATATACCCGCCTCTATTGGGAAATCCGTTAGTTCATATTGGGGTTTTGTTAGAAAATCGATGAAAGGTGAAATGAGATTAAAATAAATTTCGTATTGGCAAGGTTCTTACGAAATAAAAAAAAGTTTCGTTCTTTGACTTTCTAGTTTATTAACGTACGGAAGTACGGGAATTACGGACCTATGTCCACTAGGACTACAATTGATATTAAAGAAGCTAAGTTCTCGGGCCAGAAATATAACATTACTTTCGGGTGGAGCTTCACATTGACTATTTACACTTATTTTACGCTTTAAAGATGTGCCTATAACGTAGATGCAATTACACACATACATATCTTCATCAGTTTAAAGCATAAACTATATTATAGCTACAATACAATAAGGTAGTTTGGCATATCAAAGTATAAACTCCCTTTTTTAATTTTCTGTTTATTCTGGCCACAAATAAGTTGCCTTGATTAAAGAACCGCATACACAATATTTCAATTTCACAACCAATCTAGCGATGCATTTTATTTGAAGACCCAGGGAAACCATATACATCATTAAATGTTCAACATGCTTTCCAATAAATTTACAATTAAAAAAAGAATCGGGGCGACTTTCCTTTAAGGTAGCACGAGTATAGTGTTGATTTTTTTTTTTACAGTTAGGTATGGGTCTCAATAGAACAGGGTTAAAATATTAGAGTGAGGAAACCCCCCTAGATCCTAAAAAAAAATATTTTCTTTTCGGTTTTAACCTCACTTTTTGTTTGACTCAATTTTTTTGGCGAAATTGTAAATTAAAGTGCTTAATTGGTTTATGTATTCAATGTAACTATCTATTCTGAATCGAACACAAAAAACCGAATGATTTTATGTCTTTTAGTTCTTGAGAAAATTAAAATTACTATGACTACTTTTTGTTTTTTGCTTACATACTTACATCATACTTGCATCAGTGCTAGCATCCAGCATTATGGCGCTTAAACAGTGAGATATGTATGGGGGGGCATGCTGCCCCCCTGCAACCCCCCTGCTTGGGCTCACTATAGGATTTGGGGTAGGTGCGAGGTTGGGTGCCCGCAGTTTCTTTTGTACTTCATAATTTCAATACAAGTACAATAAATTTCAAGAATATCCCAAAAAAACAGCGCGTATAAAATCACTGAACCAAAGAGAGGAAAAACGTCAAAATAAAGCAAAAAAAAAGTTTTTCATGTGCATTATTGTGTTCAATTTGTATGAAAAAGTGAAACTTTAAAAATTAATTAAAAATAGTTATAAATGTTTCCTCACTTTAAAATTGTGATATTTGTTATTTAAAAGTGCTAATCTATCGAATAAAACTATCCGCGTGTGGAAATTCGTGCTACCTTAAAGGAAAGTTGAGCCAAAGAATCACCTGTTTCGAGAGTTTTAAAAAGGCGTCTCGAATTTCTTCAGCTGTACAGTTTCTCTTGAGATTCAGCACATCGTAGTGCGTTGGCGGTCCGCTGGCAAACGACCTGACCCTAAAATAAATTCAGCGCAATTTATTTTGCTTCATAGAATATGAACCCTACCATCTTACAGCTTATTAAATTTATATAAAGGAAATTGAAGCTGATTATGGTACATTATTAGTAACAAATAATTAAACTGATTAAATAAAAAAGATTGTTTTTAACTACTTTTAAAAGTTTCTAAATCATTTTTGAAAACCTAAATTTTATTTGCACTTTTTCACACGGAAGCGAGTTAACGAAATGTAATAGTCAGCTGTATCTCTTGTCATATTTTAGATGTCAAACAGTTGACAGTTGTTGTGGCGATTCACAATCGATACCTCGAACATTTTATTCATTGTGAACTTAGGTTTGTGTATAAGATATTTGTCGCAAGCAATTACAGTTCCAGTAATGTGGAAAACAATAACATCCGTATCCGGCCGGCGTTAATTTAAAACAGTTTCAGATTTTTAAATTTAATTTTAATTTCGTTAAGAACCGTTGGCACTAAATAATGCTCATAAAGCTGCATAGAAAATATCGAAAATATAAGAAATATAAAAGGACTGTGTATCCATGGGAAAACTCTCCTTAAGATCCAGGGGTCCATAAGACCAAATACCAAAAATAAGTATGAATAAGTACGGAAAGCAAAACTTAAGGCAGAGCAAAATTTTGGAAATGTCAACAAAATATATCTTATGGGCAAATTGTAATAAAGACCGGATTTAGCAAAAAAAAAAAACAATATTCATACTATTCCAAGAAACAAAACTGTTATATGAACAATTCGATGATTTGATAAAAGTTCTTACATTTGTTCAGTGCGTCGTTTATTATTAATTATTAATCGAATAATTATTCCAGACATTATTTTCATAAGCAGAAACATAAATGAAAGATATTTATCTTAACTTTTCAGAAAAATTCAATTATGACAGAAAAGTTTGACAGCTATTTATTCCAATGTGCTCGAGAATCGCTTAATGAAATGATAAATTGAAAAATCCCTGTGAAAAGTAAAATTATATTTTTATCATTAATTTACAGATCCAATTCTCGATCCCCCAGTTATCCGAAGGTAGTTCATCTCTAATTTACTGTTTGAGTTTTAACCAGGCTACAAGTATGTGATTGACAATTCTTGACTGTTTGATCCGAAATATTATTTTTTACATACTTTCTGTCTAACTACAGCGAGCTTCAAACATAATCGGAGAATGAATCACTTTTGAACAACTGACACTTAGGTTCGTATTCACCGAGCGCTCCTAAACGGCTCTTAACTTTACGAGGCTCTTAACTTGAAATTTCTGTGCGGTATTCACCAACCACTCGCAAGTGTTTTTCGAAGTTCGAAAATGAGAGCCACTCTCTCTTGTTCAGGCATACCCAAACTGTGAAATGTTGGTCTTGACAGCAAATGGATACTCTTCTACTTGGCATTGCTCACATGGATTCGAGTCAAATGCGTGCGTGGCACACGCACAAGCGAACAAATTTTCGAAGAGAGCGCTCGTAAGTTAGGAGTGGTCGGGACCACTCCTAACTCGTAAGAGCGCTCGTAGATCTTCACTAAGATTGCTTGGTGAATACGTTTATGAGCTTCTTAAGTTATGAGCGCTCGGTGAATACCGGCCTTAGGCTCGTATTCACCGAGCGCTCCTAAACGGCTCTTAACTTTACGAGGCTCTTAACTTGAAATTTCTGTGGGGTATTCACCAACCACTCGCAAGTGTTTTTCGAAGTTCGAAAATGAGAGCCACTCTCTCTTGTTCAGGCATACCCAAACTGTGAAATGTTGGTCTTGACAGCAAATGGATACTCTTCTACTTGGCATTGCTCACATGGATTCGAGTCAAATGCGTGCGTGGCACACGCACAAGCGAACAAATTTTCGAAGAGAGCGCTCGTAAGTTAGGAGTGGTCGGGACCACTCCTAACTCGTAAGAGCGCTCGTAGATCTTCACTAAGATTGCTTGGTGAATACGTTTATGAGCTTCTTAAGTTATGAGCGCTCGGTGAATACCGGCCTTAGGCTCGTATTCACCGAGCGCTCCTAAACGGCTCTTAACTTTACGAGGCTCTTAACTTGAAATTTCTGTGGGGTATTCACCAACCACTCGCAAGTGTTTTTCGAAGTTCGAAAATGAGAGCCACTCTCTCTTGTTCAGGCATACCCAAACTGTGAAATGTTGTGGAATGTTGGTCTTGACAGCAAATGGATACTCTTCTACTTGGCATTGCTCACATGGATTCGAGTCAAATGCGTGCGTGGCACACGCACAAGCGAACAAACTTTCGAAGAGAGCGCTCGTAAGTTAGGAGTGGTCGGGACCACTCCTAACTTTTAAGAGCGCTCGTAGATCTTCACTAATATTGCTTGGTGAATAGGTTTATGAGCTTCTTAAGTTATAGGCGCTCGGTGAATACCGGCCTAAGTACTGTGCTAAGTGCTGATGCCGAAGGAAAAACCAACACAACGAAATGCATAAAAAATACAGCGGAAAAAGATTCCCGGAGAGTTGCAAAATTATAATAAACTCAAAAAAACAAAGACAAGATTTAAAATTTTATGTTTCATCACCCAAATTTTGACTCGAAGAAATTAATTCTGTGCGAAATAAGAGTGGAGACTTATTCTCCAAATTATCTTCTGCAATTATCAAGTTTGCTATTTCATTATCATTTTTGTATGGGAATTTTCTTTATTAATATTATTTTAATTTTAATTTTATAATTATTTTTATATTTAATATTATAAGGTTAAATACAGTAGTTAATACATGAAACTGGTAAATTAAATTAAAAAAAATCTATGTCATTTTATATATAGAAAATTATTATTATTTAGCCTTATTTTGACATTCGATTTCATTAGAGAGTATGTCGAATTCGAGTAATTTGTATTTTGAGATTCGTACGATTATAAAGTTCACTTTATCAATGGAAAGTTCATTTATCTTTCGAAAACTAAGCAAATTTTCACTTCAGAATCGATCGAAAGAAATGTCATTTCATTCTCGTTAAATTTTTTTTGGCGAATAGATTCATAAAACATGTAAGTTTAGTATAATGTTAGTGGTAATGGATGCATCAAATGGATTTGATGGATCCATTATCCTTCTCCTATACAACTTCTCCTCACCGTCTTCTTTTTTCATACATACTCGTAAAACAAATACAATTTTGATTTTTAACGTCTGGCTTCAATTTATCAATATTTTTATAAGACAATTTACAGATGGTAATTCAAAATTCAAGTGTGACCGAATTTGTATAAATTAAATAGTCTTTGAAGTTGCCTTCTTTTTTGTTTATCAATTTGGAAAACAAAATTAGTTTACATGAAAATTAAAAAATAAATCAAGTATTTTATTACAAAGAGAAGTTGTACTGTTATTTTACTTCTTTTTGATGTCAATAAACTTACCATACTGTTTTATTAATGCTCCCAATTTTTAAAATGTCAGTTTTATTAATGTTTTTCAAATTTAATCTTTACCGGGCCGTGAGCATTAGTTTATTTTTCTTAAATGATAAAGTAATATTTTTATATTTTTAGACCATAATTATTTTTTTAATAAAAATCATCAAAAAAAAAAAAAAAAAAAAAAAACAGTTTGGTCATACTAAATCAGATAGAAATGTCAGTAAATTTCAAACAGCAGATTTAGAAAATGAATTTCATTGAGGTTCATTTTATTCAATCATTCGACAATGAACAGTTTTCGCTCGAATGTCAAAATATGCAAAATTCATTCGAATGAAAATATCTATTCTATCGAATTAGCTATTAATTCGAATCTCAAAATAAGCATGATTATTGAAATGGAATTCTTATCTGACGATGCCACTGTTTCGTGACAAGGATATATGGGGTCATCCAATTCGTGGTTTGGATTTGACATTTTGTTTCACATAAGTCAAACCATACTGTGAGCTGTATACGTTAAGTTTAAGGTTTGTCATTTTACAGAATGTATTTAAACAACAGTAAAATCGCCCCATAGTAAAAATATACATGTAACTGTGAAAAGACCGTTCCATCTATAACAAGTCACTGCATGTGACATGGTTTGGTTGTGTAACTGGTCATGCTCCCTCATGAGAAAGGTGGAACTGTCATCATTTGAAATAAAAATACGAATGTGGAAGGCAAGTGGATTTAAGAAAACTGTTCCACATCTTTTAAGATCGACTGGTTTTAGCTTTATTGGAATACAAATTTCTTGGACGAGTAATTTCTCATGATTGGACATCATCATGATCGCGTTATTTGTTACCACTGATTTTTTTTTTGTGTGGCTATCTATAAAGGTGTTTATGGATACAATTCAGAAAACTCTTGACGTTTTGAAAACAAATTCTTCTCAAGTTATTATTCGATATGTGTCGAAAAGTCATCGAAAATTCCTTTCTCATAATCGAGTTCTACAAAGACTCGGAAGGAAGACATTTGCATGATGACATATTTGATTCATGAAAAAAAATTTACTTTCGTCACCTCAAAATACATGAGTAAATGAGAATAAAACCCCTCTAACGATTTTTAAAATTTGTTTTGAAGAAGTTAAATGAATGCTTTGATTCTTTTTATCTGAGGTCGAACTCATTTTAAAAGTATTTTTGAGCTTATGGCACTAATTTAATGATTCTTCACAATTTCCTCTAACTACATTCATGATTTTTATATTAAATCTTTATCAATTATAAACCACTACTACAGGGTGCGTTTTATGTTCCAGTTGGATGTTTTTTGGGGAAAAACTTTTAAATAGTACAACTTAATAATTTATATTTTATTGGTTGATTGTATTGTCCTTAACATAGTGTATGGAATATGATGTCGGTTAAGTAGACCCCTTTGACCGTGGCGCAAAGGCGAGCTCTTTTAACCACATTTCGCATAGCAGTTTTGCAGACTTCTGTTGTAATTCAGCAGTTTCGTTTCTAATGTTGTCCTTCTTAAAGCATCGAAGTTGTGATGTACACGTTTTCCTTCAAATACCCCCATAAGCAGCAATCGGGAGTTGTCAAATTAGAGGATCGTGGGGTACAGTCGATATCACAACTTCCAGGCGGTAAAAATTGCTCGTAAAATTCGCATCTTAGCAGGAGTTGTGTGTGATGTGGGCCTAACTGATCCAATTCGGGTAGAAGAAAGTTTTTAAACATTTTCTGATAGCAACCCATACAGTTACCAGTTACTCTATACGAGGGCTTAGTGATCTTTCGTGAATCAATCGAGTTTTTCAGTGGCCCAATAGCGGCAATTCTGTTTATTAACAAAGCCAGCCAAGTCGAAATGTGCTTGGTCGCTCATAATGATTTAAAATGTACAATTTATTTTAAATTGAACAATTATTCAATTTAAATGTTTTGATAATTTCAACGCGTTATTGCTGCGTTAACTTCTCCATAGTGAATTGTTATCGACCACTATGGCACTCTATATGACTGTCAAATGCCAACTGATAAATTTCATTCACACAAGAAACACATAAAATCGACCTGGAACATAAAACGCACCCTGTATAAGAGTAAGTTCGTAGAACCTAGTCGTCTATTTAATTTTTCTAAATCTACAATCAATCCTTGTGTTGCTATAAACTGCGCGTATTGTTCTGAGCTGTATTATAATCCAAGGTCCTTATCGAATACAGTTATTTCATCAATCACATAGATGATCCTAAAAGAAAGCATTAAACAAGATACAAACAACATTTTTTTGCTTATATTACATATATTAAACAGATTATAATCAATAAAAATTATTATGGATACAAAATAACATTTCGATGTTCGCAGTGAAAACGTTTTCCTTAAGATTAAAATTTTATTTTATTTTTTGATAAAATGCAAAAATAAAACAAAATGAATTATACAAGAACGTTCAAAACGATAAAACTTAAATGAAGTTGGTTAAAAAAACATGCATCATTAAATATAAATATTGTATATAGTAAAAGTTTTTTTTCGAATACTTTAGAAATATTTTCCATATTGGGCATCCTATTGCCTCACAGGAATGAGAGTAAAGGCTCCAGAATTATTTGACAGACTTTCATTTCAAACCAAAGTTATAAGCTTTTCCTGGAAGTTCCTTTAGGCATAATCACGAGCACTCTCCAATTTTTTCATCTAACATAAAATACAAAAGTAAACAAATGCTTTGCTGAAATGTTAATTTTTTAATTGTTCGTATATACCTCACGTTCGTCAGCGTGTGTCTTGTATTTGTCGGACGAAGGGATGCTTGTTGGAGGTGCTGGTTGTTCCAAGGCTTGTGTGTAAATAAGAGCAGCAGCAATTCCACCCATGATTGGTCCCACCCAGTATATCCAATGGTTGTTCCAGTTGTTTGTCATAATAGCAGTTCCAACGGTACGAGCTGGGTTCATGCTAGATCCAGTATAACGAATAGTTCCCAAATGACCCAGTGTTACGGAGAGACCAATTGCCAGGGGCGCAGTATATCGAGAATCTAAGCAAAACATAATTTAGTATTTTCTTATACAATTTGAAAACTTTCAACTCAACCTGGTTTGTTAGGATCACAAGCTCCGAAAACTGTAAGTACCAAGATGAGCCCAAGGAAAAATTCCATTCCTAAACCTTGAAGAGCAGTGATACCTGGTGCTAAGTTAGTGTGACCTAAGCCATTAAAGTATTGCTCATCGAGAAGAGTCTAAATAGGATACATGTATAAAGTATTATGATTTACAAACATCGCAGGCTTTTAAATTTCTAATTCACCTTAATCGCTGCTGTGCCAGCTGTCGCTCCGACACATTGGAATAAGATGTACAAAACGCTGCGAACCACACTTATGCGTCCAGCGACGAGCATACCCATCGTCACGGCTGGATTGACGTGACCTCCACTAACATGACCCACGATCTGTATCCAAATGCGGAGAATAAATTGATTTGAATTTTAAATTCGCATTTTCAATTGAGGCTTATGTATTTTGTTAAAAAAATAAGTCCACATCGCGTTAACCACAATCAGTAAAGCTTATTATAACCCAAAACAACATGGTCCACCGCGCACTTAAAATTGAATCATGAACGTGATAGTCTCTAAAAAAGGAGTACATACCATACATACATACGTATGAACAAATATCTACTTTACAATTACGATCTAAAGTGTATTTTAATCACAAAAGGAGATGTGACATAATGTTTGTTAGTTATTTTGGTTTGCGAATTTTTATATGAAAACCATTTAATATGTATGTGGTTTTTGTTTCTGATGATAATAAGCTTTCTAATAAGAGTTTTTGTTATTTAATTTACTGAGAAAATTGAACTATGAGTTATTCAAATAGAAACATGTTTAAGTACATGTTTAAGTAAGTACAAATAGAATTCGGTTATAACTTAACTGTAATCTGTTTACATTCGAAATTACTAGTATTTTAAAGTAAAGTAAAGTATGGTTAAATTAAACTCATTCACGTTTGATTATTGCAAGAGAATCTGCTAGTTATTTTGTATGTGTATTCAAACTAGCTTGAGTTTGATTTTTGAAATGCCAGTTTAATTTTTTTACTCACTTAAAAATGTTTAACACAAAATAATCATGAACGAGTTTGTTTTAAACATAAACGGAGTTGAAATATTTATAAGACAAAGAGATTAAACATTCGTGTTAAATTTAAACTCAAACAAGTTTCAATTGAATTCAAACGAAGTAAATAGATAACTGTAAGTTTTTAATTTTTATCATAGTTTGGCATTAAAATTTAAAAGTCATTGCAAATTAGTCCGTTCTGTTGCATATATCGGTTTGTGTTCCGGGAGTATATTTCATTTGTGAAAGTGAGTAATATAAGCAAAACGTAGGTAATTTGGGTATCGTGGATACAAACTGCCACAATACGGCTTACGAGTATATAATTGAACCTGAAGATTTGCATCAAGAGTATAAGGGATTACGGGAATTACTCAAGGCCATAAAGGACCTTATTCCAAAAGTTAGTCCTAGAGCTGAGTTTAGGGAAAGGCTTCTCATATGGAAGAAAGAAAAGGTATTAACTGATACGAATATATGAAAATATTAATAGTGTTATAATTAATTTTAAATATCATTTGCAGTTCAACATCGATGATAGAACTATTTCTGTCAATAGTAAAGTCGGCGATTGGATGAAAAACATCAATTCGCAAGCTTCAACAAATAACTTAAGCGTAGCAGATGTAAGTTGAGAATTATAAAATTTGAATAGCTTACTTAATTATTCTAAGAAAAAATACTTTTTTTGAAGTCTTTATCCGATATTCTTAAAGAAACCGAGAAGCGAAAGCTGCAATTTCTTTCTATGAGAAGAATTGTAGCCTATTGCAAAACCATCGTCAAGACATCATAAACATAATCGTTGATAAGGTCTTACATAGCGGAAAACAGCTGCATCCATATGTCAAAATTCGACACCAGTTACACTTTTTTTGTGCTTTGTGTTTATTTTCAATAAAATGAAATTTGGAGCAAACAATTTTTTTTAGTTTTCAAATTTAATATTCTTGCACACTATAGAGTGATCTAGAAATTTAAACATTTACAAAATATGCACTACCCCAATATGTAGTTAAGTAAAATATTGGAAACTTTAGATACTATCATAATAAATAGAAACAAATTCAATTTAAATCGAAGGTGTTTTTGTAGAAACTAAATAGATTTTAGTTTAGAATAACTAGCATCTGTTTAAAAAATCTGACCTTAAAAATATTTGATTTGAACAAAATACGTATTTGATTCAAATACGGAAGTATTCAAAAAAAATTAATATGATTCTATTTGAAACAACATCAAATGAAGTAAATTAAAACAAAGATAAATATGTTTAAATCAAATTGAAAGCGAGGTAAATTTAAACAAAATTATGTTTAAATCGGGTCAACCATGGGTAAATACGTTTCTATTAAAATTAAATAGATATCGATTCCATGCCAAATCGTATGGTTTTGAGTTTGATTTAAATATGAATATGTTTGATATTTTTCTCAGTATATTACAAAAATTCAAGTTGAACAATTGAATGGACTTTCTTTTAAATCTTAGAATTGAAGTCAGTAATAGAAAATTGGGGTTAAGTTAATCAGGAATTAAGATCTAAAGACTAGTGCGTTGCTGATTTGCGAAAAACAAATACTTTATAACCTCTAAAACAACAAACTCAAATGAAAACAAACACAATCGTTTAGTACGTTCTTAGAGTAGAATAATTAATTAAAGCAGATTATTTGGAAAAATCTCGTGTTATTTTTATTACTAACAGGTACCATTATGATATCTTTTTATCATTCACATTTAAACTCATGTGCTTTTCGTAAAGGATTTTCCAATTGGTACTTGACAACTTTGAACTTTCACTGTGAACGGACCCTTAAGCCAATGACCAAGCTTTCAATGTCAAAAATTTCAGTAAAAACAACTTTTTCATCATGGTGAAAGTTGGCGAACGAAGAGCCTTTAGAAATTATTAAAATAGAATACCAAATTTCAAAATTTTTAGAAGCCATTTCAATGGTGTTAACGAACATTTTTTTGTCAAAATTCGCATAATCTTATTTTAGGCTAAACGGCGAAAATCCCCATGTACTTCAAGAAACACCACTTCCATCCACAAAAATAACACAAAAGAAACAAAAATACAAATCAAATGTCATTTTTCCACAGATAATTTATTGTGATTTTCCATTGGTAAAACAAATCAATTTATTTTCGATTTAGATCTGTCAAAATGCCGATATTCGCATTTTTTTGAATTCCATTGGCCAAAAATATTGATTTATTTTCCAACATTTAAGATACATTTTGTAAATAAAAATTTTTTCAGTTTGTAAATGTGGTTCTAGGTTTATTAAATGTTATTTCAATTGTAAAAATTTTATCCAAAATACGACGGAAATTAATTCTAGTAAAAAATGGAAGCAGTTTCTGTAAATTTATTTACCTCATATTTCTCTCCTGAAAGTTAATTAAGTGTGAATATTTCTTTTTAATTATGACACAGACATACAATTACACTAATATAATATGTAAGTAGTATTAAAATAAATCAGTTTGAATTCGCATTCCATTCGCTGCGAAAAAAAATATTGAAAAATTTTGAAATCTGAAATTGGCAATGGAAAAAAACCCATATGATTCGGAAAATTATTAATAATTAAAAATCGATTGGAGACTTCTCCCAATAATCTGCAAGACGGAAATTTTCATTTGTCATGTTTGTATAGGAATTTTTCGTTTCGCATCAGAGCAGAGTACTAAGTTTTTGCATTACATTTGTATTCGTATTTTGGTATGATTTGATGGTATCTTATTCATTAATTAACTTTTAAACCTACGTATGTGTTCTGTTTCTATTTTTTGACAATGAATTATCAAAGTTATCAAAATCAAATGTGAGTTATTCTTTCTAGTCATATTTGTATAGTAACGGGGTTTTTCATTGGTAAATTGTAAATTTTAAAATTGCGAAAATCGGCATTTTGAAAAATCGAAATCAAAAATAAATTGATTTATTTTACAAATGGAGTACCCAATAAGACTGAATGAACTAGCGATTTTCTGTCGCAGAAATACAACACTTAAGTTTAAGAAACCACAGACACAAAGAAATCATACTGAATTGCGATCACTTTATTTACGAGTTGTTTACTTTACGGAAAATCATAAAAGACAACTTATGTATATTTTAACAAACAGAATTTAACAGATGGTTATCTAATCAAAAAAAAAAATAAAAAAGGTCATTTGCCTTTATTTTAAGTATCTGTTTATCTCCCTTATACATTTATAAGATGCAAATTTTGTTCGATGTTTACCGAATGTTATAAAAAATACAATATAATGCAAATTTAATTATTCTAGGAGAATTTGTTTTAATCCAAACTTTTTATATGTTGATTATAGCAAAGATGAAGAAAGCTATTTAAAAAATATTTAATCCAAATTAAGTCTAAAATGGTAATAGTTCATTTATTTACACAATGACACAATACTTCAAAAGTCTAACCAATCAAATATGGAATGTTGTCTGTGAGGTTAAATTAATCAGGTTTAAATGACACTTACATCTGCTGTATGTACTCGGATCACATTGAACTTACCGTGATTGCCATGAAAACTCCAAGACCAAACGCCATAGCCTTAAAAAGACCATCTTCTGGTTGTGTACAAGCTCCGACCGCAAAAAAGTTCAGAATGAAGTTTCCTATAATCCAAAAAGTAAAATGTGTTTATATCTATTTATTTGATTGAATATTTCGTAAAAATATAGTTTTGTTCGGAAATTAAAATTAAATCTTTATCATTTTAATATCTAAAAAAAAAGTCAAATCAAATTTATAGAAAAGATTTTATCCCTAATGTGGACTTCAGGTTGAAACTTGTTATTTTTAATTACAGCTGTGACATATCAGTTGTATTTACGAACTTCTTCTAATTTTTTAATAAATTGCTTCTGAACACATCTAAGACAATGGGCCGTACCAACAATCAAATTAACAGACGACTTTAATATTTGAGCGAAATGGACCATTATTTAAAGAGCTCTATAAAGTTAACCATACATGTTATGAACTTAATAATTATGTGAACTCTAAATTATGAACCATTTATTGTACGGAAACTTAAAAATTAAATGCAGTATATATGATCAGTTATATAGAGTCCATTAAATAATGCATAATTTTGTTCAAATATTAAAGTCGTCTCTTAATTTGATTGTTGGTAAGGCCCAATGTCAATTCGTGCAAAAACAAAAGTTTTTGACGTTTGTAAACGTCAAAGAGTCATACGAAGTTAGCACGATACCAGAAAAATCTAGAAAAATAAAATAGCTATTTGATGATTGTAACTTTAATAAAATATTAGAGAAACTATGATATTTGATGATTTTAACTTTGCAAAAACGTCTTTTTGATCAAGTATCATACTAAAACAGTTTTAAAATCGTACTAATTCGACTAAAATTTTGCGCCAATGTATATTTGAATTTTTTCTCTCGGTTTAGTTCCTAGATTAACTTTTTTTAATAATCTGATACATGTTGAAATCGACATTTTGTATCTACATTTTAATCTCTAACTGGGAACTGGAAATTACATTTTACAAAAGAAAAGAACTGAAAGTAATTTTATCTTTCTAAGAATGATTTGTATGTTTTTGTATTTCATGTATCTATATAAAAAAAAATCTTACCCAGGAATTCTCCAATTAAAGCTTGCCATAATCGTTCATCTTTTGACTTGAGTTCGTTAACTCCAAGTTTATACTCGAATCCAGCCATATTTCTTTAAAGTGTACTTTTGTTATCTGCAATTAAAAGTAAGACATTAAATTCATGAGGGTTATTATGAAGGCATTTTGCACTTAATTATAAAATTCATTCATACTTTAGATTAAAAGATATTTTTGTTCAATGCAAAGCTAAAGAGGATATCAAGCCTAAATAGAATGAGTCTCCTACAGTCATTAGTCATTTCATTACACTCTCACTCGTCTGAGTTTGTTTTTGTATTTGAAACTAAAAAGCGTAGGTGAGTCGCTTCGAGTGAACTATTATCATGGGGGGACTGATATCTTGTCAGTTCACTTAACGATATGGCTATAAAGATACTCTATATCTAACTGATGTAAATACATTTTTTATGAATTGATATAACGTATGAGCAACTATCAATATGGGTCAATTTTAGGTGTGGGGTTATTTCGCTATTTCTTTGAGCAAATTTTTGAACGTACTTTTATGTTGGTGTCTGTCAAATATTGATTTATGATAAGTACATTTCAATTGCCAAAAAAAACAGAACAATCAACTCATGAAGTTCTTTTAACATTGCGTCATTCCGTTAATCTTAGGTATCCACGCCTTGACTCTGGAAAAAGTAATTGCCTATGACATAAATCAAGACCAAGGCCATCCAGAGGCACTTTTAATTGCAAGTGAAACTCTATTTAACGTCATCTTTTTAATTTTAAATTCCATTTCATTGTCGAAAGCACTCCAACTTAGCTCATTGTTTTAATTAAAAATACAAATATATTTTGAAAGCGGTAATCTTTTCATCCCACAACTATTGTCCCCTGGATGATACAATAATGCGCAAGGAAAATAAATTAAAATAGTTTAACCATATTTGTATTTCATTTGTGTCGCGGCATCAAAAGATTTCCAGACTCTTCTATGTATATAATTCGCTATATGATTGGTTTGATTGACCTGAAAATATCTTTGAAGTTGTTGCAAAAATTAATTTTGTAATATTATTGATTGTGTGCATGTGATAAAAATGAAAAATGTCTTAAATTTTTGGGTTTTTTTTTTGTTAAAAAATAAAACAGACATTTATTTGTTAATCATTAACAATTAAGACACTCTTCCTTCTAAATCTATTGAGGCACTTGAGAAACTAATTCAAAAATTATCTCAAGAACTTAACACTTGTTGGTAAACAAAATTAAAAGAATATACTTTCAGATCCAGGAGCGGATCAGACGAAGAGGGCATAGAGGGCATAGAGTAAGGCCCAGTTCATTCAAAGAGGGCATTTTGAATATCATATATTCCTATATGATAAAAACTATTATTCTGTGCAATAGAATGATGATAAGTAGTTTCTAGGAAGAGGTAAGCCTTAAATGAAGATCATAAGCTGTTAGTAGCAGAATGACCTTTAATGTCCCAGTAAACAACTGTAGCTTCAGACCAATATTAGTTTAAATTTCACCACTTGGATAGAAAGTATACAGAAATCGTTTGTCTGGAAGAAATTCGAGACGACAACAAATTACATTAAAATAAATTAACTTGATTTTATCTACGGTTTTGTTCTGGACCGACAATATGTATTCATAAGTAAAATAATTAACATATACAAATTTGGCCTATATTTTGTTCTCCTAACACTTTAATTTAATAAAATTAAACTGTTGGATAAATTTAAATTTAAAAAAAAGTATGCAACAATGTGTTAATCAAATTTAAACATGTGCTACAAATTTGAGTTGTAAATTGCAATTTTTCAAATATTGATGTTTTTTTCAATAAGGAATAAAAAACCTTCTTCTAAAAATTTTCTCAATTAAATTTAAATTAATTAGATAGATTTCCAATTTTTTTTCAAATCTCAAACTCTGTTGATTTTAAAAGTTCTGAACTATACATAAGTTGATCCTTCCCCGGACTTCAAACTCGTTCAAAGCAGAAAAAAGCTGGAACTGGAGAAAAGCTGTATCCTAAAATATGCGAATTTATTATTACCAATTCCATTTATGATAACTTTGTTTGTTTTTAAGCTTTTGTTTACAGAAAATTTGTTAATTAAATAAAGAGCACGAGACCTTTGAGAACAGCAAAATTTTTAAATTATTATCATTTATATAGCGTTCTGTGTATAACTATATCTATTTGTGAATATGTATTTTGTTTTTCATTCAACTTTAGAAATGAACCAAGATACAAAGGAAAAATGATTCTTTAACAAATGTTGAACATAATTAATTGGGTTAAATAAATTTTACATCATTGACACTTCGAAAAATTGTCTGTACTCATATTGAACTTTCGATATTTATGAAGATTACAAATTTGGAAATATATATAACATATTTTAAAATATGTTTAAAAAATTCTAGGAGCCCCGTGCTCGCGTTGCTTCGCTTAATTTTGATAGTAAAAAGTCTGAATATTTAAATTCTGGCTTATACTACTCGTATGTACTATGTTCCCACCAAAATAAAGACGAGATTTTGTTCGAAGACTTTTGATATTTCAAATTGATGGAAAAAGATCTCAGTGAGATTCTTACGAAATCTTGCTAAACTAACTTGAAATCTCAAAATTTTTCAGCTTAAATCTCAGATTTCGGTTTTGGGGGAACATCGGTATTACCTTATAATGAGGCAGACATTATTCTTCCTCCGAGCCGTTAAGGTATTTTCATAATATATATACATATAAAATACATACATACACGAGTACTAGTTCTTAAAGTTTATTTGGGCGAATAAAAAAAAATAAAGTCTTCAAGGATCGAGTGAATTGAAAGTTCAAAAGTCTGTGTAAACTCATGATATTAATATAAGCTTAGAACCAGGATATAAATACAATGTATACCAATTGCCTACCGTTTCCTATTAAAGTTGTTATCGTCTGAGAAATCGGCGTGACGGCAAACATTCTTTTACGTAGATCTGAATGTTTCGGAACGTGCTTGTCATTGCAAATTTTGTACAACCGTTCGACGGCGTGCGTATGTCGTTGATACTTCATTCGTCGTCATAAAATAATTTTCCAACAATTTATAACAAGTGTTATTGTATTGTATAGTGTAAAGTAAAGTCGTAAAAAAATTGTTAACACCCTCACCTTGTTGGATAACAAGACAAAGAAAATGGCATCAAATTAGAAATATTTATGATTCATCATACAAAAAAAAAAAAACATTTCCAACTCAATTATAAGACCAAAACCATAAAACTACTCGTACAATCCATAAAATTAGGTTTTAAACGTCAAAAACCGGTCTTTTTTTTCTATGCATAAATCATTGAATCTAACCCGTAAGACAATTCTGACATCATTAAAAGCAGTATAGTTAATCATTCTCTGTCAGAGTGTCAGCATCAGCAGCATAGATTACAAATAAATTGCTAGGTAAACATTACAAATATTCGTGTAGACCATATTTTCAAGATCAACAGAATTCTCTTATAGGCTAAACAAGGGCAGCCTCTTGCCGGCCGGGCACCACCGGCAACCGGCATACTAAGCTGAATAAACTATAAGCTCTCGATCGCGTCTAGTGTGACCAGTGTTCATTCATTTAAGAATTTCGATGATGTGATTAATTTTGGTCTCAACATTTTTTTTTAAACTAGTTTTAATATTTTTGTGAGAAATGTCAAACAATGTGTTATATATCGTGCATTTTATTTTGTATCAATTTACATAAATAATTTATGTAAATGAAGAAGAAGAACAGCTTAAAAAATAATAAGATCCTACAATAAAAACATTAAGCTCTATTTAATTTGTAAAGAAATTATAAATACAGCAATATCTCCTTAAACACAAGGGATTCGTTCTAATAAAAACACCACCAAATTCCAGTTTGCTAGACTAGAACTGTATGAACATAAATAGGTGTTCCTTAAGACACGCAATTCATTGTTATTGTTAATGTTGAATAAAAAAATAAAACAATTTCGATATGTGTAGGAAGAAAAAGAATGATGGGAAACAAAAGTTTAGAACAACAATAAGTAGTTAAAAAAAAGATCATGAGTTGTATACTCCAACTTGGGGATCATCAAAATAAATTATAAGATCATCAAAATAAGAATGCTCAGCCGCTAAAATACTTTTATTTGTTCCTCAAAATGAGTCGATATACCGTAATCAAGCTAAAAAATCATGTTAGTGTAAAGGTGTGTCCAGACCAAGAAACATTTTTTAAACATTTCAGAAACATTTAAGAAACATTTCAGAAACATTTAAAAAACATTTCAGAAACAGAGAAACATTTCTGAAATGTTTTCTATGGTCTGGACGCTCGGATCCACTCTTGACGAAAATTTTAAAAATAAAATCAAAAAAGCCAATGATATACATATCTGAAATTTGCGAAAATATAAATTCTGATAAAGATGAAGTAGAAACAAAAATTCAAACAACAACACAGGCGAGAAAAAAATTTACAGACAACTCAATCTGGAAACAATGGGAAACAAAGAAACATGTCAGAAATGTTTCTCAAAGCGTCCACACCAAATAAACAAATCAGAAACATTTCCGAAATGTTTCTGAAATGTTTTTTAAACAGATGGGAAACATTTCAGAAACGTTTTTTAAACAATGTTTCCTGAAATGTTTCTTTGGTGTGGACACACCTTAAAGGTTAAACTCCTTCTAGTTGAATCTACAACGCCAACATCTTGACCTACTATATTTCTTATCAATATCTCCAATTTTTTGATGATCGGATTGTCAATGTCCTCTTCTTCGTTGCTTTATCAAAAACGCTTTATGAAACGCTCAGTATCATGCGCTTCGAAAGAACTCATTAGCTTCACTCAGCTCCAGGTCTTAAAAGATTTCTCTCTAAAATAAATGCAAAGTCTACTCACTGTTTTTTATACATGCACGGTCGCCCGCCGCTAATCAACGGATGGCTCCAAGTGAGATCATCAAAAGTTATTTTGAATAAATAATCCAACAAGTCCAAAGAAATTATTTTTGCTCAGTGTAGGTTTTTCAATAGATAGTATTGCTAAATAAACATATTGCAATATTTAATTATGGATTATTCATCTATTAACAACCAACAGATATCAACTTTCTTATCTTCGAAAACAGTTTTAAAAATGTTAACAAACAAAAATATCAACTAGAAGTCCAAAAGTGCAATAGAATATGTTACAAGTATAAGAATCTTGAAGTTTAGTTTAAATTATAAATTAATATGAAGCAATAAAAATGAATGAATGCTGTATTTTTTCGGGGTTTAAGTTTTATTGCTAAATAATTATTTGCCAAACAATGTTAAGAATTAGCAAAATCTTGAATTTAGCCGTTATTTTTTGTACATCTGTGAGATATTTTTAAAATGGACCGTTGGTGCAATTAAGAGTTACTGTAGCATACAGTAACAAGATTTGAATTTTTATTGAAACTGGAACCTACAGATCTTTTTGCAAAGTTTTAATTAACATTCAAATACCTCTACTGATTTTTTAAGGCTAGCCGCGCACTAGCAACTTTTAGTTGCGAAACTGTTTGGTTACTTATAGAAAACAGATGAACTGTTTGGTTGAATGTCCGTGAATTTGCAGATAATTATATGTTCAATAAAATGGCGAACTTATTTTAGGCAATCGTTTAGTTTGTGTCGAAACACAAACTTTTTAGTTGCTCGAATCAAGCAGTTTCGCAACTAAAAGTTGCTAGTGCGCGGCTAGCCTAAAGGTATCATGTTTTTCCCAAACACCATAATCGATCCTAGAGCACAAAAAAAATTGAAAAATTCTAGACTTCTATAGTTGATCTTGGATAGGTATTTATTTATGTTAAATTCGATTAGAGTACAAAGGAGTCAATAGATTCCGATTAAAGTTGATGGAACATCACCTTGTTAACCTTCTTCTTCCAGAGTCGATGAGTTAAGAAGATTTAGTCGACTTTAATACGGATGTAAATGTTGAGTTTTTAGCATATAAAAGGAAACGTTTTTGGACGCTTCCAAGTTTCGGTTTAGCAATGTATTAACGCAACTACAATACTCCAACACTGGTCTAACAAGTGCACTGTACAAATTTTTAAGTTTATAAGGATTATTAAGCTCCTTTGAGGACCTCATTATAAATCTCCTTGCTCAGCTGATTATTGTATCAATATGCGGGTTAAATAAAAGTTTACCTTGAAATAGTTCCAAGATTGTTAGATATTTCCACTCTTTGAACAGAAACAATTTCGACGAAAGAAAAGATTTAGTTCTTATCCGAGAGTAAGTCATTATCTTGCATTTATTACCGTTAAGTTGCATTCCATTTTCTAAACACCAGTCGGACACCTTACCAATATTGTATTGTTAAAACAGATACCAATTTTATAGATAGCTTTTGAAGCCTTAAAAAATTTTAAAATCATCAGCAAACATTAAAATCTTAATACACAGGATGGCTGTTAGTACCTATATCATTGAAGAATAGTTTAAAAGAATAGATCCAATGACTGCCTTGGGGTACTCCATATAATACATTTATTTTTTTCGAGGTGGTGTCAAATTGAGATTCGGGACTATTGAACAGATAACCATACATTAATAAGCCCTCTATAAATACAAATTATAAATTTTGAAAATGTCATACAAAATTCGAGTTAAAAAAAAGTTTACGTCATACCGTCCGGTCCCCCGTTCTGTGTATCTGTGCAGATGTATGCCCCTGTCTTGTATTTTTGTTTGCTCTAAGCTCTACAAAAAGATATATAATCTTTAACACAAAACTTTTAAAATAAAAAAGTGCGGTCATACTCATTTGCAATTTTTAATGTACTCGCAGAGTTTAGTTTCAATATGGTAAATGATCGGCGGTGTGAACCAATTTGTAGAGCGTTTAGCCGACCACAATTCATATAAATGAATAAAACTCAAAGGCCATATCCCCAAAGCCATAAGATCTAAAGATATCTATGAAGTCTGATAACCTCAAGAGCTGTGTGTGGAAGTGTGGATGATCTATTAACATTTTGAATGAGAGACAAAATTTAGAAAAAATGTATGTGATTGTGGGCAACAATCAACACAGAAGAGAATCCTAATTGAAAAATAAAAAAAAATTCATTGTTTGTTTAATGTTTGATACAAAAATTAATTTTGACTCTCATGGATTCTTTTAAATTTATTTTATTTGTTCACTGTACAAGAATGTGTGGCGCGTGGGAATAATTCGTGATTTTTTGATTGTAACACAATGAACAAGCTATGATTAACTGTATTATTATTTTTTTTTTTGTTTATTGCACAGCGTTTGATTACAATTTAAATACACTTGCTTATACAATTGCATTTTATGAATGAGATCACTTAAAAGATTATTGCAAACGCTGTTATTTATTAGGTGGTAATTTCATATGAATTGCATGACATGACACTGCACTGATTTACAAAGATAATAGGTGAATATGCCAACCTGAACAGAAATGACAAATTACGTTGCTAATGATTCTACTATATTCAGGTAGGTTTGAATAGTAAGTCAACTGGAAACTAAATAATTCTGTTATATGGACAAATGGATGTATAACGTAAGCACTCAAAGGGAACTTAAATAAATATCAATCTTTAAGATCTGTAAATCAAATTAAGCAGGGGATGGAAGCTGCTCTAGTAATAATAGGTGGTGTTCCGCTAAACTTTAGATTTTATATGGTTTCAGGTATCTAAGTGTATTGAAATGGACCAGCTATTTTAAATTACGTGACTAAATACTGAAATTTGATTTTGAGCATTTTTAAATATTTTTATTTAATTTTTTGTTTTTGTTTTTCATCCATATGTATAAACTGAAATAGCAAGTAATTTTACAAACAGATCTATTTCTATTTGAAGCTGTTTTAAGTATTTTTTTAATTATTGAGAAAAACGCTGATTAAAATAGAAAATTCACCTAAATGTTTATAGAAGGAAACATTACTTTATTATTTATCCAAAAAGCTTAGCCAAGATGGCAAAAACATACACTTAAGCTTACTCTTGAACCAAAAATAATAATTCAAAATGTGTACGGGAATGTAATTAAACTATTTTATACGAGTTGGAATTGGAACCTATGTTCTAAACATGTATATCTACGTATGACAAGTTATGTATTTATACAAATAAAATCGTAGTCGTCATTTATATGATGATAGAGAACACAAAAAGAATGGATCTCGATTAATGTAGGTATTTAATGTATGTACATAGGCACCTGTGGGGTTCCGTCCAAACATGATAAGTCCATAAAATATTTGCGTTTTTACGTCCATTTTACATGGGATTAAACAGGTTGACTGATTTTCGTCAGATTTTAGAATAATTCTTATGAATATTTTTCGAAAATTATGTTTCAAATTTTAAGAAAATCAATTAATTAATTAATTAAAAGAAAAAAAATTTTTAGCAAAATTCTCGGAACCGATTTCGAGAAAAATATGATTTTCGAAAACCATTTTTTTACATTTGTATGGAGGGTACCGTTATTTTTAGGTAAAATAATTTTTTTTTTCTTACATCTTATAAATTATATTAAAAAACTTTTATTTATAAGGTTTTAAAAAAATCGAGCATGGGGCTTTCGAAATATTGAGTTTTCAAAAAAAAAAAAATTCAAAATTTTTAAAAAAATCCAAAAAAATTTTTTTTTAAATATTTAGATGCACAATAATATTGAAACTGCTAGGGAGCCTGAACATAAAAAAAAAATTATCAAAATCGGTGGTACCGTTTTTGAGAAAATAAAAAGCAAAAAAATGGTTCCAAGGGGGGTACCAAAAATAACCATTTTTTGGAAAATTTTTTTCAACCATTACCTAGCTTATACTAAATGAATTTTTTTGATTTTTTTTTGTAATCTGTGGGACGGTTTTTGAGAAAAAAAAAATATTTATAAAATTTCGAAAAAAAGTCGTATGGCGTATCTCGACGTAATTTCATGCGTGAAAGTATCAAGTTTATTTTTTTTAACGAATCCATAAATTGTCATAATACCTACACAAACATATAGATTCTCGTATTTATTTCCGGCGTATTTTGTCTTTTAAACAAAATGCGTTATACGCACGATACTTCCAATAGAACAGTTTGTAATTATTTTGCACTTTCTCCTTAATCGATTTTGATACATTATTCTATGAAAAAGCTCTTCAAATTTATATTTATTTTTTTTATTAAAAAAAAAATAAACACCGCGTTGAAATACTCGTATACAGCAACATACTACCTCATGTCACATAGAGCGAAGTCGAGTTCACCCCGGTGTCACAACACGACAAATTATATTTTGGACGCCGCTTTTTTGCGAATTATTTTGCGTAATTGGCACCATCAAGCTATTTTTAATTGTGCTTAGAAATGCAAAAAATAATAGAATGTTTTTAATAAAATCAGTATATGATTTGAGTTTTAACGCTTGGTGGAAATTAATCTTTGACATATTGAAAAAAAAAAAATAAATTAAAACACTTGTTTTTCACAAATTATAAAAAAAAAAAAAAATATTTATTAAAAAAATTAAAAGAGCTCTGATAATGTCCTGACTAAGACGAAACCCGATAGCCTTTTAAAATTTTTCAATACATATTTTTTTAATTTGTGGAACCAACTGTTTTAATCTATTTTCAATACCTATGTAATAGAATGTCAAATGTGTACGACATGGGTGATAAATCATTCCAAAATATTGTTCTAAATGGCGAGATATGGCAAAAAATCAACATTGGGGGCTATCGTGAACAAAATTTCCCTCGGAATTTTCCCCATCTTCGAAAATTGGAAAGGTCAATACTTCTGCACTGTTCTTTGTAAGCTGACGACTGGCCTTTTTAAATGAGAGCCAAAGTCACTATGAAACTTAATTCCCAATATCAATAAATTCCATTTGAAACTTTCTAAATTATTCGAGATGAAAATTTTGAAAGTTGGGAACAATTCCCAGGGAAATTTTATTCACGATAGGCCCCATTTTGTGAGAAAATTAATCAATATTGAAATATTTAAAGCGCAGCACCCGCCGCCGCTTAGAACGTCGCGCCAAAGTAACCTTCTGCCCTAGTTTCCCGTGTGAATTATAAAAAAAATAATAATCTCAAAGCGGGCACCGTGTTAAAAACGCGCTCTATTTGACAAGACCTTTAAGTTATTATTGTTTTGTTATGAACAATAACTAAGGTCAATTGGAATAATGCTAAAATCCAACATCAAAGATACGTAATTTATTTGTTGTATGTATTTTATTATCATTACATGTAAATTATTATTAAATCAGAATAAAAGATGTATGTACATAGGTTCCAAATACTAATAAAAAGTAAAAATAAGAATTTATTTTTTGATTGAAACTGACATTATGACAGATTTAATGACATCAGTGTGTAATTTTTGACAATCAAAATATCTAACTAATGAAAAAGAAAAAAGGAAAGAAAAGAAATACATCTTTATACCATTGCGTTTCGAGCCGAATTTTATTTCAGGCAATATTTACTTTCTTCATTCGATATATGTACATACAATTAAGATCTTGACAAATGTTAATTAGATGATTGAAAGCATTTCCAAAACAATAAAATGCAAGCCTTGGGGCTGTAAACATCGAGGGCTCATAAGTTTATTTATGCGAATATTTTGAGTGCATATACATTATATATACTTCGAAAGTTTTGGAAACAAATTTCTTGGAAAAGTGACCATTCGAAAGTTTTATGATAACTCATAAATAAATACTTTAATAGATTGGTGAATAGATTTAAGAGATTCTTAAACTTATTAGCGTTCGATATACCAACATGGTTTTAGATGCTTGTAGTAAATGAAACATTTTGGTCTAACTAAAAATTTTATAAGTCTGCCAGCTATTCTCACTCAGGGAATTCCAGTTTTTCAATTCGATATCATCCTTGGTTCGAAGTAAGCTCATCGAATTTGGTGCATTAAGTCGAGTTTTACTCCGAAACTAGGATGATCTCGTATTGAGTAACTAGCGATTAGACTTTAATATATCTTGCCAGAAAAAAGTTAATGATATTAATTTCTGGAAATTTTGTAAAATTACTTAAATGTCTTCGGAGTGTATTCACAAATGCGCACTGATGACCTTACATCAATTGTCATTTTTGAATAGCAATAACACTAATGTGAACTGACTTCGGGACAAAATTGGTATGAATAAATAAAATTGCCTGTTCCCTTCGCAGTTTTGGTATCAAATACATGCTAATCTGTTAGCAGCAGAGAAAGGTTGATCCCACAGATGCTACAACAACTAATTGTACGCCAACTTCCTCCAAAGAGATTTAATGTAAAATATATAGCTCAGGAGTCAGGAGTAACCGATTTGAACAATTTTTGTTAGCTCATTTTATGGGCGAAGACAACAGGCAGTCCTTAAACTGGAAGTCGAAGACTATGACTTGAGTGTGTCGAAATGTTGGCTCTCGATCGAGATAGGTGGAGGAATTGGGAAAAGTATAAACTTCAATCAACTGACTGCGACGTTAGCCCATTTTAAATATGACAACTTTCATTTATCAGCACGAGTACGCTCCTATTAAAAAAAAACCTAAACAAAACCATCCAGTATGTTTTCCTTTCGATAAAATATCATGCAGTGACAATGTGTAATTTGTTTTTTTATTTTTATTTTGTTCCTTAGGTGATTGAACTCCTCAATGCCTAACCAAATTGTTTACACAAACTGATAACCGAAAAAAACTGCAATGAACTAAATTTTATAATTCTGTGCAAGTCCAAATAAGTACCTAAGAAATGTTGTTTATTTCAATTTATTATTTTTTTAAAATTTGTGGTTCACGACTTTATAAAATAATATACTTATATTTTGGTACCTATCAAACAAAGTCATGGTTTTTAATTTGTGACCTTCGAGAATAAAATATTTTGGTCGTTAACATCAAGCTTCGTTAATTTATTCTTTTTCATATCTTGTTTATTATAAAATTGTTAAAAAAAAGATGTTTTGGAATGAGTTCTCGGATATGCTTTGATGGTTGCTAAACCAAACAGTAATTCTAGGTCGAGGATCTTGTAGATGAAATGAAAAAATGAATAATAAATGTAGAAAAAACGTAGAAGCTAATTAATTAAATCCAACGCGAATTGTTTACCAAACATGAAAAGCAAATCAATTAAGCTTGAAATAGTTTTAAGACCAAAAACCAAAGCCCAGGCAACAGATAAATCTTGATGTCATATATTATTGCTTAGAGCTATTTTTTTGGTCAAGAACATGACGAATTGGAGTTGAATAAAAAAAATTCATGAGGAAAAAAAATTTAAATTTAATTTTTCTTCTATTTTGATTCAAAAATGAAGTGCATGACTGGGTCGCGCAAACTTGCTCTTATGTAATAAACTTAAATTTTTAAAAATGCATGCTATTAGAGATATGTATATGTTTATAAACATAAACAACTCTTTTAGTAGTTGGAGCTAAGAAAAGAATATCAACGCTATGTAATTTCACAAGCACATATAAATTTGTGTAAGAAGAAAAATTTTAAGTAGTTGTGGGGTTTAAAAAAAAATGGTACGCGAAATCTTAGTTTTTTGTTCCACTGTACAAAAAAAATTTATTTAAAATCGACCCGTTTTTGAGATATCGAATTTTCTTAGAAAAATTAAATTTTCTTAAGTTTCGATATGCAATGTTTTTTAAACTTTTTAGAAGCTTATGTGTAAAAAAGTTAATTAAAATCCGTTACGTCGATAATGAAGTCAGAATTCGAAAAA
This sequence comes from Chrysotoxum bicinctum, assembly GCA_911387755.1. Lineage (NCBI taxonomy): Eukaryota > Metazoa > Arthropoda > Insecta > Diptera > Syrphidae > Chrysotoxum > Chrysotoxum bicinctum. Next base: position 268,026,550 of record OU426987.1, read on the forward strand.
TGGTTCTATGGTATGTACAGTTTTAATTTAAAAATGTTCTTATTAGGTTAAAAATCGTTAAAATTATGCGAAAGAAAAAAAGGTTTATTAAAATCGCAGTTGCCGTTTCCGAGAAAAATACGAAGAAAATACATCTTGTTGATAGTGTTAAAAAACTTCTAGTTGCCTAGATTAACCAAATCGGACAAACGGTTTTAAAAATATGTACAGAGTTTTCGAAAAAAAACTTTGATTTTTTTTTTCGAATTTGTTCTGCACGTTTCGTAGTTTCAAGTCTAATCAAAATCTCGAGATCGATTTTTTATACATGCATTACTTGCCATATATGACCTTTGAATATGTACATAAATATCGCAAGTAAAAAGCTGGTCAAATATTTGTATCATAAATGTAATGAATTCGAAAATTATATTCTATTTGTAAAATATTTATTAAAGCATTGTTATAGTACATACATTAATATATTTGTGAGGTCTTGGAAAAAACACAGAATTCTAAGAAATACCAAATTCAATGTCAGTAAAACCACACATTTTGTTTAGATTCATTCCTTCGATCTCTTTTTGTTTTTGATGAAATTGCAAAGAAACAACGCCAGACTTTTTTAATATGATTGATTTTTGAAATCTAATTTCATTGTTAAATATTATATTATGTATACATACAAACATATGTATGTATTATGGTATTTTGTTGTCAAGATTTACTCTCACATTCAATGCTTTGTGATAGGTTGTGAAAAAGTGTAAACAAAGGGGTTGAACGCGTTGGGGATGGTCTGCAGATGTTCATACAATTCTCATTCTATTTTGTATTTTGTGTTTCTTGTTCTCGGTGGTGTTTTGGGTTCTCATGAAATGTTTGAATATATTCCATCTGATATAATTTATTCTTTTTTAAATGTCAATTTTATGTTTGTTCAAACATCACAAAATAAATAAATTGGACACGTTAAAAACAAATATGGTTTTTTTATAGTTCTTTTCAAATTATTTTATTATTCTAAAAGATGGGTAGAAGTCGAGAAGAAAAAGACTTTTCATATTTGAGTGTTTTCTTAATTTTCTTGTTTTTAATTTTGATTCTCATCATTCTTTAATAAAGTTTAATATACACCAAAAGGAGCGAATTCTATTTAAAACAATGGTCTCCTTGACTTTCGTTTAGTTTGAGTTTCGATAAACTGATCAATGAGTAATATAACTCTTATTCCTTATCAAATAGTCTTCTGTATTTATTAAAATACTAGTCTTTTAGACAATTCTCTTTAAATTTAGATTTTAATAATAACTGGCTACAATTCCATATCTTTCAACACTAATTCCCCTAATATAAGAAATGCTTTCTTCTGTCTTCCTACCCATCGTACCTCTTATGGCTCCAACGAACTTTTTACTCGCATGCTTCGGAGGATTAATTGTAACATTAACTGTTTCGACTTCAACCTCAGTTCACCCTGTCTCAAACTCGGTCTTTATCATCCTTCCAATTGAATCCAACCCTAGATTTAAGAGTTATATTTAAGTAAGATTAAGAATAAGCTTGTATTAGGTATTAAGGGGGTATAGCCCCCACCGAAAATTAAATTAAAATAAAATTTTTCAACAGGAATTCGCAAATTATGTAAAATAAATTATTTCAATATGAATCGTTTTACCAAAAAGCTCGTTGGTCATATCATCAGTCCGTAGAAAGCCCTCTGTAAATTGTAGTTTTGAGTTAAGCAGATAAAAAAGAAATCAGTCTGCTGGAAAAATCAAAGGGCTTCTTTGAATATCTGGCACCTACAGATTTACTTATTATTATAGGAGATTATTAGACATTCAATTTTTGAATCTTCCTCATCGTCATTTTGATAAAAAAACATAGGCGCAAAATTTTAAAGAGTTCTCGTTTAATCAATAAAACCAGCTCTACTTAACGCAGTCATTTAGCTTGGAGACTTTGTCTTACTTTTTCATAATTTTAATTATGTTAGACAACTCTTCTAACTAATGTGGATTTTACAACAGAGCCTAAGCGAATTTGCGTAGAACAACCCTTAATTTGACAGATACATAACTCACACAGCTACAAAAACAGAAAACACAAAAAAAAGTAGAAAGAACAGACAACTTCAAACCAAATAATTTTCCGCCGAAAAAAGTACTTACATTTTATATACTACCTCGGTACAGATTTTGATTGTTTATAAGTTATTTACATTATTTTAGATTAGATATGTACATTTGTATGTACATATTTGTTAATCGAAGAGCACTTGCGTACGGTTGTTTCGAATTTATAATATTCAGTGATTCAGTCTATTTACAAAAAACATCTTAAAAAATCAAATAAAACATCAATAAACATTTTTTCTTCGATTTGCTTTGGTATGAAATGACCATTGTCAATATGGATAAAGTATACTTTTAAAAGATAAACTAGCTATTTGCTGCTGTTAAAGTAAGACGAGCTCTTTAAAGTTAAAGTATAGTTTATGTCCTTTAAAATTAACAAAAAGTCGGTTCTCGTTTTATATTCAATATTTAGAGTCGACTCCCATACTTAAATTGATTTAGAGTAGATTTTAAATGTTTAAAATTTTGCGCAATAGTGTTCTAACTAATGATATAGTCAGTTGCATTTCTCTCTTAAAACTATTCAACTGTAATATTCACGCTTTAGGGAGTGCCGCCCATCAGTTTACACTTGAGTCCAACTTCGAAAGGAATGTTAAATTCAGAGATCTTTTATTTAGCCGCACTACACGAATGTGGAATTGATTACCTGACCTAATGTTTCCCTTGCATTGCTATATTAAGACATCCAAAGCCAATGTTCATCGATATTTCATTTTAAGTCCCCTTCAAACATTTTAAGGGTAATCATAATCCCTTTATTGTGCGAAAAATAAGTATAAAAAAAATTGAAAAGGAATTTAATCAATTCATTTTCGTTCGGACTGATAATTACATAACATTATATCCTTCTATTTCCTTCTACAAGTTTTAAAATAATATATTATTTCAAAACAAACAAAACTGATGAATTACTGCAAATAAAATAATTAAAAAATTTCTTCAAATAATCCAACGACTTCAAAGTACTCGTATTAGAATTTTTTTTTACTAACAAGGAATTAATATAAACAAACAATTTTAATTAAATATGTACATTAATTACTTATTTGCTGTTCTTAAAATTATTGAGGATGACTGGTCAAGGTCCAGCTACCAGCTTAGCTTTAAAATTAAAAACGATTAAAAAATTCATTTTTAGATTGGTTGGTAATCAAAAACAGTGTCTACTTTGATCTTTTTCGAAGGATATTAATTGTCCCACATTCGAGTATAGAGTGTTTGTTAGTGTGGCACTATTCGTGGACTATGCGCCAAATTGTTCAAGTGAATGCGAAAGGTGTTTTAATGTTGGTTTATTGACAACTATTTTATGTTATATGCTCGTATAAATAAATGTATAGCATTTAAGTCGATTTTTAAAAACAAAAATTATAACCTAATTGATAAGAAAAAGGAAGAAAAGTTTAATAGAGGTATATTCTCTAATAATATTAATAATATTCTCTAATATCTTAAAAACTTTGTATTTTAATTTTTATTTATTGTTTTTAGTCTAAACGTTTTCGCTTATTAAAACAAATTGTAAATTTTCGAAATTTCATGGAATTGAATTTCTTGTTATAAATTGGACGGATACCTTTGCACAGGGCTGTCGTTTCATTTTTTTGAAAAAGCAGTACTCCAAGAAAAAAAGAAGTAAACAGCAGTACGATAGTAAGATAAAAATATAGTTTTTAATAAAAAATAGATATCGTCCAAGTATTTCATTGGATTTGTTGAATTATATTGGTTCAAAATAGCACTTAATGACCTTTAGTCCACAAAAATTGGCGTTAAATCCCTGCGATGTTATTTTGCTCGTTATTTGGCCTCAATACGTAGTTTCTGTTGGTTCGAGGATTAGAATTGATATTCATTAAGCTAAAAGTAATATTTCATATTTTATAATTATCTTATATTTTATATAATTTATATAATATATAATATTATATTTATATAATATAATATTATTTATATAATTATCTCATATACTTATCACCATTATTTTTAGAGCTTTCTGAGTGGTCTAAAATACACACTTGAGCTGTCAAATCTTGTCTGCCATTATTATTTGTTTTTAAACTTATCCCTTCCAAAAGGAAGTTCAAATCCTTTAAACATGCGCAACAGTTTACTCAGTAAGGTACTGTTGTCTAAGAAAACGTGTTGAGCACATCTACCACATGGCGTAATTAACTCTCTCTCTCTCTCTCTCTCGGTGACAGTTAATTCTAGTTTGAAAAGATTCCCATCACACCGATGGAACTCGTTAACAGTGATCTAAAAATTTAAAGCTCTAAGTGCTCTGCTCTGAATTAAAAATGATGAAACCTAATAGGATGTCTTTTTTATTTCGGATGGTAGGTACATATGTTCAGGGAGAGTTGGTTTGGAGAAAAGAACAGTAATAATGAAGGTTTGAATGAAAATTTTGTATGAAAAAATTCAGAAAAATAAAAACAGAAATTTGACCGTGTTAACAGTACTGCTCTACAAAGTTTCATAAAGCAAAATAAATACTGCAATGAATTCGACAACTCACTACTAAATCAACGAAATTATAACTCAATTTCGCTAGTTTTGTCATTTAGAAACGAGAATGTTGCCAAGAAAATTTCATTAACGGTGGAAAATTGCCATGAACCCGGTTTTTGGTTTTCGCCTTTTTCGTCTCGTCAATAACCAAAATTTACACAAAAGTTCCTTGAAAGTAAAAATAAATTATATCAAACACATATTTTTTGGATTTAGAAAAAAAAACTCTAGTTTTTCATAACAGATGGATTTTTGCTTGCATTAATTCATATTAACTTGAAATTAGATGGAATTTTGTTAGTTTTGTTTTGCTTTAGCTTTTAAAAAATAGTTTCTTAGCATTTGTTTAATTACATCTATATTTAATAAATACATTTTTTTATGTGCTTGTGTATGTAAGTATGTATATAATTGCTATTTAAAAATATTGTTTTACTATTTCTTTTAATAACCGTTATAAAAACGAATGACATGACTAAAAACAATTTTTGTAAAAGACTTCTTAACTGTACGATTTTTGGTAGCGTACAGGGACACCTCCTTGGACCAACCAACAGGGTTCTTTAGTATTGAATCAAAATATCTTAGATTTACTTCTACGATTCTTCATCAATTCACTTCACAAGACACAGAATTAGTTAATTTTCCGACATCTCCATGTACTCATCTATACACAATTAAGATTCAATATTCCTCCACAGGAAAAATGATAAAAAAAGAGACGAAAGAGTTATTTTAACTTCTTTCTGAGAATTCGCATTCAGGTTTCTTCTCCACCGAAATGTCGAAAAAAATATCAAAAAACAAATGAAATTAGTTTAAAGAAAAATGAAAAAAAAATATATACCTATTTATTCGATTTTTTTTTGTTCTTTCGAGATTTGTTTATAACACCTTGTGTTTTTTTCTGCACTAACATAGGTAGCTATGTATAAGAAAACAAAATACCTATTAAACTTTACATAAATAACCACAAGGAAGGAAGAATTTAAAATTTTCTTACTCCAGGGAATTTTCAAATGAAAACAAAAAATAGAAATGTTAACACCTTTATAGGTATATTTTTGAAAAAAAAAATTATATTAATAATTTAAATAACCTTGAAAAACCAAATTTTTAATTGCGCTGGTTCCTTTTCTCGATTAAATTAAAAAACAAGTTGCAGTCGATTTCTTTGTTTTCGAAAAATTAAATGATTTTTACGTTAGGTAGATCTACCAAAAATATTACGCCAAAAATTATCCACCAGCTAATCAGATTAAATCACGGACACTGTCAAGATCACTTTTGAGGTATTTTTTCGAACCAGTGCTAATTATATGTGTTTAACAAGTTAAAAACAATTAATCCTCAGTTTAGATACATATTTAAATATCACAATATAGGTAGGTACGAGTATACTTGGAGCTCATCAAGGTATAATTATTTTAATTATCGTTATCATATTATATTTTGCAATAAAAATTAAGGACACATCATTGATCATACCTGCGGAGAATGAAAAATCAATATTTCCAATCTTAAATAAAAGGCTAGAGCACTTTCTTTCACTATAATACCGGTTCGCAACAGTAAATTCACAAGAAAACAATAATCACACACAAGTTCTACATAAAAAATACTTTTAAAATATTAAGCATGCGAAGCACAGTATTTTTTAGCGTGCGATCGCGGCAATTTAACAATAAGTAATGAATAAAGCAACAAAAGCCATTCGGACTCGGGGTACAGGTACCGTACAAATACAGATACAGAATTTTTGTTTTGGTTTGATTCGGAACGACCGAAATGAAGAGTACTGACTGATGACTGTTTATAGCCGTTGAACAAGGTTTGATACCTGAAGACGATGATGACTTATTAGACTTACGCACCAAGCTTTTAGTTTTAGCTGAAATGATATCAGCCCCACAGAGTTCTGAATTCTAATACAATACCACATCAAACTTGTGCCAATTTAGATTGTTCTTGTTATAGGATAGCTTCATTATGTTTTAATATAACTCAATCCCAAGTAAGAAGCAGGCAAGCCAAAAATCGAGAAATAAGTTGAGAACATTCTAATAAAGTGATAAAAATAACAAAAAATTGACTTCCAGACGAGGTTAAATCACAAATTGATGCCTGCTGCTGATGATATTATTCTGGTTTGATATATTATTTTGTGGAGAATAATTTAATACAGGGCGTATTAAAAAACGCATATTAAAAATAAATTAAGAATTCCTTATAAGCATACGAAATTTTGGGTTTGGCATAGATGTTTCTCTTGCTAAACTTGTAGAGGTCTGCATAACTTAAGCATATAGGAAGGATAGAACTCAAAAAGAACACAAAAAAGGAGTGGGGTGAAAGTTTGTGTTCATACATACATACATACATAGGTACGTATGTATGTTTTTCTCAAGCAACAAAGTAATACGGCCCTAATTTTGTGTTCCATCCTAATGGTCCATCGAAAGAAGACCAAATTAGGGGAGAGTCGATTTTATTTTATGCTTCAGGCGCACACTGGGAGAATTGCAACGGCGATTTTTATTAAAAATTCCAAAAAAAATTGAAAATTTGAATATACAATACTATCCAAGCTTTTGATCAAAATCGGTTCTATCGTTTTTGGAAAACATTAAAATCAAAATAAAATGCACGACTGGGTCGCACGAACTTGCTCCTATGTAAGAGACTAGGAATTTTAAAAACGAATGTTATTAGAGAAAACTGTTCATAAGGATAAAATGAATTTTTTTAAATTCTTTTAGTAGTAAGAGATAAAAACAGAATGAAATGCAAATATGAATTTATGCAGGAACAAAAATTATAAGTCGTTGTAGTGGTTCCTTAAAAAAATAGGCTTTTATGTACAAAATTTTTAAAACATTTTTAAGAAAAAACTTTGGTGCGCCAACCTTAAGTTTTTATTATTGTACGAATAAAAGTCTAATTTCCAAAAAAAAATACTAAGCCGTTCTTGAGATATCGAATTTTTCAAAAAAAAAATTACTTTTTTTTTATAAAAATTGAAAAAATATTTTTTCTTAAGTTTTTAAATGCAATGTTTTTTAAACTTTTTAGGAGCTTTTTTATAAAAAATTTCATTAAAATCCGTTAAGTCGATAATGAGAAATTCAAAATTCGAAAAAATCGTTCTATGGTAGGTACAATCAGTAATATCTAGATTTAAAATTTTTTTTTATTAAATTATAAATCGTAAAGATTAATCAAGAGAAAAAAAATTTTAGCAAAATTCTCGGAACCGTTTTCGAGAAAAATGCGATTTTCGAAAACCATTTTTTAAAATTTGTATGGAAGGTACCGTTAGTTTTAGATAAAATACAATTTTTTTTCTCAAATCTTGTAGGTTATATTAAGAAACTTTTATTTGCCAAGTTTGAAAAAAATCGAGCATGGGGTTTTAGAAATATTGAGTTTTCAAAAAAAAAATTTGAATTTTTTTTTTAAAATCCAAAAAATTAAAAATTGAAAATTTGAATATGTAATAATATTCAAACTTTGGAGGAGCTTTGGCATAAAAAAAATTATTAAAATCGGTCGTACCGTTTTCGAGAAAATCAAAAACAAAAAAAATAGACCCAGGGGGGCTACCGAAAATAACAATTTTTTGGAAAATTTTTTTCAACCATTAGCTAGTTTTAACCAAATGAAATTTTTCAAATTTTTTTTTAAAAATTCTGTGGGACAGTTTTTGAGAAAAAAAAATATATATAAAATTTCGAAAAAAATCGTATGGCAGGTACCGTTATTTTTGGTCCTAAAAAAAAATAGAAAAAAACGTCCGGAGGTAAAAAATTAAAACCCATATCTACCAAGTTTGAAGAAAATCGGCCGAGCCGTTTAGGCTGTAGTCGAACCGACAGACAGACAGACAGACAGACAGACAGAATTGCGAGACCCACTTTTTTGGTCTTCGCTATCATCGTAATGTCAACTTTGATCAAAATCTCGAGTTCGATTTTTTTTACGAATGCATAACTTGCCTTATAGTACCTATAAGTCGCAAGTAAAAATGGTTCTATGCGGAGTATCATTAATAACTATTTTTTTTTTCAAGCATTATCTAACAACTAACACTAACTTAATACAAAGTTTTGATTTTTTTTCAATCTGTGGAACAGTTTAAAAAAAATATTTTATAAAATTTCGAAAAAAACGTATGGCAGGTACCGTTATTTTTGGTTATTCGCAAGTAAAAATGCACGGCTGGGTCGCTTTTACTTGCTCTTATGTTCAAGAAGGTTTTGAAGTTTATGATTTGTAAAGTATTTAAAACATAACAAAAGCGAAAACATTTCTTTGTAAATGCTTATTTCTTGAGCTAAAGAATATGTATATAGGTATCCTCTGGTTTTGTGAATAAAAATGAATTTATGAAAAAAAAAAATTAAACCGTTCCAGAACTTTTTTAAATGGTCAGTTTTTATATAATGGGTGATTTTTACTTGCGACTTATAGGTACTATAAGGCAAGTTATGCATTCGTAAAAAAAATCGAACTCGAGATTTTGATCAAAGTTGACATTACGATGATAGCGAAGACCAAAAAAGTGGGTCTCGCAATTCTGTCTGTCTGTCTGTCTGTCTGTCTGTCTGTCTGTCTGTCTGTCGGTTCGACTACAGCCTAAACGGCTCGGCCGATTTTCTTCAAACTTGGTAGATATGGGTTTTAATTTTTTACCCCCGGACGTTTTTTTCTATTTTTTTTTAAGACCAAAAATAACGGTACCTGCCATACGATTTTTTTTCGAAATTTTATAAATATTTTTTTTTCTCAAAAACTGTCCCACAGAATTTTTTAAAAAAAATTCCAAAAATTTCATTTGGTAAAAACTAGCTAATGGTTGAAAAAAATTTTACAAAAAATTGTTATTTTCGGTAGCCCCCCTGGGTCCATTTTTTTTGTTTTTGATTTTCTCGAAAACGGTACAGCCGATTTTAATAATTTTTTTTATGCCAAAGCTCCTCCAAAGTTTGAATATTATTACATATTAAAATTTTCAATTTTTTATTTTTTGGATTTTTAAAAAAAAATTCAAAATTTTTTTTTGGAATCTCAATATATCGAAAACCCCATGCTCGATTTTTTTCAAACTTGGCAAATAAAAGTTTCTTAATATAATCTACAAGATTTGAGAAAAACAATTTTATTTTATTTAAAACTAACGGTACCTTCCATACAAATTTTAAAAAATGGTTTTCGAAAATCGCATTTTTCTCGAAAACGGTTCCGAGAATTTTGCTAAAATTTTTTTTCTTTTGATTAGTCTTTACAATTTATAATTTAATAAAAAAAAAAATTTAATTTAGATATTACTGACTGTACCTACCATAGAACGATTTTTTCGAATTTTGAATTTCTCATTATCGACTTAACGGATTTTAATGAAATTTTTTATAAAAAAGCTCCTAAAAAGTTTAAAAAATATTGCATTTAAAAACTTAAGAAAAAATATTTTTTCAATTTTTAGAAAAAAAAGTAATTTTTTTTTTGAAAAATTCGATATCTCAAGAACGGCTTAGTATTTTTTTTTGGAAATTAGACTTTTATTCGTACAATAATAAAAACTTAAGGTTGGCGTACCAAAATTTTTTCTTAAAAATGTTTTAAAAATTTTGTACATAAAAGCTTATTTTTTTAAGGAACCACTACAAAGACTTATAATTTTTGTTCCTGCATAAATTCATATTTGCATATCATTCTGTTTTTATCTCTTACTACTAAAAGAATTTAAAAAAATTCATTTTATCCTTATGAACAGTTTTCTCTAATAACATTCGTTTTTAAAATTCCTAGTCTCTTACATAGGAGCAAGTTCGTGCGACCCAGTCGTGCATTTTATTTTTGCTATAATTGGACCGTATTTCTTCAAAGATTATGCGAATCGCAACGTTACTGTGAATGGTGAGCGCTACCGTGCGATGATAACAAACTTTTTTTTTTTGCGCAAAATGGAAGAGCTTGACTTGCATGACATGTGGTTTCATGTTTTATGCGTAACAATGGACCAATTGGTAGGCGAGTTCGGTGAACAGTTTATTTCACGTTTGGGACCGGTCAATTGGCCGCCTAGATCGTGCGATTTGACTTTTTTTTGTGGGGCTATGTTAAGGCTCATGTCTATAGCGACAAACCCGCTTTGATTGACGCATTGGAAGCCAACATTGAAGCATTTATTCGTGAGATAAAGATTTAATGCATTTTTCTGAATTTTATGTTTTTTTCTTAATTTCCGATAGCTCTTAAAAAATCACTCGTGCAAGAAAATAAAAAATAAATGTCGTTTATTTCGATTTATTTTTTTTAAATCCAAAAAATAGTTTTTTTTTTACAATAGCTTGAAGCTGCTTATATTTCGTTTATGTCAGTGATGCCAGATAAACTAAAGAATTGTGTTACCAAAACCTTCTACTTCTGTTCGATTCTACAATTTCTAGCACGGGAGCCATTTTACCTTGGTGGGCCATTTTAGGCCATCTTCGCCTAAGTTCTATGGTTTTTACTGCTAATAACGTTTTAATTTGACATTGGGTAGTAGATCAAAAGAAAGGTAGTAGACACGAAAACAATTTTATAAACATTCTTGAAGGTGTTCTTGGGAAAAATAAGATTTCACTATCGGTTTTTTAACATTTAAATGAAAAAAAAAATGGAGAAACGGCCACGGATGACATGATTTATAAAATCGACATTTTGATAAAAACAGTTTTTGGATTTATTTTTAACATTTAGGTAGCCTTTAATTAAAATAATTTATTAATTTTTTTTCATTAAAATCTAGCTTTTGAGAATACAAAATTTTCTTTAATTTCAAAAAATAAATGTTGAGGAGTCATATTCGGTTATTTTTAGTTCTTAAAAAAAATATTAAGGAAAGCATTTACAGGGTTCGTTTTAGTTTCAGGTCGATGTTTTTTTTAATTAATATATGTAAAAATTAAAAATAAATTAATATTATGTACATTCTTATAATTTGTATTTTATTGATTTATTATATTATGGTTTTTAACATAATATATGGAATATGATTTCGAACAAGTCAGCTCTTTTAAGCACATTTTGCGTAACAATTTTGCGGACTTCTGTTTCATTGTCAGCAATTTTGTTTTCTTGTTTTCTTGTCATCAAGCATGGATGTTGTGATTAGTTTGTTAATGTACAGTACACCTTTTTCTTCAAGTATTCAAATGCGACGTAAAATTAGAGGATCGTGGGACCTACAACGCAAACGCATTACTTCTATGTATGGTATTTGACCATTTGATAAAGGGCATATAAAGAAATAAATAAAGAATTCTTCAATAACATAAACATTTGAGTTTTGAAAAAAATTTCCATTCAAATTCGCCTGATATTCACAGTACATAAGGGAGGACAGAATTCTAAAAGGACCAAAAAAGTAACGGGTTCGGTGAAGTGTGGGTTTGAAAGTACATAACAAAAACAAATTGAAAATAAATCAGTGCATACGAAATGACAGAGGAGGAATACGGGTTTTATTCTAAGCTTACCCATACTTATGTACCTACTAACTATATGAAGCGCTTAATGTATATTTTGTATATTTATATGGGTGATAATTTAGGTAGGTATGCCAAAATAAAGACGGCTGTATGTCCATATCCATAACTACTTTAATACGACTCAGAACAGCGCTCTACACGATAAAAAAAAACCTCGATATTTATTAATTTATTTGTCTGACTTAATTCAAGCGAAAAAAAAAATATATACATACATAGGTATGATAGGAACTAAGGTTATAAATTATAATTTTTTATTTTTTTATATTAGTAATGTTAAAAGCAAACATATTTCCTTCAACAAACTGTTTTCTGAATCGTAAGGTTAAGTTTATTTTTTAAAATGTATTTTGAACATTTTCAATATTGTTTTTCCTTCCCGAGAAATGGTTAGATTTTTCAATTGAGAAAACGTTTGTTTTTATAATCCTGTCATCGTAGTCCTAGTTCCTGCATCTATTTATTTTAAAGTGTACATATAGTATTCCTTTTGGAAAAACTCCTTTTTTTTAATTTATGAATTTTGCTAAAAAGTTAGCGTCCAGTCCGAGGAGAGCCATTTCCTATGGCTAATATGAGAAGCAGTTTTTTATATCAAGCTATGCATAGTCTTTTAGATTTTGTCACTTCATCGCAAGAGGCAATACCTGCTCCTGATTTTTTTTTTTTTTTTGGTTTTAAGGAATTCCTTTATTTCTGTACAACTTTTACTTTTTTTTCAACAGTTTGGTATTTATGGATATTCCATACATAATTCAATTTCTACTTTACTTTTATGCATTTCCTCTGCACGACTTTGTGTAAGTTCTTCATAAAGTGCTAGTAGATTTTTTTATTTAGTCTTTTTTTTATTTGTTATTGGATTGCGAAATAACTTTTTTTCGTAAAATCATATTGTTCGGTTTTGCACCCAATAATGATTGTAAGACTCGAAGAAGGTTGCGTTATTTTCCACATTTCTGATTGAAAATAGAAAATTTTTACTATCATTTCTAAGGTTTGTCTTGAAATCATATTAATTTTCACATCTTATTACTTAAATTTGGACTTTAATGGGGTTCAATAAGCACGTTTTGTTTGAAATATCTCTATCTAGCTTATGTTCTTCAAAGCAAAGATATACTCGTAGTTTTCGAGTCAATTCTGAGTCCAAATTTCGATGGGACAATTTGAATTATTGTATTTTATAATATGTTGCATTTTCAAAGTCTTTTTCATCTTGTATTTCTAGGTCAGCAAGTATTTTTTTTGTAAATGTTCTATTTTTGTGTTGCTTTTTGTATTGAATCTCTCTCTACTATCTTCTTCTTCAAATTAAAGTCATTTTTCATTGGAGCGCCAGGAATCAATTTCGCTGTTCGATTTCAAGTCAGAATCAATTCAAGAAGACTCAAAACACTAAAACACGAAGGTAAAAAAAAATCTGATGGGTAACTTCATGTTACATGTTTAATAATGCTTTCAAAACCAAAGTATTTAAAATAACGTAGTAAACAAATTAAAAAAAAAATATTATTTGTAACTTTTATAAAGGTGCAAGAATGTTTTTCTAATTGACAATTCGAAAGTATAAATATGATAAACTTCAAAATTGAGTAATAAGCAATCTTTCATAGAATTTCACAATGAGAATGAATCTCTTAGTGAAACAAATAGAAAACGACATAAGAATGAATCTTTTTGATTTAAGTGATTTTTCGCACAATTCCTGTTTTTTTTATGTATTCTGAGCTCCAAAACCAATGTTTTCATTCATTCATTTGAATTTCCTAGAGACTAAATCCACTTTCGGTCGGTGAGAAGTTAGGTTGTTTAAGCGGAATTTCATATACACATTATACATCACCATTTTGTTCTTTCAGACAGGTTTCTTATTTGGTTTCCGATAGTATTCAAATAAGAAAATTGAATAAACATTCAAATTGTCATATGAATCTTGAAACCTGTGTGACTTCTTCCTTTCTTCGTTCATCTCCTACTTTTCTACCAAGCAGTAGAGGAATTCTCTATTATATAACCCGATTGAAGAGGTTGGAATATGTTCCTCTCTTTTCCTAACTTTAAGTTTAACACTAAGGTATTATACATTTTATTCCTTTCCAATCTTCCATTTCTGATAGTCGATGAATCGATACTTATGCTTTGGCTACGAATTTAGTATGTTATCGGTTAATAAAAATTATTCCACAATAAGTGTAAAACCAAGTTTCTTTTTTCATATTTTTTTTGGAAGATATCTAGTGGTGTAGATGAAATTGTATAGATTTGCAATAATTTGTAATCAAATTGGCAACAAAATTAAAACAAAAAAAAACATGGCCTTGTAATATTTAAAAATTGTAAGTATGCGAAAAGTTAACAATAATACTTACCACATTAAGAATGACAAGTGACAATTATCACGATCATTTACTTTTTCCCGACTAGGTATAGCTATATCTATAAGCACATAGCTGAGTATCCGTTAATGCAGGTAATCTAATCGTTTTTCATTAATTGTATGCAAGTGAATCACATCATATGAAATAAATTAACTATAAAATACCTCGCAACAGCAAACTGTTATTGATGTCACTATAAAATTTCCATTAAGTAGATTGCGGGCGGAAATAGCAATATTTCTACTCTGTGATTTAATAAAACATTCATTCCATTAGTAGAGGGCATCGATGCAAAAAGAATGGTTTAAATTTCATTTTTATATTTCAAATATCATTGATTCAATTCAATCACTGCATAGTTTTAGGAAACACTCTTATGACAGTACAGCCCAAGCAAAGAATTATAACAAAATAAAAAATATCTTGTTTTCTAAAATGAAAGTGAATC
This sequence comes from Chrysotoxum bicinctum, assembly GCA_911387755.1. Classification (NCBI taxonomy): domain Eukaryota; kingdom Metazoa; phylum Arthropoda; class Insecta; order Diptera; family Syrphidae; genus Chrysotoxum; species Chrysotoxum bicinctum. The sequence continues at coordinate 268,041,551 of OU426987.1, forward strand.
AGTGTTTAGATTAAATGGGGAGCGTAGCTCTGAGCTGTCCCCAAAAAATTGTTTATTGTTAAAATGTCGACTGAATCTGAATCGACGACCATAGTAACGAGTAATTTGAAATACTTTAAAAAGACTATTCATACAATATTTAAAGCAATCATAAGACTGGTTAATTTCCCAGCACTCAAGGAGTTATGACTTTAAATTATTTAAACAAAATCGATTGTTGTACCAATTTGAAATAAATTTTTAAATGGGGTATTTTTGTTATTTTTAATTAAGTATATCCTTCGAGAAATACGAAAGTCGGTTTTCTTGTTTAGTAAAATACTTTTCAGAAAATTTTGAAAAATAACTATTTGAGGAAAAGGATTTTGATAAGTTGGTTTTGTGATGAAATCAACAATTTTGTTTTTGTTTGTGCTAAAATTGGTCGGCAAATCATAATGAACCCAGATTATGCAATTGAAGTTTATAAAAATATACATAAATAATAATTTTGGCGGCCTGTGGCAGCCATGTTGTTTTGGTGACATCTATCAAATGTGTTGTTTGTTGTTCATTTATTGATGCCAAATTACCTGCCAAGTTACACGAAACACGGTTGAACATCAGCAGTACTTCCAATTGATAAAACTTTATTATCAAAATGAGTGTTCATTCGTGCAAATGTTGCGTACGTTGTGCCCATTTAACGGTAGACATGTTGGCTCTTTACAGTCAACTTTTCAACGTTTGGTGGTCAAACTTGAGTGGAATGATTTAGTAAACAATCAGCCAACATTTGCTCGTCAAACGAACGAAACGCCGTGCACAAGAATTTGCCCTAGCGCAGACTTCAACTTGGCGAATTTTGCATGAGGACTTTGACCTACACCCGTACACGATCCGACTGACCTAGGAGCTCAAAGTTCGTTGACTGTGCTTCGGAGCGTTTGGAAGAGTAGGTACCCCAATTTTGGCTGAAAAGTCCTCTTTAGCGACGAGACGCATTTTGTGATGAATGGCTGTGTTAACAAACAACATTTCCAACACGATCTGACAGCACTACGTGCCACACAGCGGAAATAACGATTGACATTTTGCATGAAAGATATGAGGGTTAGTTTATGGTTCGCAGAGGTGATATAAACTGGCCGATGTCCTTAAGGTGAACATAAGACAGGCCACCGAGCATTTGAACAATCAGATTCCAAACATAATGAAATACATGGACATTCCAATAAAAAAGGAATATTGTTAATACCTCCATTTTAACATCTACTCGCTCTTATTGAAAACCCCTTTTTAAATTGATTTTCTGCAAGCGTATTTGAAATATATGTATACACGCTCCTATCCTATGTATCTTTATAAAATCTATTTTTTTTAATATTTTGTAATAATTTTAAGTTTCCATATTTGGAATATCAGCAATTGGTCAAAAAAGGTCAACTAGTTTTAGAAATTGGTCAGCCATAACAAAATTGTAATCAGGGCTACGTTGCAATAGCGCCTGTGCCAAAAGTCGTTCGTGACCTTGAAAACAAAAAATTTTAAAAATAATTAGGTAGATAAAATCTATAGCTGACCAATAACTGAAGCTAGCTGACCTTTTATATGGGCTTACAGACCTTTCAGGTGGTATACATATTTTACAAATATCCCATATGGGGTGCCAAGATCCCAGAGCCTGGCACAACATACATATTAAAAAAAAAGATTTTTCAAACATTTTAATTTATTCAATAATGCTTTCCGAAATTGAAATTTATAAACAATTGTAAAAAAGGAAATTATCAAATAATTTAAAAATGTTGGTATGGTTAATTTTTCCAGACTCCACTTAAAAAGAAAATTTGATTATTTCTAAAATGCTGTTTACTTTGTATGTTTTCTGTATCCCAAAACATTAACATTACAAAAGATTAATTGGGTGCCACTTTGAAAAGGTCGTATTTTGAGAAATAAAACCAACCAGTCCAAAAAAGATAAATTATAGAAAACATTTGTTTGTATCAAAAGAATACTAAGCCCAAACATTATCTTGATGAAAGTGAGCTTGATTTAATTCTTAATGTTACTCGTAAAATCTCATCACTTGTAATCAATTCAAGTTTCACATTGTCTATTTGCATACAGTTTTGAGTCCGCCAAAACCATTCTATTCTGTTTGAAGCAGTTTCAACTTCAGGAAAGACATGGAAGTATGAAATTGAAGGTGATATAATTTTATTTCAAACACAAACAAAACTACTCTAAGTTCTAAAACGCAAAACAAATATTACCGATGCAAGCCAGGTAGTTAAAACTGCTTGTAGCTGAAATGCAAAGAAAAATCGCTGCCTAAAAATATTACTATTCAAAACACGCAAACAGGCGTGCTGATTTTAATAAACATACAACCGCATAAAAGTATTTTAAATGATAGAAAATTATTTGCGGCACATTGCGGATTTTCTTATATTTAAATGCGGTTTTGAGAGAAAAAAAATTAAAAGTAAGAAAAAAAGCAAGACATCTTCAATTTTGATGTGTTAACAACGTTGACATGGAATTTTAATGATTTTTGTTTGGCATGTAATGTATCCTGCAAAGGGAGATTTGTACGCAGTGACTTGTCAGGTTTTCAAAAACAAAAATGCAATCTGAAAACGTAATTTATGATTGATTTGCAGTGGAAATTCCAAGTAGGTGGAGTTTGATCGGATCATTAAGGAAGGTGCTACAGGTGCAGCATCATTATTACTTTATTTGGTCTTTCCATCCAGCTACTGATTTTGTTTTGCAACGTTACATTAATCATCTCCATCTAATTAATGTTTGATTGCGTTGATTGAATTCTAAAAAAAAAGTTATTTGAATAAGAAATGTTCGCATAAAGGAAGGATATGGAGGTTATTTATTCCTCTTGTTTATGAGGTGTAAAAGAAGTAATACAAATTTTATTTTTCTTTATTTTAAAAGATTAAGTAAACTTACAAAATAACAACAATATGAAAGTAGGTTCTTCGTCGGAAAGATAATTTGGGCAGTATTAGCGAAATGATAAAAAAACGCAGAATTGAAAATAATAAAGGAAGAGAGGTACACATTATCGCAAAATTAATGCAAATTGAATATTGGTTACGAATTTAGGGGGGGTAGTAATTTGGCTCTTGGTACCCCAATTATAAATTGGCGAGTCAAAAAAGGTCAACTAATCTTAGAATTTTGTCAGTCATATAGAAATTTTGAATCAAGGATTACATTTTTTAAGGTCACGGGTGATCGTGCGAAAGGTCAACTATTTTCAGTAATTGGGCAGTCAAAGATCTTTTTTAAGAATTTTAAAAGTTTTCTTTTTCAAGGTGTCGGACAAATTTTTTTCGCACTTTATTTGAATTATTAAGAAAAAAATATACGCCATTTATGGTCATAGAAGATCAGCTTGTTTCAGTAATTCGTCAATCACAGTTTTTTTCAATGATTTTTTAAAATTTTCAAGGTCATAGCAATTTTTGGCACCTTATTTGAGGGATATTCGAAAAAACTAAACACCACATGAAAGGTATTGGGTGAGTTACCAGATCATCATACACGGTCAATTAGCTGTAGACTTGTTATAAATTTTTAAAGTTTTTTCTTACAACACTTTTAACTTCACAGCTGACCAATTACTGAAAATTGTTGAGCTTGAAAAACTTTAATTCTTGATTAAAATGTTTGTATGGTTTACCAATTTCTGCCATATGTGACTGTGTGTCATATTTTTCTTGCGAATAGCCCGTTTTTGTGTGTTATAACTTCTGTCAAATGAACATAAGAAAATTAATATTTCCTTCCAAGCCAAAAAACAATCGTTTTACTACATAAGATATTCAAGGAAATTCGAAATCATTAAAATAAGATACATATATAATTTTCTATTTTTTCAAAATATCAGTGAATACATAATTGCAATCAATTTATTATTACCGCATTTTTGAGCAACAAAAATAAAACTAAACTCACATTTAAATTAAATGAAAATTATTCACCAGGATCGCCTTAAAATACATATTAAATAAATATTTTTTGGATTAGCCGCATGAGTCTATGTATAATGAACTGCCAAGCGAAACTTACCTTTAAACAATCAAAAACTTTCAAATCCGCTGTCACAGAAAACAGCGTTGCCAATTTAAACTTATCTGCCTTTAAAAAAAAACCCATCAGAAACATTAATACTCAGTCAATAAGCCTTATTTTTCAGTTACAAACTTAAAAAAAAAAACGAATTAGAACTAATAATAATTTTAGAAATGAAACTACCAAAAAGGAGTTATTGTATACACTCTATCTTAGATTTCGGAAAAGCGTATTCATAAACGAAAATAAAGAAAATTAGATATTACTTCTGATTAAGTGCTTCAATTCTAAGTTCTCAAATTCTATCAAAGGGCACGGTAGTGCCCAGCCCAGTTCTGGCACTACACCCTTTTTACAGGAACAAACTCAGGCGATTTTCGACCCTTTTCTATCTTCAGTACCAATAAAGTCAGAAACTTAAAACTCCGAATATATGCTAAGCTATTCAGGCACAGGCGCCTCACCAAATATCAATCTTCTAGCATAAGCGGTTCCTGAGATATAAGGCCTCAAAAATCACAAAAACCGTAACTGACTGACTGACTGACTGACAGATCATCAAAATTATGGAGCACTTCCCGACATCGTAAAATCTTGTAATTTTGCACAACGGTAGGTCTTGTCATGTAAGCAAAAGAAAAATTCGAAAATTTGAAATTTTCCATTAAGGGGGCGTGGTATCCGCCCACTTTCTCCGAATTGATGTTGGTTGAATGGAGCACTTCCGACTGCTGTAAAACGATGCTTAAATTGCATACAAAGAAAAAAATATAAAATTTTAGGTTTTCCATTCAGGGGCGTGGTATCCGCCCACTTCCTCAGAACTGATGTAAATTATATATGGCGCACTTCCGATTGTAGTAGAACAATGAAATTTGGTAGAACGGTAGGGCTCAAATCGCATATAAAGGACCGAACATAAAAATCAAGGTTTTCCATTCAGGGGCGTGGTATCCGCCCACTTTCTCCGAATTGGTATTGGTTGAATGGAGCACTTCCGACTGCTGTAAAACGATGAAATTTGGTGAAGCGGTAGGGCTTAAATTGCATTCAAAGAAAAAAATATAAAATTGAAGTTTTCCATTTAAGGGCGTGGTATCCGCCCACTTCTTCAGAACTGATGTAAATTATATATGGCACACTTCCGATTGCAGTAGAACAATGTAATTTCATAGAACGGTAGGGCATATAAAGGACCAAAAATAAAAATTGAGGTTTTCCATTCAGCGGGCGTGGTATCCGCCCACTTTCTGAGAAAATATTTAATTTATATGGAGCACTTCCGATTGCTGTAATTAAGGTAGGTATGTTAGTGTTAGGTATCTTGACAGGATAAGAAGAAATAATTGAAGCGCAAATCAAAACAACCAATAACAAAAAGAAAATATACCAAAAGATATAGGAAGCTATAAACTAAGTTGATTTTAGTAGGACGAGGCCACCCTTCTATCTTTCCGTATCTTTCGAGATTTTGACATGGCAAAATATTAAAATCTTTGCAAAAAGGAGCGAGATTAGACCAAAAACATAAATGTTAAAAAAAGAGCCAAGTTCTCCTATACAAAAACCTTTGCTTAACAAGTCAGCCGTGAAAAGTACTGAGATCTAAAAGTATACGCCAAGTTCTTACTTCATGAAGGTTTAATACCGAATATTTAAAGTAGAATAATATTGAAACAGCTATAATGTAATAGAGAAATTTTATTATTTAATGATTACTGACTAAAATTTGATGTGCTTACTTGGCAAGTTTTGTTTATGCCCCATTCGAAAGGTTTTGAAAACTTGACCAGTAAGCCCATCAAATTTTAGTCAGTAATCACTAAATAATAAAATTTCTCTATTACATAGTAGCTGTTTCAATATTATTCTACTTTAAATATTCGGTATTAAACCTTCATGAAGTAAGAACTTGGCGTACTTTTACTTACTTTACTTGCTTATTTTTCACGGCTGACTTGTTAGACAAAGGTTTTTGTATAGAAGAACTTGGCTCTTTTTTAACATTTATGTTTTTTGGTCTGATTGGTCTTACACCGTTACCGATAAGTTCCTTGGCGGACTTTAGAAAACAATACATCGAAATTCTACTTCATTATTCAATATTCAATATGTTTTTTAAATCTGGAATCAATGTTTTTTCTTTTGAAAAACGCATAAGTGTTTTTTATTTAATTAGTGACTGAAAAATGGTTTTACTAAAGCTGTTATAGATATTTCTTTTTTTTAAATGGCCGCGAGTTACACACCGAATTTAATCTATGACACTCCAATATTTCTTTTCCTTTAATTTAAATTAAAGTAAGGAATTCTTTTTGCCTTAGCTAATCACCCTCATCGCATAAGAAAGTTAAATAAGTCATCACTCATTGTCATTACAATAAATATGTTACTTGGGATAAAAATGTTAGGACCAAGTTGAAACGACTAGGAGAGTTTGAAGAAGATATTCCGATTTGCTTATAACACTTGCCTTTCAAAACCCTTAAAATGGTTAAAAACAGAAGAACATGAATGTGTTTCAGAAAAGATGAACGATGCATAATTCTTTTGACTTTTTGAACATTAAATTAGAATGCTTTGCTAACAAAAATTAAATATGAGCTGCTTTTTTTTAATTTACGTTTTGGTATCAAATAAAATCTTGTATCAATTACTTCTGATTTCCTTTATGAAAGCACAACATTTTGAATTAAATTCATTAATCAAATCGACAAGCTTAATGCCAGTTTTTCGCTGGGCGTTCAGACAAACGGTGAAAAAACAATACATTTTTTGAAAATGTTTGCGAAACAATAAACTATTGTTCGATTAAATACAAAAAAAAAAAAATAACAGCAGTAAGTACTCGCACCGTGGAATATAAGCAATTGGAGTCAATTTAAAGTGCGCAACCACAACAAAAACCATAAAAAGCAAGTAGGTATACTAAGTTTACCCGTTAAAATAAAAATACCCTCTGGGCAAATCAAATTGCTATAACACGGTAGTTATAATTTCACCACCTTTTTGTTCATATATGGCTATTATTTGCAGTAGGTGTTCCACATTCAGCCTCCTTTTTTCAGACATGCAAATCTATAAAAAAAAACTGCCATCATTCAAGCTAACCAATTTGTCCAAATTTTTTAAAATCTTGTTGACCTTGAAGAAAAGAGTCAAGATTATGAAGCTTTTTTTTGCCAAAGTATACGATCAGGGGCGGACTGGGCCACATATGGACTGCAGATATTCCAAAATAAGAAGGCCCTCCGCAAGTATTTCGAGTATAGGAATTCACATTTTAAACAGATGCCAAATCAGATTATTTTGAATATACGAGTATGTATAAATATTATGAAATTAATATTATTAAATATATTCAAATCGGTTCGATTTTCTTTTATTAACGAACAAGGCGAATACAAAATTAATCGAAATCTTTGTTGTCGTCAATTATTAATACCCAACTTCAAATGAAATGTTATAATTAGGTATTGCCAAAATTTGATTTCATGTTTGTTTCTCTTTTTTGGAGTTCATAGTTATGTGGGTGGTTTTTCATTCAATTGCTCAAATGGAGTTCAAATGGTTTCAACACCGACTAGTTTGAAAAAAATGTATTCACAATTTCTACTTCACAGATTTTTTAAATAAGTATTTTTTTACCGATAATACAACTTATTCAGGTTATCTTAATTTTATAATATTTTTTAAGTCATTTACGATATAGTTATTTAAGCATAAGCTTGCAGCAATGAAAAAAGAAATACAAAATAAAAAGTATTAGCTTAAGGAACTTAAAGAATATAATCTGCTATCTAATTTTCTTATTTACCTTATGGGTAATCCGGCAAATAATTTATCTACGTTGGAAAGGTAGTGGTTTTGCATTCTCTGTTAACTTATTATAAATTTTACTGATTGATACATCATATTTCATATTTTCATGTAAAATAATATGAAGTGCGTGTATGTCTTTACCTGATTGAAATAAGTACATAAAACGTGCTTATACAAAAGTTAAGGGTTATGGGTGTGACTGTTTTTTTTTTTTTTGCTCAAAAAAATATAAAATAAAATAGGAATAGAAGGTACTTTTGTTAGCCTTGACATCCTCTTATTTTTTAACTCTGGAAAAAGTACCATGAAGTACAAAAATAGGCATTGTCAGATTTTCTATTCAAGAAAGACAGATAAGACCTGAAAATTAATTAATGATTTACACACCTATTATTAATGTTCTATAGTTTGTCACCGTTTTAAGGAAAGGTTTTGGTTTGCATGTAAGCCTTAGCGGTTGTTTTAACACAAAATATTAAGTCATGCTATAAGCTTTGGTCATTGTTGAAGAAGAGCTAACTCGCAAAGATTAATTGCTTATGCTTTATCGCGTGCAAGGACTTTTCGAAGAGGAGAAGATTTATTATAGAAAAAATTACCCAAAAAAAGATATGCAAATGATTTTAGTTTTTGAAAGAGAGGAAATAGCTACTAATAAATAGAAAAATTATGGGCAACGCCAATAGTCATTTTTGATCAATGAATTATAAGGGTCGTAATAGATTCAGTGGTCTTCATAAATTAATATCTATTAGTATTAGATAAGCACAATATACTCGTATATAGGAAGATAGGAGATTTTCATTTTCTACATATTATAACAAATGAGTCCGATTGAGTTCAAAATAAATTATTTATATAAACTTATTTTTGGGAAACAAAAAATCAAAATTATTTTTTTCTCGAATTCCAAAAATTTCGAATATCCAACAACTCTGACTTACCGGAATTATGTACATTATTTCGAAAAGATAGTTTCTGAATTTTCATTAGCTTCTGAGTATATTATATAGTCATGAAAAAGGATTATAAGTACTCTTAAAATGTTTGAGCACAGTGCGAGCGGTAATGAAAGGATTTAAAAGAAAAAACAATGCACATTGGTTTTTAATGTAATGTAAAAGAAATATAGAACTTTGTTAAGCATTCAACATTCGTATAGTGCAGGTAAAGAAAGAATCTCTGATTTATACATTACGTCTGAAGTTGTGTTCAAGGGTAAGCTGATGGTCGGTCATTCCCTGAAGAGCAAGTATTACGGTTGAATTGTTTAAGGGGAGGAATGCAACTGACTATTTCACTATAGTGAACCAAATCGCGTAGGTGATATTGAAGAAAATATTTTGTTAATTTTTGAAGAATCAATTATTCAAATCAACAATTTTTCATAGTATTTTTCTTCATATTGAAGACTGAATATTCAAAATGAATAAGGTTTCTTCAAATGATGAATGACTTAGTATTTTATTCAAACGAATGAAATTTTGTCATATCTACGAAAACAATTTGTTAATTTTTGATGAAGCAATTATTCGAAAAGACAAGTTTGTATTAAAAGTTTTTTTACTATGTATGTATGTATTTACATCACAAGTAGCACAAAATGGTATAATTTCGGTATCACATTTCTTAGTTCATACGAAAACACGAGAGAGTTATTTGAGTAGCACTTTGAGACAAGATATTTTATGTATCACAGTGGCATAATAGGTAGAGCACAAGCACGGCAATCGAGAGGACTCGAATCTCGGTAGAGGCACAGGGTAAATTAAAAAAATAACTGTTAAAATTCTTTCATTCCAGCAAAAAATCACATAAGGAGTCGAATATAGGGAGACAAGGATAAAATGAAGAGAACTCCAAAATAATCAACAATAATAAAAAAACTTTATTTTTATTTATATGATTTCAAGAAAGAAGGATGAAACTTAATCAATTTCACAAAATTTTGTGGATTTAACACGATAACGAAAAATTTTATCCATTTCTTCAAAATGACAATATTTCTTGAATATAACAAAATTTTCTTCAAAACAACGGATAGGTTTCATTGACCGTATATTGATCACCCTTTCTTCAATTCTACCTACTTTTTCTTCAATATGACTACCAAATTTGGTTCAGTGTAGATCATTCCTTATGGAAATAACAATAAAATAATGACATACAAAAAAAATTGCGGCCATGCTCAAGAGATGCAAATGTTTCTGTTATACTTCTATCACTTATCGTTTTTAAGGCCCTTATTTTGGATTCTTGGAGAATCGGGCACCTCAAGCTTTGTACGAATATATATCTTATAGATTATAGCCAGATCAGAAGGGTTACAGATTTCTGGATCTTCGAAGAAAACCTTAACACTTAGCAGCGTTTTTGACGACGTCGAATATGTGGTCATTCTGTCACCCATCTGACACCATCTACACTGTGCCAAGCTAGGCAGCTTATTGACTGGTACTGAAGAAGTAGCCAATCCAACTGAGTTATTATACGGCCCCCGTACCTTTAGCCTCCGTCAAAGTCCTCAGCCCGATAGCTCGAGATCTCAGAAGTCAAACAGAGCAGTGCATTTGCAGAGGAAGTGGAAGGCTGTTTCCTTTTCCCGATGGTGCCCACAGCTATGACAGTGAGTGTTGTAAAGAATACTTAGATTCTGTGTATGCTCCCCTAATGGCCAGTGTCCGCTACAGGTAGCTATGATCCGGGCTATGTCTTGCCTGTATTCGCATATCAGATCAAGTGTTCGGGATTTATCATAGGTGGGCCAAATCTTTCTAGACATACTCCAATTAGTTAATCTGCTTCACCTAAGGTTTGATTCGCTAAGAAAAGTTAAGAGAATTTTGTCCTTCTTAACTTTGAGCAGAATTTTGACTACTTCCGCAAGTGAGTTATGAAGAGCTGATCCTTGCCTGACGAGCTGGTCCGCCCGTCTATTTTCCTATCAATACCACAATGACCCGGAACCCAGATAAGAGTAATATTGTGGTTAATAGCAAGTTCATCCTGGCATTGCTGGACCAATTTGTAGTATGTTATACTACAACTAATGACTTTAACAGCCGCCTGACTGTCAGTGATAAAAGCCGCATTCCGGTTCTGGTTTGGATCCATCTTGTTTCAGTACCTTGTCTGCTTCAATGATAGCCAGTAGTTAAGCTTGAAAAGCAAAAGTCGGATAGCCTAAATGAACTAGATATATCCAAAGTCACAGAGAGCATTCCTGAACAAACACCACACTCCATATTTGAGCCATCAGCAAAAATAGTTGTGTCGAAGTCTTCCGTCATGACGTCCTCATCCCTATGATCTATATTGGAATCAACTCCTTAATATTGCCGTGGCCATAAGATTTGGCAATACAAGAGTTCGATTATGCGAGATACTAGATACCTAATGTAGAGCCCTTGTTGTGCCAACGCTAGCAGTTCTTTGTACCTTCTTTAGTTTATCGATGTTATATGCTTTGGTAAGAGCGGGCCACCACAATCGAATCATACGTGAGGATCGGTGTCGCACCACAGCTGTGTTTGTCCACAAAATCATCTTAGAATAAAGACCCCACTTTTTACCAAAGGTTTTACTACGTAGTGAGCTATGCAGGTCTTCTTAACCCTTGCGAATTATATATACAAATTAGACATTCAAACATAAATGGTTTGATATATTTTAAGCAAATAAAATTGTTTAATTAGGTTTACCACTAGGGAACACGGCAATTACAACTTCTTACTCCTTAAATAGCCTTGTAGCATTGTACATAAGAATACTGTGAATAACAAATAAAATCTAACCATACGTGGTTTAATGGTGCGAAATGGATTAGTGAATTATCTTAAAAACGCCTCTTAAGATTTAGATTAAACGTCAATAATACTTCGTTTCAGGTTTTTCCTTCTAAGGATTGATGTTTTGGGAGGAGAAATTGAACATAGCACTCGGGTGCTCGTTAAGATTTGCTTTTCTGCCTTTAATTGATAGGTAAAATATCGCCATTTCAGTTAATGTTTTCAATAAGTTTGATCATAAAAAAAAATTTAAATATTCTTGTAAGGAAGTAAGGACAATATGACACGAACGAAATCTCTTGGGACTCCAATAACTTGTTTTGTGGTCTTAAAAGACAAAACGACTAAATGAGTGGTGCCTCACGTGTTGTTGTATTGGATAGCGTTGTTACTTATTGTGTGACTTAATTGAGCAAAAAAAAAAGGTAGGATAAAAATGGGTGCGTTGGCGGAGTTGGTTAATACAAAAAGAGGCGCAATATTTGTTTGGTGACACTTGCTTTTTAAATTAATTTGAATCCCATTACTTGTTTATAAACATAACCTTACACCTTCTTTACACAATTATTATTTTCAACAAACAGATTAATTGTTTAATGCGAAATTTGAGCTATGTTTACATAATCTATTGAAATTGTTTCTAATTGCAAGGAGTCGATACCGCTAATGCGTGTTACTAATTATCACGATCTAGATAATTTTTGGGTTTTTAACGGGGCGCGTTTATGCCATTTAGATTTGTTTTGAGTTCCCAAAAATTGAAATTATTATTTCTTTATTGTTTTAGTTTTCCTTTGATGTCTTTATTTACTCAAAAACAAAACTGTTATTGATGTTTTATTGTTCAATTTATCTAAGGCCTGGTAATTTCCTCAACATAATGAAATAACTTCATGAATGTGATAAAAAAGAGAATATTTATTTATTTATTGATTTATCTACGGATATAAATCTAACATATTAGTAATAATTCAATATACGTTTTTCGTAAACTTAAATCTAAACTTTATAAAGTTAATTTAAGAAATTATATTTTGTAATTTAATTTTAAATTCCAATCTGTATATTAAGAGATCAAGTTAATTACATATTAAATTGAAAAGTTTAATGCATCTCGAAAATGATTCATTGATACCATAATTTTATCTATGTCTTTGGTTATTAAAAAACAAATGACGGTGGACATTTTATACTATAAGAAACATGAACGAACAAAAGACACGGAATATAACGTCTATTTTTTAAGGAATCAACTCCAGTTAAGGCACATCTCGAAGCATATGAAGGATTATCTATTCTCCACTTCAGTTGCCTGACTACAAATCTTGTGAAAGCCTTTTGAACTCTTTCAATACGAGTCATTCCAATGGCTGAAGTTAGACACCATACAATTGAGCAATATTCAAGAATAGGACGAATAAAGGACATATAAACCGATTTCAAAGCATAACGGTTGGAGAACTCACTGCAGTTTCCTTGACAAAACCAAGCAGAGTTTGGCCCTTGTAATAACATATGTAGTCGACATGCAATAAAAACGACATCTTTGTATCAAAAATGACTCCAAGATCAGGAATCTCGGATTTGCGATCAAGAATCTTGTTGAATATTTGATAGTCGTATACCATTGGTACTAAAGTTCGATGTGCTGTAAGAACATTACATTTATTGATATTCAAGGGAAGAATATTTCATTTACACCAAGCAGCTAAATTATTTAAATCATTTTGAAGATTTTCATCATCAATTCCATTTTTGATACACGGAAAAAAATTGTATGTCATCAGCATACATCAAACATAAAGCAGTCTTAAGAATAAATGGGATATCATTTACAAAAATGTTAAAAAGAAGTGGTCCAAGGTGACTGCCTTGAGAAACTCCAGACGTAACTTTTATGATATTAGAAACGAAATTCCCTAATTTCACACATTGACTTCTGTCAATGTCATTTCAGAAGTAATCTATGAATACCAAAAAGCTGAAGTTTGGCTACGAGAATTTTGTGACATATAGTATCAAATGAATTGATGAAATCTGTGTAAATAGTATCAACCTGGTATCCCGATTCAAAAGAATCGGTGACATATTTAGAATAAAGCATGAGATTTGGCATTGTTTCAATACAAAAGATCCCGTACGTAATGGAATTTTGTATGTTGATCTTAACTTTGATATTATTGTTTCGAAGATTTGAGCTTGGGCATAAGTCATTTTCAAAGATGAGAAATTCACTTAAACATTATTTTAAGAATGTGTCTCCCCTAATATTATAAGCTAGAAATCATTACAAGAATATGTTAAAATTTAAATGGACAAGTATTTATAAGAGGATCATCCACTTCATTACATCAAAATTAAAACATCAATCTTTTTTATCAAATGAAACAAAAATAAGCAATAAGTAAAGAAGAGATTCTCGCTTTTTTTAATTTTAGTCACGATTTAAATTTCTTTTCTGTTTTTAGCTTTAAACTTGACTTTTCTTCGTGTTTTAATTCAAGTTGACAAGTCTTATTAAAACAATTAATTTTGAAAGGCACAAAAATGATTTGTACATTCATATGACGTAAGGAAATAAAAATTGTTTTCGATAAATAATTAAAATTTAAAAACAGTTGCATATTCTATCTTTATTCTATTGCATGTTTAGTTCTTTTTTCATATTTTTCCATAGGTAATGATAGAAGTTTAAAGTGAATTTTTGAGCTTAATGATTATGACTGATATCTTAAGGCATTTTAGATGATCACCTCACAAGTAGACAATTAAATACATATACAAAATTTATCATTTCCTGTCATGACTTAATTTTCTTATTATTAATGGGATATGTAAGCAATGCTTTTCAATTTTAAATATTTTGTTTATTTTAAAATAATTTTAGCATGAATCAAACCACAAATTATCCCAGCTATGAGATTTAAAATTAGTCATATAATTATAGAATATTGTTATAATTTACTGCGCAGCAAAGAATAAACGAAATAAAATATAAACTTGGTTGACATATTATGTTAGGTTCTAGATTTTCTTCTTCAAAGTTGTGTGGATAATATGATAGATTCAAATCTATTTTATTTATTATAACAATTCACAAAAGATAAATTTAACACACATTTTTTTAAATATCAACGCAGAAACCAAATACCGTCTTGTGTTAACCCAAATAAATCAAAGTATTTTATGGAAATAAGGCTCTCAATAGTTCGTAATCTATTAGTAACATCAATGTGAATCGCATAAGTTGTACCTGGAAGCTAATGTATGTAGATTGGTTCAAGACAACAGAAAACCCGTATCTATTATCTTCACCTTTAGATGAAGTTGTGATTTTCTAAGCAAAAAAAATATTAAAATTGAAAAACGGACGAACTTGGTCATATGTAATAGACAAAGGCGCAAAATTTTAATTGAATTAGTACAATGCTAAACCTGTTTTAGTATGATACTAGGTTAAAACAACGAATTTGCAAATTTTAATCGAATAAAGCATCATACTTTCTCTACCCTTTTATTGAAGTTAAAATCATCGAACACCTATTTAATTTTTTTAGTATCGTGCTAGCTTCATATGACTCTTTGACATTTGCAAACATCAAAAAAGGTTTGTGTACTTACTTTTTTACATGAAATGTCATTGTTTTAGGTGTGTTCAGAAGCAATTTATTAAGACAATTCTTTTAGTACGATGCTAGTTAGAAAATGTTTAAAATTAAGAATGAGTTAATAAGCTACTTTAAAGTTAGCAAATCGTTAAGTAGTATCATACTAATACCTTATTAATAGGCTGTTTAAAATTTTGCGCCAAAGAGTTTTAAAATTGAATGGCGCAAGATTTTAAACACCCTTTTATTAAGGTATTAGTATGATACTACTTAACAATTTGTTAACTTTAAAGTAGTCTACCAACTCATTCTTGATTTTAACCATTTTCTAACTAGTATCGTACTAAAGCAATTTTCTTAATAAATTGCTTTTGAACACAGCTAAAACAATGACAGTTCGTGCAAAAAAAAAAACTAAGTAAACAGATCTTTTTTGACGTTTGTAAATGTCAAAAAGTCATATGAAATTAGCACGATCGTAAAAATTAAAAAACAATTAAAATATATTCGATGATTTCATAAATAAAATTTATGATTTTTAAACAAAAGGGTAGAGAAAGTATGATGCCATATTCGATTAAAATTTGTAAAATCGTTGGTTGTTTTAACATAGTTTCATACTAGAACAGCTTTAACATCGTACTATCTCAACTCAAATTTTGCGCAAATGTTATTAGAGAAAACTGTTTATGAGCATGCAATTATTTTTTAGTAGTAACTTAGAATGTAATGTGATTTATTAATCAAATATGAATTAATGCAAGAAGAAATTTTAGAGGTTTCTTAAAGAATATTTAAATACACAATACTATCAAAACTGTTGGAGAGCCTTAGCAAACACAAAAATTATCAAAATCTGTCGTACCATTTTTGAAAAAATCAAAAACAAAAAATGTTCCATTAATAACCGTTTATCGCAATTTTTTCCAAGCATTACCTAGTTTTAATAAAATTAAATTTTTTTTGTATATTCTTCTAACGCAAGTAAAAATAAAGTGTACATCTATTTTGGTTTAATTAAGATCTCGAGTTAGATTTTTTACAAATTCAAAATTTGACTTACATTATAGTACATTATATACATTTGTAAATTGCAAGCAATTTTTTGAATCTAGCTTTACTCTTTACCGACTTTTAATATCACAATGTATGTGATTCTAAAGCCAGAAATATATTCTTTATTTTTTTTAATTTTTAAATCGTAAATAATTTGCATTGAAATTTTTAAAAATTAATTTAAACTAAAAAAGAATTTAGAACTTCCTGGGGTTCTGCTGTACACTTTCACGGACCGCGAAGATATTCTCGGCCGATATTGCGTTACTTTAAAAAAAAAACGTGTATTAGATGATTGATTATCGAACAAATCGTGTCAAATTTAGCCACCAAACGTTGAATAGTCTGTAAACGGCCATCACGTCTGCCGTAAAATGAGCGCAACGTGCGCAACGTTTGCACTAACGTTTATTTTAGGATTTTTGTTCAAAAATATTAAATTTTGTACGTAAATTTATTTATATGTGTAGATATAAATTTGAATATTAATTGGTATGAATATAACTTAACAAAAAGTATCCCAATTAGTCTTTGCCCTTGCAAGAATGTCGTTTTATATTGGTAATAGATTAAATTGATGTATTTATAGTACACACAGTTAAAATCGATTTATGTTTGCTTAAAAAAGTGTTATAACAGGATGGTGTGATTCAGCAAAAAAACTAATATAAATTTGGATAAGAGTCCCGTTCCACAGTAAAAAAAATATATTTTTCTTCAAGATTTAGCAAGAACTAATTTGTGCAAGATTTTATTCCTAAGAAAATAACATACTTACTTACTTACTTATTCGGCCCCCGATCCATGGAGGGTCTCTGCCTGAGATAATGCGGTCTTCCATCGGTTACGATCCCTCGCTCCCTCCCTCCAGTCGTTGGGACTAAGCGCTCTTGCGTCTGTAACCGCCTGGTCCCTGTAGCTGAGGTTCGGTCTTCCTCGTCGTCTCGAACCTGGGCGAAAATAACATATAGCAACTTAGAGTACCTGGTCCAACGACTCTAGAACTTGGTGAATAAAATCATTTTTAAGAACAACCTATTAAAAGCTCTTGGTTAAAATGTTTTTGATAAGGTTATATTTTTACTTTAAAATTTTAAGCACATACGAAGTTCATTTCATTTTCGACTACTTTGAAAACATTTCTGAGTTTATCTCCTGTAATATTACAATAAGTCCTTAGACTTATAACCACACGCATGGATGTCAGTACTATCCAACAAGTCTTATTCGTCTTTTAAGAAAATTCGATCAGATCTTAAAAACGACCTTAAGTTAAAGTGACCATTCGTCCCACATTACGTGGGACAGTCCCACATTTACATCATCTGTCCCACACTGAAAATTGTCCCACAAATGTCCCACAAAATGAAAACATTTCCCACACCGTCGCACAAAATCGAGATAAAATTTTTTTTTTTTTTAACCATGATAATTTAACTGAACGCTACCATCATTTTACCAAATTGTATGCATGACATAATGACTGAACAGACTCATCTTGTTGACAGATAATTAGGGGGGCTTACATGGACCAGCATGCTCGACAACATGGCTCGATGGCAAAAATAACTGTGCGCACAACTTTGCGTTTACATTTACCCCTCACACACGCCACATCGATCAACCTAATCGACAAAGTACTTCGCTTTTGTATGGGCTGGGCATTTACACACCAATACGCCGACGTAGAAGTACATGTCAAAATCAGCTGTTAAATAATAGAGTTGTAAAATTTTAAATGAAAAATGAAAATGACCGAAAAATATTTGAATTTTAATGCTCCAGAACCACTTTTTTTGTGTTGATCAGAGCTTTATTGAATTATTGCTTAAGGAGATTGAATTCTATTTTTGCTTTTTCAGGCGATTTGTAAATTTTAACAATTAAAACCGAATAACATCATAAAAAATTGTTTCGACGAACTATTTCGGTCCTTTTTACACGCCATGTCGGCATACTACTTCGATTCCCAGTAGTTCGCACTGCTATGTCGACACATATTCATTTCACACGACCCAAAAACCTTATCGACAATATGCTTCGATGAAGTAGTTTGTGGTGTGTGTTAGGGGTAATTGATACTGATGTTGTCGAGCATCAGTATTTTAAAATTTTCGAATCAAACAGACGCAGGATGGCGAAAATGATTTTGGCAGCGTTAATTATGAATAAGATTCTTGAAGAGGAAGAGAAAGAAAAAAAAATAAAGGAAAAAAAGAAAAAACGTTTATGGGTAAAAAAATGGATTAAGGGCAGAAAAAAATACAACCATACAAATTTGATGAACGAGCTCAAAGTTACATCTTGGATTGAGTTTTTTTTTTTACCGTTTCTAAACTGACATTAAGGTATATTTCCTTATATTTTTCCAACAACACTTCGTATCCTTTTAGCTTTAAATTTTTGTTTTTATAAATTGCACTTTTTATACCTCAGGTAAGCTTTTGTATAGTTCAAAAAACTCTTTCCAAAACTCACTGTTGTTTGTTATTGTTGCCATTATTTTCGCTTACCGTGACCGTGTTATTTGGCCGAGATAATTTACAGAATGAGAAAAAACGAAGTTGTCGAGCATCTGTTCACACGAGTTGGCTGATTGGGCGAGCCTTCGGGTTTTCAAAAATTTTTGAAATCCATCCAGCATGTTGGTCAAGCCGTTGTTTTCGCGTTTTAATGATCGAGCATCGATGGTTGTCGAGCATGCTGGTCCATGTAAACCCATATGTTTAAATTAACAGCCCGTAGCATGCGAGAGACAGGTTCGTTGGAGCCGTAAGAGGTTCGGTGGGTGGGTATATAAAAGAGACGAGGGTTTCGTGTATTACGGGGATTAGTATTGAGAGAGATGGAGTTGTAGAGCGACATGCAGTCAACGGAACCGGAGAGTAGTCGATGAATGAAAAGAATGTCTGATATCTCTCTTCGTTCTTCCAACGAATTCAGATTGATTAGTTTAAGTCGATCTAGATAGGGAGGCAGAATCAGAGGATTGTTCCATGATAGACCTCGAAGAGCAAAGCGTAGGAATCGACGTTGGATGCTTTCGATTCTGGAAATATGAGTAATTTGGTAAGGGCTCCAAACTTGAGAGGCGTATTCTAGCAGTGGACGAACAAACGATATGTATAAGGACCGGGTTACGTAGGGGTTGGAGAATTCTTTGGACCATCTTTTGACGAAACCGAGCACTGAGTTTGCTTTGAGAATGATATCGTCTATGTGAGTGAGAAAATTAAGCTCTGGGTCACATAAAATGCCAAGGTCACGAATATTATCAACTGTGGGTATGGGTTGATTATGGAGCAGGTAGAGACGGGGAGGAGATTTGTTACGTTTGCGTGAAAAAGTAATTGATTGGCATTTGACGACATTAAGCTCCATGCCATTTTTTAGACACCAAACTGAAAAACTGTCTAGATCCTTTTGAATAAGCGAAGAGTCATGTGTTGAGGAAATGGTCTTGAAAAACTTGGTATCATCAGCGTACAGAGAGACAGAAGAATGTTTGATGACCCTATCAATATCATTAATAGCAAGAATAAACAAAAGTGGGCCGAGGTGGCTGCCTTGGGGGACACCGGAGGTAGCTAAGAAAGGGCATGAGGTGGCAGATCTAAATCGAACGCTGTAATAACGGTTTTCAAGGTAAGAAGAGATCCACTGTAACAAAGAGGGTTCAAAGCCGAGAGTGGACAATTTGAAAAGAATAAGCTTATGGGAAATTTTGTCGAAGGCCTTGCTGAAATCGGTTGAGATTACATCGACTTCGTAGCCTTTTTCTAAGGCTGAAAGGGTGACGGATACAAATTCAACAAGGTTAGTGGTTGTAGACCGGCATTTGAGAAAGCCATGTTGTGAGGGGGAGATGAGAGATTTGCAGTGGAAACTTAAGGTTTCATACAAAATACTTTCAAAGAGTTTGGGTATGTGTGAAAGTTTGGCAATGGGACGATAATTATTAACATCGCTCTTCGGACCCTTTTTGTGAATAGGGGTTATGAAAGATAATTTCCATATCTCAGGAAACTCTCCTTTATTTAGGGAAAGGCTGAAAATTTTTGAGAGGGGAAGAGAAAGGATGGAAGAGCATTTTTTTAGAAGGATGGCAGGGAGACCATCTGGACCAGGATTGAATTCATCGTTAAGTTGATTCAATTTATATTCGATGATATGGGGATCGACGGAACGAGGGAGAAGCGGTCCAACAGAAAAACTTTGTAGATAATTGAAATAGTCTGAATCAGGAACAAAGCAGTCATCAGCAAAAGATTGTTTGAAGAATGTAGCAAAAAGGTTGGCGATAGTGTTAGGATCGTTTGATGTTTCGTTATTGAAAGAGAGAGTGGTTGGGTAGCCATCGGATTTTCTTTTGTAGTTAACAAACTGAAAAAATGACTTAGGGTCTTTGATAAGGTTGGATTGCGTTTCCATTAGATAACGCTGGTAAAGGGAATTGTATAGCTCGGTGAAATGGAGATAAGAACCCAGATAGTTAGAGTAGTCAGTAGGAGAACGAGAACGGAGGTAAGTTTCCCACAACTTATTTCTTTTATTTCGCAGAGAACGAAGTTTGCGATTATACCAAGGTGGAGAAGTAGACGAGGTTTTGTGGCGGGAAAAAGGAACATAAAGAGAAATAGAGTTAAATATTTCTCTGTAGAATAAGGTTATGGCATCATTTACGGTTAAGTTGTCAAAATTGAAAAAGACTTTGTTGAGGTATTCATTTATTAGACGATAGTTTGCTTTATGGAAGTCGTAAGAAGACAGATCCGTAGGAGGGGTGGACCGTAGTGGAGAATCGTGAAAAAATGAGACAAGAAGGGGAGGGTGGAAGTTGTCGATGGTTGATAGAAAAAAACCAAATTCGCATTTGTAATTCAAAAAGATTGTTAACCGAAAGAAGATTGTGGACATAAAGTTTTGTTATTATTTCATTTAAAATAAATAGAATGTAAGTTAAGTTGATCTTAGCTCTGCCTAAAATCATGTTTTTTTGTTTAACTCTTTCGGCCTTATTTATTATTATTTCTCACTAATACGGGTTCAACCTCGGAATAGTTAAACCGAACCGAAGCCCTTACTTCGGTCTAACGCCACGTAACAGAAATGCTTATTTATAAATTATTTTCTTAGCAGTTTTAGCTACGCCTTCCTTATGTTAAATATACTAGCAAAAAAAGTCACCAATCTAAAACTCTGGTTATTAATATACACGTAAGAAAACCCAAGCTCAATCAATCGAAACGATATTGACTGTTAAATCGACTTATTCAAGTTTTTTTTTTTTTTTTGTTGCTGTTTTTTTTTTTATTGAACTGATTTTAATTTATTTGTTACTTTTTTTTTAACGGAAAGTTTTCAAATAGTTATTAAGATTTTGATCTCTTTTTCTTTAAAACCAACATTTTTTTTTTTATTTTCTGAAACTTTTTAAATAAAATTGAAATGTCCCTCATTGAAAAACAAAAATTTTTGTGTATCATATTTTCGGGCGGAATTTTTTACTTTGTCCCACATTTTCACTTTTTGGATCTGGTCACTTTACCTTAAGTATTAGAGCAAACCTACGAATTTATTATAGTGGTGTTATTTTACGTTTTTAATGTTCTTTTCAGTAGATCAATATTGCATATTATACGTTATAGTATACATTTTTCTATTTGCTTAAAAGCTAAAATGTTAATAAAATTAAAATCTTAAAACCTGCAGAAAAGCAACAAATGCATCCAATCAAACTTCATTCAAACACAACGCAACCTATGTTACAGTAGCATCATTAAATAATGAAACTAACTCCGTTCTAACACTAAACACTATTCATTCATTCACTCATTTACTATGACGAAGCGGAGGGATTTCTTCAATGGCCTCTTACTTTCTATCTTTTAGTCAAAGTCTTAGACAAAACAGAAAAAAACACATCTAGGAATTCACTATTTGGTTGCATGCAATCCAACCGCCACTGAACCACTAACCACCACATACTTTTACCAAACTACGACTAAAACCAACAATATACTTTGTGCATATGGTGACCATCAACTCTGTTTTATAAGGTTTTGTTTTCTGTTATGTTTTTCAAAGCAAAATTTACTTAAAATTATTTTATTATTATTATTATTATAACTACATATATTAATACATAAATAAATTCAAATATCAATAATAAAGCAATAAAGCTCCACCTACTAGTGCTTCGAGCTAAAGAACTTAAAATTAAAAATATGCACTGTCATACTTACAGCATAAAATTAAACTACTTCAAGCCTTGCTTTATTTTGGATCAAATAAATCGATGTTACGAGTATGTTTCCATCGCAATAAAATATTAACAAGTAGATCAACTTTGAAATCATATTTAAAAAAGCAAATGTAATTTAATTTTTTCGTGTGAAGTGAAAGAGAGACACAAAGTTCAGCTTACTTCAAACGCAAAGTCGACTTTCCAGTGAATGCATTCAGCGTGATGTTTAAATTGAAATCTCTCGCGTTCAAAAAGGTTTAGGGCAGATTTCACACAATCTCGGCTTTGCGGTCAGTGGAAACTTGGTATTAGGTGTATCATACCACTGTTTGCCGAAGGTCTGGCTATTTAAGAAGAATGTTTTTTAGTCTCTTGCGACGAAGTGACAAAACATCTAATATTACTTCCGCTAATTTTAATAGATTTACCCTTAATCTTTTTCAACTATACAAAACTATTTTGTTAAACTAGTACATTCGAAATTAATTTTGATAAATCTTCATTGGGCTGGGCCAAATACAAATTACAAATCGAACTTATTTATACCAATAGCGGGCTGAACGCATTCACGGGACTCTTTTCTTTCGTTTTATTTGAATTACACTCTTTGAGTATATAAATAATATGGAGGGCTCATTTCTATTCCAAATGCGTGACTATCATAGGGGGCGCTACTTAAATTTGTGTAAGACAAAGTTATTTGACAGCGGCAACCAAAAAAAAGTTTTTGGCAGGATTGATTGCCTTGCGGGAATATACTAAGTTAGAACAAAAGAATATCATACAAATTAACAAACAAGAAAACATTTTATTATTTAATATTTTTGTATCATTAAACAACCAAATAAACACTTAAACTTTTTCAAGCTAAATATTCCTACAAATTTATTTTTTAAAATCCATCTAAAACTCATTACACCTCGAGTTCGTCTTCGAATTTGGACTCGTTTTTCGGTTGGAATTGTGCCAGTTTCTTAATCTGGTGACAAACCACTTGCAGGGAATTGATCGCTGATGTCGGAAAAATCATTCTACTGTTCATCTCTCTTAGTCGAGGCTAAATTACTGCAGTCCAGCTGTTGATAGATCTCCCGATTGTAGTCGTCATCCTTGGTAAATCCATTGTATTGGTCATATTGTGGGGAAGCTATTCGCGTCCAAATAGAGAACTTTAATATTTTGATTACAAAACCAGCACTTTAAAGTTTGATCTTATTTTTACGTATAATTTGTAAAGAATTAAAATAGTCACAAAGCTTATTGATATGCGGTTTTTTTCGGTTTTTTGCAAACAAGACTGAAAATTTACCGAGTGCTTCATATATCATATCACATGCGACCGAGAACGATGTGCGAGGAGAAGGTAAACACAAATTGACAGCATACAGCTGTATCCTTAACTTCTTACCCCTTCTTTCACAAAATATTTGTATTGAATTTTTCCTCTCAGTTTTCTTAGTTTTGGTTTTTATTTTACATAATTGATGGAAACCCATTTATATCCCTGCATCGAAAAGTGCTGTTGATTCAAAATCATGATGTTAAAAAAAATTTGTTGCCCCATGGTAAAAGCCTTCCGTAACACTGGTTAAGAGTTCTAAGATGTAAGTCAAAAGGAACTACTTCTGCAAAATCGGACCCCATATTTTTTAAAATTCAAAATTCTATCACATTCTATACAAAATGAAAGTTTCCACACATGGAATCCAGGTGAGTGTCTGTTCTATGACATAATTTTATTTTATATAAAAGCCGTTTGCTCAAATTAGTTCGGCATAAAATACAACCCGGAAATTATTATTTTATCTTTATTGTAATAATAATGTGTAAGCAAACGACTTTTAAGGGACTAATAATATTCTGACTGAATTTATTTCTGAACATATTTTGTTGAAAGATTTATGAAATTATATTTTTTATTCGTATATCGCTACATATATGTATGGATGCTCATAAAATATATTATACAAAAAAAATTCAATACTTAGTATGCTCTAAATTTAGCTTCACAAAAATATGGTAACACTTAACTATGCCTAACTCCTATGGCTGGCATTAGAGCCTGATGTTGATGTCTGCTATAGTCTGCCAGTCTGCGCCTACTCTGGCACATCAGTCGTACAAGTTCAACATTCAACACAACTCTACATCTGAAGTCAGCGCACTATATCAGTTTTGTAACTTAACGTTTTCATTTATTTCCATTCGAACTTTGAAAGCGACAGCGCCAACAGCCCGAGAAAGTATACGAGTACAAGCACTACCACGCGAAACTGCGGTCTCAATCAGTTATTGTTAATAAAAAAGAGGTTTTTACATTTGGTTAAATATAACTGCCAATTCTGTATCAATTATCGTATTTGTTTTTAGTTTGAATTTAACCGTTGAAGTGCCAATATCCCACGTTGAACTTGAGAATAGGAAAACTTTCTTCTTTTTCTTTTTTTTTCGAAATTACTATTAACATACATTTCTCTCTTGGAACCTACGGCCGGTGTTTGAGGAAAAGTAGTTTCTAGTGCACTTAATAGCTAAGAGTTGTTTGTATCTTTTTGTCTGTGCGGTTTTTTTTTATCAGCTGAGATTCCACTAAACGGGTGCAGCGCGAACTTAAAAGTGTTTTACCTACTTCTGGAATTCCAATTCCATACGCGTTTCGAGATTTAATATTCTGACACTCGGGCTTGTGTAAACGACATTTTGATCCACTTTGGTCAAATCACATAAATTTGCAGTTTACTAGAACGATGGTCGAGAAAACAGGTTAGTGAACTTTTCGTATAGTGCGTTTGTTTTGTACCATGCTTTCAAGTTTATAAAATACATTATTCTTAATCGTGAGCTTAACATTCTTCGGGGGCTTAAGATAAATCTTGATTGATATTTGAAATAGTTAGCAACTTTTTTTTTCAAATAGCTCAAAGTTTTAAAAATTCATTGAATGCACTGAAAATATTTGTGTGATAAAATTGTAACAAAAGAATTTGATATAGAGTATAGTGTTCTTATGACAAGAAGGTTTAGTTAGTTAAATTGATTTTTAAATGTTTTGTTGAATCATAAACTACAAAAATAATAATTATCAGAATTATGTGTGTTTTATTGTATATTTTATAGAAATTTAATCCTTAGACCTTGCGGAATAGACTGGTTGAATTAAGTCCGTCATTATGTTTTGTAGGTAGGAGAAGCGTTAGGTGGGGACTTTAGTGAGACAAGAAGAAAACATGAAAATCGAAACCATGATTTTCATTAGTTGTTGTTTCAATGTGTTTTTACGTGCTAGAAAAATGTAGGCACCATGAAACTCACTAGTCCGGGACTAATTTTCCCAATTCATTGTTTTCAAATATTTACATATGTACGCACATACATTATATGAGTTGAAAGTTTTTGCGAGTTGCGACCCTTAGTCAAAATGCTTTTCACCCAGTCACGACAGTTGGGCTTATCAGTTAGATGCTGTCGTACCATTCTAAGACGCGATATATTAGTTATAAGCACAAACAAAATTTACAGCATTAATGCAATATAACTTATATTTTTCTAGGGGCATTTTGTTAAATAAAGTTATCTAGAAAATAACGCCCGTGGCTCTGGCTGATTTAAGAAGAATGGAAAAATGAAAAAAATATAAAAAAAAACTATACACATTTTTCAATATTTTCCGATTTCGATTTTTCATTCTTTTTAAACAAAGGTTTGATTTCAAAAGATTCCATGTTTTTGAAATTTTTTTTCGTATTTATTATTTGTATTTGTATTCAAAACGTCTGGAAAATTCCTAAGTAGTTGATGCGCTTGCGTAATATTTTAACTATTTAAGAAACTGCATAAGTTTTATAATTTTCTAAATTTGTATTAATTTTTTGAACTTGTTCGTATCTTAAAAATCTTAAAAAAAAACTTCGTGCAGCTCACTTATGCATTATAATTGAATAAATAACTTCTGAAATATTTTAATTTACCAAAATTATTATTCATTAAAACAAAACAAAATTATATTTGATAAAATAAATTCAGTTCTGTGTGTCACTTTTATAATTGACATTGCTGCAAATGTGTGTTCATCAATAGTATTGTTTTCAATGTAAAGTTATATCTTTACAAGCAACTTCTATAATCACACATCCATATGTATGGATTTTGTTATTTATTAGTTTTTAACAGATAGAATGCTTTATGGGTACATTAACTTTATTAGTTCACCTGAGGTGTCATAAATTTTTACAGCTTTATAACTTCTGTTAAAATTGAGTAACAAAACTAAAACCATAGTAGGTAATGTAATAGATGATAAGATATGTGATTATATTTTGTCATTGTTCATAGTCAATTACTTTATGCAGAAAGTTCGTAATTTTAACGTAAGAGAAGTTACTGTTTCTGAAATTTGGACATTTCGCTTAAGCAATTTTTGAAATAAGAACTAGATGCAAATTATTCAATAGTGAAAATCTCACACCTTTGATAATTTTTGGAGAATATTAAAAATAAGTACACATAAGAACTCTTGTGTTGATTTTCAAAAAAATAGCTACTTTCTTCTAAAAAAATATTTTTTTGGGTATTTAATAAACTTAACAGCACAGTATCGAAAATACTATGTTAGCCAAACCTCAAACATTTGTTTAGAAACTCACCAGGCGAGGGGTAAATTTAAATTTGCAAGCCTTTTCTTAAAGACCTATAATAAAATGTTAAATATATTAATGACTAAAAAACATATATACTATATTACATTAAACTTTTAGTAGACAAATAAATTCTCAATTCGTCTGTCGCGTAGTGCCTTTGATCAACTTCTGATTTCTAAAGCCTATTTTGTTTTTATCAGTGAAATAGTTCAAAAAACAAAATATAAATTATAGCTATCGATACCGTTAAGACCAATATAAATTTATTTTGATTTTTTAACTTTATCTAGCGACAAATCGATCCAACTACTGTAAGATAGGACAGACGACGGTATGGAAAATTTTTTTTAAGACTTCTCTATCAATATAATGCTAGATTTGCTTAATGCCTTCCATTGTTCTTTACACAAAGTTGTTACATATTTCTTTAGTTGAGAAAGTAAGAAAGAAAATAGTCTAGTTAAGTTTGTTTGGAAGTTATATTGAATGGATTTGATTTAAGTTTCTGATATTTTAAACAGCAAATGCAGATGAACAAATTTAAAAAAAAACATGTTGACGAAAATATTCCTAGAAAAAAAAAACAGGTGGGTTTCTTTTATTTCGATATCGGTTAAAAATCGTTGAAAATCATAGAACATAGAAACAAATAACTTTCAATTACGATATTGCAGAAAAAAGAAAAAAACAAATTGTATACATACTTGGAAAGCCATATTTACTAGAAGCTACTTTATGTACCCACTATTCATCAATACTTAATTGCTTATTTATTCATAAAACGTTTTCCTACCCATCACAATAGTTCTTGTCCATTTATTTTCCTAACGCTCTTACTGAGTTTAAAACTTCAAGAGTAGTCAAAACCCCTTTACCACCGCAAAATTGAATTATGTAAAATAAAGTACCAAAAGTGAGAATTTTTCCTTACTATCTTCGGCTGTTTTTGTTTTGTTTTGTAAACCTATAACCATAGCTGGGCATTAACTCGTTAATCCGTTAATCGTTAATTAACGAAGTTAAAATTTTGATTAACGGATTAACTTTTAAGTTAACTTTTAAAAATGTTAACGGACACGTTAAATCCGTTAATCCACGTTAAGTCCGTTAATCGTTAATCCAATGCCTACTATTTACCGCGCGGCGCCAAAAACAGGTTCAGACAAGTATGAGACAAGTGCCGCGCGGCGCGTGCCGCGGGTGAAACAAAAACAGCTAGGTACGTATTATATTTTGAAGAGATTCGTTTCGTTTGATCATTTCATTATGCCGGTCGTCCACTATGTACGCGATAAGTTCAACCAACTTCGTTCAACTTTTTATTCAACTCTTTCGTTGGATAAACGATTTACAACCTCTTACACTAGTGCAGCAACTTACGTAATTCACGTTGAGCAACTAAAGTTGAACAAAATGCGTTTGGAACCCCGTACACATAATTGACCAACTTTCCCATTATGTTGATTAACCTCGCACACCTAGTTTATCAACTCTTAAAACTTGAATAGCTCCGTACACCTAGTTGACCAACTTACTCAAATGTTGAATAACCTCGTACACTAGTTGATAAAATTGTTCGATTTTGACAGAAAAAAAAGTTTTTCGAGTTGATATTGTTGTTTAACCAGTTGATGAACGAGTTGATACCTTTGTACACTTAACCAAGGAAGCAAGGATCACTCGTTGGGGAACGCGTTGAAAGATAAACAAAAAACTCAAACGTCAAACCTAAAATAATTTTGACTTCAGTTCTGTACATACATTTATTGTCGACGCACGCCTTCGCTTTAAAATATTCTTAAATTTGTTCCGTATGAGTATGATTTCCTCTAAGAAAAAAAAAGTGGCTGCCGCATTAATAATATTAGAAAATGAACGTCAAAGGAAGAAAAAACAGCCAAGACGATTCTGGGTAGATGATTTTTTTTTGAGTCGCGAAGAAAATTGTTTTTTCAATGAAATATATGAGAAATTAAAATCGATTGATCCCACCGCGCCCGTGAATTCGAATTCAAGGGTTAGGCAATTGCATTTTCGAGGAAATTTGAGACCAAGCCAATTCCCTGGCATCTCGATTTTTATAAGAGGGGCTCTTAATGTCCCATATATTGGGTTTTTCCACAATTGCTGAAATCATTTGCAAAATTAATTCCGTGGTCCACTCTGATTTTTTATCACCTTCCATGACGAAAAACCAAAATAAACTACAGTTTGCAAGTTGCAACAACTGCAAGTTCATGGCAACGCAATAGTTCAACCACGTAGACACATTTCACTGCAGCCAACGCAACGCAACACAATATTAAGTCAAGAAATCCCAAAGAAAATTAAAAAGTTGATCAACGCGTTGAACAAATAATGTGCAACACATCATCTTGAAAATGTGGCTCAACGTGTTGATCGAACATTTTCAAGGAGCAACACGAGCTCGTACACTACCCGTACACTTGTTGCGCAATTCGTTGAGCAACGGCCAACAACTAGATCCAATCCGTTGGTTGAACAGAATTGAAGGCACCGTACATTAGAGTTGAATGCGTTTAATTCTAAATTTGTGCGTTGATCGCCTAGTGGACGACCGGCATTACTTAGCGCCGCCGGTGCTTAGAGAAAAAACTATAAAAAATGCAATTTTTATCACATGTTAACGGATTAACGATTAACGTTTGCGTTAATTCTTCCGAAATTTAACGCTTTAACGTTTAACGAAGCTAACTTTTTTAGTAACGGATTAACGATTAACGAAGTTAACTGTTTGATTAACGGTGCCCAGCTATGCCTATAACAGT
This sequence comes from Chrysotoxum bicinctum, assembly GCA_911387755.1. NCBI lineage: Eukaryota > Metazoa > Arthropoda > Insecta > Diptera > Syrphidae > Chrysotoxum > Chrysotoxum bicinctum. The sequence continues at coordinate 268,071,578 of OU426987.1, forward strand.
ACACCCTTGATTAAATAACCCGATACAAATTCGAGAAGTTGCGTTAGTTAAGGTTGTTGGTTTTCCAATAAAGAAAATATTGTTCTTTGTAAAAGAAAACAAAGTTATAAGTTAATTTATTAAATTACATGTTAATAAATCATAATAATAATAATAATAATAATAATAAAAAAAATATTGACAGTTTTCAGTTAATTTTACTCGCTTAGTTTTTGAAGAGTCATGTTGTTTTCTACCTAAACCGAGTTTTTTTCGAATAAGATACACATTTTTTCTCTTTTCGATTTTTTTGCTCCTGCTTCCAAGACAGGTTAGGAAAATTTTGTACACTATCCATAACGGCAAGAAATAAGCTGAACAATGGTAAATTTGAAAGCAAATATGTACAATGCACCTACGGTCTACGAGTTTAAAAATTCTGAGAAGTAGCTGTAGAATAACTGCCCAGTTACGATAAAAGTAAGCACGGAAAGAAAGAAAGAAAGAGACAAGGATTGAACAAATTACTAGATCACGGATGGAAATAAAATTGTGTTTACTAAATCACGAATGCTAAGAAATTGGGTGATGTTGAAACCGAAGTATTGTGTTTCGCGTTTTTTGTTCAACTTTATATACCTAAATTTTCAAAGAGATTGTAATACAATTGGGTATCTGGTTCTTACCGAAATTTGTATACAATTTACATAACACAAATCTAGTTTTAACATCTTCTGAGATTATTTTCAGAATATCGCCCTAAATCTCGTTAATGGCTTAGTCGATTTTGATTCAATTTTTCTTAGAAATTTTAATAATATTGCGTTTGAAAGACTATTTTTACAAACGAAAATTTAAAGAATCCATTTTTGTTTTTGTTTTAGTAAGCAATTATTTCTGCAAAGCTTATCTATTTTACAGTTGTGAATCTTGGGATCAAGTTCATGGGATCCAGTCTTTGGTCTTATTTTAAATTCATTCAACTTAAAATCAATAGCATTGTAGTAAAATGCTATTCAGATTTATCATTTCACATTGAAGATACTTCAAAACAATTGTAATATGCATTGATAAATAAATTTTATCGCGAAAGATTGATTAATCTCAGTAATCTTACCTAAAGTTGTTCATCTCAGAATATACCTGCTCTAAAAGGAAAAACAGGTCTATCTTGCACGTGGTTGTCAAGATTAATGATTGTTATTGTTTTAATTTCATTTATTTAGCTTGGATCAATATAATAACGAAACAAATAAAATAATTTTAAAATCTTAGCCAAAACAATGAAATAACCGGTACATAAAAGATCCACAACTAAGTCAGTACCGGCAATATTATAACGTTTCCATTAGTAAGATTTGTGGTATTTATTCGAACGTCATTAGCACAATGATTAGAAACCTCTGTGGAAAAATAATTATATTTAATTATCATAAGTTAATAAATATTCAGTTTAAATTTAATTACGATTTTGAGGAATATCAATTATAATTTGTTTAACATTTTCGTAAGGACAATGGCTTTGAAATACCTCTGTTCTTTCAATGATAAACAGGGTTCAATTTTATTCTTATATTAAACAATTTAAAAATTATCATTTCCTTTTTGAACATTGAATTTTGAAAACAATTATCTAAATTTGTAAATCGAAATTAATTTTCACAAAAAGAAAGACAAAATTTATGACGTTACTTAACTTTCATTTGACATTTTGATAGCAGTGATTAATGTCGATTTCCTTTACACATGAGAAATCAATTTCTGTGTGAAGATTTCGATCTCTCGACAGATTTCACGTTCCTTTACACCAGAAAAATCGATTTTTTTGTGACAGAGATCAAATCCCTCGAATCCGTATTTGAAGAGGGATTTACATGTATACGAAATACGCACACCAAAAGAAAAAATTTGACAAGGGATCAAAATCCCTAGTGAGTAAAGGAAATCGACATACATAAGTATCATTGAGAATAAATATTTTGAAAAACAATCATATATGACGTAAATTATATACAAGGCTGATTTGGTTTCCTTCTTCATATTCCTAGCGACACAGTTTCGTTTAAAATTATTCAAACTTCCTAAAGATATACTTGAATTCTTATTAATGAAACGTTGATTTAATCTGAACTCAAAACAATCAACGAATAATTTTACTAATTTGCTCGAGATGTGAAGTTAAAGAAGGATTTTATGCAGGTCAACATATCGATACCTTCCCGTAAGAAAGCGACATTTTTAAAATTGTTCAGGAAACGAAAAAAAGGTATCATTTAGTTTTTTTTTTTTTTGTGTATTTTATTGGACGAAACCAATTTAAAAATGTCGCTTAATACATTCTTACGGGAAACAAATCTGTTTCGTCCAATAAAATACACAAAAAATATCTAAATGAGACGTTTTTTTCGTTTCCCGAACAAATTTAAAAATGTCGCTTAATACATTCTTACGGGAAGGTATCGATATGTTCTTTCGTTGTATGTATTTAATTATTAGTACACATACCTACTTAATTTGGTCACGCAAGCGTTTGAAAAATTACAACTAATGCTTTTAAATAGCATCATCATCATCTGCTCAAAACCTATGTCGGATTTGGTTCGAAAAACTATCCACCTATCGTGATCGTACAGTTGCAAGAACCCTTCGTTATCTTGATATAAAAAATCCGCTGGTCCTGATGGCATACCCCCATTCTTCTGAAGAAGGGTTCTTTCTAGAATGGCAAAACTATTCGTTTTAAGCTTATCTATCGCTCTTACTGTTCTGGAATCATGGAATCATGCCAGGAAGGTGGAAAACAGCATTTGTCCAGCCTGTTTCTAAAAAAGGCGACCATTCCTCTAACTCATCAAATCAACCAAATGAACTTACATAATGTCCATTCTATCCAAGGTCAAGGAATTGCTGATAAATCATAAGCTCAAGAAATATCTCGAAGACCGAAAATGGGCCATTACGCAATACGGCTTTCGTTTAGTTCATTCCACTGGTGATCTTGCTGGCATGTCTCACCGAAGAGTGAAACAGATCCTTACATTTTTTGGAGAAAGTAAGATTATTGCGCTTGATTTTTCTATGACATTTCGTAGAGTTTGGTATCGATAGGAAACAGAACTATCATGGAATCCTTCCCATCTTTTGAAGACTGTGAGAATCCTTCATGCCTTATAGCTTTTTTCACATGCAGTGCTCCCTCCAGCCAGTTACTAAAACATGATGAAGTGCGTTTTTCATATACTATGCATAAGTTTTATTCTCCTAACTGACTGAGCACCATATTAATAATAACTAGTTTAGATAAGATAGAAGTGGCTGCCAGCTGTGCGACGGCGGCGGCGACGTTGCAGCTGACACACTTAAACCCGAGTTAGTCCAATGTGATACCACATGAATCGAGAGATTCGAGTCGTTGAACCATTTGGTGCTCCTTATGATGCGAGAAAGACTGCAGATGTCTATATTAACTATATGATTAAGTTCCTCGAAGAAACACTCTCTAAGATGGAGCCTACGTCTTTGGGATAAAGCAGGGAATGTACTTGTACGTAGAAGAAAAGGAATTGATGCTACCTCTTCCATGTAGCTTCTGCAAAAAGGTTCGAATAAATGCCAATACTCGTTGCGTGCTTGTGTCTTGTTATGACATCAATTACGGAGCTGATGTGCAATCTACAAAATGATATCAAACACTTAGAACATTTGAGATTAAGTATTGGCCACATATGTTTTGTCATCAGACAGGTGCTATTATTAATAATATTAACTATATTTATGTAAAATTTGCGTTTATTTGCCTCGTTGACCAAGATACAATAGTACAAAATATCGCCAAAACTTCGAAAGAATTAATTCATAAACGGCGATTGATAGATAATGACGATTTCACCATCTACAGGCCATTCAAGGTCTCAAATTGAAATAGAAGTTTTGGTACAATTTAATGATAACATACATGATATCAGTGTTTTTAAACCAAAACCAAAGCTATAGCACTACCATAAAAAACAGTTATAGCCCATATAATCATTACTTGATTGTACGTTGTACCGAAATAAATATTTCAGATTGATACATTTTGACCTCTTTCCACAATCATAAAATATTTTTCTTTGACACTAGTATTTATTTTTCCCGTTCTATTGAAAATTAAGTCACCTAACCTATGATTTTATGTTATCAACAAAACATCTCTTGTTTAAGCAATCAATTAAAAACTGAAAACATATAAATTTGTATGCTCCATGGTTTGAGTGATTGATAAGCATATCGTATGTTTAGATCTCGAGAATATTGTAAGTTTTGCCGTAAGAACGTCATTTTTAAATTTAATGAACCAGTACCTGTATCTTATAAACGGGCAACTTGGCATTACTTAAATGTAACACATTTAATATTTTGACATTTAACATCCTCTATAGATAACATACAAAACGAGGGGTAACTTTTTTAAATTATATAAAATTCAAGAAAATAGAAAAACCTCACAAATGTAATAAATGTTTACAAACACAAAAAAATGTATCGTCTGATTTTGTGGTGCAGTTTTTTTTATTTTGACGTTTTGGTTAAAATCACTATAGAAGTTATAGAGATAGACAACACTCTTACATCTGTTTTCAATTTATATACAATGTTAGACATTATAAGGCTTAGAGAAATTTAGCATCATCCTTTCCTTAGCATTTTGTTAAAGTTAAAATCTAACTATTTTATTCTTTAAATATTAAGTGCGATATTTAAAGAATAAAATATATGACCTTTGACATTTACAAACGTCAAAAACAGTCTTTTACTTAGATTTTTGTCATTGTTTTGGGTGTGTTCAGAAAGTTGCTCAGTACTAGATCGAAATGTTTAAAATTAAGAAAGTGTTAGTAAAATACTTTAAAATTAGCAAATTTTTAACAAAAATAACGCTTATAATAGATAGTTTAATATTTTAAGTCAGGTTTTTGCAAGAAAAGTACATATAATATCTACAGAATGGCTTACATTATTTTGAACATCATCATCATCATCGGCTCGACAACCGGGTTCCGGTCCTGGCCTCTTTCAGCAAGTCTCTCCACCTATCCCGGTCTCTAGCCGACGCCATCCAGTTGCGCACCCCAAGGCTTCGGGCGTCCTGGTCTACGCCATCTCTTCAGCGCAAGCATGGTCTACCACGCTGTCGTCTACCATAGAATGTACCACAAAGAACTTTCCGAGCAGGTTCCTCTTCGCTCATGCGAGCTAGGTGCCCTGCCCACCGGAGTCTACCGAGCTTAATTTTTGTCACGATATCTGCTTCTAGGTAGATTGTATTAAGATGCTAAGAGATTAGACAACGCTTTCAAAGAAAAAAAAAAGGAAAAGTAAAAATAAGTAAGTAACTCTTATGAACGCCAACACGGAAGTGTGGATACATATTTTATTTGACATCGAGATTAGCTTAGTATAATACTTATTTTAGTACAAGTAAGTATAAGAAGTTTAGTTAGGGATGTGTATACATTAATTCGTTAGTTATAATACTCCTCCTCAACATTAGAATCAGTTAAACTGAATTCCTAATTTGTTAAAACAGTAAAGATGTTTTGTATTGGAGACTGGTTTTGTGAGCGCATCGGCAGGCATCCGATCAGATTGTAAAAATTTAATTTCTACTGTCTCCTCTTCAATGGCCTCTCTTATATAGTGGTATTTATAATGGATGTGTTTAGTTCTGGAATAATATGATCCGCCCTTGGCAAGGTGTCCAGCACTTTGGGAGTCACAGTAGATAATAGTCGGGGTGTCAATCAAGTAGCCCAACTCATCTAACAAATATCTTAAATAATGGGCTTCTTTCGCAGCACATGTTAAAGCGATGTACTCAGCTTCAGCACTAGATGTAGCTACAACGCGTTGCTTTCTAGACTCCCAACTCACTGCAGCACCTGCAAGAATAAAACAAAACCCAGTTTGAGATTTCCTATCATTCAAATCTTCCGCCCAGCTCGCATCTACAAAGCAAAAAAGTGGTATATTTGTTTTTCTAAATATAATTTTAGCATCCTTAGTTGTGTTTAAATATCGTAATAACTGACAAGCAACGTTCCAATGTTGTTTTCGTGGATCCTGACAGAATTGAGAAAGCATGTTTACGCTGCATGCAATATCCGGTCGGCTAAACACCGCAAGATGCAAAAAGGCTCCAATAAGTTCTTGGTACTTGGTTTTATCAATTTTTAGATTTTCTCCAGGAACGGTTGGATCCTTTTCTAATTTCATTTTACTTTGCATCGGTAATTTCATGTTTTTCGAGTTTTCCATATTGTATTTTATTAATAAATTTTTAATATATCCTGTTTGAGAAATAGATATATTATTCTTATTTGTATTTATTTCAAGTCCCACACATAAGGAGGGCTTTCCCAAATTTCTTATTTTAAATACAGAATTCAAGTTTCCTATTATGTAGTCAATGTCTTTCTGATTTTTCGATGCAATAATCATGTCATCGACATAAACTCCAATAATTGAAACTTCATTATCTTTTCGTTTATAATAAATGCATTTGTCATAATTTGAATGTTTAAATTCAAATTGTTTTAGAGTATCATCAAGAGTTTTATACCATTGTCTACCTGATTGTTTAAGACCATAAATTGCCTTTTTTAAAAGACAGACTTCATTTCTATTGCCGTTGTGAAAACCTTCAGGTTGTGACATAAATATCTCTTCATTAAGGTCGCCATTCAGAAATGCGGTTGAGATATCCAGTTGGTGCAGCTTCAAGTCATGTTCCACAGAAAGAGCATATATTATACGCAAAGAACTTTGCCTAACAACAGGTGCGTAAGTGTCATTGTAGTCAATACCAAATTTTTGAGCGAAACCTTTGGCTACAAGTCGCGCTTTTCGCCGTTCCACGCTTCCATCAGACTTGTATTTCGATTTAAAAACCCATTTGCATCCAATTATATTTCTCCCTGGTGGAGGAATGTTTAATACCCATGTTTTATTTTGGATCAATGACTCATATTCCTCATTCATAGCGATTTCCCACTCATGACAAAATTTTGATTTTTTAGCTTCAGAAAAACTTTTCGGATCATGCTCTCGAACTAAATTGACTGATTCAGAAAGATAATTTTTCTTACTTCTAAGATTGTGTTCTCTTTTAGGATGTTCAATATGCATTTTTTCGCTATTATTATCAACTGTGTCCGTATAAATATCATCATCTGTTTCCGTGTCGTCATCAGCCTTTTCTGCCTTATCATGATCAACAGCTTGTTCTTCTTCTTCCTTACTTTGCCTTATACAAAATTCATAACAATTTTGTTGCTCCGGATAATCAAAGTCTTCAATAAATTTCACGTCACGACTTTTAATAACAGTTCTGGTACCTCTTTTCCATAAACGATAAGCTTTTGATTCAATAGAGTATCCGACATGTACGTACTCTTCGCTGCGTGGTTCCCACTTTGATTTTCCAGGCTTGTTATTGAGAGCAAAAGCTCTGCTTCCAATTCGCCTTAGGTGTTTGATGACGGGCTTTCGGCCGGTCCAAACTTGTTCTGGAGTCATATTGTGATTCAATGCAGTAGGGCAACGATTTCGTAGGTAAGCGGCTGTATGAACCAATTCTGCCCAGAGAAATTGTGGTAAATTTCCCTCAATCATAATGCATCTAGCCATTTCTATGAGCGTTCGGTTCATTCTTTCTGCAATGCCATTTTGTTGTGGTGTATATTCTACAGTGAGATCGCGTTTTATACCATTTTCCGATAAGAAATTAGTGAAATCTTTGCTTAGCAATTCAGAACCATTATCGCTTCTAATTCTCTTAATTTTTCTCCCGGTTTCATTCTCAACCAAAGATTTGTATTGTTTGAAAATACTTAAATATTCACTTTTCTGTCGTAAAAAATAAACGTACACTTTTCGTGAAAAGTCGTCAATAAAAGTGGCGAAGTATAAGCTCCTACTAATTGACTCAATACGCATTGGACCACATAAATCCGTATGTATTAGGTCCAACAGACATTTCGATGATTTTTCATTTTTTGAAGGAAAAGGCAGCCTTGTTTGCTTGCCTCTAATACAGGTTACACAATTTAGTTTTACATTCATGAAATTTGGTAAACCTATTACCATTCCTTCGTTGCGAAGTTTATTTAAAGATCCCATATTTAAATGTCCTAATCTTTTGTGCCATAACTCAGCTAAATTCTCATCAATTCTAACTTTCTCGTGTTTTCTATCAGCCGTTTCGTTATTCTCAATTTCATGCTTTTTAATTATTTTATTACAGACTTCATGCAGATTCTCTTCTAATTCGACTATAAATAATCCATTATTTTTATAAGCTTCAAGTAAGATATCGTTATCTTTTGTAATGCATGCATAATTATTCTTGAAGGTAACACAGCAACCATTATCAGTGGCCTTACTTGTAGATATTAAATTACTCTTAAGATTTGGGACGTATAATGTGTTAAATAAAGAAATATTTTTGGTTTCGTTTTTAATCTTTATCTTTAATATAACTGTTCCTATTCCTGTTATTTCAACCGGTTTTTCATCGGCGAGATGAACTGTACCAACAAATTTCTTCTCAAGGTTAATAAAGAAGCTTTCATCGCAGCACATGTGAGATGTTGCTCCACTATCAAAACACCAAGTACTCTTAGTTTTTGTTGGAAAGTATGCGCTGTTAGCGTTCTCATGTGATTCTTGCTTTTCAATTGCAATAAATCCTACATCTGTTTGCTCAACTAAATTTGACTTATATGATTTTTCCTTTTTAACAAAAACGCGACAATCTTTCATCATGTGGCCTTTTTTTCCACATTTATGGCAATTAAATTGAAAGTTTGACATACCTGGCTTAGAAAAACTTTTCTTTTTTGGATTGTTATACCTGGAGGCCTTAAACGCATTATCAAAGTTACAGTTTTGAGCTTCATTTTTCTTTTCTCCAGCTTCCAACAGACGGGAGCATATTACGTCATATGAAGGGAATTCACACACAGCATCAAAGGCAGCTTTGATTTCCTTATATTCCTGGGGAAGACCATCCAACAGCAGCACAGCAAGCAAATCAGCATCGAGCTTAGCATCCATCTCTCGCAAGCGATTAATTGAGCAATTGAATTCGATCAAATATTCAGATATGTTTTGATTAGTATTCATTTTAGAGTTAATAATTTTTCGAAACAGTTCTACCTTTTGGCGGGTTCCTTTCCTGTCGTACGTTTTTTCCAAAAAGTTCCAAATTTCCCTGGAAGTTTTCAGGTTTTTAACAATAGACACCTGTGCTGGTTCCATTGATATGATTAATTCACATCTTGCATCCATATCTCTGTTATTAAAGTCTTCCAGTTTTTCAGGTTCAGCTGGCTCCTCTTCCAATCCCTTTGTAATATTCAGAAGCCTATTCTTATGAAGCACCGCTTCAATTTGTGCTTTCCACGTTAAATAATTTTCTCCATTAAATAATGGAATTTTACCAGAAAACGTTGTCATTTTTCCAGGTTAATATAATTTAAATTTTATTTTAATAATAATTTCGTGGGTCTGGGCCCATAACCTATTAAGATGCTAAGAGATTAGACAACGCTTTCAAAGAAAAAAAAAAGGAAAAGTAAAAATAAGTAAGTAACTCTTATGAACGCCAACACGGAAGTGTGGATACATATTTTATTTGACATCGAGATTAGCTTAGTATAATACTTATTTTAGTACAAGTAAGTATAAGAAGTTTAGTTAGGGATGTGTATACATTAATTCGTTAGTTATAATAGATTGCGTACAATTCATGATTGTACCGTCTCCGGAATCGTCCTTCCTCACATATGGGGCCAACAATTCTCCTTAAGACTTTTCTCTCGAACGCAGTTAAGAGGTCGGAGTGCCTTTTGCTAAGCACCCAAGTCTCGGATCCATATGTGAGTACTGGCAGGACCATGGTCCTGTACAGCAGCAGTTTAGAAGTTATGGTGAGATTTCTGGATTTGAAAAGCTTTGACAGACTATAGTAGGCTCTGTTGGATTTGAGAAGCCGCCCGCGTATTTCTTCTTCTATATTGTTTATATTATTTTGAACATGTTGTGTTAAATATTGAATTTTAGTAAAAAATGGTGTTTTAAGAAAATAATACAAAAATAAGTTTGTAAAGATAAAAATGCTTATTTCCAAATACATATGTATGTAATGTATGTTTGCAAATGTACTGTACAGTATCCGTACATACATTCTCAGCAAATATTTCTTTAATTTCGTGAACATACATTCCTCGGTTAAAATAAAACAAATACTGTTGCATACACAGAATAAAAAACTGAATATAGATTAAGTAAATATAAACAATTATATCACCGAGTGTAGCTCATGAAACGAATCTACCATCTTACCCATATAACTACACAAGTTCAACAAGAAAATTACTTTAAGAAAAAAACTGATAAGAACGTTACCTACTCAAAATAGTTGAAAATTGTGTGGTTTGTTATTATTCGAACGTTAAACTGTACAATTTTTACGTTAATGTTAAATAAACATAAAAAAAAAGGGGAGACATGGCTCAAGGAAGGTTGAAACTAAATTTCGATCTTCTTAAGCTTTATTTTTATTTAAGTATTTCTAAACTCTGTTTGGGCGCCCTTTTTGTAATTTTGAATTTTTAAAATTCATATTTGCCATTTAAAATCAATTCTGGAAAAATGTTTGATAAGCCAATGCGATTTAGTTCTTCGGTGTTTCTTTCAAAATCAATCTTAGATCATGGAAAAGTTGAAGTTACGTTTGGAAAACTGAAAAACTGTTTAGTGAATTGATTTTTAATCTTCTGACTCCAGAATCATTATCCCACACGAAAGTTGGACACTTTTCAACTTTTGAAAAGTTCTCTGATCTCTTTATTTCTAGATACTAATTGCAAGGAGTTGGTCTTATACCAAGTGCACAGTTTTTGATATACAGGCATTATTTCGCGTGTCTCAAAAAACCCCAATTTACCCTTGGTAATATTAAATTGATCAAATTCAAATGTTAATATAAAGCTTATGACACTTGAAGTTATTAAAGCTGGAAATGTTACGTATATTTTTTAATTTATTTTAATTTCATTTTTAATATTTACTTATTGCTTCTGGCGAATTTAAACTTATTTCATCTACGCAGTAGAACATTTGTGCCATAAAAAATTCGGGGATACAAAATGAGATATTCTGTATTATTTGTTTACTTGTATGAATGTTGTAGGTGGGGCTGTTGATATAGAAAATAGATATGAATAAGATCTTCAACTTCGTGTATTCATTGTTGGAAAAGTAATACTAGCAGCAGCACCACACGATAACGTAAATCTAATAAATCCATAAAGTGAGTTTATTTGTGTTTTTTAAGTGTCACGCATAGCTTTAAGGCAGACAAAAACTTTGGATATTTTTACGACTAGAACGTCGCATGATTTGCATAAGTGAATAATCGAAATCTTACCATAATAATATGTTCCTTGATATCCCATATCACGGTTTCTCTATTTTCTTTCCTTACAATTTGCAAAAAGGCAAAAGTAATAAACTACAATTTCCTGTAGCCTTGAATACTTTTTCCTGAAGCGTAAAAATAATATTTACATACATACATATATAATGTTTTTTTTAACTAAAACAATAAATAATTAGTCAAAACTAGGAGTACGAGTAAGATTATTATACCTAAGCTCCTATGTTGGTTCGAAAGTTCACTCTGCATATTTTTTGCCTTTGTAAACAATAGAACATTAATACAAATACGTGTATAATTTATTTGGCATTTATTTTGAGTTCTCGTTTTAATGAGTTGATGTGATGACTACATATTATGAATGATGTGAATATCTATAAAGCGGTCATACATTATAATTTAATTCAAATTTTATTCTTTGAAAAACAAACGAATTAGAAATGAAAAGAGTTATTCTTTGAGTTGCTTTACAAGTGCTTTTTAATAGTCTTTTTAAAAAAAGTATTACTTAAGACTTAAATCATACGAAGATCAAAGCATTTGCCAAAAGTAAGTGAGAAATTGCGTTCATGTTTTGAGTATATTAGAGGTTAAGTAGAAAAGATTATAACCTACGCAAATCATTTTTTAATTTTTACTTTCTTGAGGTTAACAAACTTATCTGAAAAAAACGTGAAACTATACAAAAGGGATAGTGTGTAATTATATGCTTAGATAGAGAACCCTTTGGCACAAGAATTTACCTACAATGGAACCTTTGTAATGTGGAAATTGACAGTAACAAAGATTTTTGCCGGCTTTAAGTTCAACTTGATCTCACGTCCAAATCCGGTTAGTTAACTCAAAAGCTCTAATGATCTCGCTCAAAAAGTACAAAAAAGAATGGCACATTATTATTTTAGTTTTGAATATTTTACTGGAGCCTTCCTTGTCTGTTATTTCCATAGTGTACCATTGAGAAAACTTAAATCGAAATTGTCGACTATCAATTCCTTACCCCCAATTTCCATGAGGAAGTTTAAACTTAAGTTCAACTGAATCTTAAACTGAGTTTGAAGTTATGGCTTCACGGTTTCACAGTGAAATCTGAATTTTTCAGTTCAGTTGAACTTCGTTTAAGAAGGTTTTATGAAAAAAAAAAACGAGTTGGCAGCAAATTTCGTAATATGTTCTGTGCGTAGTTTAAATCGATTTAACAAATGTCTTTCCTTGTCTTCCATTTCTCTATCTGACGCACAGAACACGCGAAACAACACACACCAAATAATTTGTGTTAATTACAAGGTTGGGAAAGTTTAATTTGTTTGAAGGTACCATCTGCATTATGATTTTGACCAGTGAAAGGGAAATATTAAAAAGTTAGAGGCTATGTAAAAATAAAATCAAAAAAGAGGCTGGGTGCGACCCACACTGATAACTTCCCATTTGTGGTCTTGAAAACTTTATGTTGATACCTTCCAGTAAGAATGTACTAAGCGACACTTTTTTGAAAATGACTTTTGATGAGGAAATATACTATATGTTAAGGGCCACGTTTTGGCCTGGGTTTCGCCAACCTATTATGCATAAAAAGGAAACTAGAGTACAAATAAAAAAATTTATCAACTGCCATGTTTTCTCATTAAAATAATGTTTCCCCCTGAAATTTGTATTATCCGCCAAAAAAATTATGCTAAGCGACATTAATAAAGATCTCATTGTCGTGAGCAACAAAAAATTTTGTTAGATGTCACTTAGTTTAACCAAAATTGTCTCTTAGCACACTAAAACTAAAACTTTCTTCGTTTTTTTTTCGTTTCCTGAACAATTTTAGAAATGTCGCTTAGTATACATTCTTACGGGAAGGTATCGATGTATAAACCAACATACTTTAGAAGGCACTATCGGTGTTCATTCCCAAGAAATTCGACTTGAAATACAATTTTAACTAGTTTTCACTAGAATTTTTAATAGTTTTTTTTATTTAAAAAAAAACTATTAATTCAATATTTGTCAACATTTTACCAATTGTACAAAATTATACTATGTATAAGATAAACTAAATTAGAAGTCAATATCACTACTAGTTGTTCTCGAGAAATTTGAGTCGAAAAACAATTTTTACCAATTTTCAATAGAGTTTTATAGTTTTTTATTTTTTGTAAAAAAACTGTAAACTGATTTTTTTTTGAAATTTTCACCAGTTGTCAAACACATTATTTTTCGTAAAATAAAATTATTTTGAGTTTCAAATTGTTTTCCGTTCTTAGAATATCTGGGTTCTGAATTTTTTTTTTCAGTTTTTTTTTATTTAAAAAAATAGCGGTATGTTTATTTTTTTCCAAATTCATACCAAATCTGTATGACCTTATAATGAGTACATTAAATTTTATTTGAAATCAATAGCATTATTTTTTCGTGAGATATTTGAAACTAACCAAAATGTTTACTTTTTTTTTAAACCGTTATAGTGAAAAAACTACTCACTGAATTTTAATAAACGCCCTTTCAGCCTCTTTCGAAGTTATTACCTATTAAACAAAATTTATTTGAAGTCGATATCTTTACTCGTTCTTGAGATATCGACGACGAAAAATGGTACCAGAACGTACGGACGTACGAACGTACGAACGTACGAACGTACGAACGTACGTACACACACACAGACATCTCTCTAAAAATGATTGATATAGCCTCTAGGGACCTTGAAACGTTGAGAAATGTCAAAAATTCTAATTTGACAAATCGGACCGATTACAATAACTTCCTATGGGAAGTTAATAATTTTTGGATGTTGATTTTCTGATTAACGAAGAACATAAACATCATAGGAACTAAAAACACTCAGAAAAAAACAGCAGATATTGAATGAATTCTGAAAGTGTTTTCTATCATTACACAGATTCATTTATTATTGCTTACCAATTAGTTGCATTTTCAATTTGGGATCAAATTTGCTCCAAAATAATTTAGGCCGAGTCTTTTGACATTCGACATCTTCCGAAGATTTCCGGATCGTCTTAATAGTTTAAGTGTTCTGTTCTCCATTGTATAGGATTTTTCTTCTAATATTTGCAAATAAAATAAAGATTTCCTAGTTGCTAATGTCTTCAAAATAACTTTCATAACTCGATAACAGTTTAATATAATTTTTGTTTGTTAAAAAACTGTTACTAGGTACTAATACATTTCTTTGAAATGACAGATGTCAAATTCAAATGTCACTGTAGTTGGAATTGGTTACAAACGCTGAACGCAAGTTTAAACTGTGAATTCTCCGGAACTCATAGGAAAATCGTGATTAACGGTACTGCACTAATATGATTTATATTTTAAATTAAATGAATAGTGAATAAATATAAGAATAATATAAATAAATCACACATTTCGATTTAACTTTGTATTTGTAATAATTGAATTAAATTGTACAAAATTACTTTTTATGTTCTTTTCATGCAAGAAATTGCCAAAACTTAAGTAGGTAAATTAAAGCTTTTTGTGAAAATTAGCTGATTTTTTATTTAATCTCATATAAATATGTATCGTAAATAGTTAAATAACTCAATCTATGTATATATGCAGTTGCTGAGGATGTGCGTTGTCTGTCAGTCCACCAGTCAGTTCATCAAGATACAGTTCTACGGTTTCCGCAAACACTGCAACTCGACTCTTCGATCGTTTCTGAACGCCAAACGTTAATTTTGAATTGGCCTTCTGATTTTCGACGCGTCGAACGTCCCGACGCATGTTCCGAATTATTTTGTGGCTAAGCTCCGACTTAGATCGAACTGGAATTGTGTCCGTTGTTCTGCAGTCATAATGGACCGCGCAAGTTATGTATATTTATAACTAATCCTCTGGGATTCGAAAAAGAATTAAATTGATCTTCAGACATCCTTTTTATTTTCAATGTGAAAAAGAACTGAACTTAAAGGCAAAATACAAATGTGATTATAACTATGGTGCCTGATGAGATGATCATACGATCATCGAATTATGCTGACTTTGTTATTATTCGGGATCTATGTATACTGATTTTGCAGCATTGTTTATGTCTGCCGGCTGGCTCATTGAAATGTTGATAGAGATGATTTGTGGGCTGTTTATGTTTATATCTGATGCCATGGGGATCGACATGGGTACCTTTGCAACTCACATGAGAAATTCTTATCTGATTTTGTCAGTAGTTTCGTGTCGAACGAAATCAATTAAATTTTTGGAACATACCAAACTGATGAATAAACTAAAGATCTGATCACCACCGATAACACAGTAACCTATAGCTTTCAATTCGATTCTTCTTCAAAAATATTAATATTAAATTAAAATTAAAATTCTGACAATTACGAATACAGCAAAGGAATCAGCGAAATCGGTCGATCCGTTCTCAAGTATTTATCTTCTACGGAATAAATCGAATTACCAATCGTTTTTGCGCAATGTGAATTTCTTCGATGATTTCCCGGCCATTCACTCCTTAAGAACACTGTGAATGCTACTGCTACGTGACAAAAGTCCAGTAATGCTCATTCGCACGAAATTAATGCTGCTGTGGCTGAAAATGTCGCAGACAGCGTCGACCAGAAGCGTCGACCAGAAGGCGACTGGGGCGCAGTTCGAAAGCATTCATTGGCACGATGTCAAAAAACTAAGTCGCATTCTAAACAATAAGCTCGTATACCATCAGAACTTTAGTAGTATGGGAGTGTAAGACCAGAAAAAAATGCCTCGAAAAGAATTTCAATAAACATCAAACTTCATTGAGTACCGGGCCAAGAAAATACATGTCCAGAAAAATGCAGTTGCAGACTGTTCAGCGAAGATAGAAACAATGACACCCTTAGTGACACCTGACTCTATTGCCGAGCAAAAATATTCACAAACAACTTCTTGAGAGCTGCAACCAAGATTCTGCAAGTTCTGTATTGCTTATGAAAAAACAATGGACCAAATATTAGGACGATGCACTTTTGGAACGTATCTGGAGAGTCACCAGATAGAAAAGATGAAACTACCAGCTATGAAACTTCTAGAAATACTTGATATTATTATCAATGAAATAAATTTAGAAGAAGTAAACACTTTTCACTGATTCTGAAATAATTTAGAAATAAATATCGGTTCACTTTAATATATATTATATATTATTTATAAATATATTATTTTGCAATTTATTTTGAAACCTTCTCCACTCAAAGTGATCAATGTATGCAAACAAAATCTATGTAAAATTTTATTGAAATCGTTTGAAATATATTCCAACATATTTATGGTAGTTTTTGGGAATTCGTTGTTTTTTTTTTTTGTACAATATAAGAAAGATTGGTTTTTACTCCTTATATGTATTGTAACTGAGAAATGTGTCAAGTTTAAAGATTTTGTAGCAAATTTTATTTTTTAACGAAATATACTGTGAAAACTACTTAACACATTTCAACGACTTCGTTTGGCACATATTAACATTAATAGATTAATAGATTTCTTACTTTTTGTATGTATACTTGATCAATTTAAGAGGGGCCAGCGAACGTCCTGATAAGAAATATGTACATGTATGTATGTATAATTATAAAAAATGTTTAAATATTTTATCTTTCAGCTATAAAATAAAGCTTTTTTGCTTATAAAACTTTTTATAACTCAAATTTGCTATTACGTTTCCAAACCTATATTTGGTCTGATTTCAATTATTTTAGTACCAAAAACTGCTATCATTTCAAATGTCAATCCTTTCAAAGGTGGAATCAAGTTTAAAATATAAAATTTATTTTGCTAATATTCAATCTTTTCTAATCAACCAACATGGCACATGCTAGTTATCGCATGATAACTATATATTGACTAATAATTATGAGGTCGTTATCTTTTAACTTTACACAGATGAAGCAATTAAAGTCTTTTTGAAAATAGGTTTCCGCTCCAGAAATTCAAATATAATCTATCGGCTTCGGCATATTATAAAATATGAAGAAACATTAAAAAATCAAACAATTTTAGGCACTTGAGCAAACTCTTCTTTATTATATAATATCATTCGTTTATTTAAGAATATAAAGAAAATTTAGATTCATTTAAACCAAACTCTGAAGCTTTGATCCTTCATGTATGTATATGTATTGAAAAATTAAAAATCAGTTCCAAATACCACACGTGATGCACGATTTGCCTCTTAAATCACTTAACGAAATCACACTACCTTGTCCACAAAGTATCTATCCTTCTGGCAAAGTTGACATCTCAAGAGTTTTGTATCAGCACACTCCTTCGCCGCCGCGCAGGCACACGAGCGCTAAGAAAAATCTTTAAATAATCTGCAAGCTCATTGGATTTTGGATTTGCAACAAATTGAATGATAGTCTTATATGATAGGTGAATTTACCTGTACGTTACGATACTTCACCATTTACCAAAACACATTCGTACACACCGTACTGTATGCTGCACTACTAGATGGTTAATTGCTCCATGAAGTCTTTCACATGGTATTAACTATTCGAGTAGTTGAGCAGCGCATAATAAAGATACTGGTGCAACGATATCACACCGGCATTCAATATTATGTGTGTACTTTTATTTTTGGCCGATAAGTCTTTCTAGATAAGAGGTTAATTGCTGAGGTACTTGAGGTCTTTCGAGAATAGTCCCAAATGACAGCTTAAGATTTATTTATGAGCAATTTATTTTTTTTTTAAGCTAAGCGAATAAGTTCAAGCGATAGGTTAGAAATTGCATTAATTCGCGTGATTAGACACACCCTTATTAGTATGAGACTTAAGTTAAGCCTAGGCTGAGACCTAGTGGGTAATAATTCATGCTTTGTCATAATCTTATCGATTATGCGATTAGATGGAGAAGCAATATTTTGATAGGCTATTAAACTTTCTGCTTAAAGACGTGCAATCAAGGAAAATCATGCTTAAATAAAAGTCAAATATTTTGATACCCATATCGGCTTTATAATGGATTTAAGGTGTTAGTTACGGTTACGGTTTGTTAGCTAACTCATATATACATATTATACCTATTACATATGTGCACAGTTGTGAAATATATTCTTTACTTTAAGGTTCACATTTTAAAAAAGTAGGACACAATGAACGGCAGATAAGAGCAGATACTTGTCAAGTGAATATCAAAAATTCCTATTTTATTGGCGATTGAATTTATCTATTCATTAATTTCGTTTTTTCGATTCGCTTAAAGGATTGTTCCAATTATGAACAAACCATGGATGGGATATCAAAATACTGGAGCCATATACCCTGTTTAGAAGAAAGACCTTATCAAAATTTCCTAAGTAATCCTTAGACACATATTACGGGAACACCTTAGTGCAGTGTCAAGCAATCTATCAAATAAAGTTAATTAAGATATGCGACATACAAAAACATATGGAATCCTTTATGCAAACACACCTTTTTATAGAATAACACTGCGTTTATAATGTTTCCATGTCGAAGTCGGTTGAAAAGTTATACCATCATTGAAGGTGACCACACTACTCCACCCAGGGTAAAAGAATTTTGTATCCATCAACCAAATGAGAACCACTCCCGTGCGGAAGTTTATAGTATCTTTTTGTGAGATATGTAGAACTGCAGACGTCTTTTGATATCAATTACACCTTTTGATATTCTATTAATAGCACCAATAACATGTTGTTTAATGATGAATCGTCTCTGTTTTATTGGTTCTGTTATGTTATCAAAAAAAAAACCACTCACTAATAAATTTGATTTTTTATTGGAGGTTAGTCTTGTATGCAAAACTACTTTGGAAAAAAAATCTGTTGATGAGTCAGGTTAAACCTGATCTGTTAGGCAAGTATCGATTTCAAGTTAAAACTTAGATTGAAGAAGTGAATAAGTCAATCATAGTTATTTTCTGCATGCTCTCCTTCATTCTATGCATCCATTTGAAAATATTATATCAAATTATTCTCAGAGTAGGAATTTGAAATTTAACTACTTAAGCCTTTTTTATTTTATTTAAGCTTAAATAATAGAAATATAGCCTTGATGAGAACTATTAATGACTACACCAATTTTGGCGTAGTTTATTGAGCTAAAAAAACCCATGTTTTATTCTTTTTTTAAATTATCAGAACATAACTTTTAAGTAAGTTTGATTTGTTTTACAATATTTTAAATTTTGTATTCCAAAAATGTGGCGAGTTTTAAGCTCTACAAAATATTTTTATTTCCGATGTTTTACTCGAAATGTTTGATCAAATCTGAAACTACAATAAAAGATCACTACTATACTAATTGGCCGACAATTTTGCTTGTTAACAAAAACCCTTTTATTCTAAAATGTGCCTTGTCACTGAATACTCGTATTATTTTGTGATCGAAACGCGCAAATGTAGCTCGGACAAAAGTCCTATTTTCATAAAACAATTCAATCATTGTCACGTTTTGTTGAATACTATAGCTCTCCACGTTGATTTAACAAAACAGACAAATCACCTGTTAACGTATAAATTATGTGTGTATTGCGAGAAACAGATTTACACAGCAACTTCAACAGGAACTTTAACAGCAACGAAAACTTCAACTTGCATAATCAAAATAGTTCCAAATGCGATTCAAAGATGGTTGTTACATTTTCATTTGAGTGTTGATAATACTGACAAATTTCGCCTTAAAAGTTGGTAGCATTTGCACAGCGACATCAAATTTAGGGTTTAGATCTAACCTTGATGACGATGTCGAAGTTGCTGTGTTAATGTAATCAAAGCCATTTAAAACCAGTGGCTCTAAAAAGAGTGACGTGGTTGTCAAAGTTGCTGTGCCAATCTGTTTCTCGTATATGTCAACTAAAAATCTATTGCCAAGAAACAAATATTGCTGAAGGGATTTACATTATTGAAATGGCTCTGAGTTACAAATTAAGTTTCCTAAAGCTAAGAGCAGACGGCATATAAAAAGTCGCATACGTTTGCGGTGCTGACGTCACGTAAAAAGTTTAAAAAGCAAAGCAAATGCTATACGTAAATCAGTGTACGCAAACTTGCATAAAAGGGTGTTCAGACGATGTGCAGAATCTGTCCCAAAAGCCGCACATTTATTTGCGTTGATTTACTCGCACATCAAGTGTACACAAATGAGTGCGCAAATTTTACGATCAATGTGCGACGTGTTCACACGATATGCGGAAAAATCCGCACATCACCCATTTGCGATCATATGCATGTTTGCGATAATTCAATAGATAGTTTAATATTGTGTTTTGCTCATAGTTTGTGATTGTTGGCGAACGTCCATATGTAGGTAAATTATTTAATAAAGTGTTGAAATGAATTGTAAATGTCGAAAAGAAAGTGGGATATTGAAGAAGATTAAGTGGGAAAAAGTCGCGAAGAATCTTGTGTAGAGCAATTACGGGTACGCAGTGTATGGACAAAGGACTGGCTTCTGCATCACCAGACGGAAGGATTTGTCAACCACCTCACGCCAAAAATCCAGATATTGAAATATTATTCGTACAGTTTTTGAGTTTTTTTTTTCCCTTTTGCAACTTTTTGCAAAAACTACCTTATTCAATGCTTCACTTGAAATTCTTGTTGAACGATATTTCCAATGCTAATTGTCACTTGTGTCATAAATGTAAGAGATTTTATTCCTCTGAAAAAAATCTTTCATACTTCTTTTCACATGATTACACCAACAATAAAAGATCGGCACTCGAAAATTTTTTTTTTAAAAAGTATAAGGCATAACTACTAAAACACTTTTTGTTTAGAGTTTGTAATGTATTTACGCCAGCCAAGTTATGTTGAAAATTTTCCACTTTTTGCAAAAGCTTAAAGATTAAATGAATTTATCATACTATCCACTTGCACAATCATTCATTATAAAAGAACGCATCCATAGAGTCTGACTACTTTCATGAAAAAATAATTCAGACTGAAAACATAAATGTTAAAAAAAGAGCCAAGTTCTTCTATACAAAAACCTTTGTCTAACAAGTCAGCCGTGAAAAGTACTAAGATCTAAAAGTACGCCAAGTTCTTACTTCATGAAGGTTTTATACCGAATATTTAAAGTAGAATAATATTGAAACAGCTACAAAGTATTAGAGAAATTTTATTATTTTTAAGTTTACACTGCAATCGGAAGTGTGCCATATAATTTACATCAGTTCTTAGGAAGTGGGTGGATACCACGCCCCCGAATGGAAAACCTCAAATTTTATATTTTTTTCTTTGTATGCAATTCAAGCCCTACAGGTTACCAAATTTCATCGTTTTGCATGTGTGCCCTACCCCTTTACCAAATTTCATCGTTTTAGAGCAGTCTTGCACCAATTTTGAGAAAGTGGGCGGATACCGCGCCCCCTGAATGGAAAACCTCAATTTTTATTTTTGGTCCTTTATCTGATGCAATTTGAGCCCTACCGTTCTACCAAATTTCATTGTTCTACTGCAATCGGAAGTGTGCCATATGATTTACATCAGTACTGAGGAAGTGGACGGATACCACGCCTCCGAATGGAAAACCTCAAATTTTATATTTTTTTCTTTGTATGCAATTCAAGCCCTACAGGTTACCAAATTTTAATCGTTTTGCAGCAGTCGGAAGTGCTCCATTCAACCAACATCAATTCGGAGAAAGTTGGCGGATACCACGCCCCACAGTGCGGCGACTAGTGGAAAAAAATAAAAAAAAAATGTGTCAAAAATGTGTAGCAAGTATGCCAAATTCAAGGTAATAGGTCTAAATGAATGAATCGACAGTTTATTTATGATAAAGTTCAATTTTCTGTTGTCAGAAATCGTCAGAAGATCAGCAAAATAACAAATAGTGAGAGTAGTATTTGTAGTTACCGGTTGAAAGAGCGTTTACTGAAGAAAAGAAAAAAACATACGTTATTTTTTTCGCTATACTTACAATCAGTAGAGAATATAAATAGTTATTCTAACTGCATAGTTTTTTTACATCTAAATTTAAATTTTTTTTGAGAGTCCAAATCAAAGTACTGACTTTGATAAGTCATATATTTTGTGTGGTGCCATATGGGAAAAAAATGTTTTCATTTAAAGAAAGAAAACAATTGTATCTTTAAAAAAAAAGTAAGTTCTTTTTGCGGCAACTTGCGCTTTTTCTTACAACAAGTGTTTGTTTACGAGCATTTTTTACAGAATGTGTTCAAACAGGGAGCTTTTTGATGTTTGGTTTTCCAACTCAACAGCCCGAGTACCTTGTGTTTTGCGGTTTATGGAGGTAAAATTAAATGTGCAATCAAATTTAGAGCCTGAAGATCAGGAAATCTTAGCAAGACTTGCTCAGAAATAAATAAACCACTTCCATCGCTTATACACTCGAAGACTCGGATAGTGATCTTTTTTCGTAATTGTTTATTTTTCGGTTTTTCCTTTTGTTATTACTTTTTTTGCATAATTATTTTTGTCAACAATAAAAACATCCATTAGATTTTGCAAGATCTGTTATGCGATATATTCTGTAGTCGTTGTGCTCTGAGAAAATGTATACTTTCCTACTAACCTTTAAAATATTACAACTTTTGCATATCGTATAATCATCAATTTTTTTAAATGTTTGGCTTCTAACTAATCATTTTACAATTGTGGGCGTGGCAGTGGGTGGATTTTTGTTCAAATAAATTTTTCTTAACAAACACATTAATTTTGTAGGTAAATTTTTTCAATATCATACGAAAAATTAAAAAAAATCAATTTTATAGCAAAAGTGGGCGTGGGCGCTATTTTAACTCATAATTTCTTCACTGACCAGAATATTAATAATTGAAATCACATACTAGAAGTTTTCATGTAACCAATTTATTATCAAAAATGGGCGTGGTTGGGGGCGTGAAAATTCCTCAAATTGAGTAAAATCCCCTATTTATTACATTTAGCAACCGATTTTTGATCACAGTTATCTTACTTTTGAAAAATAGATTTTTGTCCACTACCTGCATACAATCGACGCACTGTGCGCCCCCTGAATGGAAAACCTCAAATTTTCCTCGGGTTGCATGACAAGACCTACCGTTGTGCGAAATTACAAGATTCTATGATGTCGGGAAGTGCTCCATAATTTTGACGATCTGTCAGTCAGTCAGTTACGGTTTTTGTGATTTTTGAGGCCTTGTATCTATTTATTTATTTATTTATTTGCCTATAAGTACAAAACTTCTTAGAACCGCTTATGCTAGAAAATTGAAATTTGGTGAGGCGCTTGTGCCTGGCTAGCTTGGCAAATATTCGGAATTTTAAGTTTCTGACTTCATTGGTACTGAAGATTGGGAGGGGTCAAAAATCGCATGAGTTTGTTCCTGTATAAAGGGTGTAGTGCCAGAACTTGGCTGGGCACTACCGTGCCCTTTGATCATTTTCACACTCTCTCAGCGCCCTCATTTTATAATCACAGTAAAGATCTATCATAACTCCATTTCAAGTTACTTATTAATTGTCCCTTGGTTTGTTGTTGTAAGATATCGCTGCGCTGCGTATTCAACAACCAAAAAAACGCAGGAAGAAATGACGAACTGTACAATCGATGCGACGCTTCAAAATTAGAGAATGATGAAAATTGTTGATTATCGAAAATTCATTCTCTCTCATTATACTGAAATACCCATTTTATATACATACTGAATTTTTGTTCGAAAACCTCATTCAAGGATGCTTATAGGTTAAGGTCTTGGAAAAATAAAAAAAGGACTCATTTGAAAATTTTTGAAAACTATTGTCTTAAATAAGCTACATACGTACGTATTTTAATTTTGGTACACAACATAATAGGTTATATGTAATAGATAATATAAATTTTAATGTGATTTTTTTACTTCTTATTAGAAAGATAAAAACTAAAAAAAGTCTTTTGTTTGTATTCCTTGAAGTAAAAATTACTCTTCACACCTCTCTTGAGTGGCTATTAAAAGGACTCTCCATAATATTCTTAAATTTAATGCATACTAAGAGTAAGTTTATTATGAGTACACCTACAGTGCAAAATATGTATCTTCCTGAGTGGAATTGTGATAAGAAGCTAAAAGTTCTATTTGTGATAAAATTTGATAATTACATTTTTATCAATATGAAATTAAATTACCTGTCTTGAATCTGCTAAAGAAATTGATACTGTCGAACCATGAAGTTTTAATTATTTTTTGATTATTTTGTAAGTTATGGCGTCAAGTCGATTATAGCACTGATAAGAATTTTATTTCAAATCTGATTACAGAACTGTGTCAGAGAAAGATTAATTGATATATTTACATATGTATATATAGAAAATTGAGTAAAAAGTTGTTACCGGCCGGCGTCACCGACATGGGCGGGCGTCCGACTGAGTACAGTGGTAAAGAATAACTTTGAAGCTGGTACAAAAAAAGCAATGCAAAGATGCAGAGACGTTAAATGTTTACTTCTTAATACAATTTACCAAGTGATGTATGAAACTTCCTGTGGTGAACCTAAATTCCTGATTTTTGTTTTATATTCTGTGATTAAAAAAAAATAATTTTAAAGAATTTCAAAATTCATAAATTATCTAAAGCTAAGTTGCATGTTAAGATTCAAAAACAGGCAAAATCTCACTTGTAAATTATTGTTTGAATTTATTCCAACTATGGTATATAGGACATCCCGCTGTGCGGCCCGTGCGGTGGTCGACAACGAGGAAGGCAGCCGAGGCCGATTTATCGTCGTGACATTGCGTAGGTCGTGTGTTCGTCACATTTAAAATTCTATTCAATGCAGAAAAAGTGTATAATATGCATAGATTAGCCAAAACAAAAAACAGCAAATTTGCATATACAACACCCGAGACTCTTGGCAGTGTTTAGCTTGAGAGGCCTCAGAATCAGTAAAACATTCAGCTACTTATGGGGGTAGTATTATGCCATAAAACACACATGCAAATTCCACTACCTTCCGGACAATAAATCTCTCGGAGGCACCTCGTGAAGATACTCTGTCTATTCCCCGACTATATATGCCTGAAGTCTAATAGTAGTATCATGCGAGAGAATAATCGTTTATATTGCACAGTATCGTTACAAACGATAACACTTTCTTCTTCAATTAAGGTCAAAAGAGGAAATTCAAGAAAGAACTGCATTGAAAAGTAAGTACCTGTTCGTAAATGTTTTGGATTTATTTTTTTTACCATTGGATTTTCTGGATCAAGGGGGAATGTTGGATTTTTATAGCTTACCCAGTTGGAAATTAAAGCAATAATTCACGGCTTAAGATTTAAGATGACATTGATAAGTTCGGGCCAAAACATTACCGAAATAATTAAACAGTATCAAACTACTATTAAAGATTCGTAACTATAGAAGGTATTGATTCAACCCTTCGTTGAACATATAACTATAACTACACTCCAATGAAAACTATTATTCCTATAATGATTAAGCTAGAGACTTCAATAATAAAAGTCATTTTCTTTTCTAATTTGTGTTGCTTTCTGAAAAGTATCACATTCATCGAAAAATTAGCTGTCTCCTCGACGACGGATAATTATCTCAACTTTGAAAGGGGCATTTTGGGCTGTTGAGTATACCCATCACAATATCCTTAATATCGAATCAAAGTTAAAGAAAAATAGCAAATGTTTCTGGCAGTTTATCTTCTTCTTCCTTTGTTTCGGCGCTGTTATGATCTCGATGTCGGGGGGATCATAACTCTCCCACGTATCTGCTTCACACTAGTGATCCGCCTGTGGGGTTCGCCGGGTTGACCTCAGAAATCGGCGGCAAGCCTCCCGGTTTTGTATTGTTCCATTTCTGAGGCCAAGTGAATGCTGGTGTTTTTGCATTTGTCTGTACCAGGAGTGTTTAGGCCTACCTTTCTTTTTATTCCGAATTGGAATGTTGTATGATATTGCCTTTTTGACGGGGTTCTCAGGATCTCTCTCTTTTGAACATGGCAATACCAACTGAGTCGGTCGTGTTCAATTTTTTGGGAAATGGTATTCTTAACATGAAGGCTTCCTCGGATCTTCGTACTTCTAATTCGATCAAGCTTTGTAACTCCTGCTGTCATACGAAGCATCTTCATCTCAGCTGCCGTAAGCTTACTCTCATACTTTTTGTACATTGTCCAACATTGTGAACCGTATGTGAGTGCTGGACGCACAACTGAAGTGTAGAGCTTTCCTTTCAGCTTAGGGGGCATTTTTCGGTCACAGAAGATAGCAGAATTTTCCCGCCACTTCATCCACCCTACGCTTACGCGATGATTGATATCGTCATCACAAATAGCTTCGTTATTTATCATAGATAAAAAAAGTTCCACGGGTATCCTTAACTCCATTAATTATTTAGGTGAAACATCAAGCGACCCCTTGAAAATTTGTAATCTCTTTGCTAGTTTTTTTCGCTCAGTATATAAGCCATCATGCTTAGGAAATATGTCTAACGTAGACGTGTTCCCTGAACTTATAAACATTGGAGACTTGCAGGTAAGCAAAACTGAAGTTGAGTCTGAATTAAGTAATTTAAATGAAGATAAACAGCCAGGATTTGATGGCCTCGCTCCCATTGTTTTAAAAAGGTGTGCTAGTGCCTTAGCAGTTCCACTTCAATATATTTTTAATCGATCTCTTAGGGAAGGTGTTTTCCTAGAGGATTGGAAAAATTCTTTCTTGACCCCAGTTTTTAAATCTGGGTCCAAAAGTGAGGCCACTAATTACAGGCCAATTTGCAAAATATCAGTTATTCCTAAGCTATTTGAAAAAATAGTATATAATAAACTAGTTTTTCTTTTAAGAGAAATTATATCTCCACTACAACATGGGTTTATCAGTGGGAGATCAACCACAACAAACCTTACTATTTTTAGTAACTTTGTAGTGGATGCCCTTGAAAAAGGTCTACAATGTGATGTAGTTTACACTGATTTCTCAAAAGCGTTTGAGAGAGTAAATCATGCGATTCTACTGGTTAAACTTAAAAACTTGGGCTTTCACTCTAATTTATTAAAATGGTTTGGTTCGTACCTTATTGGTAGATCGCAGCATGTTCGCATCAATAACTTATTATCGGATCCTATAGCAGTTACTTCTGGTGTTCCCCAAGGAAGTCATTTAGGACCCCTCTTATTTTTGATTTTCATCAATGACATTCCAAAATATTTCAAATATTGTAGGTGTTTAATGTATGCAGATGATCTAAAACTTTTTCTAAGTATTAAGTCAACTTCAGACTGCATTAATCTTCAGAAAGATTTATCAAGCTTATCTTGTTGGTGTAGCAACAACGATCTTCATCTTAATGTTTTAAAATGTCAAAGTATATCATTCTGCCGAAAAACCTTCCCGATTTCTTATGATTACAATATTAATGGAACCTTTTTAACAAGAGTAATGGAAAAAAAAGATCTTGGGGTTATATTTGATACTAAGCTTACTTTTAATAGTCACATTGATTATATCGTAGCTAAGGCTAGCTCAATGCTTGGTTTTATTTACCGAAATTCGAAGGATTTTAAGGATCCTTTCACTCTTAAATCACTCTTTTTTAGCTATGTAAGATCTATTTTGGAGTACTGCTGTATTGTATGGAACCCACATTATAACGTTCACTCTTTAAGAATTGAAAGGGTCCAGAAAAGATTCACTAGAATAGCTATAATGACTTTGAGTTGATGGAACATCGATATGCCATCTTATAAAGCAAGATGTTTATTACTAAGGATCCAATATCTGGAAATTCGGAGGTCATATTTTGAAATAATGTTCATCAGAGATATTATAAACTATAAAATTAACTGCCCCTTTTTGCTTTCGCTGGTAAATTTCTACGCACCCATGCGGGAATTTCGCTCTTGCTGTCTTTTTTATGTCCCTTTCCACAAGGTAAATTACGGTAATAATGAGCCATTAACGCGCTGTTTAAGGCAGGCAAACTCTGTATGTAGGGTTCTTGAATTTAATATATTCCTAAGCAGAGATTTTTTCAAAAAAAATTGTTATCTTATTTGTACTTTGGTGGATAATTTATTTATGCATGTATCTTATGAATGTTAGTTATTAAGTAGTCTATAAGAGATTTAAAAGCTCTGTTTGATGAAGAAAGAATAAAAATTTAGAATTTTTTCCGTATAACAATTCCAAATTGACACCCGGAAGTTGAAGGTTCCTCAACTTCTTCCTTCCTCCGGCTTCAGCCTTACATTAGAGAGCTTTATTTTTTTCGTGCCTTTCAACTTTGAAAGTGCATCGAATTACACATACACCACCAATATGTTATAGGAGTAAAATACATATATCTTTTTTTTTAGAAATTTACATATGAGTATTGCATTTTATTATGCCAAAAATGTTTGTCCTTAAAAGTAAGAAGAAACCTTTGATTTATTTAGAATAGGGCGTCCCCATATTTCGAAAATTAAAAACAAATAACTCAAATTCCCATACTCTAGTTATCGGACATTTCCTTGGCTAACGGCTCCTTGAACCTACCTATGCCAATTTCGTATTTACAAAAGGACTTCTTGTTATTGGCCTCCATTAGAAGTAAAATAACATTTCCTACCTTCTAGAAGGTGCATGGTCACAAGCCTGCGAGAATATGCAAATAAGGCTTTTCGTTGGTCAAGTATAAGTTGGATATATGGTTTATTAAATTTTCTCAAGACCTTACATAGTGAATATTCCTTCGGTTGTCGTCACGATATGCAGTATATCAAGTGGAAACAGTTTTTTAAACCAAAAATTGCACTGCAAACTAAATTAAACCAGAAATCGAACAGCTTGCTTATTTAATACGAACTGCAACTTTTTTAATATCTTTATTTGCATTGTTATGTAGTTAGGAAACTATGCAGACAAAATTTTGTTGTATCTTCCATACAATACCGTTTCTGTTTGTTTTGTTTTTATGAATAAAGCAGACACAAAATGGGTCTATGGGACTTGATGGGTCTGAGGTTTAAATGTGCTATTTTAAGAATCATTAACATAAGCAAAATTGCGAACAAGATGATTACTTATGATAGGTTGGCGAAAGGATGGAAGAGATATTGACGGTTATAATTTCTTATAATGAATTCATAAGTTTGAGCTTTGAGTATTGTAAGGTACACAAAACATGCAATAGTTATATGGTTTCATCTGGCATAAAAGTCGATACTTATTGTTTATTGAGTGATTTTTATTGCGAAATACAATTGAAATTGAATATCTAAGAGGAAAAACATTTGGCAGTTCTTGAAAATCAGACAAAAATTTCAAGGTAAACCCAAGGAAAATCTGTCGAAAAGATTGGAAGAATGCAATATTAGTTTTGGGATTTGTAATAAAATGTACTATCTTACTGTTTAAGTACTATACAATAAACTTGAAATAATTGTATTGAAATTTCTCTCTTGCTGACAAAAAGAAAATTAAGTACGTCGTTTCAACTTAACGCATTTTATCTACATGTTAAATAGTTCACATTGTTTTGTATTAATTGTAATGAGGTGAAGAGGTTTGTTGGCTTACCATATTGAGCCACTTTATTAACCGAATTAGTTCCTTAGAAGTTAACTATTCCAGTTAAGGCTGAAATTTAATAATAATAATAATCTGGCACCTGCTGTATATTGGTGATCTTGAACTGTATGTTGCCAGCCGTTTTAAACTTCAATCTCATTGAAATTACCATAATTTTTACCAACGACATAAACATGATATTAATGCTAAAAGTCATCAAAGGTAATACTATTCCAACTGAATTACCTTTATAAAGAGTAGAAGGGATGAAAAAATAATACCTCTTTAAATACGTCGTAGATATAACACAGAACATACGAATTGACCATACGGGTCTTAAGGTTTATTTTACTAATAAATACAGAAAAAAACTTAATTTGGTGGCGCTACAGCTCGAAGAGAGCTAGGGCCTAGTGACTTACAACTCGCAAGTATTCCTGTGTACGTGTTACCAGCAATCAAGGGGCTTACAATTATCTGCTGATTCCGAACGCCTAATGACCAGACCTTTTCGTGACAAGAGACACTTCTAGAAGATTTTTCAATTCCTCGCAAGAAGCAATAAGGCTCTGAAAAACTTTTTGCAGCAGCTGAGAATCGACTCGTTATGAGTCTTCATAAAAAGTTACCGAAGCCTTATATGACGAGCACATCGACAAAACCAACCATTTGTACCATCTCACTCGGATCTTAATGGATCAATTGCTCTCCCCAGGATGAAAATAAAGATAATGTGGATTAAGGGGAGTTTAGGTATTTTATGCCTCTCTGCACCATCCTGAATTTCAAATGAATTTTAGGATATTCCTTATTGGAAGAACAGAGGTGTTGTCCAATTCGTCGAATAAATATTCTCACAAATGGATATCTTTTCCCAGAGACCGAAAGATTTTATTCTGTTTTAAAACACAGTCTAAATGCTTTTTCGAATTCGTAAATTATTCCGTGGCTTGGGTATTATTATCATCTAATTTGATTGCCATTCAAAGATTTGTCTGTGTGATTTCATGATTTCATCATCATTATCTGAAAATTTCAAGTTTTAAGCTTTTAAGTGGATGTTGTATGCACGTTTAAAATAATGTCATCAAAATCATTGCTTTTGATGAGAATTTTCCATATTATTAACCTTTTATAATTAAAAAAAAATAATTATGATAACAAAAACACAAATCAAGAATTAATTATAAAAGTGACCACATTGGTCATTATAGGTACATAGATACAGCCTTAGATTTTTAAAATTTAAACATACAAATTAAAACTAAAGAGCAAATGATACAATAATCGTTGATGACACAATTTATAAATAATAAATCTGTTTTTTTTTTTTAATTAATGCATGGTTTTTGGGAAAGTCCCATTTTGAAGTATATTCTTTAGAAATTAAAAAACTAATAAGATTACATATTGCCAAATCTTAAATTCATTAAACTTTTTTTATTATTTGTTTGTTTGGTTAAAAAGTCAAATCGAATATTAATTGATAAATACCAACCGCACTAATTTTGCTAATCTCGCCATTTTTATTTCGTGAATATTCAACTCGTCAAGTTGCCATTTCGCAGAGGTAATTGCTGGCTTTTTATTTTGCATAATTCTAAAACCCAATTTTTGGTTTTGCTTAAATTTAAGTTTATTCTGATATTCTTGTTTTGAAAGAAATTGTCTGAAATATTAATCTTGTTTAATATGTATTTAACACTATACTTAAATGAATTTTTTTAAAGTTCAAACATATCTAAATTTGTATATTTAAATGTTTTGCTTATCATAGATTTTTGATAAAAAAAACATCTTTTTTAATCCGATTGCCATTGTGTTTCGGATGAATTTTCAGAGCATCAATGAAAGCATAAAAGCATGAGTTGAATTTAAATTTTAATATCTCGCCAAAGTAACGATAAAAAAAGTAACGATATGTAAAAATAAGAATTGGCGAAATCAAAAATCCCAAACAAAATTTCGTCGAAAGACCCCTACCCCAGCCGCACCTTTTGCTTATATCTTCTTCGTCTTTGATATGTAAATTTGTTATACTTTGGCACACTTTACAAATCAAAATTCAGCTTGGCCTAGAATTCCACCAGTCAAACAACAATTTAATATCGATCGAATCACACTTTAAAATATGGGCTCTTAAATTCAACTAAGATTGTAAAGGGTTCCTTACACTACGAGTATCAATTACTTTTTTTGCAAAAATAAAACTGCAGTTTTGAAGTAATTTGCAAAGTTTCATTTTTTGGTGTTCAGTGCGAGATAACAATTTGTAAAAGAAGAAATTTGCGTTAAAAGAAATCAAAACATTTTATGATAAAAGTGAAACATGACAATATTTATTATATGAGAAAATTAAAGTTTTTCGAGTACTGTATTTTATGGAAAGCATTTGTAAAAAACAGTTGTCTTCTTTTACATCCAAATTAATAAAGGCGGTTTATTGGCTTTAAATCCTGGATTTAGTTCAAAATTTTATTTAAAATGTGTGCTGAGTGACGTTTACTATTTGCGATTAAGCTAAACCACCGACGAAGAAGAAGTTGTAGTGAAGGAATAAGAATCAGAATAGTCAAACTTTTTCTTAATTAATAATTTAAACT
Organism: Chrysotoxum bicinctum; assembly: GCA_911387755.1. Classification (NCBI taxonomy): domain Eukaryota; kingdom Metazoa; phylum Arthropoda; class Insecta; order Diptera; family Syrphidae; genus Chrysotoxum; species Chrysotoxum bicinctum. The sequence goes on from OU426987.1 coordinate 268,104,073, forward strand.
AAATTGCGAAGTTTGCAAAATTAATTTTGATTGGGTTTTAGCAAAAATTCTTCCACTGTCTAGACGTTTACTGTTCCGTGATTTTTTTTACATGTAAGAGAACAATTCGGAACCTTTTCCACATTTTAGTAAAATCGTGGAATAGATGCAATGTTGCCGCAAGCCGAAAATTAAAGTCGCTGGACCGACCTTCAAAATTCACTACATTCACTAAAATACTGATGAGAAAAAGTTGTTGAAAGTCGTCGAAATAAAATGGAAGAAAGAAGCTTAAAAGCATTAATAAGAAACCTAGGTCTGAATGATACCAAAAAGGAATAGGAAATTAAAAACAAAAACGAATTCAGTATCATTATTAACATATCTAAGTCTAAACAATGTATGTATATTGATTCATCGATTTCTTCAATTCAACTGGTTTTATTGACTTCGACAGAAATTTAAAAATAATTTTTCTTTAGTATAATTTCTGGTATGTATAATTATACCACCTCAGCCTTTTAGACAAATTTTAGTTGAAAAATAAACTTGACAAATAAATTTAAAACAGAGGGATTGCCTAGATGAGACTACTTAGACCATTTTCGCGCTCACATTTCGCATTCAATTTGCTATATGCTATGTCAATTTGAGAATAGAAAATGTTAAAATATAATTCAAATTCCAGGGATGTTACATTAGTTACGGAAGAAAAATAACGATTTAAGCTAATATTTATGTGCATGTCACAACTCACAAATACTTGTGTCCAAAAGTCGCTAGAAATAATCTGGCGACATACAAATATTTTTGCCGCTTGCTGAGTTGAAATTCCGATAGATCTAATGACAAAGTCGCTAGAGGGAAAGCTTGAACAGAGGTAGAATTAGCGTTTTTTATTAATTACGCTGTTAGTGCTCTTTTTGAAGAAATGTACAAATTAAGGATAATTTTGCGAAAGTTTGCTATTGGTTGCAATATCTTAAGTGCGGTTAACTTAATTAATTTGGAAAAAAAACGCGAAGTTTTACTACGCGAGATTTCAAACACGAGATCGTAATAAGTATGTGATTTGGGGACTATTGTGCAGAACTCTTTGAAGAATATAAAAGAATGAAAAAGGTTCACAGATGAAAAATCTTTGAAAATGGGGATTTTTTACGTAGATATATTTTCGAACACATGTTGTGGGATGTTGCCCAACCATTCATATTCGTTGCAAAAATAATTTGGTTGTGTATGGAAGCCTTTAAACTATTATAGATCTCAGTATACAATTCGAATCACCATAGAATCAATATATCATTGATGTTTTTCATTAATCATCGATGTTACGAACAAAAATTAAATGATTATAATCATGAATATATTGAGTCAAAGAATAAACCAGTTTTTTTTTTTTTTTAATTTATTATTGTTTACTTACCCACCTGTAGGAAGGCACACTGGATTTCATTCATTAATTCAAATAGTCTCTAAAGACACAACTTCGAAAAGATTGATGAAATAGAAAGTGATACCTTGAACTTTGCTGTTCCCATAGATAAGTGTTTGTTTTGCTAAAAAACAAACAACAGCGCTATCATGAAGGATAAACAGACCGGTCGGTGGTATCTTAAGAAGGGGTTTCTAGTTCGTTAAGTTGTGCTTAAGAATAGAATAATAATTTACTGGGTCACATGATAGAACAAATTGTCCGGGTTATTCCGCAAAGTTGCGTGTCAGAAAAAAAAAAACAATAAAATTAGAATATAATTTCAGTTTGATGAGATTTTATTTTAGTGGATTTTTTTGTAAATGACGAACTTATTCAAATTAAAATCATTTCTTGATTAATGGGTAGGGTATTGTTTTAACTAAAAATAATTAGGTGGTAATTTGAACAGCAGTGATGAAAAACTCCCTGCCATGTGATACGATTAATAATTGCAAACTAATTAAAAGATTAATGTCAATGTTTGTGAAGATGTTACGAATGTGGTTTTTTTATTGAATTTTTTTAATGAATTATTCTTTAAAATTTTAATTTAAAGTTTTGAAAACGATTCTACTTTTTACTGCCACGTTAAATGAAAATCTTAAATTTTTTTTTATTAAAAGAATAAATAGTTAATTTTCAAGACACACATTCTTAAGCAATGTATAACCTTTAAGACAAAAGACCACAACACGTCGTTAGGTTTCTTGGATTGATATTTGTTTTAATGTACCATTAAACTTCTAATCCAAATTCAGTCATAAAATGCTAAAAAGATAACTAAGCTTGTTATTGTTGGTAATACAACATAACTTTATTACGTTTAACACAAGCAACTTTCAAGTAGGTGGATCATACAACAGAAAAACTCCCATTAAGGGTACCTACACCCATTTATTTCTATTTCTGCTTAAACATACATAATATGTATACATTTAACCATAATAATTGTAATGAACTGACTGCCTATACAAGACTTAACAAGTGTAAGTGGGAAGGTTTTCACTTTCATTTGTTAAACAAAATGAAAAAAAAAATTGTAAAAGAAAAGAAAAAGCGGATAAGTTCCAGCGAAAGTAATCGCGAATTTTCCCATAAATTATCAATTTATGATTTTATTTCAATTTCATAATTGAATTATGATGAAAGTTAAAATTTGGGTGCTTAGCTTTACGTACCTTGATTAGTTATTATACCTTTGAAGAACATCAACTCTTTCTTTCTACTGTTATCTTACATGTTGTTATGGGAGAAGTTATAAATGTATCTTTGAATAAAATGTACGATTGGATCGCACGAACTCGCTCTTATATCTAGCCACTTAATCGTAGAATTTTCAAAGTGTTCAAAACATACAATTAATGTTTTGATTGGCTAAAACAAATCCAAAACTGCCATGAATTTATACTTTAACAAAAATTATAAATCATTGTAGCGATTTCTTTTTAAAAATAAGTTTTCATAATTTTTAAAACATTTTAAAGAAAAATGTTGGTGTGTCAATTTTAAGTTTTTGTTATTGTACTAATGAAAATTAAATTGAATTTCAAAAAATGGTCTACATTTTGTTCCAACAAAAATTACAAAAAAAATACCGTAACCTGTCATAAAACCATTTTTTTGATTTTTTTATTTTCTCAATATCCGAATTCGATCAAAATGTTTGTTCATAAGGGAGCACATTCAGATTTCAAATAATATTATTTGTAAAAATTTTCCAAAAAGTATTTTTTTGAATATTATTGAAAAAATAAAATGCACGACTGGGTAGCACGAACTTTCTCCTATGTAATAGACTAAGAATTTCAAAAATGAATGTTATTAGTGAAAAACTATTCATAAGCATAAAAATTATTTTTTTTAAACGACTAAAACAACTTCTTTAGTAGTTGGAGGTAAAAATAGGATGCCATGTGATTCAAGCAAATATAGGTTTATGCAAGAACAAAAATTATAAGTCTTTGTAGTGGTTTCTTAAAAAAAATAGATTTTTTTTCAAAATTCGAAAAAAATCGTTCTATGGTAGGTACAGTCAGTAATATCTTGTTTTCAAATTTTTTTTTATTAAATTATAGATCTTAAATATTAATCGAAAGAAAAAAATTTAAGCAAAATTCTCGGAACCGTTTTCGAGAAAATACGATTTTCGAAAACCATTTTTTAACATTTGTATGGAGGGTAGCGTTCTTTTTATGTAAAATAATTTTTTTTTTTCTCATATCTTATAGATTATTTTAAGAAACTTTTATTTATCAAAAAAATCGACTATGGGGTTTTCGAAATATTGAGTTTTCAAAAAAAAAGTTTGATTTTTTTTTTAAATCCAAAAAAAAAGTTTTTGAAAATTTGAATACACAGTAATATTGAAACCTCTGGGGAGCCTTAACATAAAAACGATGATCAAAATCGGTCGTACTGTTTTTGAGAAAATCAAAAACAAAAAAATGGTTCCAAGGGGGGTACAAAAATAACCATTTTTTGAAATTTTTTTTCAACCATTACCTAGGTTTAACTGAAAGAAATTTTATGAATTTTTTTTAACAAAATCTGTTACAGTTTTTGAGAAAAAAAAAATAATTATAAAATTTCGAAAAAAAATTCGTATAGCAGGTAGCGTTATTTTTGGTCTTAAAAAAACAAAGAAAAAAAATCCGGGTGGGAAAATTAAAAAAACATATTTACCAAGTTTGAAGAAAATCGGCCGAGCCGTTTAGCTGTAATCGAACAGACAGACAGACAGAATTGCGATACCCACTTTTTTGGTCTTCGCTATCATCGTAATGTCAACTTTGATCAAAATCTCGAGTTCGATTTTTTTACGAATGCATAACTTGCCTTATAGTACCTACCTATAAGTCGCAAGTAAAAATCAATTTATCCTGAAAACGAGTAACCGATTTTTTCCATTAATGTATATTATTAAATACTTAAAATAGGTATAACAAATCTCTTTTAAGAAATGACGTACATTATAATTTATTAATAAAAATCCTACAACGACGGCATTCTATTTTTTTTTTCTCAAACTATTTAAGCACATGTTTTTGCAAACTAGATAGAAATTTTTTTTTTTTTTAAATTCAAACAGCATAGAAACAATTTACAAATATGTGGAACAGTTTAAAAAAAAATATTTCCTATGATTTGTTTTTTGGTCTTAAACAAATTACAAGAAAACATGTGGAGGGGAGGAATTTCAAAATGCTTTCTAAGTTTAAAGAAAATTGGCCGAGCGGTTAAGGCTGTAACAGACATACAGAATGCGAGACCAACATTTTTAGGTTTCCCTATCATTGTAATGTCTTACTCGTAGTACCCATAATATCGCAAGTAGAAGTAATAAATATAGCTGAGTTTATATTATATTTTAAGCAGAAGCTGAAAGAAGCCACAAAAAATCATTTTTAAAAATCTTTGGTTCATTTTTTATTGAATCTGGTTTTTTAGCTTTAATATTATAAAATATTATATGTATATGTATTATATATATCTATTCTCCCTTCCATAATAATTAATTAAAAAATTAAAAGCAAATGAAAAATTTTGTAATAAATTGAGTCGTCTCTCATAAACCAGTAGTAGTTTATTATGACAGTTCAATTATTGTTCAACGAAGTATGACACAGCAAAGCTTCAGATCTCATCTCAAGCTTAGCATGTCAAACAATCAAAATGTAAAGGTATAATGGTTAAGGTTTGATCATGATTTTCTCTGTTTGCACGACAAGTGGTATGAACCCAATGGAAGGTTGACATTGAACTTCAAAAAGTTTATGCTGCCGTTAATAATAAAACTCGTTATTTAATTTAAAAATTATGTGACACTTATAAACATAATACACTATTATGCATACAGAGAAATTAAATTCTTATTTACGTGCATAGGCTATAATTGAGTGATACAAGTTAAAACTTTAGGAAAATTTAGCCCAGATCTACTCGTAAGTAAGTCAGCTATAATTTTTCAGAAAATTAACTTTTTTCCTTAACCAGATAATACATCACATAAAAAATATACTTTGATATATTTAATCGAATTTTATTAAAGAATTTCGTTAAATTTTCCATACAAGTGTAATTGAAGAAAATATTATAAATTCAAAATTATTGGATTTCAAGATATTAGTAATGTTAGATGATATTTTCTTGTTTTAGATTTTATGGATAATCCTTAATGAACCCTCTAGCAATTAATAATTTCAATGGTAAATAACTTTAAATTAATGTCACAGACTTTTTATTTTAAAACAGGAAAGCAATATACTTTATCTTTGATGAAAATAATTTAATTGATATGTATTTAAAATTCAGGAATGTGTCTCGCATGCTTCCTCCAAAGATTCAGGTCCCCCAGCACTCTATTATCCGATTTTAATTTGCATGTAGGAAACGGTGTAATATTAACATCATATACATACTATATACGAAGTAAATTATGTTTAGAATTTTTGGAGATTTTCGAAAAAAAAATTGAATTTGTAACAAAAGTTTTTGAATATTCGATCTTTTGGAGAATTGGGAATAAAATTTTGTGGAATTATGTACATTGTTTTTTGAAAATATTCTCCCATTCAGGTTCTGGTCTTGGAGATAACTTATGTGTCCTCTTACATCACAACATGACTGTTTATGTATCGCAAGCTAAGCCCAGATTTTAATTTAAATCAAATAACCACATGTGTAAATAAGGAAATGATTTATCACCCATTGATTTTTGTTCGCTGCCTTTAGTTCTAGCACAAGCTTCCAATTTCTCAGGCGAAATGTTCTCACATTTTTAACATTCATACACGTTCCAGCAATAAATTCTATGAACAATTCTTTGAATTTTTTTTAAGTAAAGTATTATTGAAATATTATTCAGAGTCAACAGTTTTATTTGTTTACAAATCCATTAAGGCACGAACTTCTGCGAACTAATTGACTCTAAAGTATAATAATAATTAGATTATTTTGGTTCTGTTTACTTTTTCTTATCAGGCAAATGTTCGCTAAAAATGCAATAATAAGATACAGATTGAAAATATTTCAACAAATTAATAGAAATATTTACAATTATTCATATTTAACTTCCAATTGGTCTTCTGAGTGGAATAGAGATCTTTATTACGTATTTGTTTACTCATTTAAATGCGGCACAACGTTTCCAATATAATTATTTATACACTTTTCTTATTGCCTAAAGAGTGTTTGTTATTAGGTTATTACACTTGAAAAAGATAAATGCATTTTAATGTTTTTTTTTTCTGGCATTCAAATTACTCGTTAATAGTCTTGGGAATTTTGAAAAATACATATATATCTCATTAATTTTGGTGATTGATTCGAAAAACGAACTTGCATTTAGGGAACGGTTTTACTGTTCCAAATATGCCGCTAACCTAATGTTGAATCTTGTCCGTTGCGCCTTTAATACTAAGGACTCAAATTTAAATTTTTATATATTAATGGCGATTATGGAAACTGCAAAATTTTGCTTCCGGGGAGTCAAGAGTTTGGACATTTATTTGATTCACAGGACTTTTAATGCCGAAATGTGAAAAAAATATTTGTATACAGTGCGGATGGTTCATGGATTTACAAAAATTCTCTTCTGACCTTACCCGTACGTCAAAACCTAATACATATATGTATATCATCATATACATGTTTGTAGCTATAGTACATGTCACAAACTTGGTTTCCAAATATAAATTTATTGCATGCTATAGGCTAAGTCAAGCCTTCTTCAAATTATTGCAATAGTTAATTTTAATGATCTTCTTATAAGTGGCTATATGGGTTAAGTTTGCTTTTGTATTGTTTTTATCGATAGTAAGTTTTTTTCTCCAGACTAGAGACAACCTCTAATTAAATTATATTTCTTTCTTTTTTGACAGATACTGCAAATCCATTGGCAGAAACGAACCGTAAGATATATAGAATAATACCTAACTTTGGTTTAAGGAATATAAAAAACCTCTAAATTCTTGTCTTATGTCTTGAAACTTTACTTTGATTGAAATCCAACACAGAGATATTTTAACTGGTAGAACGCGTATAAAAAATACTAAAATGTTTTCCAAAAATTGAAGTTCAAATTTTATAAATAGCAGAAACTCGACAAGTGAAATGGTAGCAGAATCTTGGATTACTCACGTCCCTAAATTGAGAACATGAAAATACTCATACAGTAGACTCTCGTTAACTTGAACATACGATAACTTGAACATTCCAATAACTTGAACAAATATTTTTTCCCTTTACGCATTCTATACCTTGAACGGACTATTTTTAAGACTCAATACCTTGAATTTTTCCCCTAAGTACTCTATAAGTTGAACAAGTATAAAATGTATGCGAACTCTGTAACTTGAACAAAGTTTAATATTGAATTTCTTAAATTTTTGAATTTATGCAAGGTACCTGGGATGTTGGTACACAATGCAAACGGATTTTGTAAAGGGGAATCCCAGGAAATTTCTTTAGTACTTCCGTATAAGGTTTTATTTTTCATAATCGGTGAATTTCTTAATGTCATTTGAACACGTGCGTATTTAGGAATCGAAAAACGTTTCAATTAAAATTATTTATTAATAACATCATTATTTATGTTTTAAAATCATTAAAATGAATTTTTGTTAAATAAAAACAACAATTTTTTAACTTGATCCAGTAACTTGCACAATTCTATAGCTTGAACACTCCTGGTTTCGTCCGTGTTCAAGTTAACGAGCGTCTACTGTATATGCATAACCTTAACCAAATGTGCATCATATCGGTATTGCGAATACCTGACCAAAACCCAACATCTTATCGAAAACGCCTTTGATAACTTTAAGCCCATTTTCTCTCACACATCGGGAAAATCTCTTAGAGGGCTTGCAACTAACAAAATGCAACAACAAACAATTTTTGTAGAACAGTGAAAAATACCCCCAGCATTTTCTGTCTTTTAAAAGGCTAACAAATTCAACAACCAACAATTTTTCTAGAACAAAATACCGCCTGGTATAATGGTTAGGGTAAGAGTCCATTACACTGGAAGTCTGAGAATTGAATCCCATTCCACCTGAAAGAGGTACTTTATCTTGCTATGAAGTGACGAATCTTTCATAAGCATCTCTTGTCATAAAAAACGTGTCTCTCTTCTTAGCCGTTAGGACTCAGTAGACAATTGTAAATCTCACAATATACGCACAGACGAATGGTTGAGAGTTGTAAGTTATTGGGAATTGGTTCTCCATGAGCCACCGAGTTTTTTTTTATTTGGTACCCAACTATAATTATTTATGGTATAAATTTGATTGAGTTTAGGTCTTTTAAGATATTCTCAGATATTTCTGAATTCGATCCAATCGGAATTTGGTTAACAGACTATTCAAAAGAAAGACTCATTCTTTCTCACATTTTTTGAATGATTTCGCAATATCTATTTAACATTACTCTTCTCTAAGTTCTAAAAACACGCCATTATTTTTTTAGTTTCAAGAACATTATTTCTAAATTTAAACATTTTCTAAGATATAAAAAGTTGAAAAGTTAATTTTTAGCAATGAATCCAACGAATGGCAAAACTGATTTATATTATTTTTGCACTTGAAAAAAAAAAACTAATGAAAAATGAACTGACTCCCCCAAATCAAAACTCTACTCTATGTTACTTTGTACAGCTGAGTATTTGGGCTTATGTTAAGAAATATATAAAGATTTGTTATCCTTCGAGCTTGGTTTAATGTCTCTTAAATAGCCGCGTTTTATTATCGTCAATGTTCCATACAGATTAACTCTTGAAAATAAAACTATACAGATCATAGTGACAGTTATTTTGTATACTCATCTCTCTCTTGCTTATGTTTGTTCATTTCCAAATGTGTCTTGTCTTTTTTCTTTACACTGTACTTTACACTACCTTACCATAAAAAGCCATCTACTCGCCAGAAAAAGAACTTATTTCTGAATCTTTGAAATAGATCCAGAAAGCGAACAAGATCTTCTAATACATATTAAAAATTAATCCAGATCCGGATCCACATAGATCCGTAGATAATAAAACGCAACTAATATGTATATCTACTCAATTCAAAGCTAAAAAAAGTGTGCCAAAACACTAAATTAAATAGTTTAAAAGAAAATTGTTGTACGCTCTTTTCCTAGTTTTAACGCTCAAAGCTAAAAAAAAAAAAAGAGGCTGGGTGCGACCCACACTGATAACTTCCCATTATTGGTCTTGAAAACTTTATATTTAGTTTCAACCAGAACTTTCTTCGTTTTTTCGTTTTCTGAACAATTTTAGAAATGTCGCTTAGTATACATTCTTACGGGAAGGTATCGATGTATAAAACAACATACTTAAGAAGGCACTATCGGTGTTCATTCCCAATAAATTCGACTTGAAATACAATTTTAAAAAGTTTTCACTAGAATTTTATATAGTTTTTTATTTTTTGTAAAAAAAAAACTGTAAACTGATTTTTTTTGAAATTTTCACCAGTTGTCAAACACATTATTTTTCGTAAAATAAAATTATTTTGAGTTTCAAATTGTTTTCCGTTCTTAGAATATCTGGGTTATGAAATTTTTTTTTTCATTTTATTTAAAAAAATAGCGGTATGTTCATTTTTTTTCCAAATTCATACCAAATCTGTATGGCCTTATAATGAGTACATTTAATTTTATTTGAAATAAATAGCATTATTTTTTCGTAAGATATTTGAAACTAACTAAAATTTTTACTTTTTTTTTAAACTGTTATAGTGAAAAAACTACTCACTGAATTTTAATAAACGCCTTTTCAGCCTCTTTCAAAGTTATTATCTAGTAAACAAAATTTATTTGAAGTCGATATCTTTACTCGTTCTTGAGATATCGACGACGAAAAATGGTACCAGAACGTACGGACGTATGAACGTACGAACGTACAAACGTACGAACGTACGAACGTACGAACGTACGAACATACGAACGTACGAACGTACGAACGTACGAACGTACGAACGTACGAACGTACGAACGTACGAACGTACGAACGTACGAACGTACGAACGTACGAACGTACGTACACACACACACACGAACGTACGAACGTACGAACGTACGTACACACACACACACAGACATCTCTCTAAAAATGATTGATATAGCCTCTAGGGACCTTGAAACGTCGAGAAATGTCAAAAATTGCAATTTGACAAATCGGACCGATTACAATAACTCCCTATGGGAAGTTAATAAAAAGGTAATTTTTTTCTCACCATAAGAACCTATCAACTCACTCTACAGATCAAACATAGATAACTTGTTAATTCAGTGAATTCAAAAGTTTTGCATTAAAGACCAACCCGAGAAATTAATTTCGCAAGCACTTTTGCATAAATAGACCACTTTGCAGCAGTTATTATCGATATCGATTTGATAATTGACAATTCGATCTATTCTAAGAGTGTTTTATAATCTAGCCGAACTGTAATTAATTATTTTCTTGCACGGTGAGAAATTGCAATCAAATTCTTATAGCGTGTTTTTAACTGTTTACTCACATTAAATTACTCGTAACCATATAAACAATCGATTGCGCAGTGCAAGTTAAGAAGTTTCATATATTCAAAATCAACAAAAACATCATTAACTCACTTTGGCAAACACATTACTATACTGATACTGTGCTACCAGTTTGACAGCTTAACTCACGATCGAATAATTATGTTCGTAATTTTGTTAATCTCCACGAAACTGATATCGTATTAACTGGCTTTGTTGTCAAACATCCTCATTGATCGGTCATTGTCGAGGGCATTTTAACTTTTTAACGTCATGTTGACAGCGCTTAAGTCAAGTGCAGAAATAAGTATGTACTCTTTTAATGGCCATCTCCTTAACTACCTAAGCCGTAAGAATAATGGCAGCTATAAAAGTTAAATGACATTTTACGGAAAAACGGGCGTCAACAAATCGAGGGTATATCAATACTTGCTAATAATATAATATAGTAGCAATGGAAATTGAAAGTTGTTCGATTTTATTCTTTTAAGTCGAACTTAATTTATATGTATGCATATAAAAAAAAAGACAAAACAATACTGATGGGATCATTTTTTAGTTTTCATAAACAAGAGAACCCATCATCATGTAGTGAGATGGTTGATATTAGATTGTGATTTTGCTAGAGGTAATGAATGGTTAATGGAACTCTGACATTTTTGTAATTCGACTCAATGTCACCAGTAGCATGAGTAATTAGTGAACGGAGATGGAACACATTTTTTTCTGGCATTTCACGATTACTTATTGCACCTAGGGCTGCTTGTAGCAAGTCAATTATTTGACATCTTAAATAAATGAAAATATACATATTTTTTTGCAATCTTTGAGTTTTGATTACATACATACATACGTTAATATTTATGTTTTCATTTAAACATAAACCAGAATCAAATTCATCAGTAGAACTCATTTTTGTGATAATTTTTAATTCTTCAAAAAGATCAGGAAAAAAATGTGTTTTGATTCTGATATATCGGATCTTGCCTGAGTACGTATGTATATCAGAAACTTACTCAATCTTGAAAATAACTTTTTAAAATTATTCAGTGTAATCGAAACAACTATTAACAATTTTTCCTTGCACAATACATGAGTACTCGTATGTTTACATACTTATTCTATGGGAAGTTATGTGGGTTGGAGTCTTTTGCCAAAATTCGGTTTCCAAAATTTTAAAAATCAAAAATTCTTGATTTCAAAATTTTGAAAATGAAAAATTCTGTAATTTAAAATTCTCTAAATGCAAACTTCTATTTTAAAATTGTGTAAGGACTAATATTAAACATAATTTCGGAATATAAAATAACTTTTTTCTTTCCCAAGTTATAAAAAAAAATAAATATGAGTAGATATACTAAACCTAGATAGTGACATACAGCTCACTTATAACTTGGGAAAGAGTATAGTTATTATTCCGAATGAACAGCACTTTTCATTTTCATGACAAGAGATACTCTTAGAGAATTTGTCAATTCCTCGCAATAGACAGTACACCCCTGAAAATCTTTTTGCAGCGTCTGAGAATACAACCCAAGACCTTCTGAATGACAGTCCAATGCACTAACCTTATGCCAAGTTATACATTCGTAAAAAAATCAAACTTCAGGTTTTGATTAAACGATGTCATTAAGGACGAAAAAAGGGGTTCTCCTTATTCCGTTTATGTATCTACTTAGCTGTCTGCTCGGCTGCATCCTTAACGGCTCGATCGATTTTCTTTGAAATTAGTAGCGCCAACTTTTTTTTTTATTTAACCACCAACCAGTCGAAATTAAAGAAAATTCTTTTATTCCTCAAAAATTTTTCCACAGATTTTTATAAAAAAAAGTTCAAAATAATTCTTTTAGTAAAAATCAACTTCATTTTAATCTTAAAATTAAAAAAAAAAAAACGAAAATAACGAGTGATTTTTTAAGAGCTATCGGAAATTAAAAAAAAACATAAAATTCAGAAAAATTCATGAAATCTTTATTTGATTCGATAGTACGGTGGATATAACTTAATGTTTGAAGATTATTTCATGCAAATGTTGGCCGCGGCTGCGCCTCAAATGGTCCATCCGCTTAGTGCAATTTTAGCATACTCTTTCTAACATTTCACATGAGTCTTAACATAGCCCCACAAAAAATAGTCTAGAGGCGTTAAATCGCACAATCTAGGCGGCCAATTGACCGGCCCAAATGTGAAATAAACTGTTCACCGAACTCGCCTCTCAATTGGTTCATTGTGAGGCATGCTGTGTGGCATGTGGCACCGTCTTGTTGAAACCACATGTCAGTTTTGCTTGTTCACGTATCCATTTAACCAGAAATGAGCTTCGTCGCTGAACACAATTTTTCGATAAAAAAGTGGATTTTCGGCCAACTTTTCAAGAGCCCATTCACCAAAAATTCGGCGTTGTGGTGATGGTTCGGCTTCAATTCTTGCACCAGCTGTATTTTGAAAGGCTTCACACCTAAATCCTTCCGCAAAAATTTTCCACGTAGTGGAGTAAGAGAGGCCCAATTGCTGCGAACGGCGCCGAATCGATAATAATGCACGTAAGGCTAGGCGCGCATATTCAATTTTTAGTTGCGCAACTGCTTGGTTCGAGCAACTGAAAAGTTTGTGTTTTACCACAAACTAAACGATTGCCTAAACTGAGTTCGCTATTTTGTGTAATATATAATTATATGCACCTGCGCGGACATTCAATCAAATAGTTCATCTGTTCTCTATAAGCAACCAAACAGTTGTGCAACTAAAAATTGAATGTGCGCGCCTAGCCTAAGCGTGCTGGCGGTTTAATGTCCAACAATGTAAATTTGGTGCGAAATTTAGTCACAATAGCCCGAATAGCCGCCTCAGTAGGTCGATTAAACTGACCATAAAATGGAAGAAGCGCGCGATGAACTTTCCTAACAGAGCACGCGAATTTGATAATAAAATTCATTAATTTGCAAGCGTTGTTCGTTTGTAAGACGATTCATGGTTAAATTATAGACCAAAAAATTTAATGCTTCGAAAACTCACTGCTGCTGTCTTGTATCGTTAAAGCGTAATATACCCCTCTTGCCACTATCTATGAGTGGCACTTGCATCAACGAAACTGAACATCTCAATATTCTCGGTATGTACACCGACACCTCCTTTCTAACCCCTCCCTTTTTTCCTAATGCTCACACTGTGTGTCTGACATATTAAGTGCATACAAAAAACCTTTGAGTATGTGCTAATTATTATTATATTATTATTAATTAAAAAAAAAAAAAAAAAACTGAAGTGTTTGACAGTGACACAATACACGAAACGTGCGTGAGCTGTCAAAACTAGTGTTGCCAAAAAGAAAATAGCAAAAAATTCTCCTATTATATCATGCTAGTTCATCGCATTTAAAGATTATTTCAAAATTTCGCAAACATTATTGTAAAAGCAAAGTAAATTCGAATTTGTGTCGAAAGGCTTACAAAAAATATAAATTCGAATGTTTACTTCAGTTACATTTATTGGATGGAGTAATTTTATTGGATTATGTTTGTTTCAAACAAATTAATTTTTTCTTTTCGCCAAAAAAAATTGCAGTAAATTTTATAAGATTTTTCAAATGTGGAAAAAACGTAAGATATTTTCTAGAACATACCCACGTCTTATTTTAAAAAAAATGAGTTCATTATATATCGGAAACCCTACTGTTTACGTGGGTTAAGCGTATGCTTTTGAAAAATAAAAATATGAACGGAAAAATTTTCCAGTAGAATAGAATCCTAGCACATCTTTTTTCTGACGGCTGATTTGACAATAGCCCAGGAAAACTAGACTTTAACTTCGAAAAAATTGGATATGCAAACCTTGGCCCGCTTGCTGTAACATACGAGACGAATTACAAAGCTCGTTATTAGCTCATTTTTTTCATAATTTTATTTTCTTAAAGTTTTTGCCAGATCATTTTTTGATAAAAGAAATTCACTTGTTCGAATAAAATAAAACCAAAAATTATAGCCAAAAAATCAAATTTTTTCACCTAAATGTATTATACCATAATGTTTGTGAAAGTTTTACTTAAATTCTTTTGATTCTACGAAAAAGATATTTAAATTTTTTTGTGTAGAATTATATCAGCTATAATGTTAACCATAACATTAAAAAAAAAAAACAATAGTTTGCGAGAAATTTTCAAAAAGCTGAATTTTACCCCTTTTCCTCCTCTAAAAGTCTTTAGCTTCGGGCAAAATATAGGGTACTTTTCAAAAAGTGCTTAAGACTAAAGCTCTCCATAAAATTCAGCTTATAATCGCAATTTTTTTTGTCTACCCTTTTTGGCTACAACGTCTATAATTATTTTATATGTCGAAATAAGCGTAGTCTTCTTTTTTCTTCCTCTCTTAAAATATTTATTTTTCCTTTATTAGAGATAATACCAAATTTGAATCGGTTTCCATTAACACGTAAATGATAAATTTGACCATCAACAATGCATGCAATCAATATTGACACAATCAATCAAAACCAATACAGATCCTACCTAATTAATTTTGTAAATTTGTTGAAAATATTATGGAGATTTGTATTTGACATTGAAAATATTGGCATCAGATGGGTTATTCTAAGAAACTACTAATTTATACATTAAAATGTATTTATATTTATTTATTAACTACTGTGTGCTAAAGTCATAAACATTTCAATTTGTTCACATGTTTATATGATTCGATTCTAATTTAATGAATATCTCTGTGACTAGAATGAGCATTTTGAAAATCAACAAATATTGATAGTTAAAATTAACAATCAGTTTTGATAAATTGAATAAGATGCTAAGAATTATGTTACTAAGTAGTTGTACTTCATGACCAAGCTATCAAATTTTTGTTAGTTCACTAATTTTCTAAATTACTTATTTACTAATATAACCTTGATAAGTTTTCAGTTCGATGCACCTGTTTTAATTACTTATATTTAAGGTGATAATTATTAATCATTATTAAGAATAAATTCGTTTCGGATGTATTTCAGTCAGAACCTATAATTTCTTCAATCACGAAAAAAACCTCATACCATCAATGAAAATACGTATAACATCGGTGACAGAATACCGCTTTGTTTAATCTTGTTACAACTTTATGGTTATTGGTCAAAACTTCCAATTATTTTTAATCGAATTTCCTGAATTTCAACTTTAACAACAACTTTTATAAAAAGAATGCTAATCAGTTTTCAAGTCGCCATAGGACTGTTGGAAAACAACGAGCTTGACGCATGTGTGTCATTCCATTTAATCAGTGATCTCCTTGACACAAGACTTATATTGGTAATAAAAGTTAATCATGATCTCTGTTCTGAGGTTTTTTTTTGCATGTAAGTGACTTATGTTTGTTTGCAGATTCATTAGGTGGTAGGTTGGGTCTCGCAATTGAAGTAAAAGTGAAAAACAATAGGCTCAAGGCAGTTCTAAACTAAATTCCCTGCAGAAATAGAGATTATTTTTTGAGAACTTTGACTTAAGACGATTTGGATTTGCTTAGTTTATAAGAGTACCCAGAATCACAATAAAATAAAATTCTTAACTCCAATCAGGATGCAAAATAATGAGAAGATGGAAACCTGTTTGATAACTTAATATCGGAAAGAACCAACAAGCTATTAAAACAAAATTATTCATTTGATAATAGACATCGAATTCCACTGTGCATTTTTTTCTTCTGAAGAAACGATGCCACTAATCAAATATAAAAAAGAAATAACCAGCCAAAGATGTATATGATAACCAAGTCGTACGAATAATTAGAGTTAGTCATCATATTGGCACGTATATTATTTAAAGTTTAAAAATACCGATTGGACTTTGTATCAATTGTTTTATCACGCCTACACAAATTGTCACTTTTTCAAATATTAAAAGTAAAACTCTTTTAAGTAGGTATGTTGGTTGGATTGAGTTTGAGTGATGATTCTGGAAATGGACAGACAAGTTTAAAATGGGTCTACATATTAGGTGTGGCGAAATTGTAAATTACAATTCAAATGTGTTCCATTAAATACAATATAAGATACTCGTTAAACAACAACGGAATATATTGTTTGAACTGTGAACAAAATTACCAAATTATTTGTCAATAAAAAAAGTTACAACTTATCCCCCATTTTAATTGTCATATGATGGAAATCAAAGTTGCTTTGAAAAAGTCAGCAGACGTGGTCTAGATACGTATTAAAGTGTGAAAGTCAGAGTATTAAGTCTATTCATTTCCCACCGTCAAACCAACATTAGAAATATCGCTTATTGCGAAGAAAAACAATATTACTGCCAAGATGCAGCCTTGACTGATGCCACTTTGGCCTTTAAATTTATAAGGCAACATAACTCATTCAACGAAAAGTGATACTTTCACTCACTATATGCTATGATACAAAACATGAGATTGTCGGCAGAAACATAATGCAGAAATACAGGTGCCAGGTCGATTTTATTTAGTTGTCATTTGAATAAAATCTGTCATTTGCATTTGGCATTTGACAGTCGTGGAGAGTGGTCCATAACATTTTATAAAAGTTGTAGTGAAATGACCATTAACGTCGGTGAGATTGGATTTCTCGAGTTTTACATTTGGCTTTTTGTGCCAAAATATAATAATGAGCGACGAAGTACGTTTGGAATTAGCTGGCGTTGTAAATACACAGAATAGTCGCTATTAGGGCACTGAAAATCTTCGATTGATACAGCAAAGATCACTACACCCTTGTCGAGTAATTGTATGGCGCGCCATTTGGGCTGGCGGCGGCGGTGGCGTCATTGAGCCATATTTGTTTGAGGATGTCATCGGCAATGCTGTAACAGGTACTGGTAAGCTCTCTCGGGACAACTTGTGAAGCTTTCTTTAGGCCGAATTGGATCAATAATTGGTTCCAACAAGACGGTGCACCGCGGTGCCATATCACATGCAACACGTGGTACAATGCGGCCGAATAATGTCAAAAAGTGGTAATATCGACTGGAAACATGATCCCCTGATTTTACACCTCCCTATTTATTCTAATGGGGATACTTGAACAGAAAGGTAAAATCCACGAATCAACAAAATTGCTGAAATTACAACAAAAGTCTGCAAAATTGATATAAAAAAATGTGCTTAAAAGAGCTTGCATTTGTGCCACGACCAAATCAACTACATAGTTTTTGCTAAAAATTCAAAAATATTCTTCTTATGCAAATATGTATAAATTTTAAACTTTCAGAGTTAAATTGCCGAACAGTTTACGTTTTTCATGATTGTACGTCGAGCCATTTCTAACATATTGCCCAAAATGTGATTTTCCAATTGGTGAATCACTCTACTTACAGCTGCACAATTTTTGAAATATTTAGGGACTTCTCTGTACAGATCTTGGGTAGTCGTTTTTAAGACACAGTGTTCAAGAACTTGAAGATTCTTTTCCATAATGTTATTCTTAGATCAAATTTCTATCAATCTTCACTAACAAAATTAATACTTTTATAGTTGAGTAAAGAAGAAGAAAAATTGATAAAATTATAACAATTATCTAAACTTAGCTTTACTATCACACCTGATGCACTTCGAATTCATAATTCACTTGAACTTTACTAACATTTACATTCAAATAATTACACAATAATGATGGCATTACTTACTTGTTAACATGAGTTACATATTCTTAACTAAATAAACCCTTATAATGCACTTATTTAAACTCAGAAATCAGAAGTGGGATTATTGTAGGAAGTTTATCGTAATCACCAAAAAGCCATATAATGCACTTGACACTCAAAAGCCCCTATCAATTTCAAGAGCAGGAAAATCATCGCCTTGGTGATTAATTTTATTATCAGTGGTAGAAACTTTTTGTTTTAGTTGTGGGAACATGATAGGCTCAGAACACATGTGGCCATCAATTGGATAACGCTTCGTCGTTGACGAGGCGACCGCTACCGAACAGCGGCGCATTGTCTATTTAAACACATACATGAACACATTTTATCAATATTTTACACTGAAGTGTTGCAAATATTTAAAAGCACCTATGTATATTTTCACTTGTGCTTCTTTGAATTGTTTACCTCTTCAAATGGACCCTAATTGATGCGATTAATTAGCAGAAAAAAAAAACTAACAATATCTAAAGCAATTCCGGCATAGGATACATTTAAGATATCAGATACTTCTGTTAGTATCGCTTTTAGTTTTACCTGTGAAACGCGGCGGGTGCGGTTTTGTATTGTTTTATTTATTCTAAGAGGAAATAAATATTAAAAACTTTGAACGTTTAAGTAAAACTAAAATAAAAGTAGAAAAATGGTACATTTGGATAGGGATCAAGTGGTTGAAGGTAGACAACTTCTATTTTGTATTGAGTTCTGAAGAATAAATATGAAAAAAAAACTTAAATTTAGAATTCGGAAAGTTTCCATTCAAAAATTAGGAGTGATCCTTCCATCATAATATATCTGGTTACTGTTTCTTAAGTTTAAAATTAATTACTTTCGAGTTGTCTGTTAATGGTTGTAGCTACTAGCTACCATACTCGCCTAATTAATAATTTTTTAACACTTCAGATTATATGATTTAGTGCGCTTAGAACAAGTTTAAACAAGTGAGTTTTGAGTGAGTTTTCACCCGATGTTCGTTGACAACAATTTTGTTTATGAATGATAAAAAAATCAAAACAATTATTCTCCATTCTTATAGCTATTCATGTCTTGTTGACGTGTACTGCATCTGTTTACTTCACAAATGTCAAAGCAGAATTAAAATTTGCCGCCATTTTCGAAAATTATATAGCATCTTCGGGTAAAGTGCGAACTGCATCATAAATGCAAGTGTTAATGGTAATCGAATTTGATATACAAAGGTGGAACACAAAATAAAATATACAAATTTTTACCCAAGGTCAAAGCGAATGAAAAAATGACAAAAAATTTTAAATTGTTGAAGCCCTTGTCCATCCTGGACTATAAGCGCCATATTTAAAATCAAAATTGTAGTCAAATTAGTACCATGTTAAAACTATTTTACTATGAAATTATGTAAAGACAATTCTTTATATCGAATTTAGCACTGTAAATTCTCTTGGATAGAATCCAAAAAAGAACTTTAAAAATGATAGGTGATAAGAGTATAACAGAAACACTTGAAACACTCTAGCACCGTCGGCGTCGCAATGTTTCTTGTTTTTCACTATTTTACCGTTGTTTTTATAAACACTGTTCTAGTGAAATAGCCAGCTGCATTCCTCCTCTTAAGCAATTCAACCGTAATACCCGCTCTTCAAGGAACTCTCAACAGTTTACGCTTGAGCCCAACTTCGAACCTATGTGCAGTTAAATTCAGAGATTATTTCTTTAGCCTCACTACACGAATGTGGAATGCCTTATCCGGCTCTATATTTCCCTCCCATTATAATATTCAGACATTCAAAACCAATGTGCATCGGTATCTCCACTTCAATCCTCTCCTACTTTCCTAAAACGCCTGCACTATGCTAAAACATTTTAAGGGTAGTCATAATCCCTTTAGTGCGTGAAAATTATTTTAAAAAAATTATTAAAATCATACTAATACCTTGACAATAGGCTGTTTAAAATTTTGCGCCAATGTAATTCATACGTTCAGATAATTATGAAAAGTGCTGTGACCACAACAAACAGTCTGTCAGCAGAAGAGTGTGATCATATAGTGAGTTTTTAATGTCTTAAAAATATTCGTAATCATCAATTAATATACTAGAACGTTTACAAGTTAAGCATAACATGATTTAAAGCGAGAATAAATACCCAAGGCCCGAGATAACATCCCTGGGGTACACTTTAATGGACCGCGAATTTCGTAGTCTAGGAAATAGGCCTAGGAAGTAGGAAATAGAAGAGGAATGCATTGCGAACATTTTTTTCTTTCAACACATATTTTTATACTTGCGTTATAAAGTTGATTCTTACCGAACAGATACTTTTGTTTGGCTCTACGATTTTAGCTGTTTGCTAAACATTTTCTGCAGATAGTCGTACTATGTATAAACATTGTATGAACTTCAGAATAATAGTATAAATATCACTACAGTGACGTATCCTAAACGTAAGTGTACCAATTATTTCGTTAGGACTTGCTTTTGGTGTACAAAATATATATATTATAATAAATTATACTTATATGTAACTATAATATTCTATATCTATACAAGATGTAACTCATTTACAAAGTTTGAAGATTTAGTTTGAAAAGTATCCCCGAGTTTTCAAATTAATAAAATAAAATAGTTGATTTTTTTATATCGTGTTGGTAAACTTTTTTGTAGGGTATGATAATTTTCAGTACATTTACATGATAAACAAATGACTCTCTCTAAGTTTTTATTTGTTATAGAGCAGCACTACGAAAAGAGTAGGGAAGAAGAGGAAAACTTTATATCTTGGAAAAATTTATCAACCTCTCACAGCTTTCAAGAAAGCATATTTTATTAGTGTTTTGTTGGCCTGTTTTTATGTTTTGTAATTAGCTCAAACTATTTTTAATAAGGTTTTATTCTTTTTGAAGATTTTTAACTTGATTAGGGTTAAATTATATACGAAAATTTAGCCAAATTTGAAGGCTTGATCCGGGGATCAGAGTAAAATTCTAGCGTTTTTGAAAGTTTTCGAAACACAACATATATAAATGATCTCTGAACGATCCTCCATTTACTTATTGGAATTGTATATTTTCATTCATTTTGTATGATTATATTTTACAATTGTTCTAACTAATAAATTATTATTATAATAATAAATTTAATTCAAATGCACTACATTATAAATTATGGAATGAAAAGGAGCTCTTAAGCTGTTTCTTACTCAGTATTGTGTTCCGTATAAAAACGAGCTTTATTTTGTAAGAAACAATTTTTTTTCGAAACATGGTAATTAACAGTACCTATCTACCACAAAAACACGAAAATAAAACAGTATAATGGACTTTGATCAAATTTGGTACGTACACGCTTCTAGAAAATATGAAATTGTTTCAAGCTCAATATATTTATATTTCAAAAACTACTTGGTCGATTTTCGTGAAACTTAACACTAATGGGTTTTTTAACACTACCTATCTAGAATCTTTTCCTTTAGTTTAACCTATGAAAACCTCAGTTAAGAAGAACAACTATTATTAATTAATCAAAAAGATTTTTTTTATTATTTTATATGAGATGCACTTTATTTTAATGAAATTTCTTTTATTTTAGGAATGTCTCAAATAATCGGAATCTCCGACATAACAGACAACAAAAATATATGGCGAATACTAATAGCTGAATTTATCGGAACTTTCTTTTTGATATTCATTGGCGTTGGCAGTACTGTAGGTGGTTGGAATGATGGCTTTTCGCCATCGATTGTACAAATTGCATTCACTTTTGGTTTGACAGTGGCCGCATTAGCACAGGTTAGTGAACTTACAACAAATAAAGTATTAATGAATGATTTTAATTGATAATTTTTAATTATTGTTATTCCTCACGATTAAAATATTAATATGGCTTATGTTTAATACATCATTCAATTAAATACAAGACTAGGCATATACACATACATAATGTATAAGTAATGACCGACCATTAATCAATATTAAAAACAAAATTACTTATAGTGAGTGATGTGTGCTGTTATTCAGTATAGAACTAGAATGACAAAGTGTCATGGCTGAAAGGTTTTTGTATTAATAATAATGTATTTATCTCAATATACTAAAATATCAAAGAGTTAGGTACCTATCTTTGAAAAATGAATTTAGTTAGAAATACAATCAAAGTTTTGCATAAAATGATCGCAATTCAGTATTTTAATTGCACAAGGATGCAACAATAATACTTATACAACAATTAAATTTGCTGGAAGGTACTAGGTATACGGCAAGTTATACATTCTTAAAAAAGTCGATTCTCAACATTTTGATCAAACTTGACATTACGAATATAGGAAAGATGAAAAAATGGGTATGGCGCTTCTGTCTGGCGCTCTGTCTGTTTGACTAAGCCTTAAGGTATCGGTGGATTTTCAATAATCCTGTTTGATAGGCCGATATGATATATCTTTTTTGAGTATACGAGTATTAAGAATTTACTGATTATTAAATTATCTTTACAATAATAATAGCTTTTAACCTAAGTAAAATTGTATAAGATATAAAACATCTTTCTTCTATCATTTTTAACATACAACTGTAATAGTTTATAAGAAGTAACAAACATTCATGCGAACAATACAACTTCATAATATCATGATCAGAATAATTAAGCACATTAAATGAGTGTTTAAACACATAACTAACTTCTTCACAGCCATTTAAGAAGTGTGAGCGTAAATTGATAATATTTGACGTTTATTAATCGCTCCTAATCATTAGTGGTAGACATAATGATAGTGACGGATAAACGATTCATACTTATATGAACCTCTCTTATTACACCTTTACCAATCCAATTCGTTGAATATTCAATAATTAATCTAACGAGCTATAATATGGGTAAATTAAGAACTTACCTAGTCTTGGGATGATATTTTCTTTGACGACTGATCATCTGATGATCATTTATGAGATCGTTGATATATTCCTAAGCCAAAGTCTTATATACATATTCGACTTTGACGTTCACTTTTAGACTACTTACAAGTATAAGAACAATTTAATAGGCAGTTGTAACGCAAAGTAATTAAAATTTAGTTAATTTGCTGGAACTTAATATCGAGAGTGTAAGTAATAATCATTGCACATTGCAATTGAACTTTTTATGTAGAACAGTAATAATTCATCTTCCTTTCATTTTCGTTGGTTTTTTGACTGTGAATATTTATTATTTCACTGATAAAACTAATTTTGTTGAACTTCTTTAATAAAATCCTTACCTGAGTGGAATAGGATTATTAGCAAGGAAACTGTTAATTTTATCCAAGTTATTCAGCTGTAGTTAGATATTACTCCTGATCTCTTTTCATAAAGTTGACTAAGTAACTTCTTAAAAATCAAGAAAAATACGATTTTCGAAAACCATTTTTTAACATTTGTATGGAAGGCACCTTCTTTTTAGGTAAAACACATTTTTTTCTCCCATCTTGTAGATTGTATTAAGAAACTTTTAATTGTCAAGTTTAACAAAAATCGAGCATGGGGTTTTCGAAATTTTTTTTAATAATCCAAAACAAATATTTTGAAAATTTGAAAACACAATAATATTCAGGGGAGCTTTACCATAAAAAAATATCAAATCAGTTGTAACGTTTTCGAGAAAGTCAAAAACAAAAAAAAAATGGTTCCAAGGGGGGTACCATTAATAAACTTACTTAAACTTGAACTGAAACATTTTTGTCAACTATTCCCTAGCTTTATCTAAATGAAATTTTTTGAATTTTTTAAAAAGTACCGTTATTTTTGGTCTTAAAATAAAGAAAATAAAATGCACGACTGGGTCGCACGAACTTGCTCCTATGTAATCGACTAGGAATTTTAAAAAAGAATGTTATTAGAGAAAACTGTTCATAAGGATAAAATTAATTTTTAAATTGTTTTAGTAGTAAGAGACAAAAACAGAATGCTATGCAAATATGAATTTATTCAAGAACAAAAATTATAAGTCGTTGTAGTGGTTTCTTAAAAAAGCTTTTATACACAAACTTTTTAAAAGCTTTTTAAGAAAAAATGTTGGTACGTCAATTTAAAGTTTTTATTATTGTTCGAATAAAAATTAAGTTTACAAAAAAAAAATATTGAGCCGTTTCTGAGATATCGAATTTTCAAAAAAAAAATAAAAAAAATAGATTTATTTTTTCAAAAATTCAAAAAATATTTATTTTAAAGTTTTGAAATGCGATGTGTTTTAGACTTTTTAGAAGCTTCTCTATACAAATTTTCATTAAGATCCGTTATGTGGATAATGAGAAATTCAAAATTCGAAAAAATGGTTCTATGGTAGGTATAAGCTGTAATATCTTGATTTCAATTTTTTTTTATAAAATTAAAGATCGTAAAAATTAATTGAAAGAAAAAAAATTTTATCAAAATTCTAGGTGCCGCTTTCGAGAAAAATACGATTTTTGAAAACCATTTTTTAAAATTAATGTTTTAGCATTTGTATGGTAGGTACCTTTATTTTTAGGTAAAATAAAAAAAAAATTCTCACATTTTGTAGATTATATTGTGAAACTTTTATTTATCAAGTTTAAAAAAAATCTAGCATGGTGTTTTCGAAATATTGAGTTTTGAAAAAAAAAATTGATTTTTTTTTTTTAAAATCCAAAAAATTTTTTTTTGGAAACTTAATTACACAATTTTATTTATGTTTTTAGAGAGCTTTAGCAGAAACAAATTAACAAAATCGGTTGAACCGTTTTTGAGAAAATCAAAAACAAAAAAAATGATTCCATGGGGGGTACCCTCAATAACCATTTTTCGGAAAAATTTTTTCAACCAATACTTAGCTCTAATTAAATGAAATTTTTCTGTATTTTTATTTTTGAAATCTGTTGAACAGTTTTTGAGAAAAAAAAAATGTTTATAAAATTTCGAAAAAAAATTCGTGTGGCAGGTACCGTTATTTTTGGTTTAAAAAAAAAAAAGAAAAAAACGTGTGGGGGAGAAAAATTAAAAATGATATCTACCAAGTTTAAAGAAAATCGGCCCAGCCGTTTAGCCTGTAGTCGAACAGACAGACAGACAGACAGAATTGCGAGGCCCACTTTTTTAGTCTTCGCTATCATCGTAATGTCAACTTTAATCGAAATCTCGAGTTCGATTTTTTTTACGAATGCATAACTTGCCTTATAGTACCTATAAGTCGCAAGTAAAAACGTGTGGGGGGGAATTTTAAAAACTGTTACTACCAACAGTAAAAATAGGCTCAAATTTGTGATGTAGATTTAGAAATCTAATGCTATGACATCATTTTATTGAAGAAATAACAATAATTTATTGAAGAAATAAATAACATTTAGAAGGAGCGGATTTATACTAACAAAATGAAGCCATTCAAAAAGCAAATTTTACCACGCAAGCAATTACAAAACTGAAAGGTAATTCAATTTAGGTAAACAAACAGAGTGCAGCATTTATATGGCACTTAATTCTTTTGTAGAAAACTGATTTTGGCAGATAATGTCAATGAACTTGTCATAATCAGCAACTTAGAAAAAAAAATTATTACAGAAGTGAGCATAAACGTTTTATTGACTTTCAATTGCTGCGCTGCTGGCTATAAGTTTTTCGATAAATATTATTTATATCGAACCATTGAGATAAGTTTTAGTAATCTTTTAAAATGTATGCATTACTAATAATTGCAAGGAGACTTATGGACCAGTTATTTGGCAGATTACAAATTTTCATTTTTGTTAGATAAGTTATATTATTGCTGTTTATCTCTATATCAATCAAAGAAGAAGTGGGATGTAGAAAGAAAACACCGGCTCCTCTCCATATGCCAAGATTAAAATGAAATTGATTAATAGATATTAGAAAAAATGTGTAATACTTTCTAAAAATTAAATTTAGAGGAAAAGCTGATCAAAAAAATATAAAAATATTTTTGAAAACTGTTCAATATTTTAAGTGTTTTCTAAGAAACATAGTTTCTTTAAACTATTTATTGAAGGTTCACTGTGCATCGGTTGTCATTTTAGTCGAAAACCATCTTAAAAAACGCGCCTGAAATATCTAATTTCAATAAAGTCATACCAATGATCTAATGTGCACTCAAAACATCTAGTTTGCGGGCATCACGAACACTACATTACTCACTAAAACCACCGATTAAATCCTTTAACCCCAAGCAAGCACAACTTAAAAAAGAGACAAACTTCACACTCAATGTAAGTAGTACCAGTAATTGCGTATGTGCTTTAATTCTGCTGATATCGATCGGCTTTGGACGTCAACGTTCAACGAACTTTCGTGAAATAACAAAAACAAAATAAAAAAAACGTGTATTGAAACAACTCTCGGAGCATTTAAACTATTCCAACGCTCATTCACACCATACGGCCGGTCGATATTCACATAAAATCCCCCTGAAGCTTTGCGGCCGTCCCTCCATCAGCTTAAACCGAAAGTGATTTTTATTAATGAATCGCAAAACTGGACGGACACTCTAAGTGCACGACTTTGAGCAATTACGGATTTCATACAGCAAGCTGCAAGGCAACCAAACAACATTCGATCTACAGAAATCACACGAAATGTGGTCTTGTACCTTGGGTGGACCTGGACCTGAAGCTGAAGCTGGACCGCCATCGCCAATCAAGTGCGAAACACCTGCTAAATCTTGTACGCACTTCCATCGGTATTAATCAATGTTTAAATGCGTGTGCATTCGTCATCTCGAACGTTGGAATGGTAAATGGCAAACACCGATACACACAGCGAAACTAAATCAGATTTTTGCTTGAGATTGCCAATCATCTATGACTGCAGTGCGCGCGCAACCTAAATTTTCCCGTGTGCAACCTTGATTTTCATTTTAACGCAAATTATGGATTTCTTGTTGTTTCAGCAATTTGTTTTCGCTAGAAGACATGGCCTTTGGTTATGTGGAGTGTTAGTTTTTAGATTTGGTTTTTTTGTTTTTGTCTGTTTGCAGTAGACCGAAGATGATTTGAAACTGGATTTGGAGACATTCACACAACCTTGAAGATTTACCAATTCCCACGGGCCCTTGCCGTATTTGTCTCGCCCAACAAGTTTGACAGAGATGCTTTTGAACGTAGGTGCATCTCCATATTTCAATACACAAAAATAGACACTGTGATTGTATATGGCAGATAGTATATGGAAGACCTCCCCTTAGGGCAATTTGTTGGCTTGTTGCGCTCAATCTACGCCAGATGATATCTTTAGATCATCACCAATAACCATACATCTGCTCTAAAGTTTAATACGTTAAATTAGCATTTTCTTAAATTAAACAAAAATTTGCATAAAACTAAGTTATTTCTGCACGTGATGAAGAGTGAATGGCTTTAGATAGCTATGCTGCTACTTACTATATTGGTGTTTACAGCATCAAAGCGGCTAATGCTCGTTTGTGACATTAATACACCTGGTCAATTTAATTAATCGGTTTGCTTATAACAAGCATTCTTGGTTTTCTCAAATCAGGGACAAATATTAATCCAATCGCACAATATTTTTGTGATCAGTAATTATTTTTAAGTCTCAACATGTTCTAATTTTATTAATAAGGGCACTTCATGTATTTCTATCTTTGGCAAATTTGAAGGATTAATATTCAAAACAACTTGTACCTTCTACTAAAGAGAGCTTATCAAAAGATAACCCTCTGATGCAGCTTATATACATTTCTAATTCCACAACAACGAACCAGCATAATGATATTGACGTTCTCCGGCTAAAGTAGCACCTCGAACTTTGGTTTCGTTCTTAAGACAAACAAAATAAAAACTAAATGCCTCCTTGTTTTCTGAATAAAATGTAAATTTATTGTTGTACAGATTATGTCAAAATGAATTAATACTTTTAAATGTCAACACTCGAGTTCGTTTTGTTTGGTTAGGTCTTAGGTGGTAGGTAGGTACTTGATTCTTGATGGTCTGATATGGTTAGCTCTAGCTAGGCTAACAATGAGCTTAAGGCTCATCGCTCATTTATGCTCAACTGTGCACTTTGGCAGATCCATCAAATGTTGTGTTCTTTTGTGGCTGATGGTTGCTGGATGATGCCTGCTGCCTGCTGCCTGCTGCCTGCTGCCTGCTGCCTGCTGCCTGCTGCGTGTGGAGGTGGTACTTTTAGATAATCTCATTACAATTTATTAATTATTTATTATTCCTTTTGGCAAGGAGAACATTATACTTAAGCCAAAAGCAATTTATTTTGAATCGAAGAATTGAATAGAAACACTCTTGGATTAAATTGCTAATGGTGTTGCGAAATTGATCGACGCTAAGGTCGATTTGAGTGGTGATATGATTGTTAAGACTGCATGATTATTATTTGATGATGTAAAATGGTAGAGGGCTGTCATCGAAGATAGAGAATCGAATTTTTTTCTTAAGAAATCAAAAGTGTGGGAATTGGTTACTTGCTAGATTTTTCGTTGGAATATATGATGTTTATGTGCTCATTACTTTCCAATTTTTCATTTCACAAAAATTTATCATTTTTGACTTTTGAAAATTTAGTCATGTTTAGGCTACAATTCTATTTTTCATTATTTTCTGTAGAGCACGAATATGAAATAGGTTATTTTCAAATACTTGTTTTTGAATAAATAAATATCGCTTTGATTTTTATTTTGCAATGTTTAAATAATGGAAGATTTTAGATTTTGTATTCATGATCTTTCAAAATAAGCCACTATTTGCATAAGAAGAAAATATAAAAATTAAAAGCCAATATTAAGATAGGCCAAAGATTTGGAAATAAAATAATTTGAATTGATATTATTATTTAGCAGACACGAAGGTTTTAGACTGTTTAGGAAAATACCGTATAAATCAACGAAAGTAACGAGCTCATTAAATATTGTTAAATAGCGCCAACAGCTTTTTTTCGTGGGCAAGTGTAAAAACCTTCAAAAGTCTCTATGAAGACCGAAAACCGCTTAAAACTAAGTTGAGACTTATCTAACAATTAAATATCGTGTTGCAAGTAACTATATCCGGTGACAGTTCCTTCATATTCTTCGTATTCCACGATTTTAAAACATTTTTCTGTTTATCTCACTAGAA
This sequence comes from Chrysotoxum bicinctum, assembly GCA_911387755.1. Taxonomy (NCBI): domain Eukaryota; kingdom Metazoa; phylum Arthropoda; class Insecta; order Diptera; family Syrphidae; genus Chrysotoxum; species Chrysotoxum bicinctum. Next base: position 268,133,748 of record OU426987.1, read on the forward strand.
CAGAAGGTTAATTCCTTTGCAGGTGTTCCGGCGGTGTACTAAATTCATCTCATCTAGATTTGTGTTCTATTAAAGTGTTCTTATATAATGGGTGGGCAAAATACAAGTTTATCTTAAAAAATGCAATAAAATGAGCAAAATTATTTTTTTTCCATTTATTAAGGCTTTATTATAGTAAGAGCAAAAATTCCCATTATTTATGGAACATAACGTCGTTCAAGTGGCTGCACCAGCTGGATTCGCAGTAGCGCATTCTGTCACTCTATAAGCGACTAATCCAAGATCTTTATACAAAATTCTCCTCAGGCTAGTTCGTGAAATGTTGAGCTGTTGAGATTGATGGCGATGTTATTGAATTGAGTCTCACACTCTCGGCTACAGCAGCCACATTCTCGTCTGTGAGCACTGTAAGACGACGGTGAGTGTTGTCCACTAGCATACCAGTCTCACAAGAGCGTTTTGCACAAACTTGCGTACAGAAGGTGCGGTGGGTGCTTCATATCGACCAAAACTTCTTTTCAAAAAACGCACTGTTTGGGCTACACAGCACTCATTTCGAAATAAGTTTTCAAGCGTAAAGCGACTCATTTCGTTTCGCGCACGTATGATACTGACTTCCTGTCAAAATTTCGAGCGGAAAACAACACTGTCAGTATCAAAATAAATTAAAAAGAAACCACTAGATGGCCCACCTTGTATATACGTTTTCTATGATTTCACGCAAAATTTTCGATTTCATCGCGAACCGTTTCAATCTCGAGATTCTTGTAAAGATCTTCAATTCTAATATAACAAGGTGCATTCACAGATGATCTCACAAGTTTAATTTTAAGCGTTTATAAGCAATTTAAATAATTAGAATCACTTGTAAAAAGCTTAAGTACCTTCCTATATATGAAATGTGGGAGGTTTGTTTCCCAAAAAAATATATTTTAATATAACTTCTAAAGCAATCTTAAAGATTGTTGGTACACCAAATATTTTATTAATTTACAAATACAAATTAATTTCCAAAACAAATCATGCATTTTTAAAATATCGAGACCATACATTTCATGAAATAAATGATTTCTTGAAATTGATTTCAGCGTTTTTTTCTCTGTAGCAATATATAAAGAAATAATAATAATTTTGCTATTAATATATGTAGAAATAATAAATTTAATAATTGCTTAAGGAGACTCAGGATAAGCGTATTTTTTAAATTTAAAAACCTATAACCAGTGCATGGCAGCTAGCTGTTTTAGATGAGCTTATTCAAAAATTCGATTTAATTCTTTGGTAAATCACATAAAAACGCTTTTAAGGCTCTAGATCATGTACAGTTGACACACAGACACACGGACGGTATGACGCGAATATCACTGAGATAAATTTTCCATTATTGTAGTTTTAAGTTTGATTAAATAAAAAAAATTAAAATTTGTTTACCCGCAACCAATCCGCCCTATAAAGTAAGTATAAAATTGGCCATTAAGTTATAGCAGTAAAGACCTGTCATATCAATTTAAACTCTTTACACGTAACATTAAAAATGGAATCTTGAAATAATAAAATACTTAATTGCATCTTCGATTGCTTTTAATTGTTTCCTTTAATCAAATAAACAGTGGAAAAGTACATTTTAACTTACTTAGTGTTGCTCAGTTAAACTGATTAAAATATGAGAATTAATTTAATTTGTTTCTCAGAAAACTTGCGATAAAGTTACATCGGTTGAGAAAAATCAGCATTGTCATGACAATATTTTCTGCCAAGATCAGTTTAGTGGATAGATTCGTAAGCAGAACTTCAGATAGTTTATTTTAATTTTGATTGAAAATTAATAAACAAAGTTTAATTCTCCCAGAAACGTTTCGTTTTCTTATATGAATATATTGATTCATGAGTTCGGATAATGTTTCATCATTTTTATTTTTTTTAGCAGACATTTTTTGAACTTAAAGAACATTTCTCTCTGTCCCTGAAAAATAACCTTAAAATTTAGATTAGGATTTTAGGTAATGAAATACATTTGCAGTGTTTTGGTAAATAATACATTTCTGTCAAGTTACCTTAACAATTAACACTGAGGGTAGTATTGATGATTTTGCTTCTAAAAATTAGATTTTTACAATTTAGATAAAAAAAAAAATACCTTAAAATCTAGGCTACATGATGGCCGAGATTATTCTACATAAAAAAACATTATATGTTTATCTTTATACATAATATATACATATACATACATAATGTTGCACTTAAATAATGTTTTAAATAACGTTGAATTATGTACATGAAATGTCGTATCCAAGTTTCACTAGCTGATTGATAGTAATTACAAGTTACCAAAGAGAAACACTTAGTTTTGCTTTCTGCTTTTTATGATAAAAGAAATAGGTCTATCACTTTTTCTCCAAAAGCAAAAAATGCAAAGGCTAAGTTCTCATGCTTTTTTGTAATAAAATGTTCAAGTCATTAAGAAAGGTGATAATTTTCCTTTCGCCATTTAGTCATACTCTTTGTGTTAAGACATTTTATACATCTTTTGCTTTTAATGTAAACTCCACGATCCTCGTATCAAAACAATAATCCAAACTGCATTAAAATTGAAAGAGTACACACTGGAATCACTTAATTGCAAGTTAATTGTTAGAAAAGGTGAAGTTTCACTTCAGTGATTTAACTATTTTCACAGATAATTATCGTTTTGTTTAAGAGACTACACATACGCTTTGATCTACATCCGCAGACAATTATAGTACAACATCATTGTTGTTTTTAAGTCAATATGATTTGAATTACAATGATACTGATTGTTGTAAAATTAAATACAAATGGAAAATTAACACCAGCTTTGATTTTCTGTCCAATAAATTTCTGTGGACAGATTTTTCACAGCTCAACAAAATGTCAATATGAGAATAAAAGAATAAAAGTTGTAATACCTAGGTAATACGGAATACGTTGAATTTGTGCTCTCGTACTTTGGCGCAGTTTTGAGAATTTAAACCGCACTTTTCAAAGTTTGACAGTTTATGTGTTGCTATCCCAAAAAATAATGAACCAGAAGCATAGTTTCAGAATCAAATCTCAAAAATTGTTTGGTAACAGCGTTTCTCTAATTTAGTAGGTGTGTTTTTATTTGTTATATAGAGCTAGTTTTGCTTAAGCGAAAAATAATGGATACTGCGTTAAACTCTCACGCAGAAATTGCAAGTCCTAGCAAATGCAAAAATGTTTTTCAGCGGTGTACACTGTACAGCCTCTTGCGTGGAAGTGAAAAATCCTCGAAGAGTATCTCTTGTCATGAAAAAGTATTCTCATTTAAGACGTTTGGACCAGTCAGTGTTGGGACTTCTACCACTTAAGTGGTATTTCTACCACTTTTTTCTGTTCATGAAAACCTACCAACTAAAAGTCTGGTTCTACCACTTTTTCAACTCACCTTTCATCTATCTTTTTACTTTACGATATACCATATGACCCAACCACACCTAAAATTTTATTAGGGACATAAGTTGAGGGAGCACTAAAAGATAAGCTTTTTGGGTTATTTAAGCTAGAAGACTCAACAGCTGAATCAATCTACAATAAAATTGGAGAAACTTTGAAACTTTCTAATATTCCAATTGAAAATATGATTGGACTTTCTTCAGACAATTCTGCTGTTACGATGGGTTCATTAAGCGATGTTACTTGACGTTTTAAAAACATTAATCCTAATATTTTAACGATTGGATGTTCATGTCATAATTTAAGTTTCTGCTCTGCTTATGCTGCTACATCATAAAGGGATATATTTCTATTTTTGCCACAGCTCGAAAAAATCAAAAGATTTCATTTCTTTCCAAAAAGGTTTGCTAATTTCGTCGGCTTTTATTGGAAATGGTCTTAAAAAGAATCATAGAGTAGTGGAATCATTTGTTTAATTTTTGTATACTGCACCAATTTGAAGAACCTTCTTCTAAGGCTTCACAAATATTTGATTTTTTTTGGAAAAATTAAGACAATTTAGTTTTTTTTTTTAATTTTTTGTCAATAAATCTGAAAATTATAAATGAGATAAATAGAATATTTCAATCTGAGAATACAAAAATACACTTTTTGATTGAAAGTATGAATACATTAAAACTAAATATAATGAAAAATTTTGTAAATTCAGAAAATATTAATATGTTCTCAAATTTATTTTGGCTTTCACTGAAAGGTGCTCATTAGACAATGACATTGATGAACAAAAACTAATGGAATTAAGAAATGTGCTGTACAGCTATTATGTCGAATTATGTATGTTTTCAAATTGGAGAAAGATTTAACTTTTCAAACGATAAATTAAAATTATTAAAATATTTAAATCCAAAAAACGACATTGATGGAACAATGCTATCAGTTTAAGGTCTGAAGAGACATATCTACCCAAATATAACGAACCTAGAATTAATAAATAATGAGTGGAGAAAACTAATTGGAGAAAATAACTCCAAATTTTTGAAACTAATAACATTGTTTCACAATGGCGTTTGATAAAAAATTTAAAAGATGGTATGGACAATTTATTGTTTGAAAAAATTTCTTTTTATGTGTTGAAGCTTTGTTGCTTACCGCGTAGCAGTGCTGCTGCAGGACTTAAATTTTCCGATTTGAAAAATATACAAAATGAAAAAAGAAATAAATTGGAAACAAGAACTGTTCACAACATTTTAGCTGTAAGGGAAATTTTATTCAATGATCAAAATTTCAATCCTCCAGAAGCATTAGTAAAATATGCTTCAAGATTAAGATTTTTTGAGGGTTTATTTAGAAAAAAATAATTATAATTTTTTGAAGTCTTAACTAATTTTATTATTAATTCAGACGGCTGTTATAGATTTAAGATTTTGGTTTCGAACGAGTTTAAAATGAAATTGTATAAATGTATGTATATGACTTTGCTTCCAGATATAATATCATCTCTGAAACATAAAAAACTGAGATGTTATTTACTTTATTTTTGTATTTGATTTATTTTCAACAAAATTATTGAGCGATTTATTACACAAAAATTGCTTTTAATTTCTACCACTTTTCTACCACTTTTTTGACAATCTTTCTACCACTCTTTGGCTTCTGCCAGCACTGGTTTGGACTCGACTGAAAATTGTATGTCTCTTTCATTCCTGCTAACATGTATATTCAGGAATGGTTGAGAGTTTTAAGTCACTAGGTTCTCTACGCCTCCGTTCACCTCAAATTTAACATAATGCTGAACAAAAAGACCGACAATGGCTTTCGTTATAAAATACAAATGTAATGGGTAATAAAATATTTTTTTTAACAAAATTTCATAAGTGGATTCGAATCAATGAACCACAATTATTCAATTGAAAATTAGCTTAGTAAAAAATATACTTTAAAATACTTATCTCTACTAAAATATCTCGATTTAAGAAACAGTTTTTCTTTAAAGTGGTGTTTCTTTTTTTAAATAATTATCTTCTCTTTTAAGGCTTTTGGACATGTCAGCGGATGTCATATTAATCCAGCTGTAACCCTTGGGTTCGTAGTTGTTGGTGAAATGAGCATACTTAAAGGTGCCTTCTACATAATAATGCAATGTATTGGAGCAATTTCTGGAGCTGCTCTTATTAAGGTTATATTTAAAATTGTTTTTTACATATAAATCTGATACATGAAGATACTAACCTTTTGTACCAATAGGTCGTTATTCCAACCCAATTGGCTGGCAATACTTTGGGCGTTACTTCGGTCAATCCGGATCTAACTAGTGGACAGGGTATTATTGTCGAAGCTATCATCACATTCATCCTCGTTTTTGTTGTCAAGGGTGTTTGTGACACTCGTCGTAGTGATATCAAAGGTTCTGTACCCTTAGCTGTTGGACTTTCTATCACATCTGGACATCTTGCTGCAGTATGTCGAAAACGAATGACAAAACCTTTTGCTATAGCTAATGTTCTTTTTTTAGATCAAATTGACTGGTGCTAGTATGAATCCAGCTCGTTCTTTTGGACCTGCTGTTGTCATGAGCAATTGGGATGAACAATGGGTACGTAATCATAAATCAAAAAATTTCAATCTTTAGATCCTTAAATACGGCATATGTATATTTTTCATAATATTTATTGGAACTGATTTTTTTACTATTAGATCTACTGGGTTGGTCCAATTCTTGGAGGAATTCTGGCTGGTGTTATATACAAGTTGATTTTCAAGGCCCGTAAAGGTGACGATGAAGCGAACTCTTATGACTTTTAAATTTTCTCAACAAAAATAAGCTAAACAATGTATATAAGAAGAAAATTTGCCTTATGGGAGTTAAAACGCAAGCACCACCACCATTGAATCTAAGTAAATTTATGAAAAGAGAACATTTTCCTTTTCTCATTTTTGTGGAAATCACAGAGGATGATACCAAATATTTGTTAGAGCTGCAGCAATTGCCAGATATCTATTTCGAACTTAATTTTAATATAAAAACTCGAAAAAAAAAATAAATAATAATTGTAATATTTTTATTTAATTAACAAAATTATGTGTGTAGAAAATAAGCTTCGGTGTATTTTTTGTTAATTAATTGTACCTAATAAATTATTTTTGTTTTTAGTAAATTAAAATAATTAAATATTCACACTGATTTAAAAAAAAAATAACCAGTGGATAATCTATGTATGAATTACAATCATTATTGTATTATTAGTATAAGAAGAAAGAATATTAAATGTATGTATGATTTTATCGTGAACAATTATGCTTATTGTTTTATTTCATCTTTCTATTGTTTGAATCTTATATAGAGTATTGCAAAATAATTTGTATTATAATTTTATATAAGGATTCGTTTGAATTAAGCATTTCCGTTGAATTTTTTGATTTAAATACTCTTAATATTCCTGTTGCCTAAAACTATGCAATTTATTTTATTTGAAGTCCTAAAAATACACAATAGTCAATACACAGATCATTTGAAAGTAACTGTCGGGTGGACAACGAAGTTTCAAGTCTGAAATTTGAAAATGATATGGCCCAAGGTAACTTTTTAAATGCGGATCTCTACTTGCTACTGTCTACTTCTAGTTTACCTTTCGCTTTTCTGATGTGTGCGATATTTTTTAAATAAAACCCTATCACGAAACCCAAGAGGCCTGAAAAATATAACCGACTTTATGTTCGAGAAAAACCAGACTACGACTACATCTCCTTTTCCAAAAGTTTTTGAGTTCTGAATTAAATCTAACCTCGAATTTTATTTTATGTTTATGGCAATTAGTAATTTTTGTAAAAAAAAATCGTAACTGCACTGCCCCCTAATATCTACTCACCTCGAAATTCATTTGAAATGTCTTCAATATTTTATTCCACTTGAGGAAGTCCATAAATGAAATTTATGAATTTTTTATGAGAGTGGAGTATTTGGGAATTAATTATGACTAACTATTACTGTCGAAGGATAAACAAATTTTAATTATAGAATAGCGAATGATATCTAGAACCAAAAAAAATTTACTAATTCTGTGTTATTCATTTTACGAGTATAAAACAATCCATTTAGCCAATTCACAATTTTCTTTGAGATTTATTTCATTTATCTATAGACAAAAAACGAATACATTTTTCTATTTTGAAAATTTATAATCCAAGCTATGGATATAATTATTTTTAAATATATGTATGTATTTATAACAAAGTAAATATTTTTGAACCATTTTATTACTAAAACTTATTTATTAAAAATCCTTTTATTACATTTTATATTTTTTTTAAATAGAAAACAAAATATGTATGCATTTGCATGATTAAAAATATTGTTTCATGGAATTAATCAACAACTGCAAAAGAATGGATTAATCTGTGTGCACTGTTCCAATCCGAAATAGCCAATTCGACAACAGAAGAAACACTCCTTCGGAACGACTATGACTGAAAATATCAAAAAACAAAATTTAAAATATCTTATAGTTTCGTAATGTTATGTTTCATTCAAGGAAAATGTATTTTTTATAATTTGCGAATTTGTAAACTTATTCTTCTTTTAAATAAAAATTGTGATAAATTGAGCTTTTAATATCTATATTTCTGTATGGCTCACAATTCTCTTTTGTGTCAGAATTGTGTTTTGGAATTCAGGGCTGTACAAAATTCTATATCCAAAACGTGCCTGTAGCCTTGAACGTAACATTCCAACGCACTATTTTATACGCAACGGACTATTAAACATTAAAGGTAAATATTACGGATCTGAAAAGAAAACCAAATTCTACTCCATAATAGGCGCGTTTTATTGGTAATCTATATCTAGCGCAGTAATACAAGTACCAAAAAAACGCTTTATTCACTCTTTAACTCACTCTTCCTTGTTCCTCCTACTTGTGGAATTAAGAATTAACTTACTCGGACTCGGATGCGTTCGAAAGATCTGTATCTCGTTTTTAAGCTGGAGTTGAAATATTCATGAAAATGCAGATTGAGTTGAAATATTCATGAAAATGCAAATCGAGTTGATTTAGAGTTCTTCTCACTGTTAAATTTGATTTAAAACTTACAAAAGTGCGAAAATATATCGCATATATACTGAGTATTGGAGAAAAAAAACATAGTACTCAATAAAATGACATTGGCGCAAAATTTTAAACAGCCTCTTATTAAGGTAGTAGTATTATACTTCTTAAAATTTCCTAACTTTAAAGTAGTTTTCTAATTTTGAACATTTTTTAACTAATATCGTCTTAAGGCTGGGAGCGCACATTCAATTTTTAGTTGCACAACACTGTTTTTATACTTATAGAAAACAGATGAACTATTTGGTTGAATGTCCGCGCAGGTGCATATAATTATATGTTACACAAAATAGCGAACTCATTTTAGGCAATCGTTTAGTTTGTGTCAAAACACAAACTTTTTAGTTTCTTAAACCAAACAGTTGCACAACAGCCTAGCCTAAGGCAATTTCTTTTAATAAATTGATTCTGAGCAACCTTAAAACAATAGTAGTTCGTGCAAAGAACTACTACTATTTTGACGTTTTTTTAATGTTAAAGGGTCATATGAAGTTATAACGATACTAAAAAAATAAAATAAAAAATAAATAAAATAGGTGTTCTGAGAGTTTAGCTTTAATTTTTTCAGTTGTTATATAAATTCAGCATAATGCCGCAGTTATACGACATTTTTGAACAAATGCCAGTGAACTGATAAAACATATATCAATCGAATTCAATATTTCAATATTCAATATTTTATGACAAAATTAGTGGCAGTAGTGTAAAGCCGGAATTATGGTATGAATTAAAGTTTTGCATTTGAAAAAATATTTGTTCTTTAAATTTCGGAGCGATCACACTTTGGATTATCAAAGGCAAAGTATAACAAAATAAATACTAAATACCAACGAACACACCCTCAAGTATGCCACATATATTTTTTCGGACACCACCTAAACACCTCCTACATTTCAACATCCGAAACTCCATCTTCACTAAATTATCCATTTCAATTACTAGCTTATTTTTATTCACTAATCGTTTGTTGTTGTTTTCCATGTTAAATTTTGCAATGTAGTATATTCACTAACCAATAAAACACGGCTAATAATAAGTTCCAGATATTGCAGCTAAAACGAGAAGTACTCTTCATGGCAAAAGAAGAATTTATCACTTCCTTGTCAGAGGCAGTACCCCTGGAAAGAACATTTGGACCTTATTCGGAATTCCAACCATAGGATTTGGGGTAGGTGCGAGGTTGGGTATATGCAAGGTTTCTTTTGCATTTACAGAATCTGGATTTAAAGAAACTTTGAATTTACCATACGGCCTATATTCTTTTTTTTTATACTTCACTTTTTTACCATAAAAAGGTGTTTCTCCTCCATAATTTGATGTTTTTTATCAACAGCACACTTTTTTCTATCGATTCATTAAAAAAAAAGTGCATCTTGGTGGGGGGGGGGGGGTGAATTCCGAATAAGGACCGAACATTTAAGGTGTACACGAAAACAACACCAAAAAAAAAGTGAATACAATTTAGGTCAGTAATCAGAGTGAATTTAAATTGTCGAAAACTTGAGAATGAAGATGGCGCTTATTTGTAGAGAGATGTGAAATTTGCCATACCTAGATGGCACTGATTTTAAATTAAAAAAAAAAAGTTTATATAGGGTAAACTGCCCAATTGTTGGCACCCCCCCAATGATTGGCATTTACAGTTTAAATTACTCGTATTAATTACATTTAAAAGTTTTCTAATAAAATCTTTTTAAAAATATTAGCCTTAGTCTATTTTTGATGATTTGGCATCATTTCTTTTGGCCTCTGAAGTTAGTAGCAATTAAAAAAACGCTGTTAAAAATTTAGCATCAAGTTCGCGCCAAATTTAATGTGAAACTTGTGAAAACCCTTATGAAAGCGGTGACATTGTAGTGTAATTTAATAATAAATTTAAGAGGAAAACCATTGTCAAGTGCAGTTATTATAAAAGAATTAACTATAACAAAGAGGTTAGTTCTTTTTATTTTAATATTTTATTAAAAATATAGCATTTATAAGGGATGTCAACTATAGGAATGTAAATCAATCAAATCTCCATTTATTGGCACATGCCAATCATTGGATGAGGTGCCAATCACTGGGTTGATTGGCACTATACCAATCTTTGGATGCCATGCCAATCATTAGAAAAAGTGCCAATCATTGGCTATTGGCACTGTGCCAATCATTGGTAAATGAAAAAGTTACAGATTTTCATAATTTTGTATCAATTTTCCTTAGGTTGATAATACACTTTTTTATCAATCAATAAAAATCTAATCTAATCTCGGCCTTAATGTAAACATAATGTAACTTAAAAGACTTAAATATAATTATAAAAATAAATTACCTTTTATTTATTAAATTATACTAGCCGACCCAGCTCTCGAAATTCGAGTGCCAATTTATTTATTATTTATTATTTATTTTTTATATTATTGGCAGTGTTTTCAAGCAAATTTATTAAATTAAATTTTATTTTATGTAATATGCAAAGTGTTCGACAGTGCAAAAACAAAAATGACCCACAGTGTGTAAATGCGTGTCTCAAGTATATTCTGCACATCTCCGTAACTGTGGCTTTCCAACCATATAAAATTTATCGAAATCGGTTAAATACTTTTGGAGAAAAGTGTACCACAAAAAACATGTTTGCCGTTTTATTATATGATGATAATAGAGTTATACTATTTGTCTATTTTGTTTTTATTGGTTTTAATAAACTTTAAAAATTAAACAAAATCAATGTGCCAATCATTGGTTTGTTCAGAGCCAATGATTGAGAAATGGTGCCAATCATTGGTAAAAGGACATTGTTTTACTTTTTATTAATTATTTATTAATTTTAACAAAAAAATATTGTATTTAATGTTTTTCACTAAACAAAAATACAATTAAAAATTAAAAAAAAAAACTGTCGTTTCTTAATTCCCATAAGTTATATAAGCCGAATAAGTGGTGAGTAACCTTAAGGTGCCAATGATTGGTCGGTTTACCCTAAGTATCTACTCGTAAGAGTGAGCATAAGCTCTTAATTGCTGCGCATGATATAAGTTTCACCAAAACACTCCTATTGTTTTCAATAATTGACCATTGAGATTTTGTATTAACAATAGTAAAATCAGTGATTATTTTAACTTGAATTATAAAAATTATAAATTGAGTTTTGTATTTCAAGTTAGATTATATTTTCTTAGCCAATCGGTTTGAATATTCTATTACTGTATTTGAACTGCTTGTGTTGGGTTGATCTTCCAGTTTCTTGATAATTTTTCCGAAGAGCTGCAGCAAATATTGGTCCAGTGGTATAAATTTTGCTTCCTTGTACAGCTTTTTAGCTGGTATATATTTCTTCGTCAGTGGGTTACGGTGTAGTCCAGTGCAAATGCGGATCATCTTTCTTTCAAAAAGCTCCATTTTTTTCATTGCTTTAGGTGATATAGTAAACCAGATGGGAAAGGTGTAGGTCAGAACGGGTCGGATAAGCTCGGTCTTCCTTCTTAGTCTTATGCACCTAGTGCAGAGAATAGTTATCTCCCTTCAACATCAGGTATGCATGCTTCTTGAATATAAGTTTGCTGGGAAAATCGATTGATGATTTGACTGTTACTTCAGTATTTTCATCACAGGTGTTTGGAACCGGATGAGTTCAGTCTTTTCGCTGTTTATCTTTAGTTCGCATTTGACACAGTATTCTTATAGGTTTTTAATGCGCTCTTGCACTCGCCTGGCAGCAATATCTAGTGAATAAGCGGTGGCATATTTGATGGAGTTGTCTGCTTAAAGCATCGTCTTTGTACCTTGTATACTAGCTGGTTGATCAACAGTATAAATGTTTAATAACTAATTAATTGTGTTACTAGTCTACATTACATTTTTTAATATAAAACAAATCATGACCATAATCTTCTAATAAATTGTGATTCTTATTCATAAAAAGGACGAACTACCACTATGGATGTTATAAGTTATATGTGTGTCATAGTTCATCCACAATATTAATACAATTTGTTTATATCATCACTATCGACTTTGAAAAAGTTAAAAATAATTATAATGCCCTTAATTGATGGGTATTAAGTCTTCACGATTATAGCTTTAAATTTTAAAATTATTTGTTTACTCCAAACTTAACACTAAAATCGTGAGCACGCTATGGATTTTCTATTTATTAATTTTAAAGATAGCCATAATAATTGGTGCTTATTTTCATTTTCTAGTAAAACTATATAGTGGAGGAACTATTTAGAAAAATAATAAAACCAATTAATAATCTATCTTCATCTAATTCCCTAACGGCGATTGATTCGATGTGAACACATTTTCGGTAGCAATTATTTATTGATGAATTGATAAAAAAAACTTGTATTTGTAAATTTCAATTAATTAGCTACTTGAAAAATTTAATGTAACACAAAATATGTAATTTACATTCTTTGAGTAATTAATTCGAAAATAACAAACAAAAATATTCTAGGAAGGGGAATTTTAGTATAATAACTTAAATGCAAATTACTCGCTCCAACAATTAATATTAAAAGGTCAAATGAAACAATAGCAATAGTAAACTTTCATCAATTATGGATATTTCACACGGATAATCCAACTTTTTTCATGGAAATATTTTTCTGCCAATATATACTATAAAAACATGCAAAATATGATTGCACACTATGCAATTCCACCGAAAAATCATGTTTTATTGTATTTAAATGTGGGTTATATTTTGAATTTTTATTTTAAAATTACTTTTGTGAACAAGAGACCATTATGTAGATACGAGTGCATTCATAATGTTTTGGAGAAAAAATCATTTAAAAGGTTACAAATTTTAATTGAGAGAAGAAAGTGAAAGAATTGTAGAACTAATTTTTCTCCTATGTAAAATTTTAGTTAAATCACGAATAAATTGTATAAGTTGTAAATATGTATGTACATAAAATAAGAATATGCTTTAGAATATATTACAAATTTTGCACACGTTCATGATTTTAATACAATGTTTACTCGTCCAAGTAAGGAAGCATTTTATTTTACAGGTACATACATACATATATGCACTTAAATAAAATCATGCCCTTAAAATTACGGAAACAAGAAGAATTTCAATATTAGTTACCTATGAATTCAATTGGCCTTTACCTTACCAGCGTGTTTGTTTGTCTTTTTCAATTTAAATTTTTCATGCTGTCTTGATTTATCTACTTACAATACTCACATCTTTTTTTAGTAGAATCATTCAACCATCAGACATCTTTGTGTTTTGAACTTGAATAATTAATTACTACTATTGCTTTTGCATCATTTAACCATGAAATATGGAGTTCAAAATTCAAATGCTAATACAAAATAAAAATTGTAAATGCAGAGTAATTTTCTTTTGCATACGTTTTCTTACAACCCCGTTGAGTAATGGTTCGTGTACTAGACAGTCACTCAAAAATGTGGAATGTGGTTTTCCATTGGTAAAATAAAATAATTTATTTTTGATTTGGATCTGTCAAAATGTCGATTTTGGCAATTTTAGCAATCTATTGGGTAACAAAATTGATTTATATTCGATTTTCAATCAATTCAATCTAAATTTTTCAGCTGATTTACCCTTCCCTGTACTAATACCAAAACAATTTTCAGCTGTCAGTTCGCAAATGTGGTTTTAGGTTTGTTAAATTAACTTCAATTGTGAAGATTATATCGAAATGATTCGGTAAATTCATCAAGCTCAACAAAAACCTCAAATACAAAAAATCTCAATAAGGACATAACATTGAAAGCATGTTCTTCAAACTTTTGCAGAGCTCACCCGGACAAACTTTGGCTTTTGAATGCTCTAGAAGCTTCAGTTGTTGAGTTATTTTGCTCTTGTTTGGGAGTGTGCCTATAGATCCTTATGCAAAATTCGCCACAATGTAGACTTGAAAGTTTCCCGATGTCCTTGACGGTGGTGAACTAACTGAGAAACATTCAAAAACACAAATGTTTCCGCTATAAAACGCACAGTTTTCTGGTCAGACGTTTATTACGGCCGAAAATTGAAGTTAAACGCACTTGTTATGCATGGTAATCGCTCAGTGGGAACAATTTCCAAAACGTTGTTCGTGTGTAAACTTCATTATGATTATTGATGCGTCTATATTAAAATAAAAAATACGTATGTTCCTATTAAAAAATCCGATTTATGACATGTCAATTGATGAAATTAAGTGTTCTCACCTTTTAACTTACGATATAGGTAGTATAGGGCAAGTTCTGCATTTGGAAAAAAATCGAACTCGTTTTGATTGAATCAAAACAAAATTGTGATACCAGGTGTGAAGATTGAGACGAATAGATACTCAAATCGACGTCGACGGACGAAATGCCCAAAAACATTTACCTTAAAGTTAAAATGATGATCGAGAGATAACTACAATTTAAGAATCAAACCGATAGGGCAAGTATTGAGTTAGTATAATACATAGTAAACATTTCGAAGTTTTGATCAAACTAAACATTAGAAGAAATATAAAACAGTGTTTTTTGTCACATCGTTCGTCAATCTGTGCGTTATACCAAATTACTTTAAATTTGGTACAGAGCATTTTTATGTGATTCTTTAGAGAAAAATTTTGATTTTTTGTTTTAGATCATCTAGACTCAATGATTTATGTTTCTTTTTTTTTTAACTTTTTCAAAAAAAAAGCTCAAACTTTGATTAAGTTTAGTGAATCTTTAAAGATTGTAACAAAACTGCGTTTCAAGATTTTGGCGAAAAAACTGCATTACAAAAAATTCACAATGAGAAATTTGTCTTTTCAGTTAAATTTCGTTAAGCCTTGCACAATTTTTTTCCTCACTTTGTACAATTCTAATATTCCAAAATTTCACAAACAAATTTTGTTTATAAAAAAAAAATAAAGAAGAATTTAGTTTCGTTAGCACTTTTTTCACACACCTGAGGCTAATAACTTACATCTTCAATTCCTTGATTTTTATTTAAATTTGGTTTGTCGATACGAAACTCAAATATTTAAATTTAACTGAAACACATATTGTGCCAATCTTTTCCGCGTAAAATAAAATGGTTTATTCCAATCTTTCTCGTTAACAGCTTCACCTATTTTGGTCGAATTTTGTAAGCTGATAACTATATCAAAATTCTCTTTTGATTGAATTGTCTGTAAGCAACTTTTTGTTTTGGTCCTGTTTCTACAGCGGTTTCAACGACGAAGTCCGCACTTTGAAAGAACGATTTTTTCAAATTTTTAAATAAATTATGTTAAGCTTCTCAATTTTTTCTTACGTTTAACACCTTTTACTAGAAAAGGAGTATACACGTGCAATTTTTGCCTTCCAACCGTGTTAACGAATGTTCAATAGATTTAAAAATACTTGCCTCTAAAAATCCAATTGTAATATGCATCTCCATCTTGAAGATGCAGGCGACAAATAAATGGTGACCTAGCATTACCACCTTTATCAAATGGTCTTTTCGTAGGAGGCGATGTTGTTGTGATGGTAGGAACTATTGGAGTTGGCGCGGTCGTAGGTCCAATGGTGGTATTATCTTCCGTTGATGTTTGTACTGTGGACGTTGACTCTTCTGGAATTGACGCAGTTGTTTTATTATCTTCCGTTGAAGTTTTAACCGCCTCTGTCGTTGGGTCCTCAGGATTCTCTATTGTTGAGGAGGTTATCTCTGAGGTCGATTCATAAGTATCAGTCGTTGCTTCTGTAATATCTTCTCTTGTCGTTTCTGAGTAAGCATTCTCAGTAGTTGTTGTGATACCTTGAGTTGTGGATTCCCCATCAGGAATGGTTTCAGTTTGTGTAGTTACACTATATTCGCTCGACGGTGATGTATCGTCAACATCCTCGAGCGTTGTAGATGCATTTTCATTTGTTTCTGTTGCGGTTGAAGTTGTCGAAGTTGTTAAAGGACCACTCGTCACAGGTCCCGGAAGAGGGACTGGTTCTATATCCTGTGCCGTTGATTTGCTAACAGTATCAAAAGCAACAATGACCACCAAAAATAATATCCTTTTAATCTAGATGTACGAAACAATCAAAAACATTTCTGAATCACCAGCGAGGCTTGAAAATAAATATGGATTACCATTATTAATTTTATATTTTGCACTATTGACTAAAAAACGATCAATCTCACACCAGAGTCTATTATATACTGAGCTATACGACCATCTCGATTGTAAAATTTTAAAAATATCATAGTTTACAGAATTCAC
The DNA here is from genome assembly GCA_911387755.1 of Chrysotoxum bicinctum. Lineage (NCBI taxonomy): Eukaryota > Metazoa > Arthropoda > Insecta > Diptera > Syrphidae > Chrysotoxum > Chrysotoxum bicinctum. The sequence goes on from OU426987.1 coordinate 268,150,474, forward strand.
AACACAGTCATCCATCGGTGAGTGTTTAATCTTCCATATGTCTCACTTGATTAAATGATTCAATCAGCTATTTGATGATAAACGTTTGGCGTCTACAAAGGAACACTTCTGAGCGGTTCCATAATTCTAAACCAGCTGCATAGTGCATAGTCATTTCGCACCCATCCAGATCTCTGTTGTAGTATTTCTTTAAATATAGAAATTCATTAGCCTGTTACAATTTACTATTGAATAACACATGTGGTAAAGGTAATCAATACAATTTATTCCATGTTGTTCTATGGAATTTGAAATTCGATACTTTTGCAGGCGTTCGTTGATTGAATGTAGACGAAATGCTGGTGATAGCGTGAATGGATTCTTGGTAAAAACAAAATATTACCAAAGATGTTGGAATCACAGCTCGCGACTTTACACAGTATTTTGATAAGGAATAAATCATCATTCAAATATCTTTTGTGTTGTTTTGGTGAGATAATGTAGGTTTTTCCCCGTAACTCTTGGACTCTAACTAAAAATAAAATTTAATTGATCTGGTCTGCTGCATCAGTCGATAGTTATAAGAATAGTATAGACTAAGCTACCACTGAATTTATTTATTTACTCAATTTGACATGATAGCTATTAAGCAATTAGGGTAAAAATGAGATATCCATAGTGGTACGTAAGTCCATGTAAAAGTTACCTAATAACTGTTTGTTAAATGTTTGGCGAATGGTGTTGTTTGTTTCACGTAAGTGAATAAATGAAATTTTATGTGTTTAACCGTAGCAATGAAGAAAAAGTGCACAAAAGAATATAGTGCCTTAGAATTAATTTTTTTTTTTAATTTTTCATATTTTATAAAATATTTAAATGAACTCAAATTTATCTAAGCCTTTTAGCCATATAAGTTTAAGCAAAAATTAAAACGTTGTCATATGATTTAACTTACTATTTACATGCGAGTAGAATATACAATCTTATACATATTAACTAGAAGTGAGCGAAATGTTCTCAAAATTCGTATGCAAAAAATAACCAACTCTGAAAAAATCAGACTTTTTTAGGCTTGCGTTGACAGTTTTCGAAGTTAAAAATGCAATAAGAAATCATCACTCAATGTGGATAATTTGTACATTTTCAATTTGCTTCGTTTCGGAAATTTAAATTTAATAAAAATTTATAACTATTTTTTTCACTTTGTCATTTTTCTGTTATAATTTTGCATTGGTATAAATACATATAAACATTTTCAAATAACTTTCATTTTGCAATTCACAACTGTGAAAAATGTACCGTTTTCAATTAAATATTTTCAAATATTTGTAGATTCTGAATAAAAGAAAACGTTCGAACACTTCAAGAGATCAGATATACTAAAAATAATTCTCTTGAGACCTTTTAGATCACTCAAAGAGAATCTTCAAAATAGTATTCTATTTTCGATGCTAAATTTAGCGTTTCGAAGGGATTTCTCAATTAGTTTTCCACCAGAATCTCACAAGATTAGTGCATACAAATTCGACCAAAAAGATATTTATTTTTTCACGAAAAGAAATATTAAACGTAAAAGTGTAAAAATGGTCTTAACAGAAATATCAGGATTCTTTCCGGAATATTACTTAAATTTGCGAAATCTTTGCAAAGAAAGTGATATCGAAAAGATTTCTCAATGCACAAGTGACAAAGATCGCATGGAATATATTGAAAGTCTAGAATATGTTCGCAGCAATGACCTGAAAATTGAGCGTACTTTTGAGGGGAAAAATAGCTCCACGGCTGCTGCTTTAAAAGACAAAGGCAATCAAGCATTTAAGGCTATGAAATGGCTGGAGGCTATGGTGCTGTATTCGAAAAGCTACATTGCTTTACCGGATGACAAAAGTGAGTATTATTAAAAAGATATTTCTTCGGAAAATACAAAATTGAGGTTATGCCTTATTTTACGAAGGTGCTGAAAAAGCCATAATTTTGGCCAACCGGTCGGCAACACTTTACCATATGTCAAAATTCGACGAAACTCTTTTGGACATTCAAAGAGCTATGGAATATGGATACCCCAATGATTTGGTTTACAAATTGTACGAAAGGCAAGCTAGATGTCATTTGGCGAAGAAGAATTTCTGCAGTGCTTTATTGTCGTTTCAGTAAGTATAATGTTTTGTTAAGCAAATAACCTAGCCTAAGGGAATAGTAAAAGCGTAATTCCATAAACGTAGAAGACGAGAAAAGATTTTTTTTCAGTTTTCTTAAATACGAAAAGCATTGGTTAAGAAAAACACTGTGAAGTGGGATATGTTTATTTTTAATTCAGTTTGACAGAAGAGGTCCGAACTTTGTTTATTAAACCCAAATGAGAGCTAAAGGTGTCCGGTGTTCTTGTCTTAACGTTTGCGACAAATTTTGATAGTGTACATATTATTATGTTTATTTTTAATTCAGTGGGACAGAAGAGGTCCGAATTTTGTTTATTAAACCCAAATGAGAGCTAAAGGTGTCCGGTGTTCTTGTCTTAACGTTTGCGACACATTTTGATAGTGTACATATTATTTAAAGCGTTGTGAATGCACCGGTTCTTTTACCTTTAATATTGGAATTGTGGTCCTCGTTGGTAATATGACCACAATTTCATTTCATGAATAAAAAATAATAAGTACAAGTTTTGGGAGAACACTCTTCTTTATCAAAAATTGATCCAAATATCATCCCAAACGACGGTTCAGATTCACGTCCTGTTTCAACAAGGTAAATGTAGGTCATATTAAATCCCATGTATAGGCCATATTATCCGCACTTTTTTCAAATCTGAAATGAAGTTTCTTTAATTTTTTGCTTATGTACATACGTACATACATATATGTTTTTGTTAAGTTTTGATTTATTATTAAAATTTTCAAAGACTGAAGTAAAAATTATTCGTAAGACTATTGAAAAAAACATTATTAAATTGGACTTAAATTCAAGCTTTTATTTCAAAAAATATTAAGGGTGGGCCATATGTGCCACACTAAAGAATTTGGATTCACATATGTATAACTTGTTGTCACAAAACAAAGCCTAAAATTTAAAATTTTTTTTGTATTCAAATAAAAGCAGAGCTTAAAGGATATTTATGATAGAAAATCGACCTAAATTGTTTGTTAGGTTTTCTTTAAAATTGATACCTAAAGTTTTTTGGTTATTCTCCCGAAACATTTTATGGATTTATTAGGACGAGAAATAACGGTACAATGTTTGCTAAATTGAAAAAAATATTTTTTTCCTCAAAAACTGTTTCACAGATTTAAATAAAAATAGTTGAAAAAATTACAAAAAAAAATACAATACTTTTTAAGTTTTGTTATATGTATTTGTTCATGTATTAAATCTTAATATTATACTTTTTATTGATTTTTACACAGTTAGTTCTATTAGTTTTTAATAGTATATTGTGCATTTTTTTTAAACCAATATTTCGTAAAGCACATTGCGGATTTGTATGAATCTAGTGCAACTAGTGTTTTTTTTAGACCATCTAACACATTGGAGAGAAATATTTATCTTTTATTTAAAAATAACAGAACAATTGACGTAATCGACATAAAAAATAGTTTTTAGGCCGAAAGGTATTAGAATTAAGATATAGTTTAGCTTAGAGTGCCCGCATAGGGTCATTAAGTTAGTTTTAAGTTATTGGATAATTAATTAGGCTAATTTTTATGAATTTTTGCCAAGCTTTAAGATAGTTTTAAGATGAATGAAAATAAAAATGAATTAAAAAAAAAAACACCCGTGTTTTATATACACATTTGTATATAGTTTTGAAAGTTCTAAGCATCCTAGAAATAAGGACAAGAAGTACCTACCCAGTAGGGTATATTTTATATTATATATACCTATATATTATTTTTAAATTGGGACAGTCATTTTTGTTTTCATTTTTCCCTTGAGATTAATTAAAAACCCCATTTTTATTAAAAACTGACTCACGTTTTTTTCTTATTCAGTGTCAACTCTGATAACTAACAGATTGTATTCCGTTTTGTATTATCAAAGTAAATAAAGATCTTGTATCTGGTTTTATGGTTCAGATACAATACGAAGACCTTAAAGGTGTATCGGCGGCAGCCGGCGGCTCGGTGATTGCCATTGCCTAAACAAATGTTCCACTTCCGCACTGACTGCATTATTAATAAGGCTCTTCAAATAATGATTCATGAATGCAATCTTTTTGTATAAAATGTGAGTCAAGATCAATAACATTGTTGAAGGAATTCCATAAATTTTATTAAAACGTTGATTGTGAGAATGTACATGTGTATATGTATATTTTTATATATTTTTACTTTTAATACAGACTTGTAGCTTAAAGGGTAGTTAAAGCATTTTTGAAAAATGTTTTGCATATTTTCGAAAAGTTTAAGAGCGTTTCTCAAATTATTTTCAGTCTTACACTTCGATATTAATCCTACTCCAAGCTTAGTTTGTGACCACATTCTTGTAAAATAACTTTTTTTTTTTAATTCATCTATTGTCCTTAACTGTTCGTTTAAAAATAAAAACTTCTATAACTATTAGAGAAGTCTTTTTAACAATATTGAGGCCCTTATAGGACATAAACGTTTAATTATTGTATCGTATTGTATAAAGGAATCTCAATGTTTAAAATTCCCACAACTAAAAATCGGAAGCCATCACATAAACTTAATTTATATGAGTAAGCTTGTGCGCCTCAGTTGGTGAATTTTATTCTTTGAAAAAATTTGTATGCAAGGCACATTTATCATTGATTTGATTTTTTATATTAATTTTTATGCTATTGACTGACTGCAGTATTTCTACTTTGAATGCTTTTATTTGATCAAAGACTTTGAAAATTTCGTTTTGTCTATGTCCATAATAGAAAAACTGTGTCCACATTAGACGATGCCAAACTAGCCCAAGATAAGAAGGCTAAAATGAAATTTGATGCAGTTGCTATGATAACAATGCTTCAGAAGGACCCAAAAGTAACAAAACATGCTGATAAGCATAAGGAAGCAACATACAGCCCTGGGATTCTAGACGAAAAGGCATTTACAAGCTCGGCTATAAAAATCGACCAGAACAAAGATGAGGGGAGGTTCGCTAGAGCTGCGCGAGACATCAAAGTTGGTGAAGAGATCCTAGTGGAACACCCTTTTGCCGCTGTATTGATTGAAAAATTTTCAAAAACTCATTGCGAAAATTGTTTTATGAGGTAAATAATTCAAAATGGAATCGAATTGCGGTAATTTTATTTAGATATATGGTTTTTGTTTTAGAACCGTTATTCCTTTGGCATGCCCTAACTGCTGTGACGTCGTTTACTGCTCCGAAAAGTGCTTAAAACAAGCTGGTGAATCCTATCATAAGTATGAATGTGGGTTGTTGCAAACCATTTGGCGTTCTGGTGCGTCAGTGAACTGTCATCTCGCTTTAAGAATCATCGCTAGCCAGCCATTGGAGAGTTTCAAAAAAATCAGGGATCAGTTTGATGCTTCATTGTCAATCGAAGAAATCAAGAAGTAAGTTAAATTGTTTGCAGAGATTCTGTGTCCATCGATCAACCATAAAAAAGAAGTCAATACTTTGCTGGTTCATTATGTAAACTTTATTTCAATTTTCTTACAGATTACCAAAGACTGACTACAGGTGTGTGTCGCACTTGGTTCGCCATGAAAATGGACGAACAGCCTCAAACTTTTTCCAACATGCCCTGATGGCCCGTTTTCTTACACAATGTCTTAAAGTATCTGGCTACTTCGGAATCCCATCCAGTCCTGCGGATATTCTTGTAATAAGCTCTTTGATTTTGCGAAATTTGCAATTCATCCAATTTAACACTCATGAAATTTCCGAACTTCATATGTCGAAAACTAATCAGACTGAAAAGACAGTTTTCATTGGAGGAGGTATTTACCCAACTTTGGCACTATTCAATCACTCTTGTGACCCTGGTATTGTAAGGTAAATCAAAGGCTTAGCCATCTAAAACAATATTTACATGAACAATCTTGCTTGAAGATTCTTCCGAGGAACAACAATCCATGTTAACACAGTCAAGTCAATTGAATCTGGACTTCAAATATCAGAAAACTACGGGCCAATGTACACACAAGAGAACCGTGAGGATCGTCAGGCTAAACTAAAGGATTTGTATTGGTTTGACTGTTCTTGTGATGCTTGTTTGGAGAATTGGCCTCGATTCGAGGAAATGAAGGTCGATGTTATTCGGTTCAGGTGCGATGCAGCAAAATCGTGTTCGGCTATAATTGAGGTTCCAGTAAATTGTAACGATTTTATGGTGAAGTGTGTTCATTGTGGACAGAGCACAAATATATTCAAAGGATTAAAAGTTATGCAGGTAAGAATCAGAAGTGGCATCATCTTTATATTGAAGCAATATGATATAAAAATATGATTTACTCGCAGGATACTGAACTAATGACTAGAACAGCCAAACGTTTGTATGATGTTGGTGAATATTCAAACGCTTTGCAGAAATATATTGATCTTCTGAAGATAATGAACGAAGTGTTGGCTCCACCTTTTCCAGATTATTGTCATTGTCAGCAGAGTCTGAGGGACTGCTTCTTGCACTTTGGAAATGCATATGATTTGGAGTAGATGGTTTTCTTTGTTGAAAAATTTGATTTTCTAATAAAGTTTGTTAATTGGTTGGTTTCTTAAAAGAAGGACACAAGAAAACTACTACTGGAAACACTCATTACTCAAGACTTAATAATTCTGTGCATATTTTTAACATTAGGTCAATGACCTAGCAAGTTCTAACTTCCACTTACTTAATCAATCTAAATGATAATAAGCATAAGCATCAAAAGTCGCTGCACGTTTTGTTGCATGTTTTGATTATTTTTGTATTCTTTTATGCAATTCAGTTTTGTCTGAATTAAAAATTAAAATTTCTTTTAAGAAATAATCATACACAGCTCTATTCAAATTCAAAAAATAGTTTAATATAGTTTTGTAATTCGAATTGCAACTTTTTCAATTTGTATCTCTTCGTGAAGATCATCCGTAGAATAATTCCAAGAATCATTTTTTAATATATTTTGTTTCGCATTATTGTAACTAACGAATATGGCTTTTAGCACATGTGCCCTAGATAGGCGAACCCTACGATTTAAAAAATGATATTATAGTATTCTTATCGTCATATTAAGTCTATTTAGTGTTTCCGAATATGTAAAGCAAAAGTTACTTTTTTTTCTCAGCTTATCCCAAAGTATTTGGCACGCCTAAATTGTGTTTAACTGAAGAGTATTGCTTGGTAGGTAACAGGCTTCTTCATTTTCTTGTAACAAATAATACATGGGTCTTTGAAGCCTTTAATATAATTTTCCTATCATCGAACTTAATTCAGAGCAGATTGCAAGTTCAATTAAGAAATCAATTGAATCTGATGGGTAAATGCACGTAAGGTCTGCGGAAATAGAAGTTTTACAGTTTTAGGCCTAATTTGTATACATAATATACAAAAACGAGCCAAGAACTGATCCTAGAGATACACCGGTAACAATTTCAATAAGACTTTAATATTTTACTTTGTAAGGAAGGATATGGAATCCTTTTCACTAAGTAAAGTGGAAAGTTCAATGCGAATAGTTTGTGAATCAAACGCTTTATCAACACTTTCAATGAAGACCATCCTGGTACTTTTTCATAAAATCAGGTTATTTGGGATGTCTTTTGTTATCCTATGAACTTGGTGAACAGTTATGTGATGTCTTCTCAAACAAATTTTCATGTGTCAAGATGTCAAATCGATAAATTAAATCAATAATTTATTTTAAATTAATATTTCTCAACATTTTTGCTTAAAAAACTTTACCAGCTTATTGGCCTCCTAACTTTATGGCATGCTAGCATTTTTACGAGGCTGAAAAATTGGGATTATCTTATCCATTTTTCATGCATTCGGGAAATATTATAATTCTAAACACCCATTGAATAGTGTTTTTAAAAATCTTACACCTATTTTAGGAAGATTCTTTAAGAAAATATTTTGTACACCATAAAATCCAGAAGCCTTAAGTGCTTTTAACCAAATGATCCGTTACACCAATTGATATCATATTAAATAGTTACATCAATTGAGTAATATTGCTCTGGGGTCTCTTTCCAGCTATAATACTTGCAGTAAAATAGTTAGTGCAGAATTCAAAAGCCAAGGAGTTCGCTTTTTCTTCGTTAGAAAGCAATACTGCACTTCTTACCTTAAACCTGAAATATGGAATTTCTTCATTTTAATTACTTTATTTATGTTCCAAAGAGGTTAATTTCTTTTATTTAGACCTTGAAGATTATGGTTCCATGCATGGTTTCCAAATTCGACAGCAACACTTAAATTAATTTTCAAAAAGGCGTTTTAAAAACTTTTATCTGGAACTTTATTCACTAAGACCTCTCCAAAAGAAGGCCTCTGCCAAAGTGTGATGAGCCGTCTTGAACTGAACAATCTACCAAACCTAAAATTTAACAATTTTCTATTCACTGTTTACACTTGAATATTAAAAAATTTTCATGTTTAGAAATTAAGAATAATTTTATTTCCTTAATTACTACGTAATAACTTTTTTTTAATTTTAAATTACGATTTTTAAAATATGTACATCATCATCATCATATAATAATAATCATATAATAAAACGGCAAACATGTTTTTTGTGGTACACTTTTCTCCTAAAGTATTTAACCGATTTCGATAAATTTTATATGGTTGGAAAGCCACAGTTACGGAGATGTGCAGAATATACTTGAGACACGCATTTACACACTGTGGGTCATTGTCGTCTTTGCACTGTCGAACACTTTGCATATTACATAAAATAAAATTTAATTAAATAAATTTGCTTGAAAACACTGCCAATTATATAAATAATAAATAATAAATAAATTGGCACTCGAATTTCGAGAGCTGGGTCGGCTAGTATGTATAAAAACATGTATTTTAAAAGATACAAATTTTCAGAAGCTTGAAATTCATTTTTTAAATGGCCTAACAATGCTAAAAAATGCAAAGATATTTCTTAAGTAAATGTGATTTTTTGCAAGAACAAAAATCATAAATCGTTGGAGCGGTTTTTGAAAAAATACTTTTACATGCATACGAAAGACTTTAAAACAATTTTCAGGAACATTTGGGTTTGCCAATTTTAAGATATCATTGCTGTGCAAACAAAAATAAAAATAAAAATGGTAGGCACTGTTAATAATATGTTTTAGCTAAAAATTGTCTTAAATTGTATCAAACTTTTTCAATTGGTTTTCGAGAAAAATACGATTTCCCATAACGGTTTTTTTTTAATTTGTATGTAATGTACCCTTATTTTTATAAATGAAACCTCTCATCATTTTATTAACACAATGTTCTTCTTTTTTTAAACATTTAGGTAAGTCTAAAATATAAATCTCCACACTCAAGACAGAAAATCGTTGCGGATTCACTTGGTCGATCGTCGCTATGATAGTACCATAGATAATAATATAAAATGGGACATGCTACTTTCTCTACGGCAAGTTATCCCATTCGCACTTCAAATTCAAAATGTATTTCATAAAAACTGAGTTTTGGGGAAAAAACACAAAGGTTTGCTCTTGCAACCTAAAAATCCAGCTTTGTCAGAATGCTAACATTCAGACAATGTGCCGCAAGGACTGAGTTTTGAATTTTTCAATTTGTATAAGACACCACAAAAAAGTGCCTATGAGTGGTGTTGAAAAAATAAAACTGACATTTTAGAAAAACATTTCTAACAATATTTATTCAACTGTAAGTTTTCGAGATACATATTTAAAAAAAAACATTTTCGCAAAGCACATTTATAGTTTTTAGATTAATCGTTTGATTTTTTCTACTTACTTTTATAAATACATATATATGTATGTACTACAGATGTTTCAATACACAGAAGAGAAACCTAATTTTTTAAAAACGGCAGTGGTCCTTCACGGTAAATTTTTACTAAAGCCACAAAACCATAACGTTATTTCATTCAATGTGATGTTCTACATCGTTCCATCAATTTTTGTTCGGATTAAGACCGAAACATTGCGCAGGCCACTGCAAAACATTAATTATATGGAACTCTTAGTAACTCGCTTCACTAGGTTTGAAGTGTGCTTAAAGTCATTATCGTCTTGTATATATGTGGACGCCACACATACTATTTCTTTCCGTCAGAACCAAACTAACAGAACTTGGATTCGTCATTCAAAAACATATTTGTCTAAAACTTAAGTGGTTTACCTAGGTGAGATTTGCCAAACTCTAACCTTGCCCTCAAATTTGTTTTGGAAACTACTGCTTTTCGCTGAGTAAGGCACCGGCGCAGATTTTGTTCATTCAAGTGGAGTCTTACGGTTCTTGAACAAATATTGACGTTTTATTGTCTTTAATTCGCATCTAATGACACTGGAACTCTTAAAGGGATCCCAGAAATTGTCTGACCTTAAGCTTTCATTTGCAAGATGAGTTTTCTTTTGCCACCCCACTCCAATCTTAAATTTAGACATCTCGCAAATTTTATTTCAAACTCAAAAATAATTGAAAAGTTTTGGCTTATTGGGCATTAATAACTTACATATATAAACTTTTCGCTTAAATTTTTATTTAATTGATGAATGGCAATCACTGGGGTGCCAGCACGTAACTTGGTACAATCGAGTTTAATCGATACAATCGAGCCTCGGCAGCACCTATTTTGGTTCAATCGAGTGTCCTCGATTGTATCGTCAGATTTGGCAGCACACAAACTTGAAAATGAGGTTTGAAACAAAATTTTTCCCTCGAAAGAAAAAAGTTATCGTTGGCAGTGATTTTTTTAACAAATAGCATGGAAAAACAAAAAATGTCAATAAATATCAAACAGACGGATGTTTCGAACACTTTTATGAGTTTTCACCATGATTTAGCCATAGAAATGTTTAAAAGTACCCAAGGCAGGAAAAACAGAAATTTTCTTACAAGTTACATACCTAATATAAAATATACTAAAAAGTAAACAACTTCACTTAAAAGGTACAGGCCGATGTACATACATGATTTTAGAATTAAGTACTTCCTCATCTTCACTTTCCGAATCAAAAAATATCAGAAGAATACCAATTTGACATTTCACTTTATAGTTCACAATGATATTTTTAAATGGAAGTCACAAAGAAACTCGTCTCAAATTACGTGCTGCCAAAAATAATTTGTTTCGAGTTGACCTACGATCGACAATGCTCGATTGTATCAAGTTACGTGCTGGCACCCCTGATTTATTACACAGGTATACACACATTTTGGTGCCGATACTTTTTGAACTGTTCTTTAGTAAATTTGACCTCCTGAAAACGATTCTGCAATCGGTTTTTGCCTAGCAGCTCCCGTTTTCATGTTATGGGGTAGGGTGTTGAAAACCTGACACTACTTAGAAATACCCAAAATAATCGGGAAAAGAAGAAAGTAAAACATTTTTTCTTTGAAAATCCAAGCTCATTTAGTGATATTTACATATAAATATAAAAAAATAATAAAATAATAATTTTATTAACAAGATACTAGCGAGTACATTTCATATACAATATATTTTCCACTGCTGATTTGATGTACTGGAACCCAAGAAGCTTCGTTTTTTGCTTGATCTGCAATGTGGTTTTTTCGGACAATCTCTTAGCAGATTCCAGCAGTAATCTGCCATCATATGCGTACCCCATTTGCCCTGGTATCGTTCTTCCATTGTCCTTATATCCTGGTGAAATCGTTCACCTTGCTCTTCACTCAAGTCTCCCAAGTTTTCAGGAAACCGGTCCAAATGGTTTGCAAGTAATGCACCTTGATGCTCATGTTGCATCCAAGCTCACGAAAAGCAGTCAGCATGTTCTGAACTAAATTCTTATAATTTAAAGCTTTCTTGTTGCCTAGAAAGTTTTCGACAACTGACACAAATGATGTCCACGCTTTTCGTTTTTTTTCATTCATAGATTCAACAAAATTGGTGTCCTTTATTAACCGTCTGATTTGAGGTCCATCGAATATGCCAGCTTTTATTTTTTCAATGCTTAATCCTTGCATCTTTGTAGATATGAATTTAAAACATGATGAATCCTTATCTAGAGCCTTAACAAATTGCTTCATTAAGCCAAGTTTTATATGAAGTGGAGGCAGGATTATTTTATTCCGATCAACCAAAGGCTCATTAATAACATTTTTTCCTCCAACAACCATGTTCTCTCTTTCAGGCCAGTCTTTTTTTACCCAGTGATCTTGTTTAGCTCTGCTATCCCAAAGGCACAAGAAGCAGGGATATTTTGTGTATCCACCTTGCTGTCCAAGGAGAAAGTGAACAATTTTCAAGTCAACACAAATGACCCACCCATGTTCGTGATACTTAATCTTTTCCAAGACTATAGCTATATTCTTTCTTCACAAATTCAGTAATGGATTTTCTGTTCTGATTTGCCGTGTATTCACCACATACATAACAAAATTGCTCGGGATGATTTACACAGATTCTGCGGCTAGATAACATTTTTGAAAATTAGCTCTTAATCACTTAAAGTATTGTAATGTTTTACCAAGGGTTCGTAATAAATAAAACTTATTCACTTTGTTTAAAACTTCCACTTATTTATTTCGTAAATAAAACAATTCACTTTTTTACAACCAAACAATTTATTGTTCAACATTCAAATATACCGAAACTAATTTTCGAAAACAATTTACTTATCTCTTTACAACCAACTTTACCCTTTCACTATTAAAAACAAACTGTGTCCAGGTCGGCAACACAGTTGTCTTATATAGCAAAATTTAGGTTCTATTATTTTAATTATATAATTATCTTTCTATGGCAGGTAGAGGGGGTTATAATTACCCTTCTATGACAGGTAGAGGGGCTAATAATTCCCCTTCGAAGATTCTTTCATATGAATTTCTTGCATATGAATTTTTTAAATTAGCGTAAATTGAATATTTCTGTAACTCAAAAACTAGAGCTGCTAGGGAAAAATGGTTTTCAGTTTTGAAATCAGCGTTAGAAGTATAAATAAAATCAGCTGCAAAACTCAAGGCACCAAAAAAAATTATTTTTTTTTGTAGACCTGTGTTAGCTAGAAATATGCATTCTCAAGACTCTGTACTTCCAATCTGTAAATTAAAAAATAAAACACAAAGGGCTATGATGATAAAATGCAATTTATTTAAATGATTAAAATTTTTAAATGACATAAATAAAATTAATACCAAATTACGTTTGAAGAATTTAAGACGACAAGAAGACTTCCTTGTTTTTTTTTAATTTTAAAAGTTTAAAAATACAAATCACAGAATCGTCCAAGGAAATCCTCAAAAAGAATTCAAACTCAAACCGAAAATCAATTCCTTTTCTTTCCGTGTTTCTCCTGTTTCTTCTCCCGAGCGGCTATGAATTCCCTGCGAGTGTCACTGGAGCGCACGTCAAGGATGAAATTCATTTTGTTTAAGATTCGTTGAGCCTGCGTGGGATCTGTTTCGAAGTCGTAATGTTTGAAGCGTACTGGAGGGGCGCTGGACGACGAAGATGAAGTCGACGAACCTGTGGTTGCGTTGAAGTGCTGGGGGCTGTTGGGAGACCCACTGATTGCTGTCAAAGCCGAGTTCTTCGATGAGGCGGACAAGAAACCCTCGGATAATTGAGGTTTTATCCAAATCCTAACAATAGACTTATTCTGTCGTCGTTCCACGATCTCGCAGAAGGCAATACAGTCGATGGGATAGGTCATCGCCTTCTGTTTCGTCCAGAACTTGGAGGAGTTCTTTTGTTGATCGATTTCAATGCGCTCGCCAGAGATGCCCAATTGCACCTCAGACTTGAAGAAGCGTTTATCAATGATGTTCAGTTTGTATGTGCGATACATGGGGGCATCGATCATGTCGTTGTGGTCCATCATTCGTTCTTCGTAGCAGGCCAGATTGCCGCCGCTTCCATGCACGTCATGGACTGCCGCCTCACCCGCTTTCTCGTCTTCCGAAGTCATAGACAGCGAGCGGTAATCGACGCGAGTTACGTGCGCCAGAGGACGACGTTCGGCGAGCGTCAGGTGGCTGAAGCCAAACTTGGAACATGGCTCTCGAACGTCTAGAGGAGGAAAGTCTTCCATGTCGTCGTTGTCTTCAGTCATATAGAGGCCGTAGTGCCTGATCGATTTGAGCGGGATTTCAGGATACTGAACTACGCACCGGTAACAGATGAATCCGATCACTTCTTGGATCTTCGCGTTAGCTAGAACACATATCTTCATAGGATAGTTGCGCTCTTTCTCGGGGAGCATGTTGATGAAGACATTGATACGCTTGGTCTGCATTCCCGTCTGTGCGGCGCCGTCGAATCTCGAGAACTCAACAAACTTGTTGGTGGTTTGCTTTGGGCTATTGACCAACTCCATAGAAAGACGGCTGTTCTTCTTGTCTGTCACAATCGACACAGGTTTCCTGACGAACAAGTCCGGCCTCTCGCCCCCCACGGTCGATTGATCTTCGAAGTTCACGCATTTCGTTCGTGCGGCCTTCCGTCTGGCAATATCCATTTTTTCCAGCTTCTGTGCTGTGTTGGATCGGAACCGATGTGCTCCAATTTCGGGGTACATTTGTATGTCAAAAGATTGGGACGCTAGGTCCATGTCTTCGTCGTCGCTCTGATCGAGACCGGGATAGCAAACGAAATCGACTTCGCTCAAAGCACTCTCTGGCGGTCGGGGATTGTTCTTAGCTCCGACTTTCCTAATTGTTGAACGCTGCTGTTGTTGTGGTGTTTGGAACCTTTTCAAGTACTGCTTTGGCAGGTCATCGCTGAGCATCACTGTTTCACACATACCTGTGTCATCGGTTGAAATGAAAGAATTTCGGATGTGGGATAGGAGCCAATGTGGATTGTTGTAAGTTGCCATGGCGAAGAATTGATAATCGTATCAATTATTTTATTAGAAATTTAAAAATGTAAGAAAACTTTAATAAAAAATTATAAATTAGATTTTTCTAATTCTTGAGTGACATAAGAAGCGCTTGTCAGCAGCAGCTGTCACCTTAATGTTTGTAAATAGGGGACATTTTTATAATAAGGGAAATTTTGAGTATGCCAACAGGGATGGTATAGAGGAGATACATCCTAATAGCCGCGTTCCACGTAGAAAAAAATCCCTGCGAGGCACGAACAAATGTCTAGCTAGTTTCATAATTCTGGTACAAGAAATTTGTGGATTCATTTATCATTTTTAATGGGGCATCCTTATTGAATAATTTCAATCTTCAAAAATGTATGGACCAAAAGCCACTATAGAAAATAGAGTATTTTCTTTTTATATACATATTTTTAAAATGAAGGGAATTACTTCGGAGTGGAGTGATAGAATATTATTCAATTAAAAGTCAAGTGATTTTAAATCCAAAATGCGTTTCGCCTGGGCTTGGAGTCACTTGACTTTCATGAAATTGTCTACATATTTTGTGTAAGAGCAAATCAATTCATAAAGATGACATGAAAAATTTGTTGACGTTTTTCAGGAAACCCGCAATTAATAAATGATAAATAGATCTAAGCTTTTATGTTTTGCACTGAAACTCACAACTACTGTAAAATTTTGAAAATTAATTATGAAATTGAATGAAAAATGTGGAAAAAGTACGGAAACGCAAATTTATCTTCCGTTTAAATTCACACAAATATTCTATATACCTAATCAGTGTTTAATAAATTTGTTTCCACAGAAATATCTAGGATAGAAAATCACGAAAGCTACAAACTCACAGTGAAAACTCCAATTTAGTTGAATTTTAATCGTCATTACAATAGCCATATCTTACTATATGATTTTATTCATACAGATTGCCAAAAAAACATGTATTTGAGCAACAATGTGAGACCCTGGTATTAATCAGGTTCCGTTTCATATTCCAAAAATCACTTTTTACTCTGACGGATAAATGCCTACTATTTAGTTTTGCAAATTGCATCGGTATTGTAAAAAAAAAGACATCAAAATCTTGAAAGATAAACAAACTTAAAAACGAAATGAGTTGGCAAAATAACACTCCTCATTACAATAACTTTATTTTCATTTGTTGATCCAAATATGATACGTGATTCATATAGATCATCCTTCATCCTCTATTACACGTTGCCTCATGACATGTCTCATTTTTGACTTTCCTTTTAAATTTGTATCCTGTAAGGCAAAAGCTATTACGCGTTGAATAGACTCATGTCTCAAATTTGACAGTTCTTTGTTTTTTTTAATGCACAACACAACATAAAACGAACATGAGAAAAAGAAACGCCAAAATGAGACTACTAAAAATCAACCCGGTACTCACCGGGAATATTTTTTTGCATCTCATTTCCTGATATCTGCTTTCTTTTTCGCATTTATGTGAGCCTCGTTTCGTGAGACATCGTGGAATAGAGGAACGATAGTGTTATATGTACATCTCTTTTTTTCCTTATGTTTTTTATCTTCAATCATTTCTCGTCTCTTTTCCCTGCACTTCAGCTAGCAATCATCATCATCATTGGCTCGACAACCGGGTTCCGGTCCTGACCTCTTTTAACAAGTCTCTCCACCTATCCCGGTCTCTAGCCGACGCCACCATCCAGTTGCGCACCCCAAGGCTTCGGGCGTCCTGGTCTACGCCATCTCTCCAGCGCAAGCATAATGGTCTACCACGCTGTCGTCTACCGTAGAATGTACCACAAAGAACTTTCCGAGCAGGCTCCTCTTCGCTCATGCGAGCTAGGTGCCCTGCGCACCGGAGTCTACCGAGCTTAATTTTTGTCACGATATCTGCTTCAAGGTAGATTGCGTACAGTTCATGATTATACCGTCCCCGGAATCGTCCTTCCACACATATTGGGGCCAACAATTCTCCTTAAGACTTTTCTCTCGAACGCAGCTAAGAGGTCGGAGTGCCTTTTGCTAAGCACCCAAGTCTCAGATCCATATGTGAGTACTGGCAGGACCATGGTACTGTACAGCAGCAGTTTTGAAGTTATGGTGAGATTTCTGGATTTGAAGAGCTTTGACAGACTATAGTCAAAAGGTGCGTTTTATTATTCAGAAATCTATCTGGATCCGGATCTGGATTAAGTTTTAACATGTATTACAAAAACAATTTGGGATCCTGTTTTCTATCGGGATCTATATTTCAAAGATCCAAAAATTAGTTATAAAACTGGCGAGTAGATGGCTTTTTATGGTAAGGTAGTGTAAGCTATAGTAGGTGTGTTTTTTTTCGCAAGTCCATATAGAATTGTAAAAAAAACGACATCGGGATTTAGGAGCTTTTTTTCGAAATAGCTGGAAGCATTGTGTACGCTATGACATTTGTGAGCTGTATTGTATGACGACACTCTTGACGTCTCTGAGAAAATTATCGATAACATATAGATAATACTGTTTTGGCATCAACTTTTTTATCGGGTCTTAGATTAACTCTCGAAAATTATCTGGTCTTAGCTAACTCTGTATAGATCTAAGTAGTTGTTGCATTTGCATGTAAAGCGCTTAGTCCCGATGTCGTTTTTTTTTTACAATTCTATATGGACTTGCAAAAAAACACGCCTAGTGTAAAGAAAAGAGACAAGACATAATTTAAAATTTCCAAACCCAAGGATAAAAAGAGACGGGCTTATAACACTGCTGTCAGTAAGATCCGTATCGTTTTATTTTCAAGGGATGATCCCGATCCGGATCCAGATAGATTTGTGGATAATAAAACGCACCTAGAGCTAGAAATACCTTACCATAAAAAGCCATGCTACCCGCCAGATTAAGAACAATTTTTTTGATCTTTGAAACAGATCCATTTAGAGAGCAAGATCTTAAACCGTTTTTATAAGGCTAGCCGCGCACTAGCAACTTTTAGTTGCGAAACTGCTTGGTTTGAGCAACTAAAAAGTTTGTGTTTTGACACAAACTAAACGATTGCCTAAAATAAGTTCGCCATTTTATTGAACATATAATTATCTGCAAATTCACGGACATTCAACCAAACAGTTCATCTGTTTTCTATAAGTAACCAAACAGTTTCGCAACTAAAAATTGCTAGTGCGCGGCTAGCCTAACACGTGTTAAAAATTATTCCAAATCCAGATAATTATTTTTAAATTGTATTGAACAAAAAACCCGGCAATCGTTTAGTTTGTGTCAAAACACAAACTTTTTAGTTGCTCGAACCAAGCAGTTGCGAAACTAAAAATTAAATGTGCGCGCCTAGCCTCAAGCTCCGATGTGGCTTATTTGGTGCTTTTTCATTCGGGGTTAGAAATAAAATAAGTCCAGTGCTCCGCAGGGCACAATCCGTTTATGATGCGTAAAATCAAGTTCTTCGTTATTTATAAGCAACCACCACAAGCCACCATAACATATACCATCCCTGGAATCAGTTGTCAGTTTTTTTTGTTTTCATAAAATTTTTCATATCATTTCACGCCGGCGACAAAAAATTCTGAAGATAGAATTTAAAGATAAAACTTAAAAAATATTTACCCTCCCTTCTGTTTGGGTATTGCGCTCACTTTATTTGATTAATAACAACAATGGATTTCGATTCGTGCCATCAATTGTACGGTAAGTGTTCACATCACATTCCTTTTCAAACTATTGATAAAAGCAACTACATGTAGAAGACTTCCCTTCATTTATGAGTCCCGAGTACAACATTGATGAGTTGGACGAAATACTGCGTAGTACCGATGCAAACTTATCATCCGGCATAGGTTATACCTTTCCACCACAGGAACCAGCTGGCCTACAAACATTTCCAACACCTCCCGCTTCATCCGCATCGAATTGCGAAAATATTAAAAGCGAATGTGACTCGGCCTCGGATTTCAACCCAGACGACTTCATAAACTTTTTCTCAGACGAAGATGGATATGGTAAATCGATCAAATATGAAAATCGAAACACTCCATCGCCCACAAATAGTTCAAGCTCGGGAATATCTGGCGACTCTGTTCAATCTATGGTTGTCGACACTCCCCCAATTTCGCCACCTAATAGCGTTTTTCATTTACCGAACAACATTGTCCCGATCAACACTTGTGCGACGCCCATAAACGTTTTGCAGGGAACACTTATTCCCGTCAAAACTGTGCCCCTGACTGCGGTGAACGTTCAGAACGTGCGGACACCGATCAAAATAAGCCCAAAACCCCCAGCATTGGCAACTTCCAGTGCCGCCTCCTCAAAGCCGAAGACCATAGTTTTATCCAGCAACGATTTCAAGGCATTGATGCAGAAAATTCAGAATGGCACTGGAAACAAAGTTTCCATGCCCAAGATCATAATGAAGACAGGAGCAACGGCCACAGGGACACCGGTTCAAAAGCAATCATCGGTTTTACCGAAAGTAACAACCATTTGTACCAGCGGCAGTTCGACCGAATCCGAACAAACATCAAACAGGCCACCAAGGCTGGGACTCAAAGGAATCATTGACGAGCGACATTTGAAGAAACAGCAAAGAATGATTAAAAACAGGGAATCTGCTTCCCTGTCCCGCAAAAAGAAGAAGGATTATGTCGTTTCCCTAGAATCGCGCATCAACGACTTGGAAAAGGAAAACACAACTCTCAAAGGTGTAAGTAAACAATCATTTGCGATTTAGTTTCTTATCAATGAATTTGCCTCCAATTAAATTGCGTAATATTTTCGCTAACCAATCAGAGCAGAACAGCCGGTGCGCCGAAAGTGGAAGCAGAAAAAGATTAGATAATGTTGAACAACCGACTTATTGGTGCTTTCAGTGTTGTTCAATTAAATAGCGTAAATAGATTGAAAGTGACTAAACACATGTTACTTTCCACAACGAAGCTTTGCTTGGTGGTTTCTCGCAAATCTATAAAGGCACAAAGTTCAATAAGAATGAAGATTATTGTTACTTATGCTAATTGGTCTTTAAGAAAGGAAAGTTCAAAATAAAAATCGAAGTCTAATAGAATAATTATTAAATATTAAATCCGTAAAGTCATCGGTTATTTTATAAAGAATACACACGCAAACTGCAATCAAAAAGTTATAAATTTTGATGATGCTTGGCGGGAATTCCCTGGCCAATGCAATGGCAAAGTTTTGGATACGTAAAAAATCAAACTTGAGATTTTAATCAAATCAAGACTCTAACAGTCGTTTGTTAAATAGTTTTTTGAAAACATTGCAGCTTAAAAAATGCTCATGGCTCGTGCTCCGACACTTGCGAAGAAGCGCTCAAGTTGTTACTGTATACCCATATCCCAGCTCTCAAAACGTTGACTTTACAGCTCAAATGGTGTCCATAAGGTTTGATTACTAGGGATAAGCTACAATGGGCTACAACTTCAAACCCTTCAACTCGACAGGACCAGAAGGCATAATTCCAGCGGAGTTTAATTCCGATTTAACTCTACCAATGCTGGAGATGCTGTTCCACAGTTGCTTAAGTTCGACGTTCCTCTGTTATGGAGAGAAAATAGGGTTGTGTTCATACCCAAAGCCGGTAAACGTTCCCAAGTAAACCAGATAGATCTCAGACCTATTAGTCTATCATCCTGGGCATCAAACTTCATAAATACGAAACTCCTCATGTAGATTCTCTTTCTACCAAAGGTATTCCACTAGCTTTTTCAGATAAGCAAAATACCTGGCTCTTATTTTATAAAAAATTGAGTTGGAAGCCTAATATTCAATAAAGAGACAAAAATCCAAGCAAAAAAGCTATTGATAACGAATGGGTTCTCCAATCCAGCATTAATCACTGGCTACATACTTTCTTATGATGTAACAATATATTGGACCGCTCTAGGAAAGGCTGTAAGTTGTGACAATCTTAGCTAAGTCCAACGATAATCTTGGCTGTGCGTAACCGGAGCACTATCCCATGTGCCGCACAGGACATTCTGTTCCATCTGCCACACACGGCGACGAGCATAGCATAGCATAGTCGCTCCCCTAAAAACATCTTCACAATGTATCAATAACGATCCATTGTTAACTGCCATTCATCTCTTATGGAGATAGCACATAAGTTCAATGTTCACTTTTGTTGGGTGCCAGCGCAAAGGGACATTCCATGGAACTGTAAGGCTGACAAACTCGTCAAAAGTGGAACGATATTATCTATATAACCTGATAAGGCTAACATAGGTATACGCTACGTGATAACTTATACTGAAAAACCGGACACTGTCTGCACTGGCAAGCGGGCAACGAGGATTGGCTTTTATTCAAACGATTTTTGCAGACTCTGAATGGACTTTGATGCCTTACCTTAAACTTAAAAAGCTTTAGATGTTGAAACCTCAAAAAAAAAAAAAAAAATAGAAGACAAGATTTTCCGAGTCCGGTTTCATCTCAATACAGGTGTCAACATTCCTTAGGGATTGAGGAAAGAATGGAAACTTTTGGTATAAGGTTAAAGAAATGCATGTCAGGGTCATTACATTGTAACGATCTATTTAGATTAGTTTTTTTTTTTTCAATTATATAAAACCAACAGTCACATCTATGATGCCTTTTGTCGACAATTCTATATGTTGTTACAATTTAATAAAATGTTTAAATATTATATTCCAAATTAATCAAATTTAATACGTCGCCCAAATATATATATATTTTTTCTATGAAACACAAGATCTTCCAGGATGTGAATACTGCGTGTAAACGTCTAGCCCTAAAATTCATTGAATTAAAAATCTTTGGGTTTGGAAGAACATTTCTCAATTATCGTCTATTATTAACATAAATCTAGCCCAACACACAAATAGAACGAAAAGATGTTCATACTTATAAAAATATTTCTTTTTTTCCATCAGGAAAACACAACTTTACGATCTCAACTAATTGCCTTCGCTCAAACTTGTCAGTGCAGCCATCTCAAAATAAGCGAGTTTATCACAAATAAGTTAAACAGCAATGCTGTTGGAAACACCTGCTATACAAGTTCCAGTTTCAAAAATCGCCTAATGGCATCAAATATGAAGAAAAACACAGCCGTTCTTCTCGCAATGGTGTTTATGGTTTCGATAAACTTTGGAAGTTTTCATACATACTTCTCACAAGAAGACATCTTGCAGTCTCCGCGAGTGGACTTCGACGCTGCTTCGATGTATACAGGAAGAAGAGGGCTTTTGTGGGTTGACGAGAATGGCAATTCGAACATAACTAAACCGATTGGCCGTATTAAGATACCAGAAAATGAGACAAATTCCACGGAAAGTGACGAAAAATGTCCGATTAGTATAAACCAAACTGAAAACTTGAGGTTGGCTGGAGAACTTAGAAAATGGATTGACGTGAATGATTATTTGAATTTAAGTTCTGTTCAGGAGAAATCTATTAAGTTTAAACTTACTCCAGAATTTTTGGAACTTAAAAGCATGACCCAACCAATTATCAACAGTGTCAAGACTAATCCTAAACGAAATCGAAAGAATTTCTTCAATCGTCAATTGCTGCGGAACAGAAAGATCCAAGATAGTGCGAAAAACTCGCTGAAAGTTTTTGGACGTCAAATCGATGATGAGTATTTGAGGCTTTTTGAAGAAATTAAACGACGCGACGACACCTTCTATGTACTGTCTTTCAATTCTGATCATATTCTCCTTCCAGCAGCTGCCTACAACAAAAGCACCCGACCAAAAATGTCTCTGATGTTGCCTGCTGGTGATCCATCGAACAATGGTGACATAACTCTGATGCAGATAGATTGTGAAGTTCTCAACACCACAGAAGTTCAACTTAAACCTAACATGATTCCAACCAACTTGAGACCGAAATTCAACTTACGTACGCCAAGCTCTCGTGACGTATTAAACAAAACCGGTGGTGGGCCTGAGAAACGACGAGGAAGAAATGCGTACGACCGCACTAATGAAACCGAACCAAAGCTAAGTCCATTCTATCGCCCTTATTTCATGGCCCCAGACAAACAAGAAAATCCAGAGAAAAATGAACGTGAACATTTGCAAAAGCGTCAGGCAACAAATGTTGATTCGATTGCCACCGTAAAGAGCACTAGATTTATCACTTTCCGGCAGGACGTTGAGGACTTTCTGCCATAGCAGAAAATACCCCAGTTTAGATCTTAAGAACTAGCAATATTTTTTAACTACAAATATTTTATTTGTTAATTTAAGTAGAACGATCAAAGGGACCTTATGTCTAAGATAGGAGCTCAATTGGAAATGTTCTATTCCTAAAATGAAAAGCGTTAGAACAAAACTCTTGATGGAACAAGCGTTAACTTTTTAAGATTATACCTTACACATGATTAGGATTACAAATATTATACTTATTCTTCTTATACATATTGATATAGCGAGTGGTTGCTATATTATAATTTAGGATACAATTTTCAGTATTTTTTTTACTGTTTTCATCATTACAATTGCTGAAATGTTAATTTTTATTTTGTGTGCAATTATTTAAATAAAACATTGGTCTTAGTAATTCAGAGTAAATATTCATTCTTTCAAAAGAGGATAATATTACTTTTTAAAAGTTTTGTGTCTAAATGAGATATTAGTGATAAAATAAAGGATTTGGATGACTTCCAAAGGTTTTAACGATACATGAGTGGCAAGAATCTCACAGATTCCTCAAACAAATTCTAAGGAATTGAACCAATAAATCTGTTGCATAATCATCAATATTTGAGCTGTTAGGTAAGTAAGGCAAACACAGCTTAAATTGAAAAAGGAAAATAAATTAAAAAAATGGAGCTTGGATGGTCAAATGGAGGTCAATAGCGTGTCTTTATTTAAAGTAATGAAACCAGAGTTATAGTGATAGAAAAATGATAAGTTTTATAACAAGCCTAAGTGTAGGTACATACGTTGAAGGTAGTGGAAAGTATTTTTAAACTTGTGGTGCTATTTGTTCCCGGGTAAAATCAAAAATTGCGCTGATATCGACTCAAGCGTTTGTCATAAAATGAAACAGGGATGCAATCCAACTAGAACTTCATGACCTCAAGTTGAAAAAGTTAAGGTGTGCAAAGCGTTTACATATGAATGATGAAAAGATTTTGAGGATATGCCACGACGACCATTAGCAGAACAATATTGGCTTTAACAGTGGTAAAACCAAATCATTTATCTCATTTATATATGTACTATTGTTTTTAATTTATTTATACTATCTGTAGACCCACTATTGCCTTGGACAATAGTTCTATCTGATGAAAGAACAAACATGCAAATAAAAAAAGAAGATTCCATTTGTACTGGAAGGCAAAGTCAACTTGTATAATCCTTATTCGCTCACAAAAGACAATAACCCTCGATTTGAAATATGACATTCATGGTGCAAATTCTTTTGAAGGATAACTCATCCAAGAATACTGGTCAAAGATACATACATACATACAACAAATCAACGTACATAAATCAGAAGATTGCAAACGAGATGTTCTTTACACAAACAAAATGATTAATTGTGCCAAAAATGATTGAGTTCAAAGATGTGTTGTGCTGTGCTTTGCTTACCTACCCACATACTACATCTCGTTATTAAGACCTCCATGAGTACAAAAAGAGTATTGAAATGCTAAATTGGAATTTCGCAAGAATCAAAGGTAAGAAGTTATTACGTTCTTAATGTACTTAGATGTCAGTTCAAATGATGTGATTAATAGATCCATTTTATCTGTATTATACTGACACTATTATTTTTATATTAAACAAAAAAAAAACTAAAACTTTCAAAAATAACTCCTATGAAAGCCGACATTCAATGAAAGATACTTAGCATCATAATTTTTACGATCTGAACTCAAAATGATCGGTTTACACCTTCTTCTAGATTTCCTAGCTCAAACCATTGATCATAGGCCAACCCCAAAACAGTTAATCTAATTTATTCCAAATTTATGTGTGTTGCCAAAATGTTATTGTAAAGATCAACTATTAAGCTCAAGTTGGGTAAACCAACCAACTATGTACCTGAAGACGTAAGTAAGTTAACTGCCTCATTAATTACTCTGCTGATTATAATCGTTTTGCGCGCGGAAGTCAAACTGCGTCATAGCAAATCTCAATAGGCGTAGTTATTCAATCAGCTATTTGCACACTCCAAGACTTCTACAATTGATTCTGTGTAAAATCAAGGTGCGGAACAGCTTAAATCTAGGTGGGATCTATCGCCCCACAATAAACAAGCGACATCAGAGACATTTTATTAAAGCAAATTCAAATTAGCATGCAAATTTGGAATGTGAATGAATAGGAGAGTACCTACGAATGAATATAACTAACTACTAATGTACATAGGCGCATGCATATGGAATGGAATTTCAATTTAATGAGACTCTTTTAAGAAATTATTTCACATCTGCGTTTGTTCGAACAACGTAGTAAGTAAATAATAGCAATTGTTCAAGTGTTTTTGTATAGCAAATGATTTTAAATGACCTTGATGAATAATAAACACATTTAATCTGATTATGTATGCAGATGAAGATGCTAATAAAAAAAAAAGTGTCCAAACGCAAAAGAAAAAAAAAAGAAATGATTTGCAAAATATGCAAACAATAAGCTAATTAAATTATTCACCAAGAGCAATTTAATATTTTTTTGTAGACTTTGAACAGACACAAAAACATTCTTGGAAGTAAAAATTTCGACTAATTACTTTAAAATTGTAGGTACTATTCATAATATTTATCTTGTAGTTCTCTTCTGTTACATTAATTATAAATTTGCTGATGATCTATTGTAAGGTGGTTTGAAAACAAGTATCTTAGTGTAACTAACGATTTTTTTTTGGAAAACCTTACTCAAAGCTTATGTGCGAGAAGGACTTTTCATGACAAGGGGCACTCTTGGAGGGCTTGTCACTTCCTCTCAAGTGTGTTTTTGGTGACAGTGCAATCAAACCTAGAACTTCAGCGCAGCTTGACAATCCAACGTTCTAACCATTACGTCAAAAAGAGCTATAAATTGCCAAAATCTATATTCCTTCTGTAAAAATTAAGAATTTTAATGAATCTGTTTCGGCAGCTTATGAGGGCTCCGATAGTTAATTATTTCCTGTGTTTATAATTTGCACACAATCAAGGGATTATGACTACCCTTATAATTATTATGATATCGGCGGAAACTAAACATAATAGCAATATTTTCGCACCAACTATGTTGTTTCCAGTGCCGGATTAAGCCAGCGCGGGGCCTGTAGCAAATTCTATCAAGGGGCCCTTAGACTGTTTTAGGTTAGGCACTTATCAAGTTTATGGTATTAAATAAAACAAAACTGTTACAAACAAACTTTTCTTGATTTAATTTGGGAAAATTTATAAATAATGCTGTTGATATCGACTTCTCGGAGTAAATCATGTTCAATATTCATTAAAGTGAGGAGATTAAGATGTTGTTGGCTCATCGTGTTCCTCAATTCATTTTTAACACGTTGAGAAAGATCGTTCACCACTGCAGTTGGTAATCATGAGAGACAAATAAATGCGCAAAGCAATTTCAACGTTCGGGAAACAAGATTGCAAATAATTATTTATCAACAGCTTGTAAACCTGCATTTCCAGAGCCTCATGATTCCTGCTGTCAATAATACCAGCCACAACAGAATTGAGCATTGAAGCGAATTGCACTAATTCGTTGCCCAGACTGTCCTCCAAATCATCTGCGTAAGCACTTACTATGGTTGCAGATTTTTAATTTCTTCTGGTGGAAGAGATTTTATATGAAGGTTTTTATAATACAAATTCTATATACTACTGAAATAAATCAGCCAAGTAGAAGACTTAGCACTATTAATGGACTTGTTGAATTATTGATTCAAAATAGCTTTTATGGCTTTTAGCCCACAAAAATTGGCGTTTCGTCCGGGTGATCGCACATGGACTCATCAGTTGGCTATGAGGACCTTGTCAATACGCAATTTTTATTGAATTCAGTTCATCTTACATTGATTTTTTGACAAAAATCCAATGTGAACTATATTCAACCAAGATTAAAATTGTAATCATTAACGTTGACATATTTTGCTATTTTCAACAAATTCAACAAATCCATTAATAGTGCTAAGTCTTCTACTAGGCTGATTTATTTCAGTAGTATATAGAATTTGTATTATAAAAACCTTCATATAGAATCAATGCTCGGCCACGGGCAAAATATTCCAACATTAATGATTATAATTTTAATCTTGGTTGGATATAGTTCACATTGGATTTTTGTCAAGAAATCGATGTAAGATGAGCTGAATTCAATAAAAAATTGCGTATTGACAAGGTGCTCACAGCCAACTGATGAGTCCATGTGCGATCACCCGGACCAAACGCCAGTTTCTGTGGACTAAAGGCCAAAAAGGCTATTTTGAATTAGGAAGAGATTTTAGCTCTCGGAATATTCCGAAAATGCCAGCAACTTTATGATAACTGTTCATATACGTTTACCTAAAGCAGTGATAACGTTATCAATGGTAAAAATAAATACCTGAATTTCATACCGTTGTCCAATTTGCGTTTGGTGCGGTGCGAAACATGATTTTTGGTAAGACCAGCAGATAGAAAAATAAAATTTTAGTTGATCATTTTGATGCAAATATTTTCTTTTTAGTAATTGTGACTAAATCTAATTTGTAAATAATATTTTTTTATGGTCAGAAAAGGTTGGTGCGCGGGGCCCCCAAATGCGCGGGGCCCGTAGCATTTGCTACTCTGGCTTCGTGGCTAATCCGGCACTGGTTGTTTCGCACCAGACAATATCGGATCGAAGTTTAGGAAATTGCCCTTGGTTCGTACCGGTTTGGTTATGGGCTTTATAAAACTGAATAGTACTGAATAATACCATTTTAAATTCGGGTTACATTCTTTTTTGGAAACATGCCTCGAAAGACAAGGAAACGAAATAAATTTAAATAACACTAATTGGACGTTTTTTTTCACTTATATTAAAATATTTTTTTTGTTTTTAATTTACTTTCAAGGCATTTTAAAGAAGGCACTTTCCATTTAACATAAATTGTTTTAAAAATCTTAAAAACACAGAAGTTTGATTTACAACCTTGAATTATTTATTAGTACATATATACATTTATGTCATCCAGCTAGATTTAAAAAAAATCAATAGGTATCTTTTTAAAAATTGTACTGCTATATTGGGAACTGCATAAGCAAAACGTAACCGCATAAGCTATCAAAAATGCATAGCTCAGAATTTTGTCTTCAGGAGTATAACATAGTGCCAGTTTTTTTTTTCTCACACCATGGTCCCGCCTTGTACATTCTTAATGATGTTGCTTACCAGTCTCTGTCTTAGTATGGACACTGTTCTAACTGCTTTAATTTCATGTGGCCTTAAATAACTGTCAGTAAGGACATCATCCACGCTTTCTTCATCTATAGAAGCCCGAGTTTAGATAGCAATTTGACTTCTAATGAATTTGATGCGTTATCTGACTCCATATTCAGCCTTATTGTGAGTTTTAACCGAAACAACATTCCACCCGGAAAATTTGAAAAATTATTCATGTTCGAAAAACTCCTCTTATTGTGAAAAATCATTGCGGGCGGAATGATATGCCATTAAGGCGGAAAATATAAGTTGTTTGTTTATTTTGTCGCCTTTTTCCTCACATATCTTTTCTAGTCATTCCAAACCTTATGAAGCATTTTTTAATAAATTTGGTTCTATAATAATAGAAGAACAGGTTACCTTTTTCCACTCAGTTTTTGACTTTATTGGAGGCCCTGCACTGTTGAGATCATTTGCCGTTGTCTTCCAGAACTCTGAAATTATATCTCTATTTTCCTTCGAATAACCTCTGGCGATATCGGGGTGTAATTGCATTTTATTCAAAAGCAACTCGCATTGCCTTCTATTTGTTGTTTTACTCCTTGAAAATAAAAAAGTAGAAATTATTTTCGATTATTTTGTTGTTATTTATAAAAATTTCTTACATTTTCCGCCAAAGTTGTCCTTTTCCGCCGCCAAATTTTGAGTGAAAGAAAGAGTTGTCAAATACTTGACATTCCACCCGAAAAAAAAGTTCACAATAGGGGGAAATTTTTCGAAGTGGAAAATTTTCCGTCCGAAACTCACAATAAGGGAAATGTGAAATGTCATTTTTTTCGGACGGAATCCTGAAAAAGTGAAACTCACAATGGGGGTGAATAAGAAAATTTAAAATTCATATTTTTTGTTATAATGCAGGTGCAAAACAATAAAAAAAAGACCAAAGCGATATGCTACTTAATAAAGGAGAATCCTGACCTGAAATTGCCAAGGGTTTCACTTAAACCAAATCGGGAGAAAGTGGCCGAATTTCTAAAGAATCTTACATTGGAGTTAAATAGTGCAGGGCCGACGGTGAAGAGTGAGTTTGAGTGGAAAACAAGTAAAAATAAGGCTAAAAGATGATTGTGCCAAACCAACATCGTGGTCTTTGCCAACTTCTTTTTGGAACCCACAATCTGCCTGTAGTACTGGTGAAATCTGAAAAAAAAAAGGATTAATACCTTTTCACACTCACGCATCTCCAAAAGATTAGAGTGATCCCTCAAATTCCTATGAAGTGCTCTCCCTCAAACATTTGTTCTTCCTCAGACAAGATAAGTAGCGCTATGCTATGTTATATTTATGATAATTATCCTTTGGGTTTAGGTTGAACATAAATATTTAAGTTTGTTTCGGCAAATGGGCCTAAATGACTCCACTAATAGGTTTAATTCAAACCTTTATTATAAACATAGTGCACATCTTAAGTACAAGTTGAAGGAATAAAATATTAAACATTTTAAAATTCCTAAATAACTTTAGGAGAATCAGGAAATAAATACACTTTTCTTGAAGTATTTACTTGTAGACATTCTAAGAAAATCAAAAAAGTTTCTTAAATAATTATTAAAAACAACAAGAAGGAATATTTCTCCAACTTGCGAATGACACTACCTATTTTAAGTTATACAAATCGCATTATTTTAAATACGCTTTCGAGATCTTCTCTGTGATTAAACTTACACAGTTCCTACTCCTCTATAATATTAAAAATGAAGTCTAAATGAAGACGGTTCTCATTCTATTTTAAAGTACTTAAAAAAATGACTGTGGATACAGCCACTAATACGTCAGAGTCCTTAACAATTAGAAAAACATTTTTTCTTTAATTCGTTCGCCATTTCGTACACTATTAAACTCAAAGAACAAGGTATGAATCGCAAGACGGCAGCAGTGCATTTGTTTTTAAATATGTAAAGTCAATTGTTAATTTTTGACACAAAGTCGCCTTCACAAAATATCTTGAATAAGACCTAATTCTCATGTTTGAACTTATCTGACGGTATTTTAAAATTGCGCTTTTAATCTCGTTCCAAATACAATTTTTGCAATTCTTAAATGTTCTATAAAAAAATTATCAAATATGAAAAAACAAATATAAATACAATGATGTTTATCCAATTGAGAAATACTTGTATAATTTTACAAGCAATAAACCACGATAAGAGAACTCTATCTTCATAATATATTTAGGTTAAACAGCGGAAACCATAGCGACATGAACAGGAGCGGATTTAAATATTCTTAAATTCACATCAAGTAAGTGTCCAGTATCTTTCACTTTGGTTGTTCAGTGCTTATCAGTACCTCAGTTAAAAGAAAAGCTCGTTTTTTTCATGGACCGTTAATCTATAAATTGGTTATTAATTTTTCGTAAAGAAGCACTTTATGGCCATTTTTGAAAATATCATTTGCTTCAAAAATGCAATTTCAAGATGTTATTAAACGCAAACTACAAAAGTCAACAGTTGAAAACCCAAAACGAAATTTGTATGCAAAGGTATTGTTTTCGATAATGCAGTTTATTGAAGTTCAATAAAATCATTTGCGGCGCAACTCTGCAGTAAAAAAATCGAGTTGACAAAATATTGAAAAGCCGGAGAGTGTGTTCGTATTCGTAAACTCCACCAGAATTTGCAAGAAAATTGACTTTCGTTGATCAAACAGGCTCTGTACAAGCAGGACCATTGCATATTTTACTATATCAATATCTGCGTCAAAAAATGACGATCGTTGGGCGATCGAATTGGCTTGAACTTGACGTTTTCAAAAACGGCCTATGATTTTCACCCTGAACATTCCATTTATTTTAATCCTACATTATATTCACATATTCTATTCCTTTTCGCATCGTGTGAAGTTCACTATCTTCAACTGATTTAATATTTACATACATAAACTGTTGTTCATTACAAAATCATTGGAAATTTGGATACATTATTTCGGTTCATTATTTTAATTTTAATAATAGAAATAGCTATGGATAGTACAGGATTATTTTTATGACATTTATGACATTACTCAAATAGAGAATTATGGAGAAATACCTATAAGAAAAAAATAAAAAAAGGGTTACGAACTTGCTGTGTTGTTTTGCCGCTAAAAATATATATATACGTACATACATAGCTATATGTATTATTTACAAACGAATATTCTAAATTTAGCAGATTTTATTGTTCACATTTTGACGAATCAAGCAGACGGACAATACAGCAAATGACAAATTCGTAACATTTTATGTGCAAGTCTATATTGCATGGAACGAAAGCGTTCACGTGAGTATGATAATACAGCAGAATATTACCGACATTAACGACGTAAATTAGATTCACTTCGAATCAATAGCAGAATATTAGAGCTATTCCGTTATGAAAAATTTTTATTTTTAGTACAAAAATATTTACCCTATTATTAATGAAGAAAAACACGACAGGCAAAATGAAAAATCCGCTCTTGTCCCTTCGTGTAACTCAACAAACATGCAATATATTGCCGTAACCAATATTTGCTTGGTGTATTTATGAAATGACACCTTCAACTGCCTTGAAGTCCAACACAGTTGAATGGCATCTTTGAATTTCAGCATAAAATGGAGAAACAAAATCCAAGTCCAATAACAAAAAAAAATCTAAAAAAAAAAATTAATAAACATTCCTTCTGATCACAAGTTACCAAAGAATCAGAAATCAAAGCCAAGTCAGACATAAAATACCACATACAACCCACAGCGGCTCCATTTTTATAAAGAAAGATTTATTTTTAGATTAAAATTAAGAAGTTGCATGCTCGTTCGCTCCGAAACTGAATCTTTACTTGCGTCAAACATTGCAGTTAAAAGATGCAAGTTGAAGGGACTTGTCATATTTTTTTTTTAGCTTATATGTGATCGTGCCGTGACACACCTCCCTGACGACGACTTTATGTGCGTGTGATGCTGATGCTATTTTAATTCACGCTCGAATTTATAACTTTTTACCTCCCGCGCTACTGTCGTAAAATCAGAAATCTTCAATCCGAACGATCCCCAAAAATATTCATCCTTTGTCGCCAGTCTTAAATTACATCAGCACCTTTTCAGATGGTGAATCATAATTCTCTGTTTAAACATAACGGTATCTGCTTTAGTTTATGAACATTTCCGTTTTACGTAAACTGCCATATTTAGAGACGGCATCCGTGTAATTAGCGGTTATTTGTTTCAATAAAATAAGTGTCCTCAGTGATAAGGCGGAACATAATTCCGCATAAATTTCGGTGTTGAACTGTCATTGTCTCTGTCATAATAATTGAGTTCATCATCAAGTGCTATTAACTTTTGGACGGGTTCAAGTTTAACAGCGACAAAGTGTCACTCTTTGCGTAAACAAATCAACAAAGGGTAAATTACTGCCTTCGCAATTTGAACGATAAACGCACTCGTTAAGTTCGTAAAGAATTAAAGCCAAAGGTCAAGAAACTTATTTCGCAAACCATTCAAAGGTCTTGTTAAATTTTATTACACAAATAAAACATAATTAGGGTTAGTCTATTATTTAACGATTTATTGTTGCGAAGAATATTTACGCTTGAGGTGAAGATTGCGCTTCTTTAGGTGCGACATAAAAATTATTACTATTACATTGTAGAATTGCCAAGCTTTATTATCTAATTGTGTTTAAGGAGTGTCGGTAATGCGAAAGAAAATATGTAATTGCAATTATTAACTCGAAACACTTTGTGTTTGTTATTGAATTTATGTAGAAACTAATATCATCAATCTGGTCGCACCCTTTCACACTTTGAAATGATTATGACGAGTGACGGATAGATGACCTAGGGAATGCCTTGACATAAAGCTTTAATAGAAAGTTAAGCTGTTGTTTTGTGATGAGTAAATAGCTGCATAGATGCTAAAAGGTATTTGGCGCAAAGTTTTAAACAGCCTAGCGTTAAGGTATAAATGTGCTGCTAATATGCAATATGTATGAACTTTTTAATTTTTTACTTACTTTTTCTTAATTTTAAACTTTTGTAACTAGTATCTTTCTGAGGAATGATAATTCGTGCAAGAAACTTAGTAAACAGACATTTTGTTTTCACATTTGAAAGTGTCAAAGAGTAACATGAAAGTGGTTTAGTATCATGCTAATTTCATATGACTCTAATCATTTTCTTATTACATTTGGACTATTAGAAGCCAAATTCACGATATTTCCATATATACCCCAATAGTATAGCCAATGGTATACCCCAACTAGCGCTAGTAAATGCGTCCAATTTTTTCAATTTTAATATAAAATAAAAACAAAACTTATATTTTCATATTTTCATTTTGAATACCATTCGTAAATTTATTTTACCAAATAATAGCAAATCAATTTAATTTAAACGTAAATCGATTTAAACTATTAGCTTTAACAATTATAAGTCAGTGACTTAAACAAAACGGTGACAGTTCGTCCAAATTAACTTAGTACACTTGTTAATTTAAACAAATATCAAAAGCCGTATTTTACTATTACTTACATACTTCGATTTCCTTTACGCACTAGGGATTTCGATCTCTGTTCGAAAATTTTTGTTTGGTGTCTTGCAAGTACGTGTTTCATGTACGGATTTGAAAATTTGATCCCTGTCAAAGGAAAATCGATTTTCTTTGTGTAAAAGAACCCAAAATCCGGCGAGGGATAAAAAAAAATCGTTACACAGAAATTGATTTTTTATATGTAAAGGAAATCGACTATGTAACTAAAAATAAAACGATACAAATCAAAGTGACAGGAATGTTAGAGTAAAAACTAATTTTGGATCATGAAAAGTGACACCGATAAAGAGCAGGATGGCGCATTGTTGTTGTAATACATATTTTTTTGATCCATCTATGTATGTTCATGAATAATATCTAAAGAAGTTCGTTATCGATTTTAGCTCTATTTCGTTTCAGAAATGGGGTTTGACTCTAAAAAACATGATTAAAGTGAGAACTTAAGTTTCGATTATTCCAAATATATGTATAAATTCGTACATATTTTCCTATGCTATCGTCTAACATTTTCCTCTTGGGAAACGCAGAATTTTTAGAAGAGCATTATTGATTTATTGGTTTCTATTTCGAAAAAAACTTTCAAATTTGAAGAAATCAGTTAAGAAGGAATATATGAGATAAAATTTTCAAAAGAAATTTTTATTTTTTTTTTCTAAAAATCCAAATATATGTGTATAAGTATTTTGATTTTTGATATGAAATGTTTTTTAAACTTCTAAGAAGCTTCTGTATAAAAACATTTAAATCCATTAAGAAAGTCAAAAATCGATAAAACAGTTGTATGAGATGTACTGTCATTAATGTCTGAATTTCAAAAATTATTTTTGTTGGATAATACACCGTAAAAATTAAAAATACACCAGAAAATTTTGTATCAAGATTCTAGGTGACGTTTTCGAGAAAAATATTATTTTCGAAAACCACTTTTAACATCTGTACCGTTATTTTAAAATAAAAAAAAAGAAATTCTTTCTACATCTTGTATCTATCAATTTTCAAATTAAAAGAAAAACAAATACCTATGTATGTATCATGTTTTCAAAAGAAATATGATTTTTTTTTTTTAAATTCAAAACCAAAGTTTTGAAGGAGCTTTAGCATCCACAAATTGATTGAAATCAGTTGTACAGTTTTTGAAAAAATTGAAAAAAAGATTGTTTATGGAAAGTACCAGTAGTAAATTAAAAAAAAAATGTCAACCATTACTAAATACACATTTAGTTTAAAAAAAATCAGTGCAACAGTTTAAAAAAAAAATATTTTTTAAAATTTCGAAAAAATAATTTGTTTGACAGGTACCGTTATTTTTGGTCTTAAACAAATAAATAGATTTATGATGTGGCAAAATTTTAAAAATTCAATCTACTAAGTTTGAAGAAAATCGGCTGGTTTAGGTTGTAGTCGAACAGACAGAATTGCGAGACTCACTTTTTTTGTTTTCCCTATGACGCTGATGCCAAGTCCGATCAAACTCTAGAGTTCGATTTTTTTACGAATGCATAAAATGCGATATATGTAGGTACCTGCATATATATCGTAAGTAAACAAAGTGGTCCTCGGAACGGGAAAAAAACATTGTTCAATGAGAAAGATATTTAAATTCGTTTTGTACTTTTAATTGAAAATGTTTGAATCTATGGAGCAACTTCGAAGAAAGGATTTTTTTTAAAGAATTTAAAATTTGATGAAATGTATAATTATTCTGGATCATTTTTTGAAAAAAAAAAAAATGCCAAATGCAGCTTTCATGAATCCAACAACTTCAAGACGTCAACTGTGCTGAAATTCATCAATACAAGTATTACATCATGTACAATAATTTTAAGAAAAAGGTACATTACATACATACTCGTACTTGTACCTCCTTATTTATTTTTTTAATGGACCGAACAACTGGTGTTTATTGCAAATTAAATTAAATTTAAAGAACTTTAAAAGATCTATAAATTTTAATTATTATAAAATTATAACACCCTTTATTGATTTCACAAATTGAAAAGTTTGGGTTTTAAATTAAAATTTAAGTAAAATTAATTAAAATTAAAAATGAACTCTGACTCACATTATTTCTAAAATGCATTCAATGAATATAAGGTATTATATTATAAATTACGAATTCCACGCGGTTCAACACAAATTAATGTATACTAAAAAGATCTATTTCCATAAAATCCATTTCTAGTTATGAGGTCTCTGCTTCGAATCCTAGCCTATGCCATACCTTTCCAATATATGTAGTTATTGAATTTTATTTCGATTAGGCCATACACACTGTCCCACTGTGCAGCGTGATAAAAACCTATAAAGTAAAAATCAAATAGAAAACAATAGTAAAATAAAAATTAATTACAATTATATGTGAACAAAGTAAAGAAAACAAGACCTTGAATAGAAATTAATGCACCGTAGCATTTGGAGTTCCCTTGTTCTTTTCTTAGAGTCTTCTAAAGCACTTGCTCACATCCACTCGTGTGTATGTAGCTCTACAAATATGGTTAGTGCTTGTACCTATTATTATCTACTCACACGATTTTTGTCGCATAGTTTAGAGAACTTCCCTTTAATGAATACCTTTTTGTAACTTTTCAACAAACGTTGAAACTAATTATGATTCTTTGTACAAAAACCTCTTAATGGAAGCAATCCTTCAAGAACAACTTGTAGATCTGCTTATCCAAGTGGAAATTGCTTTGTTATAAGAGAGAATATCGAAGAAATGTCCCAGTGGAAGTACGAGTATCTACCTTTCTTTCATGCATCAGATAGTTTTTCTCACATAAATTTTTGGGTTTGTCAGACGAACTTAGGGATGGGTCTGTCTAGAAAACCATGACCACATTTAAATTTTCCAATTAGTTGGTTGGGATAGTATATAAAATTTCTGGGCATTAAATGCGTAATAGTAAAATTAATAACTCTATAGGCGCAGCAGTTGTCATGTTGATGACCTTGGTGTTTTTCTTAGTTTGTGCATAAGTAAGTACAAAACCATCAATCAAGGTCGTTTTAATTTTATGCCTGAGAGCGTAGCAACTTCGATTCAATTAAAAGTATCCGAATGCGTTGCGAGGACAGGCGTTAAATATTATGAAATCTAGAAAAAATGACGCAAAAGATTCAGAAATGAATAGAATTCTACTACATATAGGTATGTCTGTTAAGTTGGCACTTCATTTTTTAAAATTAAATAATTTGATTATTTCTTGCTGTAAATTAAGTGCGGAACAAAAAAAAATATTGTTACTTTGTAAAGGGTTTTTCAATTGGCGCCATGTTGTTTTGATGACATCTATCAAACCTATTATTTATTATTCAGTTACTGATGCCAAATAACCATGGCAAGCAAAACAATTGAACAGCACGTCCAAATGATAAAACTTAATTAGTGGACGCGTTGCGCCCGTTTTATGGTAGACTCTTCAAACGTTTAGTGGCCAAATTTTACACGGCCGGTTTGGTAGCCAATCAGCCAATATTCCTACGTCAAAGAAAGGCAAGATCGACTTAGAACATCGCCGTGGTACGTGAAAGTGTTTGTTCACTTACTAGGCTTCGGAGCGTTTGGAAGAGAATTCCCAATTTTTTTCAAAAATCATCTTTAGTGACAAGGCAATTTTTTAATGAATGGCTGTGTTGATAGCAAAATTACTGTATATGGAACGACACCAAACGATGTTCAACAGGTATGGCAATGCGTCCTCAGCAAGTTACCGTTTGGTGTGGATGTTGGATTATGGGTTGGTGGTGTCATTGGTCCGTACTTTTTCGAAAACGCCGTTGGTGAGGCGGTCACCGATTTGAGGCTTAGGTTATCTTCCGCAGAGTCTACGTGAATTGGAAAATGTCTTGCGAATTGACTCGGCTATACTTTTTCTTGTAGGGTTTCCTGAAGTCGCAGGCCCAGAAGAGAAGAGAGAGAGACTTTTTATTCAGTTGGATGATAATTTCGGTCTTTTGTTTACTGAAACTAGGCCATAATTTTTTGGTTGTAAGACATGAATCGAGAGACATCCATCTCTTGTTTGCTAAGGCTAGACTTTTACTCTTGATTACCTGTTTAAAATTGCAGGGTGGGATTTGAACTGTTTTGTCTGCTTGATTAGGATCAAGTGTTGATCCTATTCTTGCCAGCTCGTCAGCGCTTTCATTTCCTGGGACACCACTGTGACCAGGAACCCAGCAGAGTCTAATGTTGTGCTGTGTACCAAGAACCCTAAGCTGTTCGCGACAGCAAGTTACAAGCTTCGATTTGATTTCAATGGCAGAAATCGCTTTTATTGCCGCTTGGCTATCAATGAAAAAGGTGATATCAGCTTGTGGTATTGCCATCATTGAGACTTGTTTCGCAGCTTTCGTCACTGCCAGGACCTCAGCTTGAAAGACACTGCTGTAGTCAGGAATTCTGAATGAGCTGGATAGTCCAAGGGTTTCTGAAAAGAATCCTGCACCAACACCAGTTTCCATCTTCGAACCGTCGGTATATATATGTATAGATATCATCGATTCGCAGATGAATGGCTCGTTAATTTTCCAGTCCTCTCTGCTAGGAAAGACGGTCTTGAACGGTTTGTAAAAGTCTAAACGGGGTGTTATGTAGTCAGTACATACCCTATTTCCTATGTATTTCTGTAAAATCTGCGCATGACCTATCGCACTATGTCGCCAGTTACATGTCTGGCTAAGTCGAAGTGCGCTATTCACCCTTATTCCGATAGGCGTTTTTGTAAAACGCCAGCTGTCGTTTTAGGAGTCGTGTCGTTTTAGTGGCGGTTGATTAGTCGTATTCCGTAACTAAATCGCCAGCACTTCTCTCGCTCTTACATTCCACAATATAATCCACAAAAACAGCTGACATTTGATGTATCAAAGTTATTCAAATTCAAATTGAAAAAAAATTATAATTTTAGTTTTTCTTTGATTAAAATTATTTCAAAATACAGAACACGGAGAAATGTATAGTGTAGCAAGTTATTTTTCTTGGAGCAGCAGTGACGACGAAGAGGAAGCAGACAGAAAGAAAAAATTATTATTGCAGAGGAGATTGATTCGATCCAAAGCAAATCCTTTAGATTTACCAGAATTAAAGTACGTAATAATGGTAATGGTTTTGCATTTCATTTAATCACAATTTTATTCAGATTCAAAATGTACTTTCGTGTGAACAAAGAAGCCTTCAAGTATATCTTAGGTTTGATCGAAACTGATAATCCTCAACAACGTTCTGTCGCAGTTCCAATGGTTTTGAAGCTAGCTGCCGCCCTAAGATTTTTCGCTGAAGGAAGCTACCAAAAAGGAGTTGGAAACGACTTCAATTTGGGACTAGCACAGCCTACATTAAGTAAAATACTGAAGGAAATGTTAAACATCCTAGAGGAAAAACTTTGTCCGATCTGGATAAAAATGGAGCTTTCGGAAACAGAAAAAAGTGAAGCAAAAATGCATTTTTTCCAACAAGCTGGCATTCCAGGTATTATTGGTTGCGTCGATGGCACCCATGTTAAAATTTTGGCCCCTAATAAGACGGATCAACATATGTATTATAATAGAAAAGGATTTTTTAGCATAAACGTTATGGTGGTAAGCAAAGACGATAATTCAGAAATTCATAAGTGAATTTGAAAATTATTTAGGTTTGTGATAACCGTATGCGTATAAGATACGTGGATGCCAGACATGCTGGAGCGAGCCATGATGCACTAGTTTGGAATTCGAGTGAGTTTCGTGGATTTTTCAAAAGGAATTATGATGGAGGAGAACGAAATACTTGGCTTTTGGGTATGTGATCACATTTTATGATTCACTTAAATGCATATAAAAATACATTTTTCAGGAGATGCTGGGTACCCTCTTGAACCTTTTCTTATAACTCCATACAGATCACCAGAAGAAGGGAGTAGACAAAGTCTTTTTAATACCAAACACTCGAGAACGAGAAATATCATAGAGAGAACAATAGGAGTATTGAAGAATAGGTTCAGGTGTCTCCTTGGTGCAAGGCAATTACACTATACTCCGCAAAAGGCTACCCAAATTGTGAATGTATGTGCAGCTTTGCACAATATTTGTGTAAATTACAACTTGAATCCATCGCCAGATCTTGTTCAACTTTCGAATGAAAACACTCCAAATTAAGAAGTTATTCCAATGAATACCAACGATGACCAAGCAGCCGTACAAATACGCAATGAAATTTTAAACAACATTTTATGAAATATTTATTCAAGATAGGTATTAAAAAGTAACTTAAAATTTTGTTTAATTCAGTCTTGTTTTTTTCTTTTAGGAACGATTTAGTATGTACATATAGATAATAAATATAAAAACTAAAACTAATTAATTATTTCCGAAGAAGCTCCATTTTTCTCTCTTCAATATCAAGCTGCCTCTTTCGTATTTCTAGGTCCAAGAACTTCAAATTGTTCAAATGCAACCTTTGGCGTTCGTCACGTTCTATTTGAACCTTATGCATCTCAAGCTGCTCTTGTTGGATATAGAAGTTTTTTCTATGGTATCTGGAACTTTCTTTGAGATACCCAGAAATAGTTATCAAAGAATTTTTGATAGCGTCATTCGCATTTACGTTTTCTTTAAAGTTTTTTCTTATATCCTTTAAAGAATCGTCAATACTGGTGAATAAATTTTCTTGGACTTGTGTTTGCTTTTCTAACATCTTTTGAAAAACATTTTCCTTTTTGTTTCTTTTTGTTTTTTGCCTCACATTTTCATCCTGAAATGTATCTTCTTCTTGGTCATCCAATGTCGGATCTTCAAAGCACATCTCGTACAACATCTCATGAGCAGGCGTGGCAGTGGTTTTGGTTGATGATTCATTTGTAGAAGGAGTCAGAGTTGCAATTTTAACCGCTGCTGAGTCATTTTTAGACTTCGTCGGTGTGGATGAAGTGACTGCAACGGGTTTGCCGGAAGCAAAGTAGAACGAACCACCTGCGACGTATCCTGATGGACTGACGACATCATTCAATGAAAGTATTCTGACAATTGCTTCGTCAACGTCATTCAAATACTTTTGTTTGAACGTTCCTCCTCCTGTGGCCTGCACTTCTTTTTTGTTGTATACAAGTTTTTGTTTGACTTTAAATTTTGCATCGCACCAGACCTAACACAAACAAATTAATTTGTTGCTACAAATTGTAAAATTCCCTCACTTTTTGCCATTCTTTTCCATTTCTTAATGGTGGTCCAAGCGAATTTAAATCTTCTGCCAACGACTCCCATTCAACATTCCTGCTAGCTATTGAAGAGGCACCTCTTTTATAATTTTTTGCAAGGTGTTCATTTTCCTCCATGAGCTCGACCAGTCGCCGCATTTGCTTATGGGTTGTTATTTTTACCCTAAACAAAGAGCTTTAAATTATAAAAACTAAAATAAATTAAAAAAACTTACATTTTGACTCCTGTCGTCAACAAATTTCTCCACGACAGATTTCGGCAGTTTTACAGACATTTTTTTTATGGAAACAACGGAATACCAAAAAAATATAGTGAACTCGTTCCACAAGAGAGAATCGACAAATTGACGTTTATTTGGCGCTGAACGACTTACGTAATACCAAGTTAACACTGTCGTTTTATTTTTGGCGTTCAGCGCCTTACGGAATAAGGCTGATTGGCTGCCGATTCTTGTGTAAATAGATCTAGGGGTTTTAGATCGAGTATGGCTTCCAGCCCCGCTGTCGGGATGGACCTCATTGCCCCGGTAATTCCAATACATGCCATTCTTTGTACCTTGGTCATAATTTTAAGGTTGGTAGGTTTGTCTAGTGCATTCCACCAGACTACGTTACCGTATGTCAGTACAGGTCTGACTATGGCCGTATACATCCACTTGATAATTTTAGGGCTTGGTCCCCAAGTTTTACCAAATATTCTCTTACAGGAGTAGAAAGCGAACATGGCTTTATTTGTTCTATCCTTAATGTTGAGACTCCAGTTTAATTTCTTATCCAGGATCACGCCGAGATATTTAGCGTGATCGGAGATTTTGAGTTGGGTCCCTTCAATTATGGGAATTTTAAAAGTCGGTAGTTTCCTTTTGTTCGTAAAAAGAACCAGTTCGGTTTTTTGTGGATTAACCGCTAGACCGCAGTTTTTAGTCCATGCATTCACTATACATAGGGCATTCTCTATCTGTTCGCTAATAGTGGAGGGAAATTTACCTGTCGCTAGTAATGCTAGGTCGTCAGCATAAGCAATTACTTGGACTCCACTATATTTAAGTCTCATTAGAACTGCGTTCATCACGAGTGTCCAGAGAAGCGGAGAAAGCACTCCACCTTGTGGAGTCCCTCTAGAAGTAGATACTTTAATCTGTACTTCTCCTAGCTCCGAAAAAGTGTTAGAAGTGGTATTTTCTCTTCAATTTACACCCAGTAATCGTCTAACACTGTACAGTAAAGCAGGACTGGTAATGTAAGGGTTTTGTAGAGCGTGAACTTTCGCCCGATATTAAATTCCTGGTGAATGACTATTATCCGCATATCCCAATAATTGGATAGATTTGTTAAAACAGCGCTCGGTGTTAACGCTTACTCTGCGCACCATGTGTTCCAGAATGAAACTCAAGGAGTTACATGTCTACTTGCCGAAACTCTGTGCATGTTTGGAAGATCTATATAACCTAGAGTTGCACATTGTACCACGAATTTTCCAATGTCACGTAACACAGTCGATGAAAAGTAATGATTCTCGGCTTGAAATTCGTTGATCTTTTCCAAGAATAATTGTCTCAGTTCGAAGATTTGGTCTATATGATCGACCTGGTGGGCCGGAAGCCACGGTAATATTTGCCACCTAGTTTTGTAAAACTGCTTAAAACGCTTACACGTTGGATAGGAACTAATATGTGATGTTTAGAAGGGTTATACGTCCATGTTCTTCTATCACAAAGGATTTCAAAAATTTTTTTTGTTTTTAGAAATTTCCTTGCATTTACTATGTACATATGTATGTGCTTATATATACCTTTTCTAAAAAGCAAATTATACAAAATTGCTGACAGATTTCCCAGCAGGCAATTGATTACCGTTCCTGTTTGGCAGTAGGAGCAAAACACTAATTACGTAATTTTGGTTTTATCTCTTAACAAACCATAAAAAAAGGCCCATAAACAAAAACCTCAATGTAGGTATAACTTCTGAAAAATTCCAGCCTACGTGCAGCATCTCAGAAACACCCTACCGCTGTCACAGGTATAGAAAAAGGGTCATCGTAGGATGGTGAGAAAATATCAAATTTCGAAATAAAAACATACTATCCCGAAATCTCATTCAGTTACGAGTATCTATTCATTTCTCGGCACTCCCTCTCTCATCCTTTTGTATACCTTCTCAATCAAGAAGTTAAAAAGAATAATATAAAAGATTCGATTTTCTTGCTTTGAGGAAATCCGGGTGCCTCAAATTTGAATTCCAGGAAACCAGAATTTTCGTCGACATAATTTATATATAAACATACATGCATACCTATGTGAAAAATGTTAATAAAAAAAGTACAATTGATGTTGACCAAAGAAGGTAATAAATAACAAACAGAGGAAGAACAGGAAATCAAAGATATATTCTTATAAAATAAATGTGGGCTTCTTTTTCTTCTAAATTGACTACTTCGAGGGAGTTGAAAAAGAACGCCGAATCGATGGCAAATGACCGTTTAATGTCCAGACAAAAGGCTCATTATAGGGTTTCATCTTAGTCGAAAGCCTACATTCTATATACAAAAAAGTCATAATCGTATTGAAATTAGAATAGTACTGTGGCAACCATGATTTCTGTGCAGTCTTGTGCTATTGGGGTCTATTTGACATCTAATTCGAGAGCTGATTATGCGGCGCTATTATTCACTTGTATCTTAACTTAAGTTTTATTTGCATTTGTAGTGGTAATGAATGGCTCTCTAATAAGTATTGTCTCTTCTTTCACTGTTTTTCTTTGCGCTTTATCGATGAAAATGCCATTTACTAGTGATTGTTTGGAGATATACGGCAAAGTCTAACTTTACAAAAAAAAATTTGAAAAGCTTCTCTATCTCTTGTCTATCTCTAAAAGCTCACATCACGTCAGAAAGTTCAAGTTTACGAAAATCTGAAGGAAAAGAAATAAAACAATTTCTCTCATACTGACGACCGTTCCGAGTATAGAAGAAAAAGAGTTTATTTCTGACCATCAGTTACATTTAAATAATATTCACTGTCCACTGAACCATTTATCAGATTTATGGTGTAAGAACAAAAATTAGAAAGTCCCAGAGGAAGAATAATAAATCTCAAGGTCTCCCAAATACTTGGACGACGATGACTTCAACTACGTACTTAAACAGTGTTGTATGAAGTATTTATACATAAAGGGTGGGCCAAATACAAGTTTATTAAAAAAAAATTAACAAAATAAAATGTTTCCATGTTATTATGGCTTAATTAGTAAGAGCAAACATTCCTATTAATTATGGATCACAACGTCGCTCAAGCGAATGGTCGTGCGCCTTCAAATGCTGAGTCAATTGGACCATGTAATCGAATAATAGAGATCTTTGTGCAGAATTTTCTTCAGACTAGTGCG
The DNA here is from genome assembly GCA_911387755.1 of Chrysotoxum bicinctum. Lineage (NCBI taxonomy): Eukaryota > Metazoa > Arthropoda > Insecta > Diptera > Syrphidae > Chrysotoxum > Chrysotoxum bicinctum. The sequence goes on from OU426987.1 coordinate 268,194,864, forward strand.
TGAAATGTTGAGCTGTTGAAAATTAGGGTTCGAAACTTGCTACGTTCGGAGCAAATTTGCGAAATTTGAGATTTACTCCACTTTTTCCACACAGACAAACTGTCTAATTTATATACAAATTATGACATTGTTGAAAAAAACCATTAAACCTTTGTTAAAAATTCTTTCTGAATTTGTATTTTGTTTATTTTCACACAACAATTTTTGAAGGTAATACTTAGTTTTCCAATGAAACCTGTGATTTGTTTTTCTTTTTTGCTTATAGTATTTTTTATGTTCATGTGTATGTTTTAATTTTCCTGAAAAGTAAGGATTTTATTTTTGTTTCAAATCTACTCCGAAAATCTTGCATTTGCGCCACTTTTTTTTTCAAATTTGCTCCGAAATTTCATGACTGAGGTTCGAACCCTGGTTGAGATCGATGGCGAATTGATGTTCGTGAAAATGAGTCTCACACTCTCGGCTACAGCAACCATATTCTCTGTGCGCACTGTACGATGACGGGGACCATGAGTGTTGTCGCTAGTCTAGTTTGTGCATACTTTAAACTTGCCAACAGAAGGCGCGATTGGTGCTTCATTTCTTCCAAAAATTCTTTTAAAAAAACGCACTGTTTGGGCTACACAGCACTCACTTTGGAAATAAGTTTTTAATACTACCCAACGTTTTTCAACCGTGAAGCGACTCATTTCATTCCTCGGAGGTATGATACTGACTTGGTGTCAAGATTTCGAACATGAAACAACTGTTAGTGTCAAAATAACTTATGATATAAAAGAAAACCACTAGTTGGCCCACCCTGTGCATGTGCATCCATCGAATTCTGGTTCAATGAAAGCACTTATTTTTATAAAATCTGATATTTCGCTTTCCTTAAATGTTAGCCCTAATACCAGCTTATTGGTATTCAGATATTGGAAAACCGCTGCAATAGGTTTGCTTGTTTCTTTGAACATGACACATATTTATCGTACGGTGTAGATTGTTTTCTTCCGTTTGTTCTAATTGATCTATACGCTCTTTCTTGCCATCTAAGAACTTGAATCTAATTCCGAGAAAGCGGAATAACTCGCAGTGCTAGGAATTTTAAAGATTATCTAAGTAATTACACTCAATGACGATTGAAGAAAATCGATTTGATCAAGTCAGACCGCACTGTGTGATCAATTTTGTTCAAAAGTTCAAAACCTGACTTTTCGTACTTATCTTAGCAAAAATTGGAGTAATTGGAGCTCAAGAAATGTCTTCAAGAACGGAAGCTTCTTAATGACCGGCAATACGGATTTCGTAGCAATAAGTCAACTGGTGATCTAATGGTATATCTCACGGTTACGGTGACACATCTTGTTGTTTTGATTTTTGAGAAAGTAAGATTATTGCACTTGATATTCCAATAGATATATGTAGTTTGGCATAAAGCTCTCTTATTAGTACTGATGAAACTCTACTTCCTCGCCTTTCGAACCGCTCTACAAGTTCTATTGGGTGGTTTCAACACTGATATTCATAAAATAACTGTTGGTGTGCCCCAGGGTTCCATTTTGTATCCGACACTTTTTCTCTCATATTCATCAACGACCTTTTGTCTGGGCCCGTATTACGAATTACGATTATCGTTTAAAATCCCTCGTTATCGTTAAGTTGCGATTACGTTTTACGATACTCTTTTTTTTAAAACGATAATCGTTTTTTCTTACAAATGCTTTTGGTACTCGTATTTCATTGTTTTGACACAAGTACTATTTTTGACAGAAATATTGAAAGAATGAAGTTGGATGCGCTTAAAAAAATAGATTTCTTTTATTTTTTCAGGCAATATTTTGATGCTAATATATTACCTTACCTATTATATCTGCCGAGAACCGCCGCAATTTCACATATCTTTTATTAGTATTTTTGAAAACATTGTTCTCGGAAAATAGCCAGTTGCATTCCTCTTCTAAAACAATTCAACCGTAATACTCCCGCTTCAAGGAATGCCCTCAGTTTACCCTGCAGCCGTACTGTTAAGTTCAGAGATTCCCTCTTTAGCCGCACTAAACTAATGGTAGATGCTTTACTATTCTCCTTCGAGAAACCAATTTTCCCTAACGCTTCTTAACTGTGCTCAAACACTTTAAGGGTAGTCATAATCCCTTTAGTGCCCGCCAAATATTAAGGTTTTTTCAGACATAAACAAAATTAATGTCATTTCCAAGATAAGTTTGCTTTTCCCTAAAGATAATAATTATATCTTTTTTGACAACAAACTTCACTCTTTTTCCGTCTTTACTAAGTAAATCTGTATCTTAAAGATACAAAACCAAACCCAATGATAATTGAAATCGACAATAAAGAAAGAAAGAAACTCGTCACAGAAGTAAGACTGAAAAGAAGCAACAACAAGACCTCTGGTTTACCGTATCGTAAGAATCTATATATAATACATTCGACCGATACGAGTACACTTATATGCCTCAGAAGTCAGAAACCAGATACCAATACCATACCCTGATAGAGCTCCAGCTCTACTATACTATACCCTGCTTCAGAGTTTCTTCGTCTGAGAGAGTATAGAAGAGTCGCAAGCTCGCAAGTCGCAACGACTACGACGACGACATTAAGACAAATAAGATTTGGTCATCACAACACAACAAGTGAAATAACTAACTGAACTGCACACACCTGTGGAATAACTTGAACTTCCACCTGATGACGAGCAGCTCTATGGAGAGCAAGATCGCTCGATCGCTGGAACGCTCTCGGACAATGTTGTGCGCGCACACTCAGTTAGTTTTGTTGTACGAGGCAAACATTTTGGTTGTGCTGCGTCGTGAGCGCCGGCATTTTTCGTTTTTTCTATAAAGAAAATATCTCATTTTCTTCAAAACCTTACGACTGTGTTTTGACAAAAAAAAAAAAAAAAAAAAAAAACAGATACTCTACAAATTCAATAAACGCTTTTCAATTTCAATTCGTTTTGATTGTGTGATTATTGTTTGTTCTTATCACAAACAATTTCATTCTCTTTTTTTGTGTTGTTTGTTTGTAAGAAAAAGATACTTAGATACATTTTATATCTGTGTCTTAATCATTTATTTCTTGGCGCTTGATCAATTGAAAACGAGTTGTTGCAAATAAATTAAACTTTCTGCTGTATGAATAAGATCCATTAAAAATAAAAAAAAAAAAACCCAACCGAACGAGAAGTGTGAAAACAAAATAATTACTATTCATAAAATTGTGAATTGCGTCATTTTCAATTTTAGGGTTCATTTAACAAGCTTAACAGATACAAAATCGAAGTAGGTACTACAGCAAATAACTGATTCACATAACTTTCGATGGTCAAAGTGAAAATTTTGTCTAAAACATTGGCAACAGAAAGTGCGTGTGAAGTCTGGAGTCTGAACTCTGTGCAATAAAAATTCCTCTCTTTCGAAATCCCACCTTCGAGCTTCGGCAAAAAATAATTCTAATTCTGAACTATGGCAAAATCTAGTGATTAGTATTCAAGAGCCGTGTACCTGCTGAAGAAAAAAGTCCAAGCGCGACATTATTATTGTTAAAAACATTGCTATCCAATTCGCTGGCAAATGTCAAAACCATATTATTGGCGGTGAGTGAGGATTCGGAGAACGAAAGAATTCCGTAAAGTACCTACATCATAATAATTTTGTGGATTCGTCGCCGCTTGTATAGCCACTTCAATCTGGCCTTCATACTGTAGTACCTATGCTATACCTTAACTAATTGAATAAAATTATCTTTAAAAATATAAATTCAACGTTTATCATCGGAATACTAATTAATTTCGGTTTAGAGAGAATTCCTTGTTTTTTTTCTGTTTTTGTTTTGTATTGGTGTGTATCTGTGAGTGATATGGTATCGGTATAGTGCAAGGAAATATTTTAAACTTCGTCGTCGTCGTTAAAGTTTACGATTTGTGCCTTTGGAGCTATAGTTTGAGTCTTTTTCGTGAATAAATTTATATTTTTTTTTCCATTGTAATAAAGTGAAACCACACGCTGGACGGGTGTTCGATTTTTGTTTTATTAATTTTCGTTCGTGTCTCTTCTTCAAAAAAAATATTATGGCGCTCTATAATTAAAACGAAAAGGTAAATAGTTCGATATTTTAGAGTTCTTTAATTGTATCTGCATATATCACACTTTTTAACGACTTTTATTTTGAGTGGTATATTTATGGAAGAGAAAGAAAGTAGGGCGGATTAATTTTTATTTTGTTTGTTTTATATGCATTTTTCCAAAAACGTGCTACAGATAATAAAAATATACCCAAGAGTTTTAAAGCTTTGAATACCAACATGCTATTGCATTCTACTTAATACATTTTGTATCAATTATTATCATTTTAAAGACAACATATTCTTATTAGACACATTAAATCATATAAAATCGGTTTTACAAAACAAAAATTTGGAATTATTTTGGCGCCAAGTAAAATTCTTAATTCTTTAACTCTTAATAAGAAATAAAATTAAAGTAATGTGTAAGAGATTTTGTATAATCACTTACACGCATATGCTTTAATAATAGAGTAACACTTTGCGACAAAAAAAAAAATTAATACACTTTCCCCAATACATATCTCAAGTTGTAGGTCTTGAGGATGACCAAAAAGTAATTTTAGGCCATGAAAAACACTGGGGTTTCATGTGAAGACTGAAGAATAATTACTAACTATTATATTTTCTTTCTATAGCAAGAAAAATAATGCGATTTATATTAGTGGTTTTTCCAACATCGACATCTATTTTATGATTCTATTCAATCTTACAAATCTTAAACTTGACATTACAGCGGTAGAAAAGACCACACACACATGTTTTTTCAGAAATTTTAGAAAACATTTTTTTTTATGAAAAAATTTTCAACAGATTCCTATAATTTTTTTTATTTCATTAAGTAAAAGCAAGCTTAGGTATAGTTGAAATACAATTTTCCCAATATTGTAATTAATGAATGCTTTGTTTTCTGTTTTCTTAAAAAAAAACAGTACAACCGTTTTTTATAAATTTTTTATGGAAAGTTTGAATATATACATATTTATATTTTTTTAAAAAATAAAAACTTTTTTTGAAAACTCAATATTTCGAACACCACTTACTTTATATGTTTGCAACTTGACAATTAGATAACAGTATCTCAATACTATCCACAAGATGTAGACAAAAATTGTTGGTTTATTTAAAAAATAAAGGAACTTACCACACAAATGTTAAAAAATGATTTTCGAAATCGTATTTTCCTCGATAACACGACGTAGAATTTTGATAAAATTGTTTTAAAACTAAATACCGACAGTGTCCACCATACATTTTTTTTAAATTTGGATTTCTCATTATTTATCATATAGAAGTTCTTAAAAATCTTTAAAAAACATTACACATATCATAATTAAAAAAAATATATTTTTTTGTTTTGAAAAAGATTTAATTCTAAAGTCTTATCAAACATAATAGCAAGATCAAGCGACTCAGTCGTGTATTTTATTTTATTTGTTCGTAATTATTTGTTCAGAATGATAAGATTTAAATCGACTAAAAATTGGTTCAGCTAAGTCGATTGTTTCTATATTCTAGTATTTGTGTATTCCCATACCTAACTCACTGAAGTAGAATTTACCTAATCGTATTAATGAACAATGTAACAGCATAGAATTCTTTAAATAATTCATTTAAATATCAACCTTCGTCAATCAGAACGGCATAAAAAATGTTAATGTTGTCAAAATTAAAAAAAAAAAAACACTTCAAAAGATTTTGTGGATATATGGAGAATTTAGTTTCTATGCTTTCGAACAATCTTCAATTTCTACCAAGGCTCCGTTTAAGTGTAATTTCACGATGATAATTCGGTTGTAGGAATTAAGCCTCCAATTAAATAAACACCCATTTTTTCATATTTAAAATTGGTATACCTATTCTTTTATATTTTATTTGTGTGGTACCTTCTGCGACATACACTGTTGCCTATGAAAATTGTTGACAACTGAAGATACATACCAAATATTCCATATGGAATCCCTTAAGGTACAGTACTTGGTCCGACCTTCTTTAATATCTTTGTCTCCGATTTACCGAATCTAGGAAATGATGTAAGTACCTATTGCAATGCTTGCTGACGACACGGCTATTTTAACATCGGGAACATTTTTTTTAGATCTATCATAAGTTGCAAATGCGTCATTTTGACAATAGAAAAATACCTTTATAAAAGGAAGATTAAATAAAGCCTTTCAAAACCCAAGTTATTTGGTTGCCGATACCTTGGGGTTATGATAGATACAAAAATGTTTTTTTAAAAACATATCCATGACAATAGTACAATAAATGCATACAAAAAATTGTATACCCATTGATATGTTATGTAGACGTTCTAATCTTAGCACTGAAAGTAAACTTTTACTCTACAAATCAATTTTTTGAATTAAATGTACTTTTTTTTGGAGATAAATAAGCGATTAATTCTAAGTTCAATTTTCAATTTTGTTGTGTGTTCCAAAACTCTTCGACTTATAACGCATCGCAATACAACAATATCGGCTCTAAAAACTCATTTTATTTAAAGATTTTATTCGAATTAAGGGTACAAAACCTTTTGGAAAAGTATATTAGAATTAGAAATCAGGACATCAAGAATCTTTGAGAAAGTACCTATATTCGATTTTTACTACAAAAATTGTGTTTACCATTTTAGGTTATAGTGGAAAATAAATTTGGAAACAGATTAGCTCAACGGATAAAGGGAAAAAGTTCTTCAAATTATTATTCAACGTTCACTGGTTTGTTTCTTCTAATTTTGAATTTTCGGAATGTTGATCAAATTTACGACATCATATCTAAGAGTGCCCCTTGTATGCACGTTAAGTTACGATGAGCGATTTAGAAATCAGCATTCTAAGTCCCTTTAGATTTCCCTGGCATTTTTCACAGTTTCCCACAACTCGTTGCTCCATCATACATGTAACTAAACACATACACAAATCCTCAAAAAATCACTGTTTCACAGAATTCTTTCCATTTCATTGATCCCTAGCCCCAGTATAGTCTTTTTATAGTCTGAGAATTGAACTCGTCCTATGCGGAATTATTCTTGTATACAAAAATAAACACGTCTATTTTAATTACAGACACGAAACGCATCTGCATTCTGAACTTAAGTGAGAGTGTTTCTGTTTTATTCACACTTCCAACGAAACTCAAAGTGATCCACATTTTGTTCAAACTATGATCATCTACGTTTTTGTTCAATTTAAATGCAATAAACTTTACTATAAACCCGAATATCTAGTTATCATAGATGAACAAAATGAAGACAAAACTTTTTAATCGTTTTAAACTAAAAGAAACAAGCCACGAAGTGGAAAAACGTGCCCAATTTGAATAAAAAGAAAATCATTGTTGGTACCTACAATTGCTTTTAAATTTAGAAAATTCTTTCTTTAAACGCACACTTTCGATGTCGTTCTATTTTATTTACGAGTATGTTAACTCAAAACTCAAGAAATACAGGAAGTGTTTGGGATGTATTTTTGTTGATATTTACTTTGACAATGGCGTAGCTAAACGGTGTGATATTGGGTGTCGAGTTTATTTGTCTGACAACCATAGGATATCCTGTAACAGAGTTATTTATTCTTGTAAACAAATACAAAATAACTCACTGAAAAAATCTTTTAAAATTAAATGATCATATTGGTTTATGGTGTTCTTTAAAGGTTTAATAGAACTTCCGATAGGGATATCCTTTGATTTGTTTGAGTCTCCTTTATTGTTGTTTAAGCTGAACTTCTTAGCTTTAAATGTGTTTCTTGGAATAATATAAAATTATAATAAGTAATAACCATTTTGTCGCAAGTAGAGTTTGAATTTTAAATCATTGATTACCAACAATTTATTCCGCAGCTTGAAGCTTTTGTATCATATCGATTAGTCCTAAAATATTAAAGCCCGTCCCATAAAAATAAATCCAAAAAGAGAGCTCAAACTAGATTTTTGTTCCACCCAAACAATATCTGAGCCCTCAAAATTATTTATTATCATATAAATTATATTTATATATTATATTATATTGCTTACTAGCGGCCCGGTACGTGCTTCGCTACGTATAAAGTGAAATAATAAAAAAAAAATTAATTGCAACATCAAATTCATTTATTCAAACAAAAAAATATTTTATTAATTGCTAGCTATTTTAAAACTTAATCCAAAACGTTTGGATAAACAATAATCTTTGTTTTTCCATTTTGGGCATGAATAAACAAACGGCTGGGGGTACCGACTCTGGAACAGGCAACATAAAGTTGACCATGTGAAAAACATGATTCCTCCAAATTAACTCCACAAACTTGAAATGTTTGCCCTTGATCCTTGTTGATGGACATCGCAAATGATAAACGCACAGGATATTGTAATCGTTTGAACTCAAATGGCATATCAGTTGGAATCATAGGGATACGTGGTATCAAACAAACTTCTCCTTTTGATTTAGCAGCTAAGATCGTAGCTTTAATCAAATTTGGCAATAACTTTTTCACTGCCAATCTGGTGCCATTACTTAGTTTTGGTGGATTAATATTTCGCAATAATATGATCAAAGAACCAACTTTCAAATTCAAGCAATGCGGTGGCATACCAGCTAGTTCCAATGAATTTAAAAATTCAATTGGATAATTCATTGCCTCATCTTGATTCATAACACTGTTGATTACCACGTAAATCTTGCATTGTTCGATTAAATGCTTCTAGTGATTTTTTATTCGCTGTTGTACACTCATCCCATAAAATAATTGGCGTTAATCGCAGAACTTTTGCCATAGCAGAATTTCTCGAAATATTGCAAGTTGGAGTTTCAATCACCTGTACATTCAATGGCAATTTTAGTGCAGAGTGTGCAGTCCGACCACCTTCTAATAATGTAGCAGCAATTTCCGAAGATGCAAGTGCCAATACAATTTTCTGTTCCGATCGAATAGTTAGAATAGCTAAAATCAATGACATAACGAACGTTTTGCCTGTACCACCAGGCGCATCCAAGAAATATAATCCACCTGCATTATTGGAAACGGCTTGCATGATTGTGTCATATACGGCTTGCATGATTGTGTCATATACGATGAAGTTCCGAAACATGTTGCAATTGCTCATTTCTGCGATGAAGGACAATATCACGGGATTGAAACTGATCACCAAGAATTACAATTGCAACCTCATCCATTGTCGATGTTCTATCAGCCCTTATTACGATTTTGTGATTATCAGATAGCATACGATCGAAAGCAATTTTGAACAATTGAACTAATGCGTTATGCTGATGGAAAAACCTTTGTAGCTCACGAATAATTTCTCGTCTTGTATTCAAGACAATTACACAACGTTGATCCAATTTACGATTTTCATCACCAATAAAATAAATTTGCTAAAATTGATGATCAGCGTCGAAGTATGGTAATAACGAACCAGCTTGATGATAAATATGGCCCTGAATCTGTAACATGTATTCAATTTTAGGTAGATGTTGGATCAGAATTTTTAAAACTATCGAATACTTTATGATTCAGATTGATATAAACATGGGACAATCATGTTGAAGTATTTACCTTAAACGTCGGCATAATTATCTCTAATAATTTTAGTAGCACTAAAAGAGGTCATTTGAAATGCCGAATTGTGTTGTTGAATATGGATCAAAAAGTGATTCGACGTTTGAGATGTCCCAAAAATAAATGAATACAATGGTTTGGGTGGAGTTTCTAATGCTGGAAATCTCACTTTGCTATTAGCACAACACATGCTGGGCTTTTCACGTGGAAAGTTAGCCGCATCACAATGTGGACTGTTGTAATTAAAAGCAGCACGCATCATTTTAGCCAAAAGAGCAGCACGACGTATTCGTGATCGGCGTGCAAGGTTCAGTACAGGTACAGAGGGTCAACAGATCTACATATTTCGTGCATTACGTTTACTGAGATGCATTAGCTTGTGCGCGTTCATCTGCAGTCTGTGATCGACTTAGTAATGCCACATCATTTGCATTACGCGTTCGCCGACCTATATTTGTTCGCCCGGCTTGTGACATTATTCCTTCATATAAAAAAGAATAAATCAAATTAAAAATATAAGTTTCAATTTGACAGCAAAATTGCCACTAACAAAATGATCCTACATTTATTGAATTCATTTGTTACAAAAAATGTGATAAATGAAGAATCACTCGACCGATTTTGTGCAAACTTCACATAAACCATCTACTAAATAGTCCAAACAAAGCCATACAATTTGGTTTGGATAGGTAAGCCCGTTCTTGAGTTATAGAAACACAACGAAAAGTGGCATTGATTTTTATATATATAGATAAACAAAAATATGCATTTTTGAAAAATTAAATTGTTCAAGGTCGCCTCAAACTTTTCAGCAAGTTAAATGTTCGGCATATGTTTTGATTATAAACTATTACCACATACATGCACGAACTAAACAGAAACAAATGCTTTTTCAACTCTAAGAACATCTTGGTAAAAAGTTGTCTTTTTTTGTTATTTAGTTTTATAACAGTCCTGCATAGGATATTCGTAAACAAAAATTTTCATCGTTAGAACTTTGCTATCTCTAAAATTAAAAAAAAATTAAGCTACCTAGTTCTTTCAGTAAGGTGGCGATATAGTTATCAATTCTATAAAAAAGGTTAAATTATATGATATCTTTTTCAATTGATTAATCAATGACATACATAAGTATTTTGAAAGAGATATGGCCAAGCCACCTTTAAATTCGTCCACGTTTTTGCTCAAATGTACTCGTATCATATTAAATGTTTTTGATAAATCTTATAGTTTTCTAAATACCTACATATGGCGTTTGAACCCGGGTGATAACGTTACAAATGTAAGAGTTTCTACCCTTTTAAATAGTGAAAAATCGGAAAGTCGGTTTATCGGAACATATTTTGATTTATTAGCTTCTCCTGGCCTTGTTTTTTTACTAATGAAACAACCAGATCCAGATCCGGGAAATGTCAAATATACGGCCGTTTGTGTCTTTCTTTCATGTGAAAAATGTGTTCGTTCATGTCTGGAATGATTTAAAAAAAAAAAAACAAAAATTAACAAAAATTGATTTTCGCGAATTCAAAAATTTCATAAATCGTCTCAAAGTAAAAGTTTTGTGTTTGAGCCTTTAATCAGTCTCGAAATCTTTAAAATTATCGACACATTAAAAAAATCTAATTATTCTGGAATTGATTGTTTTTCAAATCTCTATTTGAAACATATACATATGTAACAAAAGTGTATGTTTTGGAGTTTTTCCGGATGCCGGAAAATATGACAATGTTCTTCCGTTTTTCAAAAAAGGTGCTAAAAGTGATTTATTAAACTGCAAACCGATCTCAAAACATTCTTTCTGTTAGCAAATATTTAAAAAAACCAATAAAATCAGAATGGTAAGTTCTTTTTTAAATAAACCGAAGTTTTTCAATGCTGTTCATTTCGGTTTTCAAAGTACCATCAATCTACTAAAGAAGCTTTATTGACTTTCTGCCCTCAAATGCTTACAAGTCTTGACAATAAAAATAATACTGCAGCTTAATTTGTTTATATTTAGAATGACTTCGATATGGTAGACCACGAACTAGTGTTGACAAAAATTTAAAAGGCAGGTTTTATGTTTGATACAATAAGGAATGATGAGATGTATAATTGGTTTCTTGCTATACATCAACTTGTTGTTCAGTTTGCATCATTCAAAACTTCAATATGAATTTTTTTGTCGGGGAGGAACTTACTACAATAAACTCTATCTCTTTTAGTACTGCAAAAAATATGTTATTAAGAAAATCTGGCCTTAAGTCGCGCCTTAACCCTAGTTTTCCATTTTTTAAAGAATTTAAAATTTTTAAAATTAAATAAAATTTGTCTCAAGTGTAACTTATATAAATGATTGATAAGTTGTACATTATTATATATTTATTGATTAGTTTTTTTACTTGTTTTATGATCTATAACTTTGTTTTTGTTTTTTTTTTTAATTTAAATTTATCAGTGGGTTACCCCACCCAAATTTCTTTTAAATTATGTTAACTTTATTTGTCAAGTTTAGTAAAAACCCTATTTTTATTATTTATCCAAATATTTTATTCATTTTTTCTTACCTTTTTATGAAAATTAAACTTAAAAATATTTGATTCTGGACTAAAAAAATAAATATAAACTTAAACTTAAAAACTTCTGAAGCTTTTTAACGTATTAGCCAATTTGAAAGGCTGTATTTCAAAAACTGTTACAAATAAAAAAAAAACTGTAAGCTGAAAAATGTCCTATCATGACCCAAAAATGTATGCGAATGTTACATTTTCAGATAGTGTTCCTGCTTCTATTATGTATGTTCATAATATTACCTTTTCAGTCAACTTAAATCTTAAGTTAACTGGGAGTATATCCATCAAATTTGTTGAGTTATCTGTGGATTCAGTGAGTAGATATTTATGACAAAATGCCTTAAAGGTAGTTAGGCTAGGCGCGCACATTCAATTTTTAGTTTTGCAACTGCTTGGTTCGAGCAACTAAAAAGTTTGTGTTTTGATACAAACTAAACGATTGCCTAAAATGAGCTCGCTATTTTGTGTAACATATAATTATATAATTATATAATTATAATTGGCCCCCCTTTTGTTCAATATCTTTATTAACGATATTACATCAGTTATAAAATATTCACATTGCCTTCTCTATGCTGATGACCTGAAATTGTTTATAAAAATTAACAGTGTCGATGACTGTCGCCTTTTGCAATGTGATATGGATCAAATATCTGAATGGTGTAAATTGAACTGTTTGAAATTAAACATAAAAAAATGTAATGTCATTTCATTTTTCAAAATACAATCAAACATAAGCTTTGTCTACCATATTGATTCAATTCCCCTCTCGCGGGTGGAAAAAATAAAGGACCTTGGCATTATGTTAGATTCATCTTTTTCATTTAAAGTTCATATTGATTATATGATTGCAAAAGCTAATCTTCTTGTTGGTTTCATCAAACGAAATTGTAATGATTTTTGCGATCCTTATGCCTTGCTTTCTCTCTATACATCTTTAGTAAGATCGATACTTGAATACTCAGATATTGTCTGGAATCCTGATTTGAAAACCTATTCTGATCGTATAGAAAAAGTTCAAAGACGTTTTTCTAAATTTATATTTTATAAAATGAAATGGCCTTTTATTCCGGATTATAAGTCCCGTTGTTTACTATTGGGAATTAAATCACTTGAATCCAGAAGATGTATGCATGATATTGTGTTTGTAAGGGATATTTTGAATAATCAAATTAAATGCCCATCCTTGCTCTCTAAAATATCATTTTATGTTCCTTCAAGAGCTTTACGTCCCAGAGATTTGCTTTTTGAACAATACCACAGAACAAACTACGGTAGAAATGAACCAATTTGTAGATGTATAAGGCATTTCAATGAAGTTTGCCAGAGTGTTGAGCTAACTTGGGCAAAAGATTTGTTCAAAACAAAATTAATGTTAATATTGAAATTTTAATATAATTCATTTATGTATTTTCTTTTTGTTTTTCATTGTAATTTATTTTGTATATAATTATATATTTTTATTTGTAAATATTATTTCTAATATCTGTTAGCATAAGCTTGTAGATCAATAAATAAATAAATAAATAATTATATGCACCTGCGCGTACATTCAACCAAATAGTTCATCTGTTTTCTATAAGCAACCAACAGTTATGCAACTTAAAATTGAATGTGCGCGCCTAGCCTTAATATTAAGTAATTTATTTATATACAAGGTTTACCAACTCTTATTTATATGACTAAGAGTTAACCTGCTGACCTGCTGAAAAGGTGGCCACATTTGTCAACTAATCATTTGACATTGACACTGAACAACGAAGAGAGCGACATCTTTAGAAACAATATTTAGCAACACAAACTAAGTGTTCCACTGAGTCACCACTTAGTCCGATGTTAGTTGCACTGCAAACACACATTTCTACTCCAAACAAGGCACCGAGCATACAAAATTGTACCTCCATCTCTGCCATCCAAACTTAACGAATTCATATTATTTGCTTTTCACAGGCTTTGTCTTAAATTGCAGCCCTTGGCAATTACTTCGCTAGAATCACTTCCGATGGACAAGGTGTACGCCTGGAAGCAATGTCAGACATGCATCTATCTGTATCTATATTTATTATCTACATAAATACAATATGAATACCCTCAAAGGCCTACATTTTTATAAATTGTGCAATTATCGTCAAATAGCTTATTCTTCCCTATCACAGAGCCTTCTTTTCTTTACAAGCATCAATTTGAATCAAAAAGGAGAGGATATTCTATTTCAAAGATATGTAAGTATAGATAGATGTTATGTACTTTAAGCTATGGTTCTCGATGCCTTCAATTTTCATTCAATCTCTATACACTCGTGTAAGTTGACAGGACAAGTTAAGGTTTAACCCGCTGGATGGTTTCATTTGATCTGTTTGCATCGCGCCGTGTCTTGTTGTGCGTCGTCATCTTCGTCGTTCTACGTTTATCCACTTAACACTTTTATATTGGCATCAGAGTAGATCAGTGGCAACAGCAACTTCTTGGATAAATCGTTTAACCTTCCATCAAATCAACATCAGCCTACTGGACGGGAAACGACAGAAGCGTGTGCGTTCAACTGAAAAATACCGCCACGCAGCATCATGTAGCTTTCTGCCAGAGCTGGATTTCGTTGACAGAAATGGCTTTCGAGGGCTCATAATCAAATAAATGAATTTTCCTTTCTTTAGCTGATTTACACAATATATTTGTGAAGAATACTCACTGAATAATGTTGTTCAGTAAATATTTGTCAAGGTGAATTTGTAAATTAGCTTTAATTTGCTTTTGACTATTTTATAACAGAAATTAAATTGTAGCCTGGTTCCGTTGACAGAAAAAAGTTGATTTTTTAGATCGACTATATTACTTAATGGAGAAATATCAAATGATTGTCTAACCCTGCAGCTTCACAAGCATTTTTTATTTCTAACTTCATTTTAGCAATTATTGCAGGAATTTGTATGTCTGAATTCAGTGGGAAAATTATCGAATGAAATCTTATATCCAATGAGGTTCCCGAGCACACAACAAAACTCTACAATAGGCGTTTTTCTTTTTTAGCCCCGAGCAGGGCACAGAGCGGGGCCTGAGCGCTTAGAGCTCGCTCCGAACCGAGCGTGACCTGAGCGCTCTGAGCTAATTTAGAAACACATCTGAGCACTGAATTGTCATTGTATCATTTTTCAAATAAACCAAATACCGAATTTATCTCCAGCGAAATTTCCTGGAACGCTATTTTTTCACTGCGGCGTCTATCCGCAACTTGTTCCTTTTTAATGATTCTATCAAGAACAACATCATCTGTTTCGTCCACTTCACCCCTTCGAAAACAAAAAATATTATACTCTGCTCATAATTACATATATTTATTTTTCCTCATCTTCACTGGGAGAACAACCAGCTTCGCCCGCCATTTCCAATGTTTTAATTTTGTATTTCTTTTTTTCTTTTACTATCATCCCTTCCAAAAAAATTTAATGAAGTTAGCCGCGCTCAGCTTTTTGCTCCGTCTGCTCGGTCATTTATTATCGAGCTCATCGAGCGAGCCCCGTTCGAGCTCTGAGCTAAAAAAGAAATGCAAGTTGAGCGCTCAGGGCGCTCTGGGTTAAAAAAGTAACATAGTTCTTTTTTTGACAGTTCAGTGCCCCGCTCGGAGCTAAAAAAGAAAAACGCCTAATTTTGAAAATTAATCTCGTGAAATACCAACTCAATTACTCAACCTGCATGTAAAGGTGAAACCCAGTCGGCCGAACTAACATTAGACGTCAAATTATGTTTTCATTTATTGCCACATAGGTTGTAAGAAAAGAACGCTAAGATCGATTTCATGAAATTTGTGGACAATTTCCATTGCATGTCCGACTTTCTGAAATTGTGGAACCGTGTGGTAAACAGGACTTGATATCAATAGTTGATTTTGGTTT
Source organism: Chrysotoxum bicinctum (assembly GCA_911387755.1). Lineage (NCBI taxonomy): Eukaryota > Metazoa > Arthropoda > Insecta > Diptera > Syrphidae > Chrysotoxum > Chrysotoxum bicinctum. The sequence continues at coordinate 268,210,912 of OU426987.1, forward strand.
CTTATTAAATACTTTTCTATCAACTAAATCATTGACATACTCGTAAAACCGACTTCAGGACAATAATTTTTATATTTATGAAAAATCACGAAAAAATATAAGATTTTGTACCGAAAAAGCTGAAGAGCTTAATTGAGTTTTAAGGCCGGTAGGTTAGAGTCAGTCCTAACCTGTGACTTGAATCAAATGGGGTGATGCCCATCGGGTTTATCTAGTTTTTTTTTTTTTTATACATATATGCAACCTTGTTTGGTTCCGACTACATGTATCATCGATGATATCGATTTAAATTTGCAGTGCAACGCTTAAAAGTATCTTCCAATGCGTCCGCTGTCGTCTTCATCCGTCGCTTGTCGGTTGCGCTCTCTGGTGGTCACGTTTCATCTATGGTCTTCTACACTTTTTATGGCAAACCCAGAGTTCCAGTCCCCAGTCATCAAGACAGGAAGGAAGGGTGGCTGTTGTGTGTGATGTGGTGTCTGCTGCTGCGGCTCCCATACATACATTTCTGTCCTACCTGCTCATTGCGGTGTGGCCTTTTCATTCATTAAAAAAGTTAGCAAGGTGATGGCAGAGCCATCATATCAACCATCATGCTTTCTCTTCTCTGATGGAGCTCGTAAAGTTAAGGTATAGCAAGGTGAGAGCAAATCAACTTGAAATTGGTGTGGTTTTATGGAAGTTGTTGGTTACAAGTTACAACCAGGGGCCTATTGCACCATCTTACAAAATTGTGATTACAAGCATTTTTCCAACAAATTTGCAAAAATCGAGTTTTTTTCATATGCAATTTTTTTTAATCACAAATTTGTACTTGTAATTTGTAGTTGGTGCAATAGGCCCCAGCTTAAAGGTATAGCATAATTATTGCCAGCATAATGATGAAGTGGTGACAAAGAAAGAAGCATGCAACGAACCACTGTGTACAAGTTGTTTAGGTCGTGGTTGCTATTTTGATGGTAACATGACGACAGGTTTATGAACAATAATTGTAAAAATGTATGCTGCACAAGTCGATTTGTTGCAGACAGCCAAGTAAATTAGGATTGTTGTAAGAATTATCTTCTATTTGATATTGTTAATAAGAGAATGCAATCGGAAAATTTTGCACACAAATTCCGAGACTTCGTTCAGTAATGGGACTTTTAATTAAGGTCAATTGAATTAGGAACAACATTTTAAAATACTAAACGATAAATCGGCGGCAAAAAGATAAGATTATTTTCTATGCAGGTATATGTTTTTTATGTATATGTATATTTATCCTATGTGACCGTGATTACGCGCTTTTGCTTTAAATCATTAATAACTTTTTCAATGTTACCAGTGAGTGTGATACCAGTCAAAAAAACGTGAAGGTCGCGTGAGACAATGTAGTTTATTTTCCATCAAGTTTGAACATACTTTCGATGAGCCTTTCCCAATCAACAATTTGTGGCTTGGAAGCGGCTTAATAACCGGCTTTGAGCTCAAGTTTTCCAAACCAAGGGTTTACAATTTGGCTAAAAAGCCGTTCCAAAACCGTTCCAGAACCGTTCAAATTTAACCTAGATTCAAAAATAGTTATTTTGGAACCAGAAAAATGACAAATTGGTTTTGAAAGGGTTAAAAAATACCCAAATATTATCACCAGTTTAAAAATGGAATTTTTTAAACCAATATATGACCAAAAAGTTGTGCAAGAGAGAAAATTTTACCGAAATCAGCCTGAAGATAATTTTTGGTTTGTTTCTACCGTATATCATACTAGGGTAATAAAGTATCTCATTTCTAGCCCCACTATGACCAGAGTTATCTTAGGCTTTTTTGTAACCTCGGTTTTTCTGGAGCCAGGGCTAAAAATTGTTGCTTGGGTTGATATACATACATATGTGCCTAAATAAATATTGGACCTAGAAGAACATATTGGAAAGATCAAGTAGTTAAAGATTTGAGGATCCCACAAGTGAATCTTTTATTACTTGCAATATAATTTTAGCGCCAGTTTCTACCTTTCATATTAAGTACTCCTTTATCAATGAGTACCCAATCAAAAAAAAGTAAGAAAATATGAATACAAATAAAAAAAAAGAACTCTCGCATTTTTTAAATTCAACTGAACACGCTTATCATGGAATACCAAAAAGAATGCATCAGTTTTCAAGGTGCATTCCTCCATGCAATGACGCATACATACGTTTTTCTTGCGTAATGCGTACATATCTGCTTTAGGTTAATCATATTTGAACACTGTAATCAGTTTCTGAATGTACTGTTCATGTATTTACTCCAATGGAAGTATTTGATGATTTGTGTTCATTTTTATTCTTCTGTTTAGTTCAATTTGACACAAATTATAGAAATTGAAATGAAATCTCTTTTTAGAGATTTAAACATCTTACAAATGAGACACCTTTATATCTTCTAAGTTTTAAAAGATTTCTATAAAAAATGGTAATATATGTATGTACAGTCTTGTGCAAATTAATTGGGACAAGCAGATTTCGGAGCATTTTTTTTATTTATTTTGAATAATGTTTATAAATAAGCATCAAAATATGAAATTAGTACTTTATATGCCCCCCTTTAGCATCTATGAGTTCTTCAACTCTCTTCGACATTGATGAAACTAACTTCTCGCATATATTTTTCATTTGTTGGTCGTGGAACCATACCTCAATAATTGCTGAAATTAGTTTGCTTTTAGCCGTACAGTCTTTTTTCCTGAGCCTCGCTTTTATAATAGCCCATAGATTCTCAATCGGATTGAGATCAGGTGAGTTGCCAGGCCACTCCAGCACCTTAATATTTTTCTCCGCGAAGAATTGCTTCATTTTTTTGGACGTGTGACACAGAGCAAGTTCTTGCTGAAAAATGCTTTCCTGCATCGAAGTTAGTCTTTGGATAGTAGGAATGAGCATGTGCGTTAGCACGTCCGCATACTTGGCGCTGTTCATCATGCCTTCGATGGGCTTTAAGCTTCCAGGATCCTCAGACGTGAAACAACCCCAAAACATAACTTTTGGCGGGTGCTTAGGGGCTTGGACGATATGTCCAGGTCGGAGTTTTTCTTTGTCACTTTTCCTCACGACACTTACCCTGTATCCTTGGACCTCGAAATGGCTCTCGTCCGAGAAAATTACTTTTTCCCAGTCCTCTGCTGTCTTCAAGTCCCTTTGAAGCTCACCACTTGTCTTTCCAGGATTTAAGACGCTGTTTCGGACCAACATTTTGTCGTCATTGGCCGTTGTTTTCCGTTTTCGACCACATTTGCCCTTTCTTCGTGTTTCAACTGATCCTGTTGCCTTTTACAATGCAATTATCCTACCGACGCTTAATTTTGCTACACCTACAGCAATCGATATCTGCCTAATGGTTTTTTCTGTATGTTCATGTAAAGCGATGACTTTTGCTCTGTTTTCTACCGAGATATCCATATTTTTCTTTAAGAAATATTGATATACAGACTGCCTAGTAACATGATTTCAAAAATAATGCCATTCTTTTCAAAACCCTTAGAAAAAATGCGACCTACCTTCAAAAAGTCATCAGAAATATTCATGGAGCACTTACCAAAATATTCAAAAAGTTAACGCAAAAATCAAAACCTACTATTACTATAAATTCATTTGAAAATTTGTTTATCCAAATTAATTTGCACAAGACTGTACTTAGCAAAAATTCTGAAATTAACGGTCTCCGCGTTAATAATCTGTATTCTGTGAACATTCCTATTGCTTACAAAACCCATTTTGCAAACTTTTACACCGTTACAGCACCTTCACTGTTTAACAAGCTTCCATATCTTATTCGAAAAATTACAAATCTTAACTCTTTCCTCAGTAAACTTAAAGACTGGTTATTTACTATTGAAGTAATTTTGAGAATTGCAAATGTTAATTAATGTTTCGAATTTAAATTAATTGAGTTTTAAAATAAAATTTGTAAAGTTGAATATTATTTTTGATATTGTAAAAATTTTTCGTTTTATTTAATTTGCTATTCTTTATTTTTATTATTGTAAAAAAACTTATAATATTTAATATTAAATCTTCATGAAATTAAGACTATGCCCTTTCGCTCTACCAAATTCTGTTATTATTAAAAATTGTACTCGATATTATTATTGATAACAAATCTAAGATTTTCCTAAAATTGTTCATCCTCCAAATATAATTATGTACATATATATGCCAATCAATTTTTTTACTTGCGATATAGGTACTATAGGGCAAGTTCTGCATTTGGAAAAAAAATCGAACTCGAGATTTTGATCAAAGTTGACATTACGATGATTCCGTCTGTCTGTCTGTATATCTGTATGTCTGTACCTCGAACTACAGCCTAAACTACCGGAGGTATTTTCTTCAAACTCGGTAGTTAAGGGTCTTCGGTGATTCCCTAGAGGAGAAATTGAAATTTTTTTTTAGCTCTAAAACTAACGGTACCCCCCCATACGCCCGTAATGCAAAATCTTATTTATCTCGAAAACGGCTCTAACGATTTTGATAAAAAAATTAGGTGTGATATTATGAACATAAGCTACATTTTGGTCAAACAAAATTTTGGGGCAAAATGTTATTAGGGGTACCTGCCATAGACCCATTTTTTTTATTTTCGACTTTCTCATTAACGGCTCTAAGGATTTTAACCCAAAATTTTCAGCAGGAGTCCCCGTAAGTTTAAAATAATATTGTATACAAAAATATTCGAAAAAATATTTGTTGGGTTTTTTTGAAATTTTTTTTTTTTAAATCAATATATTCAAAATCTATGAACGATAATTTTTTGAAATTATTTTCTAAAATCAATATTATTTCATACTTAAAATTCGCATCCCACATTTTTTTCTTGAAAAATTTTAGAGAAATTTCTTATATAAAAAATTTATTTAATAATAAAACGTTTTTTTAAAGTTTATTTGCATAAATTCATAATTTTCCGGAAACCAGATGGCAATTTTATGTATTTAAACATTATTATCTCATTAAATCCATGTTTTATATTTATAAAATGTATCTTAAATTCCAAAGTACTTTTACGTAAGAGCAAGTTCGTGCGATCCAGTCGTGCATTTTATTTAAATTAAAAAACATATTAAGAAGAAGAACAAAATAATGATACCTCACATACAATTTTTCTCGAAATTTTAGATTTCCTGAAAACAAATTCAAAAAATTTAGTAAAATGTAGATAATGGTTGAAAAAAATTCTAAAAATGTTTATAAATGGTCCTTCCCATGGAAAAACTTTTTTTGTTTTCGATTTGGTGCAACTAACTTTAATACATTTTTTTAAATTTTTAAATATTCTTTGTACTCAAATTTTGAAAACTCAATACGAGTATTTTCAAAATCACATTCTCGGTATTTTTGAAATTTGACAATTAACAGTTCTTTAATACTATCTATATGATGACGAAAAATAATTGTTATTTTATATTAAAATAACGGTAACCACCATTGTAGGTATATGTTTAAGAATGGTAGATTTCTCGAAAAGGAGACTTATAATTAATTAATATTTATGATCTTAGTATAATTCAATAAAGAAATAGATACATATGTATAACCATTTTTTTTAATTTTGACATTCTCATTACTGGCATATCTTGTTATAATACAGAAGCTTCATAGAAGTTTAAAAAAAATTGCATAAACATAAAACTTAAAAAAAAGTTTTTTTTTGAATTATTGAAAAAAAAACAACATTTTTTTTGAAAATCAGATATCTTAAAAACGGGTTAGTAATTTCTTTAAACTAAATTTTTATACGTACAATAATAAAATATTCAAATAAGTGTATACATTTTTAAAGCTTGAAAAAAATGAAATATATATAAAAACTTATTTAAAAAAAAACCGCTAAACCGATTCATAAATTGTGTTCTTACATAGACACATTAATATTGGCTTATGAAAATACATGGCGATGGTATTCGTCTTAAGCTCCAACTACTAAATTAGTTGTTTTAGTCATTTAAAATACGAATTACATATTCTAAAAACTTGGATTGTCATCGTGCCTTTTTGAGTTGTTTTTAATAAAAAATGTATCTTATGTATCAGTATCAAACTGGCTTTCAAATAATATTTTAATATTTTTAAATTCTAAGAAAAATATTGTACGCTAGATATTAATAAGCTAGATTCAAACAATTAAGAAAGAAACGTTCATTTACAATTTAGTTGAAAACGTCATGTAAATAGATCTTTTATTGTGATTGTTAATCATAAACTATTAACCAAAATGTATAAAACCTACTAATATGGGCTTATGCCCATAGTGACCGAAATACTTTTTATAACCATCGCTTTTTTGTTGCATTTTATTGATAACTTTATGGGTACAGAATAATAAGACGTGATAACGAGTAAAAAATATCTTTTTAAAACATTAAAACTAACGCTAAGACGTCGACTGTCGGATTTGATTATTTTCTTTGTTATCAGAAATTACCCGAACACCATTGCATCCACATGTTCTCTGTTACTTGAAGAGTCCATTACATCTTTAGATGCGTGCTTCCTGTCTAGATAAGAAAATAACCATACTGACCAGTGACCAGCCATATCAAAAAGTTGTTCCCGAGTTTAATGACTTAACATTCGTTTCAAGAATAGAACAATCGGTTTAAGCTATAAGTCTTTTGAGAATTTATATATGCGAGTAGGCAACGACAAAAAGGCTTGCCTAGATTTTGTTGGATTTTTAAAAATAAAATTAATCCACTTTATAGAACCAGTTTCGAACAATTTAAAGATGACTATCAAATATCATCAATGGCAATTGCACCATTGTAGTTCCTGCCTCGCTGAAGGCGAACGACAATTCGTAGCAACTTTATCGAAGAACATACACATGTATAAGAATTCCGAAATGCCTTCCAAGATCTTTTTATTTGGGTATGAGATATATCCTTTGTGAGTATTCATCAAAAAAGTGAAGATAATAAAATGAAACACAAGACAGAAAACTGTGTTACATTGGGTTTGACGTCACTCAGTGATAATGACAATTTTATACCACAGGTAGAGAACAAATAAATCTTATCACAATGAATAGTTTGTTACGTACCTATTTAGAGAAGGAATGGATCACGTAATGCCTACTCTACATAACTATACCTTTTCAAAATAAATTGTTCTATTTTCAGTAGACGTACTTAATTGAATTTTGATAATTATTTGTATGTTTTTTTTTTTCTATATAAATAATAGGTGTGTAAACAATTAGTCATTTGGAAACACGAACTCAAAGATTACTCATTTCATTTATTTAGTTTCTTTTGATTCTAGTGAGGAAAATATACCAAAATTGGAAAGACTAAGTTAAACAACAAGTTTTTGTTTCGTAAAAATTCTTTTAAATATAAAGTAATGATAGGTATTTTTTACAGCTAATTCTGCGTTATGATACAAAAATCGATTTTATTTTAGTTGATAAAATATATCCTTATCTAAACTATTGAAAGGCGTCTTCTGTTTATCCAACGATCTTGTGTGACGAACTTTTCAGATCAGCCCGTTACACATCGTTAAAATATGTATAAAGGTCGACAGCAAGGCTTATACCTTATAATTAGGGAGAAGATGGCAAGTAACACTTTTTTTTTAGGTCAACAATAAACTGAAGTTGTCGAACACACCTTAACGTCGATTTCGGAAATTGTTTGTGCAAATTAAAAAACAAAAAAAAAAAAAAAACTAAATAAAAATCAGGATTAAATCATTGAAACGAATTAAGAAAGATGTGAAATAAGAGATGTTGCTTAAGATTAATAAATTTCAAGAATCTGGTTCTGGTTGTTTTGTGTGTCGACACAGATTTTTAAAATGTCTACTTTGCATGAGCATTCTTGGGATGAATCCGAGTGAAAAAAAAGACAAGCCTTTTTTTTTGGGATTGGCTGTATGGTATGTAAAGTGTTAAAAAAGGTTTTCGTTTTATTAGCTTGAAACAAGATGTTCTTTAAGACCTTAATCAAAGTCAAACATTGATATTGCATTCCTTTGTTTTTTGTTTAAAAAAAAAACAGCTTCAAAAATGTTACTTTTTTTTCATAAATTTACATTTATTCAAGAAATTAGACTATTCTATTTTTTTAACCTCAAAGTATTAAGGGAGTAGTTTAAGCTGGATGACAAGCATGATAAAAATTAAGCGTATCAGAAAAAATGGTGGGTCGTTATATTTGGATAAAATACTAGAGCATTTTTTCGAAATTTTAAATTCTCAAAACTAAAATAAAAATTTGAATTATTTTTTTTTTTTTAATCCCAAACAAACATTTTTGAAAATTTAAATAACACAATACTATTCAAACGTAAAAAAATTGATCAACATCAGTTGTACTTAAAAAAAAATCGAAAAAAGGTCCTATGGAGTTATTATTAATAACCAATTTTTGGAATTTATATTCCAACCATTAACTGGGTTTTACTAAATGATTTTTTAATTTGTTATTTTAATTCTGTGTTTAAAAAAAGATTATATTATAAAATAGTGAAGGAAGTATTTATGATAAATACCGTTATGTTTGGTCATAAACAAAAGTAGGGGATGTCTACGAGACTCACTTTTTTGTCTTCCCTATCATCGTAACGTCAAGTATGATCAAAATCTCGATTTCATATCTTGCATCATAGTACCTACTCGTACCTGCGTATTGCAAGTAAAATTAAATGCATTTTGTACTTTTGAATATTCTTCTCTAATAACATCTTTATTTAAAATTTCCCGCCTCTTGAACATAAGGCATGAATAATTACTAAAATGCAAAATGAAGACTGTGGGGCACCCAACAGAGTTTTCATTTGAATTATCCGAGAGTACGGTGCTCAATATTTAACGAAGACCCCCCTTTTATAAAACACATGTGAGTGCCCCCTTATTCCAATTACATATATGAAAAAGTTTTTAATCACAATACATGCGCTACAGAAAATATTGTGATATTTAGATGTTGAAAACTAATGTCTCAAATGCTGTAAGGGTAGTCAAATTTTTAATTTTAAACTTCCGAACAAGATTATCTTTGAAGATCCATTGTATTCGATTTTCTTTTAAAACAAATGCAAGACTTGCAGTTCAAGTTTTACCTTTGATATAAAGTAAAATAAAATAATTTTGATAAATCAAAAAATATCTTTGAGCAACCTTCAACTTTCAAAATATAAATACTGAACGGTTTGGTGAATAAATTAACAGATTAGATTTATTAGTAAAAAAAAACTCTTTTAAGCATAAATCATTGAAAACTTAACTAAGCCGTTTGCTTTCAAAACTAATGTTAATCGCAGGTGCTAATTAGTTTACAATCTTAACTTTTCCACACAGATTCAGATTGCTTATCAGAAATTGTAGGAATTAATTTGCGTTTAAGAAAATATTTAAATGAATATCTAATTAATTCTTTTTTTTTTTTGAGAAAAATTAAATGAAAATAAAGTGTCTAATTAGTTTGGTCTTTGAAAGCTTAGAGGTGATAATAGGTGCCCTTGGCAAAGGTTTTTGTATTTGCGTTCATGTTGAGTGATTATGTAAAAAATTCTTTAAGAATATTTTTTTAAATGTTCAATGAGTTGTTTTTTTAAATTTTTTTTGATAAATAAAACGGCATGTATACGCTTTCTAAATAATTACAAAATTTTAATGATCTCTCACTCACAGTATGTTTTATTCAACTTCAAAAATAACAAACTGGAAAACCTTTATAATGTACATACATATTTATTTTTGGAGAATAAGAGTTAACAATTTACATGATAAATTAATATTTTAGAACTGAACAAAAATATTTCTGTTCCTTTAGCAGTGGAAATTGAATATCTGCGTTATGGCGTAAGATATTCCAAACAAAAATAAACTCAAATCAAAGAAATAAATACATAAATCCAAAACTGAAAATTATATCTTTTTGATAACAAAGCTTTCAACTGCATACTTCCTTTTCATATCAATGAACATACAGATATTAATTTAAAAAAAAAATATCAAATGTAGGCATTTTATGATAGATGCGCTTTACTGAACGCACGCGAAAATTCCCTCACGAATAAGTTAGATAATTCGATAGAGATACAAATTATCGTGGCAATTAGAATTAGAAGATAAAGCTATCTCTTATACCTTGAGATTAAGACTGAACGTTTCCATAAACGAAGAACTAATTAAATAAACTTGCACAGCGGTTGTTTTTTTTTTCAAAAGTATTTGCTTGTCTTAAAATTCAAATCTCACGAGCTTAAGCTTCTTGTTTTGCATCAGAACAAACATAGAAATAAATTTTCTCGTAAGCACTTTACTAGCTTCCATATTATTTACTTGGAATTTCCACCACCATATCGAACTAAGTCTTTATCAACTGTGTAAATAAAATAAAAAATTATTTGCGTACGACAATAATTGCAGATAACAAACGACCTTCTCAAGAACGATTTAACGGTTAAATTCATGCGATTCTTAGCACATTTCGTTTTACTTGTTTAAGTGATAAAGCTACTTTAATTGCACCATATCTTTTGTTAACTTTATGTGGTTGGTGGATAAAATATGTAAAAGCAATTTATTTGCGGAAGTTGAAGATATTCTTATCGCGCGCTGAGTACATACATTCACAGAAGAGTCCCAGTTTATTTCAGATTATTTCATAATAGGTACATACATCTATAAGAAAAGCTTCAAAGAAGTTTTTCCTTAAAAACATTACAACTTTCGAAAATTAATTTTATTTTCTTTAAATCGTAGAAGATAAGAGAACCACATGTGGTCTCGGTCCATATTGTTCAATTTGTGCCATACCATAAGGAATTGGTTATCATTGTTCTATAGAGCTCGCCATTGACGGTGACCGCCTCACCAGTGACTTTTCTGAAAAAGTACAGACATAATGACGGTGCCCGGCCCAAAGTACACACCAAACGATACATTTTTCGGGGTACATTGTCTCCTGCTGAACCTCGAGAGGATTGGTGTCGGCCTATAGACGGGAATTTTGCCACTCAGCCATTCAGCCATTCATCTAAAAATGAGCCCCGCCGCTATAAAGATGATTTTTCGACCAAAATTGGGACCCTTTATCAAACCCCTTGGCATAATGGTTAGTGCGTTGGACTGTCATGCGGAAGGTCTCGAGTTCGATTCTCAGTCTCTGCTAGAAAGTTTTTTTTTTCAGGGGTGTACTGCCTCTTGCGAGGAATTGACAAATTCTCCAAGAGTATCACTTTTCATGGAAAGTGCTGCTCATTAGCCGTTCGGAATCAGCAGAAAATGGTAGGTCCCCTCCGTTCCCTGGTTGCACACAGCACACAGGAATGGTTGAGAGTTGTAAGTCACTAGGTCCTGGTTCACTCCGAGCTGTTGCGCCACCAAATTTTTTTATCAAACGCTCCAAAGTCCAGTAAGCGTACAAATGGCATTGTCTTTGATCACGAACTTTAAGTTCCTGGATCAGTCGGATCTTGTTTGGGTGTAATCCCAGGGTCCGACGCGAAATTCGCAAAGTTGAAGTCTGGTACGCGTTTCTCTAAAGAACGAATGTTGGCTGACTGATAACCGAACCACTCGTTTCAAATTTGGTCACAAAACGTTCTAGAGTCGAATGTGAAGGGCCACCACGTCTACCGTAAAATAGGCGCAAGGTTTGCACTAACGAACACTCATTTCGAAGATAAAGTTATTTCAACTGAACGTACTATTCAATCTTGTGACTTGTCATTGTGATTTGGGATCAGTAACTAAATAAAAAATGTCACCAAAACAACATGGCCGCCACAGGCCAATTCAAAACCTCTATTCATGAGCTAATCACTAACTTTAATAAATTCATTTACAATAATGTGTGATGAGTACAAAAAGTTAATGTAAATTTAATTGTCAAATTTACATTTCAAAATAGCTTTTTTGGCCTTTACTGCACAAAAATTGTCGTTTCGTCCCGGCGATCTCACATGGACTCATCAGTTGATGAGTACATTTCGATCAAACAAATCCATATATTTTTTATCATTGAAAAAATTGTATAATTAAAACATTTTACTTAGTCCGATAGTTGAAAATATTTATGTATTCAGGCAAATTTCCCATTTTTTTTGGTGAATATTAAAGTACATACGAGACAAAATGTTCGATGAGTTTTTTTTTATTTGTTAATTTAAAAATGTACACAAAACGTAAATATGAACATCTCCTCTCAAGACTTGACAATATGAACTTAAGTCTGTTGTGATAAGGGGAAACATCGTATGGATTATCCCACTCTTACAGCCTAAGTGCAAACCTTAGGAATCATTTTTGGACATTTATTAGTCTGGCCTTATGGAAGGCGAAATTTTGTACTAAAATTCGATAAGCGCATTCGAGACAATATTATGAATAGCTGCTTTGTAACAAAAGGATCAGAAAACATTCTTTAATATCTTTTTTTTTTTTTTTTTTTTTTTTATAATTAACGCGCACTCAAGGGATTATGACTACCCTTTAAATGTTGGTTGAACACAGTGCGAGCATTTAGGAAACAGTGGGAGGATTGAGTAGGAGGATTGAGTAGGAGAAACCGATGTACATTCGTCTTAAATTTCTGGACATTGAAATGGAGATGAAAAACAGAGTCGGTTAAGGAATTCCACATTCGAGTCGTACGGCAAAAGAAAGAATCTCTGTACTTAACTGTACGTCCAAAGTTTGGCTCAAGGGTATATTGATGAGCATTCCCAGCGGCACGAGTATTACGGTGAATTGGCCTTATTAGTAATGGAGTTGATGTGCTGCATGAATTCAAGCTTACTATCAAATGACACACCAAGGACAGATGAATAAAATAAAAAATAAAGGACCTCAATGACTGCCCTGCGGTATTCCAGAGTTAACATTAGGAATTTTGGAGGTATTGCCATTGAAAAGCTCGGATTATGATGTAGTATATTAAATGAGATTGCATCCATAGAACAAATTGGTCTCTTAATCCTAGTTTTAATAGAAATATTCGATACAAGAGTTTATTGAATGCCTTAACAAAGTTAGTGAAGACACATTCCAATTGCCTTCTTCTTTTGAATGAATCAATCAAATTTTCAGCCAATTCCGTACATACAAAATGATTGACTATAAATCGCCCTTTTGTAAATTCATTTTGATTTGGAACGATAAATAATTTGACAATTTATAGCCCTACAATTTTTTTTTCGAATTATCGATATTTTTGCAATAGGTCTATAATTGCTAACTTCGTCTTTTTTCATTTTATACCAGACGAATTATTTATAAAAGAACGGACAAGATTAACACAGTTTTCCAGAACAGTGGAATTTATACCATTTGGGCCTGATGTATAGCTTTTCTCAAGGTTAGATATAAACCTCGTAATGTTGTCTTAATGAATTTTCAAGGTTATATCAGCTGAGCATGAGAGAGATTTTAAAAAGCCAAGATTATGGATTTTTTTCATTTAAAATATCACAGTTAAAGTTATCACAATGGTTGGGATTTCTGTTAAAGACACTTTCATTCTTCTTAAAATGCTAAGTTTTCGCCATTTTTGTTGGTTTTTCTCAATCATCGCGGAAATATTGAAAATGATTTTCGGAAAATCTAAACAATTCAATGATAAAAAAAAAGAAAAACTCAGTTTTATGAATTCATGAATACCCTGTCTTAAATAACATTTTGCCAAATAGTCAAACTCATAATGTTGTGTTGAATGTCATGCTGGGAATCTGCCTCTGATTTGTTTTTCCACTTTAGAAAAATTTACTTAATTAAGTGAAATGAGATTTTTGGATTCGGAACCAGTTATTTTGGCCAATATATTCGGGATTGGAAAATATTAAGGCATTTCCACGTTTAAATCATCAGACATTTTTGTCTCTAAGTCTTTTGATAACCTCCTTAAGGCTCGATTCAAGCTATGACTGCTGTTTTTGCTTAAGGTTTCGGAACAATTTCTCATTCCGTAGAGAATCATGCTTTTGAAATGATAGTATCAGCTCTGAAGGCAGCTTCTCTATCTATTTCTACTAAACAATGTTTTAAATTTATTATGTTTAACTTAATTTATGTATATATTTCTTGTATTAACTTAAAACTGATCCTTTGTTCCGAATCACAAAAAACACTTTCTTTATACTTTTCTGACATTTTTAACATCTTCATGAATGTTATTATTAAGTCTACTGTGGATTTAACTCACGGATTTATATAAACTTATCACACAAATAACAAATTAATAAATACAATATAAGAACCTTAAAAACTAGTATTGACGAACTAGAAACTTTAAATTATGTCAGTTCTTGTCTTCGATTAACACCAAGATCCTTAAACCTCCAATTAAATTTGTTCCCTTATAATAACAATCTTCTACTTTCCATAAACCTTTGTTCAAATAAGTTGGAAGATTGCTTTCATCTATTTCACCATCCTTTAGAAAATAGGTTCCCTAAGAAGATCATACATAGTTTTGAAAGCATTTAAACATTACTATTTAAACATTACCTTTGGAGTTGGGCACATTCCTTCTGGTGGTATTTGAGGAAAATTCGAATGTCCTTCTAAAATTGGTTCTACGAATTTTCTATAAGTTGTATTGACAAAAACACACAAGGGAGTTTTTTCAATTTGGAAAGGTTGCTTTATAAATCGACTGTTCGCTAATGGACTGTATTCGGATTTTATTTCACGCTAAAAAAAGGTCTTCTCAATAAAATGTTTAAGCATTGATTCATAAGGCACATTACTGAGAATGAATTGTCCATTTCTGCGTGGAATGTAAAGCTTCCATTAATAGAGGATTTCGAACCTTTTCTTATTACTTTCAATTGGGAGAAATTTACAAGATCTTCATGGTGCCCCTTGATATGCTCTGCTCGCTGTAAATGTATTACATAGTTGATGGCGCACTTGAAATTAATTAAATGAATATGAAAAATAGTCGATGAAAAATAAAGAATTACTTACAACGTCAATCCAAATGAAAACACAAATATATAACGTACAGATCAAATGAACTGTGGTCCACATTTTTCAACTTCAGCTTTTAAACTAAACTATGGATCGTATCAATTACTAAGAATTTCGTATTTAAATAAGTATTTAGCTTTGTTACACAATACAGACAATCATTTTTTCGACGAAGTTCAGCTTGTAGATTGTATCAAATTTATAAAACATTTTCTATTCGCTGTTAATGAATATTAAATTATTTGAAATAAGATCATGCTAATGAACTATTGTTATTGTTTTCAGAAAAAATGCACCTATATCTTTTTCTAGTAGGTATATTGAAATCCTAATCCATTGACTTAGATTCTTGTGATCTGTAATCACAATAAGGGTGGCTAGATGTTGAAATGGAATACAACAAGCTGTGTGTGAGGTATTATATTCCTTTTTATTTGAAAGGCTTATGAATGGCTTTATGTATGGAATATGACATCGTTCTAATGCTCGTTGCAGCTTCTTATTGTGGCACAGATCTGAGTGGTCCAATTTTTAATGACTCTTCAGAATTCTGACGGCCTGTGTTATGTTCACCTCAAGAGCATGGGTCAATTATGGTTTATTCGAAACCTTACAAGAAAAAGTCTAGCGGTCTAGTTGTGGCCAATTCACGTCATTTCGTCATGCTAGAGATAACCTAACCCTCAAACCCTTTATGCAGAATGTCAATCGTCGCGTACGGTGTGCGGCACGTAGTGCCGGTCTGGAACCACATGTCATCTTGGCCAATATGGGTCATAAGACCATAAGACATTAGCTTGTTAACTCAGCCATTCATCCAAAAATGCGTCTCGTCGCTAAAGATGATTACCGAACCGATCTTCTCAAATTTGGCCACGAAACATTAAAGAGCTGAATGTATTGCACTATCGACCACTCATTTTGATAATAAAGATTTATCATTTCGACGTGCTGTTCAATCGTGTAACTTGACATGGTCATTTGCCATAAGTAACTGAATGTTAAACAACAAAGCAAAAGTCTATCCGCGCCAATTAAACTGACAAATTTCATCAAAGCTACGATATCAAGTTAAAAAGTTCGCATGCAAATGAATTAATTAACGAGCTAGTATCCTAAGACTCCCCTGGGAAGTTATTGGGAGGGTTAAATGCACAGGAACTAGAGAGAGAGAGGGACTTCTTATGAAAGACTTCAGTATGGAGTTGGCGAGACCAAGAAAACAGGGTTAAGTAAGTAGCATGAAAGAGGGAGTAGGTGTACTCTCTCGTTGCAAATGTCATCAAATGATATACTGACGGGTTCATATCATCTCAAGGGACAAGTGCAGAGGCTAGAACCAAACTTTCTCTGTCGATCAGCAGCCCATTTCCCAGGTGGAAGTGAATGACACAAGAAAATGTGCGAAATTAAATCTCCAAAGAATGCATTGTCATCCTCATCACATTGCCATCAGGGTGGACAGCCAAACCTAGCATTAATCTTCTAACCATTAAATTTAAACTTATGTGGCAGTCTAAATGACCTCGCCAAGCATAATAATGTCACACTTCATTGTAAAGCGGTAGATGTCATTGGAAATGAAAATGCAGACTCTAGCTAAAACAGGTGCAATGCAGGAGAATGTGATTTAAAATAGAATCAAAACGGAAGAAGATGCCAAAAGATAACAAATATGAATAGAGCTCATAAAACTGAGGTAGGCGAAACTGCTTCTTGGAAGCTACAACCTAAAACATAAGATCCTGTTCAGTTTCAGCAGGAACAACCTTAGAAGAGTTTCGGGTTTACTCAATGGTTAATGCAAACTAAGCAGTGCAGATGCTGCAATTCTAATGTAGACGCACCGGTCCACATATAAGGAAGATGTAATGGACTCATGCATCAAAGACATAGGTATATGGGTTCACGGACATCACCAGTTAGGAGAGAGTGGACTGCAATCTCTGCAAGTATTCCATATACTTCTCAAAGAATCAAATTTGGAGGAAGAGCTGTAGAGTGAGAGATTTTATTTTCCTCTGGGAGGGACTTAAAACCTATAGTTACGTATTCATTCATTCATGACCCAGTCATTCGCGCACAACTTGCTCCATCTGTCTATTTTTCTGTTTGTTCGACTAAGCCGTTTAGACTGCCGATTTTTTTTAATTTGGTAAAGAGTTTTTTTCTCAAAAACAGTTCCACTGATTTTTTCAAAAAATTAAAAAAAAGTATTAAAAAAACTAACAAATGGTTAAAATTTTTCACAAAATGGTTATTAATTGCACCCCCATGGAACAATTTCTTTTGTTTTTGACAAAAAAGGTACAACTGATTTTGATTAATTTTGTATGCTAAAGCTTCTTAAAAGTTTAAATAATATTGTGTATTTAAATTATCAAAAACTTTTTATTAGTACGATAAAAACTTAAACAAAATTTTTTCCTTTAAAATATTTTGAAAATTTTATATATACAACTAGCGGCCCGGTACGTGCTTCGCTACGTATAAAGTGAAATAATAAAAAAAAATTAATTGCAACATCAAATTCATTTATTCAAACAAAAAAATATTTTATTAATTGCTAGCTATTTTAAAACTTAATCCAAAACGTTTGGATAAACAATAATCTTTGTTTTTCCATTTTGGGCATGAATAAACAAACGGCTGGGGGTACCGACTCTGGAACAGGCAATATAAAGTTGACCATGTGAAAAACATGATTCCTCCAAATTAACTCCACAAACTTGAAGTGTTTGCCCTTGATCCTTGTTGATGGACATCGCAAATGATAAACGCACAGGATATTGTAATCGTTTGAACTCATATGGCATATCAGTTGGAATCATAGGGATACGTGGTATCAAACAAACTTCTCCTTTTGATTTAGCAGCTAAGATCGTAGCTTTAATCAAATTTGGCAATAACTTTTTCACTGCCAATCTGGTGCCATTACACAGTTTTGGTGGATTAATATTTCGCAATAATATGATCAAAGAACCAACTTTCAAATTCAAGCAATGCGGTGGCATACCAGCTAGTTCCAATGAATTTAAAAATTCAATTGGATAATTCATTGCCTCATCTTGATTCATAACACTGTTGATTACCACGTAAATCTTGCATTGTTCGATTAAATGCTTCTAGTGATTTTTTATTCGCTGTTGTACACTCATCCCATAAAATAATTGGCGTTAATCGCAGAACTTTTGCCATAGCAGAATTTCTCGAAATATTGCAAGTTGGAGTTTCAATCACCTGTACATTCAATGGCAATTTTAGTGCAGAGTGTGCAGTCCGACCACCTTCTAATAATGTAGCAGCAATTCCCGAAGATGCAAGTGCCAATACAATTTTTTGTTCCGATCGAATATTTAGAATAGCTAAAATCAATGACATAACGACCGTTTTGCCTGTACCACCAGGCGCATCCAAGAAATATAATCCACCTGCATTATTGGAAACGGCTTGCATGATTGTGTCATATACGATGAAGTTCCGAAACATGTTGCAATTGCTCATTTCTGCGATGAAGTACAATATCACGGGATTGAAACTGATCACCAAGAATTACAATTGCAACCTCATCAATTGTGGGTGCATTGAATCGCCTTGCATGCTCTCCAAAGGATGTTCTATCAGCCCTTATTACGATTTTGTGATTATCAGATGGCATACGATCGAGAGCAATTTTGAACAATTGAACTAATGCGTTATGCTGATGGAAAAACCTTTGTAGCTCGCGAATAATTTCTCGTCTTGTATTCGAAACAATTGCACAACGTTGATCCAATTCATGATTTTCATCACCAATAAAATAAATTTGCAAGAATTGATGATCAGCGTCGAATTATGGCAATAACGAACCAGCTTGATGATAAATCTGGCCCTGAATCTGTAACATGTATGCAATTTTAGGTAGATGTTGGATCAGAATTTTTAAAACTATCGAATACTTTATGATTCAGATTGATATAAACATGGGACAATCATGTTGAAGTATTTACCTTAAACGTCGGCATAATTATCTCTAATAATTTTAGTAGCACTAAAAGAGGCCATTTGAAATGCCGAATTGTGTTGTTGAATATGGATCAAAAAGTGATTCGACGTTTGAGATGTCCCAAAAATAAATGAATACAATGGTTTGGGTGGAGTTTCTAATGCTGGAAATCTCACTTTGCCATTAGCACAACACATGCCGGTCTTTTCACGTGGAAAGTTAGCCGCATCACAATGTGGACTGTTGTAATTAAAAGCAGCACGCATCATTTAAGCCAAAAGAGCAGTACGATGTATTCGTGATCGGCGTGCAAGGTTCAGTACAGGTACAGAGGGTCAACAGATCTACATATTTCGTGCATTACGTTTACTGCGATGCGTTAGCTTGTGCGCGTTCATCTGCAGTCTGTGATCGACTTAGTAATGCCACATCATTTACATTACGCGTTCGCCGACCTATATTTGTTCGCCCGGCTTGTGACATTATTCCTTCATATAAAAAAGAATAAATCAAATTAAAAATATTAGTTTCAATTTGACAGCAAAATCCCCACTAACAAAATGATCCGACATTTATTGAATTCATTTGTTACAAAAAATGTGATAAATGAAGAACCACTCGACCGATTTTGTGCAAACTTCACATAAACCATCTACTAAATAGTCCAAACAAAGTCATAAAATTTGGTTTGGATAGGTAAGCCCGTTCTTGAGTTATAGAAACACAACGAAAAGTGGCATTGATTTTTATATATATGTATAGATGTATAGATGTATAGATAATAAATTGAGAATATTGCGAAAATATTCTGTTTTTAGCTCCAACTTTTAAAGAAGTTGGTTTGATTAATTTAAAATTTTTATTTTATAATGAAAATTTTCTCTAATAACATTGGTTTTTGAAATTTCGACCATAGCTGGGCACCGTTAATCAAACAGTTAACTTCGTTAATCGTTAATCCGCTACTAAAAAAGTTAGCTTCGTTAAACGTTAAAGCGTTAAATTTCGGAAGAATTAACGCAAGTTAACGTTAATCGTTAATCCGTTAACATGTGATAAAAAGTGCATTTTTTATATTTTTTTACTCTGAGCACCGGCGCTAAGTAATGCCGGTCGTCCACTTGGCGATCAATGCATAAATTTCGAATTCAACGCATTCAACTCTAATGTACGCCACGGTGCCTTCAATTCTGTTCAACTAACGGGTTGGATCTAGTTGTTGGCCGTTGCTCAACGAATTGCGCAACAAGTGAACGGGTAGTGTACGAGCTCGTGTTGCTCCTTGAAAATGTTCAATCAACACGTTGAGCAACATTTTCAAGATAATGTGTTGCACATTATTTGTTCAACGCGTTGATCAACTTTTTAATTTTCTTTGGGATTTCACGAGCGCGGTGGGATCAATCGATTTGAATTTCTCATATATTTCATTGAAAAAACAATTTTCTTCGCGACTCAAGAAAAAATCATCTACCCAGAATCGTCTTGGCTGTTTTTTCTTCCTTTGTCGTTCATTTTCTAATATTATTAATGCGGCAGCCACTTTTTTTTCTTAGAGGAAATCATACTCATACGGAACAAATTTAAGAATTTTTTAAAGCGAAGGCGTGCGTCCACAATAAATGTATGTACCGAACTGAAGTCAAAATTATTTCAGGTTTGACGTTTGAGTTTTTTGTTTATGGTGGTGCGTTCAACGCGTTCTCAACGATTGATCATTGGTTAAGTGTACGAAGGTATCAACTCGTTCATCAACTGGTTGAGCAATAATTTCGAAAACGCAGTTTATCAACTCGAAAAAAAATTTTGTCTATCAAAATCGAACAAGTTTATCAACTAGTGTACGAGGTTGTTCAACATTTGAGTAAAATCGTCAACTAGATGTACGGAGCTATTCACAACTGGAATAAGTTTTAAGAGTTGATCAACTAGGTGTGCGAAATTAATCAACATATGGGAAAGTTGGTCAATTATGTGTACGGGGTTTCAAACGCATTTTGTTCAACTTTAGTTGCTCAACATGAATTACGTAAGTTGCTGAACTAGTGTAAGAAGTTTGTAAATTCGTTTATCCAACGAAAGAGTTGAATAAAAAGTTGAACGAAGTTGGTTGAACTTATCGCGCACATAGTGGACGACCGGCATAATGCAATAATCAAACGCACGCGCCGCACGGCACTTATCTCATACTTGTCTGAACCTGTTTTTGGCGCCGCGCGGTAAATAGTAGGCATTGGATTAACGATTAACGGACTTAACGTGGATTAACGGATTTAACGTGTCCGTTAACATTTTTAAAAGTTAACTTAAAAGTTAATCCGTTAATCAAAATGTTAACTTCGTTAATTAACGATTAACGGATTAACGAGTTAATGCCCAGCTATGATTTCGACTATTACATAAGAGAAAGTTTGCTCACTTTATTTTTTATGTTTCGATTGAAAATTTTAGGCTCTATTAACATCAACTGCATTTTAAAAGGGGATAAATTATCTAGATTTATAATAAAATAAAAAATAAAAGGAATATTTTTTTTAAAATCTTAGTAGAAAAAATAATTATTTGTATGTTCAGAAAAATTGAGATCTTAGGAATCTCAAAAATCTTCCTCAGTTTTGCTGTCAAATACTGAGACAAAAAAATTGTTAGATTTGTTCGCTTGCTTTTCGACAGAGAAAAATTTGTGTGATATCATTTGCCTGAACTTACCAATTGAGACAAAATTGCAAAGTTGAAAGAAATTACGTTGTTATTTTAATTTTTATAAAGCGATACTAATTTGTATCTTTAACGTGAGCGTAGAGTCTCAACCCCCCAATACAGTTTTTATCCTTAAAATACTTTTCTTCTATTCTCCAAAGGCCTCTGGGCAAATGCATAGGGAGATTTTTTGTATCTAAAACAGCATCCTTGGCAAAATAGGTTCCCTTTAAAAATTTAATTGAAAATGATCAAATACAAATGTATTCAATAAGTATTTAATTATGTATTACCTTTGGAATAGGACACAATCCTTCCGGTGGAATTTCAGGAAAATTTGTATGTCCCTTAAATGTTGGTTCTATGTATTTTGTATAAGTGGTATTGTGAAAAACACACATGGGAACTTTTTCAAGTTGAAAAGGTTGCCTAATATAACGACTATTCCCGAATGGACTATATGCAGTTGTAATTCCACGCTGAAAAAAATACATTTTTTAAAAGATATTAATACTCGTTCTAAATGGCTTCATAAAGGACATTACTGAGAATGAATCATCCATATCTGTGACGTACGTATAGTTGCCATTTATAAAATAATCCGAACCCTTTCTTATTACTTTCCATTGCGAAAAATTAACAAGGTCCTCACTGTCACCTTTGATACTCTCCATCCGATCTAAAAGTATTATGTAATCAAGACCACTCTGAAAAAAATATGTGTGTAATAAATTTTAGTTGAATTAAAATTATTGTACTAACAACATTTATCGAAATGAAAGCGCAAATATAAAAAGCATAAACCAAATAATTTCGCGTCCTCATTTTTCAACTTCAGTTATTGAACTAAATTGCATAATTCTAAACACTGAACTTGTTTTGTTTTTAATAGCGTTGCACCTACCTAGTCTTGTCGATCGTATCATATTTTTAACACATTTACTCGTTGTTAATGATAATTAAATTGTTTGGAACAAGACCTGATTAGTGAATCGTATTATGGTCAATGGGAAAGTTACACCACTAACGTTTTTCATCAACCAAAGATTCATTTACTTCCATCAAAAGTGTAGCTATCAGTATTTTTGGTAACTCAAAAGTTACAATCATATTTTTGGATATTGTATGAGAATTAAAATCTTCAAATGTTTATTTTATATATTTAGTGTCGTACTAAGTTCAAATTTAAATTTTAAAAGAGGTCTGTTTGGTATCATGGTTTTAGGTGTGTTCAGAAGAAATTTGCTTCAAAATAGCGTGAGATTAAAGGAAGATAGAATTACATATTATATAAAGCCGAAATGATGATTGATCCTTTCACAAAACGATATTCAATGAATTTTCACATTAAATACAAAATGTTAAAAAAATAAGGAAACCTTGCCAATGTTCCCCCATTGCAATCGAAGCAAAATTAATTACTAACCAATCTGGCGCAATGGCCAAGACACGAACATCAATGCAAAAAATAAATAAAAGAAGAAAACAAAATCAAACTTAAAAAAAAGAGGAAATAAAAATACCAACTTCCAACGGAAGGTGACTCATTTCGCCGAACATAGAAAACGAATTATTACTTGCTGAAATATATTATGGTCACATCAGAAATAGAAACTCACTAACAACAGCTCGAAGATTGGTCCTACAGCAACTCCAGATGGATGACTATACGACTGGCACTGTTGCCACTGCCATGCCGCATGCCGTGGCATGGATGGCGTGCCAATGCTTTTTGTCTGTTTTGGCTGTTTGCTGTTAGCTGTTTTGTTGCTCCGCTGGTTTTTAGCAGCAAATTTTTGCAAGGCAATCAGCTGGCGAAATGAAGGTGGAACACTGCACCGATCAAGAGCTATCAAAACATTGTACATGAGCAATTACTGGGAGTGTACGTCAGAGACATAAGACTACTATTCCTCTATACATATAACATGCCCACCTGTAGAATTTGACAAGTTTGTTTTGCAGAAACTATTTGTTGAGGAAGGAATTTTAGTTTTAGTTTATTTTGTTTGCTTGCTTCACAACCAGTTCTATACCTATTTTTAAATGTTTTATTTCGTTTTATAGATGGTCAAGGCGATAAAGATAAACATAAAGAAGCTATTCAATTTGAATTTTTTTTGGATAAGGATCGATTCTTAAAGGTTTTAAGATGCTAATTAAGCTAGGGTGTAATGATTCCCGTTTGTTAAACCTTGATCTTGATATTCTGGAATTCGGTGTTACTCGTATAAACAAATAAACTTCTTTGAAATATAGGCATGTAGTATGTAAGTGTGTACATATACAGATTTAAATAATGATAAATAAACAAGCCTTATAAAATTTAATGTTTTTCGAGAAAATTTAAATATCTTGTGTTTCCACTTTTAAAGTAAGGCATTTCAATTAAAGTGGAATAAATAAAATAGAATTGAATTATCTAAAATAGGCTTTAAAACAAAACTTCATATTAATGAATTGAATCAGAGTTTTGTTTTCCAAACTTTATCGTATGGTCCAAATTAAATTTCAGTTTTTGGATATAACTAAGCGTGTTTTTAAATTAGGAAATCCATTCTGTATTGAAAATTTTTTCCTCCAAAATGTCCGGTTTGTTTAGCTTTTTACATGATTTCTCTTCATTTTAATGAATCAAAATTAAAAAAAAAAAAAAACTCAAAATTACATCATCAAAATCTGTGGATAAATGACTTTTTGAAAAGTTAAACTTGCTGATGGGATTTTGACACAGATTTATTTTTTTATATTTCTTTAGTAAAACCAGCCTGCTGTTTTGTTTAATAAGTATAATCATAAACATTATTATTTTAAATATAAATATTGTAATATTTTAACTAGGTTCGTTTAATAAAACTTATTACACTTTTTAGTATTTCTTCTTTATTTATACATTCCAATCCAAAACAATAAATCTCAATTTATAATCAACTCAAATACTTTTATTCAAATTTAAATCACAATTGTTTAGTAACACTTTCCACAATCCAATAAGCAAAACTTTTGCACACTTTCATAATTGAAAATCAACTGTCCTGTGCTCACCATGAACACTCCCTTATATACTCGTCTTAGAATATTCTAGATGGTTGGAATAAGAGGAAAGACATATGACATTGGAAAAGAGCTTTTTGTTCCTTCCATAAAGTAGATATGCAATTTTCCAACAGATGGCGCTGTAGGATTATAAAGCTCTGTGTCGGTGTTTTGCGTAACAATATATTATAAATGTGCCATCTAAAATAACTTAAATATTTTATTCACATTAGTTACCCTCTAATAGTATCTTTTTTCATGAAAGAGTGCCTTTCATATTTGCCTTTTGGATGTTCAAAAAAATTGTTGGTGCCCTCAATTCCTGCCAACTAACAACACGAGTACCAAAAAATATGGTTGAGAGTTGTTAGTCACAAGTTATCGCACTTATTTTGAACCTCATTCGTAAAACTTTTCAAAAAATAAGTCAATCAAGATCGAAATCCAAATTCTGCTCTGAAATCTAAAATAAAAATTGTATGCCTTGTGGGCTAGAAGCTTCTGGTACAGATGCGTACCAGACTCGTCATACAGTAATGAATTTTTACGCCTACCATCAAAAATAGAATACTCAGAACTTGCAACTTATTTCACACTTGTTTTGAAATTCATCCGACAATTATTTATTGAATAATGTTTTCAAGAGGAATAAGAACTCGTACCGATAATTTGAAAAACTGAGTCCTAAGTCATGTTTTGTATAATTTCTCCACCTTTTGAACAATTAGCATTAAACATTTGTCGGTCAATTTGGTATTTTGAGGATCTTACGAAAAAATCGATCAAAAAAAGTAAAAAAAAGTTCCAACTTATTGTCTATTACAGTTTTTTTTCTCTTAGTTCTGGTAATATTGAAAATCTTGTACAAAAATTGATAAACAGATTTCGCCAATTTATTATAAATAATAAGAAGTATAATTCTGTACATTATATATCTATAAATCCAAAGCCAATTTAAATGCACCTTTAATTGTATGACTCTATTTAGAAAGAATAGGATTGAATTATTGCTGGCGCAGTAAAATGATTCACTTATAAAAAAATATGAATAAACATTATCTGAATATAGAGGTAATTTGTGTCCACAAAACTAGTGAGGTCATCTAGCAATCACTCTTTTTCTTTAAAATAAATTTTAAATCTTTCAAATCCTTTCTTCTTCTTTAAAAAATCAAGAGAAAGTTCTTTTTCTTTGGCTGAATCTTCTTGATACTTCGTATTACCATCAGTGATAAGCCATACGATTTAGTTGAAGAAAATATTAAATGATACATCTTTAAGTGTTTTTCCCAAAATCACGGTTTGCAATTTGTATTATGCGACAAAAGACGTGAAATTTTACGACTTGTTTTAACCTCACATGTCCTTAAAACCTAATGTGAGTACCACGAAAGATGCACAAGGGTAGCATCTTAAAACTTAAAAGCTCGCCGCAGATTTCTGGCAGAAAATAGAATTAGGACAACCACAAGGATAAGCATTTCTAATTAATCACAGTCACTTTTCGAGAAAAAAAAAACACTCAAAAAAGTCACGATTTCAATATTGACTGTGAGTAGTTCGATGCACACTTTAGCGTCTGTCATATAAACCCTCTCACCCATTTTCCCAAAATTTAAAAAAAATCAAAAAATGCAGTTCAGGGTCTTCTATCGGGGGCTTAACAGAGGTTTAAACATCTATAAGAACGTTAAATAAAGGGTTTTCCAATAAGAGGTGTTATTTTGATATTCAAAGAAAAATGGCATTTTTGGAGATAAATGATCGGATGTTTATTTCATTATAAAGAGGTAGAGGTAAAGGTATGCCGTTAATAATGGAACACAACATCAGCCAAATGGCCGCCAAGACCACGCTTACAGGACCATATCCTTTTCATGAAATTTTCCATAACCAAATCGCAAAGTGGCTGCCCTATGTCCTCGATAGCCTCACGAATTTCATCTTTGAGGTCTTGAATCGACGCTGGGCTGTTGGCGTAGACCTTATCTTTCACGTGGCCCCAAAGGAAGAAGTCGCAAAGTGTTAAATCACAAGATCTCGGTGGCCAATTGTGATCACCTCTTCGAGAGATAACACGGTCCGTAAACTTTTCCCGTAAAAGATCGATGGTTTCATTGCTTGTGTGGCACGTAGCGCCGTCTTGTTGAAAGTAAACGTTGTCCAGATCAATACCATCCAATTCAGGCCATAAAAAATCATTAATCATCTCTCGATAGCGCAATCCATTGACCGTAACTGTTGCTCCAGCCTCATTTTCGAAAAAGTAAGGTCCAATGACCCCGCGGGACCATAAACCGCACCAAACAGTCACGCGTTGAGGATGGAGAGGCTTTTCAACAATAACTCTCGGGTTTTCCGAGCCCCAGATGCGACAGTTTTGCTTGTTGACGTAGCCTCCGAGGTGGAAATGGGCCTCATCAGTCAAGATGATTTTTCGATGAAATTCCGGATCATTTTCATGCATTTCAAGGACCCAATCAGCAAAGACACACACGGCCATTTGGCTGATGTTGTGTTCCATTATTAACGGCATACCTTCCTCTTTATAATGAAATAAACATCCGATCATTTATCTCCAAAAATGCTATTTTTCTTTGAATATCAAAATAACACCTCTTATTGGAAAACCCTTTAGATTAAGTTTTTCAGAACTTACCGCGTTTAATTTCTTTAAAAATAATTATAATTTTTTTCTGACGTTTCGAACAAGTTTCACTGTTCGGATAAGACTGACATTTGATAGGTGTAAAAGTTACTCGCTCTTGTTCTTAAACAGTACCGATGCGTAGTTGTTGTTGCATTATGATTATTTGTGGATAGTGTACTTGTATTTGGTTGTTGTTACATCAAGTCAATATATTCTTGGGTACACGCAAAGCTTATGACGTCAGGCGTCGGCTTTTTTTATGTTGTTTTCATTATTTTATTTATTAGAGGATCCCATGTTGTTGATAATTTGAAGCTTGAACCTCTGTAAGGAACCGAGTACACCCTAGGATTTTGGAGTGGAATTGTGTGTATCGGTGACCTCAGAAGTTGACGAACTTTTGTTGGTGGTTTGAAGACGGTCTTTACACCAAATTTTCTTAAAATTCATCCAATTCCATCCGTAATTCCTTTAATGTAAGGCAAAAATGCTTTTTTTTTCCAATCCTGTAGAAAAAGAAATTTGTACAGTGTCAGGTTTTGGTTTCCAGGATCTTTGCCTTGCTCCAACTTCTGCTGAAGGTGTTCAGAATCACAAATTCTGTGAGCTCGGTCAACAAGAGCTGACACTACAGATGTGAAATTAGCTGGGTGGTGATGTGATGTAGCATGCAGATATCTATCAGTATGAGTGTTCTTTATATAGACTGTGTGGCCGACGGAGCCATCTTGCTTCCTTATTATTCCAACGTCCAGGAATGCTAATGAGTTTTCTTTTTCTCTTTCCATTGTAAATTTAACTTTTTCGTGAATGGAGTTAAGGTGAATCAGAAAAACCGAAAAACGCGAATAATGTTTTCAACCTAAGTTTCCTCATCACCTGGAATTCCGTCAACACGCTCAAATTCGACATTGTAATCCTTTGTGCACTTGAATATTAAAAACTTTCAATATTTATCAGTCAAACAAAAAACTGAAATAATTCACAAAAATAATTCCAAAGTTTGCTAAAGACTGAATGATACTTGCTAGTGAGTACATTGCACGTGAAACAGGTTCACGATTTAGGATATCAGAAACGAAGCTCTTGGCTTTTATATGTGACAATTCGAATTTTTAAGAGTAAAATTAATTCTAAAAAACTTATCGATAACTAACAAATTCGTGGGCTTATTAATTACCCAACACCAATAATTTGTCTATAGCCTTTCATTGTAGCAAAATGTTGTGTTAAATTGGGATGATTGTAACTGGGGACAACTTTAGACAGTGCTGTGAGTACGAAAGTTTATTCAAACTAGCATCCAAAAATCGAAAATCCTCTAAATTAAAAAATTGTGTTAACTCAAGTTGATTTTATTAAAAATTTGTTACCATTTGATTTAGAAACAAATTTTTAATATTTTTTCATTTAGTATTTTTAATAATATTATAAATGTATAAGAATATTTTTAAATTAATAAAAACTTTTACATTACTAAAAAACTATTTTGTTTTAATTTAAATCAAACCTTGTCAGTTATCTTTGTATACATCACGAGACCACCGATAACTTTACCACTTCTTTCGAATTTTTGTTCAAATTTCCACAAACCCCTTGGAGCATGATATGGAAGCTCAATTTCTTCAAATTCCAGATTTTTGACGTAATAGTTTCCCTATTAATGAGAAATATTTATTCGAATTAGCTTAAGAAAAATAAGAAAAAAAAACTCTTGCTTTTGGTAGTGGACAAATGCCCTCTTCGGGAATAATGGGAAAGTTTGTGTGCCCTTTGATCCAAGGTTGTCCTTTTTTCCTGTAAAAGGTTTTGAAAAATTGACAAATGTTTGATTTTTGAACTGTATACGGGTGTGTTCGAAATTGACTCGTTCCGGATGCACTGTAAGTTGTTGTAACCGAATGCTATTTTGTGGAATATAATTTTGGAACATAATTATTTTAGATTTCATCACATTTTTGTCATACCATGACATCTTCACCTAAATCTTCTTTGTAGATCATGTGCCCGTTTGCAATATATCTTGCATCGCCGTGTCCACGTCTAGTGAGACGGACAAAGTATTCTATTAAAGTTTCGTCGTCTCCTTTGATTGTTTCCAAACGCTCAAGTTCAATATTGTAATCCCGTAAACACTTAAAATATATTTATTTGTTAAAACTTAAAATAAAAAAAAAACAGACTATATTTTACCAAAGAAACTTTAAAGCTTCCCGTGAACAAAATGAGAATAAGGCTTAGATTTGACATTACTGGTGGAAAATGTCCAACAGACTGTAGTGTTGTAAAGAACCTAGGTCCGTTTTTGCTTTTATAGTACACATTTATTTCTATTCAAGTTACTGGCTAGAAGAAGTAATTAAAATTATTATCGATAGTGTTAATCACTTACATTGAGTGGGTGGGTGCATCATTTAAAAAAAGACTGTATTTTCACATTTTAAATGATTTTAACAAGTCATATAATTGTTAGAACTCACAGCACTAACCTACCGTGTTATGCTGCAAGCACTTGAAACTATACGAAACTAATTATTGTTAGATTAACTTGAATTACGTACTTTTATTACTCATTTTGTAATTTAAATATAATTGTACACTTTTGACCTCTATGTTTTTTGCTAATGAAAACAAATTTAAGTTAGTGGATTACTTTTGATTATTCAATTTTAGATGCTATCGAATACAACACCTGTTCATGGTTTTGGATTTAGATTTTCTTCCTTTTTTTACTTTTCAAGGTCTAAAATTCTAAAAAAAAAACATTTGACATAATGGTTTATAGTTTTCGGGATAATTACTATTTTCATTTGATTTTGGTAAGTTAAGAAAAAGGGTGTTTTTTTTAGAGGCAGATAATTTGAAATAAAACACAGAAAAAGATTTTTAATATCCACGAAATTGGCTTTATTTGAAAAATAATTTTTTGTCATTAAAGTTTGAATACGATTTCGAGCATGTGGCCGCCATGGCTGAAGCGTACTTTGGAGGTCCAATTTTCATACGCTCTTCGTGAAATAATACATCGAATGTTGGCGTTAATTATTTCTGGTTTATCCATGTTGATATGTGACTTTACAAATCCCCAAAGAAAGTAATCGAATGACGTCAAGTTTCACGAACGTGGTGATCGGTAAACATATTGTGAAAACGATCCATAGTTTCTCGAATACTTCGCTCCGATGAACGATTGTGAGCACCATAAAATGCACGTAATGTGCAATGTTTTTCTTGAATCGAACCATTTTTTTTTTTTCAAAATAAATTTGAACAGTTTGCAAACGTTGCTTCGTTGTGAATGATGAATTGCCCAACCAAACTTACATCAAAACAACCGAGAATTTTCAAATCCGCTGTCACAGAAAACAGTGTTGCCAATTCAAAGTTATATTTTATTGAACATTTTATTCCACAATACTATTCTATACTTCAACACTACTACACAATACTACTTTTTACGAGATTGAGCATAAACAACATTCTTTTTTACATATGTAAATCAGTTGAACAGTTTTTGAGTAAAAAAAATTTATAAAATTTCGAAAAATATTGAAGTATGTGAAGGGTCGTCAATTTTAATTTAAGATGAGCAGGATGAAAAAAAAAACTACACGAAGTTTAACGAATATTGGCCGAGCTGTTTAAGCTGTAGTCGAACAGACAACTTTACAAGACCCACTTTGTTCGTGTCATCTATTTTTATAATGTCAAGTCTGAATGTACATATATCAAACCATATTTGGCGTTTTTGTTGAGCTTCTTAATGTACACATTAAGCTTATTTTGCACATGTAAATACAACAACAACAAGTTAACAGCACATTCACTCTTCAGTAATTTTAATGTAATATTTGTTAATGTGTACATTAAGAAGCTCAACAAAACACGCCTTATGTATGTATATACATAGTATATATAAATAAATATATCATAAGTCAAAAAGAAATAATAAACATAAAACAAACAAAAAATAGTTTGTACCTACAGTAATTTGTGGCAGGAATAATTAATGTAGGTCATTTATTAAAACAACTCATAAAACAAAAATTTATAACAACGATTTAGTTTCGATTTTCAGTGACCATTATTACATATAAACATTTTTGAGCTTTTGATGACCGAAGGAGGTGTTTTATATATACAGTTGAAATCAGGGTTGTAAAAGAATGCAATCTTTAAAAATCATTCATTGACTTCAAGCAAAAGATTGCATTCATTGACTCCACTTTGAGAATGTCACTTAAAATTTGCAATCACCATTCATTTCACATTGAAAAGATTGTCTTACCATTCATTATACAGCAATCAATTGATTGCAATCTTACGAGAATTAATGCATTCATTGCATTCATTTAAAGTCTTCACATTCTTTGCCCTCTGTGCATTCTTTTGTGTTATTTGCATTCATTTAGTCATTGCATTCAATTGCAAGGGTAAGGAATGTAATGAATGCAAAAGATGGCAAAGACTTCAAATATTTTGTTCGGCAGTTGTATTTGTTATAACCAGGGCCAAATATTCACGAAAAATAAGAAAATATGCGCTTAAAAAGTAAAAATATGCTCTGAAAAAATGGTAATGAAAAAACATTAAAAATTGAAAAAAAAAATATATCATTTATTTAACAACAGTTACAAAAAGAATATATAATAAACTTACAAAATTAGGTATATTCAAATCTCATTTTAAAAATGCTTTTTTTTCATTTATAGCAAAATATCGATACCTTCCCGCAAGAATGTATTAAGCGACATTTTTAAAATCGTCCAGGAAACGAAAAAAACCTCTCATTCAGTTGTTTTTTTGTCTATTTTATTGGACGTTACAAATTTAAAAATGTCGCTTAATATATTCTTACGGGAAACAAATCTGTTTCGTCCAATAAAATACACAAAAAACTAACTAAATGAGACGTTTTTTTCGTTTCCTGATCAATTTTAAAAATGTCGCTTAATACATTCTTGCGGGAAGGTATCGATATGCAAAAATATGCTCTAACGATTGAATGCCATTTTTAGGGAAATTTACTGATTCAAGAAACCATTTGTTTTCTTCTATGTTTATGAGATGATTCATAAACAATTAACCTAAAACCATTATACATATGTATATAATTTTTGCAGAAACAATTTATTCTTGACAAACAATTCATTTCTTGATGGAAGTCAAAATATAGTTCTGCCAAATTCCATATGAGAAGGCAGAGACGGAATTGATTTTTGTATCTGCTGAAGTCTTTATTGGAACATAACCGTCCTGATTTTAAAATTTTAGCACAAAACTTGAAAACATCAGATAATTATAAAGAAGTTTAGGTACCAGCTCAATTTTAAACAATATTAATAAACTGCAGCTGAACTGAAAATACCCCTTTTATTAAACAAAAACGAAAGCATCAGTTTTAAATATTTGGTTATTTTTTTCACGACCTACTTACCTACTGTTTTATACTCCTGAAATAAATTTATTTATTAAATTGAAAATGAAACTGAAACCATGAGTTGTCAGTTCAGTTATCAGTTAAACTGATGTGTAAATACGTTTTAGTTCAGTTGTCAGTTCAGTCGTCAATTCAATTGCAGTTGGCGGTGACCCTTTTTATCACAATTCAGTGCAAAGAGAAGCAGCATACAATAGTTCTGTTCAGTGACGCTGTTCCGAACAGTTTAGAGCAGTTTGGAACAGAAAAGTACAACTTTTTGCTGTTCAATGAAAAATTTTCTGTTCTAAACTGTTCTGATTTGCTGTTCAATGAGTCTGTCTGGAACAGTTTGGAACAACTTAGAACAAGATTTCTTGCCCTCGCTTTTTAGTTAGAGAAAGGTAGAACAGATAACTGACTGTTCTAACTTGTCTGACATTTCTCATGTAAACTGTTCTGCTCTGCTCTGTTCTGCTCTATTCTGCTCTGTTCTACTCTGAACTTTTATTCACTGAACAAAACTAATTATGTTGCTGCAAAAAACTAAAAGAGGTGGATACAGAAGCGACGAAGGCAAAGGTCAGTGCAAAGACTAACAGCATTTGTTCTGCGTTTAATAAAGAGTTAAAAAAAGGAGAGCGCT
Organism: Chrysotoxum bicinctum; assembly: GCA_911387755.1. NCBI lineage: Eukaryota > Metazoa > Arthropoda > Insecta > Diptera > Syrphidae > Chrysotoxum > Chrysotoxum bicinctum. The sequence continues at coordinate 268,244,285 of OU426987.1, forward strand.
CAAAAAAGGGGAATAGGGACGAATGATGTGTGCGTGCCAATTTTGTGGTACTTTGATTTGCTGGATCTCTTTCAGCTTCAATTTCGGGTGGATTTTAAGTGTTTCCACATTTTTTTCGTAAGAAATTGTGCAAAAAACAGCATGTCAGTACAACAACATCCATATTTTCAATTTTTAAGTTTATAGCAGATTGCAAGATTTGAAATCTATTTGATAAAATGCCAAAGGCATTCTCCCCAAAGCGTTGAGCTCTTGATAATCTGTAGTTAAAAACCATGCCATAATAATTCAACTGATTTTTATTGAAGTAGCGTAGTAGAGCAAATGCCTCATCTCCTACAAAATTAAATGTAAAATGAAAGCTCGACTGAACACCGGACTGACGTCTAAATACGCTTTCTTTTTTAACTGAACTAACAACTGAACTGATAACTGAATTGACAACTGATTGTCTAAAAGGGGCTTAATTATTTGCCTCCAAAAAAAGGTTTTTATTTATTAGAGTGATAAAGTTTCTCGTCTGCATACTTATCAAAAGCGTAAGTACTTGAAGAACACTTTTTAACTAGTATCGTGCCAAGGCTGTCTAAACATTCTTAAAATAATAATGACATTTCGGCCAAAAAAAACCAAGTGAGCTCTCCTTTTTATTTATTGCATTTGCTAAACCATTTGTTTAGTCTGGTTTTTGAGATAGGACATCCAATGTTATAACTCGGTTATGTTAATTAAAAATTTAAATTTTTTTTTAATGTTTTTTTTTTTTTTTTTAATTTCAATACTTGATTTTAAGTTTAAAGAAAAATTTGAAAATCAATTATGTATTTAGATATCAAGTCGCATAAATCAATCACATGTTTTTTCTTATAAAATATTCATTTGTTGAATTTTAAATAACTTAAATACATAAAACATTATTAGACTGGCCCAAACAAAAAATTGTCATATACAATTTTGAAACTATTGTCTGACGACGTTGATTTGTTATTGTTAATGACCAGTTCAATGTAGGTAAATAACAAATAACAAATAACAAATGTTAAACTTTATCGGTAATCCTGGCATACATTGCGATGCCTCCGACAACTTTACCATTTTTTTCAAATATTTGATCAAATCTCCATACACCTCGTGGAGCGTGATTTGGAAGTTTATCTTCATCGAATAGCATATCTTTTATATAATAATTTCCCTGTAAATAGAAAATATTAATAAATGTAACTTAAAAAAAAATACAGTCTTGCCTTCGGTAGTGGACAGATGCCTTCTTCTGGAATATGAGGGAAATTTGTGTGGCCTTCGACCCACGGTTGTCCGTATTCCCTATAAAATGTTTTGAAAAATTCACAAGCAGTTGATTTTTGCACCGTGTACGGATGCGCTCGAAACTGACTGGTTCCAGATGAACTATAAGTTGTTTTCACCATATGCTTTTGATGGAATACGTAATTTTTGAAATTGATATTTTGGAGAGCATCTCATTATTCATACCATGACATCTTCTCCTAAGTCCTCCGTATAAATCATATTACCATTGGCAACATATTTTTCACCCCGCCCGTTTCTAGTCAAACGTAGATTAGAATAGTCAACCAAAGTTTCTGAATCTCCTTTTATCGGCTCAAAACGTTCAAAGTCAAATTCGTAGTCCCGTGCACACTTAAATAAATATTTATTATTAGTTTAAAAAATGTGTAAAAATAAATTGTGAGTCACCAAGCCTCTTCCAAAGCTCCCCAAAAGAAGAATGATAATGTTTAATTTTTGCATTATTGCTAAAAAATGTAAAATAAACTGTAGATCCGGTGAGAATTGTAGTTGCTTTTATAAGTACACAAAAATAGTTGTTTATTTATATTGTATGAAGATGCAATTAAATTATTTATCGGTAACATTAATCGCTTACATTCAGTATGTGTATTTTAAAAAGCTAATTATTTTAACTACTATTTTAACCATTTAACAAGTTTAAAGTTGAGATTATCTTACGTGTGATGATGTTTTTGAAGTGGGCTATAATTATTTTCCATTTAGTTTTAAAGATATGATTTTCAAGGTAAAACACTACAAGTGTTTTCAAGTTTTTGTTTCAATACGTTTCGAGTCAATAATTTTAATATTGCATGTTCTTTCCACCGTACATTTAAAGTTTAAATGCAGATAAAAAATTCGCAGTCAATAAATTGGTTTATAAATGAAATCGTCGGAAAGACATGCAAACTGCAAAAATTTCTGTGATACAAAATAAGATTACTTTATTACCAAAATTCTATGTAGTTTCCGTTTCCGTTTCGTGAACCTCATGTTTATTGTATACAAAACTTTTCAAAGAAAACCTTTTTGAATTAAAAAAAATAAATATATTTTGAAAACTCCATTATGAGCCTTGTCGAAAGAATTAGTTTTCAATTCAAACTAGAATATTTTTCCCTGGAAAATGGCTCTAACATTTTTAGTAGTACCCTTTGGCCTAATATTTATTGTGGTGGAATGTCGTTCCGGAGGTTTTGCTTCGGTTTCAACCGCTATCACCTTAAATTTAAGAAAATCAAGAAATGTATTTTAGGAGTAGTGCCCTTGCGAGAAAGTGACAAACCTTCTACTACTATCTCTTGTCCTTGCCGACAGTTTTTCGACAATAACTGAATTCTGCATTTCTACTGTGGGTATCAGTAAGTATTTTAAAGTTATTTTTCCAATTAGAAAGATCTGAGAAAATAACGTTTTGATAAGAGAGTTCGACATAAAAATCTTTAGTAATGACTCTGAAAGATGGAAAATGACGTCGGTTCGGGAATATTTCCTGCGTTTTTAAATGTCTGTAAGTCTTTTCGGCTACTTGATTTTAGCAGTTTTTTTTTTCAAACTAAGTTACTGGTAATAAGTGAAGCATGCAAATCACTTAGAGTGGATCCAAATTAAAACTGGAAATCATTGTTGAAGCCATAGATTCGGATTTTACATCCTCTAAATTGGTCCAGCAATTCCGAGATGAGCTTCTGAGCCTAAACATTAACCTCGATGGTACTCCAACATGGATTCCGGATCACAGTGGAATAGAGGAAATGGACAGACTAGATAAGGATTATTCCTTCGTAGCTTACTTGTGGAAAAAGATAAAATTCCTTTTGGTGTTATGAAGGGGAAAATGTTTTAAGTTTTTCTCACAGAATCCAACCGTAGGTGGAGCAGCTTACTCAATTGCATTATATCTAGAATGATGTGGCCCATATATGATAACACAGGACACTGGAAAACACGTAGCGAAACAGTCATTAATTTCTTCTATGAATGACCTGCTCTGGCCAGAATGAAAGCCCAACTATTCGGAAAGATATGCCTCGAAGACCTTAACGAAGTATCTTAACTGTAGATCAAAGACTCTTTCTGAGACGAACCTCGACAACTTCTGTAATGGGTACTCCTCGATCTAAAAACCACAAGGTAGCTAGACAGGAGCTCATGAATTTCTCATCATATCCCATTAAATCCACAGAACCTATGTTTGGTTTAACGTGAACACCTGTTCTTACGACTCAATTCCACGGAGGGCCTACCCTCATCAGAGTCAGATTGAGTCCTGATCATTAGCCCCGAGTCAGCCAAGCCAACTCAGTAGCAAAGTTGTGACATGTTACAGCATGTGCACACCTCTTGTTTGGGGGCGAGGTCTATCTAACACCTGTTGAATTCAAGCAAGCTTGAAAACCATGTGTCACCGCATTCGGAATAAACCACGCCACCACGATACTCCCACAAGGGGGCCTACCTCATAGATAGTTTGAAGTAAGAGGGGTAGGCATGGGCCAAGCAAGCGCAACAGCCCTCAATCTCACTACCACGAAGATAGATAGAGTAGAGGGAAGGCACGAGCCAAGTGTCCAAGACGAAACAGCCCTCAATCTTCTGGGCACTATCTCCCATGGTACCAGAATATAGCTTCCGGTGGAGCTTCGCAACCGAGGTCACTTCCAGATGAGTTACAGCAAAACTCAGGACCTGTCAACCCTAGGATACACACACCAAGCAATTGATCGAGCGGAGTGTGCATCGTTTTGTCTTTGTTCGCCTTACCTCGAACTAGGAAGGTCAATCTTACTCTTTGTTCACCTTCCGGCGAACTAGGAACGATAATCCTAAGAGTTTTCTTAGTTGTCTAAATCTCCAGCTGGGTTATCCGGAGAAATAGACTTAAGCTCCTGCACCACGAGAAGGTAAAACTCATCGGGGGGGATTAAATCCACAGGTCAAACGAGTAAATGTTGTCAAAACAGCGCATTATTGCACAGTGCTATTTGGAACTGAGAATTGAGCAAGACTGCTCGTGGCCGCCTGCCGCGTCGTTTCTACCAATCTCTTATCATGATTGATATCTTAGCCGTTTGGATTCGCCAGAAAATTTTAGGTCCCCTCCGTTCGTGCCATAGACACATATTTAGAAATGGTTAGGAGTTGTAAGTGACTAGGTTTATAGCTTTACTAGCCATTTACCTGCAATTTTATATGAGCACCAAAAAACGCGCCTACGACCGACGTGTTTCTCGAATTGAACCATGTTTTTTAAAATAAATTTGACCAATTTAAAAAGATTGCTCCGGCGTGAGTCTATTCATGATGAATTGCCAAGCCAAACCAATACTAAAACAACCGAGAACTTTAAAATCTGCTCTCACAGTGTTGCCAGTTTTTGAAAAAAACACCCTTTATTTTTATGGTTGCCAAACTATAGTTTCTTGGAGGCCAAAGTTTTCTTAGTAGACATACATAAAAGCTTGTATTATCATAAACCTAACTATGACTTTGAATTGCATGTTAAGTCGCCAATAACATTAATATGCATAAAGGGTTTATCACTTCCAATGACCATGTGTGTATCAGTCGGCTCTGATGGTTTATCTGTACATAAATATATCATTACAATAATTAAGTATTGGTGTTAATGAATTATGATTTCTTTTTTGTATTTTTGTTTTTCGTATATAAAATTTCGATCGAATAAAACTATTGACAGCATATGAATGCTTGAATTAATTGTTATTTCAACTTGACCTTCAATTACAAGAAACTATTAACTTTGATGGACAAAATTTACGACACAATAATCATTAAAAACAATATTTTCCATGATAATCCATCGCCCACAGCAATCTACATATGTATTTGCAAAAAAATAAAATGCTCAAGAAACGTAAAAAAATAACAAAATTGTTACCATCGAGGTCGTTTAATAAGGCCAAGTACCGAAAACCATGAATCCATTGCGGTGACTTACATTTCGTGAGGTGGAACTCAAAATCGACCCTATTTCGAGTGCAGGCAAGAGCGTAGAGGGAATTAATTTTGGATTCTGGTTGCCTACCACAAGAACGCTGTTTTTTTTTTTTTTTTTGAGTTCTAAAACAATAAATTAGACTGACGAACGCCCAAACGGAATGCAAATGAATTAAACGACTGACGCGACATGGGGCGGAAAACGTTTTCACTTTTTCTGTGTATGGTTGTTCTTTCGTTTTTTTTTTTTGTTTTTATATATTTGAATATATGTATGTATGTTAAGTTCGTAGCTATAAAAATTTTGCAAATTGCCTCCACCGCAGGTGCTAATGGTGTAATAATATAAACGAAAAAACTATAAAACAAAGTACTTTAAGCGAACGATCAGCTTAGTTACTGAACACCTTTATGAGATAAAATAAATTGAGATTGACTTTGTCTCAAATCCACACCTTTATTCAGGTTTGCATGAAACGACTCACAGTCAACAAAAGAAAATGCAAATTTTTAAATTTCAAAACTTAGAAAAAGAGCTCTTAACAGCAGCTGTTGTGACTGTTGTACATTTCATAACAATGAAACTTTTCAAAGGATTGTTCGATTGTTTTATAGAACGTTTTAAAGTTGGTAATAAATTGCTGCCTTTTAATATAAGATCAAAGAATTTAGAATATTCTGAGACAAACCAGAATTCGGTATTTTTAAATCGTCTTAATCTTATTCCTCGTTTGAGGTACCTTAATGCTGTTATGCCTTTTTATATATGTAACTGGAGATATAGCGTATTTTTCTTAAGTGTTCTAGCTTAGAAAAGAAACAAAATTAAAACCCCCTCGTTCTCTCATTAAACTGATATTTTGTATTCGCTTATTAAAAACTACCTGCCTGATGCTTCGATTCCATAAAAAACACAGATCCAGATACTTTTAAATGCAACCCAAAAAATCATTTACGTGTTTTGAATGAGATCAATCATTGTTACTGTGATAAGACCTAATCCGATCAGAAATATAAGGTTTGGAGGGTTCAACTCTACCTAGTCATGCAAGACTTGACTGGATGGCCGATTAATCATTTTATGGAATTTACAAATTGATAAATTTTGTGAGAAATTGAAAAAAAAAAACAGGTTGCTTTTATGAGTATTTTTTCGGTTGTAAGGAGGATTAGTACTGGAAAAGAGGCGTAAATAATTCCATCATAAAAATCAAGGAATGTGAAATAGACCATTTACGTGGATGCTTATATAACCTTCAAGTACAGTCTATTAAATAATATTCAAAGACAAATATGAATCGGCCAAATTGACGACTGGAACTATTCAAAGATATTTTGATATTTACATGGTTGTAAAGATAAGTTATGTGTAAATAAGATAAGTTGTCTTAGTTTAGTTATTAAATTTTAATTACATAGGTAAAAATAATCAAAGGTGGGCACTGGAGAACTAATATTCAAATCATTTTCATTTTTGATATTGTGGTTTTCGTACGTAGTGACAGAACTTTTTCATAATTAAATATTTAAAATTACATAAGAGGTGAAAATAATTAAAAAAAAGGAATGAATTTAAATGAAAAATGATAACTTGTGTAAATAAAACTAAAATTGCTAAAATTGGTCGCTCGAAATTCCACCAATAGGTAAATATTGTTACAGACTACTCTAAGAAAACCCACAGCTGGATATGAAGACTGTTATTTTGGGCTACGTGGATCCATTTGACAATCCAAAAAAGTATGTGAACACTGTTTCCACTCGAGCTATTATATCTGGTTGTTAGTTATTTCCACGTTAAAAAAAGACTTTAAATGTAAGCAATAACCCAAGTAACATCGTTGGAGCTAAATGTTATTTAAATGTTCTTAAAAAGCTCTGAGAGAGTTAAATGCAAGGCCCTAGCTCTATTTCAAAACAGTTTGCAGCTCTTCGTAAATGAATTTAAAAATCTGACTCTATAATGGACTTTCTTAACAATCTTTAGCTCTGTAACGTTTAAAAGTTTTCTGCTCGATAAATACGAGTATGCTCCATAATAATTTTTTATCAGCTGTCGGAAAGCATATAAGCATTTTGATACTGCACCCATTAAAATAGCTCTTTAATAGCAAAAGAGTTTTTTAAAGTGTTATTTAAGAGCAGCAAGCTATATATTCATGCATGTTTAAGAAAATGGCGAATATTTAAGAATTTTTATAAAACAGAAAAATAAAACCATTTACAGTGCTGTGACGACTGCATTTTTAAAAGAATCAAGAAAAACACAGAAGGTTTATCCAAAAAAGTGGACGAGAAAAAAAAATATTTTTTTTTTCTTAAGTTCAAAGTTAACATAAAAAAATGATTATCCACTTAAAACAAATTATTTTAGAAGTGCGTTGTAATTTTTCGAAGTACAATATCAACATTTCTGATAAAAATGAAATCGCACCCCACATGGAACATATTATGGGTTTTAGTTTTAATTATTACCTTTACTCATTATTCTTTGTAAATAAATATAATAAATAAAATAAAGCTAAAAAGTGCTCCCAAACTCAATGAATTAGCTGCAAGTGGGCTCCATGTTTGCTCTAAAGGCGCATCTAGAGTGTGGTTTTGAATAAACGAGCTCTTAGATTAGCTCTGGAAGCACTTATTAAGCATTTATAAAGCTAAAAATGTTTCTTGGGAAGTCTTGCTAAATACAATATATAAATGCTAAAAATAAAATAGGAAAATATTGAAAAGGCTTTGACTTTGTTTTCCTTTGTTCACTTCTAACTTTACTTTTTATTACACACGCTTTAAAATACAGTACGAACTCGGTTAACGCAACCCTCGATTTGCGCAACTCCTCCTCGATTTTCGCAACACTAAAATTGACGCACATCTTTACTCTATAAGTGCTACTTTTGAAAAATGTTACATCAATTAATGCAACTTCTTGTGTTAATGCATCTGTTCATTAAAATCAAAACATCAAACCAACAAAAACGATTTGTTTGGTTTCAATAATGTTGTTTTATAACATTTTCGTTATCTCTAAAAAAATAAGCCATTACAACTATAATTTTATATTAAAAAAAATAGAACCCAGTAAGTGCAACAACCTCGGTTATTGCAACTGCCTTAATTTCTATTAGTTGCGTAAATCGAGTTTGTACTGTACTTCAATTGGTTATTTAGAGTTTAGAGTGCATTCTGGAAAACGAACACACAATGTACTAACTCATATAAAAACTTTTTTGTCGAATTGTTTTAGCGATGAATGCTTGTAGAAAATATTTTATTAAAAAAATGACGTTTGGCATTCCATTAAAATCGGCTACATTTGTTTTTCATAGTTATTATGAGACTGTTACGAGCCACTAGCCTTTTTTTCACGAAACATTATTTCTTTTAATTATTTCACAATCATACATTAAACTAAATTAATGGTGTTTATTTTGACATTCTCTTTCGTTAGAAAGTGAGTCGAATTCTTTGAAACTTAATTTTGAGACTCGGCGATTAGAATGTTAATCGAACAAATCGAAAGTTCACCCAATCCATAGAAAGTTCATTCATTTGCGAAAGCTAATTCAATTTTGACATTCGAAAGAATAGAATTAAATGTCATTTTTGTGTCGTTTGAATTTTTCTGTCGAGTAAACAACAAAACATGTAAGTTTTTAATTATTTCATGGAAAATAAATTACTTTTATTATTTTTGTTGTTGTTTTATGTTAAAAGGTCGCATTCCAACTGGAAAAACTGCGAACAAAAGGAAAAGTTAATTAAAATAATGGAAGAAAACCCGGCGGTAGCAAAGGGTTTTTTTTTACCACCCGCGTTGATACGGAAAGAAAGAAAGCATCCACTATCCTTCTCCTCTGCACTTCTTCAACACCATATTAATTTATAAACAACACAAATGCCATATTTTTATTTATTATTTTATGTTTTTATCCAAGAAATTTAAATTATTAAACAATAAACAAAACAATTACAAATAAACAAACATTTCACTTTTTGGTTTTGACATTTCACAAACACTTCTCTTTTGTTTTTGATATTTTAGTGTGACCAACTGTATACGAAAAAAAAATAAAAATTTAGAACGCGTCATGAACAACTTATTTTTTTTAAGAATATGTAGTTTCAAAACAGCTGAGTTGACACAAAAAATGTAATAAATATGTAATTCTTTATGGTTAAACTTTACTTTATAATGAAAAAGTGTATTATTTATTTTGTTTCTTGATTATTTATCCAACATCTATAAAATGTTTAGAAACAAAAAAAATGTAAAACGGTCATACTAATTCAAATAGAAATATAGTAAATGTCAAGCAGCTGAAAATGAAAATGAATCTTTTTTGAAGTTCATTTTATGCTATCTTTCGCAAATGAATGTTATTCGTTCGAATCTCAAAATTAAGAAAGTTCATTCGAAGGAATAGAATCATTCTAACGAATAGACTATTCATCAGAATGTCAAAAGAAGCATGAGTATCAATTATACATTCATTTACATTTTCATTATTATAAATTTTTAAATAAAATCTCATGAATTATTAAAATTTGCATTGTATAAATAAATCATTGACTCATCGTCACTTAACGAAAAACTTAACTACAAGAAAATTATTGCAGTTTATGATATTTAAAATTTCATTTAAATAACAATTGATTGTTCTCTCTGAGTAAATGTTAATTGTAAAATATGTTCAGAATTATGACAAGCAGAAGCTAATGATCATTTATATGAATTTTTAAAATCATTTCTTAGTTGAGCCATCGACAAATAAAGACGTCTCTTCTCTTTAAATTTTAAAAAGTCTTTCTTATTTTTAAACCAAGACACTTGAAGACCTTCGGGGCTCTAATGGCTGGTAATTTTGATAATTTGTTTTCGAGGACATTTGAACACGCTTTAAGCTTTCTCTTATGGACCAAAAATAATTTTAAATAATTAATTATACCTGAGTGAAGAAACCTCTTCACTACAAGACCTTTATAAAGGTGTGTCCACACCAGCGAAACATTTCAGGAAACATTGTTTAAAAAACGTTTCTAAAATGTTTCCCATTTGTTTAAAAAACATTTCAGAAACATTGCAGAAACATTTCAGAAATGTTTCTGATTTGTTTTTTTGGTGTGGACGCTTTGAGAAACATTTCTGAAATGTTTCTTTGTTTCCCATTATTTCCAGATTGAGTTGTCTGTAATTTTTTTCTCGTCTGTGTTGCACTTTAAGCGCATGAAGTTTTTTTCTACTTCATCTTTATCACAATTTACATTTTTGCAAATTTCAGATATATAATCGGCTTTTTTGATTTTATTTTTAATATTTTTTGTCAAGAGTCGATCCCACAAAACTTTTTTTTATTTCATAAATTTTTATCACTTGGATAACATTCTTGTTGCTCCACACTTTTCGCGACATTTTATATTTATATTAATAACCACTCACGCACTTTCTTCCTATGTAAATGCTTGGGAAACAAATAAAGTTTCCCATTCAGAATGGAAAACAGAAAAACATTTCATAAACATTTCAGAAATGTTTCGCGAGCGTCCAGACCAAAGAAACATTTTTGAAACATTTCAGAAACATTTAAGAAACATTTCAGAAATGTTTCTCTGTTTCTGAAATGTTTTTAAAATGTTTCTGAAATGTTTTTTAAATGTTTCTGAAATGTTTCAAAAATGTTTCTTTGGTCTGGACACACCTTAATGTTCAACATAAACATATAGCACGAGCGATGGTGAAACTAGGGAGGGGGGAGAGAAAGGAGATGTCCATGAACATTAGTCTTGAATGTTTTAGGCCTAGTTATATTTTTTTTTTATCTCGGAGAAGAATAAATATACGAAATTAACAACCACTCTTATGAACATATCGAACGTTTATGTTGTCAAAAACTGTCAATGGATGTATACTTTTATGTATAGGTTAGGATATTAAGCCATCAGTGGTACACTTTTAGCCATCAATTCTTGCAAATAACTCGTTTACTTCTAAAATAATTCATGCAAATCTTTTGAACCATAAATTGATATTGAATCTTTTTATTTACAGATTTTATGGCACTCCCTTACAGCGTGAAAAATTTCTTGTAATCTCAAAAGAATTCTTCAAAAACTTGACCGGTAAGTTTCGGCCATCAACCTAACTATTCAAATTAGTATCATTAGTGACTGATAAGACCAAAGTTAAAATAATTATTTCGTAGTCTGAAAGTTGTTGGTTGTCCATGTGGTTTTCAATACATTCTATTTCTTGTTTATCGAAATTCCTACGTATATCACTTACAAGTTTATTCATTCTTTATACACATTTCAGAATTAAATCCAACAAACCTATATCAACATCAAGAAATTTAGTATTTTTTGTTTTAAATTTTTAAATTAGTGATTCTTCGTAGGAATCACAAATCAAACACATCCGATGGCCTCGAAAGGCAAAAGTCACGTCGGCGGCGGCGTCGCCGGCGGCGTTGAATATGTATGACTAACTTCATGGGTAACATACCACTCCACTTAACTTTGGCTGATCGTTGCTGTAAAAGTGCTGACCCACTAAAGAAGGTTATTTTTTTCTTTGATTTCTAAGAACAACAATGATAAATGGCATCCTAAATCGACTGTCCTTCGAAAAAAGCCTGTCGAATTATTTCACTTCTGGTCGGTTAGATGTTCAAGAACATAATGACTTAAGCAAATTTGACCTGAACTTGTCTTTCTATTCGATCTAAAACAAGTTGGGTTAATAGTAGACAAGTTTATACACTTTAAGAAATTTGTTCGAATCTTTAAATCACTTTAATAGCCCATAAGTTGTAGCCCTATGAGATAATGAGGTTAAATAAAATAATTGGCAAATTATTTCGTGTTAAAATGTTTATCTAAAATACGGCTGCTAAATTGGAGTGATTTTTTATCTGATTCAAAATTGTTTTCAGTTTAATATGTTGCCAAAGATTTATTCGATTGTTTTCTTTATTTAACGATTCGATAAAAAAAAAACGCAAAACAAAATAAATCTAGGTAAACAAAATTTTGATACGTTAACTTTAGACAGAGGCGTCTTCGATGGGGGCAAAGGGGTCACTATTTTTCAAAGTTGTAACATTTCGAACATACGAGTATAAGAAATGTTTCTCATTCGTCTTCATTTATTTTTAAATTCGTGTAAAGTTTTGAATCTAGCTTTTGCTAGATTTTGGATGAATAGGTTATTCATGCTTGCCGAATTTATAGTCTTGAGCAATAAGAAAAAAATTTGTAAGATACTGTAAGATACGTTGACTCTCTTGTAGAAGATCTGGTTTTGATTTCTAGACGTTGCAAAAATGCCTTTAAGGAATGCACTGCCTCCTACAAGAAAGTGACATATCCAAGAGTATCTCTTAATTGTCATGAAAAAAGCATATCATATTAGCCGTTCTGAATTTGCAGAAAAACGTTTTTTCAAATATGTACTCGTACCAGAAATTCAATTAATAGTTGTAAGTCACTATACTTAGACTATCTATTTTTTTTTTCATTTGCTATTCTGTATAGTAAGTTATGCATTCGTAAAATAAATCGAACTCAAGATTTTGACCAGATGATGGTAGAGAAACCTAAAAAAGTGGGTCTTGAAATTCTGGTTGATATATCTGTCTGGCTTCCTGTGTGTTCTACTACATCCAAAAATTTTAGACTACTACAACTTTTAGACCAAAAATAACGGTACCTGCAGTACAATGTTTTTTTTCGAAATTTTAGAAAATATTTTTTTTCTCAAAAACTGTTGCACACATTGAAAAATTTCATTTAGTTAGACCGAGCTGATGGTTGAAAAAAAAAAATCCGAAAATGGTTAAAAATGATACCCCCACAGAACCATTTTTATTATCGATTTCTCAAAAACGGTGCAACTCATTTTGATCGATTTCGTATGCCAAGGCTCCTTAAAAGTTTGAATTGTATTTAAATTTCCAATACATTTTCTTTTGGGTTTTTCAAAAAACGTTGATTTTTTTTCGAAAACTAAATATATTTGGAAAACCTCATGCTGAATTATTTTTAAAATTTGACAAGTAACAGATTTTCAATGCTATATAGAAGATGTAGGCAAATTTTTTTTATTTCATCTAAAAACCGCTACCGCTAATATTAGAAAATGGTTTTCGAAAATCTTTTTTTCTCGAAAAAGGCATCTAGAATTTTGATAAAAATTGTTTTCTTGCGCTTAATTTTTTATTTTGTATATATACCAAAAAAACATTTTTTCGAATGAAAATGGAAGAATTTTAATAAAATCTTTTTAAAATTAATTATATAAAAAATTGTGCTTTCTCTACCCTTTTATTAAAGTTAAAATCATAGAATGCCTACTTTATTTTTACTTGCGACTTATAGGTTCTATAAGGCAAGTTATGCATTCGTAAAAAAAATCGAACTCGAGATTTTGATCAAAGTTGACATTACGATGATAGCGAAGTCTAAAAAAGTGGGTCTCGCAATTCTGTCTGCCGGTTCGACTACAACCTAAACAGCTCGGCCGATTTTCGTTAAACTGGGTAGATATCATTTTTAATTTTTTCCCCCACACGTTTTTTTCTTTTTTTTTTAAGACCAAAAATAACGGTACCTGCCATACGAATTTTTTTCGAAATTTTATAAATATTTTTTTTTCTCAAAAACTGTTCGACAGATTAAGAAACTAAAAATACAAAAAAAAAATTTAGTTAAAGATAAGTAATGGTTGAAAAATTGTTTATGAAAAATGGTTATTGAGGGTACCCCCCCTGGAACCATTTTTTTTGTTTTCGATTTTCTCAAAAATGATTCAACGAATTCTTATCATTTTTTTTTTTGCAAGAGTTCCCCAAAAATTATAATAGAATTCTGTATTCAAATTTTCAAAAAAAAATTTTTTGGGTTTAAAAAAAATTCAAATTTTTTTTTCAAAACACAATATTTCGAAAACAAGATGTGAGAAAAAAATAATTATTTTACCTAAAAATAAAGGTACCCACCATACAAATACTAAAAATTGTTAAAAAATGGTTTTCAAAAATCATATTTTTCTCGAAAACTGCGGCGCCTAGAATTTGGATAAATTTGTTTTCTTTCAATTAAGTTTTACGATCTTTAATTTAATAAAAAAAATTGAAATTAAGATATTACAGCTTGTACCTACCATAGAACTATTTTTTCAAATTTTGAATTTCTCATTATCCACATAACGGATCTTAATGGAATTTTTTATAGAGAAACTTCTAAAAAGTTTAAAACACATTTTATTTCAAAACTTTAAAATAAAAATTTTTTGAATTTTTGAAAAAAAAAATCTATTTTTTTCTTTTTTTGAGAATTCGATATCTCAGAAACGGCTCAATATTTTGTTTTGTAAATTTAATTTTGTTCGAACAATAATAAAAACTTTACATTGGCTTACCAAAATTTTTTCTTAAAAATCTTTTAAAAAGTTTTGTATATAAAAGCTTTTTTTTAGGAACCACTAAAACGACATACATACATATAATTTTTGTTCTTGCATAAATTCATATTTGCATAGCATTCTGCTTTTGTCTATTACTACTAAAAAAATTTTAAAAATTAATTTTATCCTTATGAACATCTTTCTCTAACAACATTCGTTTTTAAAATTCCTAGTCTATTATATAGGAGCAAGTTCGTGCGACCCAGTCGTGCGTTTTATTTTAGTATCGTGCTAGCTTTATATGTTTCTTTGACATTTGCAAACATCAAAAAAGGTTCGGGAACTTACTTTTTTACACGAAGTGTCATTGATTTAGGTGTGTTCAGAAGCAATTTATTAAAAAAATTGGCTTAGTACGATACTAGTTACAAAATGTTTAAAGTTAAGAATGAATTAGTAAAGTACTTTAAAGTTAGCAAATTGCTAAGTAGTATCATACTTAGCAATTTGGCAAGTTCGTGCCACCCTGTTGGGCATTTTATTTATATACGAATACATATGTATATGATTTGTACTTTTTTTTGTCAATATATGAAAACGTCTGTACAACGAGTTCAGCTTTATAATATCATTCATATTTAAAATTAATTAATATTAATTTAATATTATTCTACATTTTTGATTTACTCGTATGTAAAAAAGTCGAAAGCGTTTCATTCTGTTAGCTTAGGAGTTCCTCACAGAAAGATATCCATAATTTTTAATAAGACTCTTAAAAATTTAAAATATAAAATTTTAATTTTTAATTTTAGAATGCAACCCCTTGAAAATATTTCTGTCGGCGCTTATGACTTAAGTCAAAGTAGACTACTAATTTCTTCATTCGGATATCTTTCAGTGCAAAGAGGTGAAATTTGTGTCATTGCACATGTGATATGCGATATAATTGTGCACCAACAATATTTCTTCACTATTGTGCACTCCATGGTGCACCGGCCAGTTACTCGTATAGTTGCAGTTTTTTCCGTTTTTCTTTAGCCAGAATACCATTCCTTCATAGTTGGTTGGATTGTATTGCTTTGAGTCGTTCGTACATACTCGTATATTGGTGTTCTTAACCTTTTTTGTAGACCTATACGGCTTTGTTCTCGTCTATAAATTATATTTAAATTAAAAAAAAACTTCTCTTCTATTGCTTGTGGCCTAATAAAGGAGGTACGGTATCTTCCTCTTTACATTTGTAATTGTAATGCTGATTTTAATTACAATACGCGGAACATAAAATTACCAGCAATAAAACGCTTTTCTATTTGTACTTGTAAAACAATTTCAATTTTCTTGGTCTTATTTGCTTGAATGCCCCCGGCAGGCATGTTAAGTAATTATTATTAGACATGCAGAAGGCGAATTGAGATGCTCTGCACAATTTTTTTTTTTTTTCTATTCTTAAGACTAGGACGTGAAGTTTATATTCTTTTTTATTTGGTCTCCAGAAAATAAAGAAAAATCCAGAATCTCGGTTAAAATATTATGCGCCTCATTTGTGCCATCAATCTTTTCACTTCCACATACCGATGTCGAAAGAATCAATATAAGAAATAGTCTCAGTCACAGTGTTAGGCAGATCGTAAATCTACGATTGCATAACGATTGCCTTGCACAAAAGATATATATTATATTATACGCCTAGATGATGTATCTCCCAAGAAATGGCTTGAGCATACATGTAAGAACACTCTGTGTCAGTTAGTTAGTGTTAAATAATTTTTACTTTTAAATTTTAAGGCTAGTAATCTAGTACTTACTTTCTTCAAAATCGTAGCTTCAATAAGTTACATAACGAATTTTATTCTGAAATTATTACTTCATAATATGCAACAAGATAGAAATAATTAAAAAAGTGTCAAAAGTTTGACATATAGATACGTATAAACAGTTGTCTAGGGAAAAAGCATTTGAGGCTAAACTCACATTTCTTTCCACATATTAGCAACGAGCTATCACGCAAGTAAAAGCATAATAACTGTGAAGAAGTTAGACAACAAATATTTAATATAATATGTATATTTAAAAATATTTTGAGAGTGGGAAAATCTGGGAAAAATTCCAGGCAATCTGAAACTCTTACAGGTTTGGAAATCTTGATTGAAGTTGTGGAATGTTTCTAAACTTAAAAAATGTCATGCTCACAATTCCTAACGAACATTTCATTTTCACTCGAAATATGTACGTTAAAACATTATTTATAATGAAAACAAATCCCAAAAATCATTTGTAATCTTAATCAACTAACGCGGAGTGTAGATGTATGATCGACTCAAGTGCAAAACGTGTTCCATTGCCTAAGGTCGGTTGGTTGGTTTGTTGTTTGTTGGAAAAAATGGGATGGGTTCCTCCTCCTTTTTCATCCACACACAGCTCACTGCTGCCTTACTGATCTTCTTCGCATATGCAATTTTCTGGGCAGTAAGCACAAAGAAAACCGGGAGCTGACTATGGACATGGATGCGACATTTGTCAGATTGACGTTACGCGGAATGTTATATAGCTGAAGATTTTTTATCCGCAAGTCACAGAGAGCAATAATAAAAAAAAAGATAAGTCGCCACCTTTGACGTACGAGTACATACATATACACATTTATGTATGTATGTATGTAGGATTTTTTAATTTAATGTATGATATAAGGTAAAATTGAGTTTCAATCGAAATGTGCAGTGAAACTAGACTTGAATCAATATTTTTTTTATTTGTTTTTGCTTTTTTTTTCTGTTGACTTACTTAACAATTTCTTTTTCACACATACAACAATTGAATGCCAATAAGCGGCAATATGATAGAAATCGGGAAAGTGATTTCCAATCTGAGCACGTAATAGACACATGGTTCGAGAATCGAATAAGGTGCCTAGTGTACAAAATTTAACAAAATTATAGGTAAGTAGCAAATAAGTTCGAAATTGTATCAACTGGTTTTTTATACCTTTACCCTAGTTAAGAACGAAATTATAGTTCATGTGCAAACTTAAATCTTTTACAATTTTTCAAGTTTAAAAATAAACGAAAATAGTAGTCCACTGTTAAATGTTTCGTTCGAAAATTATAACTTCTTTAAAATGACTGGGTCAAACATTCTTGATTTGTTAGCAAGAGTGGATTGTATTATGTATGTTTATGAGGTCAAAAAAGAAAGTTTCATAGAAGCGGGTTGTTCTTCAGGGTGGTGCTTTATTCGATAGAGGGAAGTTTCCCATTTATTTAAAAAAAGAGGGTGTACAAAGATTTCCTGTCAATCTTGCCCTTAATAATCAGCCGTATCACGAATCCTATCGTAATCGGGAACTTGTTACGAATCCCGAACAAACTACATATAACAGAATCCATCGTAGTGGAAAATCATAAAAGAGGAAGCAGAACACTACGCTGAAATATTCCTCTAATCACATATTTATTTTAATTTGTATTACCTTACGTAGCTTGTATCCTTCTATCTCTGACCCTGAAAATTATCCAGTCTGTGATATAGATCTCAACAACGATATCAATGAGTGATTCTTTTCTTGGATTACTCGTATTTTACCAACTGTAAGCACTACCTCGTGAAGAGTCGTCTCCGTGAATTAACCTTTGATACATATATGGGTGTTGATAGTTTTCATAAGGATGTCTAGGATGTTTCTAATAGGGTTGCCTATAGTGCACTTCATAAATTTAAGCACGAAGGAGATTAAACTAATTGGTTGGAAATCCTTTTCAAATTAATGCCCTTGCATACCAAATTTCAGGATAAATATTACTTGAACAGGTCTCCATGACTAAAGTGAAGATCATCTCCAGCCAAGGAACTGCCACTACTTAAAGTTTTTGCAGCATCATTAGTACTACGAGTATTCCGTCCGGGCCTTGAGATATACATATATTGAGAAAAAATATTGCTCTTTTTGCTTCCAGGCGAACTTATGATATGATCCATATTCCATACGTTTTCAAGTGTGTTGAATCCAGATAGATACCCGTTTTATTGTTCGAAGTCTGGTTCTGTGTTCCAGTAGATTTCCCCATCTTCAACTTCTGAAAGTCTTGCACCGTAGCAACGCATTTTAAAAGTAATTATAATTCTATTTGTGTAGTAAAGCACAAACCATCAGGTTAAAATACAAGATTGGTGTCACTAAAAGCCCAACTCTAACATCTACTGGAATATTGAATATACATAAATGCTTAAACTCTATTCATTATGTATCTTTTTGGTTAATTAATATCTGAAAACCACATAGAATAAAATGTTAATTTTCTTATATCCATGAATCTAATTCCATAAAACCAGAAGAGATTTAACAAATGCAGTCCCGCGTGCGTCGTAACAATAATAAGACCGCTATCAATAAAAATGCAGGGATAAACCCAAATGCATTCGGTTATAAAAAGCCACGGCAAGAAAATTTATTTTAGATATTTCCATAAATGCATCTTTTGAATGAAAGCACGACAAATGTATATGTAGCTATGGATTTTTAATGTTTTAGGAAAATTTTACATTTGTGATACGACGATGAGACCTAAGTTCAAAAATTATGCATAACTAGAAATATCATATACCAGAAATGATATCGAGTCTATGCTATTGATGTCCCACTTCTTCTTGACAATGTTATGCATGAATGTTTGATTAAGGTTGTTCACATAACTTCGACAGACGGACAATCCACCACTATAAATGATAACCATTAGTTTTGTTTTCTATTACTTTATGGTATTCCGGTCTTGAAAACCGGGGGCTAACATGTGACACAGAATTTTATATATTTTTGGATCACCCAGCATATTAATAGAAATTCTTGAATGGCGTTTTTGAGAGCTGGGGGAAATATGACATTGATATTCTAAAATTTATTCATATTCTAAAATTTATTGATATTCCAAAATTCAATAATGTCAGGCTAGGTTAAAATGAAGTGACCAGCATCGCAGATGATACAATTAGACCCTTGTGATACCACATGAATCTAGAGTTTTTATCACTGCCCGTTCAACCATTTGGAGCTCCCTATGAAGCGGGAGAGTCGTCTATATTAATTAGATCAATAGGTTCCTCGAAGAAGAACTCTCCAACATGTAGCCTAAGTCTATGGAATAGAGCATGGACATTAACATAGATGATGAGGAACTGATTCTACCTGCTAATACATCTTCCACAAAAATCGTTTGAATAAACGCCAAGCATCATTGCTTGCTTGCCTATAAGATAGTGTCCGGTTATGACACCATTGACAGAGCTGATATGCAATCTACGAGTACTTAGGGATATCAAACACGCTTCAGATCAAATATTGGCCAGATCTGTTTCGTCATCAGACAGGTGGTTATATTATTCCATCTTAGGTTTGTCCTCTCTATAGCATCATGTTTCAGCATAAGTTTACATGTAGCGATGGGTAAGGGTATACCTTCATATATTGACCTTATCAGGTAATATAGATGGCGTTGTTCTAATTTTGGCGAGTAAGTCGGCGTTACAGTTCTCTGGAATGTCCCTTTGCCCTTATACCCAAACTGAGACGAATATTCAATTGCTGCTCTATCTCCATAAGAGATTAAAGGTAGTTAGGGGCTGTTATAGAGTTGAGAACGAGTTCAGAGATTTAATAGCCGCTTGACTATCCGAGAAGATGCCGGTATTAACAGTTGGTAACATGTTTTCTTTGAGCCCATAGCCTACCAAACACATCTTGGAAATGATGATCCGAATGAGTTCAGAATGATGGAATGGTCGATTTTGTTATTGATCCATACGTATTAAGGGGCGGCATATGGAACAGATTATTAAGTGCCGTAGAGGGGGTGAGGTCCTCCGCTTATACACATGTAAGATATCTGTTGGAAATGCATTCTAACTCCAGCATAAATAAGTTCTAAAACTGGAACTGAATCTAAGGCTCGGATTTGATTTTCAATTGATCTTTCCAAAACATTTTAACTTAAAAATGTTCCCAAAAATAAATTTTTACATAAATGAAAAATTTGTACAACTACATCATCATCATCATCGGCTCGACAACCGGGTTCGGGTCCTGGCCTCTTTCAACAAGTCTCTCCACCTATTCCGGTCTCTAGCCGACGCCATCCAGTTGCGCACCCCAAGGCTTCGGGCGTCCTGGTCTACGCCATCTCTCCAGCGCAAGCATGGTCTACCACGCTGTCGTCTACCATAGAATGTACCACAAAGAACTTTCCGAGCAGGTTCCTCTTCGCTCATGCGAGCTAGGTGCTCTGCCCACCGGAGTCTACCGAGCTTAATTTTTGTCACGATATCTGCTTCTAGGTAGATTGCGTACAATTCATGATTGTACCGTTTCCGGAATCGTCCTGCCTCACATATGGGGCCAACAATTCTCCTTAAGACTTTTCTCTCGAATGCAGCTAAGAGGTCGGAGTGCCTTTTGCTAAGCACCCAAGTCTCGGATCCATATGTGAGTATTGGCAGGACCATGGTCCTGTACAGCAGCAGTTTTGAAGTTATGGTGAGATTTCTGGATTTGAAGAGCTTTGACAGACTATAGTAGGCTCTGTTGGATTTGAGAAGCCGCCCGCGTATTTCTTCTTCTATATTGTTATCGGCTGCTACTATTGACCCAAGGTATTTAAAGGATTGCACCACTTCAAATTCGTGCTCGGCAACCTTGATTGTTTAACCAACTGTTCCTCTCGCATTCGACGCCACCATGTACTTTGTTTTACTTTCACTAATGTGCAGCCCCAGATTTTGTGCCGCCTGCTCGATCTGGATGAAGGAATCGTGTACAGGTTGTTCGGTTCTTCCGGCTATTTTTACTTGGCTTGTTACGTTGGTCATGGTCAACCTACATAGTCGTGTCAATTTATTTGGGATGCCGAATTCTCTCATGGCTTTATAAAGTTCTACCATGGCTATGCTATCATAGGCGGCCTTAAAGTCTATAAACAGATGGTATGTTGGGATGTTAAATTCTAGACATTTTTCCATCGCCTGTCTAAGGGTAAAGATCTGATCAGTTGTTGATTTGCCTGGAATAAAACCACACTGATATTGTCCGATGACGGTTTTAGTGTATGGGGTTATCCGGTCTTGTAGGATAGAGGAGAGTATCTTATAGGCGGTACTCAACAACGTGATACTTCTATAATTGCTGCACGTTGTGACATCTCCCTTCTTATGTATGGGGCATATTATGCCTTTTCGCCAGTCTTCTGGCATTTCTTCCTGCTCCCATAACTGCTCTTTAATATCATGAATTGCTTGACGTAAGGCTGGCCCGCCGTGATGAAATAATTCGGCTGGTATGCCATCGGCTCCCGGGGATTTGTTCTGTTTAAGCCGGCCTATAGACTTCTCAACCTCTTCTTTGCTTGGTGGCGGCAACATAGGGTATTCTTCTTGAAGTAGTGGAGCCTCCACTTCTGCAGTAAGCTGACCATTTAGCAATTCATTAAAGTACACTTCCCATCGCTCCAGTATGCTTTCAAGATCGGTGATCAGATATCCCTCTCCGTCCTTGCAGTATGTGCAGCGTGGTGTGTACTGCGTCATGTTTCGGACGGATTGGTAGAACTTCCGCGCCAGGTGCGGACCTCGCTCTCGGCCATTTTCTATTTCACAGATTAGGTTCTTCTCCCAGGCTGCTTTTTAGTCTGTGTAGCCGTTTTTCTATTCTTCTGAGCTCTTTATATTCCTCTTCGCGTGCCCGCGTTCTATGAGATTGTTGCATTGCTCGGTACGCAACATTCTTACGTTCAGTCGCTAGCTTGCATTCATCATCAAACCAGTCGTTCCGATTTTTACGACTGCTGCCTAAGATGGAGTTGGCAGTACTAATGACAATATTCTAGTTCGGTTCCCTTATTTAAAAATGTTTGTAGCTTCTAATTGGAGTCGAAAAAGTAGCCCTATTAAAATAAATATACATTTTTGATAAAAATGAAAATTCTGGGAACAACAGACACACGAAATGATATTAAAGTGAAGATTTTTGGGGTTTATTTGAAGTGTCAAAACCAATTAGTATATTTAGT
Organism: Chrysotoxum bicinctum; assembly: GCA_911387755.1. Classification (NCBI taxonomy): domain Eukaryota; kingdom Metazoa; phylum Arthropoda; class Insecta; order Diptera; family Syrphidae; genus Chrysotoxum; species Chrysotoxum bicinctum. Next base: position 268,267,007 of record OU426987.1, read on the forward strand.
TAATAAAAAGTGGTGCCAAATTGTGCAGTGCATTAAGGTTATGTTTAGGGAGAGAAAAATGTTTTATTTATATTATTTATTTATATGAAAAAATATCGACCAAGATTAGATTTGGATTATTTATTTATAACCAATGTATGATAGCGCTGTCATACTGAAAATGTTGTCTACAGTCTTCAAACTCTACCAACAATACACATACAAAAATGGTTGAGATTTGTAAGTCACAAGGCCCTGGTTCTGCAAGAGCTGTTGTGTCTAATATTTATTTATTTTTACTTCCTCTGACCAGTGTTTATTCTTAAATCATGTTTGGCGTTAAAACGTAGATTAAAACCACATATAAGTGACTCATTCACAATCAAAAATTAAAATGAATTCAATTAAAAAATTAAAAAAAAAAAACATGTTAATCCAAGCTTGAACAATCGAACCGGTAAGGCTTATTTAGCAATAAAATGGTCAATAATATGAATATCTCACAATAATAGCAAAATACAAGTACGAAAAAGAACCCACAATAAATAGAACATCAACACACACAGAACGCAATGAAGCACATCAAAAGAAATACAAATATTATGCTTACAACCAGCAAAAAGACCATTGTGAATAAATTTCCGCATAAAGTATCCATTTGAATGGCGAAACATGAAGAAAAATTAACACAATTTTTTTGAAATTTTTTTCTTTAAAGTGAAGGGCAAATCTAATGGGAAATCGTATTTTATTACTTATTAACTTTGATAGATGGCGGGTTTTGAAACTGAGCTTGATAGTGTAGAATATTGTGAATATTGTGCAAATGTAAAAAAAAAACAATTTTAAAGTAATATTTTAAAAATAGGTTTTCTAAGGGAAGACATTTTCGTTGGCATAAGATTGAGAAAAATATTTTCTTTATATTTGTTCATGGAATCTCATGCATGGAATCGAGTTGGAGCTGAATATTATACAGAAAATTAAGTTCCGTTGAGTGGGCATCGAATCAATACTGTTAGGAGTTAACCACTGCATTTACGATACCGTTGCCACTTGGAAGCCTACATATTTATTTTGAAATTGATAAACGGTCTCATATTTTCGCTACAAAACTGATCTGCTGCTATTGAATTTAGCTGATTTTCAAAATGTGTTATCTTTTTAGCTTTGTTTTGAAATCAAACCGTAACTATTTTTTTAAGGACTTATTAAACTTTTTCATAAAAAAAAACATTTTTTTAAATACTATTTTAAATTTCTGAGACCATCACTTATGTACATCCGTAACATATAGTATGTATATACAAATTATTATAATTTTACGCCTTCTTATTTGATGCAAATAAATTAAATATTTCGTCATTTTGGTTTGTCTATCTATCAATCAGCCAGATGATAATCTATCAGCCAGATGTTAATTTATAAAGCATATACATATATTTATGAGCAGGTACTTTAATAACTCACTTTTGAATATATTCTAAAAAAAGCTTTAAAAATGATAGTCGATAAGCATACATAACAGAAATATTTACTTCTCTCGAGCACTGCGACACTGTGCTGTCTTTCATTATTTTATCGTTATTTTTATAAACAGTGTTCTAGCAAATTCCTCCCCTTAGACTATCCAATCGTTATATTCGCGCTACAAGGAAAGCCTATCAGTTTACTCTTGAGTCCAATTGCAAAAGTATTGTTAGGTACAGAGATTCCTTTTTAAGTTGTACCACACGAATGTGGAATGCTTTACCTATTTTAAATATTTGGAACTTCAAAACCAAAGTATATGGGTCGTCCACTTAAATTTTGTCCTATTTTCTTAACGCCCACACTGTGTTAAACATTTCAAAATTAGTCAAAATGTCTTTAGTTTATTAAAAAAAATTAACGGCTTAGATAGGACTCCAATAATACATCATCTTTATAAGGTTAGGGGCAGTAAAATTCAGCTTTTTGGTAGGTTATAATTCGCATATCCTTCGAGACTGTTCTGCTATTGTCCCTAGTTAGCTCTTTCTAGTTTTGCACGCTAAGTTAAATGCGAGCCTATCCTATCTGTATGGACCATTTGCAGTCTTCTTCTACTGTACCCTCCTTCTGGTTTGTATTTCAAGACTCTTTCAGCCGGACCATCTAAGCAGGCGAGACCAAAAATCACCATAGAATTTTCCTCTCGGAACTCGACAGCTCGTGGATAACCACACCAACTTGTGTTGTTTGCAGGAATGGATGAACATATTACAATTTTCAAAGAAACGAAATGCATCGAAGAATTCCCCAGTGAAGACAATAACCCTAAACAATTTTTGCTTGCGTTTAGGTGGCATAGAATGGTAATCGATCACGAAACTATAGAACGAAAAAAGGAAAAAAGTCTTCATTTACATTTGTATTGAAATTTTAATTCGGAATACAATGTGATAAATAAATCATGGACAAAGAAACATAAAGACATATAAATTTAATTTATGTTAAAATACTTAAACAAATCTTGACAGTGCTAAAAAGATACAATAACATGTTTAACGTGTTTAATTCTTAACACCTTTATGAAAAGCTCACCACAAAATTGAATGACTTCCTGCATTTCCGTTTACCTAAATTAGAAATTAGCTAACCATTGATGATTTTCACGATTATGAATTAATTTAATTTTTTTCTGATGCTTTAATTCAGAAACAAGTTTAAGAGCATGACTAACTAAATGCTAATACTCGTAATTAAGGAGAAACCACCTAGTCTGTTAAATTTTTTCGCGAGAAACGTTTTGTGTGTTATGTATGGTTAATAGTATCAGCGAATTCGTCGATTTTCGAAATAAAATTATACGAGTTTTTTGATTTGCTTGATAAACCCATATCTCTATCCAAACACCGCGAAAATTTTGTTTTAAATAGAAAACTTCCTCTCTTAAAAGTCTAAACGACAGAAACTTAAAACCATGCAAATAAGACAGCATGTTATCATTTTGGATTCGCCTATGAAAAAATAAAATTAACCTCTACAACCGTGTGAAAGAATTAATATTTACGGTCACAGAAGTATCAAATATTCGGAACACATTTGTAGGAAGTTATTGTTCGAAGATATTAAATAACATCATAAGTGTGTTTACATTTATTGTTTTTTTTTTGGAATAAAAAAAAGTATATTTACTTTGTTTACATCAACGAATGACATTGAAGTTTGAGCGTACTAAGCAAATTGAAATGCTTAAGCTTGCACGTGTGTTTGTGGGTAAATACAAATTGTTTACATACAAAATCATTCGTAAAAAGAACCATGTATAATAAATACAAAATCTCACTTTATACGCCGCTTAGCGAGTTTCCTGGTTTCACATATTTATGCTAATAGCAAAACTATGCATAATACAAATACATATTGCTATGGCAGCATATGAGCTGCTACGAAGTTGTCTTTCAAATTTACATATTTATTTAAATAAATTTAATTGCAAAATTTATATTTGCAAAAAACATATGTTGACGATATAATAAATCAATCGTAGGATTTATTTAATGAAGAAAAATATTAAAGTAGGCGTTTTTTATACTTTTTAGATGTTGCAAAATCCGTTGTTGCTACCTTAAATTAAATTCTCGACTGGATCGCACGTAAGAGCAAGTAATTTGAGATTTAAAAATTGTATATGTGACTTGGTCGGTCTATGAAAAGGTGGCTTATGACTCAAAAACAAAATTTCGATAAATCAGCTGTTAAAGATAAACAATGCATTTCGTCAGTTTCTCGGTAGTTGTTCTCCTTCCTTTCCATTGCCCAGTGTCTCTTGTTGTTCAAGGGCACCAAATGAGATGCAGTGTTGCTTTTGCTCCAAATATTATGTTACTTTCGGATTTTCGTATCGGTAATACTGAAGTGAGTTTGAGAATGTTATCTACAAGCTATCATTTTCAATTCCATGTATTATCTTGATTCTGGATTTTCAATAAAATTCTGTTTTTCTTTCATTTGTGCTCTTCTTTCTCTACATTTTTCTGATTTTCACCATGTGAAAGAGCGTCTCAAAAACTATCCTAACCAAAAAAAAAGTGAAAAGTATTTTTTTGAGTATAAGCCACCTTTTCATAGGCCGGGTCACATAAATGAAAACATTTATTAGAAAAAAATAAAAATCATTGTTTAAATTACTAAAACATCTACTAAAAAAGATCCAGTTAAAAATAAAAGTAAATAATATGAAAACAAAATTAGAAAATCGATACACTAAGAGTTTTATTATTAATTTCATTTTTCATGTGCGAAATTTCTTTGCATTAAACGAAAAATAAATAAATGTAAGTATTTTTATTCCTTTAATCAACTTATTAAAATAAATAGTTCATCCGATTTCAACATGTTGAATTTAAAAAAATTTGAATATCTTCTTTTTCAAAAATCCAATTTTATTTCTTTCGGAAATTTTTATATTATATTTTATTTGTGATCAAAATCGGTTAAGCCTTTAAACAGAAAATTGACAGTTAAAAAAAAAAATGTTTTTATGACAGGTACCGTTAGTAACATGTTTTCTTAAAATTTAGTTTGACCAAAATTTAGACCGTGCCAACAATAGTACACATAATTTTATCAAAATCGATATAAGGTTGTTTTCGAGATAAATGAGATTTTTCATAATGGTTGTATGGCAGGTACCGTTACTTTTTGAAGCTTAAAAAAAAATCAATTTCTACTCTAAATAATCACCTTTAAGTTTTTAGAATATCCTTTCAGTGTATCCTGTAGGTCGCGGTACAGACATACAGACAGACAGCGGGACCCACTTTTTTCGTGTTCTTCATCATCCTCATTATACATGTAAATCGCAAGTAAAAATAAAGTCCTCAGTTGAGAAACTCTTTTAAACTCATAATTTATAAGTTGCTAAGAATTATTAATTTTTTTGCTTATAAAATGTAAATAATTATCAGACGGATTAAATTTTTGTATTTACAATCTGGTTTCTTCAAATCGTAAGGGAAAAATTGACGCGTACCCGCATATAGTTGACATGAATCATAATGTCAAGTAAACAAATCAAAGTCATGGATAGGGTAACACTGTTAGTAGGTAAAAGATATTAAAAAAACAACAGCAAGTAGAGAACAAAAAGCAAGATCCTTAAGAAATACTAAAATATTTTGGAAATATCAGATTTTGCGTAGGTACATACATATATATGTACAAAGACATCAAGTTCTTCAAAAACTTCAAAAAAAAAAATTGTACCGGCACTTCATGTCCTTGGGCAACTTTCACCCTTTGTCTATGTTGTATCCGTGGAAATAATTTAACTCCTGTTTAACTATCGCAGACAATGGAAACATAAAATTCGACAAGCATCCCCTGAATTTGATAAATTTAGATTAAGTTGCTGTGATTTTGACATTTACATAATAATTGTTAAGCAACGTTACTTTGTTTTTGTCATTTTCAACGTACATATAAATTTTCTTCAGAGATATATTCCATTTATTAATCGAAACAGATACCATGATACAAAACTCTTACATTTCATAGAAATCTAAGAATATTTTGTTCCGATTGGATCTGAGAGTTTCATATCATCGTATGCCATACACATAATTCAAACTCTATCAAATTTTGAATACGATTTTTCAAATAACTTACGCTTTTGTTACTTTTATCAACGGAGATCTCACTCCTAGGTATTTACAAAAGGAGTTTAGACATACATATATAAGATTTAAATAGGGGGCTATTGGTTTGATCTGTGTAAAAAACAGAGCTACTAGTCATTTTAAGAAAATGTAAGTCAGTGATCTAGTTCGGTAGAACGTAACTCTTCGAATTAATATTTCGTCAAACAGAGCTGCAAGAAAATATAATTGTATTGAGAATATGGATCTTAATCTTAGTATTATAAGTTAACTAGCGGCCCGGTACGTGCTTCGCTACGTATAAAGTGAAATAATAAAAAAAAATTAATTGCAACATCAAATTTATTTATTCAAACAAAAAAATATTTTATTAATTGCTAGCTATTTTAAAACTTAATCCAAAACGTTTGGATAAACAATAATCTTTGTTTTTCCATTTTGGGCATGAATAAACAAACGGCTGGGGGTACCGACTCTGGAACAGGCAACATAAAGTTGACCATGTGAAAAACATGATTCCTCCAAATTAACTCCACAAACTTGAAGTGTTTGCCCTTGATCCTTGTTGATGGACATCGCAAATGATAAACGCACAGGATATTGTAATCGTTTGAACTCAAATGGCATATCAGTTAGAATCATAGGGATACGTGGTATCAAACTAACTTCTCCTTTTGATTTAGCAGTTAAGATCGTAGCTTTAACCAAATTTGGAAATAACTTTTTCACTGCCAATCTGGTGCCATTACACAGTTTTGGTGGATTAATATTTCGCAATAATCAAAGAACCAATTTTCAAATTCAAGCAATGCGGTGGCATACCAGCTAGTTTCAATGAATTTAAAAATTCAATTGGATAATTCATTGCCTCATCTGGATTCATAACACTGTTGATTACCACGTAAATCTTGCATTGTTCGATTAAATGCTTCTAGTGATTTTTTATTCGCTGTTGTACACTCATCCCATAAAATAATTGGCGTTAATCGCAGAACTTTTGCCATAGCAGAATTTCTCGAAATATTGCAAGTTGGAGTTTCAATCACCTGTACATTCAATGGCAATTTTAGTGCAAAGTGTGCAGTCCGACCACATTCTAATAATGTAGCAGCAATTCCCGAAGATGCAAGTGCCAATACAATTTTCTGTTCCGATCGAATAGTTAGAATAGCTAAAATTAATGACATTAACGAACGTTTTGCCTGTACCACCAGGCGCATCCAAGAAATATAATCCACCTGCATTATTGGAAACGGCTTGCATGATTGTGTCATATACGATGAAGTTCCGAAACATGTTGCAATTGCTCATTTCTGCGATTAAGTACAATACCACGGGATTGAAACTGATCACCAAGAATTACAATTGCAACCTCATCAATTGTCGATGTTCTATCAGCCCTTATTACGATTTTGTGATTATCAGATAGCATACGATCGAAAGTAATTTTGAACAATTGAACTAATGCGTTATGCTGATGGAAAAACCTTTGTAGCTCACGAATAATTTCTCGTCTTGTATTCGAGACAATTACACAACGTTGATTTAATTTACGATTTTCATCACCAATAAAATAAATTTTCCAAAATTGATGATCAGCGTCGGGGTATGACAATAACGAACCAGCTTGATGATAAATCTGGCCCTGAATCTGTAACATGTATGCAATTTCAGGTAGATGTTGGATCAGAATTTTTAAAACTATCGAATACTTTATGATTCAGATTGATATAAACATGGGACAATCATGTTGAAGTATTTACCTTAAACGTCGGCATAAAATTATCTCTAATAATTTTAGTAGCACTAAAAGAAGTCATTTGAAATGCCGAATTGTGTTGTTGAATATGGATCAAAAAGTGATTCGACGTTTGAGATGTCCCAAAAATAAATGAATACAATGGTTCGGGTGGAGTTTCTATTGCTGGAAATCTCACTTTGTCATTAGCACAACAATTAGCAAACAATTTGAGATCAGATGTAATATTTTGGAGGAAGAGCTGGAGATGCAAGGTCGGGAAATAAAAGCAAAGAACATTATTCTCACTTTCCCCAAAGACCATGTTGACACTCAAACTAAGGTAAATTCAATCACCCAAATACTTCTCGGCGAACCGTATCAAATAACAGATTCAACGAAGTTGAGTGAAAATGAAAATATGATTAAAATTAAAATCAACACTGGATCTAAAGAAAACACAACGAAAATGCTTCGAAACTCTGCTAAACTAAAGGGCACAGGTGCTTTTATTCAGCGCGATCTCACAAAACAGTCACAACACAAACGCCGTATCCTCCTCAACTACCGGAAAATTATCAAATCAAAAAACCCATCAGAAAAAATACAAATTAAAAACAACTCTTTATTGGTATCCGATAAATTATTTTATTTAAACAATAATAATATCCTCCAATATAAAAATGAAGACGGAGAGAAACACCTGCGTGATATGTTCGGTGAACTAGATTTCAAAGATGTCAAACTAATAATGATGTCAAATAAACGTCACAATAATTGGTCGAAACCAGATGCTGATGCGACTACACCAGTGATCCCACTTTATCAAATATTACCAAGTTCTAGTACGTTAGCACGAAATTGAGAATGTGATGCCGTCAGCTCAATTTCTTTATTTACTTGTAATATTTTATCTTATAATGTGTCAGGTCTTAATAATAAATTGTTATATGTAGATTTTTTCAATTATGTCAAAGATTTTGATATATTTTGTCTGTATGAAACACATGTTAGTCACGAAAATTTAAACAAATTTACAAAATATTTTTATGGTTATAAAGTTGTCTCAAATCCTGCAGTTAGAACATTTACAAAAGGACGCGCAAGCGGCGGAACACTATACGGAATAAAAACATCACTTTTAAAACTATACGATTTCGAAGTAATTGAAGGTTCGACAGTTATAAAACTTCTAACAAGAAACAATATGTACATCGTTCCATTCTATTTAAACTGTAATAAATGGACGGAGGACTATGAACGGCTTAACAACATTATGTTACACCTGGCAAACAAAAATGTATTAGTAGTCGGAGATTTTAATGCAAGAACCAGTAATCGCCAAACTACCTCAATCCGTAAGTCAAACAACCCCTCTTTAAACAGCGAAGAGAGAAATTCGAAAGACGGTGTATGCAATCCAAATGGTACGAAGATACTTGATTTGTTTCAGATGTACGATCTTACAATTTTAAACGGATGTACTAAAGGGGATAATGAAGGACACTACACTTTTATTGCAGGGCAAGGCAAATCAGTCATTGACTATTGTGCGATAAATAATGATTGGAATGATTTAGTATCCAAATTCGAAGTGCAATGTAAGAACTTTTCCGATCACTTACCTATTACTGTGGAATGGTCAAATGACATGTCATCAGAGCAAAGGATCCTCAAACTATTACCTCGACTAAAATGGAAACATGATGATCTATTAGTTTATCAAAATAAGTTGAACAATAATCTTTTAAGTTTAAACACGTTATCTGAGTCAGCTGAAGTACATTCCAATCATCTCATTTCTTGTATTAGGAATTCTTCAACAAACAAGGTTACAAATATGAACAAGAAGTTCAAAAATAAGTGGTTTGATAATGAGTGTATGAATGCCCGAAGAAAATCATTTGCTCTTTTTAATACGATGAGAAACTCCAACTTCATTTATCAAGATCTGAAAAAATGGTATGTTGAAGCAAATTCCTATTATAAAAATTTATGCTTAATAAAGAAAACGGAATTTGAAAACAAACAAGCTCTAACACTTGGTCAAACAAAAGACTCGAAAGAGTTTTGGAAGGTGGCCAAAGAAATCAATGGCGCAAACTTCACCATAGGCATAGGAGTATCTACTGAAATTCTTTCGATCCATTTCAAAAATCTACTTAATGGAAAATCTGGTCTCCTCTTTGCGTATGCGGAGCCTCTCTCTACTGATGAGATCCTAGATAGTGAAATAACATTAGATGAAGTACATTCTGTTATCCTTAACTCCAAGAACGGTAAAGCGCCTGGTGAAGACGGAATTCCATACGAATTTTTCAAAAATGCTCCTCCTGCGTTTATATGTGAATTAAAATCATTCTTTAATAAAGTTTACATGAATGAAGATATCCCTACATCGTTTAAAACGTCTATCATATTCCCGATTCACAAAAAAGGAGATTTGAATAATGTAAAAAATTATCGCGGGATCTCGTTCATGAATGTACTGGCCAAACTGTTTTGTGGTGTTCTCGCTAATAGACTTGAAAAATGGGTAGAATATAACAATATCCTTTCTGAATTTCAAGCTGGGTTCAGAAGAGGTTATTCAACTGTAGACCATATTTTTACGCTGACATCCATTGTAAGAGCATATCAAGCAAGAAACAAAAAGATATACGCATTCTTCGTCGACTTTAAGTCAGCATTTGATCTTGTAAATCGAAACGCACTTTTTTACAAACTCTCACGGCTGGGTATATCCACAAAGTTCATTCATGTTTTGAAGGAGATGTATGCAGATTCGAAAGCAGCTGTCTGGGATGGTTCGCAATACTCAGAATGGTTCGAAACAGATATCGGTGTGAAGCAAGGATGTCTGTTAAGCGCTCTTCTGTTCTCATTATTTATCAATGATGTTGTAACGCACGTTCCAGGAGGAATCCGAATTGTTGAAAAAAATGTTAATGTACTTTTATATGCTGATGACATAGTGCTACTGTCAGAATCACCCGACAATCTCCAATTGATGATTAACCGTTTAGCCGAGTATTGCAGTAATTGGGGCCTCGTTATTAACACGGACAAATCAAAAATAATGGTATTTTCTAGATCTAACCGGAACCAAAACATACGGAGTTGGAATTTCAATGGCAACCGATTGGAGATAGCAGATGAATACAAGTATTTGGGAGTTAAACTAAATAAAACTGTTGATTTCTCCAAACACCTAGATGAGAAAGCCAAATCTTCCCAAAGCTTGATAAATCTATCTTGGAGGACCATCTTCTCAAACGAACACATCATACTTTCTGCTAAGTATAAAATATTTAACGCTGTTGTTAAATCTACACTATGTTACGCATCGCAGGTATGGGGAGCTTATGAGTACGAGGTGATAGAAAAGTTTCATCGAAATTTCGTGAAAAAGCTGTTTAACCTTCCACTAAACACACCAAACTATGCGTTATATTTGGAAACGGGTCTTCCCAAACTTTACATAAATACTCTTAAGTCACAGGCGGACTACATCGTTAAGGTACTGTCTCTTTCGAACGACCGTCTACCAAAAAAAATGGCTCTTTATGAAATGAGGAACAAAGACTGGTGGGTGCTTAAGTGGAAAAACTTAGGACAAGCTAGTGGAGAAGTAGTTAGGTTAGATCCTCATAACTTAACTAATATAAAGGAGCAGCTTTACCGCATAATTCAAGCACACGAAACCTCTGTAAGTGTTGCGCACATAGTAGAGGCTCGTAGTTCAGAAAGTAGAATAATATATTCACAACTCAAGCTTAATTTAATGGAAGCAAATTACTTCAACGACTTAATGAGTTACAAGGAGATATCGTTAATATTTAAAACCAGATGTGAAATCCTAGCTCTTAATGGGTGTCCATACAATGGAAGTTTCAATCAATTTTGCACGTTATGTAATTTAAAAGCCAAAGAAGACTGTTTTCATATCATAAGTATATGTCCAATTTTTATTCCCCAACGTCGATTATATTTTGGAAAGAAAACGATGACGTTTAAAGATACAATCTCAGTGCTGAACGAAACCGACTGGAAGAAACTTTACCTCTTTTTGAAAGATATTTATAACTACAGAAAGTTATTAATAACTGAATTTGAATAAAAACATTTAATCTACTTTATTGTAATTATATGTATATTAAAACAAAATTAATTTTATAACGTAAACTTGCCAACCGAGCTGACGGCAATGCCATAGCTACTAAATTCATTAAAACTGAAAATGTAACCACTCAATAAGCAATAAAATGAATTACTTACTTACTTACTTACTTACATTAGCACAACACATGCCGGGCATTTCACCTGGAAAGTTAGCGGCATCACAATGTGGATGTATTGCGTCCATCATTCCAATATATCCGTACATACTATAATCAATTTGACTGTTGTAATTAAAAGCCGCACGCATCATTTTAGCCAAAAGAGCAGCACGACGTATTCGTGATCGGCGTGCAAGGTTCAGTACAGGTACAGACAGGGTCAACAGATCTATTTCGTTCATTACGTTTACTGCGATGCATTAGCTTGTGCGCGTTCATCTGCAGTCTGTGATCGACTTAGTAATGCCACATCATTTGCATTACGCGTTCGCCGACCTATATGTGTTCGCCCGGCTTGTGACATTATTCCTTCATATAAAAAAGAATAAATCAAATTAAAAATATAAGTTTCAATTTGACAGCAAAATCCCCACTAACAAAATGATCCGACATTTATTGAATTCATTTGTTACAAAAAATGTGATAAATGAAGAACCACTCGACCGATTTTGTGCAAACTTCACATAAACCATCTACTAAATAGTCCAAACAAAGCCATAAAATTTTGTTTGGATAGGTAAGCCCGTTCTTGAGTTATAGAAACACAACGAAAAGTGGTATTGATTTTTATATATGTATATAGATATAGATATAGATATAGATAAAGATAATATGTCTTCTGTTAAAGTTTGAAAATTAAACGATATTATGAATTTTCTAAAAAAAAATTAAAACCAAAACCAGATATGCGTTGTTTACTGTACACTATACAGTATACTCCGTGACATCAATCAACTAAGAATTAACGTCCCAAAAGCTTAGTAATCTAATAACTATTCATTTCCACACATCAAGGTATGTGCAGTAATACCTTGATGTATAAATATGATAAAATATATATTTTGTAAGCAAAGGTCACTAGGGCGTATGTGGAATATTTTTTATTGTGATTGTGCAACAATTTCTCTCGATAACATTTCTCTTTAATTTCATAAAAAATGAAGTGTAATTTCAGGGATTACTATGTCGTTTTATATTGATAGTGGTATTTCTTTTTAAAACCAAGAAAAAGTACTTCATCAATTGCCGAAATAATTTGTTCAGGTACTTTTTATATTTTGTAATAACCTGATTACCAATATTGGAAACGTATAAACTGATAAAATCTCTGGATTAATTTGATAAGAGTTTACCTATTTGTTAAAATTAATTGACGAAATTTCATTAAAAATTATCTTTACAATGATATATATAATCAATATTAACCAACAATGAGTTGTGGAGTTAAGTATTAATTTTACTTGGTGCGATAGTGGAAAAATAGGCCAAGTTATAGTTTCCTAACTCGAAACTCCAGCTAAAATTGATAAATTTGCTGATCAATAAAACTGATAGCACATAATTTAATTTTTCAATAATCCCTAATGCGTTCCTGTATATCCATCTCATATGCATAATTCCTTTAAATTCAGTGGGTTTGTCCAGTAAAAAAGAAACCTTTAAAATTAAAGTTGTAATATCATCTTCTGCATCTTTTTATTTTATATCATCTTTTATTTTGTATTTGTGGTGCCTAAGCAATTTTACATATTCATAACTTATCTATGTATTTTGACCTAGAAATAAAAACAAAAGTTTTATCATATCAAAATCGTTAGAACTACTTTCTATAAGATTTAAAGAAGAAGAAACGATAGGTACGGGATGTGCGCCCGTAATAGCTCTTATTTTGGAATAGATTCTGCAAAATTTCATTAGCTTACTAATTTTGCACTTAAAACATCTTATTTGTGAAAGTTTAAGGAACGTCTTATGAGTTTGAGCTATTTAAATGCTACTTCTTTTCTTTTTAGTAAAACAATGTAACCACCAACCTTTTTTCTTTACTTCTGAGTTTTTTTTTAACAGAAACTGCATAACTATACCTTTAAAAGCCTTTTTCTAACTAAGTAGAAGTCAGCAAAAACAACAGCATTTGGCTTGTCAAATTATAATGGCGGTGTCAATAAAAGCTGTCCATTAAAATATTATTTCTCACTTCCCTCTAATGCCCAAGCTAAACTATCGCTTTTACAAACATTTACAAATGTAATCCCCGGGGGCATATTCATTATATTCACATAAAACTTAATTTTAAACACCCACGTAATCCATTTAGAAATTGGTTGCTGCTAAAAGCATTTGAAGCAATTTTCATAATTTACATAACAAAAATTTGATCTCTAATATTTTCAAGAAAGTGCTGATAATAATGATGTAACAAAAGTTTATTAAGTCCCCCTTGGGTCAAAGTATTGCTTTTTAAATTATTAAATATCATTTTTAGGGTTTTTGTGAAACTGAGTTAACACTATCGGTCTTTGCTTGTGGTTTTATCATGTCTTCCGTGAGAAATAAATAAATTTGGTGGCATGTGTGTGTTGTTAGCCGACTTTGCCTGCAAAAGTTGGTTTTCTTGCTTGAAGAATTATTTTTGTATATTTTTGTACCGAATTACATTTGCAATAAATTTGAATTACCATTAATTTTACTAAAAACAAGTTAAATCCAAACTTAAAAAAGTTAAAATGTTCAACATTAAAGTGTTTCACGTGTGTAACTAAAACTGAATGACCTTCATCGCATTAGACTCTTAACTTGTTCTTGAATACTTGACTCAAAAATGATAGCTCAAAATAAGTTCCATTGTCTTTACAAAGATCTTAGATTTTATTCGCATCTAATTTTGTGTCACTTTTTTCGATACAATCAGTGATGAAAGAATTAAATTTCACCGAAATCAGTAGAGCTGTTTTCGAAATAACTAAAATATTCAATTATATGTTTGCAAAACGAATAAAGTATTACTATAACTAAATGTGCTATTAAAAGTATGAAAATACTTTTAATATCACGCTTCCAGAAAGAGTCATTTGCATTTGAGAGCGTAAATGATTTTTTTGTACAAATGGTCTTTAGCACTCGTACAGTACCGAAGGATTTCGATGTACACAAATCCGCTGTCCCGGATAGAATCCCTCCCATTGTTGTGAAGAGGTGTTCTTCAAAGCTGGCAAAAACACTGAGCCAGCTTTTTTATCTTTCCTGTTGTATTGGTCTTTTTCCGAGCTGACGGAAAACAACATTTTCTCAGCTTTCCCTCTCTCTAACTAACTATTGTTCAATTGCATTAACGTTCCCACTTTCCAAGGTCGACGAAACTCTGTTCAAGAACAAAAGCTTCTTAATGAACGGCAGTATGGCTTTCTTAGCAATAAGTCCACTAGTGGCCTAATAGTTTATCTGAACGAATAGTACTGGATGAATCCCTTCTTCGTTGAAATAGAAATCACCTTTCGGACCGTTCTTTACAAGTTATAATGGGTGGTTTCAACACTGATATTCATAAAATAACTGTTGGGCTCCGCTTTGTCTCCAACACTATTTCTCTCATATTCATAAATGGTCTCTTGTTTAAAACTTCTAATTCAGTAAATTCTTTCGCTGACGACATTACTCTCATATTCGTTTCTGCGAGGGTAGTCCCAGAAGTACCCAACCTGACGTATAGATGGCGATGGCGGTTGTTGTTAAAAAAGAATGACTATGGTAGAGAGTACCAACCTTATAAAGCTTAAGTTTGAAGTTTGACGAAGCTACGTTGTTCAGTATTTGTTTGGCAGCCATCAATAGTGAACGCTCTCAGTGAATTTGTAAACATGGAAAAAATTGGTCATCGTTATGTGATACAATACTTTCATTTGAAAGGCCTCAGTCCAACCAATATCAAAGCGGAGCTAGATTCTACTCTGGGGGAGTCTGCTCCTTCGTTTACAACAGTAAAATATTGGGTGTCAGAGTTTAAACGAGGTCGTACGAGCTCCCAAGACGGACATCGCAGTGGTCGACCAAATGAAGTGACCGGCAAGGTCATGGCGTCAGTTTTTTGGGATGCGCGTGGGATAATTTTCATTGATTATCTTCAGAAAGAAAAAACAATCAACGGCGAGTATTATGCGAACTTATTGCAGCGTTTGAGTGACGAAGTAAAAAAAAAACGGCCGCATTTGGCGAAAAAGAAAGTTTTGTTTCATCAAGACAATGCACCAGTTCACACATCCGTTATCGCGATGGCCAAAATCAATGAGTTAAAGTTCGAATTGCTTCCTCAGCCACCCTATTCGCCAGATTTAGCCCCCTCGGATTATTTTCTGTTTCCAAACTTGAAAACACCTCTTAGATGGGGCTACATTAAATCATTGATCTTTGCCAAGAAGTCAACGTAGTTTGCGAATCTCAGAAGCAATATTGAACGAGAGATAGTGGCTGTTTCCGTCGAAATGTGTGGCCGGCGAATCGAATATTGGTTCCACTAATCGACCTCTGCGAAAGTGCCCGTGGTGGACATATTAGCTGACGACATTACTCTCATATTCGTTTCTGCGAGGGTAGTCCCAGAAGTACCCAACCTGACGTATAGATGGCGATGGCGGTTGTTGTTAAAAAAGAATGACTATGGTAGAGAGTACCAACCTTATAAAGCTTAAGTTTGAAGTTTGACGAAGCTACGTTGTTCAGTATTTGTTTGGCAGCCATCAATAGTGAACGCTCTCAGTGAATTTGTAAACATGGAAAAAATTGGTCATCGTTATGTGATACAATACTTTCATTTGAAAGGCCTCAGTCCAACCAATATCAAAGCGGAGCTAGATTCTACTCTGGGGGAGTCTGCTCCTTCGTTTACAACAGTAAAATATTGGGTGTCAGAGTTTAAACGAGGTCGTACGAGCTCCCAAGACGGACATCGCAGTGGTCGACCAAATGAAGTGACCGGCAAGGTCATGGCGTCAGTTTTTTGGGATGCGCGTGGGATAATTTTCATTGATTATCTTCAGAAAGAAAAAACAATCAACGGCGAGTATTATGCGAACTTATTGCAGCGTTTGAGTGACGAAGTAAAAAAAAAACGGCCGCATTTGGCGAAAAAGAAAGTTTTGTTTCATCAAGACAATGCACCAGTTCACACATCCGTTATCGCGATGGCCAAAATCAATGAGTTAAAGTTCGAATTGCTTCCTCAGCCACCCTATTCGCCAGATTTAGCCCCCCCGGATTATTTTCTGTTTCCAAACTTGAAAAAATGGCTCGGTGGTAAAAGATTTGCGAACAATGAAGAGGTGGAGTCTGCGGTTGATGGCTATTTTGAGGAGCTCGACGGTTCTCACTATATCGAAGCTATCGAACATCGCTGGGAAAAGTGTATCGAGGTAAAAGGAGACTATGTACAGAAATAAAGATATTTTTCCCCAAATTTGTTGTGTTTTCTTTGTTAGGTCGGATACTTCTGGGACTACCCTCGTATATTAAGAACCTTGTCCTTTGGATGTGGATTTAGAACTGAAACGTATGATAAGCTCATAAATTTCGAATTCAATGCTTCAAAAACTCAATGCCGTATTCTATCGTTAAAGTGGAACTCAGTCCCCATGCCGCTATCCATGAGCGGCACTTACATTGGGGAAAACGAACACCTCTCAGTTCTCGGTATCTGCATCACAGACCACTTTGTGTGAAATAACCTAATTTTCTCGCCAAAACCGCTGTTTAATGTTTAGGATTCCTTCGACGATGCAAGAAATTTGTCTCTTTGGATTAGTGTGTAATATGTAAAGCCTTTGGTACAGTTATCATATTTAAGCAGGTTCTGAAAAAACTAAATAAAGTTTCTTGGATGGAATCCAAAAGAGCTTTCAAATTAATAGGTGCCTCCAAGGAATGTCCATCAGTTAACCTTTGAGCTCAACTTTAGACGTAATGTTAAATTCAGATATTCTTTCTTCAAAGGTTCTTCACGAATGTGGAATACTTTACTCGGCCCAATATCTCCTTCCAAGACATTCAAATCCAATGAGCGTCGGTATCTACTTTTAAATGCTCTTCAAATTTCCTAAATGGTCCTACTGTGCTTTAACATTTTAAAAGTAGTCCAAATCCTTTTAGTACGCCCAAAATTGTTGAAAAATTATTAAAATATCAATGTCAAACCAGAAGTTTTAGTTCTTAAGAAATAAAAACAGAAATAATTAGCCTACTTCTTTTTAATAATAATAAAAAAATCAAACTAACGATTTCTGTGTAGAAGACCCAATTTTTTCAAAATCTTACTCTCTGTTTTATTTTCAGTCTTATAACCAATTAAAAATTTGAAGCTAACAATTTGCCTCAGTGTTCGCTCTTTGATGGTGCAAAATAAGCATTGTCTTACTTCTAGAAATTGTACCAACCTGTAAAAGTTAATCACTCTTGACAATCTTCCTCAAACTAAACACAAGACTCTCACTTTAAATTGTCAACATGCAAAAGGCCTACCTAGGAGGAAATTGAAAACTTTAATTACGCTCTGTGTGAGAACATTAATCCGAATTCATGGTAATTAAAACAAAATTACCGTGTGTGCGCCATCATATTCTCAAAACAACTAATGTGCGCCACATTCTTTTAAAGTCGAGCAGCACTTTCTATTTCTACGAGTATATCGCATATTTGCTGTTTTGGTTCATGAAGTACAGGTTGAATCATTACGCACCGCTATCAAATAGCTAACAGAATTGACATATGTCACAATCACAACATTAACCGATAGAAAGTCTACGAAATCGTTGTATTTTCCTCGGAAAAACAAAGTCTCGTAAAGTTAAATACCGAATCGCAAGACTGCAATGGGGTTTCCTACAAAGTAGTCAGATGAAACATCCCCATAAGCAGGGCTTTCCTCCAAGTTGGACTGTTTGTCAAACAACAACGGCAACGTCAGGCTTGAGCGGTGGTGGCATTTGTTTACAAGCAGTTGTACCAACACAAGTTTTTCTCAAGTAGTTTCCTTATCGGTCAACTGTTTACAGTGTTGGGGTACATTATGTCACCCGCCATCTTCTTGCTCTGCTCGCAGTGATATGGTTTCCTCCCACCGCCATCGCCACCGGTATCATCAGCTAGAAGAAGAGAAAAAAGTACAAGGTTGAGTGCGCAG
Organism: Chrysotoxum bicinctum; assembly: GCA_911387755.1. Classification (NCBI taxonomy): domain Eukaryota; kingdom Metazoa; phylum Arthropoda; class Insecta; order Diptera; family Syrphidae; genus Chrysotoxum; species Chrysotoxum bicinctum. The sequence goes on from OU426987.1 coordinate 268,285,637, forward strand.
GTAACTTTCATCGCTTACCCATCGGCTGTCAGTTTTCATGGCTTCCGCTTATCGCGTTACTTTATTTACTGCAACTGATTGGAGTCGCGCTTGGTCTACAGGCGATGCGGTGCGGGCGCGGCAATATCATTCATACATGGAATTTTGTTGTGTTTGTTGTTGTAAATAGCTGCGACAAATACTCGGAGCAACGTGTGTGTTGACATTCGTTTTGGTGTACATTGGGACAGGGATGGGCATCACTGAAGAGCTTTCACTTTTACGCTTTGGAAAGAGGAATTCATTATGTCTGGATGTGTGACAGTAATTATGTTGCAGAGAAGCGGAGACTCTAAATGAATCCATTTAAGTGTGATCTGTGGCTTAAGTTAGGCCTTATGTTGTCATGGGTTTTGCGTTGTAGACAGTTTGTCTGGTGATGAAGTTATACATGAGGGGTGCTTGATGCGATTAACTAGTAAATATTTTGTATTTTTAAGATTTTTTTAAATGAGGTTGCAACAAATAATTACATCCAACATTTAATTAACTTCATAATGTTGCCATTAAAATGATACGAAGCGTTACGTAAATTGAATAGTATTGATCAAGTTTTTCGTTCATATTCAAGTCAAGTGTGTTATTATGAAGAACACAACAACAATTCATTGACTTACTAAGTTTATCCAATGTTCTTTTGAGTTCTTTCTCGTTCTTAGACTTAAGATCTTTATAGTTTCTTCGTAATTGCAGACATTTCTTTTTCATAATTAAAATAGACGTGTAGTATTTCTGCACGTACTGATGCTACAGATGCACCCGGAACACATGTGCATAGGCATACTCTTTGACAATAATAGTGCATATTTATGTGAAAATGAAAATGAATCTGCCATGTAATTCAATTTCGCTGTATTCAAAAAGCTGCATATCTTTTTCAGCCATTAATCATATCAATTGATGCACCATTCGCCCAAAATGAGCTCCATTCGATTGACGGCTGAAGCCGCAAAGATGAGAAAGACTTGAGTCTTCTTCGTGAGTAATATGTTTTTGTGAGGTATTTTAAAACAAGTTATTAGTAAGTTATAAAAAATGAGTTTGAATTATGGGATGATAAACACCTTCAAATGTTAACTAAGGTGTGTTTTCTCTATTTCGTTAATGAACTGTCACTGTTAAGCCCTTAGCAATTAGTATTTGTTTAATTTCATTTTGTTTATTTATTGAAAATCATAATAATATACATATGTAAGTATATTAAATTAACTCCAAGAAAAATCAATATACATACTCGTAACCAAGACACAGTAGTTATCTGTCTTAACATAATCACAATCAGTTATTTGTTAGATTTTCTTAAAATATTCATAGTAATTTGTCTGTATACACGTTTAACATTAATATTCAATATAAAGTATCATAATTTCATTATTAAGTCTTTTGTAATCAATAGACTTAATATCATTTGACGAAATAAAATAATTAATAAAAATATATAATAAATAAATCTATTCTAATCCCATGCTTTTTTAACAACATTTTACCACTAGCCGAAAGTCGCCGAAATTTACAAAACGGAAACGGATATACTATTTTAAATTGATACACAGTTGACCCTCTTCTATTAAAATTGTAGTGAGAGTCAGTCATATTTCACTGTTGAGTAAACTTTAGAAAGTCTTTTTGTTTTTTAGTTAAGCACAAAAGAAAAAATTCTAGATTTCGATAAATTAGCTTGGTAAAATTAAATTTTAGTTTTATACAACTAAAATAATTTTTTTGTAAATTTGTTGACGCAAAATCACTACAGTTTTGAACTTGTTTCACAACTTTTTAATAAGGGGACTTGACGACTTTTACTGTTCATTTATTTCGATGACCAAACTGTCAGTATGAAAACATATAGTAAAAACAACATTTTCATGATAGTGTGGTTTGCGAGGGAAGAGGTTTTCAAATAATTAAAATTTATTACAAAAGCTCTCAGTCGGTAACAAAAACTTTTCAGAGCGTTAACGCCAATTTATTTTCTACTGTGATGAAGTGAATTTTTGGCTTTAAGAAACATAACTTCAATCACAAAAAATACATAATTGTATGGTGTAATACTCGTGACGTGCGTTGGTATCATTGGCCGGTTGTTTTTTTCGTCCAATTCAAAGACGTGCTCTAAAATTATTTCCTTGATCAATTGTTGGGGTAGACTAGACATTAAGGATATGTGGTTTCAACAAGACGCTGCCTCTAGCCCCACAGCGACTTATTGAAACTCATGCAGCCATAGAGCCATACAGCATATGTAATAATTAACTTTTTGAAAACTCAATTCTATAAATGTGTTATATCGAGAAATAGTCCTGTAGATTGGCTGCCGTTATCGTGTGTGTTCTAACACCTTAACACCTCTTAGATGGGGCTACATTAAATCATTGATCTTTGCCAAGAAGTCAACGTAGTTTGCGAATCTCAGAAGCAATATTGAACGAGAGATAGTGGCTGTTTCCGTCGAAATGTGTGGCCGGCGAATCGAATATTGGTTCCACTAATCGACCTCTGCGAAAGTGCCCGTGGTGGACATATTAACGACGTTGAATTCTGTATACATAGGGTACGTATAGGGTGTCCCAAAAGTCAACGCTAAAACGAAAACGGGTGATAGGGTAGGTGGTGACCAATAAAATAATTAAAACAATCCTAGCCATGTATTTTGTGATTTATAGGCATTCGAAAAAAAATCGAAAAACTGGTCACCCTGATGATCTTTCAAGTGCCATGATTACAAATCTTAATTTTTTGTATTTTTTTTGGTTGTTATGGAACCTTGAACAACCCTGCTTACAATTGCATTCAAAAATTTAAACACCACCTGCATCAGTTTTAAAGAAAATATCACTTTTTTGCCCAACTAAGTACTCAAAATTTCTACATGACCCTAATTCAATGAACTGTAGTGTTAAAAAAAATGTACTACGAAATTTTGGCAAGTTACCTTAAAAGTTGGCGTGTTCTCTTCTCATTTCAAAATGGTATAACATTTTTGAGAATATTCCATAAATAACGGAAACAAAAATGTTTTTCTCCAGTAACCCGGTTTTAAGATAATTCTTTTTAATTCATTAAAAAAAATGCACTCTAGGCTTCATCGTGTCTAAATTTAATTTAATTTATAAGTAACTACTACCATACCCAGAGTACCGCGGGCTATCAAATAGGGATTCATTTCATTTCGAGAACGAAGTGGTAGAAGAAGTCGACCAAGCCCCAAGTACCTCAGTCACAGGGTGACCATTTTTTAGATTTTTTTTCGAATGTCTATAAATCACAAAATAGAAACATAGCTACGATTTTTAAAATTTAATTTATTTATTGATCACCACCTACCCTATCACCCGTTTTCGTTTCAGCGTTGACTTTTCGAACACCCTGTATATAAATAGTTCTAGTTAACTTAAAAACAATATTAAAAATTTTGAGATACATATCTCAAATGATTTTAGTTTTTTTTTTTTTTTAAGTTTACAAGTTCTTATGGAAAATCCGTTATTAACTAAAAGATTATTTATAATCTAGCATATCTGGTCTAGTCAAAGTTCAAATGCGTAACATGTAAGTCTTACACTTCATTTTTGAAATTGTGTTTATTATTAAGAAATGGAATTAACAAACATTATTTTCTTTCATTGGGGTGTTGATACCTACTCGTATTACAAAAAGTCCGTTCATGTTCTGTTAAAAATAATATTGATGTAGCATTTTAATTAAAAACTGAAAATTGCAAACCGGCGCTATTTTGTGAATCTTAAAAGTTAACTAGACCCTTAAAAATGAAAATTTCACGATGAATTAATTTCTTTCGATTTCTCAGCCATTACGATATTTTAAAAGAACTTAAAAAAAAACTACCGGAAACAAAAAGATTCCAATACATATACATAAATATTGTTAAATGCCCATCAGCAATTCGTATCCATTGACTCATGTTTTCTGACTCATCTCGTAAGATGATTATCTCACTTTGATATTCCCCGATGGCGGCTATTAGTTTCTTTTTCTATTTTTTTTTTTTTTGCAATCGACTTTATAAATAATGATCAAAGAAAAACTCCATCGAATTACTTGAATTCCTGATGATGTTAAAAGTGTGTTGTCTTATTAGATAAAACGCGTATAGATTAACAGATCATTGACGCAATTCATATTATTTCTATGATTTGACGTCTTTTAAAAATAATTGGCATGATGTTCACGATGTAGTAATGAATAATACTTGACTTTTTTTTTTGAAGTTAAAGTTGTCGAGTTTTTGTTGTCATTATTTCGGAATGAAAATAAATACATCATGTGCCGTGACGAAAACTTTGTTAAATGCAACATTATATTAGAAACTTATTACGAACCATTGAATCAATTGAATCTTACGACTACTGTGTCACTCAAACGTTTTACCAATTTTTGGAACATATCTAATTTTTAAATTGGAAAATTGAATTCGACACACAAATATTAAATGTACTTTCATTTGTTAAAGTTTATCCGCTTATTCCTATAGCCTGTTAAGAAAACATTCAGTGAACTCGATCAAATAGATAGACCAAAATCAACTTGATGTCGGAAAGCTTTTGAAATCATATGAGTTTGTTAGTGGAAGTACTCGGAATATTATATTCTTTTAGAAGAACACTACATATTTAATTCAAAGATTAAGTCTTAACTTTTTAAAATTACAATTGTATATATTACGATTTTTGTATTGCTTAATTAATTACATATAATTATAGAATTGTAGTTGACTATTAGACAATCATGAAGACTTTACTTTTTGAATATTTATTTAGGAAAATTGAGTTGTCTTTAATTTATGAATGAAACTGAATTCAACACACCGTCCACTTATGGTCTTTAAAACTAAATCAACATTACTTATAGTGGGTTTGACTTCTTCCACTTCCATTCGAATCATAATCACGATGTACTGAAAAACATTTTTAAACTGTTGCTAAAGTTAAAGTTAAGGACCCGATCTCACCAATTTCGACGGATTTACTGATGTTAGACTCAGATTTAAGTACATAAATAACGAATACCAGAACTCAAAACCACGGTTGAACTTCAGTTAACCTACGGAAATCGATGAGTTAAAATTACTGAACCAACATTCAAAATAAGTTCAAATCAGTTAATAAACCGAAATCTTAAGAAAACGTCAAAGAAATTAAAATAACGGATCTTCACGTGTGTGAAAGGCCACTCGTTTGACAAGTAATATGAGAAGTCCTAAATAAATTCTCTTATAGTGTTGAAAAAGTACGCTCGCAAATTTTCATTTCCTATATATGGCCCAGTTGCTCGATAAAATGGACATTTACACTACACTCGAGCAGACCATTAAAATTATTTTTTCAATAGATCTAATTACATGTTCATTAAAATTATTTATATACGAGTATATGCGTTGAATTTAATTTTTATATTGTCCTCGCAGAGTAAAATTATACACTGAATTCGGTTGACTTTCTCGCCACATGATTAACACCAAGAGAGTCACGTAATTTTTTCCGCGTATTTTGAACAATTATTTAAATTCAATGTTTTAATATTTTCAAGCAGTTTTTGCTGCTTTAGAGTCTCCATAATAAATGACTATCAAATAAAATCGACCTGGACCATAAAACGCACCCTGTAACACAACAGAGTGAGCTCCCGGACAAAAAAGTGCACAATGCCAACAAAGAACATTGAAAATTTATTTCGACAAATCTGCAATGCCGCAGCGAAAAGTGAAAAGTTCTCTTATCTACTGTTTGTCAATTGTCACATGCGTATGCTATGATTTCGTTCATAAGAACTTGTCTATTTAATCGAGGTGTCAGTTGTTTACATTCATCGATGCAATGCATGCAACCATAAAACGCACGTACGTCCAATGTGTTTCTCGAACTAAACCATTTTTCTCAAAATAAATTTGAATAATTTGCGGCCAAACTAAAGTCACCTCAAAACGCCCAAGAACTTTTAGATTCGCCATCACTGAAAACCGTGTTGTCAATTTAAAGTTCTTCACCTCTATAGTATATACATATGTATAACGTGACTCTTACGAGTATATACAGTTCTTACCGCCATTTTGTTTTGAATATCTTTGATTGACCAGATTTATGTTTTCCTGTTAAAGCTCAGTAACGTGTATATCGGTATATATATCGATAACGAAATTCCCTTACAGTTGAAATTTAGTCGATTAACATAAAATTGAGGTAAAATCTCTTTGATTATAGATATACAGCCCTATGGAGGTATCCGTTCGGAAGAAGTTCCGAAACGATAGTCCGTTCCAATCGGAACTTAGATTTCGTTTGAGGTATTCACTTCAGAAGAAATAAAATGCACGACTGGTTCGCACGAACTTGCTCTTATGTAAAAGTACTTTGGAATTTAAGATACATTTTATAAAAAATATAAAACATGGATTTAATGAGATAATAATGTTTAAATGCATAAAATTGCCGCCTGGTTTCCGGAAAAGTATGAATTTATGCAAATAAAACTTAAAAAATCGTTTTATTATTAAATAAATTTTTTATATAAGAAATTTCTACAAAATTTTTCAAGAAAGAAATGTGGGATGCGAATTTTAAGTATTTAATAATATTGGTTTTAAGAAATAATTTCAAAAAATAATCGTTCATAGGTTTTGAAGATATTGATTTAAAATTTTTTTTTTTTTTTTTTAAACCCAATAAATATTTTTTCGAATATTTTTATATACAATATTATTTTAAACTTAAGGGGACTCCTGCTAAAAATTTTGGGGGAAAATCCTTAGAGCCGTTAATGAGAAAGTCGAAAATCAAAAAAACGGGTCTATGGCAGGTACCCCTAATAACATTTTGCCCCAAAATTTTTTTTGACCAAAATGTAGTCCATGTCCATAATATCACACTTAATTTTTTTTATCAAAATCGTTAGAGCCGTTTTCGAGATAAATAAGATTTTGCATTACGGGTGTATGGGGGGTACCCTTAGTTTTGGAGCTAAAAAAAAAATTTCAATTTTTCCTCTAGGGAATCACCGAAGACCCTTAACTACCGAGTTTGAAGAAAATACGTCCGGTAGTTTAGGCTGTAGTTCGAGGTACAGACATACAGACATACAGACAGACAGACGGAATTGTCAGACCCACTTTTTTCGTCTTCGCTATCATCGTAATGTCAACTTTGATCAAAATCTCGAGTTCGATTTTTTTTCCAAATGCAGAACTTGCCCTATAGTACCTATGTATACCTATCGCAAGTAAAAAAATGAAGCATACAATCGCATTCATTCCATTCCATTTGACTTAAAATAATCCGAAACTATTTTCTGTCGGAGAATTTTCGAAGATATTTAACGCACAACTGTCAAAAATTCTATGCTGAATGTACTTCATCGCAATGCGTTGATGAGCCTCAAATTTTATCGCAAGATTGTCCGATATGTCAATCGGACAGGGTACCTCGGAAGAAAATTCTCCGATTTCGAACAAATCGGAAAAAAAATTTTTCTCCGAACGGATAACTCGATAGGGCTGATAATCACTATATTGATAGATGGATGATATTAAATGTACTGCTTGATGATAAATTTGCCTTCGAAGCATCGAGTATTTTATAGATATTTTCTTTAATTCGCTCAAGGGTTACCCTTGCTTTTTTTCTGTAGATACAGCACACAGCAGTTATGTGTCGTTTATCGACAGATTTTTCTTATTGTTCTCTCGGGTTTATCGGCTTTTCATTCAATTCTCCTACTGTGATGCTTGAAATTCTTTTACAAACCATATCTCTAAATTTAAATATCAAAAATGTTGGCATATCATTTAAAGTTAAGTGTTAACAAACCCATTTGATTTTAAATAGCTTCATTGCCCCAAGATGCAACACATTTGTTTCTAACTCTCCTTAATCAGGAAAATTGCTCAAGAGAATACGCCTTTCTATGGCTTCAAGAAAAAAAAACGTGTCCAATTAAAATCATGAACACAGCAGCAGCATGCAATTTACTCCTCAATCTATTTTAAAACAATTTGATTGACGACACGACTCAAGGTAACTCCTGTGGAAGAATCAACGCACACATTACTTACCCAAACGATTATCGATCATTTAAGTTGAGTAGAGCTCACTGTTTTTATGTAATGTCGTCGCTTCTGTTTTTTTTTCTCTCAGTATAAACGCATCAGACATTGAAGACCAATTGCGGATCTTTGAAAATCGTTTCTGACGTGAATAATCGGCGGAAGTTTATCTACACGTTTGGATTCAAAGTGTATCGTGACTATTCAATTTTGTTAGATTAGGCGTCATTATGAAAAAAAGCTATCATTACAAGAAGTAGTTATGCACAATATACATAAAGTTAAAATAATAAATTTTTAATCGAAACAATAAATAGGTCAAAAATCCGCTATTATGTGCTCGTGTGTGTCATTTTGCAGGTGTTAAATGTTCATAAACTCCTTTTATATTAATACATATCCCGAAATCTATGCAAACCATTTCTTGATATGGGGAAATCTAAATTCGATAAAAAATTTGGAACAATTTTTCAAATTCCAATCTCTATCGTATCAAAGAGCTGAACAAGAACACCTTCTGATAACATGTGGATTGGTACTTATTTCTTGCTTTGGAAATTAATATTAATAACCTATACTCTGTCCAACAAAAATTGTCAGTACAGGCCTTATGGGAGAGCTTTTTCTAAAGCAGTGGCGCCTGATGCACCCCCACTACAATGCGTTAGGAAAAATGCCACTAAAAAAAGAGCAAGCCACTGACTTTTCTTAAGGAATTGTTGTTGTAATTCTTTACAAAAAGTTGTACAGCCCAACACGACCGTCGGCGTCGTATCCCACTGCTGATGAGATACTGTCAAGACAAGAGTAAGAGTCTGAAGTGTCACTCAATACGATCGTGCGCTCTTTATCTACATCAAAACAGAGTTACCATTATCATTCTCAATTGCAAGCAAAGAGCTTTTTCAGTGGTTTTTATTAAGGAGCTTTTGGGATTTGTTGCTTTTGAGAACACATTTTAAGAAGATGAGTATGTTGAGTGTTGTCGTACTGCTTTTTAACTTAAAAAAAACGCGCCTATTATCTTACCGCTTGGCGTTGTGGGAAAAGGTAAATTGAATGTTGTTTTCAGTCGTTTTGAATCGGCAGGCGGTAGCCCTACGCGTTTCTTACTCTCATTTGCGGCGATTTATAATGTAAACTACGGAATCCCTGTGAGAGCTTTAAAAGGCGACACACTTATGCATGGCAATGCAACCAGAATGAGAGACAAACGTCCTATCTTCCCTGTACTGACAATTTTTGTTGGACAGAGTATAGTAGTTAGTAAAAAAGACCTTTCACATAAAAAACATAATAATGCGGCCAACTTTTTGAATGCCTTCTATAATTGTTATTTCAAAATTAATATTATTTATTTATATTAAGTATTGATAATGTAAATGTTACATTGTTCTTAATTAATTTCTTTTTATGTTTTGTTTTACAGATAAAAATTCTAAAATGGTGCTCTATCTTAAGGAAAATTGAATTTTGAAACAATTTTTAAAATATATTTTGGACAACTTTTCACTGTCAATTTAAACAGTTCTTCTTACAATGCCATACAAAATGAATAGCAATTCATCTTTGGAAAATTCATCGGATCCAGATTTCAATGAATATTTGCATGAATGCCTTTTACAAACCAATTCATCCAGCGAACCTATATTACACTATGAAGGTAAGATATGTCATTTATCCCATATTTGTGTAATTTCAAAACTCAAATTGGCCTGAGGAATATTTTCAGATAAATATTATTAAATAAGATCAAGATTTTATTTACATATTATATTATTTTATTTTTAAACAGGATGTTTAAAAGTCTAGTGTCGATACTAAGAAGAAGTGTCCATATTTGCAGGAAGAGTGATTTGACTTTAATTTATTTATTTACTAGCGTACCCGTGCGGGAACTCCCGCTCACAATGACGTTATCATAAATAAAGCTTTGATACCAATCAGGTCCTTTTCTTAAAGGTAATGGAGGCAAGAGCGAAGGATATTTTGAAAAAACTAACAAACAATGAGCAAATCACATACGTATGTAACTATCCTATAACAATTTATGTAGTTAAACCTGAGGCACATAAAGTTTAACTTACCTTAAAATAGTTTAAATTCAAAGACACACAAATATATGTATGTCAAATTTTTTTTGTTTTTAATTCGGAGAATTTTATTTTTGCTTTGTTTTTTTTTAAAACTTTTTTGAGTGTTTTTATCGTTACTGCTTAGGTAAATTAATCAAACAATGCCCCTCCTCTGGGCCCGCACCACCAAAGTATGACATTTCAATGCAACTACTTATGTATACGTACTACATTTCAGTGCAATACGAAGATAGAAGTAGAGATAAATAATTTTGGGGTGTTTCGACCACCTAACGCCCCTCCCCTGATAAAAAAAAAGTAGCCTATACGGTAATCCAGACTATAACTTTTTTGTGTGTTAAATTTTATCAAGATCTATTCAGTTGTTCAAGGGTTATTGAGTAACAAACATCCATACATCGTAACATTCACATTTATAATATTAGTAGGATTTATTTATTTATTATTTCATCAAACAGAGAATACATTTTACATATATTTCCTTAAGATTACTAGATACAATTTATTAATTACCACTCAGGTTACCTACTATAAATAATAATTGATGCTTAAATATATCTCTATTATTAGAGTGAAAAAAATCGATATCATTACAAACAACATTAGCTTCTTTTAGGCATCTTGTAAAAGGCTCATTTAGTCCATAATTTGATCGATGGAAAGGCTCCAGGAATAGACTTCTCGATCGCAAGCTTCTGGATGGAGTATAAATCATAATCAAAGACAACAGAAATGGAGTATAAATCATAATCAAAGACAACAGAAAGGGGCAATTGATATGGTTACTTTATGTCCCTTATAATAATAATACAAAAATATTTACGGCGAGCTGAAAGCTTAAGTAAGCCAATTAATTGACAATGAGAAGCATACGAGGGCATTCGAATATTCCAATGCAAACAATAAATTACAAGTCTTGTAAAACGTTTTTGTATATTTTCAACCCTTTCTGAGAAAGTTTTATAAAAAGGGTTCCATATTACTGAACAGTACTCTAAAACGGATCTTACAAAGGAATTGAAAAGGGATTTGAGTGTATACGGATCAGTGAACTCCTTAGAATTCCACATTTTAAAACCTAGCATGGAGTTAGCTTTAGCTACTATGAAGTCTATGTGAAGGTTAAATCTTAATTTTTGATCAAATATGACGCCAAGATCTTTTTTATCAGAAATTCTAGTAAGGGAAGTATTATTAATTTTATAAGTGTAAAACACAGGAGACTGGTTACGATAGAAAGACATAATTTGGCATTTCGAAACATTAAGAAAAAGACAATTATTCGTACACCATGACTCAAGTCAGGAAAGGTCTTTTTGGAGGAGCATACAGTCGGAAATGGAATTAATTCGACGGTAGATTTTTAAGTCATCGGCAAACAAAAGTTTATTGGAAAATTGAATGTGAAGTGGAATGTCATTGATGAGAATTAAAAAAAGGAGAGGACCTAAGTGGCTTCCTTGAGGAACACCGGAGGAAACATTGATTTGATGGGAGTTTATATTATTAATATGAACAAATTGAATACGATCACACAAGTATGACTCGAACCATTTCAGCACAGTAGAATGGAAACCCAAATGCTTTAACTTGTGAATCAAAATATGGTGATTAACTCTGTCGAAGGCTTTGGCAAAATCTTTGTAGATTACATCATATTGAGATCCACTTTCCAGAAAATTGACAACGCTATTGCAGAAAATCATAAGATTTGTTGAGGTAGATTTTCCAGTAACGAAACCGTGCTGGTGAGGAGAAATTGTTTCTTTAAGAAGAAGAGAACAATTTTTGTAAACAATTTTTTCAAAAAGTTTAGGAATGACGGAAAGTTTACATATTTTACAAATTGGCAAGACAAACAATATAATACTTTATGTTTTTTGAGAGACATATACTGATTTTTCTGATTTTCTTTGGAAAAGAATAGAATTAAATAAATGTTCAAACCGATTGGTACAAAATTGTATGTAAATTAGTAGATATTTTTGTTTTAAATCTTTGTAATTTTCAAATACGTATTAACTTTAAGCCAAATGGTAAAAACGAGATGGTTTTTGTTCGTTAAGTTTTAAAGAATATTGTAAATCATGTAAAATATTTTCTTTCTGAGAAAATTGCAACATTTTTAGCAGATATTTTTAATAAAAAAATATTATTTTTGTGTTCCTTAAAATTGACCAATTGACCTATCCACTCACCAAACTTTAAAGACTGTTTTCAGTTCATGTGTTGAAATTTTTTGTTGAATTTCTTTTCAAAATGTTTAGTGATTAAATTTAATTTGACTAAGACAAAACTAAAATTTAAAGAAATGATTTTCTGATTTAAAAACTGCTAAATCATAATAAAATCAGTGTTGGCATTCTTTTTTATAATTTTGTATCTATTTTAAATCAACGTCTTATATAAATTGCAACTTACTCAAAAACAGGGTAGATATGGACACTTTCTTCAATATGATTTGTTTCTCAGAATATCTTCAGGAACCATTTAATTGGAAATACCCTGCATAGAAGTAAATGCAAAAATACAATGAAATTTCATAGATCAAGAAAAATTTACTAGCGAATTTTTTGTTTTTAAATTTAATATAATTTATTTAAAACTTTAACTTAAGGTCTATTTTCTCACCTCATTATTTTTCAATATTTTTTTTAGATGGTGAGTTAGAAGCCGAATGGCTAAATGCCGCTGGATTCTCTCAATTGACAAAACCTTTTGAACAGGTAATTTTACAATTAATGAAAAGATAATTTATTTTTTCTTTAATATATTTTTAAGATATTTTTTAATTTGTTCAAATCCAAAACCATAAATAAACGCATATCGTAATATTAACATATAAGCAAGTGTTGCATTCATAACTATTGATTTCATTTGAATAGGATCATTCAATTCGTGGTTCGGATTTGACATCCCTGTTTCAATGACAAACGTCAAACCGAACTGTCATCTGAGTATACGAGTAAGTTTAATTAGAGCATTGCCATTTTACAACATCAATTGTTTTACTATCTCTGAACTATTCAAATTAGGAATTTGCAATAAAAATGGTTTGCGAATTTTCACATTTTATATACATAGCTCAGTGATAAGACTAATTTTTAACTTTGTGGATACGTTTACTAAAAAAAATTAAGAAAGAAAAGTTCCACCTCTAACTGTCAAAAGACTATTGCATCCACAAAAAATCAATTTATATCGTGCAATTTGGAATAGTAGCGTCATTAGAAAATGAGAGATGTATCGGTCACCGTCAATTCTCATCACTATTGCCAAAAATGTAAACTGATTTGCTTTGGCCTGGAATCGAAGATATGGATGTGTGGATGCAACAAGACGGTGACACATCTCACACAAGACAATATAGGTTTTGTATTATGAATTATTTTGCGTTTTGATGATTTGAATTGATCAAGAAGATCATGTGATTTGTCGCCTTTGGTTTGATTCTGTTGGGCAAAAGCAAAAGATCGTTCTTATGTACACAATCCACAAACTTTTGACGCTTTAAAAACGAATATTCAACTAATTAAGCCCGAATCTTTCTCACAATTTTCAACGAAAATTACCGTGTCATAATTTTGTCTTGCAAGAACTCTTATAAGAAACATTTATATGACGTTATATTCCACTCATGCTGACAAGATTCTGTAGTCATGCAAAACGTCTTTGGCTCGATTCTCAGACATTAAAAAAAAAAAAATTCTGTGGTTTTCTGCCTCTTGCGAGCAATTGACAAATCCTCTAATAGTATCTTTTATCATTACAAGTGCTGCTCATTAGCCGTTCGGAAAATTGAAGGTCCCCTCCTATGTTTGAATGTTATAAGTCACTATGTTTGGATTTTTATTTTTTAATGAGACGATCATCATTTTTAATTTTAAATGTGTAGATATTATTTAACACAAAATGTCTAACCCTATACTTTGACGGAAAAAGGCTAGACATATTAATAAATCGAGCGCGTTGAAACTGCTATCAGTGAAACCAATTTTAGATATATTTCTTCTAAACGCTCTTCAACATTGCAGCTTGTAGGTCCCACTCATTTCCTACCATGTGTGTACATTCCATTCTTTTATAAAAATCTCGAACGAAACATTGTTGTCATCAAAACCACAACCTCGATGCTTAGGGATAGCATTAGAAACAAAATTGTTGAAATTACAACAAAAGTCTCCGAAATTTGTATGCAAAATGACTGACATAATCCATATACAATGTTTAGTACCATATAATAAATCAATAAAATATACATCATATAATTGTACGTTATTAAAAAAATTGACCTAGAATATAATAGGCACCCTGTATTTAGAAAATAAAAGAATTTAGTTTTAGACAAAACGTTATTAAGAAACTACAACAATGCGTACAAAAAAATTAAGAATCTATCTGAAGAACTAGTAAAGCTACTACAAGTCAGGAACGATGGATGATTCTGAGAGCTGCTCCAAATTCAAGACTTTTCGTTTGTAAATCCAGGCAGAAACTGAAGTTATTATATTTGAGAATTATAATTTAAAAAGCTACACAGCCAAGGAGGGGAGTGATGGTTTGGGGAGCAGTAAGCTTCTAGGTACCTGCAAAGATTGATTTTCAGAGCTCAAAAATTACCACAATCACCTACAAATCAGTATTAGAAAAGGTTCTCCCACAGCTTATTGAGCTATTTGGTGGACAGCGATAAATTTTCCAACACGGCAAGGCACCGATACAAACTGCAAGAACAACAAAAGCTTGGATTCAGAGTCTAAACATAGACCTACTGCTACTAGAAAGGCCGCCATATGAACAGACTTTGAATATCATGAAAAACGTGTGGGATGGCTTTCGACAAAAGTCTATAAAAGAGGAAAGCAATACTCTAACAAGGAAGAGATAATTGAAGAATGTGAATCGAAGTACTAGCTTTCTAAATGATCCTATTTTCTAGATTCTATACAAACATGAATTAAACAGCGAATGTAATGAAAATCTATGTTGACTACAGACATATTTAAATCCACTGCGCAATAAGTGCGAAGTTTTTTCCTTCTATAAAAACTATTGAGGAAAATAAACTGAAATGAAACTGACCTGTTTTTTTATGCTTCACCATAATAACCGCAATCGTAAGCTATTTATATTGCTTTAGTAAATGTGCCATTTAGCGTGACACATGGGAACAAATTTGTGCTTACAGCTTTAACAAGACAAAATATTAGAGTATCGTATTACTGTGCCACAGACAGAGGCGACGACGACACTGATGGCGACGACGTGCTTTATGTAAAAATGGCCACCTACAAGCCAGGTGACTGTGCCGCCGCCGCTATATTTAATATAATCAAATACAATAGAAAAAGTGGTTATAAACAATGCAGAACAAGCCAGTTAAGCACGTTTAGGTCGTAGGTGGGTGATGTCAAGTGTTGAAAGCAGTAGGTACTCGGAGACGAGATTAAAAAGTCTATACTTAGGTTAATAGCACCTTAGACATAACCCACGGCTATTGATTTCAAGAAATATGTTTGTTTGTTTCTTTTTTTTAAACAAAAAATTCTACGGCAACAACCTTCAGCGAATGATTATGTACAATATGTTTAAATTTTTTAACTTTGAGCAAAAATGACAAAAGCAAACAATTCGACCCGAAAGTCAACAAAGCTAAATATTTTGTTGGTAGAAGAAACACACTACGGATTTCCATTTAGCAAACCCTAAGTGAACAACAGATGCGATATGTTTGTTCGAATAAATTACACAGGTCAATACAAAAAAATATTTCGTTTTAATGTCAAAGCCGAATTTAGGATGGTCGTAGAAATTCTTATTTAAATTTTGAATAGCATATTGTATTCGTTTATTTTGTGGGAAAGCAATCCCAAGACTTTAACTTAGAAACCAATATTCTTAACGCTATACTATTATCCTAGTTAAGTCCACACTTTCGGGACTGTTTGTACCGCCTTTAACTCTATTCCAAAGAGTACAAATGTGCAACAGAAACACAAAGCCCAATTATTCACCAAACCACATCCATCTCATATGACATAGTGTTAAAATGGGAGAATTTTGATCTGGCAACATCAGGAGAAACAGTACGCGACAGCTAAATGGTAAATGTCCCCAAAGAATCATCCACCAAATTAAAAAAAGAAAAAATTAGAAATTCAGAATTGATTTTAAGTCAGAGTCCAGAATGTTCTCTGCTGATTATGGTGTTGCTTAACGCCTATTGATTCTCTAACATATCAAATCTCCGCCCTCGTAAACACATCCATCGACCGTAGAACTTTACCATTCAAAAGATGGGAGAAGTTTCCCATTTATAAAACGAAAAGCTTTATTAATATTTTAAGCTCTTATTGTCGATATTTGTTTTGAATTCCTTAAATAAATCCAACTTGAGATCTAAACCAAGCCTAGCATTACGATGGTAGAAGAAGAAGTTAGTTCCTGTAATCCGTAATCTGTCCTTCAATATAGTATCTCTTGTCATGAAAAGTGTTTCTTGTCTTAGCTGTCCAGACACTACAAACAACTTTAGGTCCCCCCATTCCTGCCGGCAACAACTGAATGGTTGAGAGTTGAACGTCACCCCTTTAAAAAAAGTATAACACAACCATGATATAGCTATTTAAGGACAGAAGTTATCCATGTATTTTTTGTTTGGAAAAAAACTGAGCTATGTCAATCTTCGGACTTTTGCTATAAGATTAGTTTGTGCAAAAGTAACATAAGTCCTTTTGGAAAATTCGTCCTACTCTTTTACATATCTGTAGTGTGTTAAATTATTATTATAAATCATACTTTTTTGAAGCCTTAAATCTTTTATATAAATATTTACTACGTTAATTTTCAGGGTTTTGAAGTACGTGCATCGGATTTGGAACCAATACTAGCTACTCTTTCGAGACCTCATGCTGAGGCTATAAAGCAAAGAGTACGCGCCCTTAACCACACAGTCCGCGGGCGGACTAAATCTCGCCAGAAACGAAAACCAGATATCCGAGATGTGTTTCGAGATTTCGATGTAAGCCTATCGACTAGACATAGCTTTAATGTTCAAGTATAAATTTTTTTTCGTATTTATTCAGGAATCAAGCACAGGTACTCGGTCCCGTAGTGCAACACCTGATTCATTAGATTCTATTCAAGGCGACGAAGTATGGAATACAACAGCAATGTAAGATTTTTAAATCAAATTGGCTACATATCTGATTTTTTTTTTATTTTAACTTAAAAAAATGTTTTTTTGTTTACGTTTTAGAAGACCAAATTTCGTGAGTATATTCGACAATAGCGGAAGCAATCCAACTTTACAAAATGCTGGCAAACATAAACAAAAACTAAGGCGTACTCCTAGTGCTCCTTTGAAAGGAGCAGCTGATCTCTTTAGAGGTTCGCACGTTCGCTGTGATATCCCATTTTACTCAGCTGAAGGTATTGAATTGGTGGGATTCTCGAGAATCGGAACTATTCATATACCAAGAGTTCGTTCTGGCTCTGATCCGTCATGTTCAGTAGGGTAAGTTCAGCTAAAATACCAGAGAGTTAAATTTAATGCTCTTGCATTCGTTTTACAGTCGTGCTCGTGGACAAATGATTCAGAACTCACAAAGCGATCATAATATCTCTAGTGACTCGAGTGATGAATATGCAACACGCTCGTCATCCAAGTCATCCAGCAATGAAAGTACACCACAAAAGATTCTGCATAAAATAACTCTGGATACGCCTCCTCAAAGTGCCCAAAATTCACCGTCATCCAGGGATGGCATCAGTTTCGAGAGCATGTATCGGGAGTCTAGTCAACAGGATGATGGCGTGGTAAGTTGAGCTTCCGTTTTTAACGAAACTTTAACAAAAAACCAAACGTTTGTTTTCTAAACAAGGATACCGTCGACAGTCATGTCTTTACCGATGAATACTTTTGCGATATCGACGTTATTAACGAAAACGACTTGAAAAGGTTGCAACCAATATTGTGGCTTGAACTTGCGACGCTCTTCGATAAGTACCACGTCACTTTGGATAAAAGAAAACCTTTCAAGAGACGTCGCAAGGAAGAGGGAAACTTATTTGGCGTTTCGCTGAACGCGCTTATTCGTCGGGATCAACAAATCACAGGAAAGGACTCCACACTAGTCCCCTTGTTCTTGGAATTTCTGCTAGATGAGCTGACCAGGCGTGGCGTTCGTGAAGAGGGAATCCTCAGGGTGGCCGGACACAAACATAAGGTAAGACCACTTAGATTATGCGCGATTTTGCCACATACTAAAAGAATATCTTTTGTTAAAGACTGAATTACTTTACACCGAACTGGAAGCAGTTTTCTACCAAAAACCAAAAAAGGTGGCTCAACTTTTGAGCTCCGCTAGTGTGCACGATTTGAGTGCGTTGCTCAAGCGATGGTTGCGTGAACTTCCACAGCCTTTGCTGAGCCATGAGCTCATTCAGCTCTTCTATCAAACTAATGCTCTACCACCTCCAGATCAATACAAGGCCTTGGCTGTAGTATGTCAAATGCTGCCCCATGAAAACCGCAACACGCTGCGAAGGCTCATAAATTTTTTGAATACCACTATTAAGCAACAAGAATCAAACAAAATGACGATACACAACGTATCAACTATCATTGCCCCCTCATTCTTTCCCCCACGTTACATCCAACCAAATGATAAGAACAGCATAGAAGAACAAGTCAAGATGGCTGCGCAATGCTGTAGGCTGACGAGTGTCCTTATAACTCGCGGTGAATCGCTCTTCCAGGTGCCAAAAACTTTAATCGCTCAGTCCAAGTGTACAAAAGCGAGACAGGTTCGTTTCCGATGCCCTAAATTTCCAATTAATGTCTAACTATTGAGTCTTTCTCATTGCAGAACAAACGAGCACTAACGCGTCGCATAAAAGTCGGCGGAAGTCTTCTGGATGTGAGCAGTAATAACCTTAGCAGTACCAACAGCAGCAACAATAGCACCAGCCGACAAGTAGATCCCAGTCATGTGCATCGTATAGTCGTTTAAGGAACAAGGAGACAAAATAATTTCGAAATGGTGTCTATGTCATCCGCCGCTTCCCCCAAAAATAAAAATTTGCGTAGCTGGTGTAGCTGTTAAATCAAGAATAAATTCAGTTGACTCCAGCTTTGCAATTTATTTTCATTTAATAATAAATTGTATTACCTTTATTTAGCCCTTAAATGTACCGAAAACAGTTTATAAACATATTATTGAATATTTTGTATTTTATTATGAATGAAATTTACTGTGTTATTGCAGTGCAAGTTTTGAAGCAATACAAATTCTAAATTTAATAAAATTTTATAATTTTTACTAAACTTAAGTCTTGTTTAATTAATTTCTTATAAATGCAAAATAAAATAACTTAGTTACTAACTTCGGTATAGGTGTTGAAAACAATGTTTAGATTCAGTTGATCTTTAAGGATGCTCAAATATAACATTACAAAATACTTTTTTTTCGAAAATCATCCCAGACTAGAGGGATTAATGAAGCTTACGTCGAAACTAATTTGTTCTGATCGAAAATCCAAAAACGGAAAACGTATAGAGGTCACTTTTCCTAGATTTTTAATCTTTTTGCTCGAAGTGACGGTGTGAAAAGCTTATAGAGTCTTTATGTAGGGACATTTGAGGGAACGTTCGTCTAGAAATGTAACCTATTAAAACTCTATTAGAAATTTATTTTTTTTATTTCTTAACAAATAAGTGTCAATAGAAAAAAATTTGAGACGTTTGGATTGTGGTTTTGACCAAATTACATTAATATTAGATGTATTGCCTAATATTTTAAACAACAAATAAATATCGGTAGTGTAGAAATCAGGCATATCATACAATGCCTCAAATGTAATATATTAAATTTGTATTAAAAAAAATCCTCTTATTAAAAACAAATGAGTCTCTAAATATCTCTGAGTACTTTTGGCTACCCGACTTTGCTGGTGTCTTTCAAGCCGACCATCAAGGAAGCATGCAAGTTACTCAAACAAGATTAAAACCATAAAAAGCTCTAAAAATTATTCATTTTAATACATCATCCCCTAAATTCTTCTAACAATTCGGAAAAGCTTGCGAGCTTAAAAATTAATCTCGGTGTCACACTTATCTGTGTAACGGGTCATATTGGTGCTTATTTTGACATTCACTTTCGTTCGAAAGTGAGTCGAATTCTTTGAAACTTAATTTTGAGACTCGGCAATAAGAATGTTAATCGAACAAATCGAAAGTTCACCCAATCCATAGAAAGTTCATTCATTTGCGAAAGCTAATTGAATTTTGACATTCGAAAGAATAGAATTAAATGTCATTTTTGTGTCGTTTGACACAAAAAAAAACAAAACATGTAAGTTTTCAATTATTTCATGGAAAATAAATTGCTTTTGTTATTTTTTTGTTGTTGTTTATGTTTAAAGGTCGCATTCCAACTGGACGAACCGCGAATAAAAGGAAAAGTTAATCAAAATAATGGAAGAAAACCCGGAGGTAGCACTTTTTGGTTTTGACATTTCACAAACACTTCTCTTTTGTTTTTGATATTTTAGTGTGACCAAGTGTATACGAAAAAAAAAATAACAATTTAGAACGCGTCATGAACAACTTATTTTTTTAAGAATAGTTTCAAAACAGCTGAGTTGACACAAAAAATGTAAAGAATATGTAGTTTATAATGAAAAGGTATATTATTTATTTTGTTTCTTGATTCTTTATCCAACATCTATAAAATGTTTAGAAACAAAAAAAATGTAAAACGGTCATACTAATTTAAATAGAAATATAGTAAATTTCAAACAGGTGATAATGAAAATGAATTTTTTTTGAAGTTCATTTTATGCTATCTTTCGAAAATGAATGTTATTCGTTCGAATCTCAAAATTAAGAAAGTTCATTCGAAGGAATAGAATCATTCTAACGAATAGACTTTTCATGAGAATGTCAAAATAAGCATGATTGTCTTTGATGGTAATGAACAAGCTCACGAGGCGGCCAGGAAAGGATCAGCCCTTCATACCTTACTTGTGGAAAGAGTCAACATTTCAATCGGAGTTATGAAGAGCAATGTTCTCGAATTAAACCGAACTTTAATCAACTGCTTTATCTAGAAATATTTGGGCCTATATAATAAACCTCAAACAGTTGATCTGATACGCCAACCCAGGCAAAACATAACCAGACCAGGCACTGGCTAATAGGAGAGCATGTGGTGAAACTGTGGGCATTCTTGGCTATACTCACTGTTGTAGCTGTGGGGACCAGAAGGAAAAGGAAACAGTCATTCATTTTTGCACCGCTTTGGGCAAAATAAGAGCACAATCATTTGGAAGGACATATGTATTTATACGAAATTGGCCAAATTTCAGGATTAAAGATCAAAGGCTTTTTATCTTTTTTCAATGGCTATAGGACGAGGTCCGGTACTGCTGTTGGGACTCTCAAGACTGACTGTGATATGGCAAACTGGGGGTTCTCACGTACCTTCACAGTGCACAGTGGCCGAATATTCACTTGATCGGATTAGTTGTTGTCGTTTCAGTACCAGTGAACAAGCTGCTAAGTTTGGTAGATGGTTTAGGATGCAGCAAACACATGTCATATGAAGCACATCCATAGAACACATTAAAACATATTTTATCCTATTTTGAATTTAACCAAACTGAACGATTTCTGTAGGAAATGTTTAGATCCCCATCATCAATTCCCTTCACAAATTCAAACGAGCTTTAGTATCAAAATGGCGCAGTTCAGCGCTTATTGCGTCATAGAGCTATACTATCACCACAATTTCTGCTTTCCTAACTAATATTTAAAATAAGTCTATTTCTGCAAATACATGATTTTGAGAAAAGATGAGGCCAAATACAGTATTGGTGGAATATCCTCTACTTTTCAATGTTCAAAAGACTCATGATTCAAAAAGTCACCAGGTTTCATCCCTTCAAATCTCTTTCGTAATTTTTCTGTTTCTGGATATAAAATAAGATAATTGTTCGTCTTATAAGACAGTTAATGTTTTTGAGATTTATGGCCAATTTCATAAACAAACACTAAAAGCCCTTTTATCAAAAATCATCTTAAATTTTATCAGACTCTTAAATCTTTCGAGTTTCACCAATCTATAAAAGGGAAATTTTAGGGAATTTTTTGTTAAAATTGAGTTCTCTTCACATCCTTGTAAAAAAGAAATTGGTTGTTTCTTCTAACAAGCGAAATGTATGAGAAAAAATGAGAAAGCATTATGTGTTGAAACAAATATCAAAAAATGCAAAAAAAAAAAACGAAATGCAAAAACAAATATACATATTTGGAAAGATTCTGTGGCATAAAATGCTTCAGTAATAACCACTTTATTTATTGCACTGACGGGTATTTATCAGGTTCCAAATGACGACCAAACAAATTCAGCAACTGACCCACAGATGCTTTTGGAAAATCGGAACCTCATTTTGTAGTCATAGTCGGAGAATCGATTCTTATGAACCCAGGAATACTCTTTCTTGACGAATAACTATGTGTTGCACTTTATCGTTGGATGGAGATTTATTTTATATTTTATTCTAAATAAAAAACAGATAATTTAAATATCAGTATTTGTATCTTAAAAACTATAATAATCTAAATATTCCCAAAGAAAGAAGTCCAATGGCGTCAAATCACATGATCGTGGCGGCCAATCAATATCGCCACGACCCGACGTGAGATAACACGGCCATTGAATTTCTCAACCAACCATTCGGCGTATTGACGACGCTTGAAATGGTTTGAAAGCTTCAGCCCTTTAGTCAATTGAACTTTTTAAGCGTGTAAATTCAAATCTTTATTCAGAATTCGCATCAGTGATGTACGTGAAATGTTCAATTGTTGGGCACGACGACGAGTCGAGGTTGACGGCTCTTCTGCCGCACTATCGCGAACAACAGCAATGTTTTCCGCAAAACGAACTAGGCGAGCATGCACAGGTGTTTTCACATTTCCTACAGAACCGGTTTGCTGAAATTTGCGCACAATTCTACCGATTGTGGACACATTTGGTCGATTGTGCTGACCAAAAAAAGCACGATATGCATTTTGATTTGAATGCCCATTTTCGTAAAAAGCTCAATTGTGTACCATGGTTGAATTTGTCAAACAGTTTAACAAAGAAATGTCAAATTAAGTTGGGCAAAAAACTTGACGTTAAGGTGTGAGTCACAACTAACATCTTGCATTATGGTTGGATCACCCTTTAATAGTATTTTTTTATATAAATCGCTTCGGAACACACCTAAAACACTGTCAGTTCGTGCGTAAAACCAAGTAAACATTCGACGTTTATAAAAAATATCAAAGAGTATAAAAATATGCAAGACTGGAAATAAATGTTCAATCTTGGCTCGAAGTGCAAGACCACCTTTAATATTTCCTATCGATATTAAATCACATACCTAACTAGTAGTTTATTAAATAAATATTAAATAAAAACACTTTTATTTTTATTCAAAAAATTTAACGTTGCTTTTCGCATTTTTACCAACTCTTCACCAGTCATGGTTTGTGTTTTCAGTGAGTGGTGAATATACAAAAATAAGTTTTACTTAGGACACAAACCAATGGGTAACATATAACAGAAACATAGCCATTCGAAACTATAGATGTCGCTAAAATCAATTGGGTGAACAAATTGGAGAATAATTTTTAGTTGATGCCTTTTAATTTTGTGTTTAATTTTGATTTAAAAATATAACTAGGAAGTAGCTTGTACATTGTTTTTATCCGTATTGTTTGCCAAGGCCAGATTATACATTTCTGAAGATTCTTGAAGTCCTTAACTAGAAACTCGATCTCAGAGTTGTTCAATTGGCTCCATTTTTGGAGATATCCCATTTTGAAATTTTAAACAAATTGTTCTCGAGTACACCTTATGTTAGATACTTCGAATTAATTTGTATACGAAAAGACATGTTAGGCATCTCAAAAAACTATGTATGTAATCTTGACCTTTAAAATTAATTTCGAATCTTCCCATTCTCTTTCTGTTTCGAGAAATCGGTATTTAATTGCTACTCTTCGTCGCCATCAAGTCCTAAATTTAAACCTCATTAAATTTATATTAGGGATACCTACATATATCCGATATGAATAACTGAGGACTGAACTTTCGGGCAAAATCTTATTGGAATAGGTAAGTGCCATATTAAAACTATTTTAGGGTGCGTTGTATGTTTCAGGTCGATGTTTTTTTTTTTAATAAATTTTTAAATGAAATACAATTTTATAATTTAAATTTTATGATGTTGGTCAAGTGGGAATCTTTGGCGGTGGATAAAAGACGAACTCTTTTAAGCATATTTTGCAGATTTCTTTTTTAATTTCAGCAATTTCATTTCTAATGTTGTTCTTAAACGTCGGGGTTGTGGTTCAAGTGCTCCCATAAGAAGAAATCAGGGGATTGTCGATAATCACTTTTTGACATTATTCACGAGGTGGGAGGTGAATTGCTCGTAATATTCGTATCGTAGCACGATCTGTGTGATGTGGCACTGTCTTGTTGGAAGCACATATTCTGCAGGCCTAATTGATCCTATTCTAATAAATTGTACTACTATTACTATCTACTGTCAAATGCCCACTGACAAATTTCATTCCCAAAAAAATGGCAAGCAAATAAAATGGCAAAAAATAAAACCATCATGCTGTCTGTAAAATTTTTTTAAAGTCAAAATCGTCGAATACTTATTTTATCTTTATAGTATCGTGCTTATTTTATATGACTCTTTGGCGTTTTCAGATATTAAAAAAGGCTTCTTTTTTTTACTTAGAAGCAATTTATAAGAAAGAATATGTTTAGCATGATACTTGTTAGAAAATGTTTACATTTTCTGCCGAGTCGGAACGGCTAAGATGAGAAGCACATGTCATAACAAGAGATACTCCTGAAAGATAATCCTCGAAAGAGGCAGAAAACCCCTGAAAAAATATTTGCAGCGGCTGGGAAAATCTTTAATAAGCTTTTGGTAAAGAAGTTCAAAACACTTCCAAACTTTAAACACGTTACTGAATAAATGAAAGTCAATACAGTGAATTTTCACTACAATGAAGCTTACCAGTTCAGGACTTCTTTGATGTTCGTTTGCCTTCTTGATGTAGGTCGTCTTCACTCACAAAATTACAACTCATCGAAAAGACTGAATCACAAACACAACGTTTTATGGTCAAAGTCAATTAGCACTTGTTTTTTTTTTTTACAAATGCGGTAGCAATCACGTTTTAACGTCTTCTGAGTGGCTGACCACTGCCTCTGCATTTGTCAACGGCCGCCGTTCACCAAAAAAGCCATCGCGGAAAAAAATCGAAATTCCGTAAATATTTGCCTCACAATAATTAATGCTGACCCTTTGGACGAACGATAAACAACAACTCCTAACAAAGAACAACATTCCAAAGTATTGGTCATATTGATTTTTCTTGTCCATATGCCTACACTCAGAGAAAATTTGAAATTTGGATTTCAAACGAATCCAATCGAAATTGATTCAACTCCAGAGTGAACGTGAAATAATTCAAATAAATTTGGTTACTAAGCAAAGTATGTAAAATAATGTTTGCCTTTATTCCACTGAGAAACATTCGATTTTTTAAAAAATGCAACATTTGGATTTCTCTCAAAAGACATTTTTTCTTTTATTTGCGAAATCAATTAAGTTTAGCTTTAATTCAAACACATATCTGATGGATTTTCCAATAGTAATTTCCAAACTTTGACGGTGATCGCGGCCATATTGTTGAAGCTACATCTGTCAAATTGGCTGTCATTTATTAAGTTTGTATTGTCAAATCAACATGGAGAGTACTGGCTTTTAACAACATTGTGCAAATATTTGAATTGTTTGCCAACAAGCAAAATAAGCCTCACGAGATCCATCAAACTCCAATGGATCTAGAGAAAGTTACAGTTTGCTGTGAGTTTTGGGATGACGACATATCATTGGTCCATAATTATTTGAAAACGAAGTTGGTGCTTATGGTTTCTCTTAAACAATTTAGATTGAACCAAATTGCATGACATGGACACCGACGACATATTATGGTTACAACAGGACGGGCACTACAAGCCTCACAGCCCTTGCCACAACGGATATTTTGCATTAGTGATTTTCTAACATGGTTATCTCACGCGGATTCGATGTGAATTGTTTACCGATACCATGTGATTTGACCACGTAAGATTTCTTCTTTGTGGAATTTTCTAAAGTCACAAGACTATGCCAATAAGCTATAAACCATTACTGCCCTGAAGGGCATCATAATCAATATCATTGGAAAAATTCAGCCTGATTTATGCGCCAGAGTTATGAACGTTCTGGATGCGCGCCACCCAGCTAATCCGCGATAGACTTTTCAATGATGTTATATTTCACACATTTTGGAATATACTCGTACATATCTACATAATGAGCTTTCTAAAAAATAAACAAATTCTATGATATTTTCCTCACAGATTTCTTATTCATATTTATATAAAGGGAACGTTTTATGGGTATACTATTACAGTCATATTATCTTCGATTTCTGAAACCGATTTCTCTAAGTGTAGTGTGATCAGGGCCTAATCTACCCTGGAGGAGCAGTATTTATATAGAGAGAATGCAAACAACTTGCCTATACCGCATAAGGAACCGTCCATACTTTGTTTCCAAAGCGACGCGAGAAGCGGATCACAGCATCATCATCAGTGGAGGAAAACAAAAACACTCAACCCAACCACAATACTTCCCCCTGGGGGAATCCTTTTGTTCCGCTGTTCATCCTCAATGTGACGTTGTTGGTTGTTCTGTTAGTAGCCACTCAGCGAGTAAGCGCTTGTGGGTTCATTGATTTACAAGACCACCGCAGATGGATGTTTTGAGAAGTCGGTGCAGAAGCAAAAGCAGGTAGACCGCAGCCAATAATGTGACCGGGAGCTGATTTAAGTTTTTTTTTATTCTTTGGAATAATTTATTTGGAGCTTTGTAAAAAGGATGACTTTGGGCCTTCAACGACATTAACTGTCAGATTTACTGTATAAAATACAATTTTATGGTTGTCTTTTTCGAAAATTGGATTATAGTGAATACAAAGACGAAGATTTATAGCAGTTTACAACAAATCTGATCATTTTCTCAGGAATAGATGAATCACTGTAATAAATTTTAACATAACATCGACACTGAGTCTGATGCATTATAAAATGAAGGCAATTGAAAGACTTTGAATTGGAATCCAAGGTTTTCTCAAAATTATACTGAATTATGATTTTGTAAATGTTTCCTTCCTGATGCTAAAGGAGCTCCAGAATATAAGAATCACATATCAATTAGGAATAAGTTTTAGAATTGATTTCTTTATTGACTTGTTTTTGAACGGTTTGGATGGCGAGTTGTAGGGATCTCTTTTTTCAAACTATTTCTATAAAATCTCTAAAAAAATTAAAACCTTTTTAGTAAAAATATTGTTGTACGTCAGATATTTTGTTTATCATCATAGGGAAGATTTTACCTTTCATTCCTTTCAACGTGTCAAAAGACCTATAGCCAATGAGGGGTCAACTGTGCGAGAAATATGCAAGAAATGTCTCATAAACTTATAAAATTGTATTTGCAAGTAAGGGATCTCCTTGTTGAGTGTAATATCTTACAAAATGGATTTTGACAAGGCGGATTTTGTGTCTAAAGACTTATATCGTCTAAATGCCTTCCATTTCTATCAACGCATTTTTGGAATAAGACACTTAAATTTTTGGAACACGAAAGGGTTAGTTTAATGACAAGAACTAGACATGTGTAACGCAGCGCTGCGTTAACGCAATGCGTTGAAGCAGCAGCTGCGTTACGTGCGCTGATACATCAGTTTGTAACTCAGTGACGCAGTGACGCAATAGCGCAGTTCATCAACTCATCAACTCAATGATCGAATAGCGCTTTTGACAAGCGCAGCGCTGCGCTGCACAGACAAGAACCATTCAAGCAGATACAAAAAGCGCTGACTTCCTTGTAGCGCTACCATATTTTTCACATTTTTGACGGAATTCAATGAAATTCCACGATGTGGTATATGGTATTTTTGCTTTTTAAGGAAAAAAATGTTTGTATTGCAGAAGACTTATTGCAGCTTGTGGGTAACGTAGAAAAATATTTTATATACCAAAATAACCGCTGATTGTTCAAGAAAATAATAAAATTTTTATCGATTAGAAAATGTGGGCAGAATTGTCAATTCTGCCTAGGATTTCATTTTTGATCTAACCAAGCCTCTTAACCATTTAAGTTGTATGACAACCTACAATTTTTTTTTGAATATTCATATTAGAGATATTTTAACCTATCCATGGACACCTCAATCTTAAAGATGGAAGAAGTATTTCTCTAGTTATAGTCAATAGAGTGCAGCAAAATCGAACATTTTGAAAATTTTCTTGCATTTATCTAGAAAATAAAAAAAATCGAAGAATTTTTTTTTGAATTTTTTCCACATTAGATACTATAACGAAGCTTTTAGGCTATGTACATGCATGTTGTATATATCAATATAAGCGCTTACTTGTTCTTAATCGAATGAAAAATTTTTTTTTTTTCTGAAGCAAGCATTGTGTAAAAGAATACAAGTCTTAGGCTGAAAACACACCGGATAAAGCAAAACATGTTTTTTTGTTTCGTGAAACAAGAGAACATTGTTTCTTATGAGACTAAACACACCAAAGAAAACGAAACAAAACACATGTTTTTGTTTTGAAGTGTTACGATGGTGGTTGTCGAAAATACATGCTATTGTGTTTTTAGCCTTAAAAAAAATTATTAGAAAATAGTTTATATCTGCCCTCATGTTGGACTGAGAGCTTTTCAATTTCCTTCATATATTTAGAAAATATACTGAATAATAATACAAAATAGTTTTAATTTTCTATGTTCAGGATTTTGTATTTATTTAATTTTTTTTCACAATTAAGTGGGAGAACAAAAAAATCACTACTCCAGATTATTTTTACATTTTTTCAGTATAGTCGGGTAAAACTTGATATTTTTTTTTCATAAATTGTATGAATGTCTAATGTCTACAGTATTTTAAGACTTTAATCTTAAAGATCTGTATGATATTTTCGAAGTAAAAAAATAGTTTATGAAACCATCTCTATTTCTTTTTTGTATGAAAATCGATATTTTTCGTTTCAAATCCTTTCAACCAATTTTAGCGTGTTTCCTGTCGAATTAATTGTAAAACATTGTTCAGCATTATTTTAGAAGAGGATTGGGGCAATAAGAAGGTGGTAATTTTATTTCAAAATTCTGAAATTTTTCATCAACTTTTTAATTTTGAGTGATTTGAATCGAATTGATTTTTGCGTCATTAACTCTTTAGTATGAAATTTTTTGTTATTTTGAATTTTTTTTTTACACAGAAATGAAGTTTGACATTTCTCATTTAAATATATACTGCAATAATTAAGATCTAAGAACTAATACTTAAGTAAGAAGAACTAGAAAGTATGTAAATCGGCATATTTTTAAGATTTTAATTAAATTTTTAATCAAAATCTAATTTTTATTGAAAATTTGAGAAAAGTCACCCTACCTCCTCTCCTGTTTCATATTTTCCAAAATGACCTATGACACATTTGTAGAATAGATACCATTATTGCAATTAATTTGCATCTTTAGTTTTTTTAAATTGTAAAATTTTTCATCAACATTTGAATTTAGAGTTCTTAAAATCGAATCGAAAGGAGCTCCTTGCACGCTTTTAGTAAGAAAAACTTTGTCCCTCCTTAAAAATTTTTAGATCAGTATTTAGGAAAACATTCCATCTTTCATTTAAGACATTAATCTTGAAGATTGGACTAACAGAACCAAAGATATAAGTACAAACGTCTCCACACCTCAAACAAAAAACAAAAATTTTTGAAAAGACACCCCCATTCTCACTCAGACTGTTTGGTCGACGATGAACAACTTGTGTGCGCTTGTGCGCTACGAAGTTTGTATGATGATGAGTTAACAAAATACCCCTGCGTTGCGCTGCGCTGTTTTGCTTCAAATGAGTTAAAACAAAAATTGCGTTATGGCGCGAACTGCGTTATGGCGCAAACTGCGTTAATGCATTTCGCTGATACAGTGAAGTGCGCTTGAGTCAGTGTATCAACGCACCAATTTTTACTGCGTTACCCATGTCTAACAAGAACTTCTCGGCGGATATATTCTTCTGTGGCCTGAATTGTTTGGAGATTGTTGTTGTAAACCATCGACTTATACTTGCTGCTCATTATCAATCTGAAACGATATTCGATAAGAACGGGTAAGTGTTGAAATGGAATAGAACAAAGTGTGTGTGCGGTATTAAGAAAACTTTGATAGGCTCATGTATGCCATTATGTATCATTATGTATAAAATATGACATCATTCAAATGCCGGCCTCTGGTTCTTACGTTGCCACGGATCCGAGTGGTTCAATTTTCAATGACGGCTTGTGTTATGTTGACCAAGGGCATCGCTCGATTTTGATTTGTTCTCATAGACCTGCGACTTCAGAAAACTATACTAGCGAAAGTCTTGTGAGGAAAAACTTATGACCTTGGCGGCCAATTCACGTTACCTCCGCGAGAAATCACCTTGCCCTTACGACGTTCATGCAGAGTGTTAGTAGTGGCTTCCAGAACCACATATCGTCTAGGTTCATATCACTGAGGGAAAAAACAACGTAAAATTAATGAAAACAACCTTAATTCAAAAGTAGGTCGAACTAAAATCAAAGTGTTTCTCTACTTTGAAACGAATATGCCCAAAGTTAAGTTTAACAACGTTTTCTCTTGATTTGAAATGGAGTCATCGTTAAAACAAATACATTAATATTTAAAATTATTAATAACAACATCGATACGACTATGACCCATCGTAGATTGAATTACAAAAAACTTTGAATACACTATGATTCAACTTCAATTTGTAAATACTGCAACGTGAAATCAATTATATCCGAGTTTAAGAACACTTCGCATACATTTCGATGTAAACATTATTCATTTTGAATCCAAATGAATTCAACTTTGAAATAACTATGTTTCAACTTTAATTTAACTTCGCTTACGTATTGATTCAAAGTGAACTCATTATCGATTGAAATGAACATTACTTTGAAAAGAGTATGTATTTTTTTACATTGAACCACAATATTCCATCGCAGAAAGTACCACGTTTAAGGTTCAACCCAAGCATAATTCCTTATAAAATTAAACAATTTTAACGCGAGAAGAAGTATATTTCAACTTCTATTCAAGTCGGTTCAAATATGAATGTACTTACATCAACTTTAAAAGAATTCAAAAAAATGAACTATTTTTCATTGGAGTTTAAATAAAAATCAATTTTTTAATTTGGAATTCATTTATTTTATTAATAATATTTACTAAAGGGTGATTTTTTAAGAGCTTGAGAACTTTTTTTTAAAAAAAAAACGCATAAAGTTTGCAAAATCTCATCGATTCTTTATTTGAAACGTTAGATTGGTCCATGACATTTACTTTTTGAAGATAATTTCATTTAAATGTTGACCGCGGCTGCGTCTTAGGTGGTCCATTCGGAAAGTCCAATTTTGGGTAACTTTTTCGAGCATTTCGGCCGGAATAGCCCGAATTTCTTCGGAAATGTTGTCTTTCAAAGCTGGAATAGTTGCTGGCTTATTTGTGTAGACTTTAGACTTGACGTAGCCCCACAAAAAATAGTCTAAAGGCGTCAAATCGCATGATCTTGGTGGCCAACTTACCGGTCCATTCCTTGAGATGAATTGTTCTCCGAAGTTTTCCCTCAAAATGGCCATAGAATCGCGAGCTGTGTGGCATGTAGCGCCATCTTGTTGAAACCACATGTCAACCAAGTTCAGTTCTTCCATTTTTGGCAACAAAAAGTTTGTTAGCATTGAACGATAGCGATCGCCATTCACCGTAACGTTGCGTCCAACAGCATCTTTGAAAAAATACGGTCCAATGATTCCACCAGCGTACAAACCACACCAAACAGTGCATTTTTCGAGATGCATGGGCAGTTCTTGAACGGCTTCTGGTTGCTCTTCACTCCAAATGCGGCAATTTTGCTTATTTACGTAGCCATTCAACCAGAAATGAGCCTCATCGCTGAACAAAATTTGTCGATAAAAAAGCGGATTTTCTGCCAACTTTTCTAGGGCCCATTCACTGAAAATTCGACGTTGTGGCAGATCGTTCGGCTTCAGTTCTTGCACGAGCTGTATTTTATACGGTTTTACACCAAGATCTTTGCGTAAAATCTTCCATGTGGTCGAATAACACAAACCCAATTGCTGCGAACGGCGACGAATCGACATTTCACGGTCTTCAGCAACACTGTCAGAAACAGACGCAATATTCTCTTCTGTACGCACTGTACGCATTCGTGTGGTTGGTTTAATGTCCAATAAAGTAAACTGAGTGCGAAACTTGGTCACAATCGCATTAATTGTTTGCTCACTTGGTCGATTATGTAGACCATAAATCGGACGTAAAGCGCGAAACACATTTCGAACCGAACACTGATTTTGGTAATAAAATTCAATGATTTGCAAGCGTTGCTCGTTAGTAAGTCTATTCATGATGAAATGTCAAAGCATACTGAGCATCTTTCTCTTTGACACCATGTCTGAAATCCCGCGTGATCTGTCAAATACTAATGCATGAAAATCCTAACCTCAAAAAAATCACCCGTTACATATTACACATATTTTGTATGAAATAGCTTTTTTACACATAACATATAAACATTCATTCAATAATATTTTTCATCATCATATAATAAAACGGCAAACATGTTTTTTGTGGTACACTTTTCTCCAAAAGTATTTAACCGATTTCGATAAATTTTATATGGTTGGAAAGCCACAGTTACGGAGATGTGCAGAATATACTTGAGACACGCATTTACACACTGTGGGTCATTTTTGTTTTTGCACTGTCGAACACTTTGCATATTACATAAAATAAAATTTAATTTAATAAATTTGCTTGAAAATACTGCCAATAATATAAATAATAAATAATAAATAATTGGCACTCGAATTTCGAGAGCTGGGTCGGCTAGTCTTAATAATTTTATTAAGAAAATTACATTTGCTATCTTATTAAAAATAAAAATTATATGTAAAAAGTACAAAACTTACGCAATTATTAGTAATAAGAACTTAAATGTTGTAGACCTTGTAGGCAGACTAGTGAAAAAGAATTATGTTTTGATCAATATTATGTTTAATTTATTTTAAAATTGTTGTTTACCCTCGGTTTCGCTGAGGTGGGGTTCTCCTGGTAGAGGCAAATTTATGAAATTAATCAATTGTCCGTTTTCGTCAAGAATCCTTATATCTTCCATTTTTTCACTAAGATGCTTTTACACTGTTCGGTGTTCACTCTTGTCACATTGACTCACAAAGTACAAATAAATAGAATATTCAAACTATCTTCATTCGCGACACGCTTAGCACATGCCTGATTAACGCACTGATCTAATTCAAAATGAGATGCGCTGTTAAAAGAAACCAATAAATTGAAAGTAGCGTCAATGTAAGAATAAACATTGTTCTACTTTGATCTTACATCGATTTTGTCGAAATAGTATAGATATATGTATTTACTATAGATATAACTGTTATTTGTATCTTTAGACTTCAACACACAATTAACTACGCAATATTTGTACGATGAATGAACTTTGAAATAAGGTTGAGCGTAGTTGACTAAAATATGCAATATTAGAAAGAAAGTGCATTATACTTTGAAACAAAAAAATTTACCAACATTGTCAAAGCGTTTTTTAAATGGCAAATTGCGCAGTAAAATTAATTATGCCACATTTTAAAAATTACTATGATTGTACTTTAAATGTTACAAAAGTGTATTTCGATGTTAAAATTAATACGTTTCGCTTTGAAACTAGGTTACTTTTGCTTAAAACTGTGTTTTCTATTTGAATCAACATGTAAAATTAAATATGATTCACTGATTCATTTTCGAAAAAGTGCGGACGCTGCCGCCGACACATTCGTAAGTAAAATTAGTTATTTTCGATAATAAAACCTCCTCAATCATCTCTGGTTAAAAACATAAGGGCTAATTATATTTTGGACACACAAAATCTCTGCAACGATTTTTTAAATTTTGTTTGCAAAAATTATATATTTTAATTTCCGAAAATTAGGCAACATTCTTTTTTCTTAAGTGAATATATTTAGAAAGTTGTTTTTCAGCAATTTTCAAAAATGTGTCTTAAGCTTTTGAAATATTTTCCTTCATTTTATTTTATTTATAACTCAGCATAATACTATAGCTTCTATAATTTCAATTCTATAGAGGACAATAATTATGTGAGATTGTTGTTGTAATATTCAAAAATTCATAATTATGTGAGATTAAATTTGTTTTTAAATTCTAAGGCACAGGAATACAATCAAAAACAGATGCGCGTATTGTATTCTATCAATATAATTTTGCATTTCCTGTTTAATGATGTCTTTTAAGTGTTTTTAATCAGTATATCAAACATTTCATATTGGTCCAGTATTTTAAAAACCACAAATTTGTTCACATTTTTATTTGTTATTTTTAAAAATCTATAACTCAATCCAAAAATTGAGCCTATCACAACTTCTTAAAACCTCCTCTTGAATTTGCTATTAATTTCACATAAAACGCATTGCATTAAAGTTTTTGTCTTGGTATCTCTGAAGTCCGCTTAGTAATAAAAATAGATTCCATAAGCAGATCTTGGCACCTGGGAGTTAAGCCTTTTCAATGTTCCATCCCTATATTGAAAGTACAGACTTAAGCTAAAAAAATATATAGGTATAAAGGGAGTTCCTTTATCAATAAATTATACATTTTTTCACACAGCAACAACAACATCTTAACCTTTTCAATGACCACCAACCGCATAAAATAATCTTTTAAGCTTATGGATTCTTTGGAATACGATGATCCAGTAAGTGGTTTGGTTATACATTAAGAGAACTTTTTCAATTAATTTATTACCCTGAATAAAATACCTTTTTAATGGCTGCACTCATTCGCATTTACGAAAAAACTGCAATATTAACTGTCGATACCTGTCGTTGGTTGGTAAACAAATTCTGACAGAATCCATTAAGTCGATCACACATGTAGATACTACATATTACTAAGTTGCTAACAAGCTAAAATTATTTTTTTATTAAAAGGTTTTCCTGATTTGCAGGGGGAATTTCGGTTATAATGAAAGACGATCGAGGAATGTTTGTATATCTACCAAGTGATAATGGTTTACTAGGAAATTTATGAATGTAAATATTTACCAAGTAAGTAGAAATAAATAAAAAGCAATAAATAAACTTTATGATCCATACCTAAACTTCCAAAATTATTAAGGAATATTTTAAAGATTTCTGCTTATACATATGGATATGTATATAGATTCGTATATCGAACATTCTCGTATCAAATCATTTTTAGCTAAATGTAATCTATGCTGAGCAAACATTGTACCCACTAAGTCTATATTAATAAATCCAAATAAATTGTGAATCAGGTATATTTGATTAATGAGTTAAGAGTGAAATCTTATGAGTACCTATCTAAATCAAAATTGAATTGATGTAAATGAACTATCGAATAATTCAAACATAAACCGCTTGAGTTCGTTCTCTAGATAAAATGTTCGGGAAATTTAAATGAGTTCCGAAGCGAATGTGAGGGAGTTGAGAGCTTTGAAATAATAAATAAATTAATGGAGGACTGGGTTCAGCGTTACCACTTCCGGAAAAAAAAATCGAGGTAGATTTGAAGAAAAAAGTGAAATAAATTGAGAAAAATCGAAGTAGATTTCAAAATGACTTTTTACTTGCATTTAAAAAAAAATTAACTCGATATTTTCATCAATTGACATTTCAGCAAGAAAAAGTGGTGATTCAGTCTGTCTTTTGGTCTATAACTCAATCCTTTTTTTAATTTTTTACTTGCGATATAGGTACTATAGGGCAAGTTCTGCATTTGGAAAAAAAATCGAACTCGAGATTTTGATCAAAGTTGACATTACGATGATAGCGAAGACGAAAAAAGTGGGTCCGACAATTCCGTCTGTCTGTCTGTATGTCTGTATGTCTGTATGTCTGTATGTCTGTACCTCGAACTACAGCCTAAACTACCTAAGTTATTTTCTTCAAACTTGGTAGTTAAGGGTCTTCGGTGATTCCCTAGAGGAGAAATTGAAATTTTTTTTTTAGCTCTAAAACTAAGGGTACCCCCCATACACCCGTAATGCAAAATCTTATTTATCTCGAAAACGGCTCTAACGATTTTGATAAAAAAAATTAAGTGTGATATTATGGACATAGACTATATTTTGGTGAAAAAAAAAATTTGGGGGGAAATGTTATTAGGGGTACCTGTCATAGAACGGTTTTTTTGATTTTCGAATTTCTCACCAACGGCTCTAACGATTTTAACCAAAATTTTTATGCAGGAGCTGCTTTGCATTTGAAAAATATAAACTAAACATTTTTTCGAAAAAATAGTTTTTGGATTTTTAAAAAAATAATACAATTTTTTTTTTGAAAATTCAATATCTTGAAAACCAATAGACGATTAAATTTTTAAATTACGTTTTAAAATGTATTTTATTAAATACTAACAATTTGCATATCAATTTTTTTTATAAAAATTTTAAGGACAATTTAGTACACAAAAAACATGTTTCAGTGTGTCTGTATGTCTGTACCTCTCACTACAGCCTAAACCACTGGATCTATTTCTTTCAATCTCGGTAGTTAAGGGTCTTCGGTGATTCCCTAGAGGAAAAATTGAAATTTTTTTTTTAGCTCCAAAACTAAGGGTACCCCCCATACACCCGTAATGCAAAATCTTATTTATCTCGAAAACGGCTCTAACGATTTTGATAAAAAAATTAAGTTTGATATTATGGACATGGACTACATTTTGGTCAAACAAAATTTTGGGGCAAAATGTTCTTAGGGGTACCTGCCATAGACCCGTTTTTTTTATTTTCGACTTTCTCATTAACGGCTCTAAGGATTTTAACCCCAAATTTTTTTTTAGCACGAGTCCCCTTAAGTTTAAAATAATATTGTATATAAAAATATTCGAAAAAATATTTATTGGGTTTAAAAAAAAAAAAAAAAAAAAAAATTAATCAATATCTTCAAAACCTATGAACGATTATTTTTTGAAATTATTTCCTAAAACCAATATTATTAAATACTTAAAATTCGCCTCCCACATATTTTTCTTGAAAAATTTTAGAGAAATTTCTTATATAAAAAATTTATTTAATAATAAAACGATTTTTTAAGGTTTATTTGCATAAGTTCATACTTTTCCGGAAACCAGACGGCAATTTTATGCATTTGAACATTATTATCTCATTAAATCCATGTTTTATATTTATACAATGTACTTATCTTAAATTCCAAAGTACTTTTACATAAGAGCAAGTTCGTGCGATCCAGTAGTGCATTTTATTTATTTACAATTTTCTCATTTCGGAATAAACATACTTAAAATTGTCAAATTTTAAGGAAATTTCAAATAAAAATAATTATGTAATTATTAATAAAACTCCTCTAACATTTTTTTAAATTTTATTTACATATTTTATTTTTAAACTAAAATACATATTCACCCTTATTCCGATAGTCGTTTTGCTAAAACGCCAGTAAAACGACAAGGCTCTAGAAACGAAAATTGGAATTTTATTGAAACGATTATCGTTATAATGGTTAGAAAAGTGAAGAACATAGAAGACGCTGCCCTTTTCGTATTATTTAACACCAAAATGTGGTCTCTGGAGCCTTCTCGTTTTAAAGGCGTTTTATTAAAACGACTATCGGAATAAGGGTGATTGACTAAAATGATGTATCTAATATATTCGAACATTTTTCTCTGTTTAATTTAATTTAAAAAAAACAAACTTACACGCAAGCGACATTTTCCAAAGATTCGTGTACACATTAGTGTGGTGAGTTTCTAATACTTTGTAAAATTACTTATTTGTGTATTTGGATTGTGTTGACATTAATTTTTTTATGGAAATTCTGGGGTTACAGACTCCCCTAGAATGAAACCGGGAAAAGGAAGTAGAGTTTTTTTTTTTTGTAAAATTGAAGTAGGTTGAAACAGAGATTTTTAGAAGGAAGTGGATTTCAGTATTTTGCTGATGGTGCGAAGAAGAATTAGATTT
This sequence comes from Chrysotoxum bicinctum, assembly GCA_911387755.1. Lineage (NCBI taxonomy): Eukaryota > Metazoa > Arthropoda > Insecta > Diptera > Syrphidae > Chrysotoxum > Chrysotoxum bicinctum. The sequence goes on from OU426987.1 coordinate 268,324,068, forward strand.
TAAAATATTTTGAAAAAAGAAGTAGATCTACTTCAATTGTAGTAAAGCGGTGCCACTGACAAGGTCGCACAAGCTTCCTACTATGTCCAAAAAGGTGAGAATTGTACACATTGATATGTTACTTACGTATGTTTGTGAAACCACAGAACATGTAGATCCAAAAAGGCGAATTTAATGAGAAATTTTTCCCAGGCGACTATTGTCAAAAAGTGGTGTTATGGACTGGAATCCACGATCTCCTAATTTCACGCATCCTGAATTTTTTTAAGGGGATACTTGAAGAAAAAGGTAAACATTAACAAACCAACCACAACCTCGATATCGATACTTAAGGAAAACATTAGAAAAGTCTGCTTAAAAGGGCTCGCGTTTGCACCACGACCCGAGGCACCCGATTTACCGACATCATATTCCATATCTTAAGAAACCACATAATCAATTTTTAGAATATAAATTAAAAAAATTGTTATTGAACATGTGGTTAAATATCGTACAACATAGGATAAAATAACTTTTTTTCCAAAGACAAATCTATGGACTTACGTGTATTATTTAAAGAAATGTGTCATAAAACTAATTAAGATCAAAACGGGCTTTGGCGCTCAAAAAATTAACATGCGATTTTGGCACTGGGATCTTGTCATCCCATATAAAAAGTTTGCTATATAATTGGTCAGTAATTGGTCGAAAAAAGTTTAAATCGTTTTATAAATTGGTCGGCCCTAGCATATTTGTAATCAAAGCTTAAGGTATGTCGAGTTTTTCGGCATTTCGGAAATATTAGTAAAAATATGTTCATCATCCGAAAGATCACTAGATCGTGATAAATGTCAACTATGTACATATTTTAAATAATTAATCAGTAACCAGTTTTTTCAATGTCATTTAAATAAAATAAAAATTAAATCAAAATAAAATAAAAGATTACTAACTTGTCATAAAAGGTCTTGTTGTCTTCAGTATGGCCTGCCATACAACAAGTTTTTCAACTTTCTTCAAAAGTAAAAGCGAATTTAAGCCGCTCATTTTGAACATAAATGCTATGCCTGCTCACACTTCTTTTCTTAAAGAGCGGAGATCTTTTTAATGTCGGATATATATGTATTATAGCAACAAGTGAACTATCGCTTACGGTTCGCAAGACGCACTTACAATGTTATGACCTCAAATTATTATTTTTTTTAAAGAAATGTGATCGCAAAACAAAACATGATTGAAATGTGAAATTTTTTTTTGTTCAAATTGAATTCTTTTATGAAATTCTGAAGAAAAAATAAAAGAAATATCTAGCTCTTTTTGAAATTAACCTACAAACAACAGTAATTCTTTTCATTTCGACACTAAGATAGAATTCAAATTCATACTTGTAACCATTTACATTCTTGTTCATTTTCATTCAACAGCCAAGTCATAGAATCCATATCCATTCAGACACTAAATTCAAACACAGGATGCAATTACAGTAATTCTATTAACTCAAGCCGGCCTAATCCTGATCCTGATGTGTAAGCAAATCTACCCAACAATACAAACCTGCTGAGATTTATAGGTTTTCAATTATCCTGATTTGATACACTGCTATATATACTCGTATGAAGAAAACATTTGTGTTGATATTTGCTATCAATTGATGAGTGGCTATACCACAAGGACATGAATTAAATGGAAGCATGTTTGCAGCATTGGGAATAATGTATCTTTCTTTGTTTAATATCTAAAGGATATAGTGTGCAAAATTTGCAAACAATTTGAATGGTGAAACAGATTGAATAATTGAACCTAATATAATAGGTGACTTGTGGCTGTGGCTAGAAAATGAATGCTGAAAAGTGAACTAAAGTGAAAGGAAATGCACAAGAGAGGAGCAACAAATTAATTAAGAAGATATGGAATTTTCTATAAAGGAATTTTGGAGTATGTACATATTTTCCCAATTGAATTTCTCTATACGGTTCGTTATAAAATCGACCATGCATGTATGTATTGTGCTAAAGTACATATAGGGGCATTTATATAAGGATGGTGCCGCATGATATACAAAAGGAATTTAAAATTTCCTACGCAAAAAAAAAAAAACAAAAAACAAATCATTATTTTTCGTTTATATTTCCATATTAAACTAAATAAAATAAATTTGGTGGTGCAACAGCTCGGAGTGAACCTGTACCTAGTGACTTACAACTCTCAACCTTTCCAGTGTGCGTGTTACCAGGAACGGAGGGGATCTGCAATTTTCTGCCGATTCCGAACGGCTAATGAGCAGCACTTTCCATGACAAGAGATACTCTTGGAGAATTTGTCAATTTCTCGCAAGAGGCAGTACACCCTGTAGTGTCTAGCACTTAATTATACTTAACAACATTATATAAACTATAATCTAAGTATTGATTGCCAAGGCAATATACTATTATAAATTATATTGATCATAATAAAAATAGATTTGAGACTGAGCGGTTGTTCAAATAAATAAATCAATAAATAAATATACTACATTTTGGCGACGAGGAAAAAGAAATTTTTCAAAATTTTCAAGAAAAGAAAGAAGAAAACACAAAAGAAAAATTTCAAGAAAAGAAATAAGGACTATAATAATCTTCAAATAGAAAGAAAAGTAAGTTTGAATTTGAAACAGAAAATTTTGTTTTTAGTTAAGGAGAAAGATTTATAGACATGATACGTTTTGATTAAATTCGTATGCATTGATTGAATTCGTATGCATTGATTAAATTCGTATACATTGATTAAATTCGTTTTGATTAAATTCGTAATGATAAAATCGTTTTGATTAAATTCGTAATGATTAAATTCGAAATGATTAAATTCGTAATGATTAAATTCGTATGCCTTGATTAAATTCGTTTATAATGCATACACACATTGAATAAATTCATATTCATCGAATTCATACTGCTTTTATTCATTGCTTAGGATTAAATTCGATTTGATTGACCAATCTGAGAAATGGAAAATATACCCAAGTTGTTAAAATTTGATTGTTTCGGCGATTCTCAATCATTGGGTATAAGTTGGGCAAAATGGAAAAGGTCTTTTGAAATATACCTTGATATTTCTGGAGCCACTGAACCTTCTAAGAAGAGGGCCACTCTTCTTCATTGTGGGGGACAAGATCTCCAAGATATTTACTACAATTTACCTGGTGCAAACGTTGATCCAACCTTAGACGCCAACAAGGACATTAATGTCTATGATGTTTGCGTTAAGAAATTGGATGAATATTTCAACCCTCGACAGAATAAGACATATGAAAGACATGTTTTTAGACAATTGTTTCAAGAAAAAGACGAAAAATTTGAAGCTTTCATTATTCGTTTAAGACGTCAAGCATCGAAATGTAAATTTGAAAACCCAGATGAACACATCAAAGACCAAGTGGTTGAGAAATGTTTGTCTGAAAAGCTTAGACGAAAAATATTAGAGATGGATGATTCTAAGAGTTTAAATGATGTTATTTTTCTGGCGAATTCGTTAGAGACAGTTAAGATCCAACTGGAAAATTTTAACAGCAAACAGAATAATAACACTATTGAGATTAATAAAATTATTAAATTCCCTACTCGAAAATTTGAATGCTTTCGGTGTGGTTCAAAAGAACATTTAGCTCAAGACGCAAAATGTCCTGCAAAGATGAAAAACTGTCGCAAATGCGGATTAAGAGGTCATTTTGAGTCCAAATGTCACACTAAGTCAAAACAAGACTTTTCTGACAACGCAATAAGACGCAAAAGGTTCAAAAAAGAATCAATACGTTCTGTTGATGAGGTAGAAAACAAAGAGTTTATTTTTCATTTCTCGAACCAAAATGAAGATGAAATCACTTGTTTGATTGGCGGGGTTTCCATTCAAATGATAATTGACTCTGGCAGTGCATCAAACATTATTTCTGAAAGATCCTGGATGGAAATGAAACAGAAAGGAGTTTTGGTTAGAAACCAAATCAAGAAGCCAAATAAAACATTTTTAGCCTACGGTTCCAATAAACCACTTGATGTTTTAGGATCTTTCGAGGCTGATATACAGGTTGGAAACGATAGTCATAGTGCTATTTTTTATGTTGTTAAAGATGGCCAAAAATGTTTATTGGGAAAGGAAACGGCTAAAGAAATTGGAGTTCTTAAAATAGGTTTAAATCTTTTAAATTCAATTGAGAAAACAACGTTTCCCAAAATAAAAGATTTAATAGTTGATATTCCGATTGATAAATCAATTCCTCCTGTAATCCAACCTTGTCGAAAGTTACCAATACCTTTAGAGGAAAAAATTAAAACTAAATTAAATGAACTACTCGAATTAGACATAATTGAACCGGTAGATGGGCATTCACCATGGATATCTCCAATAGTTCCTATTTTGAAAAAAGACGGAGATCTTCGTTTATGCGTAGATATGAGAAGAGCCAACGCAGCAATATTAAGAGAAAACTATCCACTACCAACGATGAATCTGATCCTGCCTAAGCTTAGAATGGCTTCTTGTTTTTCTCGTTTGGATATAAAGAATGCTTTTCACCAAGTAGAAATTTATCCTGGTTCACGATATATAACTACATTTATAACTAACAGCGGATTGTTCAGGTATAAAAGGCTTATGTTCGGAATGAATTGTGCTCCGGAAATTTTTCAAAAGATAATAGAGAGAATTTTATCTAAATGTGAAGGTAATATTATGTTGTTAATTAATGATATATTTTAATTTATATTAAATAATTTATTAAATTTAAGGTGTAGTTAATTTTATTGACGATATAGTAGTATTCGGTCAAAATGAAAAAGAACATAACACTCGTTTAAAAAATCTGTTGGATGTTATCAAAGAAAATAATATTTTACTCAATGACGCTAAGTGCATTTACAACGTTAACCAAATAGAATTTTTAGGTCATATTCTTTCCGCAAAAGGCATAAAACCATCACCTTCAAAGATTGATGCTGTTAAAAAATTCCGAGAGCCTAAGACTATTGAAGAGCTAGAAAGTTTCTTAGGGCTCATAAACTATGTTGGGAAATTTATAGCACACCTTGGAACATTAACCGATCCATTACGTAACATTTTAAAAATTCAAAATCATAGTCGCAAATCAGAAATTTGCTTTAGTGAAAAAGAACGGCGTTCATTTCAGGAATTAAAAAATGTTCTACAAAATGATAAGTATTTAGGTTATTATAACCCTTATGACAGAACCCAATTGATTGTGGATGCAAGTCCCGTGGCATTGGGCGCGGTTTTGATACAGTTTAATGCAGATATGAAGCCGCGAATAATTGCATATGGGAACAAATGTCTGTCAGAATGTGAAAAAAGATATTGCCAGACAGAAAAAGAAGCTTTAGCATTAGTTTGGGGAGTGGAACATTTTCATATATATTTGTATGGATTAGATTTTGAACTCGTCACTGACCACAAACCTTTGGAAACAATTTTCGGCCCAAAGTCAAAACCATGTGCACGAATTGAGAGATGGGTTCTTCGATTGCAGTCATACAGATATAAAATAATATATAAACCAGGCAAATCGAACATTGCTGATCCACTTTCCGGGCTTTGTGTCACTGATCCTACTTTTGATAATAATTTTGATTCCGAAGAACATGTTCATCATATTGCCAGTAATAGTATTCCAAAAGCTTTCACTTTAAATGAAATTGACAAGATTTCGGCAAATGATCAAGAAATTCTTAGTGTTAAAGAGGGTATCTATAAGCAACATTGGAACAAAGATATACTCAATTTCAAAGTATTTGAAAATGAACTCTGTTTTTACGGAAACATACTGCTACGACAAAATAAAATTGTAATTCCACAAAGGCTTCGTAAAAATGTAATTGAATTCGCTCATGAAGGACACCCAGGAATAGTTGGAACAAAGAGGCGGTTGCGAACTAAAGTCTGGTGGCCAAAAATTGACCAAGATGCCGAAAATTTTGTAAAAAACTGTAAGGGTTGTCTTCTTGTTTCAGCACCAACTGTTCCTGAACCGATGAAACGACGAGCAATTCCAACAGCTCCGTGGATAGACGTTGCAATGGATTTAATGGGGCCACTTCCAAGTGACGAACATCTATTTGTTGTCATAGACTACTTCAGCCGTTATAAGGAAGTCGTTATTTTAAAAAACATTACTTCAACTTCCATTATAAGTTCTCTAAGGAAAATGTTTACCAGATTAGGATATCCTCAAACAATAACTGCAGATAACGGAAAACAATTCTCTAGTAAAGAATTTAAAGGCTTCTGCGAAGTTTTCAACATAAAACTCTATAATACGATTCCATATTGGCCTCAGCAAAACGGTGAAGTTGAACGACAAAATCGAGACATACTTAAAAGAATAAAAATAAGCAAGGCTACAGGTTCAAATTGGAAAGAAGATTTATTAGACTATTTGCTTATGTATCACAATACCCCACATACAACAACAGGAAAGGCTCCGGCTGAACTATTCTACGGAAGGCTTCTCAAGGATAAAATTCCATCAATTCCAAATCAAGATCAATGCCTCAATCAGGACATTATGGACAAGGATGCAATTGAAAAAGAAAAAGGAAAAGTGTATGCTGACAAGAAACGACGAGCTGCTCAAAGTGAACTTACTATTGGTGATCAAGTGCTAGTCAAGAAACTTCGAAAAGAAAATAAGTTGGATACCAATTTTAGTGAAATACCGCACGAGGTCGTCAAAAATAAGGGAGGAGATGTTATGGTGAAGAATTCTTCAACTGGCGAAATAACAAGACGTAACGTTGTTCATTTAAAGAAAGTTAATGGTGATTGGACAGTTCAAACTAATGAAAAAAATTCGTCGGATGAATTAGACTAAATTACGTTATATTTTATATTATTTTGAGTTTCTTTAAATTTAACTTTATTTCATTTACTTACTTTAAAAAAAAAAGGAGAGAATGTAGTGTCTAGCACTTAATTATACTTAACAACATTATATAAACTATAATCTAAGTATTGATTGCCAAGGCAATATACTATTATAAATTATATTGATCATAATAAAAATAGATTTGAGACTGAGCGGTTGTTCAAATAAATAAATCAATAAATAAATATACTACACACCCCTTTTACGAAAATGGGACGATATGTGCTTCCAACAGGATGGTGCCACTTGCAACAGAGCCAACGAAACAATAGCTCTTTTGCGCGAGAATTTCAATTGCCGTGTTTTCTCACGTCGCGCAGTGCGTTGACTAGTGGACAAAAAAAAAAAAAAAATAAAAATGCAAATCCCATGTTTATGCTCTAATTCTTTTTTAGAACATCTTGAACTAGTGAAATTTAATTTGGTTTGTTTTTGTTTTTTTCCTTCTTTTATTCTTCCAAATAGCGTTCTTAATTTTCTGGAAAATGCTACATCTTGTGAATAAATAATTCAAAAGTAAATTGGGAATTCGAAGATAACTGCAGAAATAATAAGACTTGATTAACAACTTATATATAAATTTCCAATCGAATTAAGAATCTTAGCTTCAGGATTTTTTCTTGATATAGGTATGTTACTTTTTTGAACTGTTGGCTGAAGTTAAAGAAAAATATCTTGAGCTCTACAGTTGCTACTATAAGTGTCCATAAGCTTCTGATCCATGTTCCAGATATAATTTCATCTTTTCAAATAGCTATAAGACAGCTTTCTGAAGAAGTAATAGAGGCCTTTCCACACAAGAAAATCATCTTGAATTAATACAAACGAAGACCTCTTGACAACATTATTTTTAAAGTCGGATCATTTTATTTTGAATTTAAGAAAAGCAGATTCAAGACTTTCAAAAATTGACCAAAGTGATATCGGGCCATAAATCGAAATGGATGAACATTTTACAAATTTATCACTTTCATCGCTAACACTCGAATACTCGGATAGTGATCTTTTTTCGTAATTATTTATTTTTCGGTTTTTCTTTTTGTTATTACTTTTTTTGAATAATTATTTTTGTCAACAATAAAAACATCCATTAAATTTTTCTTTGAGAAAATGTATACTTTCCTACTAACCTTTAAAATATTACAATAATTGTTTATTGTACAGTATGTACAGTCATCAAATTTTCTTCTAACTAATCATTTTACAATCGTGGGCGTGGCAGTGTTCAAATGAATTTTTGTTATCACACACATTAATTTTGTACATTTTTTTCAATACCTATCGTATGAAAAATTAAAAAAAAAATAATTTTATAGCAAAAGTGGGCGTGTCAGTGGGCGAACTTTGCGCTATTTTAATTTATAATTTCTTCACTGACCAGAATATTAATAACTGTAATCACTATCGTACTATTTATTACCAAAAATGGGCGTGGAAGGGGGCCTGAAAATTCCTCAAATTGAGTATAATAGATACCCTATTTATTACATTTAGCAACCAATTTTTGTTCACAGTTACCTTACTTTTGAAAAATATATTTTAGTCCACTACCTGCATACAATTGACGCACTGTGGCGTCGTGGCGATGTTAATTGGCCGCCACGATATTGAACCTCAATTATGTCTCAGAGTCATTGAAAATATGGACCATCGAATAGAAGTATACCACCGAAGCCATGGCGAGCATTTGGCCAATATTTTGTTTCACACATCATTGTCATAGATCCTTCTATCATAATAAAAATTATTAAGATAATTCTCTGAAAATTTTTTGTTTTATTTACAATTAACATCGTGTGTTTTCGTTGGACCACCCTTTAGCTCTTAATGAACACCTTTTAAAGGGTTAAAATCAAAATACATCTATGCTTTCTGACACTTAATAAAAAAACATTATGGATCACATTAACCAAGCAGAAGGCTTTTAAACGAAGCAGAGCTAAAGATTGTTAAGAAACTCCATTACAGAGATCGAGTTTTAAATTGAGCTAAGGCTTAACACTTAACTCTCTCAGAGCCACATTGTGGGGACCATTTATTATTTTAAGTAAAGACTCAATCCTCTACGAGTATGTCGAAATATATTTTCCAAAATGAAAAAAATGTTTACTTCGGATTTTCTCGAAAACATTGCGTGCGATTTAAATAAATTTCTCTGAGTTTTGTTTCTGCAATTTAACATGTTTAAAAACATCTTATTAACCATAGAACCGTTTTTTTTTTGGACTTCCTCATTATCGACTTAATGTCTAAATTCAATTTCTCACTCAGAAGCTTCTAATATTTTTGAATATCATTGCATATCAAAACTTACAGACAAATTTAAGATTTTAATCTTTTCTATTCGCGATTGTAATCCATTTTTATATTAAATGATCTTATCGGGCTTACGTGATCGATGTATGCCCTTCAGTAATACAGGGTGTGTTTTATGTTCCACGTCGATTTTTTTTCTAATAACTTTTAAATGAAATTCAATTATATAATTTATATTTTACTGATTGATAGTTTGATATGGTCATTGCATTATATATGGAATATGATGTCAGTCAAGTGGTCGTGGCGCAAGAACGAGCGCTTTCAAGCAATAACAATTTTCTTTTAATTTCACCAATTTTATTTCTAATGTTGTCCTTAACCATCGAATTTGCGATTGCTTTGTAGATATACAACTTTTTCTTCAAATACCGCCATAAGAAGAAATCTGGAAGCGCTAAATCTAGGAATCGTGGATCACCACTTTTTGACATTATTTTGCAGGGAATTTCTCTTACAATTTACATCGTAGCAACCACGTGCTCTGTAGGCTTAAATAATCCAGTTCGTGCACTAGAAAGTCTTTCAACAAGTCCTGATAGTGGTTACCAAAAACAAATTGCCTATAATATCCTTAAAAAAATACTCTAGGAGTTGTAGTTGTCTCTGTTGTGTGAATTGACGGTTTTCAGTGCCCCAGTATAGAGGCTATTCTGTTTATTAAAAAAGCCAGCCAAGTGAAAATGAGCTTCGTCGCTCATAATGATTTTCTTGCCAAAAATTGTGTGTAAAATGAACCATAGCTTATTATTGAGTTCTATCAATCGCATCGTGAAGAATAAGGTCTTAAAATTTAGCGAAAATGATCAATACTTTTAAAATTATAAATATTTGCACAAACGTAAGGAAAATCATATCCTTTGGACTCCAATCACATACTGATACAAAAAAACCGCCTTAATGATGTTCCCATTATAATGATATTACATGAAATCTCAAAGTTTGCTCTTAGTACCTACTTTTCTATTTATTTATTTTTTTCAGAAAAAATATAGGTCACTAATGTAACTTACACATTAAAGAAATTTGAACCAAACGAAAACCTACGCTAAGACTTACAAAAACCGATTTAACAAAATATGTTGAAACCATAATCGAATCTCTGTGTCAGGACAATTTAGATATTTACACGTTTTTAAGTGGCGTATCGAACTTAATTCCAACAACGTTCTGAGCGTCGTCGTCGTCGTCGTGGTTCGTCTATCCGGGACCGAGGTGCTTATCTACATAATATGTCTACCGGACACACAGCAGAACATAGGGAGAGTAATTAGCCAAAGGAACACACACGTTTTACCTGAATGGGCATACCAATTAGCAAGTCTATCGGGCCATAAATAAGAATTTTATTTCGAACACCCAAAGCCAGCAATAAGCAGAGAGAACCTCACAAGAGGCAATTTGCTTCGACATTGGCCTAAACAGCAGCTCCGGACTTGGATTGCCTGTTTAATCTAACGAGCAGAGCCGACAAGTCTTGTCCGTTTCCCATTGACTTGGACAATCGGTGACTCCAGAGTCCAGAAGCCATACCAGCATCACAATCAGCTACAGTTTTCTGACCGCAAAAATCAATTAGGACTTCTTAAGCCTTGCAGTCGGTGATATGGCAATTCGTAACAGGCCATTGGAATTTTCTCTGTCTCTGTCTCTGGATCTGAATCTGAATCTGACCCGAAGGGCAACCACCCGTCAGCATTGAATTACCTAGGAAGAATAAACCATTTCCAGCTCACGTTGTGAACGACAACTACAACTATCCGACGACGACGTCGACAACAACGTAACGAAGACACACCGACCAACGGACGACCGACGAGACGCGACGTAGGTGGGAAAGTGACAAAGGAGAAGAAAATGGGAATGCTTCTGGAATTGTTCTTCCTTTTATGGAACTTAATTATCCGTAACGTGGAACTGCATTCGTCCAGTTAAATTACGAAGTGTTTCGAGTTTTTGCTTTGTATGGATACCCTCTGTCTCAGAAAGTCATCATGCAATAGGGCGTTGAGTGTTCTCACAACTTGTAGAGCAAACCTGGTTCGAGACCTCTAACAATGAGTAACAATCACTGGTAAGAAGGACATCACCTGTTCTGGGATTGTAATTTATAGCCATCGAGTCGCAGCAGACATCAATACCCAAACATCCCACAGGCAGAATTGGCTGCATTTACAAATCTGAATTGGGTGAATCTGAACCTGAATGTGGTGTAATGTGAATACAGTGTGGAGCTGGAACGAAGCTGGAGTAGCCTCAAAACAGAGGTATTCATGTAAGGCTGACATGCTAAATGGAGTGGAACTAAATTGGGTTTTGGGTTGAATGATTCACGGCCTGAAGGAACGAGTTTCGTTTTTAATTGTCGAAGATCATCGTGGATGATAACTCTTAAGTGAAGTGGAGATATTCTATGTGGCGAGTTAACTACTACGATATGACGCAGCATTGGAATGTTAATTGGGATAAGATAGTTAAAATTTCCAGTCAAGATTAGTGTGAGGTGCATTTGGATTTGTTTGTAGGCAGGGACATATACATAGATAGCTGCAACAGGAAATGTACAGAAAATTTTGATGCACATCTTTAATTCTCGACTAGGCGCTATTGAGTGTACGTTGTCGGCACTAGGGCCGACTGTTTTTGGTATGCGTACTGGCCACACACTACATCCAATGTCTCGGGAAAAGAAATCTGAGCTGTAGAATTGAAATAAGCTTTTGGCGAGAGTTCAGTTTTAAAACAAAAGATATATATTTGCAAATTTGTCTGTCAATATATGCACTAAAGGGGTTAATTTTGAAACTATTGATTGAACCATAAATTTATAAATGAAACTTCAGACATAGAACATACGATGAACTGGAAATCAATGAAAATTCAGTGGTCGCATGAAAAATAGTACTTTGTTAAAATATTATTCAGGTGCTCGATATTAAGAAAAGAGCAGATATACGAGTAAATGTAGTTTTTTGACTATTGAATGACATTTGAAATTCCACAATGCTCACTTGAGCAGGGTAGCAGAGAACATCCAATATGCTTCGAATTCTAAAAATCAATGTTATTAGTAAAGCATTTTCAGAAGCACAAAATTAGTTTTAAAATAGCTAAAACAATTTTTTTTAGTAGTTGGAGCTTAAAACAGAATGCTATAAGCAAAAATGAATTTTGCAAGAAGAAGAATCTTAAAACGTTTAAAATTGTAATTATTGTGCAAATACAGGGTGGGTCAAAATTTTTTTCCTAATTTGAAAAAAATCATAAGTCTTCTGTTTTCAATTTGTTTTCTTTTCTTTAAAAGGTACTAAAATGAACTACAGGGATTTAGAGAGGACCAAAGTAATTGAATTTTATTTTAAAAATAGTCACTCGATTATTTTAACCCAAAGAGCTTATCGGCGTTATTTTAATGTGCGAAATCCAAACTCTGCGAACATGATTACGGCACTGGTGGCATGATTTCGTCAACAAGGTGCTCTAGTTGATCTTCCTCGAGCTGGAAGATCTCGCACTGCCCGAACTGAAAAGAATGTGGAACGCATACTTGCAAATGTTGCGGAGAGTCCGGAAACATCGACACGAAGGCGCTCTGGTCAACTCGGTGCGTCCCGCAGTTCATTGAGGAGAGTTCTAAGAACCGCATTGCAGCTGTTTCCATACAAAATACAAGGAGATCCTTAAGAACGTGTTGTTTACGCAGTTTGCTTACAAGAAATGGCAGGGCAGCAAAATGATTTTATTCATCATCTCATAATGAGTGATGAAGCTCATTTCCACTTACGAATAAATGGATTCATTAATAAAGAAAATCGCCGTATTTGGTGTACTGAGAACCCAAGGTTGATCAATCCGCAGGAATTGCACTGTCTGGTGTGGTGTAACTTCAGAAAAATTATTGGGTCATTCTTCTTTGAAGACGATTCCGCCAAAGTGTACGTAAATAAATTCACCACTATCCCGCAGCTGAAGGAGAACATTTCGTGCTGCAATACAGGCGCTGAGCCCAGATCTCCTGCGGAGTGTTATGGAAAATGCTCTAAAAAGAGCCCGTCTCTGTGAGCATTAAGTTGGTGCTCATTTGAGCGGCATTATATTCCATACTCAGTCTAAAAAAATCTCCATAAATCACACTTTGTGATACTAAAATAAATTATTAATAAAAAATTAAATCTATAAATCATCACTTTAAATTAGGAAGTCACTTTTGACCCACCCTGTACAATTTAAATTTCAAAAAAATACTTAATAGCCCGTATTTAAGAACCCAGGGTAAAATTTGGCTCTGTTCAAGTGATGAACCATTTTTGGCCACTTCATCAGCTATTTCTTTTCCATAAAAAATGTCTCAGTGTCCCAGAACCCATCGAAGGATGACTGAATTTGTTACGCCGAACAATCTTAATTCACAACGGCAACGAACAACCAGTTTTAACTTCGTGACAATAATTGGCGAAATGGCTCTGATTGCCGCCTGACTATCTATGAAGATTGTTCGTCAGTTCACATGTGGAAAGATATTTTGGGACCACACAAACTGCAAGCACTTCCGCTTGGAAATTTTAGAACTTTAATAATCTATTTATGGTTGGGTTGCCTGAGAAGATGCCCGATCCTACTCCAGCTTCCGTTTTGGAACCGTCTGTAAAGACCGATAAATGATTTGCGTTTATTACCGGGTTTTCCATCCGTATCTCCCTTATTGAAATTCGTTTGTGTGACTGGGTTAAAATCTATATACGGTAAAAAATATAGTCTGTTCGAATGTCTATGTCAGTGAAGTTAATGATGACCACTGTGGCACCTTTTCCAATCTTAACACTTTTGGTCGCCAACTCCTTCGTAAATAGATCGAGTAGGCAAGTGAGAGGAAAGTTTCTAGGGATGCGGTTGGCGTGGTTATCATGACACTTGTTCTTGTTGTGCCGAGCTAATTTCTCAATTTTTGTCATGGCATTAAGATTGGTTCCCTAACCCAAGGCTGAGTACCAAATTAAACAGGCGTAGGTCAATATAGGCCTTATAATGGCCGTGTACATTCAAAGAATGTTTTGGGGCTGTGTGCTCTAAAGTCTGCAACCGCAAAGTCTTATTAACTTCGAAATGGAGTCCTTCTTGTCGGGATAATATTCGGAGTTTTTTAAATTACAAGCCTCATGAGCATGTGGTCTGCATAATTTAAAACTTTAAACTTGATTTTAAATTAAGGTACTAGTACGGTCTAGAATGCCAAAAAAACGTACGATTTTTTTTCTCGGAAACCTTAGGTATTATGTAATAACATACATTTTTTTAAATAATGAATACATGCGTCAAGAGTACAAAAATTTTTTTTTTGAATTTTCGAATTTTGGCCGAATTATAGAGGGCGCAAACGTTGACTCATCAAAAAATACATGGTCCCATGGCGGACAGTTAATCTCAGAATTGGCTGGACTGAAACAAAAAATACAAAGTTGGTTATTTAAAGGAAGGTTTCTTACGAGACAATTTACCACAATTTGTTTAAAAAGTCAAAAAAAAAAAACGACCTTTGAAAAAATAATTGTTTTCTTGGAAATTTGTTTGGCCATTTTTGGGTCGCCATTTTTTGTGTTCATAATGGTTTGGTCAAATTGTGGTAAATTGTCTTAGAAAACATAAAAAAAAATCAAGTTGCAACAAGTTTTTTGAAAATCGGTTCAGTAGATCCGGAGATTAACTGTCCGCAATGGGACAATGTGTTTTTTGAAGAGTCAACGTTGGCGCCCTCTACAATTCGGCCAAAATTCGAAAATTTAAAAAATATTTTTTTTTTGTACTCTTGACGCTAGTATTCATTATTTAAAAAAAAATATGTTATTACCTAATAAGGTTTCCGAGAAAAAAATTCCCAAAAATCGTGCGTTTTTTTGGCATTCTAGACAGTACTAGTACCTTAAGGGAAGAAAATAATTTGTCGATACATTTCTCATGATATCCAGGTTTTACTCTTAACCGAATATTATTAAGTAAAGATCTCCACCTACAGAAGGAACAATAATTTTGTTCCTTTAATCAATTCCGATTGAAATCAAAATATAAAAAAAAACAATTCTTACTACAAATCTAAAAACAGGAAAGCCTTCATAAATAAACTCTGATTAGATTTAGATAGATACCTCGTCTGACTTATTCGGAATAATATTGTTCCAAACAAATTAATGTGAACAAACAACAAAACATCTGCTGACAAACCACCCAAGCAGACTTAGGTATAATCACAAATCAAGTTGGTCGAAAACATCTTGTTCAACACGATCACAACTAATTGGGCCTCATTTAGGGCCGATTTGAACTCGGTCGAAATTTATTAGCCATTAAAATGCAATGTATCTTTCTCCGTATGAATGGTTTATTTGTGCTGGAGCAAGCGAGTCTTCCTCGTAAAGTGCCCGCTCCAGTTGCATCTTCCAGATTGTCACAACAAACTGTCATTCAGACGTAAGGAGCGATGAAATAAATAAGGAGAAAAAAAAAACTTAAACTAAAAACCCACTTGTACTTCAGCAGGAATTAGCCACCTACGCCCTCTTTGGAACATTGCTTCTGATGGTTTCTTGCTGACTGCTATTGTGCCAGCGAGTGCCTCCACGCATTGTCGCGCTTCTTGTTCTCTGCTGGAGAAGCTACAAGGAGAACCAATATAATTTATTTCATGTCTGTGATGGAAAGGCAGCCACAGCTTATGTACATGCGGATCCCGAGTGTCAAATTATGGGTTGGGCTGCGAGGCTGCGACTCATCAAGAAGCCGTGAGCTACTTATGAAGTCTATTTTTAGTTGCCACTTGAGGTCAGGAGAACATTTTTTTAGATTTCTTTCTTATTATTTTGGGTGACAATAGCCTGGAACTGGAATTTCATTAGGTATGGTTCTTATTTGTCTGAGAATACAAACGTTGGCATGCGTAGGCAAAAAGTGCATTATCGTGTCAACCAAACAGGTTATGATGATAATGGATAATATACTTCCTTCGGTTCAAGTAGATACTTGACTATCAAGCGATGGAGTATGATCTGCCTGGTCAGTCTTTATTACTTTGGTATGTCTAATTGTGGCTACAAAAAAAAGTTCTCAATTAAATAATATGTCGAAAGTTGGATTGGTTCTGGTGAGAAATAAATATAAGCTAAAATTAAATCGATGATCGGTTTTATTAACTCAAACGTATGTTTGAGAACCCTGTATTCAAATTTAACTTTTCAAATAAAAGTTTTGGCTTTTTAAACTTTGGGTGCCTATAATAACTAGAGAACATATATATAAGGGGCTTGTTGTCTTTCAGTAGTTGCGGTGAGAAGAAAAACCGCATAGAACGTAGAATGTGCTAGTCAATTTTAAATGGGACCATCACAGCCTTGTTCAAGACTTACTCGTATGGGAATTTTCTCAAAGTAAGTAGGCAGAGTGGACAGATGCATATTTAGAAAAAGAATTCTTTAAATTCAAGACTTGACTTAACTTATCTGCCGAAATTTTCATCTTTTTGGACCAAAGTCGCTATTTTGTTACTTTAGCCACCATTCACACATAATATTATTCAAAAGAGAGTTCCTTGCTTCTAACTTTTTTCAATTAAAATTTGCGGGTGTTTTTGGTATTATAGGTTCTCTATAGTCGTGGTTCTGCAGTTAAAATACAATTCATTCATTTCTTAAGGTTGATATTAGAAAGGGTTAGATAGTTTTAAGCATTGAATTAAGAGGATCATAAAGTTGTGCTGCGGAGTAAGCGGTTTTTAATATCGATCATCATTTCTTTAGGCGAAAAGGAAAATGATCGAACGATACCGCTTTGAACATAGTTGTAGAAATGGTGGATGCTAAATTCCGGCCGTCGTGAATTCAGTAGTAACCTAAATGCAATTTTAGCGATATTGATTTTATTACCAGAATTTAAGTAAACAACATTTCTGCATTTATTTTTTTTTAAATTGACGGCTGCGTGCCTCAGTTACAGGGCTTTGTTTGCAGGCCAACCATACACAAATTTAAAGCTTGAATGAATGAGTGACCTATCTCGCTAAGGCCATTTTTGATTATCTTGTTTGAAACTTTAAGTTAGGTCAATTATTTTAATATTTACTCAAAGGTGTAATCAATGTAATGCAATAAACGCATGTGGATATCCTGATAACCTAACAGCCATGAAGTTAAAGAGTTTGATACTAGACTCAATGCTGCAGGTGCTGTTGCCATTTAACAAAAACAAGTGCTTAACTCGCGTTAAACCAATTATAAGGTAATTTCCTAAACGGTTTAAAATCTTCATTTCTTACTTACTTACTTACTTTAGATGGTACTCACAGTCCAGGGTGGACTAAGGCCTCAACCAACAAGCCCCTCCAGCTAGTTCGGTCCCTAGCTAGCTGCCTCCAGTTACGCACTCCAAGTTGGTTGAGGTCGCTCTCTATAACTTGTGCGCGCCACCTGAGGTGGGGTCAGACC
The DNA here is from genome assembly GCA_911387755.1 of Chrysotoxum bicinctum. Lineage (NCBI taxonomy): Eukaryota > Metazoa > Arthropoda > Insecta > Diptera > Syrphidae > Chrysotoxum > Chrysotoxum bicinctum. The sequence continues at coordinate 268,341,741 of OU426987.1, forward strand.
ATCAGGGGTGGATTTGAAGATTCGACGGGCTGGTGCGTCGGTGTCCATACGCTCCAAGTGTCCCAGCCATCTCAGCCGTTGTATTTTCAGCTTCTTGACTAGGTCAACGTCGCTGTAAAGCCCGTACAGCTCGTTGTTGAACCTTCTCCTTCATACTCCATCGATACAGACTGGACCGAAGATCAAACGAAGAACTTTTCTTTCAAAGCACCCAAGCTAAATATTAAATTTTCAATCAAAATTTACTTATGAATAGGTCTGAAGAAGGGTGTAATTACACCCGAAACGTCACAACATACAAAATAAAAAGTAAATAAATAATAAAAAAAATAAATTGAAAAAGAAATTAGATTTTTTTTTTAAATTAAGGTCTTGAAAACATTAAAAATGTACACTTTCTAATACATAATGCACTTTTAAATTTGAATAATTTAAAATGAATTAAAATTTATGAATACAAATTTTACCGCCCTTATATAGGTACTCTATACACCATACACATAAAAAATATGTAGGTATCTATTTAAGATACAAATATTAACATTTTTTCCCATTAAACACAGTAGTTTCATTAAACGCACTCTCACCGGGGAACTAACGCCTTGAAGTGAAATTTGGTTGAACGTTTAAAAGTCATTATTGAAGATTATTCCCTAAGTCAGGATCAAAAATCTTCAAAGAAAGTTGCCGAAACACAGTATGACTGCAACGCCTATATGACCCAAGATATCTGACATTTGTTGCGTGAATGTATATTGAAACCCTGAAAAGGATCATCATCTGTGTGAATTGTGGGCGCAACAAGTTCAAAGTCAATAATTCCGACCGGTTTCTATTACAAGCTGAATAAAAGTATCTTATATACCTACCTAGTTTTTGTTGTTGTTTAACCATGAGGCACAAAGGTAATGGATACAGTCTGCCTATATTATTTTATTTTGGTTGATTCTTGGTTTTAAGAGTACGTCGTCGTTTAAAAACCATTCGGCTATGGTTTAGGAGTGCCAGCCAGAAAATCATCAATATCTAAATAAAATTTTGAACATGGCTGATTTAAAAAAAAATATTCTCTCGAATTTTCTGATAAAAAAAAAACTATTCCAAGACTTCGTCAATTTTTGTTAATTCTCATAAATAATTTTTACTTGCGATATATGTAGGTACTATAGGGCAAGTTCTGCATTTGGAAAAAAAATCGAACTCGAGATTTTGATCAAAGTTGACATTACGATGATAGGGAAGACGAAAAAAGTGGGTCCGACAATTCCGTCTGTCTGTCTGTATGTCTGTATGTCTGTACCTCGAACTACAGCCTAAACTACAGGAGGTATTTTCTTCAAACTCGGTAGTTAAGGGTCTTCGGTGATTCCCTAGAGGAGAAATTGAAATTTTTTTTTTAGCTCCAAAACTAACGGTACCCCCCATACACCCATAATGCAAAATCTTATTTATCTCGAAAACGGCTCTAACGATTTTGATAAAAAAAATTAGGTGTGATATAATGGACATGGACTATATTTTGGTGAAAAAAAAATTGGGGGGAAATGTTATTAGGGGTACCTGTCATAGAACGGTTTTTTTGATTTTCGAATTTCTCACCAACGGCTCGAATGATTTTAACCAAAATTTTTATGCAGGAGCTGCTTTGCATTTGAAAAAATATAAACTAAAAATTTTTTCGAAAAAATAGTTTTTGGATTTTTAAAAAAATAATAAATTTTTTTTTTGAAAATTCAATATCTTGAAAACCGATTAAATTTTTAAATTACGTTTAAAAATGTATTTTATTAAATAATAACAATTTGCATATCAATTTTTTTTATAAAAATTTTAAGGAAAAATTAGTACACAAGAAACATGTTTCAGTGTGTCTGTATGTCTGTACCTCTCACTACATCCTAAACCCCTAGACCTATTTCTTTCAATCTCGGTAGTTAAGGGTCTTCGGTGATTCCCTAGAGGAGAAATTGAAATTTTTTTTTAGCTCCAAAACTAACGGTACCCCCCATACACCCGTAATGCAAAATCTTATTTATCTCGAAAACGGCTCTAACGATTTCGATAAAAAAAAATTAAGTGTGATATTATGGACATGGACTACATTTTGGTCAATAAAAATTTTGGGGCAAAATGTTATTAGGGGTACCTGCCATAGACCCGTTTTTTTGATTTTCGACTTTCTCATTAACGGCTCTAAGGATTTTAACCCAAAATTTTTAGCAGGAGTCCCCTTAAGTTTAAAATAATATTGTATATAAAAATATTCGAAAAAATATTTATTGGGTTTTAAAAAAAAAAAAAAAAAAAAAAAATTAAATCAATATCTTCAAAACCTATGAACGATTATTTTTTGAAATAATTTCCTAAAACCAATATTATTAAATACTTAAAATTCGCATCCCACATTTTTTTCTTGAAAAATTTTAGAGAAATTTCTTATATAAAAAATTTATTTAATAATAAAACGATTTTTTAAGGTTTATTTGCATAAATTCATACTTTTCCGGAAACCAGACGGCAATTTTATGCATTTGAACATTATTATCTCATTAAATCCATGTTTTATATTTATATGTATCTTAAATTCCAAAGTACTTTTACATAAGAGCAAGTTCGTGCGATCCAGTCGTGCATTTTATTTGTTTTGAAAAAAGTTATGGAGTACCTAAATTTCAAGAAATTTATAGTTGACATTTGCACAATCTAGAACAAATAGCCTAACAACTTAACCATAGGTAAACACTGGTTTCTCTTGATTCTCTGTAGCATTCGCCTTTTTAAAATATTTTTTTACTTGCTACTTATAGGTACTATAAGGAAAGTTATGCAATCGTAAAAAAATCGAACGATGATAGTGAAGACTAAAAAGGTGGGTCTCACAATTCTGTCTGTCTGTCTGTTCGACTACAGCCTAAACGGCTTGGCCGATTTTCGTTAAACTTGGTAGATGTAGTTTTGAATTTTTACCCCCACGCGTTTTTTTTTCTTTTCTTTTAAGACAAAAAATAACGGTATACTTGCCATACGATTTTTTTTTGAAATTTTATAAATTTTTTTTTCTCAAAAATTTTCCCAGTTTTTTTTTTTTAAATTCAAAAAATTTAATTTAGTTAAGTTTAGTTTAATTTTCAAAAAGTTGTCATTTTTGGTACCCCCTTGGAACTATTTTTTTGGTTTTTGATTTTCTCAAAAACGGTACGACGGATTTTAATCTTTTTTTTTCTGCTAAAGGTCTCCAATAGTTTGAATATTATTGTGAATTCAAATTTTCAAAAACTATTTTTTTGGATTTTAAAAAAAAGTTTCAAAATTGTTTTTTGAAAACTCAAAATTTCGAAGACCCCATGCTCGATTTTTTTAAATCTTGATAAATAAAATTTTCTTAATATAATCTACAAGAAATGAGAAAAAAAATTATTTTACCTTAAAAACAACGGTACCCTCCATCAGTGGCGGCTGGTGGGTTGTTGAACAACGGATTTGAACGGATTTTAATGAAATTTTTTATAGACATAGCCACCGCCAGCCAGCCTGTCGGAGGTCTCGTTTTGAAATCCATGCTCTTGATATTTCCCGCACACAGTCTTCTAGAAGTGATATTTACTTTTTGGTTTTCCAAATACTTACGGTTTTGGTTTTCCATGTAATTCGTCTGAACTATTCAAGTCATGTTAGGTGGGAAGTACTTGATGTTAAGTGATTTATAGTTAAGTGGTGAAAAAAGAGGGAGTTCAACGTAGAGGTTGGTTTTGTGTATTTACATATGTAACCAAGTCTAATCATTAATATTGATAAATAGAAAAATTTTTGTTGAAAAAAAATTCGTAAAAATTAATTGCGATTCAATGGCCACAATTCCTAGAAGACATTTTTAAAAATGATCAGATCATCATTTGCCTTCACCAGCGGCCCTTATCACTCATCCATCGTTGTACGCATTTCATTTATGGGAACAATTTTCCACTACACTGACAAGATTTCGGTTCGGTTCAATATTTTGGTGAGGAGTAGTGTAGATTATTCTGTGTTAAATTAATCACAGCTTATTATCCATTGGTTTGAGGAATGAACTGCCAGCCAGCTAGCCAATATAATCCGGTGATATGAGGTCCAGCACGTCGTTTTGGAGTCACTCTTGAAATTTGTTCGACTTTTGATCTGAAGCAGAATTCTTTTGGATTGTCCACTGCTTATTGCCGGACATTTTTCTGTTGAGAGATCTTTTAACTTCTTTCAAAACAGGTCTTTCACAAGCTTTTGAAGAAGTTTTGACTTATTTCTGACAAAAAAGAAGGTTAAGCTATCACAGTTCACTCCCCACCAAACCATTATATTTGCTCTAGGTACCTCTTTCAGCCAACAAAATTTACTGGAAATATTCTTCGCGTACCTGCTTAGCAGAGCTTTCTATTTACATTTGTTACATTTCAGCTTCATAGATATTGTGAGCAATTGATCAGAGTGTCGGAATGTCCTTCTTTAACTCTTATATGATAATGTGAAATATATTATTGGGCAATACTAATTTCCCGATACACGATCTTCTATTTTCTCACTGGTTTTCTTCTAGCTCGAACCTGCACGACCTTGATCTCAATCTTTTACCAGTATTCTGCAACAACCTCAACATACAACACACAAAACGAGTCAATCCAAATTGTCACCATGTTTTCCATGTTACACTTGTGAAGACCCTTTGCAACTCCATATATATGATGGCCAATGTCACTGGTTAAACGGTTAAAACGTTAAAACCAACAAAATTGCTTATAGCCATGTAATAAAAACGTATTTATAATCTATCCCAATTTCCTGAACGACGGATTTAAGTAAGAAATAGCTGTTAAAATTCAAAACCTTGATGTGTAGAAATAAAATCAGCATTCATTATGTAGAAAAACAATAAAGCCCTCCACTCATTCAGTTAGTCCAAGACTCTTTAAGACTTGTAAATTCTCAAAGCCAATTGCACCAAGCCCATTTACAAATCAATCCCACTAAGTATCATGTCATTTTAATCATCTTTTCTACTGTGCTGTCTACCCCACTGCCGATGCCGGCCGTGCTGTAAAGCTTACATCGAAAAGGTGTTCATAAACCTACTGACTTTTGCAGTCAACGCAGCCTACGGATTTATTTATGATCATGCCTTGAGGGGAACAATGATCAATGATCTTGGTAACTAAAGACAAACCAAATAAAAAACGAAAAAAAAAAAATAATATCTAAACTCTGCTATACAGACCGCACAAAAACAAGTGTTCGCTACTCGCAATTACAAGATCTCTTGTAATGATTGGCATTTATCGTTGTAATTATGAAATTAATAAGGCAAAAAATTGGACGGCACGACCGAAGTGGTTTTGTCCTTAGGCCATGTCGAACGCAGAAAACGTCATTAAGAGCCGGTTGTCTATCTGCGGGACATGCTCTCCAGACGAGACGGACAGTAAAAACAGCTCTAAAGCCATATCCGATTGGTTGTTTACGACTTGTAGGCTATAGACGCACGGCTACACTTGGAGCGAGTGATCTCGGCAACAATAAATAATGTTGCCGATTTTGTTTCATTGAAATTAAGTTGCAGGGGATAATTTTATTTTTAACTACGTAGAAAAATGGCGGGAAATGAGTAAAATATGCGGATTTTTTGTTACTTACGAGTACCTATATACATGCAGGCTTTTATTTGGTACTCTGGAGTTTTTGCTATAAGTATTTAATTTCAGGGCCACTATGTCAAACCTAAGTCATTAAATGGTTCACTGTGCAAGACAAATTTGTTAATGCTAAATTGTTGATCGTTTCGGCTTTTTGGTGGTAGGTGTCGATTGGAATTTTTTTCCAAGATATCCCGTTATGTGAATATTTCGTCAATTTTAGTTTTTCCTGGTCTACAGACACACCTATTAGGTTATTTACAAACGGCTTCAGACATTCACATAATACGACAGAAATTATCTTGTATGCGATAGTTGGTATTTTGAACCTTGACAGATGATTACGACTATATTGTTGAATTTACATCTGTCACATTAGCTATTATCTATTAAGTGTGTCTTGCAAAATCAACATGGAAAGCTATAGCATTCAACAACAGGTGCAAGTGCTTAAGTTCTTTTATGAACGTGCTTTGGTTCATTTGCGGTTGCCATAATCGTTCTTTCGGGAGGAGTATTTACAACGTGGTGCATAAGTTTGAGTCGCCCTGTTCAGTGAATAATCCACGAAGATCCGTACATAAACGAAACGATAGATTTGCCGAAAATATCGCCGTTTACCGCAGGGGTGTCGTTTCTTTAAAACCGGATGTATGGAATTTACCCCATTAAACCCGGAGACCAATCTATCCCCAAAGCTATTAACCCCACAAACCCGGGGCACAGCGAGGCCAAGCTCCGTTTATGGGGTTAACAGCTTCGGGGAGAGCTGCTTGGATTTTTTACGGCATCGTCTCTGAGACCTTGGCCTCGTTGCGCCCCGGGTTTGTGGGGTTAACAGCTTTGGGGAGAGGTAGTTGAGTTTTTTTTGAAGTAAAATTTCTTTTCCGGCGTTGGGGGTAAAGCATTTTCTATGCAGCTGTCAGTGACATGTCAAAACGGCACGTTATCAGTCAAAGACAGCGACATGTTTTTAGAATAAAAAATGTTTGTACGTTTATAGGTTAGAATCTTACAGAGGCTTTGCTTAAGGGAAAAGAAATTTAACTTCTTCCTTGCGTATGTCATTATACATAACCTTTTTTTTGTTCATATTCTTAAGTCTCGAATTCCATACCTGTTAAGGTTGCAGATATGGAATTGTCCAGACCTTCCATAGTGGAACCGAAACCCCTGGTTGTCCGTGAGACTGTGCAAGAGAACGCGAGGCAGTCGAAAAATCATATTGAGCGAGAAAAGGCACATTTCTGGATGAATAGTTTCGTCAACGAACGGACGTTCACAATCTACACGAGATCCATTAAATTGTAATGCATCCTTCACTGTTTGATCTGGATTTTAGGCTGGTAGCATCATCGATCCATAATTCTTTGAGAACGCTGTTTGAGAACGTTGTCGGTCGATGATTACCAATTTTCTTTGGTCACGAATATGTGCCACACAGACTCTATAACAATTGACATTTTGTTCGAGCGATTTCCGAACAAGATTTCGCTGAGTCGAATTGGCCACTGAGATCGTGCGATTTGACCCCATTAGACTTCTTTTTGTGGGGTTTTCTTAAAGTCGTAGGTCTTTCCCAATAAACAACAAACCCTCAGTGCTCCTTACTCATTACGAGTCTAATCAATAGCATTTTTCAAGTTCAGGATGATTTATGAGGCAGATCCTTCTTCTGCTAAGCTTTAGTCGAATGGAATATCTATGATGACGGAATTTGGTTCGTCAGCACCGTTATAAAGTTTGGGAGAATGTTCTCACCATGTTTAAGAGTTCTTGAGAGATTTTTTAAGACTCGGTTGGAAAATAATCTGGTCATCTTTCGCCATTGTACCCGCCCAACTTCTTCACTTCTTCGCAGTACTTCGTTGTTTTTTCCTAGAATATTCACAGCCGTACCTTTTACACAATGGGTGTTCCTATTCGATATTTCCCCTTTGGAACTTGCGGACATTGTGTATATTGCAAAAGTGAGTTGCGAGGATTACAATGTGGTCAATCTGGTTAACAATAGATTAATCTGATCTGGCCTTTTGTTCATATCCAGATATTTGAACTGCTTACTAGCTACCAGAACGTTCGCCCCACACAGAAAAGTCGGTCAACCCGAATTCGTTATCGGAAGTGATGTTGTTCAGGTTGTATCTTTTAACCTTGCCACCAAAGATGTCTTCCCTGCATCGCTTGTTGAGAAAACTCCTAGACGATTTTAATGTCATAGCTAGTTGTGTCCAGGAGCTCAAATTGTGTTGTCCTCTTTCTCATCTGAGGGAGAATGCACGCAAATGAGGCTTATGCTGCTGAATTCGGTCTTGGTAAAGATTGTCACAGGTGCAAGTACAGATAGGTATAACTCAAGACTTTTTTCCGGAATGCAGTTCTAACAACAAATACATTTCCAAATAGAAAATGCTTTTGTTCTTGTAAGCAGTCACCGTAGAATATATCCCAGTCTTTTAATTTTCGCTCCTCAATCCATCCCATCACATTTCTTAAATGGCGGTAATTTCGACTTGTAGCAGTTAAAGTCTTGTTTGGCTGCACACGGCCTAATAACTTACCTAAAATTCCACGGACAGATCCGAGGTTGGCTGTCCTTATTTCGTTTGTTTGGTTCGTCATCACTAAATCCGTCCGTTTGCTGCTTCACAATAAGCTTCGATTTTCAAAAGTTAAATATTCTGTCATGCAGAATGTCTTGGGTTCGATTTTCGGCTTTTGCAAAAATTTTGTTCAATGTTTTGTTTCCTCTTTAGTCCAGTCAAAGCGTCATGAAAAACGGCCTGACCTTGCGCGCAGAGGCATGGTCAATTTTTTTTTCATGGATCGATAGGTGCTTATGAGAAAAGCTTAAAACCAAATTTGCACCACATGACAACTTTTTTTACCAAAGTTATTGGTAAAAATGTGTTTTGTGTCATTTTTTGGTCATTTGCGAATATCTCGGCTCCACTATCTCGTACAAACAAAAATTAAACATGTATTTATTCCTAATAACATTATCTATTATGTTCTAAAAAAAATATTTGTTTAAACAAATGAAAAAAAAAGTTATAGTAAGTTAAACAAATTTTTTGTTGTTTAAAAATCACTTTTTCGTGATTATTAAGAAAAAAGCTCATTTAACGATGAAATTTTTATATTTTATTATTAAATTTAGTATTTTAACCTTGTAGCTTGTAATTTTGGTGTCGCCAGCAACAAGAAGCAACAAATATGTGTAAGTATGTGTAGAGTGTTTGAAGGATACCAATATGTCTTGTTGCTGGCGACTCCAAAATTACAAGCTACAAGGTTAAAATACTAAATTGTAAGCTTTCCTAAGTTTTTAAATCATGAATATCTTGGCTCCCGTTTGTCGTAATGGACTAATTTTTTTTTTAATTTGAAGAAAATTAGCAGGACTATAAAACAAAAATCCAAAACTGAAAAGTATTTACCGTGAAATACAGGTTTTTTCTCAATAACTATGAAAAAAAGGTATTAAAAACAAGAAAAAAAACGTTGAAACCAACGGTAACTTTTTATATTTTTGCTCAAACATATTAAATTAAATGCAAGTTGATAGAAAATATTGTTATTAGCAATACAGTTTTTTATTTTCACTTTGCGACATACTGGGGCTGAGATATTAATTAAAACATAAAATCATAAAATGCGTGAGTGCGCTGACTTACCTATGTTCAATAATTTATTACTCGGCTTTTGTTCATCGTAGAGTGTTGAATTTTTTTTTTAATTGTAGGGAATTACAAGAACTTTAATAATAAAATATAAAAATTTCATCGTTAAATGAGCTTTTTTCTTAATAATCACGAAAAAGTGATTTTTAAACAACAAAAAATTTGTTTAACTTACTATAACTTTTTTTTTCATTTGTTTAAACAAATATTTTTTTTAGAACATAATAGATAATGTTATTAGGAATAAATACATGTTTAATTTTTGTTTGTACGAGATAGTGGAGCCGAGATATTCGCAAATGACCAAAAAATGACACAAAACACATTTTTACCAATAACTTTGGTAAAAAAAGTTGTCATGTGGTGCAAATTTGGTTTTAAGCTTTTCTCATAAGCACCTATCGATCCATGAAAAAAAAATTGACCATGCCTCTGCGCGCAAGGTCAAATGACGCTTTGACTGGACTACTTAGGAGGAAGTGAAAAATCCTCTAAGAGTATCTCCTGTCATGAAAAGTGCTACTCGTCTTAACCGTTCATGGTGAAACGCAAACAGGACTGGTTGTAAGTCACTAGGTCCTGGTTCTCTAGGAGCTGTTGCACCAATTTTATTTATTTTTAATATTTAATCCCAAAAATATTTGCTTAATTTTGTACCGGTTATTACCAACCAAAAAACCTTAATAGACCTTAATTAAATTGGAGCCATTCAAAACTTTTCTTATAAAAACTATTATACGTTGTTGTTTTTGAGATAAATAAACATTTTTAAGATTTTTGTATGACAGGAATCGTAGTTTTAAAAAAGCTTAAACGATTTTCTTAAATATAGTTCCATAATTGCATGTTTTTTCTAGAAATAGGTCAAAATGTTTTATGAGTTGTTAAAGTAATTTAAGGAACTAATTTCATTCATTCTTTTCAAAATGTTTGCCTAGTAACGTCTTGTAATATTTTAAGATTCCAAGCAACTTAAACATAACAGCAAGAACGTGAGATCCAGTCGTAGATTATATTTCATTTGTGAATTATGTTCTTTTTTTAACAACAAATTAAATAAAAATTGGCCTTACGTTTAATAATTCAATTTTCGTATACAGTTCTTGAGATATTTACTAATGCCAAAGGTAAACATATTTTAGTGCTAAACAGCAGTGGTCATAGAACTTGTCGGAAATAAATTAACACAAAAGTGTGAACAAACATTATTTATTTCTAACACAGTAAAAAGGTATCGTACAGATGATTTTTAATAGCTTAGATTCTTGAATTGTCACGTAATTTGATTTAATTTTACTATGAGAAGATTACCTATAAAATTAATAAAAAAAAACATTACAATTTTCTTTGTTTCCAAGAAATAAAACTAGGCTTTGCTTACGGGCAACACTAAAAAAAAACATTTCCTCTAGTTTTCCTGTTTGCTATTAGAAGAGTAGTAGCACAAGATGAGCCATTTTATGTCAACTAACAATAATTCGAAATTCCAATCATAAAATTGCAGTTCGTGGCAAAAGAACTCGTTAAAAATAAGACATTTTGTTTAATGGATGTCCGTGAGCAAGTTGAATTTCCTACTAAGTTGTCATGATAGGAAACTGTGCGCATAAAAGTGTTCCTACTGGCACTCAATAGTGACTCGATCTAGTCTTGATCTACTTTTTTTATGGGTTGACAGTGGCACTTAATAATTGATTTATTCCTTTTGCGTGTTAACAACTTTATAGCGTTTTTATAAAGATGTTTGAATTGGTACAGCCTTATACAACGATTGAGAAAGTTTTTTGGTGAAATGCTTAGAAATGCAAATTTCATCTCATTGAAATTGTGACAAATTAACAATGGCGGAGAATTTTAGTCGAATTATTACGATGTTAAACGACGATTTTTCAGGTTTTAATTTAATTTGGCACCATATTTTCTCTAACAATTTATTAAAGTTAAACTCATCAAATAGCCATTTTATGATCGTGCTTACTTCAAATGACATTTACAAACGTCAAAGAAAGATTTGTTAACTTTGTTTTTTGCACGAACTGACATTGTTTTATGTGTGTTTAAAAGCAATTCATAGCACTATACTACAGTTAGAAAATATTAAAAATTACGAAAGAATTAGTAAACTATGTACTTTAAATTTAGTAAATTGTTAAATAGTATCATACTAATACTAGGATCTTCAACATTTTGTCAATATCTTTATGCAAGTCAAATACTATAAGCATTGGATGGGACTTGTGGTTGGTTGATGTCATAATGTGAATATTCCTTTATTTCTGCAAATGGCGTCAAATCGAATTGTGCATCTTGTGGAGTGTGGACAGACCGGAAACCACAAACATCAACGATGCACACACTACTACGTTTTCACCACAAGTAAATCCGCTAAAGATTTAAAATAAATCTTGAACTGTTTTCACCAAAGAAACTGAGATTTATTTGACGTTTTCACTCTGTCTTGTCATTCAATTGTCAATTTGGACAAGAGAAAAAAAATTGCAATTGGATAGTTAACGGGAAAAAAAAACATATATTTCTATTTTGTGTTGATTGTCAATGAAGAAAGTGGGTTTACATAGGTGCGTTCTACAAAATAAGGTTTGTTTGTTTTGCAAATTTTCTGATTGCGAGAAGATTTCAAGGAGATTTATTTTAAATCTTCATTTGAGGTGATTTATATTTGTATGGTAAATCTACGTGATTTAGAGGAGATTTATGGTAAATCCACTTAAATCCCGGATTTACCTTTGGTGAAAACGTAGTATAAGGCATCAACATAAACGAGCAGCGGAAGGGTTTAATGGTGTTTAGAAAGTTTTGCTGACGCTATTCATTTCCTTACAATAAATAATATTTTCAAGACTGAGTTTATTGCAACATTAGTTGGTGATGTTAGTTAGTTTTTCAAGACAGAGAAGCAAAGAATGATGTAAAATTGAGTGCGGTTAGGCCAGGCGCGCACATTCAATTTTTAGTTTTGTAACTGTTTAGTTGTTAAAATGAAACATACGGACTTATGGGACACCGCGCACTTAGAGCAACTCGATTCGAGCAATTAAAAAATTTGTGTTTTGACACAATTTAAACGATTGCCTTCGTAACAGTTGAGCTGTTTTCTATATAACAGCAAGAGAGAAAAGAGTGTGACCGTGAGTAAAGAGTTGCCAGTGCGCGGCAGCGTTACAACTTCTGGACAAAAAGTCGAAGTAGATTTGAAGAAAAAAGTGAAGTAACTTCAAAAAAATCGAAGTAGATTTCAAAATGACTTTTTAGTTGCATTTAGAAAAAAAAATTAACTCAAGATTTTTATCAGTTGACATTACAATACGAAAAAGTAGTGATTCAGTCTGTCCGCGAAATTTTCATAAGATTCATGCACTCATGTAAAATTACTCATTTGTGTATTTATATTGTGTTGACACAAATTTTGTTCATGGAAATTCTGCGGTTATATACTACCTAGAGTAAAATAGAGAAAAAGAAGTAGATTTGGGCTTTGTTTTGTAAAATTGAAGTAGATTTAAACGAAGATTTTTAAAAGGAAGTAGATTTCAGTATTTTGCTGATGGTGCGAAGTAGGAAGTAGATTTTAAAATATTTTGAAAAAAAGAAGTAGATCTACTTCAATTGAAGTAAAGTGGTACCACTGGTGCGCGGTTCTCTTTCAACTGGTGATTAAACTATTTGATTTCGATCACAGTTGCCAGTGCGCGACTAGCCTTACAGAAAATGTAAAGCGGCTTATTTTGTGAGAGTAGGTATTTTTAAAGTCCAAGAAGAGTATGATTTCGTAACCAAAATCATAACGAGCGACGAAGCTTGTGTTAAAAGATAAAAATTGCGTCTCTTGGCACAGAGGATCAACATGGAATCAATTCAATGGTCAATTCAATTCAATTTTGTTTTATTGAACGTACTATTTACAATTTGGCTTACAACTAATGAGATACTACATATGTATGAAAGTTTACATATGTTGGCTCATAGGGGGCCTGACTATATACAGTGACTTAAGTTTAATTATTTTTATATAAAATTTACATGACGAAAAAAAAAAAATTAAATTTAAAATGTCGGTTGTATTGTCCTCAGGGTGTTCATTCCTGGTTGACCCAATGTCAGCGTAGAACGAGACTACTTCCTCGTTGTCCATGATTACGTTGTCATCCAGAGTTTCCATCACACTGAGGTACCTCGGCTCGGGATGTCGTTGTTCTGTGGTCATCCTTCTCATAAGCTGATTCGGGTGGTCGATGATGTTCCCCATTAGTTTCTTCGTTGAAAGAACTAGATATTTGTCCAGCGGGATTAAATTGGCTTCTGTGTAGAGATGCTCCTTCCTGTAGTGTTTCTGTCGTTGACGGTCGAAGTAGAGTCCAGTGCAGATCCTAATCAACATGGAATACCAGGAGAGCTCTTGCATTTCATCAAATTGATTTTTTGGTGTATAGTGAAAAGTGATTGGTCCTTATATTTTTGAGGACGTCACCGTTTTTTTCGCAAGTTGATGAATTTGGTCTCTACCCGGGTAGAAAATTATCTAGGAAACACTATCGAATAGCGTGGCCCTAGCTAGATTGGCCATTATATAGTAAATCCTATGCTGGGCCTAGACAGATGCAAGCCTGGCGGATCTTGACTAATTTATGCTTATCCTGGCTTTATATTGAACCTGGCTAGAACTGCATATTTATTGGCTTTTCCAGGAGTATCTTAGACTGGGCCTAGATCCATCTAGGGCCCATATAGGAACATCTAGCAAGGCCCATTATATACAGAGCATTAACAAATTAGCGAGGGACAAGCTAGATACTGCTCGGTAGGGCCATGATTGAAACTAAGAAAAACTAGCTGGGGCCTTGGCATTATCGAGTCGAAAATTCTACCCGGGTAGTGAAAAGGGTTTCCGCAGGACAACCTGAACAATGATGGAAATTTTAAGACATAAAATTTCGGACCGAGTGATCTCCCGTTTTGCAGATTTGACCTGGCCATTCCGATCGCTAGATCTAACGGCACTATAATTCTACCTTTTGGGCTTTGTGAAATGCAACTACATCATGGCGAAGAAATTAGAAATTTGAAGCCTTATGTTTTTCGAGCAACAAAGTAAAATGTCGAAATACGACCACAAATGTGCATCAACCCGGGAGGTGGTCATTTGATCGATATAATTTTTTCAAGTTATTATTATCTTTTCGTGGTAACAGAGCTTAGTTCTTTATTTATTACAAAAAGGTAGCCAATTCACATTATGACATTACTTTTGAGCCTCTCTGTATTGTTCATTTCAAAAACATCTTCTATGTGCTCAAGACATGAAATGGGCGCAAATTTTCCAGGAACCTGAAAAACTCAGAATTTGGAAGGTAATATTTTTCACAGCGGGTTTTGTATGCAATGCAGTACAAGGAGTATAATATACATAAATAAGTAGTGAACATTTATGATTGAATGAACAATCTGCTTATTTGTATTTCTGTCACTAAGACCATGTGAATTCAGAATTATTTATTTCTTCATTTGAAATTGGTTCAAATTTTGCTCCATCAAAAAGTGAGCAATTGAATCCAAAACTTCTATCCTTCATATTTGATGCTTAACCAGTGAAATATTCAAGAGAAATCCTGTACTTATTTCTGAAATGCCATTTGTAACCTTTTATACTACTCATTGAAAGTATGTAAGACCTTTCTTTTTCTTTCAAAATGTTCACATTTTTTGAGACAGACATTTAAGTCAAGGATATATAAAAGTAAATGGAAATTATTGAGTAAGTTTTGCAGACAAGTTTCTATTTTACGGCTCATGCAAGGTGTCATAAATTAGACTTTATCAAGTGTCGTTCTAATGTTGGTCTACATGCATATTGCATTGGTTGGTTAAATTCGTCAAATTCCTCGCTAACGAGTAAGGCCAAAGATCTGATCTAATTAAAATACATGTGTTTGATTTTGCAAAAGTAATAAAGCCGAAAATCCTTTTAGATAACGATTGCCTAAGAGATCAAACTACACATAACACCAACCTATAGATACCTCTACAGCAAGTCACCTCAGATACCAATCTACGATATACCACATATTCAATTAGATTCGAATTACAAGACTCTATTTCTTGGCTGCAATCGAATAAACGAGTTATTAGCTAAGGGTCATTATTCTTGCCAGTTTATTTTACGTGTTTGCAGTTTCAGTAATTATAAATAATAATTTTCTGATTGCATTATAATAACCTATACGCTATACGCTGTAAGTAGCGAAAAACCTGGAGCTCATTTGGACTCGAATTTATGTCAAGGGGGTTGGAGGGCGGTGCGGTGGCGGGCGGGGCTTTGACAAAACACTTAGCTGTAAAAATGTCATTCGGAGACATAAGTCAAAACTTAACACAGTGCGAACATAATAAATTTAAGTCACTTAACCGTGACCGTTGATTACCGAGCGAACATTTTCAGCCTTTCAGCCTCTGCTGCTCGAGATCATTTTTGTAAAAATATTTTCCGGTCCAAATGCATTTCAGATGTTTATTTTGTAGTTTATGATATACGGAATGGATGATGATGGTGAATGGTGGTGTAGGAGTTGAAACTTTTGATGTTGAATGGAATTTCGCAAGATACGAATTTCAGAGACCGAGCATTAAATTATTGTATATAAAGTGTCATTGCAAAAGTCTAGCGAGAATTTGTGTGGCAGGAGAGTTTTGTTGTAGTTTAATTTTGTATGTTATGAAAAATAAGAGTGGATCAAAGGTGAAGACTGTTCGGAACTTTGATCTTTATCTGTAAATAATTACTTGAAAAGTTTTCTGTACGGATTAATAATGGATGCCATAAATAACTAGAATATCAGTTTTGTTGTTCAGTGTTGTTTATGAAAATATTTTAAAACAAATAGATTTATTTGTCATCTGTGTAAATAAAATTAACACTCTATTATTTATACAGATTATTGTAAGATTAATGTAATAAAAAAGAAAATCAGGATTCTAATAGATTTGGGAAATGGTGCTCGGCCCGAAAGAGAAGTGAAACGATTCTGACACAATTTATAATTTTTTCACCTATTATTAAATGTTCCAAAAATGTGACTTAACCTTCGATCTGAAATCAAATACTATGTGAGATTGATTGAAAATTAAGCGTATAAAGAAATTTGGATCAAAACTTACCGAGTATTACAAAAATCATATCATATACACAGTGGCGTAGAGTGCCATCTCGACGCCCGGGGCGGGAGACCCATTTTGCAACCCCAATTCAATACTAAATTAAAATAAAATTTTGAGACATCATTTCACAGGCAATGAGGTATCTTTTATTGAAGGTAAAATAGGATCAGCGGTTTCACAAACGGATTCTACGAGCCTTACGAGCAGCGAAGTCAGAAATAACTTTGTCAAAATCAATATTTGCAGCCAATTCTTGTTCAATCGACAATATAACCAAGTTTGATAGTCTAGTGGAGCTCATAGTGGATCTGAGATAATTTTTGATTAGCTTCAACTAGCGACACTAATTGCCAAATTAAAATATATACGAATCAAGATGACTATATTTGGAACCAAAATTCCCAGATTCAGTTTTTGAATGAATTGGAGGAGCTCCAGTGGTCCTTTGCCTCTTATATCTTCCTCTGATTCAGAACTGGCGATAAACTGCTGGAGACGCTTCCGCTCCATCTGAAACTCGTCCTTGTCGATGTCTTCTAATACATGGGAAAGATCACACTCATACTTGCTGTCCAAAAGTTTCGCTGGCGTCAAAAATCCGATTTTTTTTTTGTTTATAATTCACTCGCGCTCAAGGGTATGTTTATAAACCCTTATAATGTTAAACACAGCACGGGCGCTATTTCTTGAACTTGCTGGAATCGAGTCGTCGTTTCTTGAATGATTTTATCAAATGATGCGAACACCTCTCGACGGAGTTCCTGCTCGTGACACAAAGCTGCATCTGCGAATTCATAGCCATGCATGCGTTTTTTCCTGGAAATTCTTCTCGTTTTGAGTTCGATTCCAAGTTTTTCGCAGAGAGTCTTAGCAAAGTCGACTGCGGCTTGGACGAAACGATCTCTGCTCTCAACTAGGAGAGCTTTTAAAGCGCAGAGTTTCTGAGCACACTTATCCACACTCAGTCCTCGTTGCTACAGGTAAATCTGTGCGTCATCTACCTAAGGTAGAACTGCAGCCCAAAAGCCAAGAAAAGTGAGGAAGTTGAATGACTGCATGGCTGTCAGAAGAAGACTGGCTCCCGATCTTGTTTCGGAAGTTTAAGATGAATCCGTCAATTCTTCCAGTACCTCAAGAACTTCCTCAAACTTATTTTTAAGCGTCTTGTCAGCTTCATGTCTAGCGCTCCAGTGCCTTTCCGTGACTTGTTTCACTGCTTGAGCTGTGACGTGCTCATGTGCTCATGGTCCAGGCTGTTCTCATGGTCTCCGATTCTTAGATTTAGGTTCCACCATTTGTTGAATCCTTCTTCAGATGCGAAGTTCGAGCCCGAATTGCCAAACAGCTTGCAACAGAAACAATACAAGGATTGCTTCAAAGACGAGTACACCATCCATGTTCGGAGAACCTTTTCACCGTTAGATACTGGTTTGTAGAACCACTCTTTGGTTAGTTTTCGAGTACCGCCTTTCGTTGAAGTCCCTGAGCGAACAACATCGGCAAATTTGGAATCGATATGCTTTACTGAGTCAGATCCGCGACGTACTAGAAGCGTGCTGACTTTGTCGGTCATGATAGAAGGCCAGCAACCTACATTGTCGAGATTCACATCTTTAGCTTCGGCAGGAGCAGAAGGCTCGATTTCAATTATGTCTTCTTTGGCAAAATCGAGGTTCACTTCTTCTGCAGGTTTGTGACTAGATGGTTGAGGTACTTCCGGTGAGCCGACTTCGTCTTGACCTAGCTCTGTGGTGGGACCATCACAATTTCCAACTTCGATGGCAGGCACGTCTGCTTCTTCTACCTGTAAAATAAGTTATGCATTCCAATGAATATTGGCCGGAGGACAATTTTAGGCCACGCACGATTCTAGATGGAGGAATCATATACTTACATTGGAATCACTTCCGCTGCTGCTGGATGCCGCCGAAGACGTTAACGTGGCTTTCGCACCAGAACAAGAATTGAAATATTTGAGTAATGCACCTTGAGACTTCTTCGCATCTGCTTCTTTCTTAGCCTTTTTCTTGCGGTATTTCGCACAGCTCTCTTTGACTTTTTCATTTTCAAAAACTAGTTTAAAGGTTAAGTGAAGTATCTACTAAATGTTTAGCTTTAGAAGATTCAACAGTATTTAAACGATAAACAATACAACCGAATGACTTTCTGTGATGCGGCAGGGAGCAAAAATATTGAGCTGGCACCGCCAGCGGTCTCGCACTTTCAGTTTCGCGAGAGTTTTGGAACGTTCCGTTTTAGTTTCACGAGTCGCGCGACAATAACGGAAAATTCTCCTGGAATATCAAACTTATGTACGTAATGCAGTGACTTTTATAAGAGTCCGTGAACATCGTTGCGTGTTAATAGGATAGGATTTGCAACTTAAACTCTACCTTTTATAAGCCTTTAAAATAGTGACGCTTACGAAATTCGCTTCCAAGAATCAGTTTTTTCTCAATATAAGAAAAAGTTAGTTTTTTAAATAATGAACAATTATTAAAAGTTTTTAAAATCCTGAGCAATGTCGTGCATTATTGGTCATATCAGTATTTGATGTTTCAATTCCTCATGTTTGATATTTCGCCATTCAGTATGAAATCTATTGCCATTCCTGAACCAGGCATTAAGAATTGAAGAAAATTTATAAATTATGAGTATGAGCTGGATTGCATGCACCCCTTTAGGGTATTTACCCAAATAATAACCCCTGTTTATCAGTTTCGCTGCATGCTAAAAGCATGGCTGGTACATATAATAGTTGAGAATAGTACTTTATGAGAATAGTACCTACTATATGCATACAAAAGGAAAAAAATTATTTTGAAGAGGAAGCTGCAAAGGTGGCACATTGCAGGAATACATCTGAATTTTGGAAAAAAATAAGGAATTTGAACGACACTAAATACGTTATAGGCAACGAACAAAATTCCAACTTGCTTAAAGAATATTTTGAGAAGCTTCTTAATCCGGTATCAAGTATAGTGATTGTTTCCAATATGCGCCCCCGGGTTTAAATAATGATACTCTTGATAATTCAATCACTTTTCAGGAGGTGAAGGTTCCGACGGAATTCCTGTGGAGTTCTATAAATATGGCACAAGTGAACTTGTTGTGGAACTTAATGCCCATTTTAATAAAATTCTGGAAACTGGAAACATACCACAGTGATTTGAGGAAGCCTTGATTTTTCCCATTCATAAAAAAGGAGCAACATCGGATCCACACAACTACAGTGGTATTTCCTTTCATAACGCATCATATAAAATTTTTACCGGTATTCTACAGAGACGCCTTAATAAATGGATTAGAGTCAACAACATGTTTAAGGAGTTCCAAGCCGGTTTTAGATCGGGATATTCAACTATCGACCACATTTTTCTGCTAACCAATGTTAGCTAAGACATTCATTGCAAAGGGTAGAAGCTATATGCTTTCTTTGTTGATTTCAGGGCAGCCTTCGATTCCATAGACAGAAAGGCCTTGCTATACAAGCTTTATGCAAAAACAATATCGGCAATGTGGGATGGTGAGAAATTGTCAGAATGGCTTAACACTTCATCGGGCGTAAGACAGGAATGCTCTTAAGCCCCATTTTATTTGCACTTTTCATCGAAGATCTCGTGGATTATTTACCAGGAGGAGTAGAGTATGCGGGGACGTTAATCAAGTTACTGATGTTTGCGGATGATGTAGTGTTATTAGCGTATTCACCCGAAACCCTACAGCTAATGATAAATCGTTTAACTGATTACACTAGGCTCTGGAATCTCAATATTGATCTTGAGAAGTCAAAAATAATAATCTTCAAACAAGGTGGTGGTAGAAATTGTGCTAACGAAAAGGGGAACTACAATACTAAAAGTCATAAACATGCCAGCAGAACGGCTTCCAAGGAAAGCTGTCCTTTATGCAATTCAAGCAAAGACAGCCTGGTATAGAGATTGGCTTGAATTAGCAGAATCTTGCGACATCACACTGCACGAAAGGGACATTAGTTATGATTGGAAGCCGACTTTATACACTCTTATTGAAAAGCTAGACGAGCACGCTAGAGTAATTTACAGCCAGCAGAATCATAACCTTATTCCAAATAACTATTGGGTTTTTCAATAAGAGCGTTACAAAAGTTTTTTTAAATAAAACAAAAACGGTTTTGGATATCAATGAAATTCTTTATTTCTGTGAAAGAACGTTTGATGCCATTATGTATGAAACTCAATTTCTTTTGCATGGCCACCACGGGCACGCTTGCAGAAGTCCAAACGCTGAACCCAATTTTCGACGGTTTTCAAGCATAAATCGGCCGATACTGATGCAATTTCACGTTCGATATTCGGTTATCATTGAACGGCAGCGATCCCCATTCACAGTAACGTGCCGGTCTTGATCATCACGGAAGAAGTACGGCCCAATGACGCCGCCGGCAAATAAACCACACCAAACCCTAATCTTTTCGGGATGCAATGATGACTCATGGAGTACGTGTGGATTGCTGCCTGACCAATACCGCATATTTTGTTTATTGACGAAGCCATTCAGCCAGAAATGAGCCTCATCGCTGAAGATGATTTTTCGATGAAAATCCGAATCATTTTCAAGTTGTTGCTCAGCCCAATTCACGAACATACGACGCTTCTGGTGGTCAAGAGGCTTCAGTTCTTGCGTCAATTTAATCTTGTTAGGATGTAGGCCAAGATCTTTTCGCAAAATTCGCCACAACGACGTCACAGAGATGCCCAACGCTTGAGAACGACGTGTGAGAAACACATTTGGGCTTTCTGCAATTGAAGCCTCAGCGGCAGAAATATTCTCGATACTACGGGCGGCACTTCTTTGTCTCACTGGCACGGGAACATTTTGTACTGTGCCTGTGGATTCAAATTTTTCTACTAGACGCTCAATTATTGATCTGCTAGGACGATGATGACGACCATAAATTGGACGTAGCGCTCTTAACGTTGAGGCCACTGAGTCCGAATTTCGGTAGTAAATTTTAATAATTTCGACTCGTTGAAAAACCCTTTACTTTTTCCTTGATGCTTAACCTTGATGGATAACCATAACCAAATGATTTAACTCCACATCTTCTAGTACTTTAAAGCTGACATTTGTCTTGCATCGTCGTCAAAATATTTTTTGTATATCACTGATTCATCGTTACTTTTTAAATAGTGTTCTAGTAAAATAGCCACTTGCATTCCTCTCTTAATAATTTCACCAAACTTAATACTTGCTCCCCAGCTATGGCCATTATCAGCAGAAGATATACCGCTTACCTTGTCATCGAAAGTGCTATTAAACACAGAGTTTCTTTTTTTATTCGTACTACACGAATGTTAAATTCATTACTCAACTTCATTTTTGTCCTTCCCATTTCAGTATCCCGATATTTTAGACTACTAATCTTATTCACTGAATAAAATTTTGAGCGTAGGTCTTCAAAGCATTTTGCCCGCTTGCTCGGTAGCCCATTTCTCCACTGGTTAGACTTACATTACAATGGGCAGTAGTCATAAATTTCGGCTCTTCTCATCTGAATTCGAAAGAATTATTAATCCATCAATCCTTACCGTAATCCATATTTATGCCACCTTCCTCCTCTTCAAGGAAGTTATACAAAGGTTCATTTTCAATCTCCAATTTTACGCATATTAATCTAAACAACATAACAATCCTTCCTGGCCAGCTATTGGATGCAGCTCTGTTATCTGCCCAACTCACCACATAAACAATTTAACTCACCTCTAGCAACATGTTGCTTAACACATTTCCGTATTTTCACAGTTTCAGCATCAGTGAAAGACGTGGGTTTATTTACATCTAGCACGACCTCTTCAGTTGTTTACAAGCTCTGTCTACAAGCAGTCGGGTTTTTACTAACGTGTCTCGTAAAAAGTGCATCTATCTGTGTTAGCAGTTTATTTCAAAAGCAGAAGAAAAAGAAGGATCGGGTTGTTATTCGCCGTGTTCCCCCTTTTCCTTTTGGATTACCAACCAACCTTTAAAAAAATAGTAAAAAATAAACCGGAGGAGATGAGTTGTTCTGAATGATACATTCTTTCTCCCAGTGAATCCGAGTGAGTGTGTGTGTGCTTGAGCGATTGTGCATATATGGAAAAAGATTAACGTTTTTTTGTTTCGTTGTTATTCTTCAAAATTAAATATCCTTTTCCGCTCGCTGTCGTCGTTTGTCGCCGTCGTCGGTGTCTCATGGTAAAAGGACACCTTGTGCGTGTTAAAGTGTACTCGTATGTTAATATGTCAATTTTGCTGAGGTGCACATTGGGCGCCATTTGATAAAAATGTTTCAAGATAAATGCAAAATTTGCTTGTGTGTTTTCTGTCCTTCCGGTAAATGCTGTGCATAGTGTAAGCCAAAGCCAAATTGGTCTGCCAGTAGAAATACAACAACAACAACAACAAATCAAAATAAAATAAAATCGAAAGAAAGGGTTTGGGAATCAACTCAGATGGAAAATGTTTTTGTGTGTGGTGCTCAAAAAAAATTGAAATAAAATAAAAGAAGATAAGTAAAAAGGTAAAACGTGTTTTGTGGGAAACGTGAAAGAAAGAAGAAGCAGAATAAATAAATTTGTCCAACGTACTTACCCGCAAGTGGTTCAATTATTTTGCATCAAACGAGGAAATATCTTCGACTTGATTTGGGACTCGGGATTCGGGGATCCCTAACGAGCGAGCGCAAGAAACCAACCAAGGAGACTCGACGGTGCTGGTGTCGCATGAATCCGGTGAATTTATTATGCGATATTGGATTTAGTAACAGGTGAAGAAATTTATATAAATTATTCAATGCAGTTGAATGTGGAAGAGCTGGGGTAGGAGCAGGAGCTGGGACAGGTTGTCAGTTGCTTTAATTGAAGGGCATGTTATGTGGTGTTGTGCGTCTGAGCTCCCTTTGTGTTTTGTGCAATGGAGTGAACTTGTATTCGAGGCGGTCGAGAACAAGAAACTGGGTGAATTTATCGATAACTAAAGGAGTTAGGAGGAGTTGGATGCATAAGGACTTCATTGGTACAATTATTTTGATTTTGTTTGTAGTTTCAACGTGAAAATAAAAATAATGGAAATGATGGTGCGGACTGGAGGACAGCCATGAAGAATATTTAAAAAAAAATGTGGATAACGAGATGATTTTAGCCACAATAAAAGCAAAAGAAAACGTATTTTTAAGTAAATAGGAGTGTTTTAGTTATTTCAAATACCTAGGTGTTATATATAAATTCCATTAAAATCCACTAAAACATAACTTTAGTACAGAAATCGGCTGAACTTTCCTTCAAGGTAGCACGAATTTCCACACGCGGATAGTTTTATTCGGCAGATTCGCACTTTTAAATAACAAATATTAGATACAATTTAAAAGTAAGGACACATTTATAAATATTTTTAATTAATTCTTAAAGTTCCTCAATTTCCATACAAAATGCACTTTTTGTTTATTTTCACAATTCTCTTTGTGTAAGTTCTACCAGAGTCGGGTTATTTAGGGTTATTATTGGGAATTTTTCCTTTTTTGTTAATTATGTAAGGGAATTATTTGTTGATTAAAAGTAAGTTTCTGAACCCACAGTACTTTTAACTTAAGACAATGTTGACATTGGAGCCTGCCTGGCGACTTTACATACCCTAAGCGGAGCAACGAAGTTGCGTGAGCGGGTGTGGCCCCCAAAAAAGGAATTAAAATCCTGAGAACCCGCGAAGCGGTCCATCCACAGTACTGTTAAGCTAAAAAAATGTTGATATAGACGCCTGCCTAGTGACTTAACATACCCTAAGAGGTAATAAATATCGAAATCTAGCCACTTCAGTACTCTTAGTTAATAAAACACTCAAAAAATAAACAAAAAGTGAGGTTAAAACTGAAAAATAAAATATTTTTTTTATGATTTAACGGTGTTTCCTCACTTTAATATTTTAAATCTATTCTATTGAGACCACTAGCTAACTGTAAAAAAAAAATCAATACTATACGCGTGCTACCTTAAAGGAAAGTCGCCCCAGAAATTTTTTTGATGGGTTCACTTGTCAAGTTTTTAAAACCTTTCGAATTGGGCATAAAAAAAACTTGCAAAGTAATCCCATCAAATTTTAGTCAGTAATCATTAAATAATAAAATTTCTCTATTGCATTGTAGCTGTTTCAATATTATTCTACTTTAAATATTCGGTATTAAACCTTCAAGAAGTAAGAACTTGGCGTACTTTTAGATCTCAGCTCAGATCATGGCTGACTTGTTACACAAAGGTTTTTGTATAGAAGAACTTGGCTCTTTTTTTAACATTTATGTTTTTGGTCTGATCTCACTCCTTTTTGAAAAGATTTTAATATTTTGCCATGTCAAAATTTCGAAAGATACGGAATCATAGAATGGTGGACTCTACCTACTAAAATCAACTTAGTTTAAAGCTTCCTTTTTCTTTTGGTATATTTTCTTTTTGTTATTGGTTGTTTTGATTTGCGCTTCAATTATTTCTTCTTGTCGTGACAAGATACCTAACACTAACATACCTACCTTAATTACAGCAATCAGAAGCGCTCCATATAAATTAAACATTTTTTCAGAAAGTGGGTGGATACCACGCCCCCTGAATGGAAAACCCCAATTTTTATTTTTGGTCCTTTATATGCAATTTGAGCCCTACCGTTCTACCAAATTTCATCGTTTTACAGCAGTCGGAAGTGCTCCATTCAACCAACACCAATTCGAAGAAAGTGGGCGGATACCACGCCCCCTGAATGGAAAACCTCAAATTTTCGATTTTTTGCTCTACTTGCATGACAAGACCTACCGTTGTGCAAAGTTACAAGATTCTACGAATTCGGGAAGTGCTCCATAATTTTGATGATCTGTCAGTCAGTCGGACAGTCAGTCAGTCAGTTACGGTTTTTGTGATTTTTGAGGCCCTATATCTCAGGGACCGCTTATGATAGAAAATTGAAATTTGGTGAGGCGCCTGTGCTTGACTAGCATAGCAAATATTCGGAATTTCAAGTTTCTCACTTCATTAGTACTGAAGATAGGGAGGGGTCAAAAGTCGCCTGAGTTTGTTCCTGTAAAAAGGGTGTAGTGCCAGAACTTGGCTGGGCACTACTGTGCCCTTTGATCTGAGACAACAACCTTCAGTCTCAGAACATCGTGCCACACATCTTTCCTATCCTTCTTTCTCTTCATTAACTTCACGCCCGCGCTGTGTTGAAACATTTAAAAGGGTAATCATAATCCCTTGAGCGCGTGTGGATTATAAAAAAAAAAATTTCATCTGAACTGAATAAAGTTTCATTTTAGTCCTTTTTTGTTTTTCGGTTTTTTAATTTTCAAGACATACCTACTTATGTTTTAAGTTACAGATTTAACTAAAAATCAATAAAACTTATGTTTTTTTTTTTTAAATTTGAAAATATCCCCTGTTCTTAAAACAAATATAATTATTTTGACTCTCTGAAGTTCAGTGATCGAAATTGTATGTTTTTGAAGTAATATTTAAAAAGAAATGGATCCCGCTATATCCTACCCCGCTAAAATATGTGTAGCTGTTAAAAGTAGTCTGTCTATAAACTGTCTTTGTTTTTGTAATAAGTTAAAGTACAATGAAAGAATTTCAAAATGACAGAAACCCTCTTATGTAAAAAAATATGTACATTTTCGAAAAGATTAATTAAGAACAATTTTTAAAAACCTTCTGGGTATCGCTTAAAAGGTATAAGAAAGAAGAATAATATACTGACAAGAATAATAAAATTGACAATAATATTTCTAAAACTGATTTGAGTTTCAAAATTTGTTCATCTTCTGAATTATTAAAAAACAATATTTAAATGCTTTAAAATTTAAGTTATGTACATTTTTAAAATAAAATAATTTCTTATTTTTTCATTACGTTTCGTTGATATCTACGAGTATATAGAATTGCTTTTCGGAAGGTTATCTTTCTACGGGGGAGGGGGGTTATAAACAACGTTATGATTTATTTCATGAAAAACTTTTTTGTTTCTGATTTTAATTAACTTTGGCATTTAATCAACCTAAGGTTATGGTTTGGAAATATGTTCAAATTATGTGTTTCTAAGACATTACATATCTCTCAAATGTTGCCCATTGCTTGCTTCGACCTGACTTGCTCTTTCCAGAACATTTTTCATTACTTTTCTTAAGATTTCAGTCCCGGTGGCCTTACTTCTTCTCGAAAATTGGCTTAAAGCTGTGGCAGGGTTCGTGGCTTATTGGCTCTAAATTTTACAACATTCATAATACCTTTTTTTCAAGTTCATGAGTATTTATTACAGAATTAAAGTGGTGGAATCTCATTAAAATCCATCCAATTATTTAAAAATTACAGTATAATGTAAAGACTTCATGCTTTTCGATCCCCTGTGCGTCTGTTTGACCATGTTTACATTATTTTTATAAAAATTTAACTGAAACCAACTTCATATTTTATACGAACCGAAAATCGAAAATAAGATCTAATGATTGAAATTAAAGTGGAGTTGAAAACTAGGCCAACTAGGTTCGTACCTTTTTGTCCCTTGTTTTTTTTTTGCCACCCCTTCTTTACTTGAATACATAAACAAATATTTAATTCCAAAATCATATACAAATTGCGGACGTATGTAGATTTTTTATTTTCTAAACTGTTATACAACATGATTGTAGAGATTTAGTTGTTGCCGGTTTATGGGAATACCTTTTAATTACTAGCAGTAAGAACCTAAATTCTGGCATCTTCTGAAACAAAAAATGGATAATGTTCTTAAATTTATCTCATAACATTTTAATTCCGTGATGTTTGGCAACAAGTAAACTGTTTGAAATTAACATTATTTGTTAATTATCATGGGTTGTTTTTATTTCGAAAAAAAAATCTGAAAAGTTCATTTTCGCTCGAACCTCTCAAAAACGAATGCCTTTCAAAATGTTTAACAAGAGATAACTGTGATTATTGAATAACTATAAGTTTTCAAAAACCGTTGCCAGGAATGCAAAGTTGAAAATATCAAAATTCTGTAAATGAATCTAAGATTTTGTATGCTTTTAATTCTGTATTCCTTTATTCTGTAAATTTTATGATTGGATTTAGAGAATTAATAAATATAGAATTTCGGAAACCGAAGTTCGCTACATTATATCAGGATAAGTTGTAAGGGGTGATGATACCGCTAAAGGGTGATGATTTAACGATGATTTATAGTGGCACGGTCTCTAAACCATTCTTAAAAAAAATATTCTCCGGGGCTGATTCTGGATACGTTTGGGCATTTAGAAAGGAAGTGAGATGAGCTGTATTTCGCCTGATCATGTTGACACCCTCTACAAAAGACCGTCGAGATAATGCCCATTCTGCGTATGTGGGCTACCATTACATTGTGGCCCGTTAGGACTACAAATTGTATGAATAGTTGAGGATTGCTTATCTTAAGTAAATATTTTTCCTCGAAATATTCGGCCATAGGTTCCTTGAAACCCGACAAGTGTCGATTCTGACATACGCAGCTTCAAGGAAATTCTAGCGAATTTTGTTTTTCTCTTGCTCCAGTGGCAAAAATACCAAATTATCGGTTTGGATCAAATCAAAATATGACCCGTTCTTGGAAAATTCATCTGCCATTCCGTTCAATTATATATCACGATTTCACATGTCTCATCTGACGGTTACTATTTTTCTTGGACTGACAAGCCTCAACTCATTACGGCAACGAAAAATAGTGATTGAGGAAATGGATTTAATTGCCGCCTGGGTGTCTATGAAGACATCGATATTTCTGTTTACTACTGCATGTGAGGCCAGATGTCTTGAGGCTTTTGGAAACTTAAAGCAGTTCCATGTGGAATACACTGCAAATATTTGGAAGCATTTTATTGATCTGTTAATAGGTGGGCTATCTGAGTGGATGCCTGATCCTACCCTCCTGTATGTCTTGGAACCGTCTGCAAATACCGAAATATATGGTTAGCATAAATGAAACGGTATTCATTACAGAGTTCCCTTTTTGGATATTTAGTATTGCCTTTCACTCAAACTCTCGTTAAGTATCTAAAATAAAATGTTAGAATGTGAAATACTAAATCTATGTATCGAAAAAATAAAGTCTATAGAACCAAATGAATTTTTGAAAAATCTACTATGAGAAATATTGAACAATTACTTTAAGAAATTCACGAGGCGAACAATACAAAGTCAACTACTATAGACATTTTTGCAAGAAATATACGATATCCCGCTTAGAACCTATCATCACTCTGAACTTTCCTCTAAATTCCTCCCTTACATCAAGTTCAAAATAAATAAACTTTCGAAGATTTATTTCAAACAAAACAAAAATGTTTCACTTAAATTTTCAACACTAATGCGATTTTTCAGTCATTCAACACTTCAATACCCCAAACCAATCTCCCAGACTCAGACCGTTTCTATGAGTGACTTCCTATCTTTATCATCTGCATCCTACTTAAGCATTAAATTGTGTGCTTACTGGTAAATATTTACAAATCTTTAGTTCCATTGAAATCAAATTGTCTTAACGCGCCACAAAGCCGTCGCGCGCACCGTCGAACTTACAAGTGCTGTATTTGTATGATGCCCATAGTCCCACCTGAGAGACTTTAAAGGTGGAAACATGAAAGGCTAATTGAGGATCTTTAACTTCAGCCAAATAGCATGGAACCAACAGCAAGCCATTCCAATTTGTTCTTCTCCAGAATCGTTTATATTGTTTTTTTTTTTTTTTTTTTTAATTTCTGAAGTACCCTTTTTACCATCATCGGTTCTGTTCCGCGCGCTGATGTGCACATTCATCCATACGGCAAACATAAAGTGTTTACCCTGCAATTAAAACATCTTTCAATATCCTGTCTGTTGATGTCGATGTTGAACAATTTTTTTTTTTTTTTAAATGATCCCGATTTCTCGCCCCCTCAGCGCAGCGATTCAAATGACACCTTGCTTGCGCTCTCGTTGATTTTTGTAATTGCTCCAGGCAATTACTTCGCTCGTTTCTGTGCTGCGATAATACGAGTATGGTGGGACTCTGGGACGACACGTTCCTCTTTCTGTGTAGGGGATGTGCAATGGTTAAATAAAAATTCTCAAAAAAAAACTTGGGATCAAATTGAAAATGAAAAATCACGAACATCTAAAATTAGAATCTTGGTTTTTCTTGGGATCCCCGATTGCCTGCCTTTGTAGCTGAGCTTGGCAGGGCTGGGTTGTATGTTCCGTGTGATGAACTTGTCCATTGATTGTGATAAATGACGTGCAGCAAGTGTGGCTGTTGGTGTTCCCTCTCGTACAAGGCGCGCGCAATTGAAAAATTAGCTGTGCATATATGTATGTAGCTCAAAGTGATTTTAATTACTACTGAATTGTGAAAAATGGAATTTCACTATGGGAATAGAAAGAATTTATTCTGAATACTGGATTTTCGAGGGATTTAAATTAATTATATCGTTATTCCTCTTGGAAGTTCATATTACGAGTAAATTTGTTTTTAATGAAGGAAAGATTTTTTGGCGGATTTTATTAACAAACTAAAATAGCGAGTGCGGAAAATATATTGCGGAAATTAGGATGGAAAAAAATTTAAAAAATTCCGAATCACAATCTTAAGGTACTTCAAAGGATTCCAAGAAGAACATTTTGTGACACTAAGGTTGATGTGTCAAATTTGTCAGAAAACGAATTTTTAATTTCAAAGACTTACTATTAATCGATTCATATTTAAAAGACAAGCTAATTGGAATTTTCGGAGGAGCTACAAAACCACACATAAAATTGGGGCTATGGATATAACCCATCACAGAATTATTTAGTACACACCTCTGTTTGCTTTAACCCAAGCAACGGATAAGTAACCTTAGTATTACAAAAATCCGGGTAATTAGAGATTAGAGCCAGAAGTTACTTGTTGCTTCAAAAGTAACAATTCGTTTGCCAGTACAATCATATAAAGCTATAAAGTTTTTGACTTGATTAATTACCCCTATTTAAATGAGTTACATAAAAATCAAATCATCATTTGCAGGCAAATATTTATATAAATATATATAAATATTTTAGGCGCGTTTTATTGGTAATCTATATCTAGCGCAGTAATACAAGCACCAAAAAAAACGCTTTATTCACTTTTTAACTCACTCTTCCTTGTTCCTTCCTACTTGTGGAATTAAGAATTAACTTACACGGATGTGTTCGAAGATCTGTATCTCGTTTTTAAGCTGGAGTTGAAATATTCATGAAAATGCAGATTGAGTTGAAATATTCATGAAAATGCAGACCGAGTTGATTCAGAGTTTTTCTCACTGTTAAATTTGATTTAAAACTTACAAAAGTGCGAAAATATATCGCATATATTTATGTACTGAGTATTGCAGAAAAAAAACATAGTACTCAATAAAATGACATTGGCGCAAAATTTTAAACAACCTCTTATTAAGGTAGTAGTATTATACATACTTCTTATATATTTCTTAACTTTAAGGCTAGTCGCGCACTGGCAACTGTGATCGAAATCAAATAGTTTAATCACCAGTTGAAAGAGAACCGCGCACTGGCAACTCTTTACTCACGCTCGCACTCTTTTCTCTCTTGCACTTATAAAAAATAGCTCAACTGTTGCGAGGCAATCGTTTAGTTTGTGTCAAAACACAAACTTTTTAGTTTCGAGAATCGAGTTGCTCTAAGTGCGCGGTGTCCCATATAAGCCCATATGTTTCATTTTAGCAACCAAACAGTTGCGCAACTAAAAATTGAATGTGCGCGCCTGGCCTAAAGTAGTTTTCGAATTTTAAACATTTTTTAACTAATATCGTCCTAAGGCTGGGAGCGCACATTCAATTTTTAGTTGCACAACACTGTTTGGATACTTATAGAAAACACATGAACTATTTGGTTGAATGTCCGCGCAGGTGCATATAATTATATGTTACATAAAATAGCGAACTCTTTTTAGGCAATCCTTTAGTTTGTGTCAAAACACAAACTTTTTAGTTTCTTGAACCAAACAGTTGCAAAACCGCCTAGCCTAAGGCAATTTCTTTTAATAAATTGATTCTGAGCAACCTTAAAACAATAGTAGTTCTTACAAAAAACTAAGTAAACACCTATTTTGACGTTTTTAAATGTTAAAGAGTCATATGAAGTTATAACGATACTAAAAAAATAAAATAGGTATTCTGAGAGATTAGCTTTAATTTTTTCAGTTGTTATATAAATTCAGCATAATGCCGCAGTTATACGACATTTTTGAACAAATGCCAGCAAACTGATAAGACATATCAATCGAATTCAATATTTCAATATTCAATATTTTATGACAAAATTAGTGGCAGTAGTGTAAAGCCGGAATTATGGTATGAATTAAAGTTTTGCATTTGAAAAAATATTTGTTCTATAATTTTCGGAGCGATCACACTTTGGATTAGTAAAGGCAAAGTATAATAAAATAAATACCAACGAACACACCCTCAAGTATGCCACATATATTTTTTCGGACACCTCCTAAACACCTCCTACATTTCAACATCCGAAACTCCATCTTCACTAAATTATCCATTTCAATTACTAGCTTATTTTTATTCACTAATCGTTTGTTGTTGTTTTCCATGTTAAATTTTGCGATGTAGTATATTCACTAACCAATAAAACACGGCTTTTATAAACATAATTTAAAATTGAAAATTTTGTTTACTATTAAGCCTGCTCGCGTTCCATGAAATGTATCTGCCTGAAATACGGTAGATTACCATTTTCTGAGATCCCAAGTAACTGAGTTCTAGACGTATAGGTCAAGCACTCTGGCATCTCTTCCATTTGCCTGTCGCGAACGCAGTACCAAACATCCGTCGAAGAATTTTACTTTGGAATGGGTGTATTCCTGATTAGTCTAAAATTTTCGCTGTAAGGCGGGACTATAAGTCTATAAGCGGGAGGTATAAGTCTCCTCAACGTGACATACAAAATCCTGTCGTCTGTACTGTGTGAGCGCCTAAAACTGTTTGTCAACGAGCTGATCGGCCTCTATCAGTGTGGTTTTAGGCCCGACAAATCTACCCTGGATCAGATGTTCACACCTCGACAGATTTTGGAAAAAACCCAGGAGTTCCAAATCGATACACACCACGTTTTTATATCGATTTCAAAGTCGCGTATGATAGCGTGGACAGAGAACAACTATATAGAGCCATGTCTCATCTCGGAATCCCTGCCAAGCTCGTCCGCTTGTGCAAGATGACGATGGAGAAATCTCGCTGCTCCGTCAAGGTCGGTAAGAACACCACCGAACCCTTCGATGTCGAGAAAGGTCTGAGGCAAGGCGACGCGCTATCATGCAACCTATTTAACATCGCTCTTGAAGCAATTGAACGAAACTCAAACGTCAACAATAGAGGTACAATTTTTCAAAAGTCAGTTCAACTGCGTGCTTATGCGGATGATATTGATATCATTGGGAGGACGAAGCGAGCTGTTACCGGTGCGTTTGCAAGTATTGAACTGGGGGCGGCGAAAATGGGTTTGGCTGTTAATGAGGACAAGACGAAGTATATGCTATCATCAAGAAAGGAATTTCAACATCGTCGACTCGGGCAAAACGTCACGATGGATAGGTATAACTTTGAAGTCCTCAAAGACTTTGTCTACCTGGGCTCCACTATAACATCGCAAAACGACATCAATGCAGAAATCAAGCGAAGAATTACTCTTGCCAACCGCTGTTTCTTCGGGCTAAGAAGGCATTTGAGTAATAAAGCCCTATCTCAAAGAACCAAGGAGACCTTGCATAAGACCCTCATTATCCCGGTCCTGCTGTATGGGGCAGAAGCGTGGACACTGTCTAAAACGGATGAAAATCTGCTTGGGTGCTTTGAAAGAAAAGTTCTTCGTTTGATCTTCGGTCCAGTCTGTATCGATGGAGTATGGAGGAGAAGGTTCAACAACGAGCTGTACGGGCCTTACAGCGACGTTGACCTAGTCAAGAAGCTGAAAATACAACGGCTGAGATGGCTGGGACACGTGGAGCATATGGACACCGACGCACCAGCTCGTAGAATCTTCAATCCACCCCTGATGGTCTGCCAAGCAGAGGAAGACCCCACCTCAGGTGGCGCGCGCAAGTGGAGAGCGACCTCAACCAACTTGGAGTGCGTAACTGGAGGCAGCTAGCTAGGGACCGAGCTAGCTAGAGGAGCTTGTTGGTTGAGGCCGTAGTCCACCCTGGGCTGTGAGCGCCATCTAAAGTAAAGTAAAGTAAGTAGGCGGGACTGGTAGTTTTGTGTTTTTTTCTTTGCATCGCCAAGTCAAAGTTGCACCGATATCCTTGTGTAATTCTTAGTCATATCTGCACTAAGGTGTCGTTCTTAGAGTTACGTGTTGTATTAGTCGGTGCTCAGATGTGTGTCTGCTTGTTGATATTCGGTTTCCTAACGTTGCAGCTCAATCCGCCCACATTCTTACCTCTGTCCCTGATAAATTCACTATACGTACACCTATAGGCACATTAGACCATTGTGTCATATCAGCGAATTCCTCGTGCCAACAAAACCCAGTTAGAGAAAAAATCCATAAGAAAACCTTTAGGCAATACGGAAAGCTAACTGGAATGGTCTAAATGATTTTTTCATGAACCTCAACTGCTTCTTCGACTGATTCTTTGATTCGAGCTGTAAGGTTATTATTAGGGTCAGAGAAGTAAGTTTCCGATGTTATAAAGCCAACCCAACTGATGCAAGGTGAAAGGGCCTGTAATGGTCATATTACGAGTACACAAACAGGGCAAAAAATACTACAGTGTTTTAAAGGTCTTAACATATCTGTACAAAATACTACTTCTTCTTCCGTCCCAACGCTAGTTTTCAATGACACCTCTTATGTTAACTTACAAGAAAAAGCGAATTTGATTGCAGCACAGTTTTCTGTTGATTCGACGCTGCCAGAAAGTCATGAGAGTAATATGAATATGAGTATGAGTAAAATTTTCTTTCGCAGTATTACAGTTACAAGAGTACTGGAGGATCTCGATGTACACAAGTCCGCTGTTCTGGATAGTATTCCTCCCATTGTTCGGAAGAAGTGTTAAGAATTTGATATTCAAAAAATAAATTATGGTTTGCCAATGGCCGTTTTGTGCCCATTCTCTTTTCCATATTTCATTAATGACCTTTTGTTCGAAACTTCTAGACCATTAAATTGTTTTGCTGACGACAGCTCCCAGCTTCTCACATTCGAGTCCAGTTTTAAGACCTTGACCTTTGGGTGTGGCCCTAGGATGGCAGCGTGTGATAAACTGGGGTACCACAAGCCGCGAAGAATTTAATGCTTCAAAAGCTCAATTCTGTCTTCAGACGTTTAATTAAATTAAACCGTAATTCTCAGGCTTCAGGCCATCAGTTTCTTCTTGATCCCAAATTCGGACGCACTATAAAATTCCGAGATTCTTTCTTTAGCCGCACTACACGTGGAATGCTTAAGTTGGTGCAAAATTTCTCCATTAAGCCGAATTTTATATTGGGTGGATTGCTAGCTCCGCGCTATTTCGAAATTCTGCTCATGATGAATATTCCTTCAAGGAGTGCGACAGGAAGATCCCATATCTCCCCTACTATTCTCAACAGTACTGGAAGAGATCTTTCGAAAAACTTACTGGACAAATATAATTAGCGCTTCCCGTGCGAAGCTGCAAGTATTTTATAATTGTTTCCAATTATTCAAGCAAAGCAAATATACATATATTAGGTCATCCATCAAAAGTCGCTAAGTGGTATAACTGAGTAAATAAATTATCGAGGTCAAGAAATAAAGGAAGAGGAGTCCTTAGCCATTCTTTTTGATTACGAACCTTGGAATTTTTCATTAAGGTCTATAACTTTAAATTCTTATTCTAATGCCTAGAGCTCATTTGCTAGTATGTGTGAAATTTATGTTTGATTTTGTCTGACTCAATAACCCAAGCCAACTATATCACCGCACTTTACATCCATTCAAATTTTGTTTACCAATTGTTTTACAGTCCTTAACTATTAACTGGAATTGAAAATGTCATCATTAAATATATCCGCTTAACTGTTAAAGTTTAATTAACTCCAAATAATGTACTTGCTTCCTTAGTTAAACCTAAATCCTAGAACAATTAGTCACACCCACGTGTCTCTCATGCACACGTTAACTAGTTATTTATGCTGTATGTTAAAGATGCTTGTATTCAACGTTTACCACCTCTTCCGCCAAGCACAGTATTTCCCTATTGCGGTATCAAATTCGAATCCATTAGTTAATTCTCTGACGTTTATTTGTGTAACTAACGTTCGTCGTCGGGTACAAACAAATTGACTTTCTTACACCACGGGTGTTCATTTCACATCACGACTCAGGATCAGGAGTTTTCAAAAAAATAGAAGAAGAAAAAACTCAGAGAGGGAAACACCAAGTCAACAAGACGAAGAAACGTAAAACATCCTAAATCCTACTTATTATTATTACAACCACCACCAAGACACGGTATAGCCAATGCTAGCACTAGGACTAGAAGTAGGTACATCGTCTTCGTCGAGTCGTCGTTGTTTCATTTGGTTTTATGTCGTTTTGAAATGATGAAACTACATGAAAGGAACACAGGGTGGTATGGAGCGCACAAAATAATGATGTTGACAAAGGTGCCGGAGCACGTGACATTCAGTCGACATTATTGTGCGAGGATTGAGGAAATTGTGAGAAAGTGCAAATAAAATAGGTACTTATTTTAAAATTCAACTCTTTGGCATTCGAAATTCGAACTATTATATAGCTTGGAGATGCTTCTTGAATTTTAAGGCAATCCTATCCTCTGTTATTGGATAAACTGCACATAAACAGCACTCCCCCTAGACATTTTCCCCTTTATTTTTTAGAAAAAAAAAATCGATTTATTTCGATTCGTATCAATCGAAAAAAAAATGTCCAATTTGACATTATATGAACATTTCTTGTCTTAGATAAGAGTATCTGAAATAAGTGGCCTTAACAGTAGGACAGAGCGAGAAAGTCCCCAGTTCATGAATGAAAAATATGTTTTTGGAAAAGTTTCAACATGACTTCAAGTTGATTTTTTTTTAGATTTATTAACCGGTTATTGTAAATGTGAAAAATGATAAGTCAATTTTGGTGAATGTTTTATACTTACAAACCTGTTTTTTTCATACGCTGATTTAAGATGGTTTCTTCCAGTATATCAAAATATGGTAAAAGTTTGAAAGTTAGCGGTCTTAAAAGATATGAGAATGAAGTGTTCACTATCAGCTGTTTCATAATATCTTGCTTTGTTGTGCAATACGTGTCCTGCGAACAAGTTGGAACAAACGCTGGTCAATTTGAATCACGCTTGTAGAGGGGTGCGATATAGCACTCTCGATGATATTAAGATTTTTTCTCTTGAAAATCTGTATCTTCTTCATTGGTGATGGAGATGGTGATGGTGAGAACGGGCTTGGTCAGCTGCTTGTAGATGAGAAGCTTCATCTTCGTTCTGAGTCCATTCTGTCTTCATCACTTAATCGCAGGTGAAAGTTTGTTAATTTTAGAATTGTCATTGTATGATTATTGAACTTCATTTGGTTTGTGAAGTTTATGTCAAGAAATTTACTGAGAATAACGCTGCCGTCTGGGTAGTCTGATAACAATTTTTTGACTTGTAGCACTTTTTTTTTAGATGACCAGAAGCATATAAGTTCCGTTTTGCTGGCATTGGTCTTCATTCCCTATTACAAGTAGAGATCCAAAGGTTGATGGTATAGTCTTGTACTCTACAACGTGTAGTTATGGTGATTGATGTGATGTTGTGATAGACACATAAATAAATATATAAGTAAGAGGTCATTATGGCTCGTATAGGCTCTTTATATTTTGGTGACCGCGCCGTGATTCCTGTGTCAGCATGAATGGAGGAGACCGGAGACCTTTAATTTCCTGCCGATTCTCAAAGCCTAGACCGGCAGTTTTCCTTGTTCCTATCGTACCTTTGGTTGATCTGCAGTATAAATGCTGCAGAGGAATGGTCCTTGCTTGGATTCTTGTGATAGTTCTGCCTTGAGCTATTTTATTAGTGATTATTTGGTCAGAATCATTTCAAAAAAAGTCTATTTAGAAAATGTTTAATTATAACCGTTTACTATCTTTAAATTTAAATAAATCATTCTGCGAAGAAGATATCACTGATTTATTTTTACTTATTTACTAGCGGCCCGGTACGTGCTTCGCTACGTATAAAGTGAAATAATAATTAATTGCAACATCAAATTCATTTATTCAAACAAAAAAATATTTTATTAATTGTTAGCTATTTTAAAACTTAATCCAAAACATTTGGATAAACAATATTTTTTGTTTTTCCATTTTGAGCATGAATAAACAAACGGCTGGGGGTACCGACTCTGCAACAGGCAACATAAAGTTGGCCATGTGAAAAAAATGATTCGTCCAAATTCACACCACACAAGTGTTTGCCCTTGATCCTTGTTGATGGACATCGAAAATGATAAACGCACAGGATATTGTAGTCGTTTGAACTCAAATGGCATATCAGTTGGAATCATAGGGACACGTGGTATCAAACAAACTTCTCCTTTTGATTTAGCAGTTAAGTTCGTAGCTTTAATCAAATTTGGCCATAACTTTTTCACTGCCAATCTGGTGCCATTACACAGATTTGGTGGATTAATATTTCGCAATAATATAATTAAAGAACCAACTTTCAGATTCAAGCAATGCGGTGGCATACCAGCTAGTTCCAATGAATTTTAAAATTCAATTGGATAATTCATTGCCTCATCTTGATTCATAACACTGTTGATTACCACGTAAATCTTGCATTGTTCGATTAAATGCTTCTATAATATATATAATATATATATAGTGATTTTTTATTCGCCTTTGTACACTCATCCCATAAAATAATTGACGTTAATCGCTGAACTTTTGCCATAGCAGAATTTCTCGAAATATTGCAAATTGGAGTTTCAATCACCTGTACATTCAATGGCAATTTTAGTGCAGAGTGTGCAGTCCGACCACCTTCTAATAATGTAGCAGCAATTCCCGAAGATGCAAGTGCCAATACAATTTTCTGTTCCGATCGAATAGTTAGAAAAGCTAAAATCAATGACATAACGAACGTTTTGCCTGTACCACCAGGCGCATCCAAAAAATATAATGCACCTGCATTATTGGAAACGGTTTGCATGATTGTGTCATACTTATACGATGAAGTTCCGAAACATGTTGCAATTGCTCATTTCTGCGATGAAGTACAATATCACGGGATTGAAACTGATTACCAAGAATTACAATTGCAACCTCATCAATTGTCGATGTTCTATCAGCCCTTATTACGATTTTGTGATTATCAGATAGCATACGGTCGAAAACAATTTTGAACAATTGAACTAATGCGTTATGCTGATGGAAAAACCTTTGTAGCTCACGAATAATTTCTCGTTTTGTATTCGAGACAATTACACAACGTTGATCCAATTTAAGATTTTCACCACCAATAAAATAAATTTGCAAAAATTGATGATCAGCGTCGAAGTATGGCAATAACGAATCAGCTTGATGATAAATCTGGCCCTGATCTGTAACATGTATGCAATTTCAGGTAGATGTTGGATCAGAATTTTTAAAAATATCGAATACTTTATGATTCAGATTGATATAAACATGGGACAATCATGTTGAAGTATTTACCTTAAACGTCGGCATAATTATCTCTAATAATTTTAGTAGCACTAAAAGAGGTCATTTGAAATGCCGAATTGTGTTGTTGAATATGGATCAAAAAGTGATTCGACGTTTGAGATGTCCCAAAAATAAATGAATACAATGGTTAGGGTGGAGTTTCTATTGCTGGAAATCTCACTTTGTCATTAGCACAACACATGCCAAGCATATCACCTGGAAAGTTAGCGGCATCACAATGTGGACATATTTATTGCGTCCATCATTCCAATATATCCGTACATACTATAATCAATTTGACTGTTGTAAGTAAAAGCAGCACGCATCATTTTAGCCAAAAGAGCAGCACGACGTATTCGTGATCGGCGTGCAAGGTTCAGTACAGGTACATCTACATCGTGCATTACGTTCACTGCGATGCATTAGCTTGTGCGCGTTCATCTGCAGTCTGTGAACGACTTAGTAATGCCACATCATTTGCATTACGCGTTCGCCGACCTATATTTGTTCGCCCGGCTTGTGGTATTATTCCTTCATAGAAAAAATAATAAATCAAATTAAAAATATAAGTTTCAATTTGACAGCAAAATCCCCACTAACAAAATGATCCGACA
Source organism: Chrysotoxum bicinctum (assembly GCA_911387755.1). Classification (NCBI taxonomy): domain Eukaryota; kingdom Metazoa; phylum Arthropoda; class Insecta; order Diptera; family Syrphidae; genus Chrysotoxum; species Chrysotoxum bicinctum. Next base: position 268,381,589 of record OU426987.1, read on the forward strand.
TTTATTTAATTCATTTGTTACAAAAAATGTGATAAATGAAGAACCACTTAACCGATTTTGTGCAAACTTCACATAAACCATCTACTAAATAGTCCAAACAAAGCCTTAACATTTGGTTTGGATAGGTCAGCCCGTTCTTGAGTTATAGACTTACAACGAAAAGTGGCATTGATTTTTATATATATAGATAAGGCCCATCTACATATCGACGGTTAACTATGAATATCTCCTCGCATTTTGTAAACTTTACAGGGGACACACAAAACTGATTGTAGTCTCAAAATTAAAACGTATAATAATAAAATTTTATGCATAATTATCAGTTTTGAATATCTATGATGTGAAATAGTTAAAATTTTAAAAATTCAGCGAAGCAGATGGAAATTATTAACGAAACTGCATCAAAAAGTGAATTTTACAAAAATGTATGTTAGGAGGTATTCATAGTTAACCGTCGATATGTATATCATTATGTTTGAAATGTCCAATTTTCCATTAATCTGGCGCATAAATCACCCTTAATTTGACCAAAGGCAATGATTATGATGGGTTTCGATATAGTACTGGTTGGTGGTTTATTGCCATAACCCAGAAACTTGAAAAAAAAAAACGCAACAAGAAGAACCCTAACGGGTTT